>CM060900.1:368204464-369477797 GCA_030762935.1 Hymenopus coronatus | reverse complement strand
CTAATTCTGTAAAACTTAACTTCCACATCTGTTGCTGCCTGCTTCACTTTTTTCTCACCAGAGCTCCCTTCAGACTAAACGTTGTTTCATCACTGTTCATTTTCCACTCCCAGCAAATAATTAAGCAAATAATGAGCGCTACATGAGCATTGAAATAGGAGGAATGCATTACCAATGAGCTCCTGGAGTGTGAGAAGAAAAGTGGCATAAACAGCAATGGGAATAGACATTTCAGTATACAGGGCAAGAATAGGATTATTCATTAGAATGAAGCTCCAAAAAAAAGGAGTATTGTGGAAAATGTGATAATGAACTGCTTAATAAGGAGAATCATAATTCTAGTTCTAATGATTGGAGGTGTTGAACAAAATCATGGCCCAGAAGAAATTCAGGCAATTCTAGAAAATGTTTTGGAAAAAAATAATAAAATGGATGGAATGGAGCAATGAATAGGGATCAATCTAAACAAAATAGCTAAAGAAATAAGAGATGAGATAAATTCAAGGAATTAGAAGGAAAGCAGATGAAGTAAAACTCAAAATTGAAAGTGTAGGTATGAGGAGAAGAATATGCAATTTGGTCTTTATAGGTATGAAAGACAGAAGAGGAGTCTGGCCAGTACAAGAAATATCCCAAATATTGAAAGACAATCTAAAAATGGAATTTCAAGGATGAGAGATTCTGGAACCCTACCATGTAGGAAAACATACAGGTAAGACAGTCGCACAGTTTTAAATAATGCAACTAATATACAAAATACTTGGAAAAACAAAGATGTTGAATGGCACAAATATTTTTATCAACAAGGGTTTAACACCTGCACAAAGAAGTATAAAACAAAATTTAATCTGATGTATGATGGAACTGCGAGCAGCAGGAAAGCGTGCATATGTTAGAAATCTACAGCTTTGGATTGAAAGGGTAAATGTTTCTATGTGGAGAGAGACATATGGAGCAACAGGCCAAGTTGAGAGGAGATTAGTTAGCAAACTTTCACAATCCATGGGATTAACATGCAGTTACAGCAAGTATAAGTGAGACAAAGTCCAGCACAGAAGATAGTCGAACTGCAACACAGCATATGGTGGCATTGGCTATGTCAGAAGGTACGCCTACAGCAGAGCTGAGTAGAACAGAAAAGCTAGAACATACCAGAGATATGACGAAAAGCAGGTTATGACGTCAACAACTATGTCAAGAGAAAGTCATCAACAACAGGAAAAAAAGGGGGTGTCGCCTTCGAAGAAAGAGATAAAAGCAGCACGTGGTTTAGCAGAGAGGAAAGCAGGCATGGAGACATTGCAATATGAGCAGTGAAGAGGAGGGGGAAGTAAGCACCAATGGGTTAGAGAAAAGGATAGGGTACGGGAGAGGGAGACAAGAATATTTTAACTTCAACTCATGATAGCATACTTGTGCTACAAAAAAGACAAGCAGATGTCAAAGAGGCATCTTAATTATGTAGGAATAAAGGGTGAGTTGATCCCAAAGAGAGGGAGACCAAAAGAGAGGTTAGGTATTATTGTAAAAAGAAACATGGTCCAATTACAAGGAAGTACTTTGGATAATAATAGAAGATAAACTGTTATATGATGGTATAATATTTGTGGGTATAGTGTGTAATCTCCTGGCCACCTCACAGTTGCACAATCCAGAATTGTATTATTTTTAGCTAAAAATTTATATAGGTTAAGAGACAAATACCTAAATGTAGAAATTATAATTATGGGAGATTTTAATGTAAGAATAGAGGAAAGTGGTGTAAATTCAATGAATGGTTGGAAAAATAACAATGTAATTGTAAAAAATGAGAATATTAGACATAGTAAGGACAAGGTTATAGATAGAGGAAGTGACAAATTTGTTGATTTGTGTGAATTAAATGCTCTTGAGATACTTAATGGGAAATACGGTGAGGATGAATATGGAGAAATTACATTTATAAATAAAAGTGGCCAACTTTAAAATGTGAAATATAAGTACTAGTAGTGGGCATTTTCCACTAATTAACTGAAATAACAACTGATCAAAAAGGAGAAAACAACACAGATAAAAAAAAAAAAAAAAAATGTTAAATTCAAATGGAAGTAAGAATGTAAGGCAAATTTTGAATATTTTCATATTCCGAGATAGGAAAATTATGCCAATATGGGATAGTAAATAACTTAAAAGATTACAATATTGAAAATGCAATTAATATTTTGAATTTTATTATGTGTTGGGCAATAGAGGAAATGAAAGTTAAAAATAAGGGAAATAATGGGAATGAAGATTGGTAAAATGAACAAAACCATTGTAAAAGCACATTTAGTAAAATGGAGGGAAATAGGGGATATCCAATCTAAAGAACAATATCTAAAAAGTAAATACAATTATAATGAGTTACTAGAAAATAAAAAAATATCTATGGAGAATAAAAAATACTAATGAGCTAATTAACATAATTGCTGAAAATAATGTAACTAAAATATGGAATGGCATAATCATTATATATGGTTATGGTTATGGATGGTTATTTTTCAACTCTATATGCATATGAAAGCTTTAAGAATGCAGAGGTAACTCCAGGAATAGAAAACAGCTACATTGAGATTTTGGATAGAGCTATAACTTTGGATGAAGTAATAAATCAAATCAAAAAAAAAAAATAAATAAATAAAATAAAAATACCAGGAATTGATGGTATACCTGGGGAATTTATAATGGAATGGGGTAAAAATCCAAACCAAGTTAATACATTAACATATTTATTTAATATAATGTGAACAAAAGAATATGCACCAGAAAGCTGGAGAAAAGCTATTATATCAAATATAAAGGTAAAAGGTATATGGACAAACTGAAGAATTATCGGGGCATAGCCCTACTATCAAATGTGGGAAAAGTTTAAATAAGAATTCTGGCAGATAGATTGCAAGCATGGGTAGAAGAGTACAACTTCCTCTCAGAATTTCAAATGGGCTTTGGGAAAAGGAGGGGAACTGTTGATTATGCTTACATTATAAAAACACTAATAGACAAATACTTAAAAAAATAAAATAAAAAGGAAAAATATGTATAGCTTTTATTGATTTAGAAAGCATTTGACCAAATAGAACTACAACTATTATGGTACAAACTACTAAAGAACTGGGTTAACAATAAAATGGTAACTATTTTGAAAAGATTATATAAAGATAACACTTTCTGCATAAAATATGATGAAGGGACAATAACTTAAGAAATATCCTGAGAAAATGGGTTACAGTAAGGATGCAAGTTAAATCCAATTTTATTCAATCTGTTTATTGATGACATACTACAGAAGATAAGTAATAGTAATAAGCTTTTGCCTGAAATAAATAATATACAAATCCCTAGTCTCCTTTTTTGCAGACGATTTGAGAGTGAGTTTCATGGTCTAATTTTGTCTTTACAAGAAATAGATAATTACTGTATAAAATGTGAACATAGACAAAAATCCAAATTGTAGTGTTTAAGAGAGGATATAATTTGAGTAAATATGAGAAATGGAAATGAAGCACATAAAATAGTGCATGATAACACTTACTTAGGAATAAAAATAGACGCAGGAGGTAAATGGGAGAAACAAAAGAAAGTAGCATTAGTGAAAGGAAAAGCAACAATGATGGCAGCGAGAGGATGTTTAGAAGCCCGAGAAAATTTTGAATTAATACGTTGCCAGGAAAGCTTCAGTTCTTATGTATTATATAAATTTTACTAATATCTTAAAGCAATATCATCAATATTTATTTCCATTTAGGACATTTTAATGTATAAATTCCTTTAGTTTTTTTTTAATTGTATTTTGATTATTTGTTCTTTCTGATTAATATTGTATATTTTATACAGCTGATATAGAACATATCAGATTAATACAGTAGTAATATGTTGCCCATTATTTACAAAGGTTCATATCGTAACAAATGGCTTTATTGACTTAAAAATTGGTTACGAATAGTTTTTAATTCACTGTCATAAATAGTTCACCCTATGTTCACCCGACGTTATGCATAGATAGTTGATTTCTTGCACGCCACTGTATGCTAGTACTCCAGTCATTCGCAACTCACTACACATGGCATAAAATTCTTCCTCCTTTTATAGCTAGAAAATGACATCACAGAACTTTGTGGAAACCAAAGCTTCAAGAAGCATCTAGATGACTCTGATTACCAGCATGTAATGACATCACAGAACTTTGTGGAAGCTTGTGGAAACCAAAGCTTCGAGAAGCATCTAGATGACTCTGATTACCAGCATGGCGCACTTCCTGTGTTATGCATTCCAAGGTCTCCAACTGTGATGACTTTCATACCAAGGCAAACATGAGAACCACTTCAGAAGATGGCACTGTCACACTGGGGCAACCAGCAGTATTGTAGCAGGCTAGAGAATCCAAATGTACTACTAGTTTCTTCCTGAAGGGTTGCCTCAGGATGAGGTAGATGACATCACTTATCCTCAATACCACAAGGTATGGCCCATTCCATAGCTGTTTGAGCTTACAGTAGTGTCCCTTGGTCCAGATAAGGTGATAGAGCCACACCTTGTTGGCTTGTCAGTCTTAGTTTGATTGTTTGCTACCTGGATGTTTTTGATGGGCCATCTCATGCATGTCATGAAGTCTGTCTATGAGATGCTCCACGTAGACGACTTCTGGGTGTTCTGCTCCAGGAGGACTCCCAAACATAAGGTCGCATAGTGGATGCAGCTCTCTGGCAAAGACAAACTGCCTAGTGTTAACCCTATTGTGGTTTGAAGAGCAATAGGCCAGCAAGAAAAGTGGCACTCTGACATCTCAGTCTCTCTGGTGATGGCCACCACCTTCCTTAAGTGTTCTTTTAGTCTTGATATACTCTCAACTATGCTGACTGATTATAGGTAAAGTGGTGTTGTACATGTCTTTTGCACTCCGAGTCATCCCAGTGTTTCCCTCATGAGGTTGGAATCAAAGTTGGTGCCCTGATCACTGTATAGCTCCATTGGTACCCCATAGCGACAAAATATTTCCTTCAGGAGGCAATTCAAGATGGTCTCGGCTTCTTGGTTCAGGACGGCGTACACCTCCGGCCACTTGGTGAAGTAATCCATGGCGACCAACAGATACCTGTTGCTCCTGTCTGATAGAGGAATGGCTCATCCTTTTCTCATACCCTTTAGTCTCCACACACCCACTCGTACCCAAGCAATACTCTCCCTTTGTTCTTGATTTAATTTATCCACATACATTTCTCTTTCCCATGTGTTTTTTTTATTTGTATATATGTTTCTAATTTTTTTTTTTTTTTCTCCATGTATTGCTTTTGTATTTCTATATCTTCAAATCTCCTCCTAGCTCCTCTCCAACAATCATTTGCATTGTTGTCCCTGTCTCCAAATTTCCCCCAATCCACTACTTTCTAAATTAGTTTGTGTTAAATAACTCCACCCATTTTTCCTCATTCTTTTCTTGATATTCGAAGCATTGCCTTAACAAGTTCTTTTCATCTAAATTTCGTGTTCTATACCAGTACTTAGAACTCTCTCCATAATCACACCTTTCCTACCCACTCGTTCCATTTCAATTTGAGCAAATTCCTTTACTGCTGCATGCATTTGGCAGAGCTAACACTTCCCAGATCATTCTGTGCACTGTATCTATAACTTTCCAACCACTATCTAGTCGCCATATTTCAATTCCATATAACATTTTTGATTCAACTACCATATTATGCATTCTTTCTAGCCAGTTGACATTTATATCTGGTATTTTATATTTGCACCCTCTGGTTGCTGCCAGTTATCCTTTCCCTTTTGCCAAAGCTAATTTCTTCTGTTTCTCCCAGTTTCCTCCCCTATCAATTTTGACCCCTAAGTATTTACAATCTCTAACCACTTTATATTCTGTACCTTCTTTCTTCCACTTTTCTTACTTGCTCAATTTTGTCCCTTTCTTAAATACATTAATTTGAGTCTTTTCCTGGTTTAGCATCAAATTCCATTCATTGCAATATTTGTCTATTTATAATAGTTGAAAATGAGCCAGAATAGTGATACTCGCCTCACTTAAAATGAAATTTTTTTTCAAAACATATGTTTCAATGGCGTTTGCCCTCTTCTTCAGTTGAGGTCTGAATAATGGCTGGAATTTGTGCTCTGTGGTCTGTTACAGTGGAGGCATCTGGTGTTCTCAGCAGAAGTTCATAATCATGTGGTAGTATTTCTAAATTCATCAATTGATCTTTGTGTTGTGTAATGAGAATATTCTCCCAAACTGAGAGTGCTGCCAGGTTGTTTACAGGTTTTAGCAACTTTGTCAAAAAATGGTGTGCTACTGCCGATTTATCTGTCTGTTTCTGTTTGATGTGTCTGAAGTATTCTTTTAACCTTGTTTCCAGTCTTTTTTGTTTGTTTGACCAATGTAATATAATTTTCAGTCCTTGCAGTCAATTTTGTAGATGCCTGCTCTCTGGTTTGTAGGAATGGGGTCTTTAATGTCTGTTTTAATTGTATTTTTCATGTTGAATTGGTTACTTGAAGCTAAATTTATACTTCTGGAAAAAAATGTTTAATTTTCTATCTGCTGTTGGGTGATAAGTGAATTTCTTATGGTTTTAGTGTGGACAAATTGGTGATTTGTTTTAAGGTTCTCTTTATGTTTTTCAATTTTTTGGTCAACGATGTCGGGGTTAAAATCATTAGCTTAGGCTGTGTGCTGTGTGTCTTAATTGGAGGTATTCTGTGTTGTACTCTTCTGGGTCGAGTGGGATGCTGAAGAGTCTGTGTACTGAGCTGTTGAAGATTGCCTGTTTGTGAGGTTCTGGGTTGAAACTATTCTGTTTTATGTAATTGTCTATGTGTGGTCTTCCTGTCAATGCCTTAAGTGATCTTTTGTTCTTTCTGTGTTACTTTTAGGTCCAGGTGTGGTAGAATTTGGTCTTTTTCTATTTCCATTGTGAATTGTATATGTCTACCCTGTAGGTTTAATAATTTTAGTGTCCTGCTAATTTTTTGGGGACCACCGCAAAAACATTGACATATCTAAACCATTTTTGAACACATTCAGAAAACTGGAGGTTATGTGAACTTCAAGTTGTCCCATGTAAAGATTTGCTAAGAAGGGCGAAAGTGGGTTACCCATTGCTAAGCCTGGTGATTGTCTGTAAAATCTGCCATTGAATTGGAAATAATTCTGATTGATGCATAGTTCTGTTAAAGTATGGAAGTCTTCAATTTCTTTCTTGTTTAAGCCTTTGTCTGTGAGCCATGCTTTGAAGGTTTCAAGTAACTTTTCGACTGGGATGCTGGTGAATAAGGATTTCACATCAAACGAGACCAACAACTCAGTTTTTGAAACTTTGTAATGTTCTAGATGTTTTAATAGTTCTAAGGAATTTTTAATTGAAAGATTGTTGTGTTCCGGGAAGCTATTGAATTTGTTGACTAACCACTTTGATAATTTATAAGTTGAAGAGTTTATGCAATTGACTATTGGTATCATGGGTTTGTCTGGTTTGTGGATTTTTGGCAAAGCATGAAGATGACGTGGTGGAGTTGGGTTTGCTTCTTTCATTTTGAATTTATCTAGTTTTGGTATAATTTCTGTTTTTTTTATTGTCTGTGATAAGGATGTTGTCAGTCTGCTTAATGGATTTTTACTTATTTCTGTATATTCTTTATTCTCTAAAAGGGTTTCTACTTTTGAAATGTAACCTTTTTTGTCCATTATGACTGTTGTTTCCTTTATCTGCTTTTAAATACACTACCGGTTTTTTGTTCAAGAACCTCATTATTTGTGTTTGTTCTTCTGTATTTTTTTGTCTTTAATTTGCTGAAATATAGGTGCACATTCTTTCTTTATTGTGATTCGATCGATATGGTTTAGTTCTTTTGTGGCCAGTTCTATGTCTGCTAAATAATCTTGGACGCTGGTATAGAATTGAGCGCATGTTTTGAAGCCCTTGTTTAAAAATTCCATTTCTTTGTTATGGAAGGTTTCTTCAGAAAGATTTACTACGTTCACGTTAGTTGGCTTGTTGGACTGTATATTGTGCTTGATTTTTTAAGTTTCAAAGTTTTTGCGCATTATTCTATTGAGTTAGTCTAAAAGATTTTCTTGAATGCTTTTCCAAATGGTGTCCCCTACATATTGCGAGAGTTTCATATATAACATGTATAACTGGATTTCTATTTTATTTAGCATTGCGTAGTGTTTGCTTTTTGCAAGTGTGATAACTTTCCGATCTGCGGCTTTTTGTATCATACTGTTGTCAAATTTTATGAATTTTCTGACGAAAATCAGTTACATGGTGTATTAAGCATAAGTTCAGGAATCGTATGTTGGCAAATAGCGTTCTTCTTTTTATCCGGTTTTTAAGAAACATCTTGATATCTTTTTTGTGATTATCTAAAGTTGTGTTAAATGAATCATACCTGCAGTAGTATTGCGATTAGTACATGTTCCAGTTTTCTTGATAATTTCCAGTTATAGAAAGTATAGAGCACATGTTGTTAGCGTCAGATTTATACTTCTGTTGACATGTAGGTAGTAATTCAAAATTAAATGTCTCTGAAGTTTGAGACAAGTGAAGTAGTTCAAGTACAATAGTTGAAAATGTGTAGGAAAAGTGACACTCGCCTCACTTAAAATGAAATTTTTTTTCAAAACATATGTTTCAAGGATGTTTGCCCTCTTCTTCAGTTGAGGTCCGACTAATGGCTGGAATTTGTGCTCTGTGGTCTGTTATGGTGGAGACATCTGGTGTTCTCAGGAGAAGTTCATAATCATGTGGCAGTATTTCAAAATTCATCAGCTGGTCTTTGTGTTGTGTAATGAGAATATTCTCCCAAACTGTGAGTGCTGCTGGGTTGTTTACAGGTTTTAGCAACTTTGTCATTTTCTATTTTGTGATGTGGTGTCCAAAAATGGTGTGTTACTGCCGACTTATCTGTTTCTGTTTGATGTGTCTGAAATGTTCTTTTAACCTTGTTTCCAATCTTCCTTCTGTTTGACCATGTAACATAATTTGCAGTCCTTGCAGTCAATTCTGTAGATGCCTGATCTCAATACTTAACAGAAGTACAGATCATGAACCATCTACCACTATGTGCCAGAACTTGAATTGGAGAAATATTACTTTCTGCGACAAAGTAATTGTTGCGAATAGCAGTGACAGTCCTGTCCACGTTTTCTGTACGGATGGCCACTGATAAATGAGCACTTCATGAGATTATTGATCATGTTAGTATTGCTTGTTGACATGGATGTCTTAGGAGGGAGCAAAGGTCAATTTATGGTTGTTGGTTATGAAAATTTTTTTGGAAAACTTGGTTTCCTTCAGCTTGAGAATGATACCCTGAAGTGAATCTTTTGTTTTCAACTGGACAAGCATCCAGTGCACACCACCTCTTGGGTTCGAAGATGGTTTATGCAAAGATGTGACACAGAGCTGCTCGATTGGCCCCCACACTCACTGGATGTGAATCGCATTCAACATTTGTGACTAGAGTAAAAAGGGGTCTGTGCTCTAATTGAGAAGAACAATCATTCATCTGCGCAATAGACGAGTTGTGGGACAGGGTGTTAGATGTGTGGCAGGAGTCGCCATGGATTTGGACTTGTTTCACAACCTTGTGGATTCCATGCCTCGCAAAATGAGAACAGTTGTTGATGCTCATGATTTGTGGACAAGGTATTAGACCTACCACTGCCTTTTGATTTTGAATTTTATTTATTTTAATCCTTTCAAGAATAGGAAGAACGTTTACTTATTGTATATTATTTTTGTATCCTTTAAGACTTGGTGTCACCTTTAATATCCCAAAAATTGATTGGTAATAATATTATCACAATATTGAAGTTTAAAATATTTATTATAAAAGACATATTATAACCTTATAGTTGAGCAGAAATATTAAATTCTGAAAAACATTACCTTATTATGGAGTTTGAAGCTTGTTGCCACTGATTTTGAAGTAACAAACGTTACCTTTACATCGTTATATCTTAGAGTCCTGCTCACAGGAATACATTAGGTAGATTGGGTGGCCCACCTTCGACTGATTTGCATTGCAGCAACAGCATATGTCCTGCACATATTGTGAACTGTGCTTTTACATCCAAAATTGGCCCATTATTTATGGCGAATAGTGTAAAGTTTTTTAATAAGGTTCCCCAGATCGGGCTTAAGTAAAGGTATATGCATTTTCCTCCTATATATTTAATGTGCACAGTTATGTCTTAATTTAAATTAAGTTTTGTAATACTTAACCTTTTATCCTTGAGTGGCCAAGATGATTAAGCATTGTATTAATAAACCTTCATTACATGCTTTTATGCATGTTCTGAAGGTTTGCTGTTCAAGTCCTGATAGGAACCATCCTCCTTGACTGAGGGTTTTTCTAGGCTTTCTCAGTCCTCATTAGTGGAAAATTCTGATAAAATGTTCCTTAAACATTCCCTTCTCATACTTCCTTTTCCAACACCAGCAAACGTTTAAATGAATGAGTCATAGAATTGTTATGTTCGAAACTGTATGTCAGGCTGGTTTAAAGCAAACAAACTTTCAGTAAACCTTGAAAAGACCAAGTAATTAAATTCATAACTAGCCATTCATTAGCAACCCATCTAGAAATAAGAATCAGCAATGTGTGATTACAACAACTTAATGAAGTAACATTTCTAGGTCTTCTAGTAGACAAGCACTTAGATTGGAAGTTGCATATTAACTACATCACACCTAAGCTTACTGCAGCATGTTTGTGCCATTCAAGCTCTGGTTAACCTTCATTCAATCGATAAGCTCAAGTTAAAATAAATAACTCAGAAGTTTGAGGCAAGTGAAGTAATTCAAGTATAATAGTTAAAAATGGGTTGGAATAATGACACTCATCTCACCTAAAATGAAATTTTCAAGACATATGTTTCAAGGGCATTTGCCCTCTTGTCCAACCTCAACTGAAGAAGAGTGCAAATGCCCTTGAAACATGTCTTGAAAATTTCATTTTAAGTGAGGTGTGTGTCACTATTCTGACTCATTTTTAATTAGTAAACTTAAGTTAATTTATTTTACATATTCTAATTCCACTCTGGAGTATGGAATAATTTACTGGGTAAATCAGTGGATAATAAAACACATGTTTCTAATAAAAAGAAAGCTATACAAATAATGTGCAACACTTACAGTAAACAGTCATGCAAAGAACTCTTTCGTGAACTGGGTATTCTAACCTTACCTTGTCCATACATATTATAAATTTTAAAATGTTATGCTAATAACCAACATAGCTTTATAACAAATATGGAAATACATAATTTTAACAGCAGGTAAAAGGGAAATATCCATCGTCCTAATACAAAACTCTCTTCAGAAAGGTGTGTACTATGAAACAATTAAAATATTTAATGTTCTCCCCAATAATCTCAAGGAAAAAGTTAGCAACTGCAATATTTTTAAAGCTTCTCTTAAACCTACTTTGTGATAAGCCATTTTTTTCTGTAGAAGAGTACTTAAATGAATAAGCCTAATTCTTTTCTTGTAATGCTCGCCTTAAGTGAGGTGACACAGGCTATGAAAGCCAAGTAGACTGATTTTATGTTAATATTCCTGCAATTTGAGTGAACTAGAAATATAATAAAATTGTGTGTATCCCAGTATTGCAACTCAGTGCTGTAAACTTATGTATCTACTTTAACATGAAGTAGGTAGCAATGTATAAATACCATGGATATGTTTAATGTACATACTTAATATTTTTAGAATGTATATCTTAATATCAAATTTTGATGCTCCTTAAATATAAGTAAGGATGTAAACATTAAGTGACTTTAACATGTCAATATGCCTACATTTTAATCTAAAAATGTACACTTGAATACTAAATTTTGACATTCTTTACCTTATAAATAGAATATAAACACTAAGTGATATGACATAAGCTGAAACTCAAGTGAAGTTTGTTTAGTAACGTTAAATGGATTAGAAAATTAATATTTATTGCATGTATTTTAGCACTGCAATTTGAAATGTGTACCTGGTGTATATAGTTTTGAGAGTAATAACTTAACAATTTAGAACTGACTTTGGCAAATTTAATATTTTCATAATGTAGATCTTAACATTAAATTTGGATAGCTTTGTATAACAACATAGACTGTAAAAGCCAAGGTATATAGTTTTTAATGACTAATACCTGTTTTAAGTTTTAATGCACTTGAAAGTTTAAGATGTTTACTATTAATTGTAATGCAAGAACTTTAAATGTTGTATACTTGGTGTATTTAATTCTGAATGATTTGACATGCTCTATGTTCAAGCCTGCTTGTGCATCATTAATCTACAGAGTGCAATCTAATCAATTATAACGTTTTATGTCCAATATATTATGCATCCACTGTCTTTGGTGTAGCGCCTATATACCATGCGACCCAAGTACATCCAGACCAATGTGCATGACTTAGCATTTGTTTTCTACTGCACAGCGTGTATGCTTCATATGCATTAACACATTTTGTGAGTGGACTCTCGATAGTGTATACAATGGCAAAATTGACCCATATTTAATATTTTTCGTGGAATTGGCTTGGTTCCACCTTCATGGACATGTGTACACAAAATAATCATTATTGGAGCTCTGAGAAATGTAATATTGTTCATGAAATACCCCTTCATGATGAAAAAATTGATGTATGGTGCGCCATTAGCAAAGAAAGAATTATAGGCCCAATTTTTTTCGAGTCAACAGCTGACGTCGATACATACTTTAATACAATTTTTCCCTCCTTTGTTTAGAGAATTAACAGACAGGGAGCATGATTTTGCCTTTTTTCAACAAGACACTGCAACAGCTCATACAGCCAATCTTTCGATGAGAACAATTGAATGTGTGTTTCAGGACAGAATTATTAGTAGAGATCTGTGGCCCCCTCAGGCCTCTGACCTAACCTCCTGCAATTTCTATCTCTGGGGTAACTTAAAATACAAAATGTACAAGACAAACCCACATAACCTGGAAGAATTAAAACAAAATATCCACCAGCATTTCTCAAGCTGAACTACAGCAAGTGATGCATAGTTTCCTAAAGAGGTGCCAAAAATGTATGGGCAACAGCGGTGGCCAGTTTCAGCACCTCCTTTAATAACACTGGTAAGTAAAGCCCTTAAAAGTAGTTTTAAAAATATGCATGGTTTTATCCATGCCTATCTATGATAGCAGCAGACAGCAACGAACGCCCAGGGCATGCACAGGCAAAATAGTGTGCAGCCGGTTTGGATGTTTTTGGATCACCCGGTGGGAAGAAATGGCATTAATCACTATTTAAACAGGATCTGATGTGTTACATTCACATGACCTTTTCTACCCTCTATTGTTAGTATACAAATTATTCTCAGGAAAGCTTATTTTTCTATTTGCTTCATTTAAATTCAGATAAATCTTTTCCAAAATAGCTACATTACATATTTCACTATAGAGACAAAAGAGAATATCGATATTCAAATGGATACAAAATGTTGGCCTTAAAATATTATGCTCTTTTTATATAAAAATCAGAAACAAATAAAGTTTGATGGAGTTTTAAAAGAATGATGAATTATTGAACAACTTGAACCATATATAACACACATCTTGGAAATGGCATGCAACAGAAACAGTTATTTGAAATAAATTGTGTGTATTAAAGAGTTCTACACTTTTTGTGCAGTATGTTTTCATCTATCAGGTAATGTTTACCAGTTATACTAGATTATTTAAAATTCTCTCTGACTGAAGACTTCATATGCTATTTCCAGAAAATTCAAGACATAGATTTTATTTCTCAGGTAAATACCTTTAGTGTATGGTATTTTAGTAAAAATTCTTAGAGCTGTGTTTGAAAAAATTAAAAATGTAAAAATAAATGTTCCTGCAAAGTTATTTTGAAATAGGGGAATTTTCTTGAAAAAGATAAGTGAACATAAATATCAAGGTTTCTTATGATATAGGTCAAACATATCACAACCTAAGATGATTTATTATATCTATAACACCACAAATCATCATTTTTAATTAAATAAACCTTACAATAATTTAAATTACAAGGAACATTACCTTGATATCGATATGATAAATTGATATATTTAGTTGGGTAGGTAGAGTCAGACTGAAAAATTCAATGCCATAGCTGGGATTTGAACCATGGATCTCCCGATCTCTACCCGGTTGCTCTGCCACTGAGGTACCATGGCAACATGCTGGCATAGCAATGAATTTCTCAACTGACTCATATGTTTTCTGGTAAACCACAAGGTGATCTCAAATTATTTTGAGATGACAACCCCAATGGCGACTTACAATGCTGCAAGTACTTTAGACCCAGGATTCATAGTATGGCCAACTATTATGGTCAATTTGTATGGAATAATTGTTTTTTCACACAAGCCGTATGTAAGACAGGAGTTGGATAGGTGTTTGCATGTGCGCGTGCGTACGCGTGTTTTTAGCTTTACTAACCATAATATTATACATATATTCTTACAGTATTCTTATACCTTATTGAGACTTATTTTTATTTTTCCCTTAGTCCACCATACACTTTAACACCATGGTTATATACAGATGTTCCAGAATTAAAGTACACAAACTGGGAGGACTGTAGAGGGATCCTAGATAATTATTTTGAGATATGGAACCTACTGTCCCATATGCCACAGTTATGGCATGTTTTCTGGAGTACACATCAATGGCTGTAATTCAAAATAACTTGAACATGTTTGCCTTATTTTCATTCAGAATGCCTCATCGGTCAAAGGAATGCAGTATTGGTGCACAATCCACGGGATATTTAAGATTACTAGACTTGTGATTTTGGCAAAATTACCTGATTTTTGAGAGTGTGCATGCCACTGCTGATTTCAGATAATATGCGATTAACTAGAACAGGCCATTATAACATACTGGTGAGTGAATCAGTGTAGCACTGGTCATTGAATCCCATGGTAGTAGGATCGCATTGCCCTCTGAAGTTTCCATCATTCAGTTTATTATTATTGTTGTTATAATTATTTCTAAAGGTGATGCACAATTTGATCAATACTAATATGCTTTTGAAAAGACTGAATGGAATCCATGCAACATTCAATATTACATGTAGTTTGTCAAGGCACCTACGTAAATTAATTTAATAAAACAAAATTAGATTTTTTGAAAACATTTATGTAATGTGTACTTTGAAACATAGAAACTAAGCTATGATTTTAGTGGTGAAATAACAAAGCTCTGCTATTGTTTGGATTCAAATAACAGTACTTTGGTTTTGACTATTTAGGTGTATGTTATCTTAACCACTTCAGCTATTATGATCTTATGCTATTATGCTCCATTGGTGCAATATCTGCAGGAATGTTGCAGGTCTTTGCATTGAACAGTTCTAGTGGCTTGTAGAATGCACTTTTCTTTCAAGTAGATAGTTCTTAAGTATTTTATGTAGGTACTGTTTTTACTACAGAGATTCTTGTTCATTTTGTATTGTATGTCGTTTTAACCCCTAGCTATTATGGTCTTACAACATTATGCTCTGTAGGTGCAATATCTGCAGGGATGTTGCAGGTCTTTGCATTGAACATTTCTAGTAGCTTGTATTTTCATTTTGAATATTGTATTATTTCTCAAAGTTTCTTTTCATTTGCTTTTCATGCAAAAATGAAAAGGTAGAATGCACTTTTCTTTCTAGTACATAGTTCTTAAGTAGCTTTAAGTAGGTACTTTTTTTTACTACAGAGATTCTCTTGTTCATTTTGCATTTTGTTTGAAGTTCATTTGACACAATGATGACATTGTTTTGCAAATTGTGAACTGTGCCCACAATTATAATGTTATGTCCATGACATGTCAATGTGCGATACCTGTATATCAGAAACATTTTTGAGAGTTACAGAGAAGTGTACCCCTTCAGATGTTTAATGCAATTGCTATTGAAATGTTCTCTATTGCACCTATACGCTTATCGTATATTTCATTAATTTTATTTGTCAGTACAAATAAATCATATTGAGTGGCACATTATAAAATTCAAATAAAGGAGGCAACATAAGAACCAAAGATATATGCAGAGACTTGAACCTTCTACTTCCGTAATATCTTAATCAGGCCCACATGCTAACCATAGCACTCAATAATGTCTATATCTATGCTCTCCAAAATTTAAGGTCATGATAATTTTCAGGTCATGGCGCATGGCAGTTTGATCAGTGGTGTGCTAACCCGTAATGCATTATATATGCTGTAGCAAACAATTTGGAACTCATTGCCATAGGTTCCCTATCTCAAACTATTTATCTTGGTCTCCTCTACAATCCTGCCAATTTGTGCGGTTGAATTCTGGTACACACTGTGTGTATAGTGGAACTTGCTCTGCATCATGCCACTATTCTTTCTACTTTTGCTTACGTTCTAACCTTTTTCCTCTTCCATTGTCTTGTTGATCATTCTTATCTGTTTCTCTCTGATCTTGCCCAAGAATTTAATCTATAGCTTTATATTTTTCTATCCTTTTGAAGACAAGACACTCCTGATCACTATTTCCCCATTCAATTTTTCCCATTTCATTGCCAAGTTTGATCTATCCATGTCTTTGTTTGATTACAACATAGTATACAATGGAAATCTGTAACAATTTCTCTGCATATTGGACATTTTCTTACACCTTCATGTCTTGTGCCTTTCAAGTTTTTAACCCATGTTCTCCACCTAATTTATTGCATATCACTATGTACTTTTCCCTCTCCCAGATTGTTTTTAATCCTCTATATATCAAGGATACTTTCTCTCTTGTACTGCTCAAAAATATTTATACCAGTGTCCTCTAGCCTTGATTCTACTACTTTTCAAATCCTTGTTTGTTATATTCTGCATTTAACCACAAGCTTCCCATACCTCCATAATTCCCTGCATTTTTACTGATCATGACCCTTCCCATTTGCTTTTCTCCAGAATGCCAAAGCCATCTCTAGTAATATTCCTATCCTGTAGACTGGAAATTCTGTACAGATATTTCATAGTCTTGTGATAATTTTGAACTTGGTGAAATGCCTCCCCAGTCCTAACTGAGCCGCCCCATTTTGTGATGCTATTGGTAGACCTAATACATAATTACAAAAAGATCTATTAATTTTATCAACCTCTCTCCAAGCATCATCTACTCCCTCTGCCCTCTATAGCAGTTTGGTTTCCACTAGGGTTGTATAAATTCTTTGAAGTCATTTAACATGCAAGTCTGGCAGTTTTCTTATACGTGACCTTATAATACTCATGGCCATTTTAAGTTTGTTATATATCCGGCTTTTCGTTTTGAGTTATGCCATTCTCACATATGACACACAGGCATGCACATACTAAAAATGTCTTTTTGAATTCAGATGGCCTCAAAACATGTATTTCTGGTGATATCAATATTTTGGTCAACATTCAGAGTTCCTCTCATCATTACATTTAATAATTATAAAAAATGGAATTGGATATGTTTATTATCTTCTTCACTGCAGCAGTTAAAGTGTCAACATTGTTAATCTGCTAATTTTATTCTGTTCAATTCTACATTTGTTTTGATTTGATTTTTCTTGGCATATAAGCATATTTTAATGACATTGGTGATCAAAGAAGGCATAATATACAAAGTATTTTACAAATTTCATAATATGCAAATAAATTCAAGATAGAATAGAGAGAAAGAAGAAAAAAATGTTATGTTGTATCACCAAACATGAGTGTTTGTTTCACATTTCTATCTTGCCACTGAGCCAAATTTGAAAAAATGACTTGTGTATCAGCAGTTAGAAAAATGCTATTTGTGACTTGCTGCTATTAACTGATATGTCTGTTGCAATTATAAATTCATAGACATACATCCTCTGTGGAACTATTTGCCTAAGATGTCTTCACAATTTAAATATTGATTTAAGTCTATTGTAACAATATTTCATTATTTTACATGTAAGTGATGGAATTGTGTTACATTGACCCAAATCAATACTTAACTCATAGTATACATCGTCATCACTTTATGTAATTAGTCTCTTCACAAACCCTGAAAATCTGTTGATGGAATTCTGTAACAGCATATATGAAGATACCAATATCTGTTGCTCTCTTTTTCAGCATTCTGCTTACAATCTACATAGTTAAATCATTTTTTACTGGTATTCCTTTATAACCTTAATATAAATACACAAAATTCTAGCAGTATTATTTGATGTAATTGTACAATCTTTTTATTAAAGATATGACCATATATGGTCTTATTCCAGGAAAAGAATCTTTTGGGGCAATAATCTGCATGACCTGTAAAGCTACAATCTATCCTAGGGGATTGATAAATCATTATAGTAAATATCATTTTCTTCTCTCATATTCCCCCCAGGGGCCTACTACGGTAGGTACGGGTTAGGCACACCCGGGGTCCCGAGCCACCTTGACTCCCTCTGTGGGCAACCTCAGAGTGGTGAGGGAGTCAGTAGGTCAAAATGCCCACCCACGTGTAGGCCGTGCGTGGAGACCCGTGTCGGTGAAAAGGAATATCCTGGTTGGTTGAGGGTTGCGTACCTGAGCCTGGGCTTCTGTCTTTCAGTAACTGGGGAGGGTGCGCAGCCTAATACACCGCTTTGGTTTCTGATTTGCCTAAACGGGAGGCTAGGGACTAACCCACCCCTAGTCAATCGGCCAGGACTAGGTATTACACCGAACTCCAGGGTGAGTGGGACGGCGAGCCCGCTATATCCCCTGTGTAGCCCTGTCACCCCAGTGGGGTGACCCCTCGTTGGGCTCCGTGGTGGGTGGGGAGCACTGGGGGATGAATTTATACCATTTTTTCTATGGCACCAAAATTAAAACCCCTTAATAAAGACGTTGGAAAGGAAGTAGTCGAGTCATGTGGTCCTCGCTACTTGGTTATTCATAGGACAGAGGAAGGTAAGAAGTTCCTTACGGTGAGCCCTTTTACTATCCAAAAGGGTCTCGATGCCATTGCTGGTCCTGTTAAATCCTGCGTTCGAGCTCGCAATGGTACACTTCTTGTCGAAGCCAACCCCGCCTCGCAAGCTGCAAGGATACTTAAAGCCACCATGTTAGCCAGCTATCCAGTGAAGGTCGAGGTGCACAAGTCGCTGAACTCCTCCCGCGGTGTAGTAACAACCCGCGCGTTGGACGGTTTGTCCATTGAGGAGATCCAAGAAAATCTTGCGACTCAGGGTGTCTCAGCTGTTTATCGGGTACAACGTAAGATCAACGGTGAATTCCTGCCTACTCGTACCCTGTTTCTTACTTTTGATCGGGTTGATCTGCCTCAAAAGATTAGAGCAGGGTATGAAGCCATCGAAGTTAGGCCTTATATACCCAATCCGCTGAGGTGCTTTAAATGCCAACGTTTTGGTCACACTAGTGAGTTGTGTACCGGCAAGTCCACCTGCGTCCACTGCGGTGACATCTCCCACGATGGGGCTTGTGCTTCAGCTCCATCGTGTGTGAACTGTAACGGGGAACACCCATCTAGTTCCCGAGACTGCCCCCGTTTTGCAGAGGAACGAGCGATCCAGGAGATACGGGTGAAAGAGAAGGTGTCCTTCTTGGAAGCCCGGAAGCTCCTGCGACTCCGCCAACCCTCTGCCCCGAGGTCCGGTACCTATAGCTCAGTTGCAGCTAAACCGGTACCGCGTCGGGAAATCGCAACACAGACCGGCGATATGAACGGGGCTACAATTGCGGAAAAGGTTATTTTAGCCCAAGCGCTGCCAAAGCCTTCGGCACCTACACCCAAGTTGGTATCAACATCTGCCAAATCCGCCAGCTTACAGAATAGTCCAGCACACTTGTCACCGAAAGCCTCGACCTCGGGAACTAAAGCTGGTAAATTCACGACGTCTTCTGCCCCGGAAAAACAGTTTAAGACCAAGTATGTACGACAAGACTTCTTGAAAGAGAATGTGCAACCTATTACCAAGTCATCTAAGGGTAAGAAAAGTACACGCAACTCCACACGTGCATCCTCCTCTGAAGGGTCATCTGGGGAGGAGGGCGTGAATCGGCGACGGCCGTCTTCGCCGATCAGCACATCCAATCGGTTCGAACCACTCGGACCGAAAATTGCTCTTGAAAAAGGGACCTCCCTTGTGGAGGAGATGGACCAGGAGGATTCTGCCGCCACTGCCAGAGGGACAGTGCGGAAACGGCAGGATCGTGCTCCTGAAAATAGTACTAGCCCAACGCCTAAGAAGAACAAATTGAACCGACCAGCTAATCCCAATCTGCAGAAGCGTCTTTCGATTTGAAACTTATCCCATAATATACTCAATGGCTATCCTCCATTGGAACATACGCGGAATTCGACCACATCGACCAGAGCTTGACTTGTTGCTGCACCAACATGAACCCTTGGCTGTATGCTTACAAGAGACGAAGCTCCGCCCACAGGACACCGTTACCATCAGGCAGTACTCCTCCGTACGATGTGATTTATCCCCGGAGGACGGTGTCCCGGCACATGGGGGCACTATGATGCTTATTCGAGATGATGTTTTTGCCAACTCCGTACCCATACAATCTGCAATCCAGTCCGTTGCTGTAAGCATTAAGCTACCCTCCGCTTCATTCACCATTTGCAGTATCTATTTGCCTCCATCTGCGGACCTCTCGCACAGCGACTTAGAACACCTCATTTCGCAGTTGCCACCACCCTTTTTATTGGTAGGCGATGTGAATGCCCATCACCCTCTTTGGGGCTCTCCTCGGGCTTGTGCGAGAGGTACGCTACTTAAAGACTTCTTGGATAGTCAGAATCTTGCTCTCTTGAACACCGGAGAGCCCACCTTTCTTTCTGACGCATTTCATAGTTTTTCACACATTGACATTGCAATTTGTTCCCCTCAGCTGGCAGTCACCTTATGCTGGAATATCATCTCGGATTTACATTCTAGTGACCACTTTCCTTGTATTAGTGTATTGACACCCGTTGTATGTTCCACCCGTTTACCTAGTTGGCGCCTAGACCACGCCAGCTGGGAACTGTACTCCCACTTGGCTGAATTTAGCTACGAAGAGCACGACTCTGTGAACCACTTGGTCGAACATCTCACAGGGACCATTCTTTCTGCTGCTGAGCAATCCATTCCGCGTTCGACTGGCTACAGCCGTCGATTTCCGGTACCTTGGTGGACCGATGACTGTCGGGATGCTATTCGCGCTCGCAGACGAGCTCTACGGGTTTTCCAGCGTTTTCCTACACTGGATAACCTGATACACTATAAACGGATGCGTGCACATTCTAGGCGGGTTATTAAGGATAGCAAAAAGATGTCATGGAATAAATTCGTTGGTTCCTTTAATCGACATACACCTTCCTCTGTCGTATGGGATAAGTTAAGACGTGTGGCTGGGAAACCGAACCATATGCCAATCGCCGGTCTCAAAACACCTACCGGAGCTGTTGTTGATACATTTGACGTGGCGAATACTTTAGGCAGTGCTTTCTCTCAGGTGTCTAGCTCAGGCAATTATTCCCCTGAGTTTCTTACAGTTAAGAATCAGGTGGAATCTCAAGAATTCTCGTTTGTTTCTGGCAACCTTGAGGATTATAATCGCCTTTTCACCCTGGCAGAGCTAGACAATGCACTCTCCTCTTCACGACACTCAGCACCAGGTCCAGATGGTATCCACGTCCAAATGTTGCAACATCTCTCTCCTGATGGCAAAGATTTCCTACTCGAGGTCTATAATCGTGTCTGGGTTGATGGCATTTTTCCAGACAAGTGGCGGGAGGCCACCATCATACCCATTCTTAAACCTGGAAAGGACCGCCATCTTCCTTCCAGTTACCGTCCTATTTCCCTCACCAGTTGCGTGTGCAAGGTGATGGAACGCATGATCAATGGACGGTTGGTGTGGTGGCTGGAATCCCACAATCTTCTGACGAACATCCAGTGTGGCTTTCGACGACGACGTTCAACTGCTGACCACCTTGTCTCTCTGTCAACTCAGATTATGGACGGGTTTCTTAAGAACAGCCCCACAGTTGGGATATTTTTTGACCTCGAGAAGGCCTACGACACGTGTTGGCGGGCGGGAATATTGCGTTCTTTGCACAACTGGAACATACGTGGACGCCTACCGTTGGTCATTCAGGAGTTTATGCGGGACCGCGTTTTTCGAGTGAGGGTGGGCTCGGTTTTTTCTAACCATTTTATTCAAGAGAACGGAGTGCCGCAGGGCTCGGTACTCGGCGTGACTCTATTTGCTATTGCGATAAATTCCATATCACTATGTGTGCCTCAAGGTGTCTCTTCCTGTTTATTCGTGGACGACTTTGCCATCTTCTGTACTTCTCAGCGTACACCGTTTTTGGAACGCCGCCTCCAGCGGTGTTTGGACAATCTCTATGCTTGGAGCTCGAAACACGGTTTTCGTTTCTCCGCTGAGAAGACAGTCTGCGTTAACTTCTGGCGCCGTAAGTGGCAAATGCCGCCGTCTCTTCGACTCGGGCCAGATTTACTTCCTTTCGCAGACGAGGCGAGATTCCTTGGTTTGATCTTCGATCGGAAACTTTGTTGGGCACCACAAATAGCACAGCTTAGAGCACGATGTGACCGTTCTCTAAATCTTTTACGGATACTAAGTGGCAAATCTTGGGGTGCGGATCGGACGGCACTGCTCCGTCTTTATCGTGCTGTGATTCGTTCGAAGTTGGACTATGGCAGCATTGTGTATTCTTCAGCTCGACCTTCAGTGCTCAGAAGGTTAGACACAGTCCATAACCAGGGCATCCGTGTGGCCGTTGGAGCTTTTCCAACGAGCCCAGTTGTTAGCCTCTACGCCGAATCGGGAGAACCTCCTCTGCGTTGTCGGCGTGATGTCCTGCTTGCTAATTATGGCTGTGGGCTGAAGTGTATGCCTGGGCATCCAACTTATCACGCGTTTTTCTCCCCTGAGCTGCACGAGCGATACTGCCTCCGCTCTCTGAGCCCCAGGCCAGCAGGTTTTCGTTTCCGTGAGCTTCTACGCCAGCACCATGTTGACATTTCTCGGCTGTTATCCAAGGGAGAGAGTATACACCCCCCTTGGTTACGCGCTACCTCCCATGTCGATCTCGGGATGACGCTCTACGGGAAATCTGTTACGCCTCTTGATAGTATTCGTCGTTGTTTTTTAGAATTTTTATCCAAATACAGTGGCCGTATTTGTATTTACACCGATGGTAGTAAGAGCCCCGACGGTGTTGGATGTGCCTTTGTCACTGGCACCGCAACTTCTACTTACGGTTTGCCTAGTTGCACATCTATATATTCTGCCGAGCTATATGCTATTTATCAAGCCCTTCTGTATATTCGACGTCGAAAATTAGGTGACTGCCTTATTCTTAGTGATTCCCTTAGTGCCCTTCAGAGCATTCGTGAGCTGTACAATTACCATCCTTTGGTGCAGCGAATCCAGGACGTCCTCCACATTTTGCACGCTTCTGGTTTTAATGTGGAGTGCGCATGGATTCCTGGACACGTTGGCTTGCCAGGGAATGACACGGCGGATTTGGCAGCGAAATCGGCAGTCACAGCGCCCAGTGTTACGATTACCCATTCAACAGCAGAAGATTTTAGAGTGGCTGTACGGAGAGCCGTTTTTTCGACTTGGCATGCGGAGTGGTCGGCTCTCCGTGGTAATAAGCTGCGAGAGGTGAAGGACCTCCCTGTCAACTGGGTAACCTCCTCTCGTTTATTCCGCCGGGAGGAGGTAGTACTAGCTCGGCTAAGAATTGGCCACTGTATTTTTACTCACAGTTACCTTTTTAAACGTGAACCTGCTCCTGTCTGTGCGCTCTGTGGGGAGGCACAGACAGTTCGTCATGTGTTGCTGGAGTGTGGTCACCTGGCACACATTCGGTCATCTATGGGCATGCCGGCCTCTCTTGCTGAGGTCCTGGCAGATGACCCAAGAGCAGTGGACAGGGTTTTTAAATTTTTAGCAAAACTTTCTTTTACCTTGACGTTTTAGTGTGATAGCAGTTTTTTTTTAAACTCTTTTAATTTTAATGTGTTGATTTTAGATGGAGTTTTATATCCAGCTCTGTTTAGAGGGCTGGACCATTCTGTTACTTCCGATTCAACTGTGTTAGCTCTTTTACTTGTGTTTTTTTCCTTTTTTTTTTTTTTGGTATTTTCTTACTGCCTATTGCCAAGTTTTAATCGCAAGGGCGCTTATGACCTCGGCAGTTGAGCGCCCTTAAACACCATTATCATCATCTTCTCTCATATTCTTCTTTGGTTAATCAATTGTAATTCATAATTTGCTATTTTATGTGATATAAGATGCACAAGGCAGTTATTTAAGTTCAACTGAGTAATAATATGTAAATAATGGAAAAAAAACAACTAAAATTGTTACTATTGTTGATACCAATAGACCTAATATTTGCTAAACTATGAAGCCCGGGACGTAAAGTACTTACAGCATTGATAGTTACCATTGGGGTATATCATCTCAAAATAATTTGAGATCACCTTTACTGGGAAACATACGAGTCAGTTGAGGAATTTAATGTGGGGGAGCTACAGTGTACCTGAGAACCTATGGGCTGTACTGGAGGTGTTATTACCAGTAGAGTTACTCATACCAGGGAAGCTTCAGGGGACAAAAAGGTGACTTGCTATCTCAAAATTCAAACCAAGGGCTCCCAATTAGAGGACCATTTTCTGTGTATGGACTCTCGTCTACCTAATACAAGGTGGAAATGCACCGTGCTGATAGATGAGTGGCACTGAAGTAGTGAAAAGTGTAAAGAACAATCTCTATAGGGCTCCAGAGACAACACCCTGTAGTATTAAGCCTTCACAGCATAATTGGGGCTCTGTGCTGGGTGACCTATGTTTTGGAAACACAACTGAAAAGAAGTGATAGGAAACCTCCAGTTGAGGGAAACCTATAATCATAAAAGAGATGGGGCAAAGCTGTATCAAGCATGAACAGATAGTAGAAGAATAAAAAGGAGGATCAGAAAAACCAGGAGAACTGGAGCAATCAGAGTCTCTACTTGTACTGGTAAAATGCAAGCACTGTGAGTAGCCTTGCTATGAAAATAGTAGTGGTTAATTTGCAATCAAAGCTATTTTAAGCAAAAAGATGGCAGACAACATTCATATAGCACTCATAGGGAAACCTTGGCTGTACAAGAGCACTGTATTGGTAGCACACTTTTTACCCCTAACACTGATAATCCAAGAACATCGACACACATGCATGCACATTTAGCTACAACAGAGAATGTTTCAATAACAATTACATTACATTAAACACCTGAAGGGGTACCTTCTCTATACCCCTCAAAGTAGTTTCTAAAATGTAGTGTATCACACATTGACGTGTTTTATACATACTCATTAAAATTATAGTCAAAATTTACAAAACAATATCATAAATGTGTTGATGAACTTCAAATGAAATATAAAATAAACAACCATCTTCATAGTAAAACAAGTAACTACATAAAACTAGTTTAATGGTATTACTAGGACCACAATAGCTGAAGTGGTTAAGATGACATACTATGTACATAGGCAGAACTGAGATACTGCTGTTTGAATCCTAGCAATATTAGTTTTCTTTTATTCAACCACAAAAAATCATAGTTTAGTTTCTATGTTTCAAAGCGCACATTAAATAAATGTTTTCAACAAATCTAACTAGTTTATTAAGATAATTCTATGCATGTTTCTTGACAAACAATTACTATTTAATATTGAACGCTACTTAGATTTCATTCAATCCTTTGAAAGTAATTGATCCTGGAGGCTTTATCATCTTGACATCAAAAATATAAACTAAGCATATTAGTGCTGGGCAAATTATGTACCTCTTTGAAAAGACCAAAAAAATTAAAAAAAATAAACAATAGTGTGACAGCCTGCCAGGGTAGTGTGGTGGTAGTATGTCTGCCTCACATTCAACAGGTCGTGAGTTTGAATCTCGCTTAGGCTGAGTTACCCGGGTAAGGCCTTTTTTTTTTTTTTTTTTATTGTTTTTTCCCCCCCTTCTCCTGAGAGAACGAATGTTGAACTTTAAGCTCCATGGACCCCGAGATCATCTGAGTATCATTTCACCACTTTCATTCGTCGTCTAATACGACCAACCAGGTTAAAGAACATTAAGCTAAAAAAAATAGTGTGACAATGCCATCTGCATGTGACTTCTCTCACATTCACTCTGGTATGTGGCGGTGGAGCTGGAATGTGAGACATTGCAGTTGGATGTGTGAACAACAGGAAGAGTGACATGATGGTAATCAAAACCTTTGGGAATGTGACTTTCAATTCTTCTTGGCTTCCAGAAGCTTCTGTGACATTATTTTCTAGCTATAAAATGAAGAAGAATTGCAGTGCAGTGTGGTGAATTGTACCAAGTTATGAATGATTGGAGTGTTAGCACATAGTGGTGCGTGAGCCATGTCTATTCATCAAAATGTCTAGTGAACTATTTGCAGCATTGAACTTAGCTCTTTATTTGTAAACAATTTTTGAGTCAATAAAGACATTTGTTACACTGCTGTCAGGAATAGGCTTTTTACACCGAGATGAAAAGTTTTTTGGCTAAAATGAAGCAAATGAAAACTGGAATGGAGAAGATGGAATCCGAACTAGGAGAGATTGATGAGAAAATGAATTGCAGAATGGAAAAAATGGAGAAGATTGAATCTGGGATGGAGAAGATGAGAAATTAAATAACTGTGAATTGTCCAATGGAGAACACAAAGACAGAATTAACAACCAAGATGGACGAACGAAAGTTTGGCATGGAGAAAAACATGAAAGAGCTCGGGGAAAGAATTAAAGAACTTGACCAATGCATTGATGCCTTGGAAGATCTCGAGGAGTGCCTTGATGTTTTGGAAGGAAAGCCGAGGGTTGCACCAGGGAAGGGAATGCCATGGTGTAAGGATGCTTGACGGGAGGCTTATGGATTTAAAGATCATGATGACAGGACATGAAACAACATCTCAACGCGTCAAGTACGATGGGATGTCAACTTTTGAAGTGTTCTGCAGACAGTTTGCTGCCGTCGCCACCCACAACCAATTGTTAAAAGAAGAAGTAGCAAGCCTCCAGGGACGGGTAGCAGAAGTACTGCATGCGATCCTGCAAACTCCGGGGAGATTCTCGAGATCCACTTTGGGAGCCATCACTTGGCTGCAGCCAACCACAGTCAGCTTAAGGTGAGGCTGCAACAGCCAAGTGAGACAATGCAGAAGTTTGCCCTAGCCATCGAATAGGTGACGAACAAAGCCCTTATGAATCTTCCACCTAGCTACGTGTCCCAGGAAGCTGCCTGCTAATTCGTCGATAGGATGTGTGATGCCAAGATACGACGGCGCCTGATGTTTGGCGACTATACGATGATCTACGAATCGCTAATGGAGGCAGTCAAGACCACAGAAGTCCTCACTCGGAAGATAAGGAATATTCGATTCTATAATGAGGCAGAGACGACTCAGCCCAGAGACATCAGTGAAGATCTTATTTGTTGGGGGTATGGCCAGTTGGGACACCTAATACGAAACTGTCCACAACTAGAAGTCGATCAGCCGCTGCCTGTGCATTAATAGGGAAGCGTGGGTATGAGAAGGGAACATCCGGTGGTTGGGGTAACCGAGAAGATCAGGAGCACTTGGTGCTATGTAGAAAGGGAACAACCCAACGACAGTGACCTTCAAATGGTATTTGCTGGGGATGTGGCTTGGTGAAGGACTTAAACAACCAGGACGATGAGCATCAGACTGTGTCTCTTGAGGATGCAGTTGCCCAGGACACCTAGTGCAACACTATTTGTAATCAAGCTGTCTGGCAGGTGGTACATAAAGAAGACCCAACGTGGCGAGGGGCACACCTGAGTCATCATCGCAGTCTCCTCACTTGATGCTGTGTCCATAGAGGTATGTAAGACAGCCTCATTGCAGATGGCTGGATACGAGGGAAGCAGCGCATGATATTAGTAGGTAGACACCAGTACAGCCGTGTCCATAATCCAACCAGATGTCGCAGAGGGCTTGCCAACAAGAGAACTGAGTCAGCCCTATGAAATAGTGACAGCATTGGGTAAAAGCTTGCCAGTGGAGAAAGAGGTCTTGCTGGAGTTGACCCTGGGGCAGAGTGCCATAAGTCTTGGGTGTTCGTCGCAAGGGTGGCTGAGCAGGTGATATTGGGATTGGATGCCCTCAGGAGCCGCAAAGCTATGGTCAAATTTGGCAGTCGGATCCTACGTCTTAGTGAAGATGTGGTGGTGCTCCGGAGTTCTGACAGTCATCCTGGAGTCCAGAGGGTTACCCTGAAGGATGATGTAGTGGCCCCGTTGGCACATCTGGTAGACCAGCTGTTAAAGGACCTCGTGAGCTGTCCGATTTGTTAACACACCCAGGGTGTGAGCAAGAAGGTGAAGACCTGTATGACTGATGAGCCAATAGGGAAGGTTTCCAGCCGGAAGTTCAGGCATGGCTGTATCACCAAACTCGGACCAGGAGATTAAGACCCAAATTCCAACAACTATGGACAGGACCATGGGGTGGGGAGATTCAACAAAGAGTCTATGGCACCCAACAGGAAGAAGCGAGTACATTGGATTCATCTAGTCCATTACAATGGCGCTGGTTGGAACAACCAGCCCTGAGGAAAAGCAGTGTGACAATGCTAACTGGGTATGTGACCTCTCTCACATTTGCTCTGGTAGGTGGCAGTGGAGCTGGAATGTGTGTCACAGCATTGGGATGTGTAAACAACAGAAAAAGTAACACGATGGTAATTGGAACCTTCAGAAACACCACTCAAGGTACCTCTTGGCTTCCAGAAACTTTCAGGAACCTCCATGACATTATTTTCTAGCTATAAAAGAAGGAGGGATTGCAGTACTGTGTTATGCTGTGAATTGTACCAAGTCATGGGTGATCGGAGTGTTAGCATACAGTGGTGTGTGAGCCATGGACAGCATGCAGCCAGAAACTGTCTGTGCGTCTAAACCTCAAGTGAACCATTTGCAGCAGTGAAGTTAGCACATTATTTGTAAACACTTTTTGAGTCAATAAAGACATTTGTTACAATAGAAACTTCAGAGAGCAGTGTGATCTTGGTATCATGGAATTCAATGACCAGCGCTGAACCAACTCGCCTACCAGTTGTTATAACAGACTGCTCTAGCTAACTGCCTATGATTTGAAATCAACCAAATGGTTATCAGTGGTGTGCATATCCTCAAAGAACAAGTAATTTTGCCATATTTGCAAGTCTAGTAGTTCTAAATATCATATTGAGCAAAAATACTGCATTCCTTCAACTGCTGGCATCCAAATGTGGCAAAGTTATTTTTATTTACAGCCACTGATGTGCAATCCAGAAAACATGTTATTGTGACATTTTGACATTTGGCAAAAGGGACAATAGATTCCCTAGCCCAAAGTGTTTATCTACGATCCCTCCAAAATCCTCCCAATTTGTGCGGTTGAATTCTGGGACACACTGTATAATGTGCAAGGAATTGGTTAAATGCACTGCTGCATGCAGAGTACTGTTCTAGGGATGTGACGTTTTGAAATATCCTTGATGGTGAAGACAAGAAGAGAGCCATAGTGATTTTATCAACTTACCTGCCTAATGATGAACCTGATATGCTGTCAGAGATGGTGGGGATCTTGGTGACTCATGGGAACCAGATCAATAAAGAACTCCTCATAGAGACTGATAATGATGTTTACCACATTTTGTGAGACAGCACTGATACCAGTCTAAGAGGAGAGCAATTGGCAGAATTTTTGGTAAATACAAAACTGAATATTCTGAACAAAGTCAGTGAACCTCCCTTTGTTACCTCCCAAAGGTAACAAAGGAACAATGCTGCCTAGTCACATCACTAGGAACAATGCTTTGGATCCATTCAAAATCTTCTCGGGTGAACAGAAGGCCAGGAAGATGCACTTCTTCGAAACGTTGGTATCAAGCCAAGTTTTTACCTGGTTACCCCAAGAAGATTTTGAATTAATACGTCGCCAGGAAAGCTTCAGTTCTTATTTTAAATTCTTTGGATGTTTTGGTATTTGAACATTGGCATATTAGCTTCAAGATTAGGTCTCAGGTTATTAACTTTCTGATGTATAGGAATCCAAGGACTACAATTGAAGAGCTCGGTTCCAAAACTCACTCAAAATTTTGTTATTTTTAAGAAAAATCTCGTTTTTGTTCTTTAGGCTTTATTGAACACATTCATTTGTTATCATGTGTGGTTTATGTTTTGAATTTAATGTGAATAGTGATGTTTAGCAAAACAAACACTCTTTGCAAAATATTTATAATTAAGAGACCATTTTTTCCCAGAATTAACCTAAGCCAACTGACTTAAGATAGTTTTGGAAAAATCTGTTTGACTTAACTGAGTTTGGGTAGAAAACTCCTATGTAAACAGTACAATATTTTATATCAGAAATACATAATTTTATCTCTGGTTCATTTACATAAGCTTATCTTTATTCACTTGGATGTTAATAAGACAACAATTACATTTTAGAGTTCAAGTCAAAAATACTTTCCAAATTGATCAAGAAAAAATTTAATAAAATTTGACATATATTTTTGCCATATAACTATGAAATGGAATAGCTTATTCATTTTAGAGGCTGATGTTGGACAAAGAAGACATTGAACAAAAGGTCCTTCTATTCATGATTACACAAATGGTTCTTCTTCAGCATAGTGTACTCTGAATAATCTAGCACATCTCCTTCCTCATTGGCAACATTTTATAGAGAGCTCGGTTGTAATACTGGCAAGTGTCTTCAAACAGTGAAACAAACTTCAGAAGTTCTTGGACATCTTTCTTCTTCTGTGTGCTCATTTTATTATGTTCCTCTACTACTTTTATCAAGTGTAAGAATTCTTAACACCTGATATTCATTAAAAATCTCCCATGTAAATATTTTTAGCAAATATTTCTTTCTTTTAACTTTTTTGTACAGAAGAACTCTCTGTTCTCTAATCATGAATGGGTGCTTGGTTTTCATAATGGTTTCTGTGCTCTTTTTATAATTTAGAATCTTCCAATTTCTTCCAAGAAGTTAGAGGGTTCCGTGCTTCTCCAATATGGTGTGGTACTCTGCTGGCTCCAGTATTTTCTCCTGATGTCTCTGCTTCTTTTTCAATCCCTCCAAACATTCTGTCGGGGGGCATAAAACTATGGCCTCGGATGGGGAAAATGTGTTGTATTTTATCAAAGATTTTACTTTTCTGAACATAATGCAGTAACAAGCCTGTAACAGTTGATTCCTGTTTTGGCTAGTAGCAGAGTCAGAAAACAACCTGAGTGCCTTTTGTAATCTACCTTTTTTTCAAGATGGTGCAGAATATCACTAAGAGCTGATGCAACTTCATTTGATCCTCTCGCAGACTGGTGTTCTGTCTGCCCCTGTTTTCTTTGCCATCCTCTCCTGTAGCATGGAAGTGTCTCGACAAGCATTTAGTCTGAATCTGCTTATTCCTGTTATGGAACAAAATGACTGAGGACAGACACAAACAATATGACCATTACTTCTCTTAGCAAAATACTCTGTTAATAACCTAGGTTGTGGGTTCTGTATGTTCATAGGCCAAGGTGTTTTTGGTTCATTATCATATATATCAACAGTAGGTTATCTTGTTCTACTTTTGGTTTATTCTAATAAATTTTGTTACAGAAAATGGTAATGTCCTCTGGACTTAATAAGCATACCTTACATATGTAGTTAGGTCTACTAGCATGGGCACAAGCAATGCATGGTGGAATGGGCACTGGAAACTGTTCTTGCATGTTTGCATTTGTTTTTATCCCTGTTGTCTCTACTTTGTCTTCTCTTACTCCTGCTTCCTGAATCTTCTACAGGGCATACTAAACCTTGTAAATCAAATCCAATCATGCTGGACACACTTATGTGTGTAAACCTGGCACTTCAATGCTTTGCTGACAATTAAAGACTCAAAATGAGTCAACTTTCTGGCGGGAAAGAGGACCAGCTGACTTTTGCACATGCACATAGACTTAACAGAGTTAGGAAGAAATCAGGGGCTGACTTAACATAGTTTTGGAAAAAATCTCTGTTTTCAATCTTGAACTTCATAAAGGTAGTTGTTTTTTGGAAGAAACAGCTTTACACATAGATAGCCCCATGCATTATTCAAAATAGTGACTTAGTGAGTTTTGAAAACAAGCTCTTCATTTGGGAGGGGTACAAAAAGGAGCTTTCTGCATTAGTATTGGGAATATCAAGGGATGTTAATTTGGTACTCCAAATGCAGTTGGCTGCTCACCAGTTGCAGCAGTCCATTCACTAATCCTACTGCAAAAATTGTCGGATCAAGGTCATTTGTTCACCAATGTTAACTCCTTGTTGATCGAGCGAGCTTAGCAAACTTAAGAAGAAAGCAAGGGGACCTTACAAACCCGCAAGAAGAAACAGCACTAACTAGTTACAACAGGGTCATCCATAAAGCCAAAAGGCATTCATCATGGAGGCTGTAGATCAAGAGTCATCAGGTTGCTAAGCACCTGGAAAACCTGGAGAAATCAGGGAATTTTGAAAGTCCAAACAAATATTGGAATCTCTCTTTAGAGGAAAAAAAGGTTGTAAGTTTTGCTATTGATGCAATACTATCAAGTTGAACTTCCAAATTGTAATCAAAGACCTTCTAATATTACAACCGTGCTGTGCATGTCAAGTTTGGTTGTTTTGTAAGTGGTTGTCGTTCTGCTAGAAGACTCATTTTGCAACTAATACTGCTTGTCCTTTCTTCCACTAGAGACTGTTATTTTGCAAATTATATTACTTGTTCTTTCTGCCTCTGGGAGATAATTGTTTTGCAAGTAATGGTACTTGTCCTTTCTTCTGATAGGAGATACTAAATTAAGTTTTGGAAAACACTGTATATTACATCATAAGCATTCATAAACACATCACTTATATCAATCAACTTGCTCTCCTTATTAAGTTTGATACCGTTGAGCATGTTCCGACTCTCATTAGTACAATGTCCATCAGTGACTTAATGATGGAACAAAAAGGAGCAAAGCTGCTAACATTCTGTTGTCAGACAAACAGCGACAAGAAATAAAAAAAATTGCTCCTCTAACTAGTTTTAATGATGCTATCTTAGAAATATCATATGTGTATAGAAATACCAACAATGACGATAGGCTGTCAGAATGGATTTTACAACTAATGATCTTCTAAAACCGATTAATAGCAACTGTCATACTGTTGCAACTTCTGGAGTAGTTGGTGAAGTTGGTTGTCCCTTTTAGGTTGTCAATCAAAATCATTGATGGATATAGCAAGCTGATTGCACTAATGCCACAGGACTAGGGCATCTGTAACAAAGATGTGAAACACACTGATTGTCTACAGTTTAAATTATTCCATCTGAAGTCTTTCTTTTATGTCACACACTGTAAGGCATCCAGTATACATATACAAATGCTGGATTGCATCCTACTGTTGCAATTAATAACAGTACTGTTATAGTTGTATTAGAGATGCATTGTGTGGGTACTATTGAAGTCCATATTTATTGTCTTTTAGTGTACTTGGTTATGCATTAGGCTTAAATTTTGAGTTAATGCCATTCTAAAGTTGCATCACACTGTAAGTGTGAATTATCATCCTTAGATTGTTTCTTAAAGTACTAGAAGGAATGGTGCTACTACAGGTATGCTTTTTGTACAAGATTCTGCACGCATCTCAGAGCAAAATGTGATAGTATACTGGCAACATATACCAAGTGAAAGAAATCTGCTGAAAGATAATGTGAGTCTTACCTTGTATATTCAATACTGTCTACTGAACAAGTTAAAATAGATACTCACTGATCTGATATTAACCTAACTTGTCTCGCACTCTTACAGGAATGCAGTAATATAAGCTTGTTTTCATTCACACAGGATTATTTTAAACAAGAAGCAATAACATTTGTCTTCTAATAGTGCATGTTATATTATGTATTAAAAATACATGCAATAATTTTGAAAATGTTTATTCTATCAACAGTTAAAGATGAACTTGCACAGCATAAGACCATTGGAGTTATTCTTTTCATCCCACCGAAACATATCTAAGTCCAAGAAATGCACAAATGGTGATGGAAGTTCTATGCACTGGTGACTGGCAGACATGTTTATTTCTTTGCAACATTGTTTCATTCACAACTCTGGTGTGGAGTATCGCATGATGAATTGATAAATGAAGAGAGTCAAAAAAAATAAGCAAACACTATACATTATTCATACTCTACACCAGGGCATAGAATTTCAAGTCTCATGGCAGTAACCACTAAAAATGTTCATCACAACTATTCTAATATATTACATATACATGACTATAAAATCATTTTTCCATTTTCCATATTTGTACTTTCCCTAGCACATATGTGCAATGTACATAGTAAATAGAAAAGGTATTGTATGGCACCCAAAAGTGTCATACTGAGTGTTTCACCAGAAATGCATATTTTGAGAGTCCCTGAATCAAAAAAGAAAAAGAAAATTTTTAGAAAAGAGTGGGTGTGGGAGAGTGAGTTCAGTACATTCCAATAGGCCGCGCCGTGGCCGAGTGGTTAGACCACTTGGCCTCTCACCTAGCTCTTGGAAGACCTTCATTCTGGATGATCTTTGTGTAACCGGTAAACCATTAGAGAGAGACAAAACTTACTACACAAAAAATATAGATCTTGTTACAATACTTTTTTTTATATAATTTGGTAGTGGAGTTAATTATTTCCAAGATACTTCTTACAATAGTTTCAATTTTAAAACTTAAATTTTTTCAAACAGTAAGTCATCTTTCATTTTCTGCTTTTGTTCTACACTTAGCCACCCAAAGAGAACCAAATTTCAATTGTTTCATATAGCGATAGCTTTTAAAATATCTGACTATTGCATTAGCCTAGTGTATTCCCTTATTTTCCTTCTGCTTACAAGGAAGCAAGTACTAATACAAATTGTGCTAATGTTTATCTTGAATAGCATGATGTATATAAATGAATAATCTTATGTATGAATAGTTTGTTAGTAGAACAGGTAGAGAAAATCCTGTGAATGGAACACATCACATACTATTTCTACATTTTTTCCTTCAATACAGTCAAAGAGATAACAAAATATAAAAATGTGGAACTACTTTCTATCATGAAACAAATAAGAATTTTAAATACGATATATTAGTTTTTCATATTAATGTAACACTTACTTTCTATACTGAAGTACCACTTTTCTCTTACTGTATTGCATCACTTGGCAAGTCATCCAGGGAGGGAAAATTTGCAGAAATCCTTAGGATATTATCCAGCATCTCGGTCCTCGAGTTCCTGTGGTCAGCCTTATCTCTGTTGTGACAGCTGAACCTTCACAGCATATTGAACCAAACAAATTGACATTTTTTGTTATTAAAGATTTAAAGAAGTGTTCATAATGTTTGAAATACAGTAAACTAACCAAACACTGTTGTCATTTTTGAAGGGCCCACCAGAGCAATTTCAGAATCCAAATTTTATGCACAAGTTCTGACTTATTCCAAACTTATTCCATTGATTCGTATATTGTATGTCTTAGTAACATGAAGCATCTTAGGCATGCAAATTCATTTCTGCTTACATGATCATTGCATGACCTGAGCTGGACGTTAGTTTTTATTCACTCAATCAAACATCTCTGTAGCTGGTGGAACTCGGAGATGCTGCCTAAGCTTGAAGATGTAATATGGTGTAAGCTCACTGGTTGTTGATTCCTCCTTTGTTCTCTCAATGGACATGGTTTATGCTGGATAATTATTTCCTTGCAGCAATCTCTTAATTTCCATTCCTAATGTAGATCAGATATAACATAAAAATTAGCTGTCATTTATCTGCAAAATATGTAATACTTAACTTTTCAGTCCCAGCAGCTAGCTGCACAATGTTTTTGTTTGTGACGGCCAGTGGCAAAAATAATAACTAAGGTTGAATTTTTGTAGATGTGTATGAAGCATATGTGCTATCCTTGGCTGCCAACTTCAGCTTTTTGGTCACCAACATCAACTTGTAGACTGGAAATTTGCAAAACACAGGACAAAATTTGCTAATGTCCATGATTATCTCTTGAAATGAGTCTGTGGACCTATGCTTATAGCCTTGGTGTAATATATCTATTCTGCCAAGAGTACATCCATTTGGTCGCTGAATAGGCAATGTTGAAGAGATTGCCAGTGGGACTTAATTTTATGAGTATGGACTTTGGTCATTGAGTTCACAAAAAGATTATGGTTAAGGTTGGTTGAGCTGCAAAATTCACCAGTTATTATATCATTTGTATTCAACTGTTTGAACGAGATGGCCAGCACCATCTATGTTGCCCATATTTTTATATTTGGAGTTCTGGGAAGACAAGCAAGCTTCTTGATCTGGACAGATGGAAACCTAGCATTTCTGAACAGAGAATGTTTTGTGACAGATTCTGAAAACTGGTCTTGTCATCCCTTGCAAGTTAATACTTTTTGTAATGAACATCCAAGAACTGCATGCATTTCGTATTTTGTTCTTTGACACAATGGCGTGAAATCTAAAATATGAACCCAGCTATAATGAAATATTTGCATAATTGTGATTTTCACACACAACTGGGATTTTGAGGAAGAGATTGGCATTACTAAAAAGCACAACGACTTTGGCTACTTTTGTGACATTTGTGGACATTTCTTGGACTTGGTAGACAAATTTGTCCAGGGGATAAAGGGTGAAAAGCTGCTTCATGTGGGCACACAGCTGCTCTAACAGCACCATATCCATAATGGAGTAATTTTCCTAATATACATGACTACTTTTGCTTTAAAACATGTAAATAAAATGTTACCTAATTTAAACATTTTGTACAAGGATGATCAACTAATGCCTCAAGTCACAGATCTTCAGAATTTCTAACAACAAGAAAGTAAAATGAATTTTAATTCTTGTACATTATATTGGATTGTTGCTTATATTTGGCATACAAATAATTATTTCTTCTTCTGCCTTCTACCTTGTAAGTCTGACAGATTTTCATTTTAATGCAAAATGTGTAAAAAAGTTTTCTCTAAGCAATATGGGGAAGCAAGCTCTAGTAGCTACATGAAAGGCAGAAGGCATTTGGTTACTGTAGGTTTTTTAAACTTGCACTGAATTGAGATATTTCTGTGTTTGAAACACAAAATGAAGCTGATGTGTCAAGAAAATGAAGTAATGAATGCATCAATCTCTAAAGATAATTCCCATGACTCAACATGTAAGAATTCAATTTGAGCTGACTGTAGAACCTTCAAACCATGGGATACAAAGATTTCTCAGAAAAGAGTGAACAACAAAGGCAGAACATATTAAGGTGCTTGTGGTCAGTTTCTGTGAATTTGTCACTTTCTGTAGCTGACTAAATTACAAACATTTTTCCCCATGTTTCCTGACTGTTACAGTGACATAGCAGATTGCACTTGGGAAAGCAAAAATAACATTGTCTGGTTTATGTTTTAGCACCTTATTTCTTTAATCAAATAATGAGTGATGCATCTAATAGTGAATGTTTTAGTATCTCATTTAATGAAATCTTCAATAAAATGCACCAAACCAAACAAATGGACTTTGTAATAAGGTTCTGGAATTACAAGGAGGTCTCGGTGTCTGTAAATACTTACACATCCTACAGCAGCAGATTTATCAGCAGCATTCAAGGAAAAACTCGAGTCTTTTGATGTGAGACATCTTTTGCATGTTTCAATGGATGGACCAAATGTAAGTTAATGCAACCGCTTAAAGAAAAATTACATCAGGATTCATATGTTGGGACAGTAATCTTAGAATTTAGTACATGTGGTCTGCATAGCATGAATAATTCTTTCAAATCAGGATAAAAATCTACTGAGTGGAATATTGTAGTCTTTTTGAGAGCTATTTATAATGTATCTAAAAATGTACCACCAAGAAGAGCATTAACTGGTGCATCAGTTTCTCAAGAAATACATTTTTTGCCATACAGTGGGTTGAAAATGTGGCTTATAAGAGCACTAGAAATCCTTAAGGACTTAAGAATGTATGCAGAAAAAGCTAAACAACAGAGTGAAGAACCAAAATCTTCAAGCTACGAAACTATGAAAAAAATTTAGAAGATAAAATGATGGGACCAAGGTGATAATTTTTTAAATTGCTTGGTTCTGAAATCAAACCATTTTTAAGGGCATTTCAGGCTGAGCAGCCCCTAGTTCCTTTCTTATTCTCTGAACTATAAAACATCATGGCATCTGCAATGAGTAGATTTGTTAGAGATGATGTGATGATTAAAACCAAAAATATAGCTAAGATAAATGTACCTAATGGGTTCCAAGAGTTTGGTTAGTGCAAAAAATGTAAATTTGGGGTATGGCATATCTGATGCTATTTAACAGGTGCAGAATGCTTCCTCAAGAGATATACTTCCTTTCAAACAGAGTTGTCAGAAATGCTGCAGACATTTTATTCAAACTTGCTTGAAAAGGCACCTCTGAAATATCAGTTCATCAAAAGTATGTAGAAAGAGAATTTAAAATTTTATGTTCAGATCCAATGTTCCTTGAAAAGTTTAATTACTCATGGGCAACCCAACTTGATATGTTGTGGGAAATTACTGTTGCATCTTGTCGTTCAGAACTCGTGTCATTCTTAAAAGCATTTTTATACTTTCAGATGAAAATGCATCTGGAGAATGAGGTTTTCCAGCAAATAAGGAATGCTTGCTTGAAGGTCAATCTCAATAATCACTTGTGGCTCAAAGATTGATATGGGAAGGAATACAGCACACTGGCAAAGTATAGAAGGCAGATTTTACAAAGGATATGGTCCATTATATGAGAAATGCTCAAGCAGGATGCTATGGAAGACTTGAACAGAAGAAAAAGGAGGAACAGCAACAAGAAAAATCTAGGATGGTGGGGAATCAAAAAAAGGAACAAATGCAGGTTTTGGAAGAAAAGAGGAAAATACTTGCTGCAGCTGAACAAGAAGCACAACTTCTTGAAAAACAGATTTGCACATTACAAAGTTAAGTAAACATTTTCACAGTAAATTTCGCACTTGAAATGTGATTTCAGGTATTTTGTGTAAAATGATGCCTTTTCTATATAGTTAAATGTAAAACTAGATTCCTGCAGACCTATAAATAACTCACATAATAGAGGACCTGGAAGAAAATTCAAATTTGACCCGGAAAATCTGGTAAAGTCCAGGAATTTCATTTTCCAAAATGTGTAGCAAACTTTGTCATGAAATTCATTGCTAAAAATGCTAATAAGATAATTAGCACTGCTAAAATACCTGATTGCAGTTACACTCATTCTGTACTGGAAATGTTATTGCATTTAGCTAGTATCCATTATATTCTATAGTCAAAAGTATCAGTGATGGGGTAGTCAATTAGGGGAAAATTAATTTGTGTTGTATATATCATTACAAAAGAGGACTGGAACATGATCAAAGGGACACCATAACCAAAGTCAGTTGGGCTATCAATTCATTTGAAGCATTTAAATAGCAGGACATGACTGATCTTTCCGTCATTGCTGGGATAGAGAATTGAGTCCATTCATTCCCTGCTCTGCAGAATTACAAAGTTAAGTAGCCTATGGCCATGTTCAATTGACATGCAGGCAACCTCAAGTGATGTTTATATCCAAGCCTGGTTATCCTAGCTACAAGGTGAAAACATGCTTTCAATAAGTCTCTCTTCCTTCTTTCTAAACAATTAGAAGGACTAGTTCATAGAAAGGATTAATGTACTAAGGAATGTCCCACTGCAGAAATCAATCTATCAGTCTGGGAGAACAATACAAATGGTGCTTTATCGTGTAATGTCTGCTATAAGGAAGTTGCTGGCAACCAAAGAGATTGGAATTGCTGCATTCCTCGATATAGAAAGTACTTTTGATAAGATGTCCTGTGAAATAATAAAGAGAGAGGCCTTCAATGGCATGATTGCTTGTAGCAGTGGCAGCTCATGGCCAAATTATCTGTTTGGGCACAATTTTAACATTGATTAAAATTAAAACTAAATTGAATGTTATTTATGGACGCTCTTTAACTGCTGTGGTTCTAAGCATCCCATTCTATTTTGGGCACAAAAGACCGCTTAATATTGCTCAGAGGCCTCATTGTCAGGCTTGAGGGTTTTTTTATGCCTGAAAAAAAAAAATCAGCTGGGTTGGAACCCACGACCTTGAGAACCAGAGGCTAGCATGTTGTCCCTAGATCACGGATGATGACAGACTAAAATTAGTGGATACTAAAAGCTATCAGTAGAAATGGAAATCCTAATTTGTGTAATACCACTAACCTTTCTGTTTGTAGATGAAGTTCATCCTTTGATCCTTTACTTCAAAAAATACTTTGATAACTCTTTGATTTAAGTCAGAAACTGAACGCGGCATGTACCGAGAAATTTGAACACAAACTGTCACCTTCACTGTTTACCAATATGTCAACGACATTATCAGAGATGTGATCCTGCTGCAAATTAATGCATAGCTCATCTTAACAGCCGATGCACTTTAGTTTAAGCTTCCAGTCTTCAATACTACCTTGCACTACTTTAATTGCTTATGTTTGCCAATTACAAAGTTCATGCTGTTTCTTTTCACAAATGAAGTTCGCTTTTCTCTCAGAAAATTATGGGAACTACCCTTAAAGTAAACTAGATCATGATTGTGATATTGTCTTAAATCATTTTCTTTATAACCAATTGTATACTTTACAAACCGTTGCCTATCTTTCGTAACAGTGTTTAGGATTTTCCCTCTTAAGGCAAGTTTTAACAGTGCCATTTCTTTGAACTGATAAGTCGGCATATTATTCTGCAGTTTATTTCGCCAAATTATTCTCCAGCGCATTCGGATTATGTTTCATTAACACATGAAATACATTCAAGGCACTATTTCACCACTTCTTATCAGTTTACCCTTAAGGTGAATATTGTAATTCAGCACTCATTTTCAAAACACTAGCCACTAATCACCTCTCGCAAGTAAGGTCCAATTTACTGTTTGTCCACATCCATAATTTCAATAACTATTGTTTATTTGACCTTTTCCTGTTTTTAAGTGAAGCTTCAAATGTATCGCAAATCTATTTCCTAGTAAACTTAGGGGAGTTACACAACACACTGCTTATATGCCTTGAGCGTTTGCGGGCGAGTGTACCTTGTCGTCTGCTTGGTTCCAAGTACCAACATTGTAAATTTTTACCACATTAGCTTCTTTTTGCATATTTTGTTCGGGAGGTTTATAGATCAACTTTGTTTTCAAATAAGAAGACATTCAAACTTAAGAAATGTTTCTTATTATTTACTCTTACATGTGAAGAGATCTTTGGCTAAATATTTTTGTCAGGGATTTGACTCAAACTTTTGTATTTGCTTATTGTCGGTTCTTATTTTCTCTTTGCACATGTGCTGCAAATGACCACAGAGGCTTTCCTGCCCTAAGAGAACCTTCCCCATTTGGCCCCTTGAACCCCACACCATCAAAATAACTATATCTGAAAGCACTGAATTCTTCAGCGTGTGCACATAGGATGACCACAAAATCACTTGTGTCCAAAAAATGCAGCTGGTTAGTATTCTGACATATCTTCACTACAACTGTCCAGTGTGTATAATAGGTTTAAATGTATACAAAATGCATTATAGATTATAGCATTTTACCTAATAATATAATGGAGAAATTATTGTTTGAAATTTTTGTAAAAGGCCGGCTGCCACTGATTTGTAGAATACATTTCATGTTAAACAATAGGGAGCTGACCCTAAGCGGTTTTGGGGAGACACTTGGTCTATCTCTTGCAGGGAGGAGTTCTCTCACCCATGCTTTGGAACATGATGGTGGATGCACTTTGCATTGCCTCATTGATGCCAGTCTTCTAACCATTGGATTTGCAGACAACATTGCTATTACAGTCAGAGGAAAATTTCCTAATATTGTTGCTGTGTTGCTTCAATCAGCACTCAGATAGATTGAGATGCGATGTGATGGACCCAAACTTTTTGTCAATTCAAGTAAAACAGTGGTAGTTGCCTTCACCAGAATGAGGAATACTCGGACCTTAAAGAAACCTACTCTGTTTGGTAAAACTATATCGTATTCACCCCAAGTCAAATACCTTGGTCTTCTTTGAAACAAGAAACTGACATAGAAAGACCACTTAGGTCATTTAGTTTTTTGGACCTGTAGAAACCTATTTGACAAGATATTGGGGCTAAAACTTAAAGTGATGTGTTGCATATTTACTACAGTGGTTGGAAGGCAATGCAAAACTGAACTTAAGCAAGTTGCAAAGGGTATCTTGCATTGAGAACAACCCCACTGTAGCTACAGAATCATGACTGGAACTTTCTCTCTTATACATCTGGGTCGACACGGAGGCCTTTGGGGCATTGCATAGATTAAAGCATCAAACTGAAGTTCCCTTCGATGGGCACTTTGATTAACTTAAACAATCTTGAGACAAAAATTGTTTAGGATACTCAATATGAGAACCTATATTATGAAACCAAAAGTTTTATGTTTGACAAAGCTTTCACTGTTTGTTATCCTAAGTGCAGTAAATGAGAAGGATCGGTTACACCTGATAAAGATGAAGGCCCAATCTGGAATACTAATGGTTCTAAAACTGAATTTGGGGCAAGGGCTGGATTTTGTGGCGATGGTACCTACCAAGTTATAATTTAACTTAGGCAAATACTATGTTATGGTTTTTCAGGCAGAGATATTTGCTATCTTATTTAGTAAGCACCTATAATAATAGACACATTTTTATAATCTCAAATAGGCAAACAGGCAGGTCTGAAGGCCTCTGTAACCATATGGTCAAATCCAAGTTGCCTTAGAATGTCAAGAATCCCTCATGGCATGAGATGCCAACAGTTCTGTTCAAATGAAATGGCGCCAGAGCACATGGAGATCCTGGGCAATGAAAGGCCAGGCAAAGCTGCTAAGAGGGGAATTGCATAACCTTTTATTGGACCTGAACCAGAACTGGGACTGCAATTAGGACCAGCTAAGCTGGCTCTTCAGGAACTCTTAGCTTAGAGAACAGAAGAAATACTGGAATTCATCTGCAGGGTTCAGGCACTCCATAGTTCTTGTATGGAGATTGGACAAAATCAGGTCACAAGAGTTGCTAAAATTAATCATATTTTTTTTTAGGAGACTGTCTCCTTAGAAAGTACCTTGCACAGAATGGTACAGCAAGTGAATCCTGCATTAGATGGTGTGAACGGGTGTATGAGACATCTGTTGTCTATTCGGTATGTGTCCAGCATTTGCTCACCAAAGAGCAGTCAATTTCCAAAATTGGAAGAGCTTTCAAATAATACTGTCCAAAGTCTGATTTAATACATTATGAATATCAGGCATGTGGACTGATGCAATAAAAGTGGAGAGGTAAAGTAGAGCTGCAAAGGTTGGCCCTCTCCCTATCATACTCAACTCATGGTAAAGAGGACATGGATGCAGGGGCTTTTATATTTAAACAAAATGAATGTAATAGGGAGCATGACTGAGGTGCAAATCTTATATTAGTCAGTTTTATTTCTAAAGTTGTTTCCCCTCTCTAATGGGACTTACAAAACCCAACATTTTGTAAAATTGGGATAGTTTTACAATGATATATGTTGACGATAAAGAAGAAAATTATAAATACTGTCCAAACATTACCACACTAACACTTCAGGATCTTACTCTCCATACAGGTTCGAGGCAAATATATTTAATGACCTTTTTCTATATAAAGAGGTGGACAGAAGTATACAAATGTCAACATTATGCTACTAAACGAGAGCATTTAGCTTCCAAAACATACACAATAAAATAAACAAATTTCTTCAAAGTTTGTAACATTTGTTTATTTTGTTTTTAATATCATAAGGAGTTACTTAAATTAAACATAAATACATTTTCGTAATGAAAACTGAAACAGTGTTCTCCCAGCTGTTGGGCATAAGTGTTCAAATCTAATTACAGCATTCTAACATTTGGTTATCATACCTTTCCTGTGAATAACTGCTGCCAAATGCTTAGGTATTGAATGTACACCCATCGCCAAAAAAAATGAGTCATGTCTGGAATGCCAAATTGCTCTAAGTCCCTCACGGCTCAGTGCCTTGTATACACCATCTGCATACAGTTGTGTAGTGGCAGCAGCAAGCTATCACTAGTTCCAGATCTTAATATTACTAACCCATATGACGATAATCATAAACAGACACATAACTTAAGCCTCTTCAACAACAAACTATCAATATCAACTAAAAATATAGACACAAAACATGATACAGTTTGGGTTGTTAAACTTGCCACATTTCATGCATGTTCACTGTAGTGCTGTGTTTCTGTGCGGAGGGTCACAGGTTCGCTTCTCACATGTAGCAAATGTTTTTTTGTTCCTTCTCTTAAAGATCTTGAATCGACACACAGCATCTATTTATTTGACATACTTATTTCTATACGACATTCAGTAAAGTTAATAATATGATAGTTATTATGATGCTGCTTTAGGGTTTTATTCTACCAAACTTCAATATGATGCACATGAAACCATGTGGTGTGCAGAAATACTAAAAGTATTGTTAAAAAAAACCAATGTCTTATAAGATTTTTTTGATACCTTTTTTTTTTTTTTTTTTTTTTTCCTTTTCTTGTTAACACACCCTTCGCAAAGCGGCCCAAAACACTCGTCATAAACCGTGGCTTCAATATTCCATCATGGTCGCATATCTGTATCGCATTAAGGTTGGACATCAAGGGACGGTCTAGGTGTGCTATGGCAGCTTTAAGATTCAATGAACGGTGTGCAATACACAGTAATACTTGATAATATTTTGATTCCCTCTGTGAGAATGTGTGGGCTGAGGTAAAAAGGGAGTTGCGCTCCAATTACCTGTAAATGGGCAAGGGACAAAAGATGGCTTCTGCACACAAATTGAAGAAGCCTGGGCTCTTGTAGCTTCTCGTCCACTTTACTGTATGTATTTATATTGTCTATGCCCTGAAGATTGACGGCTGTTATACTGATATTTACTTTTTCTACAGTAATATGCATGCATGTATGGAGAAGGTACTGCATTCCATCAAAAAATTTGATACCGAGGTTTCGCCAGAAATACACATTTTAGGGTCACCTGTATTAAAAATGCATTTTTAGAAAAAGGTCTGTGGGGGGGGGGGGTTGTGCGTGTGTATATGTACAATAACTCAAAAAAAAAATCAGTAAAATATCAAATTGGTATTTAAATTAAGTATCTTCCAAGGATGCAACATGAAAACTTTGAGGAAAATCGCCCCCTCCCCAAACTGCCCTTTACATGAAAAATTTGTCCAACTTTTTGATTTTCTCAAAAATAGCTGTAACGATTTTGATTAAAATACTGTATATTAAAGTTATTTTCATGTCAAATAAAATGCATTTCTTCAATTTTCTGGGAATAGTCTCTGAAGAACTCTTTATTCAGGATGAATTTTGCTGGATTTTGTATATCTAGTAAACTTTAAGAGAGAGACAAAAACTTGCTACAAAAAATGTAGATTTCGTTATAACATATAATTTAGGTCATACACATTTTTTTCATGGAGTTGACCTTTTTTGAGATATTCGTTGTTATTCATTTCAGTTTTAAAGTACTTAAACTTTTCACATATGGGGATTTGTCAACTCCTGGCAATGCAAAGAAACAAATTTCATCCACATGGCAACCAGTTTTTAAAAGTTTTGACTATCATTTTAGTCTACTGTATTCCTTTTTTTTTTTTTTTCACTTCTAAGAACAAGAAGCCATTCCTGCTGATGTTTATCTGAATTACCATGAAGTTGAAGTCTAAGCTTTTTAATAATAATTTGTTACAGAGATGTAAGGAAATGTAAATGGAACACATAAGATTTTTTAGTTATTTAACACGAGTGTTAATACAATTATGTTTTTGTGTGCATAGCTGGGCCCATAACTTCAAATGCCAAAGTTATATTAATGCAATATTATGTTCTACATATCCAGTCATAATATTACCAAACAATGTAACCTTGTTCCGTAATCTGCTTTCTGTACTCAGAAGTTTACCATTGTGCTGTCAGTCACAGACCACTGTAGAGTTATTTCGTGTGCGTTGTGAACAAAGCTTTTATGAAGATACCTGAAGCTCTTCAATCGACGCATGGAATCTGGGGATGACTCATTTTTTTGTGGCAACGGGTGTACTTTCTTGCTATTTAATTAGTTGTATGCCATTCTTACAGAATGATTTCTTTCAGTCTTCTTGTGCTCGTGATGTGGTGATTCTTAATACTATCTTCAGGTTCTTGCCAGATGTTCTGAATGGGTTCAAGTCGAATGATTGAGGCGAGTGTTATGGAGTGTGTTGCTGATCATATGTAACCTAGCAACTTCTGAGGTGTGCTTAGGAAAAAAAAAAAATTAGGAGATTTAGTTTTTGAGTGCTTTTCTGCAAATTTTCTTGTATGTTCTTGTAAACATACTTGTTCATGTTGCCATCAATAAAAGCAAGCTCATCCACACCACTTGTTGCCATACATCCCCATACCATTATGCTGCTGTCCCCATGTTTGACTGTACCTTCCATATTTTTAGGATCCCATTTGATATTCATCTGTCTCCATATACTTAATCAGCCATCACTTTAGTATACATTGAACTTGTTTCATGTGACCCTAACATGTGAACCCAGAATGCATTACTCTTTGTCACAAATGCATTAGCAAATACTAAATGCTTTTTCTTGTTTGCTTTGCATACAATACAGCTTTCTTCTTGGTGTTCTGGAATTGTACCTGGTACAGTTTAGGACCCTACAAACTGTACATTCATGAACCACCTTACCAAGATGTTCTTCCAGATACTCTCTGTTGTAGTTATTCTGGGACTTGCTTCACCATTTTCACTGCATGTCTTTCATCTCTGGAAGTAAGCTTAGGCAGAGCAGTTTTTCTAGTCTGATTGACAGTGTTATTCTTTGTTTTATAGTGTTGAAGGACATGACACATAGTGGATGGATTTCTATGTACAGTTTCTCCAATTCGATAAATGGCTTATATTGTTGATGTGTAGTCAAGATGATTTTTCTCTCCTCTAGAGTAATTTCTTTTCCTTTGCACCCCATTTTGAATCTGTGGCCACTCTAGCTGAGGTTGGTTGTGTGTTGTGTGACATCGGGCAATAATGAGGCTTTTCAAGGGTACAAAAGTCAATATTTCAATCATTCCCTGTGTTTTGCTGCTATGTTACAGAGCATATTTGAATACTTGTCATAAGGTAAGGTAATGTTTTTAAGTGAAATCACAAGTGGAATAAAACTCACACATTTTTATCATTAGTGTACAGTGTACACTACATTATTGTTATGAATAATAAAAAACCCACATTTATGTTTGAAAGAAGGTACTCGTCAACAGTTTATATTGAACTACTTTTCTAGTGCGTAATGGAAGTGACATGTACTTACATATGGGAAACTTAATAAGGTTAATAAATTATTACTATTTTTATTATTATTATTGTTGTTGGATTAATTGTTTTTTTCACACAAGCCATGTGTAGGACAGGAGTTGGATAGGTAGAGTCAGACTGAGAAATTCAGTGCCATAGCCGGGATTTGAACCATGGATCTCCCGATCTCTAGCCGGTTGCTCTGCCACTGAGCTACCATGGCAATATGCCGGCATAGCATTGAATTTTTCAATTGACTCACATGTTTCCTGGTAAACCACAAGGTGTTCTCAAATTATTTTGAGATGACAACCCCAATGGCTACTTACAATGTTGCAAGTACTTAATTATATTTGTTATTGTTGTTGTTACTGTTATTATTGTCATCATGAACACAGTCTTCTAATTTTTCCTGGAGTTTAGTGCCTTTGCCAGTATCTCGACTTCAGGCCCAAAGTCTAGAACCACTGTGTACCAGCAAGAGAATTTAGGGAAAACAGCTCTTTTGGGTGTTGAACATTCAGCTTCTTATGGTCCACAGAGAAATATTGCTCATTGGTTTTCTTCGCCAAAACTACAGGTGAGCACCAAGGTCTGTTTGGTTCTTTGATATGATTTCATGTCCTTTAGCATGCCCTGTACCGCTGCCTATTTCACCAGAGGAACACATCCAGGTGGTTGTCTCTGATATGTCAAGCATCTCTTGTATCAATGTGGTGGGAGTATTCAGTTGGTGTGGCTATAATTGCTGTTCCCTTGTCTGAAGATGGACTGTTATCATCTTAAGTAGATGCCAGACTCTCTCCAGATGTGTCACAGTCAAATGATAGGCTGCCCTCTTACTAGCTCCTCCAACTGAGAGGCCAGATCTTGAGACAGTGTTGGCTGGTTGGATCTGTCACATGGCAAAACATAATGCAACTGGCTTGCATTTCCCCAACTTTGTTCTGGGCTGGATATCCTGAACGATGTCCAGTGGATTCAGTAACCTTACAGTACTTCCTCTCAGCATGGCAAAAACACCTTGGAAACCGTAATACATTCAATAGTGTCTTCTGGTCTAAAATTAGGTTCCTTTAACATGGCCCTTCAGGTGCATCTTAACCACCAGGTCGCTTGCAGTCACAACCACATTGAGAGAAACATCCAGTTATTTTGTTTTCATTTCAGGGCCTAGAAGAGAGACTGATCTAAGCAGCAAATAAGTATGTTACTTTGTATAGAGAAAATCTTCCAAGTTCACTTTTTTCTATTAATTTTATTAGATAAAAGAAGCATATAACAATGAAGATGGTCTGATATATCTTGAGCCAGTTTATTACATAAAAAATTGAGGTATATTTATGGGCACTTTTTAAGCACTGTGGTTCTTAATGTCCCATTCCATATTGGGCATGAAAGATCGCTTAATTTTGCTCAGAGGCTTCTTTATCAGGCTTGAGGTTCTTTTGCATGCTGTAAGCCTACGACACAGAACCAACGGCGTTACTTCCCTTCTGAAAGAAGCCGGACCAAAGATTTTTATGCCTGAAAAAGTCCATCACCCTCTCCTGGGATTGAACCTGTGACCTTGAGAACCAGAGGCTAGCATTACCCCTAGATCACAGAGGGCAACTAGTTTACTTGTTAAACACAGGACATATTTTCATAATTAGCTTGTAGGTCAACATTCACTGAGATATGGAGCTGGAAGCAAATATATATATGTTGAATGCACTGAATCTGTCAGTTGGCAGGATTTTGATGTTCATTTATTGTTATGAAAAGGCTTTCCCAAGTGTGGAGTTGTAATAACTGACTTGTTTTATTAAATTAGGTGTTTAATGCCAGTTTTATAGCTGAAGCTCCAAAAATGTATGTCATTACAAGAGTAAACACATCAACATAAAAAATGAGGCTCAGCCAATAAATAAATTCCCACATATTTTCTCAAGAAAGTATTTATTCCACAAAAATGCAATTTATACACATGAAAGCATAAAGTTTTATCTATCCTTTTTCTATATCAGTCCTCCTGTGGAACTGCTCTGTACTGAACCTCAGCTCTGTAACCATAGTAAGGATTGGTGCCCTTAAGATAAATTATTTTGTTTGTTAATGATCCTATCAATTGCTAGGAGTATACCACCAGCACCACCAGTGAGTTAGAAGTTTGCCATGCAAGAGTTATTTTACATATCTTGTTGACATGGAGCTGTCACTTTTAAACACACCTAAAAATCATTGGTCTACGCCAGGTTTGAACCTACAACCTTGGGATCAGAAGCCCAGTGTCTTATCAATTGAGCCATCTAGACTGATGGTGGTGACGAAACATACACACACTTGTGAGTGTGAATGTGTGCATGTAAATCTAAAGAAAATAAGCCCAAACGTAATACACACAGTAAACAACTGAACTCATTGCCGTGAACAATTGTTCCAAAGGAAAGGCTGCTGATGACCTAGATGTTAAAGGCAGCATATAAATGGAATAAAGAAAACTAAATAAACTCAGAGGGAAACAGGTGGATGAAGTATCATCATACATCTGAGTTCTGTGAGGTGTTTAGAAGCTGTCAAATTTGTGAGAGGATAGGTGTTATTGTTTTTAATCAAATTATCTTAGAAGTTGTTATAGTAAAAGTTACTGGAGGTGCTTTGTGAGTATGGTTAATGTGTGACACATGCTTCTGAATGTACACTATTCCATTGATTGTCTTTTGCTTTAGACTTAAAATGACTATCCCATGCTTTCATGTTCTGTCATATTGTTGGAGATGGAGGCCTACCCCTTGGTTTTAAAATTAAATAGAATTGGCTTTTCTTTGAGTTCCATTGCTGAACCCGTTTTCTATACACTTTTGAGTATGCGAGACCATGAATAATTGACTTCACCCTTCCTTTGCTGATAATAGCATCAGTGCCAAATGCCAAGTCTTAATGTGTCAGTCCTTTTGAATGAGAACATCCGAATTCCCTAATTCCACATATGACAGCTGTGAGGAGTCTCTTTTCTATGGCATATAAACAAATTAATAAATAAAGAATTTATTACAGTCAAATAGGCACTTACTGGAGTGTAAAATCTATATAGTAATGCAGGATACAATATTAATTATTTAGAAACTAATCATTTTATAATAATTCAACATTGTCATTATGTCTATAATATATAAAAATATAGCAATATCATTAGGTTATTTACAAAATAATCTCTCTATTACAATAACAATGACAATAGCAATACACTGTCATATCTTTAGTATCAGTCAGCCAAAATACAATATTATTAACTGCCCTTAGATGCTCTGCGTCCAGTGACCAACAGTACCTTTGTTGTTTGCAGACGTTCCATAGACATTACACAAATATTTGTGACTGTTCCCTGTTACTTCATTCCATTCAATGAGCTTGCCAGGGACCATATTTCTAATGGATTTCACTTCAGGTGGCATTTCAAAAGCCTTCTGCAACTATGTTACCTACAAGAAGCAAATTGTAACTGTGCCCACATGTACTGGGAAACTTCGAAAACCCAAATTATATTCCCAACAATGTTTTTGTCTGAAAAAGAATAGGAGCATTACTTATTGAGAAATCTTTGTATAAATAAGCAGATACATTTATGGCTGTGGAAAAGAAAGTTTTTCCATTTGAGACTAAATTTTCATTGCCAGAAGTAAAAATAAACAACTTGAAATACTACCACTTGACATATTCAGCAAATCATGTTCACTTTCCGCTCCACAGGTGCTTACAATCACATTGCCTCAGGTGAGAAAAGTGATGCCCTCCAAAATGTGTCCTATATTTAACAAGTATAAGTGGAGTAGCCAAAGGACCCAAAATTATTAAGTCACTATTTACTGTTTTACAGGAGAGTAAAGAGAACCCATCATTCTTTTCTATGCTATACAAATACTTTTGAGATATCATTAAACAATTGCTTCTAACTTCAGAAAAAACAGTAGTTTATTTTATGAACTTGAGGAGTTTAACCAATCTAATATGCTTTAATGTGAATTTATGCATTTCCATGTGGATTGCAATATAAACTTGTGAAAATAGAACTGGTGTTCAATTTCTGTTGCAGAAAGAAATCATTATGAAAAGCCTTCAGAGACAAAGCCAGATCCAGAACTATCGGAACAAAACCCTGTCAAGAGAAGCTCCAGTAAGAAGGGCACATTAACTAAACCAAAATCAAAGCAGTCTACCTCTACCTCACCAGCAACTGCAACAGATAACACAGTGGACCTATATGATAGTGAAAAAGCCCCAAGATTCCCAGTGGTGCAGCCAGTCATGTCACCATTACCTGTAGACTCACCTTCCACACAGGCAGTATCATCAGTTACATCTGTGATTTTCACCGGCAATGTAGATACACAGTCAGAACTACAAGGTGGAACTGCTGCCAGAAAGCAACAAAAAAGAGGTCGCAGTAACTTGCAAATAAAAAATAGGCAATATGACCCCAATAAACATTGCGGTGTTTGGATAGATGAGAAGGATAGACCTTGCTCAAGATCATTAATGTGCCAGTTACATCGAATTGCTTTAAGAAGGGCAGTGTCTGGCAGGAGCAAGAACTTTGACGTACTTTTGTCTGATTTACGTGCAGCAAAGGAACTTAAAAAGAAACAGGTAACTATTTACTTCCAGGTAAGAATTACTTATATATTTTCTAGAATTTAAAGTGAAAATGCTTTTAGAGATTATCTGATTACCCATTGTTGCTGGCACTTGCTTCAATTTTTAGAAAGTAATATTAAAGAACACAGTTTGTTATGTTGTTATCCAATGGTCTGAAGAAGTTCAATGTTGTGAAATGTGGTCAAATCTTTTGACATAACCAGAATAACTTGTTGATTTCACAGCAGCACAGTGATACACTGTCACAACTACAAGGTAAAGCTACTCCTGCTGCCAGAAGACAACCAAAAAATGAACAAATGTGCCTGCCACATAAAGCAAGGCAGTATGACCCACTAACCAGTGTGTAGCAAGGCATACCCAAACCACTTCATCCCTTTCACTGTCACACTAAGCCTAGAAGACTTTGTCCCCTGTATACAATATTGTGTCTGGGTTTTGCTGCATCTGTCAGAATTTTTTTCATCAATATTATTCTCTGATGGAATTCATGTTCACCAGATATTGTGACTACGTCCTGCTCCCATAATTGCTGCACATGTGTGAATGTCTTGCTTTGGAAATCATAGATTATTGTTGGTGTTCATTTACCTGTGTTAGTAGACAGGTGTCATTGGATGAGTTTCTTTGACATCCAATGGCAATTGTTACACTTGTGTGAGTGGACACATGTGGTGTCTCCCCAAGTTCTTTGCCATTGAAGCCAAGCATTGTTAAACGTGTGATGGTTTGCATGTGCAACAGTTTCAGCGAGTTTGCTCTATAATGATCAACAGGTATGAAATGGAAAACTAGAGCTGCCTAGAGTTCAGTTCAGATAGAAGTTTTGGAGCATGCAGTAGTAGCCACAGCTGCCAATTGTTTTGAAAGGGAATTGTTTTGAAAGATCAGCTATTTTAAAAGCCCTACACTTGTTTTTCCCTGTTGCAAAATATGAAGTGCTTTTTGTTCCATGATTAATGGATTTTCACACAATGAGCTTAACTTAAGCATGATAAATAAATTGTCACGAACCCTCAAATGTCTTTAACAGGTTCAATATAGATACTTTTATAGCAGGATATATTAGCTGTTAAGAGAGCAGATTTACTTTCTTTCTCGGAATTATATATCTAATCTCTTTGAAATCAGGGGAAAAAAATGTGCGTATTGTCTGGGAACTGACCAACTTTCCTCCTATCTCTTTCCTGGTATTCATTATGTCCAGCATACCCAAGCCCTCACACAAGCTGCATACACAATTTCAAGTGGAGAGGTGAAATACACCAGGCTGGAGGATAAGAGTTGCAATTGTATTGTAGCATTGATCCAATGGGGAAAAAAGTGAAATTTAAATCACCTCTAATTATGTTGTAAGGATACCTGAGTTAGAAATAATAGCAACAATGTGTTCCTTATAATCCTCAGCATTTATGCACAGAGGTTAGACCATGAATGTCTGTTGGGAGTTAAATAAAATCGGAGTGTTGACTAGATGGAGTTCCCATGACTGAATTTTTTTTTTTTTTTTTTTGGTAGTGTTTAACGCCCGCTTTAACTACTAATGGCACCGCAGGCGGTGACACTGATGATACATGAATGATGATGGAGCACCGGTGGAATGCGATGGCGGGGGAAACCGGAGTACCCGGAGAAAACCCGCCCCAGCGCCGTTTTGTCCACCACAAATCTCACATGCGGTCGCTTGGGATCGAACCCCGGCCGTCTAGGTGAGAGTCGAGTGGTCTAACCACTCGGCCATGGCGCGGCCCCCCATGACTGAACAAAGCAAAGGTAAATACCATCATTGAATTTAAATATTACATGTTTAAAGTGTTTTAAAAAATGGGATATAAGTACAGAAGGCACAAAAAGAAATCAGCACTATCTTGTTCCGTATACTGCATTCCTTACAGTTTGTAGGATACTTTATTACATCATGTTTTCATTTTATTGGCTGATACTGTCATCTTGCAGGTGCGTGTTCTATATCGAACCAATAGAGTATACCTATGCTGGGTATGTCAACTCATTCGGTAATAGGTATAGCCTCTTTCCTCAACTGGAAGTGAGATTAGGCAGTGTGTCTCCTTTCAAAATGGTGGAGATCGATTTTTGACAATCTTTCACATGGTTAATCGGGACTCCTGAGAAAATACATGTTTTGAAATTTACATGAACATAAGCAGGTTCTCAAGATGTTTGGAGGTTGCAGAATTGTTTTATGTGAGTCTGGTAGTACATTTTGCTTTTGGCATAATGCCTAAAGCTATGGAGGGGATGGGGTTTGATCTAATGGAGAAGAGAACTGTGAAGTAGGCATTAATCAGTATTGTTCGTGAACCTCCAAACCCAAAATTCCACACTTGTGCGTTCACTTTTTTCTTGGCAACCACGTGTTCTGAAACGTAGCGAGGTTTGTCTGGTCGCCACAAATACATTCGCCATCCTCATCGGAGCAAACAACCTTTTCATCTGAGAAAATCACTAGCTGCCGAAATTGGTCTGGTGTGGCCAAGTATTCAAGTGTAAACCCCATTCAACTGTTGCGGTGCTGTTCAGTCAAGTCTATTTTATTTGAGGATGGATGCCAGCTTCTTGGATGCGGTTTTTCACAGTAGTAAGAGAGCAAGATAGCTTCAGATCACGGCACAATCTTGTAGACGGTATAAATGGTTCAACTCTGCTTGCATTTATAATCCTAACATTGACTTCCGCCTTGGTTTTTCTTGGCTTTCCCGATTTTGGATGCATCTTTAATCCATCTTCACCGCGCTCATGGAAAAGTTTAATTCAATACCGCACAACAGGTCTACTTATTTGCACAGCATTTGTAAGTTGTTTTACCATGCGCCCTGCTTCCCACATGCCCACAATATGCCTGCGAGTCACCTCGCTTGTGTAAGACGTTGCTGATTGTCACCATGCACAATAGAAAAAGTATGGAATTACAATTCACTATAACAGGCAAGCTACAACCCCTCCTCCTTCCCCAATTAGAGTGAGGGAGGGGCCAGCGGATATTAGAAGACACGCCCTATAAACCCCCTACAGACTATCAAAAATGTTATGTCTGTTACTATTTGTGTTCTGTGTACCACAGAGAGTAGAATTCAACTGTAATTTAGTTTTTCCCACTTTCTTCTCAGAGATTCCAAATTTAATTAAGCCTTTTATGTCAGTGCACAAAGTCATCAATAGGACCTGGATTTTATGTAGTATCAAATTATGAAACATGTACATAAATATGTAACCAAAATTGATGAAATATGAAAATAGATATGTAAAGGATTTATTACATGTTTAATCCAAAATTTTAGTCATGAATTTTGTTCCGTTTTTTATTTTGCTAGAAAATAGTTCACAGGTAGGCTAATCGAATCTCTATGTTAATTTTTAATCAGCTGATTTGGCTATGTCAGCCCTGATTTTTTCCTAATATGTCAACATAACAACAATTCAAGTAATTCCTCATGGGAGTGGACATGTCAAGAATGCATCAGTTGCAGTATTTCTGTAAAACTTATGAATTCAGGTACCTGAAGTTTTTTCCAAGGTATGTTCCTTGCAACGAATTCCATGCACAGTTTTTGTAAAATTTACTATTTAGATGATGTAGGCTGCCCCTGCAAGTGTGCAAGTATGCTGTGGATTTTTTTTTTTAAAGAAACCCATTGTTTGTTCCTGGTATATAGTTTGCTCTGTAAATGTTGTTTACTTCTGAGATTTCATTGTACATCCTATGACATTTATCACAAGTTTGGCAGAGGACTGTGATTAAACAAGTGTCAATAGAAATTCATATTTAAAGCTTTGATGACAACAAATTTTGTAGCGTTGAAAATAAGAAAGTAAACGTTTGAAAGAGTCATTATCCCTATGAACTCACACAATTTAGCTTTGAATGTAATGCAAATGTATGGGACTAAAGACAATATATGAGAAGCAATTATTATAAAACTGATGTTTTTTTTTTCGTTTCCTTCAATGTAAAAAATATGTATGGGATTGACAAAAATGTATAACAACTCCACAATGATATTAAAATATGTAAAATTATATAATATGATGTAAATATGTATTATGCTTCAAAATATGTAAAATATGTAATATCAAATTATGGAATTAAGATCCTTGTAGTGTAATTCATCAACATTTTAGCTTTTTACAGGAGCAGAATATGTAATTACATAAAATCTGGGCTCTATCATCAACAAGGAGTGATAAACAGTAGTTCTTATGAATGTCTCTGTTTTAAAATACTCAACATGCAGAATTAAAAATCAGCTTGGTTTAGTTATAGGCTGGTTAAGGAATTCTTATTTAATTATTATTCCCCATCCTCAAGAGTTGCAAGAGTGAATATTTGTTAATGTTAATAGAGAAGTAAAATTGTTATTTAATACTTCAACTTATGCAATTGTTTCAGAGGGACAAAGTGGCAATGGGATAATATTATCTAAGGCATCATGTGAATGTAAATAAATAAAAAGCCTTAGCAGAAAAAATAGATGACTGATACCGGATGTTCTGTAATGGAATGCTGTAGTATAGAAAGAAAATAAATATGAAATTTAGTACCAGTATTCCTCTTTAATAAACTGTTCTTCAGGGTGTTAAGTAAACATTTTCACAGTATGGTATATCTTGTTTTACATATGGATAAAATAGGTATGTTTATAAGATGTGCACTACAGGAGGAATGATTTGGGCTTCCTAAAGTATTTCATAAACAAATAGAAAAATTAGTCAGTTACTACTTAACCCCTTCATGTGCTAGTTATTTTTAGAGAAATGGTGAAAATAATTCATATGTTTTTCTTTGCATTTTGTAATCATTGATTATTACTTGGGTGTTATGTATAGGAATCATATGCCAAAAACAGACAACAATGTGTAGAAACAACAATGGGTTTTAATGCATTTCTATTCCGAGTATTGTAAGGTTTCGTACAATTTACTTTGTTGTGTTAGAATACAAAAAAAAAAAAAAAAAAAAAAAAACCTAATAGACTTCTGGAAAAGTGCTCTGTAAACAAACATTTATTTAAATATTTGCTACTGTGTGATAGACATGAAAGCAAGGTGTGTCACAAAGTGGAACTTTGCAGTCTGGACAATAATGACGACTCTCTCTTCTAATTTTCTTTCCTCTTTCATCCTTCACATGGCTACACATAGCACACTGCCTGGTTGGAGCTGTCTTCTACATTGCTCTTCAGACATCCTATACTGAAGAGGAGTTTGTTTACCCCCTGATTTTTATATGTAGGATGTGTGAATTCCTTAATGTCAAGTAAGTGAAAAAAAAATTGTCTTGTAGTATCCTGCCCCCCCCCCCTTTTTTTTTTTTTGGTATAGGAGATGCTCATCCACTCTGTCGATGTTGGCTACTGTTTAGTTGTAGCCTATAATGGCCTGAGATTTTTCTTCATCTGTGAATTATGGATGGTACCGTAAAAGTGGGTGAATGCAATATAGGCGGGTAATTCCGATTGTTTCTTGTTTTACTCGGAAAATAACCATAAATGGCAAAACAGCTGTTTAGAGTTAATTATTGCATCACGTGTTTGGAACGAGAATACAATTAGAACACAACATTGTTGCAATGGAACTGTTATTGTTTTCTATAGCAGTAGATCAGATTCAAGTGAACGTGTCATAGTGATGGAAGAATCTTACTTGTGAAAAGTTCTGTTGTGCGTTTCATCGCTTTCGTATAACTAGGTATGTTTCAACGTATTTTATTTCATTCATGTTTCTTGCAGTAGTATCAGTAACTAAACCTATTCAAGTTTGTTTTGTTTTAATGGTAGCTCGTCTGACATTAAAATTTGTTACATTGTAGGGTGAATCCTATCAGCATGGGGAAGTATAAAAAGAAAGTTGGTCCTGGCGGTAGATGTAACTTCAATCCTGTATACTTAACTAACACTGTAAAAGCTGTGAAATCAGGGAAAATAAGCATCCAAAAAGCATCAGAGCAATATGGTGTGCCATATACCACCCTTAATGATAAAATAAATAACAAATATAAATTCAGAATGGGAGAACAAACTGCTTTAAGTAGAGAAGAAGAAAAAGCTTAGGTTGAAGTATTACTGGTGTGTGCCAAATGGGGTTTCCCGCTATGGGGCAATGTGAGATCGAGATATCAGAAACGTAGTACAAAGCTATCTAAATAGGACAGGGAAAATAGAAGAAAGATTTACTGACAACAGACCTGGCAAGGAATGGTTACGTGGGTTCCTTGGAAGAAACTCGGAATTAAATGTAAGATTAAGTGAAACTATATAGAGGGCTAGAGCAGTTGTGGCACACGCTACAGTGCGTGAATATTTTTCTAATTTAGAGACATCAATGGTGGAGTCCCTCCATCTAACATCATTAATTATGATGAAACCAATTTCTCAGATGATCCGGGCCAAGTTAGAGTCGTCGTCAAATGTGGTGTGAAACACCTGGAAAGAATAATTGATTCTTCAAAGAACAGCATTAGCGTTATGGTATCACCTACAGCAGATGGAAAATTGCTTCCTCCGTATACAGTGTACAAGAGTAAGCATCTCTATGACACTTGGCTGTTAGGGGGTATGCCTGGTGCTGGCTATAATAGAAATATGAGTGGATGGTTTGATATGAGTATGTTTGAAGCATGGTTTTCGGACATTCTGGTTCCTTTTGTAAAAAGATTAGAAGGGACAAAGTTGCTAATAGGGGATAATTTAACAAGCCACATTTCTCTACATGTCATTAACAGTGTGAGTTGCACAGTGTGAGATTTGTTCTATTGCCACCTAACACCACCCACTTGACCCAACCACTCGATGTAGCATTCTTTCGACCACTCAAATGTGCTTGGAGGAGTGTTCTTGACGAAACAACATAACAGAGGTTTAGTTCCAAAATCAGAATTTCCTTGCCTTCTTAAAAAGGCATTTGATGAAATTGGAGATAATAAGAACCAGAATATCATATCCGGTTTTGCAAAGACAGGGATTGTTCCCTTCTACCCAGAAAAAGTTCTCTCTCAAGTTGCAGATGTAAATGATAATGGTACACAGGAAATGGAAAAGTCATGGATAGAAGCATTTGTGGATCACTTAAAGAAGTCTCGTACTGGAGAAGCAGCAACGAGAACAGAAGTGTTTTGTAAGGCTCGTTTGAATGTGGCGCCAGGTAAGGGGTGGTTGTGGAAGATCTTGAGAGTCAACAAAATGTCCACATTACAGGTGAAGGAACCAGTGTAGATGAGCCAGTAGAGAGAGGAGGAGGAGGAGGAGGAGGAGATTTCAAGAAGAAAGTTTGTTGTAAAATTCTCAACAAAGAAGAGGGTTAGATACTTTATTGGAAAGATTGAGGAAGAAGTTGATAAAGATTTGTTTGAGTTAAGTTTTTAAGAAAAAAAGAAAGTGATAACATGAATACGCACTTCATTTTTCCAGAGACTGAAGACATTGTGGAAGTAGAGAGAAGTGCAATAATTTGAAAAATCCAATGCGAAACTTAAAGAAGAGGGAGTTATGTGTTCAGAAACATAAATGATATGACTAATAAAATTGAGTAATGGACAATTTCAATGATGAGAACCTGTTTATTGATAAACTGAGCTGTGTTTTTCTTATTTGTAATCATATTCTGTAATCAACTTTTGGTTATGAACATGTGCTGAAACATTTGGAGTCCTACAAAATAAATATGAATATAAATGCTCAATTTATACACCATTGTTCGTTGTTTCTGTGTAATTTATGAAATTATTTTTTTAAAAATCACAGTTGTGATCGTATTCACCCATATTAAAGTTATAAAACGACATTGAATGAAAATAAATGAGTGATCGAAACCACCCGCACAATGTGGGTGACACTGATCGGTAAACAATTAAATAAGTATGCCATTGTTGAAGTCAATGATGATATTTATGTATCATTATTGACAAATATGAAGAAACATATCTTCCGTGTTTCGCCACTTTTAACAAAGTATTTCATTTCAAAATATTAAATTATATGCACATTTTGATCGGATTCACCTGCTTTTACGGTACTGAGTAGTACTACATCCTTCTTGTCTTTCCATCTTAGTCATTACTTTGCCCCTCTGACAGGCGACTATTTTGCCTTTATTTAGCTTTTTTGTTTTCAGAAGCTGAGGCATTTCCTTCCTTGACAATCACTCTGTCCTTAGGTATCAGTTCTGTTGTGTATGAGGATGTCTGCCAGCTGGGGAGATGTGTAGAAGTTGTTGGTTGTTAGACAATAACCTTACCCAGCAATGGATTCATCAAATTCATAACTTAGTGTGACATCAGCAAGTCCTTGTATTCCTGGTCTAAAACTGTTCTCTTTCCAGTATAAATAATAGTGGACCATACATATTCAATCTTTGATTTATATTGTGTGTATATCTTTACACCAAACCTGGCTCGCTTCAATGGCAAATATTGCACCCATCCCAATCAACTTTTATACTTCATCAAGCTTTCGTGTATTGCTATATCTCTCTATTGATTACAATTGTGGAAACTTTTGCTCTAAATGCTTGTACACATTCCAAATTTTATTCAGTTTTGGATTAGGAAGTGTGTCAGGGCCGTAATCTTCATTGTTGGAGCAGTGTAGATACTTCTTCAATGTCTCAAGGTGATTGTTGTCGGAAGAAATGGAGTTACGATCATAGGATTTTTTTGACCAATACTGCTTCTTTTCTAGTATGTGTTTCATCATGTAGTGGGATTCCATCCACCCCCCCCCCCCTATTGTTTGGTTTCCATTATTACACTGCTGTGCAAAACGATTTCTCTCTCTTGTTATCATATCACTTAGCTCATCATAAAGAGGGAGGCTGAAAAACTGAGTGATAATCATTGTTAGCATCTACTGCAAAATTCAGGCTAGAAGCAGAAGTAAGTGGATATCTTGGAGGAGCCGGAACTACATTCTCACCTACATGCAGTTGCACTATCCATCCGAGATCTGGTAGACTTGTGGTGAGCTTAGGTTAAGTTGCTGTGTACCTACTCTGGTAAGGGCTTAACCACAGGAATGAAGGATAGTTTAGGTTTGGTGATTTTTTGGGGTGTTGAAGTTAAGGAGGTAACACTATTCATAGGCTCCTCAACAGTTGCATTTTTCAGGAGCAGCATCCATTTCCTCTGCTCTGCTGGTATTTAGTTTGTTTAAATTGGAGTTGAATTTAGATTGACCACTCCCAAGGTTGAGAGGGGGGAGTACTTAGCTCAGCTAATTTGTTGTTGGTTGGCTTGAAGCCCTGGAGGTGCCCGCAAGCCATGTACGGAACTCGATACTGCCTGTATCGGCGTTCAGTTGGTAAGTAGTCCTCCAGCGATCTGACAAGTGAGTTCTCATGTTTATCCAATCTAGCATAGAAGTTTTGAGCCGGTACTTAATTACATCCTCCTCATATGGGAGGGCCGAAGCTTCATATAGCAGCCTCACTGGGAAATGTTGACATACAGAATAGATTGACTGGAGTCCTCTATTCTATATCCACTGTAACCAGAGAAGCCAGGAGTCTGCTGCCCTGCCCCACACTTCGCAGGCATAGAGCATCAGATATACTATGAGCACTTTGAAAAGATGTAACTTTAAGTGGATCGGCATTTGGGAGGCCATAACAGGGCAATGGGTGACCAAAGCCCCCTCCGCTCTGTCTGATGCTCCCCGCACATGTTCACAAAAAGTTGGGCCCTTGTCGAGAGTGATGCCTAGGTATCAGATGGAATTTCCCGACACTATCATTTGGTCCTGGTAGGAGAAGTTGGTTATCTGGCCTGCATGGGGGGGGGGGAGTTCTTTGGTAAACAGAACAGCATGACTTTTGCCCGGATTAATGGACATCTGCTACACTGCACCAGTCCTAGATGAGACGGAGGTGTGTCTGGGTAGGGTTGAAGGCTCTGCGTAAGTTCCTGTCTGTGCGGTGGAGCAGGAACTCAGCAAACTGCGCCATGCTGACACCCTGCACTGTAGGAAAGTCTGCCATGAAGAGGCTAAACAAGGTGGGTGATAACACAGAGGCTTTGGGGACTCCGCCTTGTAGGAATTTTTTGTACATGTTTACCCCGCAACCACTATTAGGAATATTGGTGTAGGAAGCAGTGTAGGTCAATCTGGATAAGTTTATATAGGAGTCCCTCATGTCAGATGGTTGAGAACGCCTTCTCACATCCAAAGACACTGCTGGTGTGAAGGCCTCATCCTGGAAACCCAGTGCAGCAGCCTCCACTACTCGCATGAGCTGTTGCATGGTCGAGTGTCCAGGACAAACTCTGAACTGATGGAGTGGAATAGCTTCAACTGCGGCGAAAAGCGGTGAAGTACTAACCTCTCAAAGACTTTCGAGAGGTTTGGAAGAAGGCTGATGGTGCAGTAGTTAGAAGGAAGTGTAGGGTTCATGCCAGGCTTCAAAATGCATACCATCCATGCCAATCTCCACTCACGTGGGAAGTGGCCCATGGTGAGACATGTTGAATAGTTTAGTGAGGAACAGCTCTGCTCTGAAGGGAAGGTTGTTCAGCATGGCGTTTGTCAGCCCATCCTGCCCACAAGCCTTTTTGTTGTTGAGATGCCAGAGTGTGCATTGGACTTCACTAGGGCAGATGATTGAGATGGGATACTCTGCTTCATCAAGCTGAAGCTGCAGGTGGCAGTCAACTTCCTCATTAATATGGGCGGTGAAGATTTCATCCTGGGTGTCCTCTCTAGTCCTCTATGTAGTTTGCAAGCACATTTGCTTTGGTTTGTGGTTCATATACAAGCCCTGGGTTGCCTTAAAGTGGGGAGTGGTACTGATTTCGTTGGCTTCGGATGCTTTCTGCAATTCTGCAGACATTGCCACCCTCCAGATCTTGCACTGCCATTCTGGCCTCCCACGCATGCACTCAGTGCGCATGTAGTCAGACATGGACCTCTCGATGGAGGCACCATAGAAGATATTGATTGTGACACATCTGGTTTCACTGGAATAATCTGCAGGCTGCCCAGTGTCAGCAGATGAGGAGTTCCAGGTCTAAAGGTAGGACCTCTGGTTGGGAGGAAGGGAGGAGGGGGTTTCTGATGGTGAGGATATGAACCTTCCTTACCACTGTGTTAGTGAAGGTTTGGACTGCTGTCTCGAAGGTGGGTATGTCAGTGATTCTAGGACTGGGTGGTTTTGATGCGCTAAGGCAATCCTTTACACATTCCCAGGTGATTTCTCTGGAGTGACCTGAGAAGTCATGACTGTCAATCCTGGTGTTGATTTCTACCAACACGGGATTGTGGTTGGAATGAAGTGCTGTGAGCGAGGTGAGCATCAGATGAAAGTGGAAGTGCTTTATGATCACAGAGTCGATGACAGATGGTAGTCCTCAACCATGTACATGGTGTGCAGTTTGCCAGGGGCCCAGAACTCTTAGCTAGGGATCCCTATCTATCATACAAATAATTGCATTGCCTGAATGCCAACGCTGATGTTTGACATTAAAGATCCCGGCAAGGATCACGCAAGGATGGAGGGTGAAGAGGGAATGGTAACCATGAGATATGAACGGCCTACCAGGCGGATGGTAAACAGAGGCTATTACTACCTCCGTTCCTCTGAGTTCGGCACACACTGCCATCGCCTCAAGGGCTTGCAGGGAGGAAGTAAGGGATAGGTGAGTGGACCACACCTTGCCTCACAAAGACCACTGTGCCACCAACAGGGTGGGGCACCTGGTCACTGCGGTGGCAAGCATAGCTAGGTAAGCGGAAAGGTATGTCAGGACACAAATGTGATTCTGAAACTAGTATGAGGTTCAGCGCATATTGGGCGGTAGAATGCTGAAGCTCATCTCTTTTATCCCTCATGCCTTTGGCATTCCAAAAGACGAATCGGAAGGAGGTACAAGACCTAGTTCCATCTGCCATTCTGGGTCAATGTTGTGAGGCTGAGCGAAAAGGCAAGGCCCTCAAAGATGATCATTGCCTTGCTGGTGGGATTGGTTGCCTGGAAGTATCAGAAGAGGTCCCTTACTCTCTCAGCGTGTTCAACAATAGTTGTTGAAGCCACCCCAGTAGATCCGAGAACTAAACAGCAGATATGGCGGCGTTGGGGTAGAGTGAAAGTGTGTTGAAGAGCCGGAGCATCCACCAATGGCCACTCCTCATGGGAGATGCGCCCCAGTTCCAGTATTGGACCAGCTGCCGCGGCACCTCCAGGTCAGAATCGGACTCGCGATCCACCCTTTGCCTCTTCAGGCTGGGTTGTGTTTTGCCGGCTGTTCATTGAACTTTGTGGGGATGTTTTGTTTTACTCCCCTCCCAGAGACCCTATACACTTATAAGGCGCCTAGTGGTGCTGGTGTTGAAGCCTGTTTGGGTACCTCCCGATGTGCAGGGGGCTCCTGCCTCAGTGGTGGTCTAGCTTTGGGGCGCTGGATCACGGATGGTGCCCTCTGGTTCTCCACCCTTCTTGGGGGGGGGCTGCTAGTTGTTGACTGGTTTGCTGTGGCTGTGGCTCGGGGGACTGGGTCTTATTGACTCGATGACTGAGCCGTGCAGTGCATCCTCCATAGCAGGCAATGTGCTTTCCCCCGCAGTTGGCACATGTGAGCTCATCTTCTAAGGAGCACGGGCAGGTCCGTTTGGGATGCTTGTCACCACACTGAAGGCAACACAGTATTCGGTGACAATATGTGCTTGAGTGATTGAAACCCAAGCAGTGATGGCACTGAGCTGGACTGCCAGGAGGGTTTCAGGAGGCTTCTACTGAAACCCGGAGATAACAGATCTATGTTACACAATCTATCTTGGATCGTTAACCTGCTCCACTATTACTAGGAAGTGGGGGATGGGGATTTTTATGGGCTGCTGTGTGGCTGGAGCGGGTTTGGTGAGTTGCTTCACCAATCTGGGGGTTATTCCCTGGCAGATGAGGTCCTCTTCGATCTCCTTGTTAGACATATCCATCACTAGGCCCCATATGGCAGGCTTAAGGTCTCTGGTCTTATCAAGGCCAAAGCTAAAGTGGCAAATGTTTCTCTTTTCTAGCTCGCTCAATAGGTACGTTTAGTCCTCTGGTGTCTTTGCTCTTCCTCCGCATCACTGAGCACTCGAAGGAAACCCACCATCCTCTGGAAGGAGTCCACAATGATGGGGGTATGTGATACCTCTTCTGTCTGCCAGTGGCAGAGCTGCTGGTATCTGCAATGGTCTATGGTCTGGTGGTGCGAGAGCCACTGACTTCCCCTTCTTGCCTACTATGATGAAGTCATCGCTGACCTCGGAGGACCCATAATGGAGGGGTGGTGGGAGTAGACCAAAGTCTAGTCCGAATAGGTGGAAAGATCCTTGACATCACTGTCGCAGTCAGAGAAAGCCTGTTCAGATGATTTGTGTAAGTGGATAGGAGATCGCTCTCGAGATCTGCCACTGTCAGAGGATTCAGTTGAGATTGAACGGGTTGAAGTCCCCTTTCTGCTTCTGCGTTGGCGGATCTTTGTTGTCTTTCTGCTGCTGCCGGACCCGGAGGCCTGGGCTGCACCCTTGGTGGTGATACCAGATCTGGTTCTTGGAATAGGCTTATGCTCCTTGCTGGCAGGGCTTTTGGATGCCTTGATACGGGGAGCTGGCTTCATGTTTGGGGGAGAGGGTTAGGGAAGGTACACGTGTACTGCACACTCAAAGCTAACCTAAGACACCACTCACCTATAGGCAGTAAGTGCACTTTAGTGTGCTGAAACAGAGGGCCAGACACTGAAATGCGCCTTACCTAACCGGAGGAAAGGTGGCTGTGGCCTTGCCAGGAGCAGGAACTAGTCGCCCGAGTGTACTCGGGCGGGGGCAAATCACCATGGTACCTATCCACTTTTCTCGCAGATTTACCCGTGTGATATAAAAGATGTAGTCTTATGCAAGCGTTTTTGTCTGTGTCAAAGTAATGTGGGCAGGGTGTTTCCCTCTGTGCAGCCGGCGCGGGCTGGCTTACCTACCTGAGTGGCCACCCACCCAGAGAGGGACCAGGCCCGAGGCTGTGGCCTTGTTCGTCTGCCTGCTGTCTATATTTCCGTTGAGATGGAAGTACGCTTGCTGGTTCTGTATTGGCTGGCATGCCCAAAACTGCCCAATGGGTCGCTTCCTAAAGTGGCGGCCTACCAATCAGAGACTAGATGTTCTGTTGCCGAAGGCTGGAGACTGGAGTTTTCTTGGTTGGTGTCTCGATGCTTGTATCTTATGGCGCTAAAAAGTGCCGTGGATTACAGACTACAGATTGCTAATTACTGCTATTGGCACTAATAAGCACCAAAAGTTGCTGTGATGTGAAACTCCTGTAGACACGTCTACTCACGAAGGCTCCTCACTGCAGAATGCAGTTGCACCCATTGACTTGCTGCGTTTAAATCCACAGAATTACTTGTATCTCAAATCAGTATTACTTTCTAGTAATTCACCTGAACTTTAACTGCCAGATTCCTCAAGAGAAACACTATCAGAATCACTGTTACTTGACATTGTGAGCATTACAAGACGAGCACATCTCACAAATAGAAATGGTGAATATGCAACAGAATGTTTCTGCAGAAGGCACTAAATTGTCTCATATACTCCCACCCGGTGTAAAGGTAACGCACTAGATAGCATGGAGCACAAAGATAGTCATTCTATCTAGTGGTGTATGCTAAATTAGTGTGTTCTGGACAAGAATTCTCAGGATAAAACCATAGGGAAAGAAGATTCAAATGTACACAAGATAACTCGAGTTAATAATGTTTTACCATTTTAAAAGTATTCTCGGGGTAATATGTGAAGTGAATTTTCTTGTGCGGTGCACTGCTGTAAGATTTTGCTGTATTATAACTGATGTTTATATAAAAGTTGACAAGTCAAACAGCTGCTCATAAAGTGGAGGGAATTAGGATACATAGAATTAAAGAAAGAGTATATGCAAGGGAGGGATTTATATAATTCATTACTGGAACAAAAGAAAACAAGCTGGACGAAAAAATATGAAAGTAATTTGATACGAATAATGCAAATGAGATATGGAAGGTTATGAAATCAATGTATAATAAATATGTAACAAAACCAAGTATAAAACCAGGAGAATGGATGGAATATTTTAAAAATTTGTATGGGGAGAAAAAGAGTAAAAATGAGATAGGAAATTGGGAAATAGGTAATAACTATGTAGATATACTCGATGATATAATAAGAAGTGAAGAAATAATTCAACAGGTGAAAATAATGAAGAGAAATAAAGCAACGGGAATAGATGGAATCCCAGCAGAGTTCCTTAAGGAATGGTGCACTGAAATAAGCAGAGTTAAGGTTTTAGTAGACTTATTTAACACAATTAAGGTGAAGGGTTATATACCAGATAAGTGGAGGAAAGCAATCATACATCCAATATACAAAGGCAAGGGTAGTGTTGACAAACCAAACAACTATAGAGGCATTGCATTATTATCAAATGTAGGAAAAATTTTTACTGGTATTATGGCAAGCAGGATACAAACATGGGTTGAAGAATATAATATCCTCTCGGAACTTCAGATGGGCTTTAGAAAAGGGAGGAGGACAGTTGATAATTTGATTATTATAAAAACACTGGTAGATAAATACTTGAAAGACAAAAGAGGAAAGTTAAATATGGCTTTTGTGGATTTAGAGAAAGCATACGATAGGATAGAGCTTCAATTGCTGTGGCATAAGTTGTTGACTAAAGGAGTGAGTAAACAAATGGTGGACACCCTTAGAGCATTACATAAGGAAAATACTTTTTGTATAAGAGTGGAGGAAGGGGTTGTAACAAGAGAAATCCAACAAGAGAAAGGCCTTAGACAGGGATGTAAGTTAAGTCCAGTCCTATTCAATTTATATATATAGATGATGTATTAACAGAAATTGGGAGAAATAATAACTTGATGCCAGTAATTAATAATATTCAGATTCCAGGATTACTGTTTGCAGATGATCTAGTTATAGGTGCAACTACAGTGAATGGCTTGAAACAATCCTTGCAAACATTAAATAATTACTGTAAAGAGTGGAGTTTAAAAGTGAACCAGGACAAGACGCAGATTGTAGTGTTCAAAAAAGGGGGAAAATTGAGCAAGTATGAAAAATAGAAGAATGAGAATGAAAAGGAGTACAGGGTAGTGAGAGAATGTATTTATCTAGGAGTTAAAATTGATAGTGGTGGCAATTGGGAAAAGCAAAAGAAATTTGCATTGGCAAAAGGAAAAGGAGCTTTATCAGCTATTAGAAGTTGCAAATACAAAGCACCTAATATAAATATAAGATGGTTAGAAAAAGTGTACAATATGGTGGTTGAGGCAAAAATGCTATATGGGATAGAAGTATGGGGATTAGGAGGAGGATGGGAAGGCATAGATGAGGTGCATAGGAAATTTTGCGAAGAAATACTGGGGTTACCAAATGCAACTGTTAGGCAGGTAGCATAAATAGAGCTGGGTAGAGTGGCAAGTAAGGGAAAGATTATGGAAAGGGCATTGAAATTTTGGCATAGAATATTGAAATTGGAAGAAATGAATTGAGATTTCTGTATAATTTTTTGTACCAGGAAAACATGTGTCATTGAATTGAATATTTTAGCACTAATTGGAATTCTAATGAGCAAAAAAATATTTGCAAGAATTATATTAGTGTTTGCATTATCTCTGTCAGATGAATAGGAAATCAAAATAACAACGGAACTGCATTTGGTTCTAGCATCTGTTGTACATTTGGAGCAAAAATTTTCCATAAAATACAAATGGTTTGTGGTATTTGAATGACACAAATTTGCCAAGTCTTGGAGCAGCTCTCAGTAGTTCTGGTTTCTGTCTTGGGGGGGGGGGGGAACATTTGCCTAACAAATAAGGAAACCATAAGAACAAACAGAGTTATTTTGGAACACACTCCACAAGTGTTACAATTTATTCTTAATAATGGAAAATGATCTTAGAATCATTTGTCTGATTAGTACAATTGTATGCAACACTGGACTGCACCATGTTCACTTTTAAAGCATCCAACTTTTAAAGCAAACAAAATAAATGGCAAAAAACTTGTCTAGCATGTTCTCCTCTCCATTCACACCTGCATGAGACCTTCAGTTCTTCCCAGCAATACTAGTACCAAAAGAAGATATGAGTAATGCAGTTCCCAAGACTTGAGAGGTACTGCTATTTAAAGAACTTGACTGAATTGTTTGAAAAGGTAATATTTTGACTTCTGGAAAACAATAAAATGCATATGAATTGTGAATAAGAGCTTCAAATATTTTTGTGTTGTAAATATGCCATTTCATTATTTTTGGAAGTATTTTTTTCACTGTCATACATTAAAATTCTTTTTTGTGTAATTTAAAATGTGCAAATAATCACAGACAAAAAGCCATAACTATCCAAAACGGATACAAAAAGGCTTTTTACCTTAAAATAGGCATTAGTAGTCAAAATTGCCATAAAAGGCAAAATAAATGGCTTTATTGTCCCTAAATGTATGGAAATATTTCTCTCTATTTAACATTTTAAAATATCCACCCAAATAGAAACTGTTTTTGTCTAACTTCTGGTCTGTGTTCATAATTATTGCACCAAAGAAATATGCACTGAAACCTCTGTTCCCTATCAAATGCTATGATTGTGTATAGCATTGTCATTAGCAAATGGTGTACCAGCACTTTACACACTTATAACCATAACTTCAAATTTGAACAATAGAAAGTACATTTCCTATTCCCAAATTACTTTGAGACAAGTTCACAGTCTCTGATGTTACTTTGATGTATTTTGTCAACAAACTGTATCCATTATTTCAGTTAAAAGTAAAAGCAAAAGTACCCCATTTCAAGCCATAATAGCCTCGTTTAAAAATCATAGTGTTTTATACATCCAAGGATATGCATAAATTAATCATAAGCATAGTGTAATCATAATATTCCAGTAAAAATAGGGCGTTTATTGAAGGTGCCCAAAAATAATGCCATAAGCATGGATGTTGTCAATTGGTTTGGAACTTGAAGCCATTGAGTAATGTTCAATAATGGTTCAGACTCCTCAGTTCTGTACCCAGAATTTGAAATACTTTATTACACTGCGTGATGCTCATCTCTGTGATGTAGTCGTAATACCTCTGCTTTCTAATAGAAGCAGAGCTTGAATAACATATTAAATGAGTTTCCTTGACACGGCTTAGTTTTAGGGTAATCCCTTATTATGAGACAAACTGATGACTCAAGTATCAATATTGTATCTCAAAAACAAATGCTTGGAGTTAGAGCATTTATAAACTTTAAATTGCAATGCATGAAAATTCTGGGCAACATAAAAGTGTCAGGTAATTGTCATGTAGTGGATTTTGGGCTCATTTAATATGATGTATATTGCCAAATAAAATGTTAAAGACTACAGAAGCTTGCCACTGATATCAACTTCTATCCCTGTTCTGTGTTACACCTATTAAATTTTTGGCAAACAAACCTTTCCTATTCTTTGTTTTTGTTTATGAAATGGTTAGGAAAGGAAGAGATGGTAAGAACATAGCAGCAGCAATTGTGGTGGTAGCAGTTGTGGTTGAAATATGCATCAAGGAAAGGATGACAAATTATAATGAAATTTAGGCATATTCAATTTCACTACCACATTCTCAACCATATTTCACAATTCATTTGTAATTTTATTAGGCTGGCAGTCATTATAATGCATAGGAGCATTCAGGCCAGTGAAGAGTCTGATTATGAGTTCCATCTGTTGCTGTAAGGGCATGATATTTTTTGTAGGCTTTTGTACCAGTTTGTTCAGCGATTGCTTTGAAAAATGGTAATATGTATATTTCCTCCTCTCTACCCCTCTCACAACATTCAGATGGCAATATGCTAAACCACAATGTGTCTTATTTTATAACCTTTTTTCTCTCCTCCTCCCAGCAACAAATGAGAATCTCTGCACTGGAAAGTGCAGAATCTCTGTTATAAATTCCATCATGGGATACCTAATATTACAAGACCTACCTAAGTTTAAACATAATTCGCTTGTGTTTTCAGATGACTAGGAAGGTGGATCTTCAACCAGGATTATCAGCTAAATGCACATCTGCCATGAATATCTCCCAAACTCACATTCCTCCCACATCCACTCCAGATCTAAACACTAATGTTCATAAGGCACTCTCTTTGCCACATATTACTAAAACACTGACCATATGTATTCCAAGGATAGATGCCGGCCAGTTCTTAGTACCTCGGAAAGAACATGCTCTCTCTTCCGTACCTCCTAAATCACCTGCAGATCGAAATCAAAGTGTCCCTAAGGTAATGTCACTGTCTATCTGTTCTCCTAAAGTTGAAGCTGCTCAGTTTTTACTACCCAGGAGAGCGCATGCTCTGGATAAAAAAAAAGTGAGTAAAGGTACAAAATCTGAAACTGAGCACAGAAATCAACCAAGAACATTACCAATAAGAGGAAATAAAGAGATAATAAACCCCAGAAACAGAGAAGATTCACCCACCACTAAGAAAAGAAGGACTCAAAAAATTCACAGTTCGCCAGGCACTAAGAAACAGAAGAGAATAAAAGAGAATATTTCACCTAGCCCTTCTGCTCCAGATCTTCAAACCTCTACTACCAGCTTTAATGCAAAAAGCATCTTAACAAGCACAGAACAGATAAATGATGATGTAATGTGTGGAGTTCAGAAAAATGTGAATGCACTTCCGTGCAGATTAGTATCAAGTGTGGAAATCAGCAGGAAAAAAGCAAAACTCCATAAGTCACAAAGCAGCAGTTCTCCTCAACAAAGGCCCATATCTGCTCCTTCTTTTAAAGATTCACCATATATTCCCTCCACTGGCTTTGACACACACAACACGTTTATATCTGAAACAGCAGAAGTAGAAGTGGATGCTTTTACACAACCACTGGTTGTAGGTGATAAAGAACCGATAGCAGATGCTCTTCTCATCAGTTGTAATAAACCTATTACTGTTGCATCCCATTCAGATGGATTCAGAGGATTTGCTCCACCCAATGCTGGTGTAGATGAGGATTATGCTTATGATGATGATGACGACGATGATGACTTGCTCTATTTAGGGAAATTTCCAAGATCAGTACTAGCAAAGAAGGAAGCAGTAACTGAAAATCTTGATATACATGATGTGGTTAGTCCAAGACCATCTGAAACTATTAATGAAGAAATAAAAGATCCTATTGGAGATTATACTGAAGAACTTTCAGAGTATATTGCCTGTAAATCAGCAGAAAGTAGTCCTAGATTAGTATCAAGTGTGGAAATCAGCAGGAAAAAAGCAAAACTCCATAAGTCACAAAGCAGCAGTTCTCCTCAACAAAGGCCCATATCTGCTCCTTCTTGTAAAGATTCACCATATATTCCCTCCACTGGCTTTGACACACACAACACGTTTATATCTGAAACAGCAGAAGTAGAAGTGGATGCTTTTACACAACCACTGGTTGTAGGTGATAAAGAACCGATAGCAGATGCTCTTCTCATCAGTTGTAATAAACCTATTACTGTTGCATCCCATTCAGATGGATTCAGAGGATTTGCTCCACCCAATGCTGGTGTAGATGAGGATTATGCTTATGATGATGATGACGACGATGATGACTTGCTCTATTTAGGTACATTTCCAAGATCAGTACTAGCAAAGAAGGAAGCAGTAACTGAAAATCTTGATACATACCCATGGGACTTACATGATGTGGTTAGTCCAAGACCATCTGAAACTATTAATGAAGAAATAAAAGATCCTATTGGAGATTATACTGAAGAACTTTCAGAGTATATTGCCCGTAAATCAGCAGAAAGTAGTCCTAGATTAGTATCAAGTGTGGAAATCAGCAGGAAAAAAGCAAAACTCCATAAGTCACAAAGCAGCAGTTCTCCTCAACAAAGGCCCATATCTGCTCCTTCTTGTAAAGATTCACCACATATTCCCTCCACTGGCTTTGACAGACACAACACGTTTATATCTGAAACAGCAGAAGAAGTAGTTGAGGCTTTTACACAACCACTGGTTGTAGGTAATAAAGAACCGATAGCAGATGCTCTTCTCGTCAGTTGTAATAACCCTATTACTGTTGCATCCCATTCAGATGGATTCAGAGGATTTGCTCCACCCAATGCTGGTATAGATGAGGATTATGCTGATGATGATGACGATGATGACTTGCTCTATTTAGGGAAATTTCCAAGATCAGTACTAGCAAAGAAGGAAGCAGTAACTGAAAATCTTGATTCATACCCATGGGACTTATATGATGTGTTTCGTCCAAGACCATCTGAAACTATTAATGAAGAAATAGAAGATCCTATTGGAGATTATACTGAAGAACTTCCAGAGTATATTGCCCGTATAACAGCAGAAAGTAGTCCTTCGCCTCCTCCTCTCTTGGTTTCAACTACAGGGAGTGAGTCACCATCAGAGATGGGTGGTTCCAGACAGTTGGAGGCAGTATCCAATACTGAAATGCTATCCAGTTATAGTATCCGTCCGTGCTCACCATATGTTTTAAATGATCCAAATGAAGTGGTAGTAGTTGAGCAGATAGACAGTGGTTACATTTCAAATCTAATGGATTTAGGCATTGAAGGTACTCTGATAAACTGTTTTGAAGAACTAAGAATTTCCATAAATTCTCAACCTGCTGCAAATACTCTTGATGAGGATGATAAAAATAAGAAGATACATCCAAAACCATTGGCATCAAGTTCAGATGTTAAAAGGAAAACAAGAATTACTACAGTGCCAAGAAGAAAAATTCCTCCAGTAAAACATACAAATCTTCCTGCATGTCCATTCCTTTCAACTAATACCTTAAAATCACACCCAAAACCATTGGCAAAACGTACATCCAAAAACAGCAGGAAAAGTGAAAAGTATGTGCATCCGCTAATCACCAAAGAAGTGAGGATAATCTTACATAGAATAAAAATTCCAGCATCTACTCAAGCTTCAAAGGTCATTTACACAAATACAACTCGGTCTCATACTAAAGACTTGAATCCAGCTTCTTCCCAAAGGCATTCATTAATAAGTAACAGAAAAAAAGGGAAAGAAGAAAAGGAAGCATCAGTTAAAAGGGTAAGATTTATAATCAGATTGTTTTTAGTAATAAGATGATATTAAAGTTTGAAGTGTAAATTCTCCATTAAGCAGTGATCTTGTTCATTAGATATGTTACAAACATACTCACCATGGTAGCTTTGTAAAAGCCACTCGAGAAAATAAATAATAAAAAGGTCAAGAAGAATGCCTTGAACATTGTCAGCTTATGAACAAGAGATGTTACCAATGTTATTATACAGTTTTTAAAATTCTAATGAGACAAAATATAACATTTTTAGTTTTATAAGCATGTTGAAAATATTTGTGTAAAGTAATTGTACAGGTATTAATCCCAGGTTTACCTTAATTTATATTGGGGAAAATTGGGAAAGAATATTCTTTTAGTGTTTAATCACACATCTAGCAGATGGGAATGTTAAAACAAATTTTTCTTATAGCATATTATAGCTTTTTTATATAAGAGCATTGTACATCAACTATGATTGGCAATCTTTTACCACAAACCTTAAGTACCAATGTATGTAAAATTTGACTCTTTTGTACTCTTACCTGCCTTGCTGGGTAATACAGGGTTAGCCTAAAAGAAATAGGCAAATTTAGTGGTCCACCAAATGAGTTTTAATGACATGATGAAATAATTTACATGAGTTGTAGATTATATCTTGGAAGTTTTTTTGGTACAACTACAGATGTTCTATGTGTGATCTTTGGTTACACGGGCAATATCTAGTCTGTAGTCCAATTCTTCCCAAACAGGCGCCAAAGTGTGACTGTCCACCATTGCAACGGCATCTGTGATTCGTTCTTTCAGTTCTGTCAGACTCTCAGGGAGGGGGAACATACACCTTATCTTTGATGAAGCCCCACAGAAAGTAATCGCATGGTGTGAGGTCTGGACTTCTTGGGTGGCCATTTCATCATAGCCCTCTTCTCATCAGTTGGACGGCCAATCCAACCTCCAGGAAGAACTTTGTCAAGGTAACACCTTACATCAGAATGCCAGTGTGGTGGGACTCCATCCTGCACAAATAGCAAATTGTCACTATCTTCTTGAAGTTATGGCATCAACCAAATTTGTAACATGTCCAGATAGGTCATTCCAATAACGTTTTTTTCTAGGAAAAAGAATGGACCATATACCTTTTTCGGCGATTCAGCACAAAAAAACTTTAGGTAACCTTTGGGGAGTCCCTAATGTGCTCCACAATTGCATGAGACTTTTTGCTTCACCATATATGCAGGTTATGTTTGTTTACAGCACCACTAATGTGAAAGGACAGTTGTCCCTAAATGTAAGCAGCTGACTGAAGTCATCTTGTTCTTCACAAAGATTTTGTATGAACACACAAAGCTCAAAATGATTTTGTTTGTCGTTTTTGCTCAGCCTTTGCAGTAATTGCAATTGATATGGATAGAACTTGAGACGTTTGCATAGAATATTCCACAGTATTTTGAGGGATATTAAGTTCCTTTCCACACGTGAATTTCTGCGGGCTGTGGTGTAGCTAGCACAAACATGCTCAACTGTTTCATTTGACACTAGTCATCTTTCCGTGGATTTCTTCTTACAGAGACAACCTGTTTCTTCCGATTTATGCACCCAGTCATCATAAATGGACTGCCGTGTGGGTGGTTGTTTCCCATACTTTGTCTTGGAATATTCCAACACACAGATTGCCTTCTCAACTTGACTCGCCTCATTCCTCCAAACGACATCTAGGCCACTTAAATTTCACATACATCACTGAAACAAAATAGAAAATGTCAGGCACAAAACTTCAACTACGAACGCCTGTAATACAGGTGAGATGTATTTCCTGAAATAAATATATAACATTTTTACATAGTATAACTTGTCTATTTCTTTCAGGCTAATCCTGTAGCACATGATATGCAGTCAGAACATGGACTAACATAAATCACAAGGGAATTCACCATGGCCTTCATAAACTATGCACTCTTCAGGCTACTATAGGGAGCTACCCCACACTTGATCCCATGTTCTGTAATGGGCTCCTTGTGGACCCCAGCACACTGCGCAATTTGAAACATCATTGCCTGTGGACCTGATAGTCCTGAGGTTGATTGTGGGTATAAGTCCAGATTAGGCCTAAGGACTATGTGTTGTTCAGCACTGGTACTTTGTCTTTGCCTGGTTTTATCCGACATAATTAGTGTTTGTAACAGTGCATTTTTATATGGGGGTTCGAATTTCTTTGTCATTGTTGTGGTATGATCATATTTTGGCAACTGGATTTATAGTGGACACACCGATCCATAAATAAGCACCATGAATTTCATTTGTGTCAACAGTTTTTGGTATTTTATGGTGACTCAGTAGGCATATCATCTGCCACTGATGAAATGCATTTGCCATTTGTCACCTGTTGAACTCCTCTGTCTTTTGCAGTTGAACATTTATTCCTTTTTTTTTTTTTTTTTTTTTTTCTCCGTAGTGTTTAATGCCCGCTTGTACTACTAATGGCACTGCAGGCAGTGACACTGATGATACATGAATGATGATGGAGCACCGGTGGAATGTGATGGTGGGGGATACCGGAGAATCTGGAGAAAACCCTCCCCAGCGCTGCTTTGTCCACCACAAATCTCGCATGCGGTCGCTTGGGATCGAACCCTAGCTGTGTAGGTGAGAAGCGAGAGGTCTAACCACTCGGCCATGGCGTGGCCGTTGAACATTCAACTCTCAGCGTTTTCTGATAGAACAAAATCTTCTGTTATGAAGATATTGAACAAAAATATTCCTTTCAAGTCAAAGGATTTCTCAGATTGAATTAATTAAAGCGGTGCTGTTAACACACACCTCACTTACTTTTATTGAGTAGGACAATTGTTTCGCAGACCGTTGCCCGCATCCTCAGCTCTCAGATGTTTAAATTGTAGCCTCTCTGAAATATGCAGATTAAAGTCAAGCACCGATATCTGTTTGTCTAATGGTCCTTCCTGGATTAGTAGCAAACATATCAGCTTCCATTGCATATTTGATTTTAGAGACCCCTATTGGTGGTAACCTGTGACTGGAATTGGGAAGTAGGGAAAGAAGCCTTATATTTCTTTCTCTGCAAAATGTTAATAGCTGCAAGAGATCAATGGGAGCCTAGTTATCCAAAATGAAGAGTACAGGATATCAGTTGAGGGTTTTGTATGCTGAGCAAAATGCTTCGGAGTTTATGAAACCAGATTCAGAAACCATCGCTATCATCCATACCGAGGCTTCTGAGAATAATTGTGACATCATACACTTAAGAGGGAACATAACCTGGTGGGATGTAGATTCCTGTTCGGCTGAAGTAGCAGACAGCTGTTACAGTTCCTCCTCTTTCACCTGACACTGCCTTGATTTCTTGCCCTTTAGCCCTTTCAGACACTGTATGTACAATTATATGTGTGTTAGGTTTTATTTAATATTCTGTACAATGGTTTGATGCTTGGTGATTCATTTTGTTACCACATGCTTTTCCCAGCTCTTATACGGGTTTCAATTGTCTGTGTTCCAAAATCTTGACAAAGTAAGGCAGCACAAGATAAATATTGTAGATGTGCAAAATGGATGCATGGAAACAAACTCATGTTGGTAAGTTATGCATCTGATGTTTAAAGTATATCTAAAAATGCTGAAAAATTATAAATATAAATAATGCATATAGCATGATGTAGAATATCAAAAATAGAATAAAGAAATGTTTTTCCCTATAATTTTTCACTTGGAATGTAAACATGCACAATTGTGTGTGTCATTACTCTGTTTCATTTTTAGCATTGTAGCTTAAATTTAGGTCATGTTTGTGACACTCCTTTAAAAACCTTTAAGCAGAATCATTATTTAAATGACTTTAACATGTTTTTGTGATCTTTTTCAGATATTTTAGCACTACCATATGAGGAATTCCTTCAGATATTCAGGTAATGATTCAGATGTGGAAGAGTTCAGATAAGATAAAGTCTTTCACTGCACTCCAATACCCATCCAAGTTTCATTCATACAAGAAACCTCTCAGCTACTGATGTTTATTATTATTATTATTATTATAATTATTATTATTATTATGATTACTATGATTAATATTATTATTGTTGAGGAGGAGGAGAAAACAGACAAAAATGCTAATTGTAATAAAGAACAGAATAATCACACAGCTCCCCATCCCCTCATCATTCTTCTCTTTCCCACTGCATTGCATTTCTTCTCCCTCTCCTCTTCCACCCTCCTCTTCCTCCTCTCCCTTCCTCCTCCACCCCTCCAGCCCTCCTGTTCCCCCTCTCCCTCTTGTTCCTCCCCACCCTCCTCTTCTCTGCTCTCAGCCCCTCCACTCCTCCCCTTATGCCTCCTTCCCCTCCCCTCCTCCTCTTCCCCCTTCCCCTCTGCTTCTCTTGCCCTCCCCCCTCTTCCTCCAGCAAGAAAACATTTTTGGAGAAAACAGATTTTCAAAGAGATTTGCACCAACGACTGAAGTATATCAGGTAAAACTTTTAAATATTAACTATAATTCTATCGGTGAAAATTTATTCACACCAAAATTTGTGTCCTTTTTACCAAAAATTCAGCTTTAGAGCTGACAGTAACACATATGATTCTGACTAACATTTTATAAAACTTGCTAATATTAATGATGTAAAATGCCAATAATAATTATGGTTTTATCTTTGTTGCAGATGAAAGTGAGTTGAAAATTCCACTCAGTTATCTACAACAGTGTTTCCTTGATAGCTTCTTTAAGGCAGTGTACAAATATGTATTATCCTGAAAAAGTGAGATGATCTTAAACTAATTCAGGAGAAATAGACACCATTTGGTCTGCACATTATAATGAGTTGAGTTAAATATCCTAGACTGAGCATTTATTGACACCTTGGATATTGGCTGCCAATGATTGCAGATGCCACATCTATGGATCATTTCTTTGCACAGGGTAGCCTTGCATTTTGTGGACACAAATATCATCTCTAAGGAAACAAAAGCTAACAAGTTATGGAAAGTTTCAGACAGTAATAAATGCAGTGAGGGAAATGTGCCTAAAGTTTGACCTATTCCAGAGATGAACAAATGATTTCATTTACTAATAGATGTACCAAATAAACCTCGGCCAGTTGGACTTTGAGATTTTGTCATTGTAACAAAGGGCTCATATTGGTCTTTGAAATTTATCAGGTAAGGCAATTCGATTAGGACAGTCCAATCTTGGTCTTGGCCCAAATGTTGTTTCGCAGCATTCACAGACTCTACCTAAAGGTGCAAAACTTTCTTTTTATAGATACTTTACAACATTGTCACTACTTAGTAAAACAAATGGAATAGGCTATGAAGCAACAGGAACTATAATGAGAAATAGGGCCAGAGATACCCATCTCTCACCTGATAAAACAGTGAAGAGAGGAAATGTGGAAGAGTTTGATCATAAACTTCTTGTTGTACAGTGGAAGGATGCAAAATCTGTCACCCTTGCCTCTACAAGCAACCTTCTGAAAATGTTGCATGATGGAGCAAATCAGAGAAGAACTATATACCTAAATGTTCCATGTCTTGCAATAGTATACAATTACAATAAATTTATGGGTGGTGTAGACATATCAGACCAGTAAATAGAAGCCTACAGGACTATTCTGAAAACAGAAATAGATAGTAAAATTAATTCTAAGGTTAGTAGATTTAGTTTGTGTAAACTCCTGGCTGCAATACAAATAAGACTGCCAAGACAATCAAATCCTTAAAAATAATACTATGGAACTCTTCCTGCTTTGTATATCAATAGGAGAATTGCTGATTTCATCACCAAAAGGAAATCCATGTGTGGATTCTGAACATGACACTGGTGAAGAAGAACCCTAACAGAAAATATACAAACCAGCAAAACTTCCAATGGTGGGCAAGAGACTAGACAATTTCAGTCATTGGTCAATGGTAATGATCTAAAAACTGCAAGATATTGCAGACAAAATCTCTCTACTAAGAGAACAAACCCAGATGATTAGAACAAAATGTGTATTTGTGTTTGAGCAAAGAACCTGTTTCCACAATTATCACGCTGTGCAGTAATGTATACTTTTTCTGTAAATGTTCATAAATGAGTGGGTTATAACCTTTTAATAAAAAAAAATAAAATCAGCTTTTTTATGGAAATATCTGAACTGTGTATTTTTTCCAACTCAAACCATAAAAACCAAATAAATCAATCAAACTATACCCTCAGATCTGAAAGGGCTAGAGACAGAAATCAGGTCTATTGATATTCCTAAATGTTGAAGATTCTGTGGGGTTAAAACTACATTCTCATTGTACCATGACTACAGATTATTAAAAAAATCTGTCTACTTGGATTTTGTTGGTTCATAATTTGCCCCAAACTACATTGCTCAGGACAATAAACAGATTATCCCTGTCTTGCAAAAGCCAATCAACCAAGTTGTCTGCTGTGTCTGTAGTTTGGTTGAATATGTCATTAAAATTATTCTGCTCTGCAAAACTGAATGCCAATCGTGTCATTTGTTTTCTGATTAGATCATAAAATCTAGCATCCAGGTCTCAGCAATGATCTGCAAGTTCTTTGTACACAGCTGGGTTGAATGTTTCCTTGAGTCTGCCAAGTGATAAAGGGGCATAGCCTTGTAATGATAAATAATAAAGAAAGAACAAATTAAACTAACCCTATATTGAATACCCCTACAAGTAATTTATAATAATAATAATAATAATAATAATGATAATACCACTTACTGCTTTTAACTCCTTACATAATGTACATTTTTTTAGTTCCCAAGGACTTGGCAACTTTTTTATTTTCCCCACTAGCAATTCAAAAATTAAATTTAAGAAAGAAACATAGTCAAACAAAACATCAAAGCACACAGTAAAAAGAAAAAGCTATTATTTATGACAGGCAATCCTTGGTTCTGCAATTTGTCAACAAATGCCTTGTTCCATGCATACCTGCATTTTTGCTGGTGAATATTTATGGTTCTTGTGCTTACCTGTATAGTGGTGATTGTTCGTGATATGCAACTTAAAAATTACATAATTTGAAACAATAATATTTACCTGCTGTAACCAATAAATCCAAAGGAGCTCTTCAAGATGTCATCTGCATTGAAACAACACTGAATCTAACTTTCTGCTGTCTCTCAGTGTTAACAAGTGGTGAAAATGTTGCTACAAGCCCTTACCAGATCCATATTCTTACCTGACAGTACACTATACTTGGGAGCTCCTTTACTGGAGTTCTCAATGTGTATGTATCATCTATCACAGAAGTTATGGTGAAAATTAAATTATATTAAGGGAATAAAATTAGTAATTCTCTCTCTCTCTCTCTCTCTCTCTCTCTCTCTCTCTCTCTCTCTCTCTCTCTCTCTCTCCCCTCTCCCCCTCTCCCCCTGCTCCCTCCCACCCCACATACTATTACATGGTGACAAATGACCTAAGTCATTAAGAGACAAATGCCTGAATGAGTGGTCCATGGTTCTAATGCCACCTGGAGTTTTTTTTTTTTTTTTTTTTTTACTGACAGGCTTTTTTCAAGTTTTCTTCAGTCACAAATGGCAAGTGCTGAGGAGGTATTCTGAACTCAGGCCTCTAACATTTCTTTCCCAAAAATACTTTCCCCAATATCTTTTCATTGTATCATTTGCCCACAACCTGTTGTTGTATGTAGTAAGAATAGCATTTAACATTAATGCTATAGCATCATAGAGCATCACTTTCATCACAGCAGCAAATGAAAACAATTTTAAAATCAAGTAGAGGAGGGGGTGCTGCTACAAGAAATCAAGGGTGAGGGGGAATTGAAGGAAAGTATTAAATTGAATTAATGTGTGCATCTTATTTACAATATCAATATTAAAAATTATGCAATATTTCTGTTAGTTAAACATGTGCAAATTATCTGGTTGTTAGAACATATTTTTTTTTTACTTAGTTTGCTTGACTCCCTGGGCTTATAACTCAATGAGTATGCCTTCACCCACTTTAGCCTCCAGTAGTCATTCTTTGCCTACCCCTACTAGTCCTTCCCTTCTTGTGTCTCGTACTTTTTTAATTCATTTGTCCTTTACTTTCCTTAAAAATTCCCTCATGACTAATTTTATTTACTCTCAAAATGCTTATAGTTACTTTCTTTCTGTTCAGTTTACTCCTAACTATTGCTCCATATCAGTACTTACATTCTGTCATATAGTGCTTAGTGCTTTCCCTTCTGCTACACAATTCATTTATTCCTTTTCCCGTTGATTATGTTGGCCTACATACCATCCTCTTCCCCTTACTCTATCATAAAAACTTTGATTTTTGTTTTCTAAACTTCCCAATATCTCTTGCCGTTTTATATCTTCTTTTCTACTTCTTACTAACTTTCAGAATCCATTTATATTTCTCTCTCCTATTATCCACGTATCTCCCATTCCTATCTTTACTTTCTCTAGCACACATGTACTATGTACATAATAGAGAACAAGTACCATATTCCACCCAAAAATTTAATACAGAGATTTCACCAGGTATACATGTTATGAGGCAGTTGAATAAATAAAAAAAATAAAAAAAGAATATACATATTTTCAGAAAAAGACCTGTGTGTGTGTGTGCATATGCATGTGCCAAAAATGAAGTGGAAGTTAAGTACCAAACTGCTACATAAGTTCAGTATCTTGCAGGGGAACATGGAACATTTTTTAAAAAAAAAAAAAAAATCATTTCTCAAAAATGGCTCTAATGATTTTTAATAAAATACAATATGTGTAAGACATGTTCATGACAAAGGTAATGTATATCTTCCATTTTATGGGAATAGCCCCTGAGCACCTCTTCATTCTAGATGACTCTTGTATGACTGTTAAACTGTAAGAGATAGACACAAACTTACTACACAAAATATATATATATGATTAAAATGAACAGTCTGTTATGTATTTTTTGTTATTAATTTATTTATTTAATTTTTTTTAAACATTTCCAAGATATTCATAGTTATTGGTTTCAATTTTAAACTACTTAAACTTTTCTCCAAAAAAGTCATCTTTTTGTTTCATCTCTTTTGTTTTACTCCTGAATATAAAGAGAGAACTGACTTTCAATTTTGTTTCATATAACAACCAGCTTTTCAAAAGATTTTAATATAGGTTTAGCACAGTGTATTACCTTATTTCCTTTCCACTTAGAATGGATTAATACAACTATTTATGCTAATTTTTGTCTCAATTAGCATGATGTGCACTAGCGACAGAAGGTTTAAACTTGCTTTCATATCTCTTTTGAAGGCGCTTTCTCTGCAAAGGTTCAAATGGCCATGATCGATAGGTAATGGACTGGCCATCCATTCAAAGCCAAACATCGCAGGTTTGAATCTCAACACCTGCAGTCAAGCGTACCTGTAGTAAATAAGAGGAGGGCTCAAGTAAAATAACCAGAATAATGGCACACTTGGAAGCTGACAGAGTTACATTTGACTGCAGTTGCATTGATCTTTCTCTTTTCTTTAAAAAAAATCACTACACTTTTATTACAAAATTTTATAATCTTACAAAATAAAAAAGTATCAAATAACTATATTTTATGGCTTGAAGGTTAGTATAATATTAAATTAGCCTTGAAATGTGACCCTTTTTATATAGTTGTGTTTAAAGCAAGTAGGACCTATAAGTTCCAAGGGCCAACATAAAAGTTAACTGAAGCTATAAATGTGTAGGCACTCCCAAATTTAAACCTTATTTTCTTGAAAACTTTTTGGCTTTCTCTATTTCTTACATAGTAAGACAGGTTTAAACTTCGTCACCAGTGTTGATAATGTAATATTGTAGAAGCTTAGAGACAGTGAAGCATCATTGAATTAAATTTATGATGTAAACATGCATCCCACCTGTTTGTCTGCCATCTTGAAATTAAATTAGTCACACTACTTGTTTGAATGCTGCAAAAATTTGCTTCTAATTGACTTGTAGGTACATTACACCATCTACAAGCCATAGATATGGAGGAGACAACACATCCACGCCAGTCGAGAAACAATAGCTGAAAATAAAAGCAACCGCTTTTGAAACCTGTCCTGTGTAATAAAACAGTACATGAAGCAATAAGTGTCGACACCTTGACTCATAAATTTAATACATCAGATTTTGCTTACAATTTTCTCCACTCCTGCCCACCAACTATTTTTGTCATACACCTTGATTGATTTGTATATATCTTTAAAATTTCTCCCTGCTCCTTTGTCAAACATCTAAATCAGAATTTTAGAATTCTTTCTAGTGTTCCATTTCTCCTTCCCAATTCTACTATGTTTAACTGCCCTGATGTTGATCCTTTTGGCTCTAGTAATTCTTTACAAAACATTCTATACATATAATTAAATTTCTTTGCATAATTTATGTAGATTCTCTCCCAAAACATTCTTTTCATCTATGAAGATTGGGGCAAAAGTCATGGCAACTAGTTTTTTTTTTTTTCTTTTAGATATGTGAACAGATCACAAACGTATATGTGTCGCATGGAAGTTCTGCAGGCATAGTGTGTATGCAGAACAACAGATGGTTCCGTGATAGCTGGCAGTAGTGCAGCGAGGGCTGTGAAATCAGTCAGATGGTGAGTGTCATGCAAGATGGAAGTAACTCGTGTTGAGCAGCGCGCTTGTATTAAAATAGCAGTTCTCCGAGGGAGAAATGTGACGGAATGTCACAGTGAATTAGCGGAAGCCCTTGGGAACAATGCCCTACCATGCCATACAGTAACAGTAGGAAAGTTTCAGCAAGGATGTGTGGCAACCAGTGATGAGCAATGTTCGGGATGACCTGTCAGTGTGTGGACCGACATGGCACATGCCGTCATCGAGCAGCTCCTGGATGAAGACAGACATGGACGCTACTGGAGTTAGAGAGGACAATGGCATTGAGAAATGCACCGTCCACGTGATATTGCATAATGAGCTGCAACTACGCAAAATTGCATCGCGGTGGGTACCGCATGCACCGACAGAAGTTCAAAGGTGGATGCAGTATGCAATATGCTCCGACCACCTTGTACGCTGGCAACAGAATGGCAATCAATTCTTGTCACGAATAATTGCCATCGATGAATTTTGGGCCAAGAACTGAAACGTCAGTCTGTGGAGTGGCTACATGCTAGATCGCCAAGGCAGCAGAAGCTCCATCAGAATCCTTCCTCAGTCAAATTGATGGTGATCCTCGCATATGACATCAGGAGTGTCATTATTTGCCGCTTTGTTCCACATGGCAGAACAGTGACCGCACAGTACTCCAGGGACTTCCTGGTGTGACAGGTACAAGCGTCCAGATCTTGTGGACAGTGCAATAATCCTGCATGACAATGCAAAACCACATAAAGCAGAGTGTGTAGGGCAGCTACTGCTATGTTGGGGATGGGAAGAATTGGAGCACCCACCGTGCTCTCCCAACATTTTGCCCTGTGACTTTGATCTCATTCGAAAGATTAAGGAACCACTATGTAATAGGCGATTTGCAAGACGAGAGGACATTGCTAATGCTGTGCATGAACAGATGACCCGATTCACACATGGTGTGGCAAATACTGTGACAGATATTCAGCGCCTCCCACATCATTGGCAGCATGTGGGGACAGTAGCAGGGGACTACTTTGAGGATCTTTAGGTCCAGGTTTGTCATGTTAACTGTATGTGTACTGTGTTGTCATTCTTTTGCACTGTGAAGGCCATATTGCCCTGTATACTACCGTAATAAATAAGTGCATTATGATGTTCATTGTCCACACATGTAGTTAACACCTTGTCCTTTCATCTGTATATATAACATTTTCCAACGGGATTGGTATCTTCAAGAAAATAAATAGTTGCATGACTTTTGCCCCAACCCTCGTATTTTGTATGTTATTTCCAGCTTATATTTACATATCTGTATTCCTTCATGGTTGCCTTACTTTACCTACCACATTTCAGATATGCAAACCCCCCCATTCTCTACTCTTTTGACAACTTCCAGTTTTAGTCTGCCCAAGAACCAGTTTTACTTTTTCTTTAATTGGTTCCTTTTGTAAATACTGTAACCTTTGATTCATTTATCTTCCTTATTCGGAAACTTTCTGCATTTTATTGATCTCTCACTGTATTCGAGGGTGGATTGATAAGTCTCGTAAATTTTCATGAAGGAATGGAAAGGTTTTGTGCTGTTATTAAGCATTTCTATTTGAAGGGTTGGACTGTCACACAAATCAAAACAGATTGAGTGAAGTTCATGCAGATGCTAAACCACATCAAAGACTTTTGGATTAATGAATTTAAACATGGTTGAACAAGCACTAAAGACAAAGCACGCTCTGGTCATCCAATTGAGGTCACCACAGAGGTGACCATTGATAAAATCCATGATATGGTAATGCAAGGCAGCCAAGTAAAAATTTGAGAGATTGCCAAGTCTGCAGGGATCTCAACTTAATGAGTGGAGGATTGGCTATGAAGAAGCTGTGTGCATGGTGGGTGCTGCAATTTCTCACAGTCGATCAAAAGCATATTTGGAACAGCATTTCAGTACAATGTTTGGCAAATCGCAATCTGCAAGACTTTTTGTGCCAATTTGTGCCAACTTGATGAAACCTGGAGCCATCATTACTTACCAGAGTCAAAACTGCATTCAAAACAATAGACAAAGGCTGATAAAAGAGCACCAAAGAAGGCAAAATTCATTTTGTCAGCTGGTAAGGTGAGTTTTGTGGTATTCCTAAAGAATAATCCTCGTAGATTAGTTGGAAAAAGACAGAACCATAATTGGACCTTATGTTTCATTATTGGATTGTTTGAAACTTGCATTGGCTGAAAAAAACCAAGATAGGCATGCAGAAAAGTGCTCTTTCACCACAATAATGCACCAACCCACCCATTAGTGATAATGAAATTGCATGAATTGGGCTTTGTATTCGTTTGGCTATATTCGTCAGACTTAGCCCCAAGTGACTACTTCCTGTTCCCTAGCTTGAAACTTTGGCTTGATAGGAAGAAATTTTCACTAAAATGAGAAAGTGATAGTTGCAATCAGTGAGTATTTTGCAGAGTTTGACAAAACCTATTTTTCCAGCATGATGAAGAAACTTGAGGATCACTGACCAAAGTGAATACTCCTTAACAGAGATTATGTCAAGAAGTAAGATGAGTTGTTTGCAAAATAAACTTTTTTTTTTTTCCTTTTATCGGAATTATCAAACCCTTATACTATGAATATGGCCCCCTACCATAAGGTCATCTGAATAATAATAATAATGATGATAGCCCACTACCATATTGTGGGGGTAATAGGTCTGCCTCACATTCAAGAGGTCCCTAGTTCAAATGTTGGTTTGGTTGAGTTATCCGGATAAGGCTTTTTATAAGGTTTTTCCTTTATCCTGAGAAGTCAAATGGCATGTTCATTTTAAGCCCTATTTACTGCAAGTTTATTTGAGCTTAATTTTGCCTATTTCATTCATCCTCAAATATGACCTTCCAGGTTAAAGGACATTAAACTTCCTAATAACAATAAAAATCATCATAATCATCCTGATATTTTTTTTTATCTGCCATTACCAGATAGTGCTGGTTTCTTTCCTTTACATATTTAATATATTGCCTATGAATAGGTTGAGTAGTACAGGGCTCAGCTTTAGCCTTAGCCCTACTTTTCCTTTCATCTCTGTAATACAGTTGTTCAACCATCTTGTAAAGAATTTCAGCTCTTTGTAATTGTCCTAATTTATTTTATAAAATTTTCACTTGCTGCCTTTCCTCTTAGTTTATAATCTTTTCTAGTTATTGAGTAAAACACTTATTCAAATGTCTGCAGAAAAACAAACCCCTCCTCTCTTTTTGTTCAGATAATTGTCTATGATATTTTTTATTATAAATGTATTATATTACTCTCTTAATCTCTGTGCCAGAATTTCTGTGTACACTTTCCCTAACTAAATTATAGGCTTATTCCTCTATAATTCTCTAGTTTGTTTACTCCACCCTGCCCTACATAAATTGGCATCACCATACTTACTTTTTAGCGTTCCAATATATTATATTTAAAATAAGAACTAAAGCTTTCCTGGCGACGTGTTAATTCAAAATCTTCTCGGGCTTCTAGCCAGGTAAAAACTTGGCTTGACACCAACGTTTCGAAGAAGTACATCTTCCTCGTCTTCAGGGTGAACTGATGGTTTGAGCTTGCGGAGACTGGTATTTATAAGAGCTGGGATGAAGCTAACATCTGATTGGTTCGCGAGATATTATGGCCTGGTATTTAAGATGACTGAGACATTGGCACGGACTTCGTAGAAAACTATTTATAGCAGTTATTCGGCTAATGTTTTGTATTTGAGCACGCACCTGCTAGAAAATAAGTCTTGGAAGACTGCAGGTACAGGGTTAGGTGTTAAGGCTCTTTATCATCGGTGTCCATGCTGAACTTAATTGTAGGCCAGAATCGCGATTTAGATTATTTGTTTCAGATGAGATGGCTAAAGCTTCTTTTACTCTCCTTTCCCAGTAGTTCGAACACTTTGCCACTATCTTGGTGTTAGTAAAGTTAGCTCTGTGGCTCTGTTCTATACAGTGTTCAGCCAGTCCAGATTTTTCGGGTTGCATAAGCCTTATTGATCTTTGGTGTTCAGAAACGCGTGTGGCAATAGTGCGTCCTGTTTGGCCAATGTACGCTGCGCTGCATTCGCAAGGAATGTGGTAGACACCAGGTACTCTGAGAGCTAGATTATCTTTAACTGGCCTGACCAAATTTTTTATTTTAGGTGGTGGCTTATGGATGGTTTTGACATTATATTTGTAGAGTAGTCTACTAATCTTTCCCGAAAAATTGCCGGTAAACGGTATATAGGCTATGGCGGCTGGCTTGTCTTTTTGTTGAGTGTTCTTGCTGGGGTTTCTTTTTCGTCCGGCTCTTTTCAGCGCTGATGTGATGTCCTTGGCTGAATATCCATTTTGTTGGAGTGTGAATTTTAGGTGTTGAAATTCCGTTTGCAGATTATCTGGGTCTGATACAGAAACTGCTCTATGTGCCAATGTATTTTAAGTCACAACGAATGGGCATTCTAAATACATTGGCACATAGAGCAGTTTCTGTATCAGACCCAGATAATCTGCAAACGGAATTTCAACACCTAAAATTCACACTCCAACAAAATGGATATTCAGCCAAGGACATCACATCAGCGCTGAAAAGAGCCGGACGAAAAAGAAACCCCAGCAAGAACACTCAACAAAAAGACAAGCCAGCCGCCATAGCCTATATACCGTTTACCGGCAATTTTTCGGGAAAGATTAGTAGACTACTCTACAAATATAATGTCAAAACCATCCATAAGCCACCACCTAAAATAAAAAATTTGGTCAGGCCAGTTAAAGATAATCTAGCTCTCAGAGTACCTGGTGTCTACCACATTCCTTGCGAATGCAGCGCAGCGTACATTGGCCAAACAGGACGCACTATTGCCACACGCGTTTCTGAACACCAAAGATCAATAAGGCTTATGCAACCCGAAAAATCTGGACTGGCTGAACACTGTATAGAACAGAGCCACAGAGCTAACTTTACTAACACCAAGATAGTGGCAAAGTGTTCGAACTACTGGGAAAGGAGAGTAAAAGAAGCTTTAGCCATCTCATCTGAAACAAATAATCTAAATCGCGATTCTGGCCTACAATTAAGTTCAGCATGGACACCGATGATAAAGAGCCTTAACACCTAACCCTGTACCTGCAGTCTTCCAAGACTTATTTTCTAGCAGGTGCATGCTCAAATACAAAACATTAGCCGAATAACTGCTATAAATAGTTTTCTACGAAGTCCGTGCCAATGTCTCAGTCATCTTAAATACCAGGCCATAATATCTCGCGAACCAATCAGATGTTAGCTTCATCCCAGCTCTTATAAATACCAGTCTCCGCAAGCTCAAACCATCAGTTCACCCTGAAGACGAGGAAGATGTACTTCTTCGAAACGTTGGTGTCAAGCCAAGTTTTTACCTGGCTAGAAGCCCGAGAAGATTTTGAATATTATATTTAGCTTTAATTTTATATGATAATTCTATCATTATCTGTAATCCACTTTGTGTTTCCCCATATCATTTCCAGAATTCCACTGAAATTTCATCTATTCTGCTTTACCTGACTTTATACTTCTTATTTGTGAACAAACTTCCATCCTTGTCATTTTGCCATCTAATTTCTCATTATTACTCTCTGGTCTAGAAATTTAGTTCTAATTGTAATTCTTTCCTTTCTCTGTTCAGTCTTTTAGAATATTTTACCCATTCATTTGGCGTGATTTTGTTGGTTTTTTTATCCTTTTTGTTCACCCTTCTCACATTATTATTATTATTATTATTATTATTATTATTATTATTATTATTATTATTATTTATTGATTAATTATTATATCTTTTCCTTCTATTCTTCTTTCAATTTCTTTTCCATCTTTTCTTGCCATTGTTTTAATATTATTTAGCATTCGCTTTTTCTACCATGACATTGCAGGTGATGACACTGATGATACATGGAATGAAGCTGGAGCACCAGTGGAATGCAATGGTGGGGTAAACCAAAGAACCCAGAAGACCTGCCTCTGTGCTGCTTTGCCCACCACAAGTCCCACATGCAATCACTTGGAATCGAACTGGGCCACCCTAGTGAGAGGCAGGTGGTTGAACCACTCAGCCACGGCTCCAGCTTTTCTTGCCATTCCTTTTTCTTTTTCTCTAATAGACATATCCCCATTTAGAGCTCATCAGATTTTTGTCTTTCCAATTCCTTTTTAGCTCCCCTCCACCTGATAAGCTCTTTCAATTCCTAGTTCTTTACCTGATCTGCATTTTTCAACAAACTAATTTTTTCTCATTTGTAGCTTTACATGTCTTAATTCTATTTTTGCTTATTTTACTGGTAGTTTTAGTAGCTCTAATGCTTTTTCTAATTTTTCGTGTTATCAAGAAAGCTGTAAAATGTTGAAAAATATTTGACAAAGGTTGGACAAAACTTGACTAGACCTGATAAGTCTTGGCAGTATCATAAACTTATATTTACACAAATCTCTTTGCCAACAGAACTCTTTCAGAACACATTGGTAATTTTATATGAAAAGTAATTTGCTTTTAGTATCAGGTATAACAATTTTCCATGAAATATTGTACTTCATGTAATGTTGCACAGCATTTTCTTGTATTATATGTAACCCATGAAATCAAATTGCAATTAAGAAATAACAATAGATATAACACATTGATATTAATTAAAATTGCACTCTGTGGTTTACTTTGTGATAGTGACATGTTCTAATCAGCTGAATTTAATTGGTGACTTAATTTTTGCAACACTACATCACAATGTAAATTTTCTCACAGTCATTGCATCTGCATTGGTACATTCTTGGCTTGTTTTACTGTGGAATGTTATCTTTTAATTTTGAATTCAATATTCTTTTTTAATGGAGTAACTTTTTGGGACCAAGATGATGATGTGTCATTTAAAGATCCTCTGGTGCTTGTAAAAAGCTAATATTGGCTTCATCAAATGTAAACATCTGAAAATTACAAAATACTTCTTGAAAGTACACTAATAAACTAACAAGATAAAATTTCTATGTACAGGAAGTTATAATTGAAATACAAGATACATTATTGGAAAAATATACATTATGTACACCCATTATACTCCTTAAATGAATTATAAACAATGACCAATTTAATATAAAATAAGATTTCTTGAAGTGATTGCAGCCACTTAGTCTTCTCCATAGCTGATGGTGCATTCTTCTTCCTGTTTACTAATTCATCATGGTAGTTCTCAGACATTTAACAGACCCCATAAAAGTAATTTATTTGTATAAGTAGTTATTAAGTGGTACAGATTATGCAATTCACATAATTTCAAATCTTACGTATTCCGTGGCCCTTAAATTTCATTGAATAGAACTGATTATTAAGTAGGAATTTATAGATTTCAATTTTTAATTTTTATATGCAACTTTGGTTTTTCAAATATATAAGAAGATGATTGTACAGTTTAATTCCAGTATGTTTAAATGATTTCTCAAAGAGATTGTTTTTTGAAAGCTCACATGCAGATTATTTTTATATCTAGTATTATATGTATGTATCTCAGCATTGGTTAAGAGACATGTTATATTTTTGTTAACATGAACTAGTAGTTCTTTTATGTATAAACACGGTAATGCTAGAATATTTAATTTTTTAAAGTGCTCACAACAATTTTCTGTGTTAGATATTCCCATGATTATTCTTATGGACTTTTTTTTGCAGTTTGAGAATTAAATTACTGTTAACTGAGTTACCCCACAATACAATCCCATATGATATCTGTGAGTGGAAATACACAAAATAGCAGGTTCTTAGAGTCTCTGTTGAAACTCTTTTATTTAACTGGTACAGGAGAACATTTATTTTTCACTGAATTTAATGGCTAGTTTTTTAATATGCTTATGCCAGCTTAGGCTACTATGAATCCATAGGCCCAAGAACTTTGTGTGGGTTACATTTTCCAGAGATTTCAATCCCAATTTGATATTGAAGTCCACAGAGGTCTTGCATATTTTCTGATGAAGTTCATTGTCACAGATTTATCTTCATTAAGCACTAGTTGTTGGATTTAAACCAATTTAGAATTTAAGTGGCTGAGATGCTTTAATTTAGGTTCTCCTTGAATTTCCTTTCAATGAAAATGCAAATAGGGTCATGAATACTTGATTGTTTTTATATGTTGAGGTAAATCATTGATGTAGAGTAAAATAAGACGAGACCTAAAATCAAGCCTTGTGGAACTCCAGCTTGAAGTTCTCTTCTTTGAGATTGTTAGGTCATTAATACCTTCCCATTAGGTTCCATGTAGTCGATCTCTACTACTTTATCTCTTTTGCTAAGGTATGATTTAGACCAATTTAATGCAGCACCTCTGACTCTGCTTTTGTGCAGTTTGCTTAGTAGTATTTTGTGGTCAACCATGTCAAAAGTTTTGATAAGATTCAGGAATAGTCTCATGCGTAGCTTGCGTTTGTCTCGAATATCGTCATGTCATTAACAAAATTCATTATAGCCATGTTAGTGGATTTGTTGATTTCAAATCAAAACTGTCAAACATTGATAATATTGTACTTTTTTAGGAACTTTAAAGCCTGTTTTTACATTAGTTTTTCCAATATTTTTAAGAAGGCTGATGGTGCTGCTATTGGTCTGTAATTGTTAGCATCTTGTTGGTTGCTCTTTTTGAAGATGGGTTTAATTTTTGCCATTTTCAAATCTTGAGGAAATACTCCACTTTCTGTGGAATGGTTAGGTAGATAACATAATGGCTTGATAAAATATTTGCTACAGTTTTTTATTATAAAGTTTGAACTTCTGTCTAGTGCTTCAGATTTTTTGTTCTTTAGAGTTTTAATTATATTTAGTACTTTGTCTTCATTTGTTGGTTCCAGAAACAGTGAATGTGTGTTAAAAAGCTCATGCACAAAATTTTCAATTCCTTTTGCATTATTGCTGTTTTGTATATTTACAGTAATTTTAGTAAAGTGTTCATTCAAAACATTTGCTACTTCTCCAGGGTTATTTACTGTAGTATTATCTTTCAGTAGCTCTATATTTTTAAAAGAGAAGAATTTTGGATTGGTTTCCATTTTGATTATTTCCCACATTACTTTTTGTTTGTTGACAGATCTATTAATCTTTTTTGAATTATCCAGTGTTTTAGCAGCTTCAATTAGTTGCTTGTATATTTGTTTACACTTTTTGTAGTAAGCAATTGATGCTTGAGAAACATTTTTCCTTTTAATTTGTTCGCTTAGTAATCTTAAGTCTATCCCGGGATATTTTTATGCCTTTAGTTATTCAAAGAAAAATCATGTAACAGTAGTATTTAAAGGTATTTATTAATTTAAAGCTTATTTCTTCTGTTTTTTCTAAGTGTACATCCTCCCAGGTTTCTTTTTCTAGTAGATATTTCAAGTATTCTAAATTAGATTGATTCATCTGGCGCACTTTTTTGTGGAAGGGGATGCCATCATCATAATTGTTCTTTAATCCCAAACTAAATGTGATTGCCTGAGCATAACGATCAGATAAACCAGTTTTGAAAACATTAATATCACTTGGGCCTAGATTGCAACTTATCGCTATCAGAAAATGGATTCTTAGCAGAAATAGTAAACAAGAACATATACAGAGCCAAAAATAGAAAGAGAATAAAATAGGTTAGCAGACTCATTCAAAGTGATGAAGAAAGTAAACTTTTCAGAAAGTGCACATATTAAGCTAACAGCTTTCTCCAAATTCCAGAGGATCTTTAAATGACACATTTTGGCCCCAAAATCACATTGTATACAAAATTAAAAGATGACATTCCAAAGGAAAACAAGCCAGGAATATACCAGTTTAGATGCTATGACTGTGACAAAATCTACATTGGGGAAACTAGAAAAAAAAAAAACAGAAACCTAAGAGCAAAAGAACTCCTCAGAAACATAAAACAAAAGCAAGCAGACAAATCAGCAGTAGTGTGGCATTTTTGGAAAGTCCCACACACCATAAATAGAAATTTGAAAATACTAAAAAACACTACAAGACAAACACAGTTAACAATTTGGGAAAACCTTTATATATGGACAAACAGTACCCACATTTTCAATTTTGAAATCCTGCCAGGCGACCTAGTGATGCAGAGGTTCATCTAATCACCAAGTTCAACCACCACGATGGACAATACTGTAGTCTTGTGGGCATTGACAGTAAAAGCACATAGCTTCAAAAACATGTCTTTCATTTAAAGAATAGTAAGTGAAATAGTGTTAGAAAAATGACTTGCTAATTAAATTCAATGACCAGATTGGTAGGTTAACTACATTATATAACTTTCCATTAATGCATCATTATATACTTCAAAAATCTGCCTGGCAATTTCTTCATATGCCATCATCATCATCATCATCATCATCATCATCATCATCATCCTGTTATGATAATCCACAGAACCTAACAACATACAGATATGGCCAGCTTTCACATAACTTAATCAGTTTGCATACAACATTCATTGTCTGGGTGGCCATTTTTGTTTATTTGTTGCTTTTAGTCATGTTGCAGATTTCATGATGCACCATAAAAACTCATATTTCCTTAGCCAGATGCATCAAGATCATTGCCAAATCTTTGACACTTTAGAGCATGTCCTTATTTGCTGTCATGGCTTTTATAGACTTTAAAGGTATTAGAAGCAATTTGATAAACATTTGATCATGTACAAGTAGCTTTTTGCTTATTATATTTCTACTTTTCCTTATTCAAAATTCCTTCCTTCTTCGAAAATTCTTTGCATAGTTATATTCTACCTTCCTCTCCTGTTCTAGCATTAAAGTCTCCCATCAAAATAAAGTGTATATTTATATTTTCTTCCAAGTCCTCTTCTATTCTCATAAAAAATTATGATTCTGATGGATTGTAAACTACCACTATTCCTATGTTTGTGTTTACCTTAGTCACATTTGCTTAACTGTAAGCCATAACACTTTGTTGATACTATTTTCTGCTAACTCTATGTCAATGATTATTTCCATACCTTTTCCTATAAATAAGCGTATCCCTCCTGATGCTCTCCCCATCATATCTTTTGCTTGTGTTTTTCCTTATAACTTTGAAATATTTTATCTCTACTGATTCCTTTTATCCTAACTCTGTCTTTTTGATACCCTTACAATGTCCATATTTTGCAATATGTTTGCATTTTACCATTGTATGTCTTTTTTAAGCCTTTCTACATTCCAGTTCATCACATTCAACCCTTTTCCTTATTTGTTTTTTCATTTATCTTGAAATTTGAATTGCTACATTGCTTTCCTTAGCTTGTGTTACTATGTGTTGCTCCACCTTCCTCCCCACCTATAGTTTGAATTATGCTATACACCTCCTTCGATAATGTCTCCTTTTTTTCTATCTCCTTCACCTATTTAAGCTTACCACGTATATTATTTTGTCATATAACACTCCTCCCCACACTTGTTGCTTAGGATGCTGCTCTATTCTCCTCCTCTCCTCGTGTCTGCCCCTCTTCCTTCTATCAATGTCATTCCCTCACATGCCCAACTCACCAGTGTTGTCACTTAATTCCCCTCCTGATCTACTATCTTTTCCTCTTGGCTTCCCCCTGTATGTACTTGGATTACCTTCTCCCCAGTTGTCCCTTCTTGTTCTGATCCTGGTATCCCTCTCCTCATTTGCCGGTCATTCCAGCTTTGGCTGTCTCATTTTACTTAGTTTGTTGGCCTACTTTTTCTCCTGCCGTGTGCTTTCTTGCACATCATGCATTTTCCTGCATTCATGCCTCCTTACGTTAATACTCCATATTTCACCTTCCATGAATAAATTTAGTCCATTAATCATGCTATCGGCCCTTTGTTTTTTTCATCATTCAAATTAACACTTTTGAAGTTCATGTTCTCTTGTAAAGTCTTGTTCAATAAAAATGTTTATACCTTTAAGTTTTCTTACATTTCTTAATATTTCATATTGTTTCCCATTGTCACTACTATTATGATTATAATTGTCCTCAACTTCCCAGCAGTATATTTTTATTTTGAGCCCCTCTTTTAAGGTATGATATACTCCTATTATTTCCTCCAAGTTTCTGTTGTCTTCTCTCATACCAAAAATTGTACAGTATTTCTTCTACTGTCGGGTTTCTTACTGTAATCTGATGTCCGCTGGTCCAGTTCCTCTCTTTGTAGTTTTATTGTGCTTTTCAGTTCTTTTGTGTTCATTTTTTGGTCCAGTTCTTTTCCCATCCCTTCTATCAATCCCATCAAACTGTTCAGTTCTGTCAGTCCTAGGTTTTGTTCCACTCCATGATTTATAAATAGTGTTGCTCTTATTGCAGTCATCTTTGCTTGAAACTGTAGTTTTATCTTATCATCTTTAATTATTTTTCTTCTGAAATTTTCAGTTCTAGCTCTATACATTGTAAATCTAAACCCATCATGTTTTGTCTTCACCTGCTCTCATCTCACAACCTTCCCTTTTGCTGCTGTCACTAGACTTCTGAAGGAAAGTATAATTAGATGTGTGTGGATTCAGAACGAGAAAAGGTGACACCTTCATTTATGGTTCAACACTGAAGAAATGATAGGAATTGGTGTTGAATTTACTAGGCAGTTGTTAATTATTTAAAGAGCATTACTAAGATATTTTAAAAACATATTTTAATTAGAAAATCATACCATAGATACCAGAAATTACAACTTCAACATTCTGGCGTTTCATTCTCTCAGCTGCCCTAAAATTATATGAGGCTGCAACAACTGAAGATATGTCATTTACCCATAACAATATCTGAAGAAGTACTTGTCAATCCAGGTGGCAGATTGCAGCAAGGCCCTTCTTCTTTTCAGGTAATTGCAGGTCAAGGGGAGTGAGTAGTAAGGGCATGAATGGAATGATTGACATCTTATCTCAGGGTATGTTTGCAATGCTCAGCAACAAAAAGATGTGTTATGCTTAAAACAGATTTATTCACACCCACATTCTTTAACCATTCCCGTTAGTTTCACTCCTACCATGTTATTCCCTACCACACAAAAATGTGTAGCTTTGCATCTACGGCCGGCTTGGTCTAGTGTTCACTATGAAATTGTTTTGCTGCCACATGAAGTATTCAATATTCATGAGATTAATGCGAGGGGACTATTTTCACTTTAAAAGTTCCATGTCAGCTCTGGCATGATTTCAAATTCCCAGTTAAAAGCACAAATTAAGAGATTACATTATCTGTATTAGTTATGATGTTTTATTCCACAAGGTTTTTAACATGTTCACCTGGGAACAGATGCAACTGCCCCAAAGACCAGCTTTTCTGAGACCTCTCTCTGGACTTTGGCAGAATTCCCCTTACTTTAAAAACACATCACCCCTAAGTGACAGCCTGGTGCCTGCCTAATTCCAGAATGTGACATCTAGTTTTTAATTGGTAGTCGAATATACACACATGTGGTTCACAAAAACTTACTTTTACTCTCAAAACAAGAAATAGAGTTTCTAAACAAAGGATTTAAAACATGTGTTAAATTTTCAAACGATATTGAACAGTACATAGTGGACATAGAAACGTCTATAATAGGTTTGAGTAGGATAGACCAAAACATAGTTAGGAAAAAATGTGAGGTTATATTGGAAGATATGGAAAAACAAACATTTCGGAACAACCCATTCAGCAAAATTATAAAATCATTGAATGAAAAGGATATCATCATCACTAAAGCAGATAAGGGAAACAAAATTGTCGTCATGAATAAAATTGATTACATAAATAACATGGAAAAAATGCTAGATAATCAGGAATTTTTGAAGATCCCTTCTGACCCTCTAAACAAATGCACCAAACAACTTAACGAAGTGTTGAAAAATAGCAATTTAATTTCGAAATCAGATTGCAAGAAAATCAAACCAGACAACCCAAACATTGCATCAATATATGGACTCCCCAAGATCCACAAACCTGGTAACATCATGAGGCCCATCATAAATAACATCAACTCTACAACATATTTTCTAGCAAAGTGGCTTGTAAACAAATTTAATACCTTTCCGAAATTTGAAAGCCTCAATCTAAATAATTCTCTGGAGCTAATAAAACACATTTCAGACTACAACATTTCACCTAAAGAAAGAATGGTTTCTTTTGACGTGATTTCCCTTTTCCCCAGCATACCAATTGTCAAACTCATGCAATACCTCACCATTTGGTTAGAATCCTTCAATTTGCCACCAGAAGAAATAAAGGAATACAAAACACTCACCAAAACTTGCATTGACCAATCATACTTCATATTTCAGAACAAATACTACAAACAAGAAGAAGGCTTAGCTATGGGAAACCCTTTATCTCCTTTCCTAGCTAACTTATTTATGAGTCAGTATGAAATCCACATCACAAAATCGTTCCCTAACATCTTCAAAGTATGGTACAGATATGTGGACGATATTTTTGCTATAGTAAATGAGAAACTTTTAGATGATGCATTAAAACTACTAAACTTACAGGAACCAAAAGTAAAATTTACAATGGAGTTAGAACAACAGGGCACACTGGCATTTTTAGACCTAAAAATTACTAACAAAGATGGGAAACTAAAATTTGGTATACATAGAAAAGAAACCCATACTGACAACTACATAAAAGCAAATAGTTTCAACCCAAAAGCACACCAACATGCCGTACTAAACAGCCTACTACAAAGAGTAACTAAAGTACCTCTGGAAAAATCTGAATACTTAGAAGAACTAAACCACATAGTAAAAACAGCTGAAATAAATGGTTTCAACAAGGATTTAGTATTCAAAAAACTCAAGAAAATTAAACAACAAAATAAGATCACAGAAATATCCACCCTCAAACGAATTAAAGATGATGATAACTACAGGAGATTCACCTACCACCCTTGGGCAACTAAGAAATTCCAAAAAATATTTAAAGAACATAATATAACACTGGCACCTTACAACAGGTTCAGTGTAAAAAATTTGATTCCATCCCATAGAACAAAAAAAGACCCAATTGACAAAAAACCAGGCATCTATAGAATAAATTGCAATGAGTGTAACCAAGTATACATTGGCAGAACAAAAAGAAACATAGGTACCCGTCTTAAAGAACATATTAGAAATTACAAAAATAGGGAAACTGAAAAATCTGCAGTATCGGCTCATTTTTGGAACAACCAACATGAAATTAAACAAGACATCCATCTTTTAAAAAATGTACAACGGACAGTAGAACTCGACGCATGGGAGAAAATATACATGAAAAAACATGAAGCGCACCTCATGAATTTTGATCGTCCCTTTGAAGAGAACCCGCTAATGAAGTTCATCAATCCAACACCAGAGGGAAGACAGTCATACATCAAGGATCCTCGTGTTGTATCCGATAGTCGAAAGCAGTAGACAATGCATGTAACACGCATGCGAAACTAGTTCTGCGTAAAAGTAAGTTTTTGTGAAGCACATGTGTGTATATTCGACTACCAATTAAAAACTAATTGCTAGCTTCACAGTGTACCACTTCCAGTATTCAAAATTATAATGTGACATCTGTTTGTGAACCTCCATAGGCCATATGTATTTGATACAAAACTACATAATATGAATATCATTTCATTAAAATATTTCACTTGGCATCTGGCCTTGCATGAGAGAAACTTCACTGCTTTTTTTAACACTTATTTTATCATGCATTGGTCATTACAGTTACGCACTATGATGCATAGTTCAATATATACTTATTAATGAGCTTGATTCAACTGTTACATATAAACAAAATTGTTTCTTTGTAATCATGTGCGCATGACATGCAGTCCTAATGACTTATCTGTTTATTCATTTTAGTTATCCACCATTTTCTTTAACATTCCGAGTTTGTTTGTTTACTTATTTAAATTTTCAGTCAGTTATTCTATTGCAAATATCCTTGTCAATCTTATTAATCTGCAAACAGCTCACTGTCCCTTAATGTATGTAAGATGTTAACATAAGCTGCTTAATCACCTTGAACAATAAAATATTACAGTCTCTCTCTTAATCTTTCCCATTTTAATATCCATAGTTTCAAATGCCTTATTAAATTTCTGAATGATTATGCAGAACTCATTCCATAAATTCTCCATTGTATACCATATTTTTTGGACGTTAAGATGCACTTTTTTCCTTATAAAATAATGTCTAAAATTTAAGGTTCAAAACTTACATGTGAAAGCAGCTAAATTAACTGATAGATTGAGCAATACATGGATCATTAGCAAGGGAATGTGAGCTGCCACTAATTGAGGTTCAAGGTTCAACATAGCATAAAGCACCATTAGAAGAATATGAGCCTTAATGACAGACATAACTAATAGCAGTTTTACCCTATAACAGGTTAAAGAATGCGATAGCAAGGAAACTTTTCTCTCAGTGCCCCTTTCTTTTATTTTCAGTTGCCAGTAACAAGTGTACCATTGTGAAAACAACATTCAGTTTTGAATTTTTCTAAGCTCTTAGTGTCGGTATACGATGCCGCCTAAACAGAAGAGATTCTCATACAGTGTTGCATTCAAATTAGAAGTTGTGCAATATGCCAAAGAGCACGGTAATAGGGCAGTAGAAAGGTATTTTGGGCCCCCACCAAATGAGAAAATGATCTGCGGAAAGTGAAAATTCAGATGTGAGTGAAAGTGAAAATGAAGTCTAAAAGATATTTTTTGTTGTGCTTCAAAACAGAGAGAAATGTATGGGATACCTCCATCATGTAAGTAATAGAGAATAAAACCTTTATTATTCTTATTTCAAAATTTTTTTAACAAATTCATGCCTGTGTCTTATGGTTCGGAGTGTCTTGTGGTCTGAAAAATATGGTAGTATAGTTTTCCTAACGTTGAAGGATGGGGATGGTTCTTAAACAATACTTTATCACCATCTTGTGGGTTCCAGGTTTTATCATTTCTTTTCTTCCTGCCTCATTGTATGCTTGGGCATTCTCTGCACCTAAAGTATTTAAACATGAGCATCCTTGTGTTTGGTAACCATGTTAAAAACATCTTTTGTGACCATATTAGAGGATGCAATACCCTCTTCAGTTTAAATATTGGTTATTTGATGGGTTTGGGACTGATGTTACTACTTGTGCACCTTGATTTTTTTTGAGTGGGCATGGGTCTCGCTGGCTCCATTGTAGTGAGTTTCTCTCACTGTCCTTGTACGGGGTCCTGGGTTCGATCACTGCAGGCTGTTAGAATAAGTGCACCTTCAACCCATGGCTTGTATAATTTTGCATGTTTATATCTACCTCGTCAATTATAGTCAATAATATTAATGTAATGGGAGCTGGCATTTTGTGAATGGTTTTGTCTTTCAAACATGTGTTCATTCTTTGGTCTATTGTGCTTTTGGGTGTCTCTTGGGGTCTGATTTCTATATCTATCCCTACCAGTATAAGGATCTGGCCTTTGTTGCTTTTCACTGGCTCATGCACCCATCTCATTAAAATTTATACTTATGATTTAGTGATTTCTGATTCCAATTACTGCTTCCCTCATTTCCCCTTAATGGCTCTGGAAAGTTGTTAGTAGTTGTAATACTGCTGCCATAGTTCTAGGTTTTGCAACAACCAGATGGTTTCTGATTTGCTCATTGAAAATGTAAGCCATTAATCAGATAAATTCTTCTTTTCTCATTGATGGTTCAAAGAGTTGGCTCTGTTGTGCCAGTTTTAGAAAATAGCCAACCAACACCTCATTGTGATGTGGTGTCTCCCATTTTTAATCTGGATGCACACAGCATATTGGGTGCTGCAATTCCAGTATTTGCTAAGAAAATCTTACTAAAACTGGATGTAAGATATGTAATCACCCAGCATTAATATACACCACATTAAAGAGTGGTCTAATAAACTCCTTCTAATTAAAAGCATTTAATAATATTCAGGGATACCCTTTAATGCGAAATCTGCCTCCACATCCATAATGTAATGGTGATTATTTTCATGGTAGTCATCATATTTTGGGATCAATATTTCATTTAGCAATTGGTATGGCACAGACACGTGATTATTTAAGCACATAACTGAAGTTACATTTGCATCAACATTACTGGTTGTTAAAGGAGAAAATGCACCAGCCTGCATTCTCTCCACTGATGCTATATTTCCAGAATCATCAGGCGAGTTAGCCAAACACATATTCTGACTTGAATTAACTATTAAACTCATTTCATGCCTTTGAGCATTGCTGCTTAGTTCTTTTAGTTCACATGATGTTTCTTCCAATCTATGGTTTATTGGCTGCTGAATACCAAAACATTGTGCAATTGAGTCTTAATTTGTTTATTTTGTTTGCGCAAAAATCTGTTTTATGATGAATAATCTTTTTGACCACCATCCTTTTGGCTTCTAAATTTATTTCTAGCATGTGCTGTCTCTTCTGCACAATTGTTCTGAATTCAGCACTTAACATTTCTTGAGTTTCTAAATCACTACTTCTAACTTCCACCACTTGTGCCTTAAGTTTTTCAAACTCGTGCTGTGATTGTTTCACCTCAGCTCTAACAGAAAATCTTCCTGCATTGCATTCTGGGAAATTCTAATTTTATCTAAATGTTTCTGAATTCTTTGCTGTCCCTTTAATCTGACCCTTATCGTATTTATTTATCTTCCAAAATATTATATTGACTTTTCAAAATTTCATTTAAGCTGTCTTCTAACGCTTTACTTTGATTCTGTAATTTTTTGTCTTGGTTTGGGAAACTGTCATTTAATCTCTCTTCTATTGATTTGTTGTGATTTTGTGATTGTTTGTTTTCTTCCATTATTTTCTTATATAAATTAGCAAGCATTTGCAGAATGACCATTGTAAGATTGCTTTCTGTCATTGTCTCTGTTATCTGTATGTCTCTTGGAATATTTATTTCATTATTCTCTACCTGGCTTACCTGTATATTCCCAGTGTCAAGTATTTCCTCTTCCATTTATTTAGAGTTTACGATTCCTTTCAAAATTGTTTTTATTTTTGAGCAATATTAAATGTTGTTGATTCTGTATTAACAGGTTGCTGCCACTGGCCAACACCTGAACTGAACGGAAGGTAGACTTGGAATAAAACCAAATATCATATTATTCCTTGTAAATAAATATAAAATGAACATTTTAGTATTAGTTTCTTTCATTGTGCTTAATTTAAATGGATTAAATGTTAATTCAAAGTGGAAGTCAGACATTAATTGAACTTTTGGTTCCAAAGCATCTTTAAATAAAGTGTTTAGGTAAATGCTTGGTACTTAAGTTTACTGATAGCATCAAATAGTGAAGATAAATATGATAATTATTACATTTATAAGACAAGTAATCGATAAAATGTAAATATAAATCTATTATCAGTGTAAATATTCTTCATAGCATTATTATTACACAACCATTATCACAACCTCATAGCATATTGAAGATAAACGATAAAAATTATGTAAACAAATTATGTTACTTTGTCATACAACTTTACTGCACACATTTAACACAAGGGATATAGATAAACATTTGTCAAGTATAATTTATTATTTGTAATTGGTTATGTACATATTTACTTTATTAAAATTATAAAATCATAAATGTTCTTTACTTTGGGCGGCTGGTACTGTCTGCTCCATAAGTTGTTGGTACCTGGGTGCTAATAAATCCCCTCTGTTGCTTTCACTGCTGACAATGGCCAGGATTTGTTGCTTATAGCATTATTCCTCTGCTACTTTAATTCTGTTATTCTCTCAAAGTCTTCATTGGAAGTTGGTCCCATGTTAGGTGCCATTTTGTAGCAGGATCCTTCTTAATGTTGAGTAATTGTGGAATAAGGGGAGTTGAGTACATACATGAATAGAACGATTGACATCTTATCTCAAGACATGTCTTCAATGTCTAACAACAAAAAGATGCAGTATGCTTAAACAAGTATATTTACAAATATTTTTTTTATTTACTTGTACTAAGTACCCATATAAAGAATACGGCAATCATCAGCCTATGCTGTATTCTAAACCCATGTTTTCTTTTGTATCTAGTATATCTTTGTTTTCTTGTTAATACCAATACCTACTGCTACTAACAATAATAATATTAATATGATAAATAATTAGAATAGTGTTTCATACTTGTCCCAATGGTGACAAGTAATGAGGATTTAAGACAGGCACATGTTTAATATCATAATACCTATTAAACTTGTGTTTTAACATTCCATAGACTTAATGTTTCTTTTGCCCCCTTTCTATAAACCACAACTATTTCTTTCTAACTTTGGTCAAATACTCCCCTGCCTTCTTACTATTTTTGCTAAAAAGTTTAATTAAGGCTACCTTTATGTCTCGTTTCATCCATTTTCTATCTATACCTATCCTCCACAGCTCTGTCCCTTTACATTAAAAAATTATATGTTCCTTATCTTCCTTTCTTCCACATATTGGACATAAATTTTGTTGAAAGCCTTTTCTCATCCCTTTTAATCTCCACTTCACCCCATCTGAACCCAAGCAATGCTCTCTCTTTGATCCTTATTTAATTTGTCCATATATTCTTCTCTTTCCCATGTATTTTTTATTTGTAAATACAATTCTAGAGATATTTTATTCCCTATGTTCTTAAACAATTCTTGCATTTCTATATCTTCAAATCTCCTCCTAGCACCTTTATAAAACACATTTATATTGTTTTTTCCTCCTCCTCCCCCAAATTTCTCCTGGTCCATTTTCTCGTAGATAGTTTGTATGCTGTAACTCTATCCATTTTTCCTTAAATTCTTCTCTTGAAATTCTAAGCATTGCCTCAACAAATTTCCATCTAAATTCAGTATTCTATACCTGTATTTAAGGGCTCTCTTCATTATCATACCTTTCCTTCTTGCTCTTCCCATTTCAATTTGAGCAAATTCCTTTACTGTTGCATTTGGTAAGCCTAAAACTACAGAACATCCTATGCACCGAGTCCACCACTTCCCATCCACCATCTAGTCCCCATATTTCAACTCCATATTACATTTTTGCTTCAACTACCATATATATTCTTTCTAGCCATTTGACATTTATATCTGGTATCCTATACTTACACCTTCTAACTGCAGCCAATGCTCCTTTCCCTTTTACTAGAACCAGCTTCTGTTTCTCCTATTTCCCACCCCCATTAACTTTGCCCCCTAAATATACACAATTTCTAACCACATATTCCATTACCTCTTTCTTCCACTTTCTGTACTTGCCCAATCTTGCCCCCTTCTTGAAAATTGTAATTTGAGTCCTTTGGTGTACTCTCAAGTCCATTGTTCACAGTACTTATCAATTTGCTGCATGGATTACTTTAACCCAATTATTGAGATGTATCCTACAACTAAATTGTTTGCAATTAACTGGTATAGCTTTATCCTATCTTTTTAAGTATGTTGTTTATGAACAGGTTGAATAGCACAGGACTTAATTTACACACTTGTCCGAACCCCTTCCTTGGACTTATTTCTTTTACCATTCCTGCTCCTACTCTCATGTAAAATATGTTCTCCTTGACTTTAAAGCTATGGCTTTAAGAATATTTACTGTGTGCTAGCTACTCCCTAGCTCAAAAGTTCATACTATAATAATTCTAGCTTAGTCCGGTCGTACGCTTTCTCGAAGTCTGCAAATACCATATACAGTTTTCCCCTTTTTTTCTTTTAAATACTTGTCCACTTGTGTTTTAATTATGAATAAATTGTCTGTCATTCTTCTCCACATATGAAAACCCATTGGAAAATCTGAAATAATGTTACATTCTTCTACCCAATTTTGCAGCCTATTTGTTAGGATTCCTGTAAAGATTTTTCCAACATTTGATAGTAGAGCTATACCTCTGTAAACTGTTCAGTTTGTCTGCACTCCCTTTGCCTTTGTGTATAGGCTGAATTATTGCTTTCCTCCAATATTTTGGTATATTTCCCTTTGTTTTGATTGAATTGAACAAACCTGTAGGAAGTTTTATTCTGTTTACATCACTACACCATTCCTTTATAAATTTTGGAGGGATCCCATCTATTCCTGTTGCTCTATTCTTTTTCATTAAAGTCACTTGTCTAACCACCTCTTCAACCCTCACTTCAACATCTAATATTTCTATGTAGTTTGTCCCAAAATCCACTCTTGGTTTTACCTTGAAAACACAGTCCTCCTCAAATGGCTTTTTGAAGTATTCCAATCATTCTTGTTATTCCTGGTTTTACGAACATTTGTAACTTTGCTTCTATGGCCAAGTCCATATACTGTGTTCGCTTTATAAGTTATATGACAGCTATAGTGTCATTTGAAATTCCATTTCAAGCACAAATTATAAAAGCACATTATAGTGTGTGTCAATTACAAAGTTTTATATCCATGAGTTTTTAACATACATGTTTGCCTAGGAACAGATGCGACTGCCCATGAGACCACTTCTCAGCAGCTTCTCTCTGGAGCTGAGCAGAATTCCCCTCAGTCAAAATAACACAGCTTGGCTGCTTCTTGAGTCTGACATATGTTTGCAAACCTCCATGGGTCACATGTACTTAATACAAAACTACTAAATATGAATGTCCCATTTAACATAGTTAAGCTTTCTCTGTCTTTGTAGCTGATCTTGGCCCAGAATGGCAGTGCTTAGGAGTACTTAAATGTGATAATCCCATATTGACAGATTTAATGGCATGTAAAACAAGATCTCCTGCAGGACACTTGTACCATGCTGATGAACTTGGTATTATTGTGTCAATAGCCAGATGCTAGCATTGATAAATCATAGTGACAACTATGAATTTGAAGATAATTGACTAAGATCAAGCTTATTGAATTAATGCAGAGATTTCTGTCCTCTTAGATCTTATTTGGTAATATTCACACTTTGCTTCCTTTAAAATGGAATAGCCATTTTCACTAAGTACATGGAAATTATTAATGCATTCAATTGAAAGTTTGTGTGGTGGATAAGTTGAAAAGAACAGTTCTGAATAAAACAAAATCTCAAATGATTTTTAGTATGCAGATTGGCAGTTCTGATGGTGATTCTTCTTGCTCAGTGACAAAGTATGTTGTGATTTATAAGCATTTATCTGATTTCTCAAATTTGAGTTATATTTACCTTTCAGATACTAATTTTACTGTGTTGAAGTTAATTAGTGTAGATGTTCTATCATGATTTCCATGGGGCAGGTTTATATAAATGCATAACAAAGAAACAACCATTACAGAGTATAATTACTGCTACAAATAAGTAAATAAACATTGTCTTCATTAATCAAAATGAAAGCAGTTGGGTATTATTATCATAGCATTATTGTAACCATTATTAATATTTTATGCAAAAATAATGATTCAGCATTTATTTTTTGGCTGTGGATATATTAAGTTAATAAATATTTTTGTCTCATTAGAATTACTGACCAATTGTGAGTGCGAAATTAGGAGCCAGAGTACTACGAAGTTAACAGCAAATGACAGCTTCATTTACATTATGTAATCTATTGATATAGCCTGAGCATTGAAATAATAGAGGCTTACAATTCTTGCAATGTACTGGGCTTTCCATAGGGTGAAAAACTCAAGAAATCTGTGTAATAAGGGCAGAGATTCATTTTAATAAAACTAACAATGCATGATATTTGACATTGTTAACAAAAGGCAGAGGTATACTTAACCATCAATTTTAATAATACTAATATTGCATGTGACTCAGGGTGTTTGAAAAGGGAAATGTGCATCAAGAATCATGAGGGGGGATTATATAATGTTGTTTGACTGATCTATTAGTGACCTTAGGCCAAGTTCCTGCTCTAAATTTGCCATTGTTTGCAAATATATCAAAAAATTATGTCAGTTGAGCAAGAGAAACTGGGGCCAAAGTCACGCCAATGGGCTATAATTGCCCTATGTTATGGAAGATTGAACTAATTTAATCATCTTGATGATTTGGAAGGCACTCAACCATGACTGCATGATAGTGTGAATAAAGCTACATAAACTTTTGAGTTTTCAGTAACCACTGCATTTTCTATGAATATTATTTTTCAAATACTACTTTTGTTTGGCAACATAAAGGGAGCAGTGGAATGAGAGTTTAATAGTTAAAAATCATTTCAATGCACCAGCTAACAAAATCCTGGTACATAGCTTTTTACAGCCAATGGAAAACCATGCCTTCTTTATTAAAAGTTACTTTTATGGGTGAAACTTTGTGTTACTATGGCATAAAGTTGAATTATCCTATAAAAAGAGAGGAACATGATGCTTATTTGCAAACTTTTCAAATCTAGTATCTTGGTTTGAACAAGCCATGTTCTCAAAATTCATTAAAATATCCCTGAAATCTCTAACATAGTTCTCTTAAAAAATGCTGTAAAAGCAAGCATTCCCTGCCAAAACTATTTTTAAACTTTCTATGGTTTCAACATAATTCTGTCCATTAGTTGGGAAACTTTCAACCACTTCTCTGACATGAGAAAATTTATGCAGTAGTCTCCACTAGATGCTAAAATTTATCTGTAATACAATGTCTTGTCTTTAAACTGATCCCAAAACAGCAACCAATGTATCATCATCATCATCATCATCATCATCATCATCAAATTTTCTAAGCTCCATTTGGTGGTTTGACTTCCCAGCAATTCACACATCATATGTAAGTCTGCTGTCAAAGTAGTTACTTCTTTCATACTCGCCTCCATATCCAGGAACTACAAGGCAGCATTCTTCCTACACATCAAGTTTTCAAACTTAAGATCTTACCATTTATAGTAGTAGGAGTAGTAATAATAATAAAAATAATAATAATAATAATAATAATAATAATAATAATAATAATAATAATAATAATAATAATAATAATATCAACCATTGGCAGCAAATTTTCAATTTTCTTCTGTAACAAAGAGAACTTGAATCTTTCTTCTTTTATTCATTTGCTCCATGGTCTCAGCCATAGCTTCCTTTAATCACAGTTTTAAAACTCTCAGAACACACAGTTCTGTCATAGTTGGCATAAGTGTTGTTACTTATTCTACCTATGCATCTACAAGCTTTAATTGTTTTTAGGCATATCTAACTTATTCTGGCATAAAAAAATGTGTTCCAGTCATAAACACATACATTCTAGAAAAAATGTTTACTCTTCATAAGGCAGTGAGAAATAAAATTAAAAGCTATAAATGCGTGGCATAAGACAAAAGTGCTCCTCCAGTAACAAATTTTGTTTTCTTTCTTTTACATTTAACTGAAAACTCAAATTCCAATGCCTCTAAAATGCAAAAGTAATGGTCAGGGACCTCATACATTCACTGCTCTGGCCTGAAATCAAATCCAAAATATGATACACTATTTGGTTATTCCTTTAATAGTTTACAAGAAAATTGATTTTAATTTCCAAAGTGCCTTCTTATTTTTTTTTATTTATTTATGTACAGAACAAATCTTTTAATTGTTATAGAATCTCAGTTCTATAATCATCAATATTAAAACTATTGAGTTCAAGGTTTTGTGGCCGTAGTCCATTTGTCCAGTTCTTTTGATTAGATGATTTGCAATGCACTGTGATGAACAGACAGATCCACATATATGGAATGATGTTTTATCCATCATTTAATGGATGATGAGGGGTTGGGGTTAAGAAAACCAAGGTTATGCAGAAATTGATCACAATTTATGTATCGACACCTATATTTAATTATTTTTAGCTCTTCACCTGTATTATTTGTGTTATGTGGGCATTTCTGTATTTGACTTGCTTTCCCAGCAATCTCCTGTTCCAGTGGTTTGCAGAGGCAAGATTTTTTTTTTTTTCTTTTTTTCTTTTTTTCTTTTTTAATGATACATTGACTTTCTACAGTGAGAGCATATTCATCAGCTACAGATGTAAATTTGGGGTGCATTCATTAAGTATCATTATAGATGCTCTTGACAGTAAATGCAAGGCCTTTCAGACACATGTCCCAAAGATAAATATTTATATACAAGTCAAAAAATGAAAAAATAAATGGGATTTTTGGGAAAAATTGATCAGTGGATTATGGCCACAAAACCAGAGCCTTGATCATGTAAGGTCTTCAAGACCTTATGTTTGCAAGGATATATGATTCCTGAGTTTAGTAGTTTAGTGCTATTCCATTGTGATAAGATAACATTAATGAGTACCCAATGTTCACTCACTTAAAAGATGTTTTCCCTTAGGACATCTTTTGATGAAATAAAGAACAAGACCTTTGTCCTCGTCCCTCAGCTTGGTTTACACTGCCATCTCTGCTCAGAGATACTGCCCTGGTCTTTTAAAGATTAGAAGGTTATTCTGAAAACAAGAAGGGAAATGGCATTATAATGCATGGAGACAGCAGTCGGAATCAAGATGACGACAAAGATCCTTAGAAATGTCCAAAATAAAAGACTTTAAGTGAGATATGTGAAAGTGTATACTCATTAATTTTATATTGTGCATTCTTTTATAACCCCCTTTAACCTTATGCATTTTATTAACTTATTTACTGACACACTTCATACTTTTTATTTTCAGACAAGAAGACCACCACTGAAATACACACTTTAATTTTTATTATTTTTACTTGAGTTTGCTAATTCATGTTACATTACCTGGGCTGCTCAACTTATGAATGAATATAGCCACCATGTGCCTTCATTCCTTATTGTTTTCTGAAGAGATTTTGGCAATTTGTGCATTTAATGGTTCAGCAGTTTGTAAAAGATTAAACTTCTTCAGTATTCTGTCCCATCTGTTTAAAACTTTTGTGTTATGTTTAGTTTTTTGTATTTAATTATGTTTGCTTTAAAGATTGTGTCTTATAGAGAGAGAGAGAGAGAGAGAGAGAGAGAGAGAGAGAGAGAGAGAGAGAGAGAGAGAGAGAGAGAGAGAGAGAGAGAGAGAGAGATATCCCTATCCCTTTAGTATTCCCGCAGATTTGTTTAAAACTTTTGTATTATTTTTAGTTTCTTGTATTTAATTACATTTGCTTCAAACATTTGTGTTTTATAAATTGTTTAATTTTTTCTCAGAAACTTGTTTTCATTTTGTTTTCACTGTTAATTTCCACAACATGTATTTCAAATTTAATTTCTGTATACATTGTGTGATTAAAAGCTTGTTTCTGATAACTGTTTGTTTAACCCTCTTGCATCTGAGCTTCAATTCGATCAATGGTGCTGGTCTGGAATTAAATATTAAATATGGCAATGGGGGTGAAAAATGTCAGGTTTCTACCCCTTGAAGTACTAACCGTTAGAAAACAAATCCTAACTAACGTAAATTTAAGGCTAGAATGATTATTTAAAAACTGGACTTTGCCATATTAATTTCTGTTCAATAATCTACAGTTTAGAAGAATTATCAGCTAGTAAATTAGTATCAAATGCATATTCAATTACATCAAAGAATAATTTTTGTATAATAATTTGAGATAAAAGATTGTACAGTTCAATCAAAATAACAGGAAAAACAACACTATAAAACTATATTCAGTCGTAAACAAAATAAGTACAAACAAACTTTTAAAAATATGTTATTTTTAACTAAAGTATGCCAACGATAACTTATCGGTTTCAAAGGTGTCAGTTTTTCATTGAGAATGTAAGTTCTTCAGTTGTGATATAGGTTTTCTGGCACTAGTTTTAACATTATATCATGGACATTGCTACTCTCAATTTACAGACATACATAAAAGTAATTACAGCCATCAGGATATTAAAAATAAATTGGTAATTAAAACATAAATTTTATTATAAGTTAAAAGTTTCGAGCTGCAGAAAAAATTGAGTACACAAAAATTATAAAAACAAAGTTAATGATGATATTACTTGGTTGCAAATCACTAATTTCCTTTTTATTCAGAGCAGTTATGCAAATTAATACACTTAAAGTATAATACTTTTTCAAATTTTAAGCACACTGAACACAATTTTTTCTTGGTCGTGTTGTATAACTCACATTACACTGGCATTCCTGCTTCTTTTTCAATACTTTCACACAATATATGATGAAGCAGATTTATTAGCTATATCTTTGGCCATTTCTCTCTTCAGAAACCACAAAGAGCTTGCTTATTCAATTACTGTTATATTAAATCAAAATCTAGTTAATTTCTTACCAGTAATATATTTGTAATTTAAAAAACCACACATTAACACCATCCTCTTTGCATGGGGTGGCCAGAGAGGGTATTAGGGGCTGAATCATTTCTGTTACTGTCTCATTATTTGTATTGATATCATACACATCATAATATGTCAAATTATCAACTCTCCCTGGCAGAAAATCTTTCCTGGAAGAACTAGCCATCTTACACTGCACATGGAACTGTATTGGACAAGGTTTAAATAAAGCTGCCGAGGGTTGGAAATGTAGACCTTAAAATATCATAGGACACTTCTGAATGCTCTTGAAATATACCATTAGAAATAAGGTTTCCTGCTTTCCCATAAGGTGTTCCAAAAATAGGTCTACAGTCTCTCAAACACTACATTGATTAAATCGACACTGGCAGTCTTTACAGTCGACTATGCCTATGGGTGGCATTTTATAGTTGAAAGTTTTTAAAGGTCTTGGCTGCAGGAGGGTTAATAGTTGATTTTTAACCTTTTGTTTATTTCTTATTTTCCTTTTATACCTTATCCATTCAGATAATTTAAAACATATACACAAAATATAAATTAAAAACAACTGCTTGTTGTTAATGCATAGTAAAACCACTACCATGTAAATGTGGCAAACAGTATACTTGACTACTACATTTAATCTGCATAATGATTATATTCCAAATCTATTGAGGCATTAAGGAAATTCTTGAAAATTATATTCATTGGTGTCAAAATGCATATATGTCAAACGTAGCATTATTAAAATTTTCAAAAATTTCAGAGAATGAAGCCAACAATTAATTCATAAATCAAATTGAATAAGTAATGTTTTGTATTGATCTATTTTTCTCTACACAATAGGAAACTGGGTAGATGAAAACTAATTTTGATCTTAACCTTAAGTGGTTAAAAGTTGTGTGCATTTACACCAAAAAAAAAAATAAGTTATTGAACCATTCTCGGATATGTTGCCCCCATTTCTTGGCAGCTGGTTGTTCAGCTAGTACTAGCAAACTCATTCACCTTAGGCATTATGCATAATTTGCATCATTTCAGTACTGCAGCTATTGAGTTCATTTCAATCCTCGTTTTAAAATGTTACAGATCACAGCAGCTGTTAGATATTAACACATTCCGTGTTTATAAATTAATTTCAATACACTTATGTTCAAAGGTTCTATTATTAGAGCAACCTCAGTTTTCCATACTAAACCTGGTTATATGCTTCCTATTTGTCAAACACAGATTACAGCATGTAGATTTTAATTTACCATTTTATAGTATTGAATATTACCTAATCCTTCACAGAAATATAGTTTCAGAATTATGTTTGCCTGAGCTGTTGAACATATGTTTTTTTTGGTTGTAAGGCTCTGTTACTATGCACGATTCACGGTACTTCAAAAAAGAAAAGAAACCATCATTATACACAATTTTTTTCACACGTACATTATGTTTGTATGTAACTCCATTCTACATTAAGCACAAGCAACAAAATGAATGTACTCAGCAGGAATTAAGCCAGCTTCTAAGTATATCCATCATGGGAACTTCATTTCAGACTTTGTATTGTGCTTGGGCCAACCATCGTCAAGGAAGACAGTACTAGGTAGGTAGCTAGTAAGTTACGGAAAATTAATTTTGAAGTAAGGTCATCTCTGACTAAATGCGTAACTTAGCATTTCAAAAAACACAAAACATTGTATGCATACTGGACTGGCTTAAACGCATGGGAGGACGTTACTGACAAACCGGAAAACCCAACTTACTATGCACGAAACGATCATCCATTCAAAATTAAGGGTAGAAAATACAGAACTGACGTGGGAAAGTTCTCCTTTGTAAATAGAACCATAAAAGACTGGAATGAATTGCCTGGAGCAGCCTTTTGGGTCCCTGAAGAAATTTAGGAAAGAATCTTCATATTAATGATGGAAAATTTTTGTAAATATTCCTTAAATGAAATGCTTATGATTTAATATTGTTGTAAATACAAATGTTACATTGATTGGTGATTCTAATTATGAAATTAATTAATCTAAATTGAGAGAAAAATTAATGTTTTCACATTTGTGTAAATAACTATTATATCTAGCTTACAAAGCCATAAACTGGCAGCTGTGATTTATTGATTATATATCTTGTATACATATATAACTCTGCCACCAGGTGATACCCACTTGCAGAGAAATACACACACACACGCACGCACGCACATTAATCTTTCACAGAATTTCGTTCAATCATTGATATTTTTTTCACTGAGCAAAGGCTGAACTGGTTCCTTATGGGCATTTTTACCCTAATCAGTGGACTTTAGATAGCGTCTGACTGTTGTGACTCCATTTTTCTTCCCATGGTCTTGGAATTCAGTCAAGAAATTCAGTTTCTTGACAACACTTCATATGCCAGTAATTTTGCCCTTACAAATTCCTCTGGTTTTTGAGCCCACTTTCTAACAATGTTTCTGTCAACCTTCAAATGTACACAATTTCTTTTTTTTTTGACACCCCTTGCCCACTAACAACTTGAATCTAGATCTAGAGTGTAACAATTCCTTTGGTGTTGGCAACATTATCTGCTGAAAACATAAAAGTCTTGATTAAGACCCCATAACCATTGATCATGAATGAATTATCAATATTAAAAACAAATACACTCTATGGTCTGAAAGTTTCTCACCCGGGTGAGGAATTTATTGGTTTATTTTAACTTACGCTGCAACAGGACAAATTAACAGCTTTGTAATTTTTCTTAATTGAGTACAGATCCCAGAAACTTGAAGATGAATTCAACTGAAATTTCATTCACTGACTCACCTTTAAGCTTTAGAATTACCAGCTTCCTCAGAGAATATGAAAAAATATGTAATTTAATGTAATGTCTAGCATATGTAACAGTCATGCTTATTCTGTGTAAGCAATTCCAGTAACGTTAATAGCTATCAATACATCACACATTGTTGTCATATGAGAGGTATAACAGCCACAAAATGGCACGTGAATTTAAAACTTGGAAGCAAAGCAAATGGTGTGCAGAAGTTTTTGAGGGGTGAAATACCTGCGGTCCACCCTGTATTATAAGTTAATAGTCTATTTTGCATCAAATACAGCTTGTGGTATTACTTATAACAATGTGGGCATTAAAATTCTGTTCTTTTTTTTTAATCTTTAGCAGCATCTTTAATCATACATATGAATAATCTGGACACCTTTCTTAGAAATGTATGTTAATATGTTGCAAAAATCTGGCCACCACTGATATCTTCCATTTGCATGACTTTCTCTACTTGTTCCAAAAATATTCTTACAGAAGATTATTTTTTATCTGCATTGTGCTAAACAAGATAAACATTAGCAGAATTGGTGTTATTACTTCCTTCCTGGTAAGTAGAAGGGAAATAAGGGAATACATTAGTGATATGCAAATCCTGTAAAACAATTGAAACAAATAATACCTCGCAAATGATTATCTAAAAAAAAAAGAAAAAATTACATTTTTTGTGTGGTAAGTCTTTGTCTATCTATTATGCTTTGGCAAAGCTCCAGCATGAAGAGGTGTTCAAAAGATATTCTCACAAGACTCAAGATGAGCATTTCATTTGTCATGAAAATATCTTAAACATATGGTAGTTTAATCAAAAACATTTAAGCCATTTTTGAGAAAATAAAAATGTTTCATGTAAGTGGTAGTTGGGTGTGAAGGGGATTCTCCTGAAAATATTTGTGTCACATCCTTGGAAGATACTGAACTTAAATACCAGGTTTGATATAAAGCAACTTTTCGTTTTTTAGTTATACTGTCCACACGCATGCACACACTCACTGGCCGCACTGTGGCTGAGTATTCAAACCACTCACCTTTCACCCAGGAGGCCCGGATTTGCTCTCAGGCAACCGCATGTGAAATTTGTGGTGGACAAAGCAGCACTGGGCAAGGTTTTCTCTGGTTTCCCCTGCCACTGCATTCCATCACTGCTCCATCTTCATTCCATGTATTATCATTGTCATTGTCATTGCCTGCAGTGCCTCATGTAACAAAAGCAAGTGTAAACTCTATTTTAAAAAAACAAACAGTTTTCTAGAAATGTTCATTTTGCATTTAGGGTTCTTTAATCTGCTGAAATCTTGGTATCAAATTTTTAGGCAGAATACAATATCTTCTCTACCTACTATACACATTGTACATATGTGCTAGAGGAAATAAAATACAGCTAATACTAAGCAATGTATCCATTTTAAGTTAACTGTTCATAACAAAATTAACACACGGTTTCAAAAAGAGTTTGAATTCCTCATTATTAAAAAAGATTGCAGTCATTTTGAAACTATGTAATTTTAGCCCTTCATATTCACCTTAATGTTTCTGAAATGCATTTCCCTATTTACTTCTCAGAAAATGTTGCAAGTTAACTTCTTGCATGCCTTATGCCTTATGTAAAGCATGATTTATGAGAACAGTTTGTAGAAATTCATTTGTCTAGTTGCATTCTTGTATCCAGATTTTGTTTCATCTAAGCATCTAAATAGTGAATTTTCGGGTTATGGTATATATTTCATACACCTCTTAACTACAAGAGCATATCACCACTTTTTTAATTCTGCTCATCCCTCTACCAGCTATTTTCACTGGCTGCTAATAGATGTGGCTGGCTGCAATGCAATGTGGTAATTGTATGGTATTCTGAAAATGAACTTCCATAGTATTATTGTTAGAATATATAAGCTAATGGATGTCATTATGATATCTGAATTAAATACCTTTGTTTTCAAACTTGTTGTTCCAGCTTGGTACCTTCCTTTGTTTATAGAATCAAGAGTTGTGGGAAATAGTAATTATAATGTAGTATCGAAATGTCATTGTCTTTTGAACATAGTAACATTATCCTAAAGCACATTCTAAACTTGGAAGACAGTACAGGTGAAGTGGAGCACAGTGTTGCCACATGTACCATGCATAGGTTAGAACTTTGGGGCTCAGCTGTGATAGGTCTATGTATTATCATATTGTTAATTATACATCACCAAGTAGAAAAATGTCTGGGCTGCTTAGATATTTTCCTATTGTAAAACATTTATTTTTCACCTGCACTTTAGCTCTCCTCTTTATATTATTTTACAGGCATAAAAGATTATCAAATATGGAGATATAAAAAGATTAAACCTCTAATTTGTATGGTGTCATAAATGCTTACTCTTGACAAAATTACCTCCAGATAGGTGGAATGTTTTAAAATAGCAAAGAATGAACCATCAGCCACACTGTGTTTGTTTACTATCCTATTGTATTAACATAGTGTGGGCTTCCTTCACCCCATTTTTTTTTTTAATATCTATTTTAATGGCGACCTTACTTGTTCTTTCATTTGATTCTTTTTTATCCTATACAAGACTGTTTCTGAATGCCCAGGAGCCTTAGCTGTTTAATTTGTTCCCATACTAACACTCATTTTACTTGAATAACATAAATCATTTGTTACTTTTCTGTGTTTCTTACAAGCTTCTCCTTGCATTAATATGAATATTTACATAAAATACAAAATAAATGACCTACTTTAACATTTCAGTGCTCCACACTTAATAAACGCTCCCTACAACTTATGCTATCATTTACAATAGCACTCTATTTGCTTTCTGCTTCACAACTATGAGCTGAATGGATAAATAACTATGGTCATAGAAAAAAAATTAAATTGAGTTTTATTCATTCATACTCTTTAACTGCTGTGGTGGTTGGTGTCCCATTCCATATTGGGCAAGAAAGACCACTTACTTTTGCGCCAAGGCCTCTTTGTCAAGCTTAACGATTTTATTACGTGTTGTAAATCTACGACATGGAACGACTGGTTTTGCTTCCCTTCCAAAGGAAGTCAAGTTTAGGTTTTTTTTTGTCTGGGGGGGGGGGAAAATTCATTGCCCTCTGCTGGGTTTTAACCTGCACCCTTGGGAACCATGGGCTAACATGTTAACCCTAGACCATGGAGGATGACAATTGTTAAAGATAAATGCTGGAATTTAGAGGATTCTGGCTTGTTTTGGTACTCATAAGCATAGTAACAAAAAAGTTTCTCATTGCCTGACTTTACTATTGTTTAGGTATAGCAATTTTTGCAAATATTTGAGTTAAAAAAAATCATATTGTGTTAAAGATGGAACATTAATACTAGTCAGGTATCAGCACTCTAGTTTACTCTAGCTAAGAAAAACTATTGTTTCGTTCTGAACTTCAGTTTTTTAGTTACTATGTGGTAAGCATAGAAATAGCAAATATCAAGACTTTTATTGAAAAATGAGCTTTCTTTAGAAATATGGGCTCACAGAAATCTAAAAGGATCTATAAATTAAGTAATCTGATGGAAAAAATTCTACATAGCATAATTTGTGCAAAGCTGAAAATTGTAACAACTGAATATTTACACCATATTACTAGCAACTTGGCAGTAGCATGAAAGTAGAAAAGGAAAAAGCTAATGGCAACATGTATGCATTAAGAGACAGAGATCCCATAACACCATTACATTTACATTACATTGCATTGCTTTGCAATCTGTGGATCCTGTTTTGAGATTAGTCACAAAGTCCAGCTCTAGGGTGTAGATTAAGTCGCACATTGCATTTATTGGTTATTCTTGATAACTATTAATATATTTATTTACAAAGACTAACTGATGTTGAATTTTTAAGAAGTGTCAATTTTTCACAATTTATAATTACATGTCTGTTTTCAAAAACCAATTTGTACAATGTGTATTCTTATAATATTAATGTATGTTATATTTACAATACTGCATTAATTATTACTAGTATTTTTTGATTGAATTAAGTCCTCCTCTGTATAGGTGTGAGTAATGAGGTATCTTTTTTTTAATTCTGACCTAATCTTGTTTTGTTCATATGCAATTACTTTATAGGAGATGGAAGAACTTTAAATAAAACCACCATTGTAGTAAACCCAAAAACAATTGGATGATGAATTAATAGTACAAACATAGATTACACTGAAGCTTCAGTCTTGAAATAAAGTAACATACTTCGGACATGTTTCGGTGACAGTTGCCACCATTTTCAACAGATTCACTGATGATATTTTGGGGAAATTCAGTAATTGCTAAAAAAGTGTTCATTATGCAAAAAAAGTAATAAGAATGATGGCAGGGGAAAGACGATCAACCCACTGCAAACCCACTCTTCAAAATGTTTGAAATTTTTACCATTAGCCTGTGAATATATTCTAGCCATATTGTCATTTGTAACCCAGACAAGTTTACAAAAAATACAGATATTCATAACAAAGAGACCAGACATAGGCAGGACTTACATAGACCAACAAATAATTTGTAGTTATTCCATAAAGGGGTTTACTACAAAGGAATAGTTTTGTTTAATTCTCTTCCCTCTTCTATAAAAGAATTGCAAATGAACAAAAACAAGTTTAGATTAGAATTAAAAAGATACCTTATTACTCACACCTTCTAGAGAAGGATTTCACTCTCTCAAAAAACATTGGTAATTATGTAACATTGCAGATATGATAAATATGAACATTCTAAGAATGCAAGTGTATGGGTAGGCTTTTGGAAACAGACATGTAATTGTAAATTATGCAAAACTGACAGCTCTGAAAATTCATTGTCAGAGCTATCATTTGTAAATAAATGTATTAATAAGTATGAATAAATGTAATTGCTGGCATGATCTACATCCTAGAGTTTGGGCTTTGAGTCTAAGCTCATAATAGGATCTACAGATTGCAAGAGAGTGTGTGTATGTGTGTGTACATGCATGCATGCATGTGTGTGTGCAAACGTGCATGCAGCTGAGTTCATATATCCCTGATTGTTTCAATGGGGGGGGGGGTATTTTTATCTTTTCTGTTTGTGTGGAGGAGGTAAAACTTTGATTATTAACTGGAGCTAAGTTGATGTTATATTTTTTTGAAAATCTTTTGACATTTTTGGTGTGCCAAAGGGTGGTAAGTGAATTTTTTGAAGTTGATTTCTGCCTTTATTCATATTAGACTGCTAATTTCTTTTACTTTCTTTTATTTCATAAATTTATTAAGTTGATGTTATATTTTTTTTGAAAATCTTTTGACATTTTTGGTGTGCCAAAGAGTGGTTAGTGAATTTTTTTAAGTTGATTTCTGCTTTTTAGAGTACTAATTTCTTTTACTTTCTTTTGTTTCATAAATTTATTAATCTTCTTCTTTGCCAAATATTCTGTGTAGCCATTCTTTTGTTCAATTTCTATAATCCTATTAAATTATAATTTGTATTTCATTTGGCTTAATGGTAGGTTTACCACTCTGAATGCGAGGTTGTTGATCATGGTGTATTTGTGTGAAATTGGGTTGCAGCTGTTGTTAATTATGTAGTTCTCCGTCTGTGTTTCTTTGCTATAGATTCCAAATTCTAGTTTGTTGTGGTTCCTGATTATTTTAGGTCCAAGAAGGGAAGCATGCCATTTGATACTTTTTCTATTGTGAATTTTATGGAACTGTCCTAAAGATTTAGTAATTCAAGGCTGTCCTTGACTACTTTTTTGTTTGCTATTGCCACTATGTTGTCTACATATCTATACCAAGCTTTGTTTATTTGTGGGAAGGCTGTGGCTATGTGGATTTCTAAATTACTCATATATATGTTTGCAACTATTGGAGATAATGGATTTCCCATGGCAAAACCATACTTTTATGAATAAAATTTGCCTCTGAATGTAAAGTAGGTTTGGTCAGTATTTAATTGGGTGAGCTTTAGTAAATTAGTGAAGAATCCAGTTGAATTAACAGTTTGGGAAAATCTACTAATTTTAAAGAACAAAAACAAAGTCATAAATTTTGACATACCACAAACAAAGGGCCTCATCTCAAAATTCACCTAAACAGAAGAGAGACCTCCACAGGCCGCTACCACAAGTTCATCAGTGAATCTCCATTGAAAATGGTGGCAACAACCACTGAAACATGTCTGAAGTAAATTACGTTATTTCAAGAGTGAAGTTTAAGTGTAATCTATATTTTTACTCTTAATTGATTAGTTACTTCACTGTGCATTCCCATTAAAGTTTTAACTGGATGATGGTTTCATTGACCTCATACCTTTATCAAGTAATAGAATGCATAAAGTCAGAATATTATGTGTGTGCCTTTGTGGTCAAGTGGTCACTATTTTGGTTTCTCAGCCAAGAGGGATATGGAAGTTATTTTTACAATAATTTTGTTCTCTTTGCTGAGTCTGAAGTATGAATGTTGAAGTAAATATGAGTGAATAAAATCATTAGCAAAGGTCCTACAGATGAGATACAAACATCAGTATGTCAAAGCTTCTGTCATGACTATAGAAGTTAAATAGGACTATACAGGGAACATAAAAAAATGCTTCACAGCAAGGAGTTTGTGAGCAGAAAGTGAATTCCATATAGCTGTGTGCTGCTGTATAATGGTAATCAACCGGCAGCTTCAAGTGCCTTTGGACTACTTTATGTAGTATTATAGCAAAGGTAGACACTGAATATTAAAGAAAGACTTTAACATGAGAGAGAGAGAGAATATGAATGAGTATCAATAATTAAGGTCCCAATGAAGCCTGACAAACTTTCTGAGCAGTTCAGAGTAAGTAATTAACAAACTGGAAGGAAAGAGGGCCAAACATGATTTTTTTTCTCTCTCTCTCTCTTTCTCTCTCTTTCTCTCTCTCTCTCTCTCTCTCTCTCTCTCTCTCTCTCTCTCTTTCCTTTCTTAAGCCTTGTTTATTTTCAAAGTTGTTTAAAATCTGATTCTTATCATTAATTCTAACAAAATACACTCTTCCTTATCTGTATGATGGGTGTATTGCTTTGGTTAGATTTTATGTTGAGTCCTTGAACTTTAACCTCAGATAGAAATTGTGTAGCTGAACTTCCAACAGATTCTATGAAATGGATTGAAAACACATTGCTAACTAAATGTACTGTATCCTTAAAGATTATCAATTATTTAAAACATTTACTGTTCATTTTCTAGATAAGATCAGTTTTTGTAACATCACTGGTTACCAAACTGCGTATGTTAACTTTGAAATAAGTCTGTAAATATTGCTACTAACTCAGAAGTATGAATATGCAGGATTCCAACCAAAATCATTAAAAACAGTTCATAAAAGATATGGCAGGCTTGCAGGAAATTAACTTCCTTTCATTACATACCATATTGTCTTTTTAAAGTTGAGACAGGCTATAGTAACTGTTTTGATGTCTACCTTTTTATGCAGCTTAACTCCTTATATCTTCTGTTGATTAATGTACAGAATCTGTAGATTACACACAGTTAGTAAAACTATTTGCCTAATAGTACTGCTATACAATTTCCTCTCGCCTTTCGTCGTCTTCTTCATCATCAGGACTGGTGTGACTCTCCTGGCTCCAGGCCATACAAAGAGTTTTTCTGTTGATCACATTTCAGAGTATGGTAGGATTTTCTTACAAGGGACCATCACCTAATGTTAAGAAAGCTTCAAAATGATTAAAGCTACATTCACAACAAAGTTGCAGTGCTAACACAAGGAAGGCAACATAAGTACAGGTGCAGGGAAAGACCATTTACAGTAAGAGGCAGCGTTTTCTGTTGCCTAGCTAGGCCAGCTGCATCATCCTCCATGTTCTATGGCACCTCCTTCCCCCCACTGTGACAGAATGGTGCATTTTTCCATGGCTACTGAGTTCCAGTGGTGGCACTGTGGTGCCATACTTGTGTATAGGATGTCAAAAGCATACACATTCATATTTTACTTTTGATTAACGCACATGATGTTTCTGAGAATAATTTCTTTGGCACAATTTGTGTTTTTCAATGTTATCAATGTTTGGTGTAAAAGATCAAGTGCACAGTCTCAAAACATAAGCATGGTGATTGTCATTTATCTTGCTGCGCTACTCACTTTTAATGTTCAGTTTTTAATATGTTTGTTCATAGATGTAAATGGAGCCAAAGACTGCTATTAAACTATGTGCAAACAAACATAATGTTGGCTACTCACCACAAGACAAAGATTTAAATAATCCCCACGCTTCTTTCTCAGAGCATTTTATGATCGTGGAATTCTGCAATGCAAGTAATTTCATTTATAGCTCGTGTGGAGTCTCAGTACATTGAAAATTCAGAGGAGTGCAAAATAATTGGATTATGGTCTCAAATGTTTTAGGTGTTCAAATTGTGAAGAGAATGTGTCATAGTTGCTTCAAAAGTTTGAGGCATTTTTCCAGAAAAAATAACTCTTAATTATGAACGACTGTGAACAAGAGAAATGATATAAATCTGCAACTACCAGTTGTCCTTCCCTCAATCACAATTGTGCCATAAATGTGTCCATGGTGTCAACTGAACACACTATGTTCTGATTTGTACCCTGCAAGTATGTATTAAATTTATCCAAATAGTCGAATAGATCTGTTGAAAATGCCAGGTCACACAATTATTCATCTTGTGTAAATTTAGGAACTTTAATTCCCTGAAAAAAGAATATAAAGCACAGGTATTATTTTAAGACTGCTGAAAGAAACTACAAAAGTGTATGGACATTACAATTGTTAGCATTTAAATTGGATGCTTACCTTCTTTTTCACAAATTCAGCAATCACATGATGTTAAAAGAAGCATCTTAATATAGGTCTCCTATTTAGCCACTTAATATGACAATAGTACGGTAATTTTGAAAATTCTATTCCCAGCTCTTGCAGGAAATTTTGAACTGTCTACGTTGAAAGCATTTGATCTAATAAAATTCATGCATTTTACAACTGACATAATGTTATTTAATGTATTGGTCTAAGCCTCCATGTAGATTATGCAGTATATGGATAAAAAGTTGGATTTAATATTGCTATGTTGTAAAAGCTTATTCAGCCTGCCAGTGAGCTTGCTTGTGCTTTCATATAGGGCACTCCGCCAGTTTCAACACTCACAAGTTTGTCCTATGGAAGCTCAAATTTGTTTATAACATCATGGGCAGCATTGAAAATGTCTTCCACAATTTGTGCTTTTATGGGACACTATATCTAACATTTCTTCCAGAACATTTAGAAATACCATCAATTGTACCTCATCAGATCTGATTGCTGATTCTTCCAGGGCTAGAGAAAAAAATGTTAGTGATTGTATCTTGATCTTTAATTGTTTTTCCAAATTGCAGCCCAATTCTTCTATGTGCCTCATCACTGTATCTTGAGAGAGAGAGAGAGAGAGAGAGAGAGAGAGAGAGACTGAATAATGCAGGTGTACTATTATCCTCTTTCCTTGGGGCAGCCTCTTAATGCGATTAGCATCATTTATCCGGTTTCACACAAGTTTGAATTTTGGGGCAGCATCCCTTGGTCCGGGTAGGGCGATATAGCCAAACAAAATCACCCTCCAGGAAACCTCGGCTATTTGGCCTGCCGTTCGTAACGGGTCTTCATCCGGTCGCTCGTTATCTGGATTTTTGGCGCGCTATCTTGTGCATGTTTGTGAAACTGGTCTGCGAGATCCTTCATACAGTTGACTGCTGACTATTCTGCCCCAGGAGGACTTTCAAACATCAAGTCGCATTACAAATGCAGCTCAATTTCAAATACCAAATTGGTTGGTGAAAACCCTGTGGTGTCGTGGCACGCTCACATCCCAATCTTTCTGATGATTGGCCACAGCCTTCCTCAAACGTTCCTCTAGAGCTTGACGTACCGCTCAACCATGTCGTCTGACTGAGGGAGGAGAGGTGGTGTGCGTGTCTTGCACAATTCAAGTCACTCAAAAGTCTCTCTCGTCAGTTTAGACTCAAAGTCAGTGCCCTGATCACAGAGTAGCTCCCACGGCACCACATTGTGATATAACAGTTCTTCTTCTAGGCAGTTCGCGATAGTCTTGGCCTCCTGTTAGAGATAAAGTACAAGTTCCAACGATTTGGTGAAGTAGTAACCCATGGTGACCAACTAAATGTTCGAAAGATGCTTCCGCATTATGCTGCTGCATATGACCCCGGCTCCTGGTCTGTGGACCACGACTTACTGCACACATATGACAATGTCGGCACCACCTCTCAGCGTCTACCATAGTCTCAGCCAGTAGTGCCGTTGTCGGAGTTTGTCGATGATTCGGTTGAATCCCAAATGCCCTCCCGAAATCCCTCATATACTTCCTCCAGCACTTCCGCAACCTTATTCCGAGGGAGAATCAGCTGGGTCTTCCCAACAGGTGGCTCCCATTATCGCAACAGTACTATTTCCTTAGTCATTAATAAGTCTCATTGAACCCAGTACTTGTACTCACTACTCCTGGATGCACTGTCCCCGCAGCTCGGCCTAGTTCCTGCCTCAACTTCTCTCAGGAGTGGCTTCAAGTTAGCTTTCGCCAGTGGCCACACTTCTCTGGGTAGGATCTTGTGGCTTGGCGTCCTGTTGTGGCTCCTTCCTTCCGATGTTCTGGTGTGAAGTTGTACTCCTGGAGCCTCTGAAGGCAACGGGCTGTCTGACCTTGTATGTTCCTGAAGCTCAACAGCCAGGTGAGGGTGGGGTGGTCATTCCTCAAGTGAAACACCTGACCTTACAGGTACTTGTGGAAGTACTCTGGCCACTACCAAGAGCCCTCGCCGGGCAACGCAGTACTTCTTGTCTACCACAACGCCTTGCTGTGATAGGCTATATAACCCACTTAAGGGCCATCATGGACCTGGGGTAGGATTCCTCCAATGCCGGTGTCACTGGCTTCAGTGTCCACAATAAAGTCACTATCAGGTTGTGGAAGCCTTAATATAGGCGCATTGCAGAACGCTGACTAAAGCGACGGGAACACCCTCTTTGCCTCTTCTGACCACGTGTAAGGCCGGTACTTTACCGTTATTCAATTGGGGGGTTTCGCGATGTTGGTGAAAACTCTGCCGAACCGACGGTAGTAGCTGCATAGGGACAGGAATCATCGCAGCTCTCGTTTGTCTTCCAGACGAGGCCAGTCTCTCAATGCTCGAGCCTTCTCTGAGACCGTGGGCAACCCAGGTGAGGAGACTCTGTGGCACAAATTGTTCACTTGTGTGGAGAAGTGTTGGCACTCCTTTGTCTTCAACTTCAGGTTAGCTTCCTGCCGCCTATGCAGTATCTTTTTCAGATTCTCGAGATGGTCTTCGAAGTTGTGACCTATAACGATAATGTCATTAAGGCAGGCGTCGTAAGTCAACCCGCTTATCAATGACTCCACGAGGTGCTGGAAGCTGGCTGGCGCATTGCGGAAGTTAAAAGGCAGGCAAAACCGTAAGTTGCCAAAGCCCTTGGTCGGTCGAGAATGCGGCCTTCTTATTGTCTCTGGGATCCAAGGCCACATGACATTATTCTGATTTCAAGTTCAAAGTCGAGATCACTGAGCACCAGCAAGTGTATCCAGGGTGTCATCAATTTGGGGTAAGGGGAAACAGACCTTTTTGGTGACGAATTCAGCTTCATGTAGTCAACGCGGATGCATAGGTCACCAAGGCTACAAGAAAACACCAAGGGATAATGGACTCTTCAATGATTGCCCATAATGTCATGTCCTCCAGCACGTCTCATACCTTCGCCTGGTTTATCAGAGGAACACGATTTTGGTGGTTGCCGTATCGGTTGTGCGTCTCCGGTACCGATGTTATGGTGTACTTGATCAGTGCAGCTATAATCGCCGTTCCCATCGCCAAAGACTGACTGCTATTAAGTAGTTGCCAGGCCCTCTCCAGTTATCAGGTGGTGAGATGGTTAGCTGCCTTCTTCAGCAAGTATTTTATTCGGGGCCCTAGATGCTGCGACGTTCTGGCTGGTTGGATCCAACGCACGACGATGTTCTCGCTGCTGGCTCGCACTTCCCTAACTCTGTCACGGCCTGGATGACCTGGTTGTTGTTCAATGAGTTCAGTAGCCTCCCTACAAGACAACAATGCCTGGGAAACACATATTTCGTTCGATGGTGTTTTCCGGTGTAGTACAAGGTTCCTTGACTATTGACCTTCCATCTGCGGTTTCCCCACCACCTCACTTCCTGTGGGCACAACACATAATTTCTCTCTGGGTCACCATGCAGAAACTGGGATGTTTCTGCATGGGGGCTCCGGAGATAGGTGCAACCGGTCTTGGCCGTGTCTGAAGATCTTTTGGCCGACGTCCCTGTCGCCTCATATTTCCTGAGGACATCCTTGGCCACGCTCATGACGATTACCCACAGGCTTAAAGTGTTCCGTCTTAATGAGCTCCATCAGTGTCTCCTTCGCCACAGGTAAGATATCGCACCAATGCCATCAATGACTGGTAGGGCCGACTAGGTGTTCTGTCAGCAAGCCCTTCGCCGTCAGTTGCAGTTAAGGATGTACCTGCATGTACTAGTATCCGGCAAAGTTTTCCTTGTACCCAGCCGCCTGCAATGAGGCTGATGTCCACTCTTTTCCCCAAGGTATGTAGCATCACTCCAGGTGTGGGAAGAAGGTCTCGACATGCCTCACGTCATGGTGCTGCTTATTCCACTGAAGGTCAGCTTGGGGTTGACAGTCCTTCACTAGGTGACGCACCTCCCCACACCACCGAAAGGTCATCATCGTCTCGAGATTGTGTAGTGAATACTTGTCTTCAAGGCCAGCACAGCTGTTGTCTTAGTGGGCTCCATCCTTGGTGCGGTTTAGTTCTGGATGGTCTTGTAGTCGCATAGCATAAGGTGCTGTCATATTAAGATGTCACAAACTTTGTCAACAAAGGAGTAGGTGGTTTCCTGGGACATGTAACTAGGTGGTATAATTATCAGGGCTTTGTCACCAGCTGTTCAAATGCAGGACTAACTCCTGTATCATATCCCTTGGCTGTTGCAGCTTTGATTTATGTCAGAATAATAGATTGAAGCATGGTAATGGGTCCCAAAGAGGTCCTTGAGGGCCTCTCAGATCTCTCTAGAAATCGCTGATGTCAGAATCACCTTCAGTACTTCTGGTGACCATTCCTGGTGACTTGCTATCAGTTGTGTGGCTTCCTCTTCTGCTGACCGTCGGTTGTGGATGGCTTGATGCTTGGAGATGTTTCTTCACATCCTATCATCTTGACTTTCAAGTCTTTCAGCCTTTATATTAATTTTTCCATCATCGTGTTCAGTTCTTTTGCTTTTCCATCGACTCTTCCCTCCAGGGTATTAGGTCATTCTCTGAGGTCTTCCAGGGTTTCAATGTATTGATCAAGGTTCTTCATCTCTCTCGAGTTTTTCTACGTTCTTCTCTGTACCAGCCAGCTGTTCATCAATTTTGTTTGCTATCTCCTTCTTCAGGTTCTCTTTTTTGAATTCATTTTATTTTCTCTTCCATCTTTTCCATGCTGGATTCTCTTTTCTTCACTCCCAATTTCATTTCTTCTTCTATCTTGTCCATGCTGGATTGCATTTTTTCTTCCATCCTCTCCATCACGCATTTCATAGTCATAATCTCAGTTCTCGACTTCTTTATTCTAGATTACATCTTTTCTTTTATCATCTTCTCCATTCTTAATTTCATTTCATGCATTCTGGATTGCATCTTCACTGCCATCATATTCTCTAGTTTTAATTTCATTTCATCCATTGCTGATTTCATTTTTCTGCCTGTTTTCTCCATGCTGAATTGCATTTTTTCTATTTTTTCCCCTTTTGGGTTTCATTATTGTCTTCATATCCTGATTTCAACAAGTAAAGTTCACATTGTGTCCACCTGTGTGACATTAGTTCCTGCTCCTGACACCAGTGTTACATAAATTCTCCACAAATTCTCCACTTTAATTCTTTTGCATTAATTCTGCTGTATAATTTCCTTTCAAGTTTTCTAATGTAATGACTATTACTACTAGCTATGAATTTCCCAACTAAAACTGAACCCTGCAGGGCTTGTTCCTCCCTTTATATCTATCGGTCACATGGCAGGAAATTTCCAGAAGCAGTGACATGTGCAAACCATCGCAGGTGTTGCAAATCCACTCAGGCATAACAATGCCCACCTTTGACATCAAAGAAACCTTCTGATAGCACATGTGTCCACATGCACTCATAACAATCACAGTTTCAATGTCAAAATAACTTGCTGCTGGCACATGTGTCCAGTAACCCAGATTTAACAACGAATTCCAACAATTAGAAAGCTTGCTTTCAAAGCAAGCCATTTACACATTTTTGGTGATTACAGCTAAAGGGTGTACTCACAATTTTTAAAAAGTCATCTATATTAAAAATAGAAGTTGAGCCCCTAATGCTAAGTTTTCTATAACAAGAGAGATTGTGATGAGGTGACGACATTGCAACTCTGCTATTTATGTAACTACCAGTCCAACAGCTTGTAGACTCATAAATCTATCAAGTGACCAAAAAAAATTCTAAATTATAACTTCTTTGAGTGTACCCACTACCTATAGACATGCACCTTTGGCCAATTTCTTATTAGTTCAAGCATTAAAAAGGAACAAATCATTGCTATTGGTAAAGTGTTTAAAGGCACATCACATCTTGAATTTTTGGAATGCCCAGTCTAAAAATCAACATCTGTAGTGGATAGGTAGAGAAAATGAATGCAACACTGGTATAGTGGCTAAATATTTCAGTTTGTAATGTTTAACTGAATGGCAAGTATTTCCAGCACAATGTTAAATTAATTTTGACTTGCTATTTTAAATTGCATTTTAGTTACATACATGAGATAAACTTATTAATATCTTCCTCTGTTTTTTATCAGACTTACAGTAACAACAGAGTAGTTGTCCTACATCACGTTCTTTAAGTTGAGTGTCATCCTTATTCATTTTACCTGTCTCTAAAATAGGTAAGCTTCATGAAAGATATTGTTATTATTCATCTGGCTATTGTTATTATTCTAAACATTTGAATTCCTGGCAACAGGTAGGATACTTGAAATTGGATGAAGTTAACAAATGAGGACACAAATAAGACTACAGTAAGTTGACACCAAGAATCATAAGGCACTTTTTTCCTATCTCATGCTTGTTAAGAGAACATTCCTAGAGGCAACTAACTCACTCGTCTACAGTACCTCCATTGGGAAGTTGAAGCCTTGCAAAATACATAAGAGCAACAATAACAACAATAATAATTATATTTAGTATATTGATAATGATAGTAATTAACTGTTGTTGTATCCAATTCTCTTCAGTAAAGTCTTCAAGGATCATGCATAAGTTGAAGTATTCATCGACTGATATAATCCATTAGCTTTATGGAAAGGGTTACAAATTTCTGGAAATATTATATCTTGCTGATCAGTCATAGAAATATATTTTATCTATTTATTTCATGTTCTTATTTGCTCCTAACCAACATAGTATTATCAAACAATTGAACCAATGGGTTTGATAAAACATTTATAATTTAGATAGGCCTTTAAATCCAATAAAAAACAAACAAAGCAACACAAATAGGATTTGAGGGCTATAAGAGAGCAAAATTACACATAACTATGTATGAAATGTACAGGTGCCAAAGATAAAGAGTGTATTATAGGGTAATATTATTAACAGGAACACTTGTATTAATGAGATTTCACTATATTCATATGGATTCCTATTTAAGCATTAAAATGATACAAACATTTTTTCTGCAACAGTTAAAAATATTCAGCACTTGGGTTACATGTTCTTTTGCTTGTAAATTTCAGAAAGAGAATAATAGCTAGCTGTGAAATTTCTAAATTCTGCAGCTTCATTTACATTCACTTCAACTTTATCACAAAAATTAAGAATATAATGCATATCGTAAATACCAATCATATTTATATATCCATAAGAAGTATTAAAATGTTATAATTATTTATTTTGTTACTATTTTGAAAAATTGCTCCATTTGATAGAATCATATTTTGAAAAGGGATATTTTTTCTAGCTATACTTCTTAATAATATGTCAGTAAATCATTGAAACAAGTTTAATAATATTGGATTTGTTAGAAAATAAAGGTTAAATGTTACATTTAAAATTTTTGTTTTTCTGATCAATGCAAAATGAGTACATGCAAATTGGTATTTTATTACATGTATTGCTAATATTGAGCAAATATAATTCTCATGATTATTTGTGCTGCAATTTTTAAGCAGGTGCACCCAATTTCTTGCACTTATGTTGAAAACTCAGAATTAAACAGTTTAAGTACAAAAAATTCTGAAAGCTTAAAATATAAGAAAACTCCTTAGACATTTTATGTTTTTGATCTCTATGGCCTCTAGAAAGTATATGGTTAATGAAGTCCCTCCTCCCACTTCCCCCATCTCTCTGTGACTAATTTGGAAGAATATAGATACCTATGGCTTCTGTTGAGGAAATGTTTACTTATTTACGCACATATATATTTATTTGGGATCTATTTACAGCTAGCCATTTAAGTGGCCAAGTAATTGTTTAAAGAACCTCATTGGAAAAAGCTTAAAAAATAAAAGAAAAAAAGGGAATGAAAAAACTATATCTGATTATTTTATGGCACCCATTTAATATTGATATCTATGCTTTGATTAATCCTTAATACAACCTAAAGTTTGTTGACCTTGATTTTTGTTGCACAGTCACAATATAAACAGACAGCGTGCGTAAGGGCAAGATGAAGATTCCTGGCAGATGCAGTGCTGTTTACAGTGGCACTAATATGTGTGGGAACTTAATTATTGATTTTGTGTGTAGCTTTGTAGATGTAAGGTCATCACAATACCTACAGTTATGAGAATTAATACATTGTTTTAAACATTTCAAACCAAGTCAAATGTACATTGTATCAGCACAGGATACTGGCAGCCTCAGGATTTTTGGACAGGGGGGGAAGGTCAAGTAAGCTCATAAGGGCATCCCCATCCACTTATGCAAAACAACAAACTTTTGTGTCCAAAAATATGTGTTTGGCATGTGTGTTATAGGTAGTATGAGAAAACATTTTATTCTCTGTGGTTGAACATATCAACATATACAATAAACATATTTTAAAAAGTGTATTCTTTATAAAATTAAACATTTTTCTCTCAATTGCTTTAGCTTAATCATCCCAAAATAAGGTGTGATTCCCAAAAGAGATATGCTGATTCGCTATTCTTATGTTATTTGCTATTTATGTTATTGTTTCATTAATTTAGAGGTTGTCTGAAATGAAATGCCTCCTTATAATTCAATAAAATTATACACAAAATAAAAAATAGGCAAGGAAAAAATTCTATAATTTTTTTAAATTTCCAACATTTTTTAATTAGCTATTGCTGTATGCTATGTTATGTAACACCAATGTCTTTATATTATGTTTCTTAAAAACCTAAAGTTATTAACAATATAAATACAATAGTCAATTAGAAGAAAAAACAAAATTCTCTCAATATTTTAGTATTTTGGTGTCAGATGTGGTGTGCAAGCATGAGGCAGAAAGAGCAACAGAGAGAGAGAGAGAGAGAGAGAGTGAGTGAGTGTATATGTGTTTGCACACATCTGAATGTGTGTGTGTGTGTGCGTGCGCGCTTGCGCGCGCATCTGTCTTCAAATGTATAAAACAGAAAGAAAAATTTACAAAAAGCATCCATGAGTGGCATATAAATATTGGTGGTAAAGAAAATTTCCAGATGGAACATTTACATGAATTTGATAACATAGGAAGATAATTGAGGCCTTTTATTCACCTTGCCAGGAAATTTACTATACCACTGCTTAATAATTCAAAATGTCTCGGTCATTATGGGCATGTACTTTGTGGATAAGATGTGTTGTTATACTTTTTTTATGCTTTTGTGATCTTTTCAGGAATGGTTTTGTATCTCATATATAATGTACGTTTATGTATGCACTGTATGCTTGGTACGTGTATTTTGTGTCTGCATTAATATACCTAAGTATATTTTGCTGTTCCTCTGTGCCCGATTGAGTTACTGCTAATTATTATTATTATTATTATTATTGCTGATTGATTATGAGTGTACTAGCTGCATTTACATAGATGTAGATGCTCAGAGTATTACTTTTTCTTGAATTGCTATCTTAATTTTCATTAGTGGTCTACATTACATAACTTGATTTATTTTTGTTTTAGTGTATAACTAAATTCACTGCTAAATTTGGCTTTAATTCATCTCTTTAAACTTATTTTCAAAATCAAAAACCAAATTTTCTCGTTACTCTATAAATTTGTTTTCAAAAATATAAGTTCATCATTAATCGTATTTGCAGCATTTCTAAAAGTAAGTTAAATGCTAAAATTGAGATACTCACCATACATTAATAATAAGGAAAATGTTTAGATCAGCAGTGAATGAGTAGTACTTTACTTTTTGTTTTTTGGTTGTTAACTAATAATGTGATGCTCTTTCTTCTTTTGCTGTCCCTAGTCGAAGGAGAAGTTCTGTCTTAAGGCAGGTAGTGCTTTGGCAACGTTGTATATTTATTTGTCTCTTTTGTTTCTCTGTTTTTAGCTTATTTATTTCTTTCATAATTAGGGATCACACAGCAATGTTCATATAATTTTAAATGTTTTGTTGCCTTGATTCTTAAATTAAATTAAGTTGGATTCCATTAAATTTTTTTCTGTGGAACTTTTTTTTTTATTTTGAATGAACATTTGTTACACACTTTAGCTGAGTTGCTTATGCACTATCCAGCTTGTCTGCATTAAGTTTGGTTCCAACAAATTCGTGTTTTTTGCAAGAGAGTAATAATTTTGAGATTTGTTTTCTGTTTTTGTTTTAAAAACAAACAACTATTATTTTTGCACCATCTCTCAATTATGTGTAAAGTGTGTGACAGTTCCATCATATACCTATTGGACTGTCCACACATTTTACTAATGAGTTTATATAATGACAGATCCCAAGGGTCTCTGGCCAAACTTGAAGGAGATTCTGCAGACAAGTGATACACAGCTTACCAAGCTAGATGTTGTTCTCACCTTCCAATTAGAGGTAAGTGCAGTAACTTTTAAATAAATAATGCAATTATATGGAAATTGTTAAAATATTTATTATTATAAAATCAAAGCAATAATTTTGGAAAAATATATGCGTAGAATCAGTGCTGGAGAAGAAAGGAAAAGGGATCTGGGATGGTGTCTTTTTTATACCAATCCAATTGGTTTACCAGTAATGTAATTTGACTATTTATAGTATGCTGAGGCAGGACTCAAATTCAATATCCCCCACATGCAAAACACCATTATATTATATTAGAGTGCATGTGCTGTACCTCGCTAATATATTTATGTATATTACATATTAATTAATGTTTAAGTTGTAGTTGTTCCTTAATGTATTTTCTAATTTGTTTATGAATGTTTCTAAATCTTTCTTGTTCTCCATTAATATTGCAATATCATCTGCAAAGCGGAGCATATTGATATTTATCCCCTTTATCTTTATTCCAGTGTCTATTTCTTCCGTGATTTCATTTAGTGCACTCTGTATGTATGCATTAAATAGTATTGGGGATAGTGCACATCCTTGTCTCACTCCTTTTCTTATATGGACTATTTCTTGGTTTCTCCCACAGTTTATAATTGCTTTTTCATCTTTATATAGATTCCATGTAATCCTAAAATCTCTAAATTTAATTCCCAGGTTTCTAAGCACTCCAAACATTTTGATCCAATCCACATTATCAAATGCTTTCTCTTAATCTATGAAGGCAATATATGTTCTTTTATTCTTTCTTAGCCTTTTTTCCAGTATTAGTCTCATTGCTAATATTGCTTCTCATGTGCCTGTGTTCTTCCTAAATCCAAATTGATCATCTGTTATGTATGTATCTATTTTCTTTTATATTCTATTATATATTAATAATTATTCTATTATATTTTAATAAAAAGTACCAGCTATTTACTGCAAACAATATTAGCCTTGAAACCAGGAAGAATTTATTACAAACATATGTATGGTGTATTATGTTATATGGATGTGAAACTTGGACAATTTTAAAAGCAGAAAGAAACAGAGTAGAAGCATTTGAAACATGGTGCTATAGGAAAATGCTAAAAATTAAATGGAGTGACAAAATTAAAAATGAAGAAGTATATAAAAGAGCAGAAGCAGAAAAACGAATTTGGAACCAAATTAAAAGAAGAACAAAATTAATAGGCCATTTATTAAGTCATCAGAGCACACTGAATATTATAATAAAAGGTATGACAGAAGGAAGAAGTGGCAAAGGAAGAGCAAGATCACAATATATAAAACAAATTATGGAAGATACGGAATGCAGTAAATGTGAAGAACTCAAACGGAAAGCAGAGAGAAGATCTGAATGGAGAGTCGCTGCAAACCAATCCAAGGATTGAAGACTCCTTAAAAAAAAAAAAAAAAAAAAAAAAAAAAAAAGTTACATATTTACTTTGATCTCCTTTACACTAATCCAAAGTTAATTTCAAAACTTTTATTTTCTCAACTTCTTAGTTTCAACCATTTATAACTTTTACTTAATCTAGCTAGTGATCACGGCTGTGCCATGGCCAAGTGGTTAGACCATTTGCCTCTCAGCTAGACAGCCCGGGTTCAATCCCAAGTGACTGCATGTGAGATTTGTGGTGGACAAAGTGGCACAGGGGTGGGTTTTCTCTGGGTTCTCTAGTTTCCTCTGCTATCGCATTCCACTGGTGGCCGTCATCATTCCATGTATCACCAGAGTGATCCATCAACATAGTATGTGGCTGCTGTAGAAGGGTTTCTGTTTTGTTGCAGGTAACATTACTTGCATCACTGGCGTTTATTTTGACTGTATTCTCTCACTCACCCAATTGATCACTGTCAATTAGCCTTATTCTCTTACTTTGTATTATCCACTTATCAATTGTGACTGGTAACTGCTAACTGGAGATAACATTAAATAATAATGCAACAAGTTTGTTCAGTTCTTGACATACACAACAGAAAAATATACTGACTGTAGGTGTAAACACCTGATCTGTTATGTAATAAAACTGATCATTGCTCAGGGATAGGATGCTGGGATGGCTATAACTCTGGTTCATAGCTGGATCCCCAAAATATGTATAACTACTTCTGAATTATAAAACATTTAAAGTATAATTTCTGTTTTCATTGTGTTTATTTCAAATAGCTTAGTCCCAACTTGATGTTTAATGGTTTTCATTACCATTGTGTAATTCAGGTAATTGATATAATCTTCATTTGTATGCTATATTACTATTGTTTCTGATTAGCTTTTACTATTACCTCTCTGACTGAATATGACATAATATGCTGCATAAAGCACTTAATCCCTCCAATGTAGCAGCATTTTGATCTGGCAAGCTGTTACCATTGGGTCTCGGCTGTTATTTAATAACATTGTGCAATGCACTAAACAGAGTTGATATATAAATGTGCCAAAGCTAAAATACATGATCTGGAGTCAGGATAAATAAGGAAATGTTCTATAGAAAATGTAAAGCAGTTGCTCACACAGAGGAAAACCAGAAGCTCCTGTGAGATCTCAATAAAGAATTACAGCTATTAAATACTCTTGTAAAAGAGAGAGGGAACCTTTAAGTTTCTACTGAAAAGTGCCTAAATATCAGTTCAGCTTACCAGGATGTTAATCTTCTAAACCAGGCTATAAATGATTCCCAGCAACATACCAACAGTGGAAGCTACCTTCTCTCACCTCATATTATAAAGACTTCAATGGCCATCAAAGACTAATGAAAGAAAAGCAGACCTCATGTCTTAAAATATAATAGGAATCTCAATAACAGAAGGATAGGTTTATTATAAATTTTTCAAACATAAGTCAGGAAAACTTTTACTACTTGATTCAATTATTAGACATTTTCCTACTTCTGCACACATAGTTATTTTTGCCCATTTCAGTATACTGTAAAAGTTGAAAATCTTAAAATTCATAAGTCTAATATTTGGTTATCATCAGTTTTCTTGGCAATGCATTGGTTAAATTGGGCAAAGTATGTGGAAAATATGAATATTTTGGTTTTTGCAATTTTCAGTATCTATACTTATATCTTGTATTTTCAAAGTGTAAACCTTTATCCATTAGCTAAAGCATTGTATTAAACATTAAAATATATTTTTATTATTTTTTGCTTACAAAACATTTTTGCTCTTTAAAATGCTCCCTGTTGTGCAGCTTATATCTTGTTAGATTGAATACTTTAGGAGGATTTCAGGGATTAAGGGTTTAAAAATGCATATCCACTAAGTTAAAAACTATTAAACAGTTCACCTAAAGTTAAATATTTGTATAATTCACATTGAGAGGTTAAAAGATTCAATAACATTTATACAAATATATTTTCGACTTGATAATTAAAATTAAGCTATACATATTAATTGTTTTTTAAGTTTGAATACTAAACCCATTCATAAAATTTGGAAAAGATACAATAAACAGTAGGCTATAAGCATAAGTCCATATTAGCATATAAAAAGTGATTAATTACAAATAAGAAGCTAATATTTTAACAACAGTTTGACTCATTTAAACGCTACGTGCACTATGTTCGGAGCATATCATAAAAAATTAAAACAATGATAAGAATTTTTTTTAAACTTTATTTTAATGGATAATCTTAAACTCTATTTATATGAGTATAGCATTTTGTTACTGGAAAATTTAATTATATGACGATAGTGAATAATCACTATCATGTTCTAAAATAGCATTACCTTGTTATACAGAGTGTTTTGAAATTACACGAAATCAAGATGTAGATGTTTCTCTGGTCCTATGCGATTAGACAATTTAGTTTTCAACACAAATAGAAATGCTTGAACAAAATGCCTCATAATCAGCATGGATAAGGCAGTTAACCAGCAAAAAGTCACATGCCTGTCCCCACAACCAGAAGTAATACAGATATCTTGGGAAGCCCTGCATCACTTGCTTTCACAGTGTGTTTGTGTACATGCTGAAAGTCTGTACAATGTTTAGCTCACATTAAGCTGTTTGTTTTATGAAACCCACTAAAGAAGCTGTATGTTTAGTTATTTGTTTATTCTTCCAATACATTTTATCATAACAGACAATGAATGAAAGAAATGAGCGTAAAAATAAGCTGGGATACATACACTGCTAGTACTATGTTCTACACATATTTACATATTTAAGGGATGTGCAAAATGGGAATGAAAGTTTAACTTATTTGTATGTATTCTTTTGAAAATTTCACTATAATTGCTTTGTTATTTGTTTAAAATGTAAAGAAAATGCATTCATATAGGACAGATAGTCTTAGCACCATAATTTTTGTTATAAAGCTTAGTGTGTAAAATATTGCATAATCAAAATGACTCATGCATGTCATAATTTGAAAAAAAAAAAATTGGTTGCACTTTTTACACTTGGAGCCTTGAATCACAAACCAAAAATTATGAAAAGATATTTTAAATAAATAGAATGAGGGAGCTGTGAAATTATTTATAAACCTATAAGAACATATTTTCCTTAAAATAAACCACATTTTAAAACAACAATTATTACTTTTGCAAAAATTCTGCAGTACAATTTTCTCTCATTGCTTTGACACAATTTCTACATGCTGTCAGCTCACAGTCAAAATTGGGTCACCTACCTTGTAGCTCTTCCTTTTATAGCTGCAGATGATGTTCAAGAGAAATTTACAGAAAAACTGACCATTATCTCACATGTCCATTGCATGTAGGTTGCACACTCCAAGGCTTTCAGGTAGTGCCATCCCTCTTCATGTGTTAGCTGTGACAATCAGTGTGGCTGCTGAAAGGAAACCGATTCAACATGTGCACTAATCAACTAACTGTGCGCTTTCTTAAGCGAACTGCTAACACATATGTGGCAAAATAGTACAGGGGTGGGTTTTCTCTGGGTTCTCCAGTTTCTCCTGCCATCACATTCCACAGTGCTCCATCTTCATTCATGTATCACCAGTGTCATTGCCTGCGGTGGTATAAGTAATAAAAGTGGGCATTAAAACACTAAAAAAAAAATTAAAGATTATGGGCTAACAATCACACCTCTTTCTCCTCAGGGCTGCTCATGCTGATCAGCACCATTGTTGCAAGCTAGATTATCCAAGTGTGCTACTAGCCTCTTCCCTTGGGGCAGCCTCTGGATGCAGTAGAAAAAATTATTAATTCTCTTCACAATAAGGAATAGCCCTTGCCATGGTTATTGAAGTTTGGGGCAATGGTTTGTTGGCCTGGGTAGGGTGATACAGCCACATCAGATCACCCTTCTGGAAGCCTCATCTGTTGGCCTGCCAGTTGTAATGGACCTTCATTTGGTCAGTCGCCATCAGGATGTATAAACAGGCCATCTCATGAAGTCCAAGATACTCCATGTAGTTGACCGCTGGTTGTTTTGCCCCAGCAGGACTCCCAAACAGCAGGTTGCATGGTAGATGCAGCTCTCTGCCAAAGACCAAAATGGTGGGTGTTAACCCGGAGGTATCATGAGAAGTAGCCAACAAGAAATGTGACACCCTTACGTCCCAGTGTCTCTGGTGATTGATCACAACCTTCCTCAAATGTTCCTCTAAAGTGTTGATGTACCACTCAACCATGCTGTCTGATTGTGGGTAGAGAGTTGTGCACATCTTGTACATTCCAAGTCATGCCAGTGTATCCCTCCTCAGAGTGGAGTCAAAGTTGGTGACCTGATCATGGTGTAGCTGCAACGGCACCCCAAAGTGACACAACAGTTTTTCTACAACCAACTTGTGATGGTCTTAACTTGCTGGTATGGTATGGTGTACATCTCTGGCCATTTGGTGAAGTAATCCATGGAAATCGATAGATACCTCTTCTGTCTGACATAGGGAATGCTGGCTATTGCAATTGCTGTGCTTTAAAGGGTGCTCCCATGCTATACTGCTGGATGCGGCTCTGGTTACTGGATTGGGGTGACAAATTGCTGCACACACATCTCAACCTCTGCTCATAAACTCAGACAATAGAGCTTTTCAATTGTTTGTTTTGGTCCCAGATGTCTTCCTGAAGTCCTCGAATGCACTCCCTGCAGGACTTCTATGATCTTAATCTCAGGGAGAATTATCTGTTTTCTATCTGTATCTTTGCTTCAGTTGACTACGATAATCGAACAGTACTCCTTTCAATGTCTCAATTAATCCCATTGTGTCCCGTAGGACTTGTACACTCTGCACCTGGATGTCATTCTTCCCAGTTCGGTCTAGTCCCTACCTTAATTTCTCTCAGGAGTGGACCAAAGTCAGTGTCTGCCAGTTACTCCCTCCTCGGCCTATGCACCATACCATCCAGTTGCAGGCACAGACAAAATAACATGAAAAGCTGTGGCATGCTCTTTCTCCTCAAACTTGGTCCAGTGACTGCTCCCCTCAGTACAGGTTCGTCATGACTTAGCATCTGCTTCTTCCTTTCCTATGTCCTGATGTGAAGTTTTACTCTGAAGCCACTGAACCTAACAGGCTGTCTGGCCCTCCAAGTTCTTGAAAACCTACAGTCAAGTAGGCTGGAGTGGTCAGTCCTCAGGTGAAATGGCTGACCATACAAGGGCACCAGCACCTTTGCTATTGACAGCTCTCACCTTGTAACGCAGTATTTTCTGCCTTGGAAAGCGCCTTGTTGTACTGTGTAGACTACTACTCGTCTGGCCATCCTGTCTGGAATACAATGTCGCCAATATCGGTGTCACTAGCATCAGCATCAAAAATAAAGATGCCACTGGGTTGTTGTAACCCGAAAATAGATGTACTGCAGAGTGTTAACGAATGATACCTAAAACATGCTCTGTGTCTCTTCTGATCACATGTAAGGCCAGCACTCTTCCGTTAGACTAGTGAGGGGTTTCAAGTGCAAACCAGCGGTAGTAGCTTCATAGGTCAAACTTCACAGCTCTCGTTTGTCCTTCGCGCAAGGAAAATCTCTCACTGTTCGAGCCTTCTCCAGATCTGTGGTCACCCCCGAAGTTGAGACTATGGCCCAGATAGTTCAGCTACTTGCAGAAGTCTTGGTAATTCTGTTGTATTCAGCTTCAATTTATATGCCTGCAGCCTCTGTATTTCTTGGTCAGGTGCTTCAGATAGTTTTCCAAGTTGTTGCCTATGACGATGTCATTCAGATAGAGCAGGCAGATGTCGTAAGTCAACTCTACCATCACTAATTCCATGAGTAAATGGAAGGTGCAGAAACCAAAGGGCATAACTGTACATTGTCGAAGTCCTTGGCTTGTCGAGAATGCAGTCCTCTCCTTGTCTCTGACATCTACAGCTACTTGACAGTATTCTGACTGCATACTCTTAAGTTCAGAATTGCTGGGTACCAGCAAGTGTGTCCAGTGTATCTTCAATCTGGGGTAAAGGGAAAAATTCCTTTCTGGTGACGACATTTATCTTTGTGTAGTTCACACAGAAGCGTAGCCAGACGTTCTTCTTCCCCACCAAGTCTACAGGGGAACTCAAAGGGCTGTCGGGCTCTTCAATGATAACCCTAGATTTCATGTCCTCCAGCATGTCACATACATCCACCTGTTTCACCAGAGAAATATGTTTTGTTAGTTATCAGATAGTTCAGGTTTCTCTGGTGTCAATGTTATGGAGTAATCAGCCTGTGCGGCCGTAACAGCTGTTCCTTTGGCTGAAGACAGATTGGTATTGTGTCAGTAGGCGCCGGACGTCTCCAGTTGTGAAGTGGAGAGATGGTTCAGTAAGTCTTTCAACTGTGGTACTGTGATGGGCACATCACTCCTCGCGGCCACTTCTTCCCAACATGAGACCAATGCCTGGGACAGCATAACATATCCAGTGGTGTCTTCTGGTCCAAATCAATATTCCTTGTCCGCTGACCCTTCAGGTGAGCCTTCACCATCACCTCGCTTCCTGCGGGCATAACTACATTGTTCCTTAGAATCAAGCTGCAGATCTTCAGATTTTGGTGTGTGTTTGGAGCCACAGCTTGTCTCGGCCGAGTCGCATGATTTTCCGCGACCATCGTCTCGTGGGTCCTCATAATATGCTTTCCAAGTACCACGACGAATACCCACAGGTTCACAGTGCTCCATCCCAATGTCAACTCCAGCAAGGTCTCCTTCTCGTAAGGTAAAATGTCGCCCAATGCCATTAGAATAAGGTAGGACCGACTGGGTGTTTGTGGTGTCTGCAAGACTTTCACCACAACAGGTCTGATTACAGTCACGGCTTCACTGTGTCTATTAGTATTCGGCAGAGCTTTCCTTGTATCCATCAGTCTGTGATAAGGCTGTAGTCCACCCTTTGCCTAGGGCACGGAGCGTCACTTGAGGTGTTGGCGATGGCGGCCCCAACGAAACCCTTAGTTGTCTTCTGCTTGCTGATCAGCTTTGTAGTGGACAGTCTCTTGCTACATGTGCTGGTTGGCCAGCACACACCACCATCAGGCACTGTTGTATCTTGACAAGACAATGCCGTTGATAATGGAGTAGATTGCAACATTTCCCTGGTTGCTGCAGCGTCTACTTGATGTGACTAAGGTATGCTGCAGCCAAGCGATGGTTCCCAAATCAGTTTTTGAGGGCCTGTCAGATGTCTCCAAAAATTGTCAACATCGGGATCATAATTAGAACTTCTACCACCCATGCCTGGATGCATGTTATGAGTTGTGCAGCTTCCACCTCTGCTGACCATCAGTTGTGGGTGGTGATGGCATCGAACTGATGGTGGAGGACTTCTAAATCTGACAGTCCAGGTGGCTTGATGTGCATGGAGGTCTTCGCACTAGTTTCAAGAGATGTATGCTGTTTTTAATCTTGTGGGTGGAGTTCCAAAAATGATATGCTATTGCTGATTTTTCTGTGTGTTTATACTTTGTGTGCCTAAGGTGCTCTTTGAAACACATTTAGATTTTACTTTTAGTTCTTCCCATATATATTTTCTTGTAATCTTTGCAATTGATTTTGTAAATTCCTGGTTTCTATGAGGAGGGTGTTTCATCAGATATGCTTGATATAATTAGTTTTTTATACTGTGTCTGTATTGTGGGACCAGCATTATATTATAGCCATTGAAGATCTTTTCAAATTTTGTCATGTACTTCAGGTTGTAGGCACATTTCTTAACCTTTTTCTGTGTTTTCCTGCTGCTGGAGGGGTTAAGTCTGATACCTAATTCTTCTTTTTGTTATTTATCATAATGTTTGCTTTGCATAGGGAAAAAATTTAAAGTGATAAGCACTATTATTTCAATGCTCTTATCACCATAACTACTACCTTATATTGATATGCACCTGATTATTATGCAAATAAAGCTCATCTATATCTACCAAATAAGATTCCATTCTAATAGAATAATTTAGAAAGAAATAAGATTTTCTGAAAAAGAGGTATTATACAGGCTGATTCAATAATACTTTTACAACATTTGGGAATGTATTTCTTACATCAGAACAAGAAACAGGTTCATATAAAGATATGCTTAAAACCCTTCATTTTTGCATTATTAATCTATTAATGAAAGTTTACATTCAACGGCTTTCCAAGTCCAACCCAGCAATTTCATTTATATATGCACTAATTCTTAGTAGGCTATGACCCATTTTACCTTGCCCAGTTGGCCTTGCATTGCCAGGTATTTTTGTATACATTTGTTGTTTATCAGTGTGACACTTTCTCCCAGCATGCTGTCAGGTGTTGTCTATAGGGACTTCATTCAGAACACACTCCCAGACTTACTAGAAGATTGCACCTGCAAATAAAAAGAAACTTGTAGTTTATGCATGAAGTAACATCCAGTACAATTTAGTCTCATTTTCGAGATGCATTGCCTGATGTCTACTATGGCAGAGGATAGTTGGAGGACCAGTCCCACGTCTGGCATGTTTCCTTGTTGAGAGTCTTTGGATTTTTAACTTCGTGGGTGATTTAAACAATTGGTTTATGCAGCAGAAATCCCAGATTAATCTATGTGTCATGGAAGCCAGCAAAACCATACACTACTGACAGGGAGTATTTGAGTGAATGCATGTCTAGATACAACAGGAGGACATTTCAATCATTTGCTAAGAGCAGTGTTTGTCTTGAATACTCCATTACAACATCAAAAATAGAACAATGTGTCACATTAAAATGTTTGATAACAATATTTTGAACCTCAGTAAATTAAACGTGTAGGGTTTTGGGACGTCTGTTTATGTGAACATTTTTTCTTGTTAGAATGTTGGGAAGCAGTTTCCAAACTTTGTAAAAGTATTTTTGAGTCATCTTGTATAATTACCTAGTAACAATTTATTTTTGCTAAAAGTTTTGTGCATGAAAGATTGTTTGCAAAAAGTTTCTAACCTGCATTCCCAATGTTAAATGTTGAATCCATTAAATTCACTGTTTACTACTGGTGAGCACAGTTAATTAACTACTATTTCTGCTCTTGTTATTAGTAATGCCCTCCTTTTTAGAGTAAATCATTGAGATGCACTGTAAATGTTTTTAAATAAAGCAAAACCAGATAAAAGTTGTTCCAACTCATCCAAAAGAGATATCTAACAGTACCTCACCAAAATATTAAAAGTTTAAGATAAGTCATATGTCATTCTGTTCATCCTTTAAAATTTACAATATAGGACATGTCAAAATTTAAACTGTATGTACATAATTTACAAAATGTTTGTTTGCAATTTATATTTAAACTCTTCCATGCTATAATATGCATTCGCTGTTAAGTAATTTATAATTGTGTTAATGGCAACTTTAGTGTTACCAATTCCTTTTATTTATTTTGGTAATCTGTTATATGGTTCTTTTCCCATGTTTTCCAAGTCCCTATTATTTAATGTCTCTTTAAGTACTGTTCTGTAATAGTCTTTATTGTTCCTGAAAATATATCTATGTATATTACCGTCTTTAGACACATTTACATCTTATAAAACATGTTTTACAGCTTCTATATATATATATATATATATATATATATATATATATATATATATTTTTCAAAGGATGGCTATAAAACAGCAGCTTGATTCTGTAGAAAAAACTCTCTAAAAGAGATGTGAATATCTTTGAGAATAATATAGCTTCAATGTAATTGATGTTGCAAAGTGCTCTCTGGAAGAATCTTTCATGTTGCACTGTCTATATAAACACAATGAGCAAACTAATTATATTATCTGTACTTAAAGCCTTCTGGGGAACCTTTAAAACCTGCATAATCTGGATGATAGATATTCTAAAACTTCTTTTTAAGTCAAAGCTTGAATTTATTTTGTGTGGCAACTTAAAATAGTTATCTTGATAGAGACCAATCAAAAGCAACAAATTTGTATACTATATGATCATATAATCTTATGCATACAGTTAATTTCACAACTAGAATTAAAAATTTCCAAAACACCAGTTGACAATGTTTTCATAGATATGCATAAAAAGGAGCACCATGAAAAACAACCTTTTGTTAATGGACTTGCAGACCATGATGGACAGCTAATCAAAATTGATTAATATACTCCTAGTTCCAGAAAAGCAATAATATAACCAGTTTTAGAATTATAAATAGGGTGTTTTAAGGACAAGCTGTCTGAGGAATCATACGAAGAGGTATACAATTAAATAATATAAATGATAAGTTTAATTTCTCCTTAAACACCTTTGTAAGAATGCATAGCTGTAGTTTTCCACTCCACATAAGACATCTGAAAATGACTAGCTAATACAATGCAAAAGAAAATCATTCACATTTAAAAGAGAAATTTACTTAGCAATTAGGGAAAGCAACTGCAGTAGATGTATAAAATGTAAAGAATAATTCTAAATAAAGGTTATAAATGCAGCCATAAATCTTGCTATGAAAAACAAATATATTTATGATATGAGCCTAACGTCATATGGAGCTAGATAATTAAGAGACTGGTAAATTTTGCTCAAATATAATATAAAAGAACTTACAGTAAGCCAAAGTGCATTTAATGAAAATTTCAGTTCATACCTATTGGAATCCTGTTTGGAAATTTCCATATCTTTAGAGACATTACCTACAAGTGCAATGAAATAGAAAAGTAGTACAATCCCTCAAAAGCAAATATTCATCAGGATATGATGAAATAACTACAAAAATATTAAAATGATGTGCTGATATTATTTGCAAACCTTTAAGTCCTACATGCAACACATTCTTTTTAACAGGAACATTTCCAGACAGCTTAAAATATTCATTGCTAAAACATAATACTAAAAAGCTTGAAAATGTCAAACCCTAGGCCAGTACCAATAACTTTTTCTTTTGTTTATTGCTTAATGTCCTTTAACCTGGTTGGTCATATCTGACGATGTACCTTTACTTATAGCATTTTTCAAAATATTTAAAACAATTATGTTTAAATAATTTATCACCACCCAGATAAATATATTTTAGTAAAGAAACAGTGTGGATTCAGGAGGAATATATCATTCAATGATGCCACATTCAAGTTATCTAATGGGGTTCTTGTATTCTTTAATGACACTAGGAATATTCGGTGATCTGCCACAGGCATTTGGCTGTGTTATTCACAAAATACTTCTATTACAAAAATCACACTATGGTACTAGGTGCAAAGGGCATCAATGGATTACATCATATGTATTGAACAGAAAGCAAACATTTATAATAAATACTTCAAATAATAGCAGGGTATGCTCTGAATTGTCCTGAAATAAGGCAAGGTGACCCACAAGGTTCTGTTCTTGGTCTCTTAATTTTAATGTATATTAATGCTCTAACTGGAATAATAAACAATCATGCTTGTCCAGTTCTTTTTGTGTATTATACAGGTACCTATAAAATAAATCAACTCCTAGAATCATCTAATAAAATCTTCAACACAAAACTAATCAGTTTGAAAGTAACAAAGTTCATATTATTTTGAAAAAACTAACTACATTAGTATTTGCACAAAGCACAAAGTATTTGAGACTTAAGGGTAGTATGTGAACATAATCAAATAGCAGGAGCAGGTAATATAAAAATCCTGCTTATTATCAACCATAATGTGAATTTGGAACAATTTATTGTATATATACTACCCAAACTGAGCTATCCGTGTTTTGCAATCAGATTATTAATGCACCCTATAAAGTAGAGCACTTTAAAATCAGCTTGTTATGCTTATTTTCATTCATTAATGATATATGAAATATTATTCTGGGGAATTTCAGTAGATTGCAGAAAAGTGCTTATTATTCAAAGAAAGTTAATAAGAATAATGGAAAGGGCAAGATGGTCAGCTCACTACAAACTACTGTTCAAAATGTTTGTAATTTTACTATTAGCCTGCAAATATTATTCTGGACATATGTATTTTTAATAGGTAAGTCAGAAAAAGTTCACAAAAAAGGCAGATATTAATACGAGGGTCATACTGAAAGTCACGAGCAACCCATTGTAAAATTTTAAATTTCAACAATGTAATGAAACGAATTGCAGGATTGTAATCTACAGACTTTAAGCCACATGTTGACATATTGTGACGTGATTATCTTCTATCACGTGACCACAGACGATGTTTGAAAAATGGCTGACATTGATGTTTCGTTTCGACAGCATGCTGTCATTGAATTCCTTGTGAAAGAAGGAAAATCTGCTCCTGAAATTCATCTCAGACTTCGTGCGTATGGAGGTGTCTGCATGGGTGCCAGCAGTGTTAGAAGATGGGTGAAACATTTCAAAGATGGAAACACGAGTCTGCAAAATGCGCCTCGTAGCGGGCGTCCTCGAACTGCCTCTACAGAACGCAACAAGGAAAGAGTTGATGAGCTCATTACAGGAGATAGGCGTTTCACTGTGAATGAAATTGCTGCGCAACTTGGAATAGGACATAGTGCAGTGCAAGAAATGATCCACAGCTTGGGTTATCGAAAGGTCTGTGCCCGTTGGGTCCCCCGTTTATTGACTGAAGACCACAAACTTCAGAGAAGAACCATTGCACAAAACCTTCTTCAGAGATTTCATAATGAAGGTGATGAATTTTTGACGTGTATTGTGACTGGAGATGAGAGCTGATTCCATCACTATGAGCCAGAAACGAAATGTCAGAGTATGGAATGGCACCACTTGAACTCGCATCGAAGAAGAAAGCGAAGACAGTGCAGCCTGTAGGAAAAGTTATGGGTAGTGTCTTTTGTGATGCACAAGGTTTCATTCTGGTTGACTTTCTTGAACCTGGACAAACCATAAATTCTGCCCGCTACATCAAGACACTTCTGAAGCTCCGTCGGGCTTTGTGTGATAAACGCCCTGGAAAGAGGATCATCCTTCAACAGGATAATGCACGTCCGCATACGGCCCATGCCACTATGGAGAAGATCAGGGCATTAGGGTGGGAAACTCTTCCACATCCTCCCTACAGTCCCGACTTGGCACCCTCCGACTACCATCTTTTCGGTTCTGTGAAGGAGCAGATGCGTGGCCAACGCTACGAGACGCTGGAGGATATTCGGAAAGCAGTGCGTCAGGGTCTGCGGGCAGCTGGAACGGAGTTCTATCACAAGGGCATTTTCAAACTTGTAGAACGATGAGAAAAAAGTGTGCAATACAATGGAGACTATGTCGAAAAGTGAAAGAAAGTCTGTAGATTATGATGATGTATTTGGTTTGGCTTAAAAATAAATATTAAGATTGTAAAACAGTGTTGCTCATGACTTTCAGTATGCCCCTCGTATTGCCTGCACTCAGGTAGAAGTTAATGGATTTCCTGTTTTAGAAATTGCTGCTATTTGAGTTTTGCTTTTTGCTGAACTAGCATGACTACTGGAACCAGAGGAGTTTAAGGGAGCAAGTTTCCATTACTGGATTCCTGTGATTCAGATTGATAATGCTCCCCAATCCTCAACATCGCTTGCAATTGGAAAATGCGTAAATGAATTTCAGGATCAGTATCACGGTTCTTTTCTGTTTAACAAAGGCATTTGACTGCAAAGTCTATATATACTTATAAAAATTAGGAAGGTATGGTACTAGAAGAATATCACAAGTCTGGATTTAATCATATCTGAAAAACAGATTACAGCATGTTGTAATAAATCATAAATAATAAAGGGATAGTATTGGAAGTTAAATCAAAATTTGAAATTGTTACGCAGAACCTCTGTAAGTCTCAAAATTGGGCCTATTATTGTTTCTAATAGATGTTATTAATCTTTTTGAATTATTAGAAAGCAATGGAAAGTAAGCAACAGTTTATGCAGATGATATGATGATAATGAAAGGTGAATCAGTAGCAGTAGTGGAGGGTAAAGCAAATGCTTTACTCAAAATAAATAAAGCAATACTACTCAAACCTAGAAATGATACTAACACCCAAAAAATAATTGAAATTATTTAGTGAGTCAATTTTGTAACACTACATCACTTACTTTTATTAATGGAAGTACATAACTTCTAAAGCATATTTTCCATTAATAAGCATAAGTGATGTGTTACAAAATTGACTCACTAATTAATCTCAATTGATAGAACACAATTGTCACAAAGTTCACCATATATTAGTAGTAGCCCATAAAAACATCCCAGATAAATTTTAAATTATGAAAGTGTAATAAAAAGAATGTTAAACTTGATATTGAAGGAGAAATAATACCTGAAATTGAATACACAACTTTTCTAGGAGTAATAGTAAATAAACATTTAAACTGGAAACCATATTTAAATCACATAACCAAGAACATAAACAAGGGCATATATAATGAGGGAAGTAAGAAAAACTATGGATAACGAACCACTTAAACAAGTATATTATGCTTTCATATTTTCACACATAAGGTGTGCGATAAGCTATAGCGAAATATTTCAGTTCAGAAATGAAAAATATGTTAAAAAAAAAAAGAAAAAAAAAAGGCAATTAGAGTAATAGAAAATGTTAGTGGTAGACAAACATGTAGGTTATTTTTAATCATTTTGGTATTTTAACCATTATATAGAATATACTTTGCAAGAAGAAAAGAAAACAAAAAGTGCAAATGCACAGTCCAGCGTATGGAAATGTGCCAATATTTGGAACAGCTGTTTAGGTTGTTAGGTGAATGGTGCCACTCCTCTGCCAGTCCCCAGTTCAAATCCCTGTCAGCTTATAGCAAGGTGTGATTGGTAATGTAAGCTTGCCCTTTGTTTCATGATGGCAAACCAGAGGCCCAGACAGTTTTGGGTGAATTGAAACATATATCTCAGAATGCATCTTAAATTGATTATATTATTAATGGCTGTTGAGGAGAGGAGCAAAAGCCTATGCTATGTGAGTAATAAGAATGCCAACTTCTACATATTTTTCAGAGGAAGGAGATGAGTGATGAAGCAAATTTATCTGTTTTGTTATAGGTGTATTAACTTGATACATATTTATTTAAAATCATGCCCTTTCATTACAAAATAGGTTGCTGCAAATTTTATGATCAGTAAACACAAAAAATACCAAGCATTCCTAAAACATGTTTTCTTAAAGTAAACAAACATAAGGGGGAAAACATAAAGACAATCATGGAATTAAAGTGACCTAATGTTCTAGTAATTAATTCATGAACCCCTCTTCCTTAACGCATCCATTCTGCCAGGAAGTGGTTTTGACAGTAATTCCCCTCATGTTAAATTGTATTCTTGACTCTCCCCTTGCACTACTCACTTTGGCCATACCTTTTATTCATCAGTCATTTGCTTGCATGTCAGAATTGAATACATACCAATAGGATATTGGCAAAACCAGGACTTGTGTGGAACTTAAATGAGGAAAAGGTTCTGCCAACATTAAATAAACATTAAAGAATCACACCAAAACACATAACAGTATTGGCACATTACATGCACCAGATTTACATATGCATAATTCAAGAAATAACAATAATTACTTTAGATTCATATTTTGAAGGTACACTAAACAAGAGTGTATAAGAAACCCAACACACTGTGTAAGAAACATAGCCAAAGTCCCGTTTAAGAAATTGCCTGATGGTGTAAAAGTGACAAATAAAACTAAATGTCTTGTAAAAGAATGAAAGATATGCTTAATACAATATGCCTGGAAGAATTCAAAAGCAGAAATACATAATAAACAGCTTTTTTGAATATATGTAATAAAACTGATACTGCGACATGTCCTTGTAATATTTGTATTCAAAGGGTCAATATATTATGTTATCTAATATTATCAATCACGCGAATCACTTTTGTTGTCATAATGCACCCAGATTTCTTCATAATTGGTTTCAATGAATTCTATCATATGTTGGCACAGTTACCTTTCCTTTCAGTTTATGTTTGGAGTAGAATAAAAACATGTTTCAAGGAAATAATTGAACATTAGTTCAGTAACATTAATATGATTTACAACTGCAGCACTACTGCCAAGACACATTGAGACTGTTAGATTTATTATGTAATAAACTCTAAAAATCTTATTTCTTTTACTTATTAAAAGACAATCAAGATCTTATCTCTGCATTCATCCCTGTACCTGCCAACTGTGCAAGTAGATGGCACACTCTATCCCCAATCCCCACGCAAAGTAAAAACAGCATGCTAACTGATGCTTTCTGGATATATATACATAAATGGAACACACTCCAATGTAATCCTGTGGACATGTCTGTAACCAGATACTTCCTCTGGGCAGAAGGGGCCTGGAACATACATCTTGGCAGCGGTGCTACTCCCTGGATTGGACTAAATGTGCTGAGTATACCAAATTGCTGCCCTAAATTATCATTGAATTATAAATCATTTCGACATTGTGATGTGGATCAACCCAGAAGGAGATGGCAAGGTAACTTAATATGGAACTCTGTGATTAGAACTGATTACACAGGCCTGCAAATAATTTTTTTTTTTCTACAGCAGAGGGTTAAACGGTATGCTTGTATCACATATTGCTTTTCTGGCATGCAGAAAGGAAATATGTAATTTTTTTCCTTTATTTCTAGTTTCTAAATACAATTTAAAATGCATATCATGCACACTAAGAAAACATTTCAATTCTGGCAAGTAGAAGGGAAATATGTAATGTTTGAATTTGTTTCTGGCTTTTGTGTACAATTTAAAATGTAGGAAAGGTGCAAACTAAGGAACAATCTAAATTCTACAGATATCACAGTTTACACTGAACTAGAAAATTTCAAACACACCTTATGAATGTCTTTTCTCCTCTGATTTATTGAAAACAAATGTTAGTTGAATTGCATTTGTGGTCCTGCTGAAGGTTGTCTCTAATTAATCACTAGCAGTATTTGGCTAACATGGAGACATTTCATCGACCCTGATACTTGTATCCATCTCCTTTATATCCTGTTGGAATGTCTTTCCATGATATTTACTTAATGCACTGAAGTTTTCAAGTAAAAATTCAAGATGAAAATGCAGAAAATTCAATTTAACACTAGAACTGTCAAGCAGTCATTTTGACTGATTTTTACTTTTTAGTACCCTGTTTCTACTACAACTGTTAACTCCCATTATTTATTGTAAGTTTCTTACTTTTTCAGAGTTATTATACAAATTGTATATACAGATTTATATTTCATTTGATTAAGTATTTTTATTTTTAACACAGTTTATTCTTAAATTTGGCAAGCGGTCACTTTGACCGCTAATATATATAGTGTCACCATAATCAGATTTATAGCATTATATTGTTGAAACAATCTCTTTTTAGTATTACACTGTTCATGGCTGTTGTGTCGGCAGTGGAAATTCAAGATAAATACATAGCAATAGGCTCAAATGGTTTGTGATTACTCATCATACAGATTATTTGAATAGTATCCTGTGAAGAGTGGACATGTCTCTGTCATTTGTGTCTGCAACATTTTCTCATAGATAAGGAAATTTAAACACTTTACAATGATATTCCTGAAGACCTATCAACTTATTGGAATTAAAAGATGAACCTGTTACAGAGGATCATGTGCAGTAAGAATATCATGCATTAGATCTTCTGAGAGTTCCAACAGCAAAGATGAGCTATTTGAAGTTTTGTCTGAAAATCTACAAACTGAAGGTATTATTTATTGACAATTGCTTTTTGAATTTTGTTTTCTATTTATTATGAAAGAATGAAAATTGATTTTTATGTATCCTATTTTCTCAGAAGATGAAGGGCCGCACCGTGGCCGAGTGGTTAGACAACTCACCTCTCACCTAGACAGCCCGGGTTCGATCCCAAGTGACCGCATGTGAGATTTGTGGTGGACAAAGTGGCGCTGGAGCAGGTTTTCTCTGGGAACTCCAGTTTCCCCCACCATCACATTCCACCAGTGCTCCAACTTCATTCATGTATTGCCATAAGCAGTTAAAGTGGGCATTAAACACTACCAAAAAAAAAAAAAAGCCGTGGAAATCCTGTACTTTATTTTGAACAAACAGTACATTCTGAAGAAGCATCAGCATTTGCTGATCCTAATCATGTACTAATGCAGCCTCATAGAAGAAGAGAATTTCAAACGAAAGCTTACATTCCTGATGTAGGCTCAAAATTACTAAGCAAGAATGGAATAACGGAGTGGACAGTAGTTGAATTAATTTGGTGTTACTTTGCATTGTAGAATTACTCAGCAGAACATATTGAAAGACAGTGAAGGACCTATGCCATACTCAAAGAGGCATGTTTCTAAGGATAGTGCAGCAAGTGCCTGGCGTATATTCATAGATAAGTTTATACTGAAACACATAACAAAGTGCACTGAAACAGAAGCAGGAAAGGTGCTGGATAATAATTTGTGGTGAGTGAATTTAGAAAAGATAGATGCATTTGTTACTTGTTACACGTACAGGATGCACATCGAATCATCGAGTCTATGCTGAAACACATAAAGAAGTGCACCTAAACAGAAGCAAGAAGGGTGCTGGATAATGATTTGTGGTGTGTGAATTTGCTTTGTTATACATACAGGTTGCACTAGGATCAGGGCCAAAAAGTTAGATGAATTATATTCCAACAATTGGGGACCCCTATTTTTCAGGGAAACTATGAGAAGGAATAGGTTTCAAGAAATTCTAAGATTTATTCCTTTTGATATAAAGAACACCATATTGGAACACTTTAAAGCTACAAATATTGCTATAGTTTCAAGCACCTGACACAGATTTATTGTAAATTATTGATTAACTTTCTGTACAGGAGCATATCTCACAGCTGACGAACAACTTTTCCCAAGCGACTTTTCCTTTTCTTCAATGCATGGTGTACAAACCTGATAAATTTGGGAGAAAATTTTGGCCTCTCTTGAATGTTAACAGCAAATTTCTTTGTAATGGAATTAACCTATCTTGGCAAAGACCAACAGAGAGCAGCTAATGAAAGCCTTTCGGAAAATGATGTAATAAGATTAGTAGGACCCTATGCAAAAAGGGAAGGAATGTAATAACACATAATTTTTCTACCACAGTTAAACTTGGAAATATGCTGAAATATTAAAACACTACTATCATTGGAATCATAAGACATACAAGAAAAGAAATCCCAGACACTGTAAGGGAATGAAATATCTGCTGTTTACATGGATACACTTCACTAAATGTATACCATGGAAATGGAAACAAAAATGTCCTACCATATAGTACCAAATTATTCAGATGTAGAAATAGATAGAAATGCAAATAACTTACTGAGACAGTTAGCTTCTAAAACAAGACCAATGTTACTGTTGATGTATTGGATCAGGTGACAACAAATTATTCTGAATGGCACTCATAGATGGCCAATATATGTTATCCATAACATCCTTGTTATAGCAGGCATCAATTCATGGATGATTTTCACAGGTGTAACAGGAAGATTGATAAGTCATAGAAATTATATCCTTAAACTTGTAGAAGAATTACATAATGAGTATATATTGTCCAGAAAATAGCCAAGTAGCAGAAATGAAGAGGGAGATAAAGAAATGGTGAAAGAACATGAAAAACTGGAAGCACAAAAGAAAGATAAGAAGACACCACATTGCCAAATCAGGAGATGTTGGAACAAGATTAATGAACACTGTGACAAATGCAAAAACTGGTCTGGGGACGTTGCCTACTCAAAGTAACCAAGAAAGTCATTTGTAAATCACATAAACAGGACATTTTCTAACCTATTGTAGGTTATAAATAATGAGAGTGAGGTAGGAGAAAAATTACATGTTTCTTCAGGAAAACAATAATATCAAATAAAAAGAAGTATTTTGGAGAGTGGAACACCATAATTTAAATGAATTGAGTCACCTTTTTTTACACTTTTTTCTTCAACTTTGCCTTCATTTGGGAAGACTGGTTTCAGGGTACTTTAACCCTATCTTCAGTTCTGGAGATGACTGATGCTACACGGAACTGAAGATAGGGTTAAAGTACCCTGAAACTGGACTTCCCAAACAAAGGCAAAGTTGGAGCCAAAATGTTTTATATGCTATCTAGTTCTTCAGTTGTTCATTTAATTACCTTTATGTTGTCTATAGTTAACTGATGCAAGAAATTACTTTTATAGAATGATCTATAGCTATAAAATTAAATGAGCTATGGACTAACAATTATTGTAAATCTTTAACTAGTAGATATAAAATCTATAAAGAGAAATGTAGGAACATGCAAATAAATGAAAATACCAATAAAAATTTTGAATATTACATACCTATGTAAAATTTATATTTTTAAAAATCCCTTGCAAATTTGAAATTAAAACTGAATTGTTTAGTGTTGTAATAACATGCATTGAAAATAATGCTAGTGATGAATGGTTAGCAATAATGCAGTAGTCAAAATGATTGCACTGTAGGTTTTAAGTATACAACTAGCTCCAGCAGTTCTAGTGTTAAGCTCATAATGCATCTGAGTGCCTTTAAATTTTTGGGCATGGCTTTAACAATATGTACATATTAGTTATCTTTAACATTACCCAACATTTTGTTTATAACTTCATTGAATGAGTACTAAGCTTAAACATTTATGTTTGTGAATCTGTGGACCATCAAAAATGCGTTATTTCACTTTTGATTCAAACAACATTGGAAATTTATGAATAAGATGTTGGAAACATGTACCACATTTGTCCAAAGCTTTTGCAAAATACTACATTAACCTTAAATTGATATGTAATAGTAGTAGCAAAAATCTGTTGTGAGTCAATCAATGGGTTTTTTATTACACTTTTGGTCCCTGCACTAAATCTTTTCTTTTTGGCCAATTGGTTTCACCCCAGTGTCTTTCTCTTTCTCTGGAGTACCATTCATAGAAAAAGCACAGGCATTTTGTGTACCCTGCTTGTTGGCCCAGTAAAATCTTGCAAACTTTAAGATCTCAGCACACATACCACTTGTGTTCATTATTATTAATTTTTATTATTAATTTTTTTGGTATGTTTCTTTATGGGATGTACAGTAAACTATTGGAGCTGAAGCAAACATATTGTCACTGTACAGCAGAACACATTTCAGACTTATCTTGCTTGAGTTATTAAATAAATGTCAATCTTTTGCTTTGTAAGCTGTTCCAAGATGATATATAAAGTTAGGGATATCACTTTAATTTAATAGTTCCCTTCTTTATAAAATATTTCTTGAATTCTTTTTCTTGATACCTGTATCGCTAGAAAGTTGTTCCATGTGGTTGAACCTTTTTAAGTCTGCTTTTTTCTTTAGTAAGACCTAAAGTATGTACTAAATTATTTGTTTTTGACTGACTCTTTGGATTTGAAATGTCATCTACTAAGTCTGGGGACCAATTTAAGTCATGTTCTATACTTGAAACAGTAGTATTCTCTGGTAACACCACATATGGTGGTGGAACAGGAGCATCAGGTCCATGAGGCACAGGTCTAATTGCTGATGGCAAGCTTGCATATATAACAACTACCTTGTTTTTTATTGAATCCAGATATATTATACAGACAAATATAGCATTCATTAAAATGATTTGTTCTTCATGCCATACCATAGGAACACCAAAGAGCATAAATGAACAATCTCCCTTATACCACTGTCTTAGATTTTCTACAAGCCTTTATAGGCAATATGAGGAGCAAATTTCTTATATTGATCTCCTAATTTAATATTAAAACAGGCCAGATAAAGCTCTTGATAAATGTAGTAATGTTTCTTTTTTACTACTTTATCACATAACATCCACATAGGTAACAGTAATTGTTATGATTGTTCACATTTACCCTCGGACCACTTGAACTTGCCATTTTTTTACCCAAATAAACTTCACAGCACAATACAGCTTCAAAAGAGATCCTCTGAGAAGAAGCTTATAACTGTACTGAGGATTCTCAGATAGGTTCCTATCAATATCTTAGGCAATAGATTTTTATGAAATAGGTTCAACATTACACGTTAACAGAGATATTGGTATAACATTACATCATTGAATTAGCATATTCCTAAAAGGGTCAGCTGAAAAGTCCCAGGCCTCTCAATGAAAACAGCATTTTAAGAATTTTTTTTTTTTTTTTTTTTTTGCTTTATTTCTCAACATAAAGCTAATACATTTGTCATAGTGGTATTGTAATTTAATTAAGCCATTTCTATAATGTGATTTATCAAGGTCCTCAAAATAGCTGTTTACCGCATCAATGACCTCCTCATTGCTGTGAAATCTTCATCCTCCAAGAAATTTTTTGAGGTTTGGAAACAGGTGGTAGTCACTGGGTGTTAAATCTGGTGAATAGGGTGGATGTTCAAGCAATTCAAACTTTAATTCACAGATTTTTCCCATTGCAATAACTGAATGGTGGGCCGGAGCATTGTCATGATGAAACATTTTTGTTTTTGCCAAATGATTTTTCTTTTCACCTCATCACTAACATGTTGCAGTAAGATTTCATAGTAGTCACCAGTGATATTTTTATCGTTTTTCAAGTCATCAATAACGATAATTCCCTGTGCATCCCAGAAAACACTCGCTATAACCTTGTTAGCTTAGAAAATTGACTTTGCCTTTTTTGGAGTTGGTTCACCTGGCGCAACCTACTGTTTTGACTGTGATTTACATTCTGAGTGTAGTGATCTATCCAAGTTTCATGCATGGTAACATGCCGTCTCAAACATTCACTGAGATTTTTACGGTCGAGCTCCACATTCTTAACAGAAACAGTTTTTCGTGCAACTTTTGCTCAGGTGTCAACAAATGTGGCACCCATCTTGCACAAAACTTGTGAAAGCCCAAAACATTACTTAAAATATTACCTGCACAACTTTAATCATCAGCCTTCCAGTACTAAACAATGAATTTTTTCAATAATCTCTGGAGTTGTCACTGCTACAGGGCGTCCAGAGCTAGGCTCATCACTAATGCTTGTACATCCCATTTAAAACTCTGCAACCCACCTTTTAGTCATTGAATATGAAGGGTCAGAGTCTTTCAATGTACTGTCTATTTCTTCCTTGATTTCTTTAGGTGTTAATCCTTTCAAATGAAAATATTTGATCACTGCTCGTTTTATCAATTCCTCCATTATTGTGAAAATTCTAAAGTTGTTTAAAATGCTGTCATTTGAAAACTAAACAAGCTATTGACCTGTAACTATGGATACAAGCTAGTCTTAGAGTTAAACTATATGATGCTACCGCCTAACTGGCCTAGTGACACCATATCTGTGTGGGGCCTGGGACTTATCAGCCAACCCTTGTATTCTAATCAACCATTCTGTAAGTTGGATATGCAGTGAAGTCAATAGTAGTATATTAAATTTTTGATTTTGTGTTGAAATAGAGTTGTTCAAAATCTGTACATGATAGACAAAAGCCATTACTATTTTCTAAATTAGAGCATCCAATTTGATCATTATACTCTACAATACATGTGCCACATAATCTTTGTAGGCCTGTGTTACAGATCCATCTTATAGTTAATAATGATGGTAATGATAATGGCAATCATAAAGAATATTTAAATTAGTTTTGAGAAAAGTGGCCACAAATAGCCCCTGTTTACATTCTTAGGCCCTTATAAAATGCTGGAATTCAAGGTTTTAGGGTATGGTATATGCACACAAATAATTCTTCTACATGAATGCTGTTTTTCTATCACTTGAGAATTCATTATATGCAGTGGCATATATGGTTTAGAAAAATGTTTTAATCTCCTTCCATCTTTTCATAATCTCCATGCACTCGCTTATCACCAATGATGGCAAGTTCCTAGAGCAATAATTCTCTACCTTAAGTAGTACACAGTGTATTTAACAATGGTGGGATTCTGCACCTAAGGCCTATAGCCATCGCCATATACTGGAAGTTCTTCCAGAAGTTCCTTTTCTTGCCATTAAATATACATTTAAGCGGATCCAAAATGTCATTGGCCTCAGCCGGGATCGAAACCACAACCTCAGGGGCATAAATCCAACTCTTAACTATTTGTACCAATGTGGTCATCTTGTTTTATGAATAAGTATTATATTATGAGTAGTATTTTTGTTTAAGAATGACTGTCTAGTATTATTGTTAAATGCATATTCACATTATACACAATATACTGAAAGATATGCAAACCCCCAAAAACACAGGAGAAATAGTTTAATTACATTAAATTAGCAGTCATACAATGTTACATTTTCCAAACTTTTCATCCTAGGAGCATTTCTACATGTATACATGAAATCAATATCATCTTCTTGGTTGGCTGTGAAACCTTTGTATTGCAATATCAATAATATAATTCTTGATCTGTTGTTGAATACAGAACCGTTAGCTCATTTATCAGATGAAGGTGGCAAAATATCCATTGTACATTACCATTAGCATGTCAAATGCTGTTTAAAGAAATTTTTGTTTCATTTGAGGGAAGGCACTGGAACCTAGAAGAAGCAATATATTTAGCTTGCAATGACCATCAAATCTCTCTCATCTAGAGGTAGAGGTTGCACTTAATGCCATTGTTGAGGAACAGTAAATAGTTTTTGGACCTTCATTCTTAAGTTTTGGCACATCATCAGCTTTCTCATGGACATTACTTCAAGTCATCTAAATCCATATTGGTGCATGGCTTATATAGCAGCCTGTTTAACATCCTCTATTCTGTGGCAACAGTATATAATGTCCATAATTTTGATTTGTAGAATATCATAAACCACTTCAGTATGCACAAAACTTAAAGAAAACACCTCCAACAGATAACAACAATGGGAACTTTTAAAAAATGATGAACATCCTCAGAATCACATTCTTGTGCACTATCGGTAATGCATAAAAAGTTATATTCGGTGTGTCCCTGTTTGAAAACAATGTTCATAATTGATATGAAAAGTTTCATCCTGTTAGTGCCAACTATGGAGGTTTCTTCTCAACCATTTTCTTCAGTGCATTTGATTTTTTGGTGATGTAGAAGTTGCCTATTCCTGAAGGCATAATAAAGAAACTGCTGCATACTTTGATATTTCTGACTGGTTTTAGTAGTACAGGTTTAACACATAACTAAAGCAGTGTACAAAGAGAGCCTGTGGATGTTACTGGTTAACTTGCAACTGGAAGTTGGCTATGCCACATACTATTGCAAGGGTGCCATTGTAGGTTTAGCCTACAGTTTTCTTTGAACAAATTTTCCACATGTCAAAATAGAGCTGCTGATCATTTATTTGTATTTATTTGCTCAATAGAGCAACCACATGCTATATATACACACACACATCCATGCATAAGAAGCTGTGTCTTGTCTGAAAAAATCAGTGATATAAATATAACCAATGAACAATGCAGTAATCATGAAATGGAAGGATGGATCCTTTACAATTTTTATGATAAGAGTTTTACCACAATTGGTGCATGAGGGAAGGTTAAACCAATTATTATAACATAATTCCACATTTTAGAGGAGCGAGTAAAGAAATACTTGCATATGTTGTTAAACTGGACAACAGCTACCACACTTACATATATGAGAGCTTACATTAACAACATGTAATAAAAGGTTAAAATTATTGCTGTTATCAAATAGGAATAACCAAACCGATATTAAGAAAACAGTAGCGTAGCATGAAAATACAAAGTTTAAGTTGTAATATCACTTCTGTATTTCAGCCATAATTTAGGGGAGGTAAAGTACCCTGCCAATCCAGTAGCTGGAATTATATACTGGAACTCTCAAAGGTGTTAAGTTCCATAAATTCCAAAATTGAGGTATATATCAGAAATATTGCTTTTAGCCAGGCTATTTTCTCTCAAAAGCAATATATTCCTGTTGGTTATCTTTTAGTTGAAATTGATGGTGACAGATAACACTGATGTTAACTCCAGCAGTCATGCTCTCTTGAAGAGTGTTAAATGCCACATTGGCATTATCACTAATAAAATGGAAATTCATGTTGATAATTTGGCAGTTCTAATTTCAGTGTTGTTCTAGTATTATTAATGCTAAGTTGTATGTAATTGACAAAGACAGTTTAGTTATACTATTAAGTTTTAGAATATTCAGTGGCATAACAAATTTCAGAGGAAATCCAAATATGAGTTTACCATTTTTCCTAATACCAGATATAAATCTTACTCCATGTTATTTACATATGCTTAATATGATAATAGTCTAGTGTGAATACTTTACTTTGACATATGTCAATACTTGTGTAAGAACCAATGAAAATACTTAATTAACACATTATTTATAACTAAACTCATTTAAGAATTCTAATCCTCAAATGTGCTCTGGAAGAAGTGACCATCTTTGGATGAAGTAAGATTTGGCCATGACGAACATAAAGAGCTCTATTCCATTATGAGCCACATTTTATGCATAATGGTGTACAGACCAGATGTCTGTGCTCATCCATATTGCTTGGGCCTATTTTATAGTAGATGTGCACATTTCCATTCCACTCAGTATAATTCTGTTCAATTCAATGATATAAGAATGTTTGAGGATTACAATGTGCAAGTACATTAGGCATGTGCATTATGACATTTTTGAAGCACTGTTTCAAAAATCAGCAAATCAAGATTTTAATTGCTTATATGAATACAGTTGTGATGGTTTTCTAGGTGGGATACTCAGGGAGATTTTTCAACTACACACCCTTTGCCAGCAGTTAAAGTGAAATTATATACAGAAAATCCAGGAATGTTGGCACTGGAGGACAAAGAGTTGGGAAAAGTTATTCTTAAACCTACACCAGTATCATCAAAGGTAAGATTAAAAACATGATTCATATTGCTTTCATTATTTAATAACCATAAAATTTCAACACAGAAATCATTGATTAGTCAAATTATAATAAAAATAAAATGTTGATAGAATTACATTTCAACATCACAATGATAATGTTGATGGTGGTGATGATGATGATGATGATGATGATGATGATAAGGAAAACAGTATAGGTAATGTATTATGAGGGGCATTCAATAAGTCCTTAGAAAATCCAAGAAATGGCACTCATAGTATCAAAAAAAGTTTACATTTAGTAAGCATTATCTCTTACTAGATGGCAGTTAGGGCTTCAGCTATATTCATCATATGGCTTCTTGTCATTGACAATTGAATCAACAAACTTGTGTTTATTTAGAAAGATGAAGAAAAAAAACAGAGTTTTGTGTCTGATTAAACGCTTCCATTTAAAAGGCTTAACACCAAAAAATATCAAAGCCAAACTGGATGAGATTCATAGCATACCTATCTGCTCCAGTGTTTGCAAAACTTTAGAATTGGGCAAATGAGTTTAATGCAGCTGTATATTCACAAATGATGAACATTTTTCAGGATATCCTGGGGAAATGTCTTTCTTTGAAATTGTTGATAAAATTCATGATCAATGATTCAAAGTTCTTGAAATAGTTGAGGTCACATGCATATCACAAGCTGCAGTGTTGTCAATATTGCACCAAAAATTATGTCCAACAAAGATCTTGACAATTTGGGTGCCACACTGAGAATAAATGCAAACGTGTAATCAATTTGGAAGCTGTTTTGACAATTTTCCCTCTCCATCTTGATGAGTTCCTGCATCAATACATAACCATAGACAAAATATGGACACACTGTTAGTTTTCAGAGAGAAAAGTACAGTCAGAACAGTGGATTTTTAAATGTGAACTAACTCCAAAGAAGGCAAAGGTGGTGTAACTGACCAACAAGGTAATGGCCTTAGTTTTTCTTCTACATGCAGAATCATCTACATTGATTATTTGCAGAAAGAACAACAAAAGATGAGTATTATCCATCATTATCTGAGTAAAGAAATAAAGAAAAAATGCCCTCATCTGGCAAAGAAAGATATTCTCTTCCATCAAGACGATTCACATTATTCATTAGATGGCCCCCCCCTTCCAATTCATATTTTTTTTTTTTTATTTTCAAACTTGAAAAAGTGGCTTGGTGAAACCAATTCACATCTAACATGGAGGTCATCTTCTAAACAAATGCTTATTGAGGACCTTCTGAAATCCTACTTTTTGGATAGCTTACAGCAGTTGGAGAAATGCTGGGAAAAATTGTTTTGAGCTAAAAGGAGATCATGTAGAAAAAAAAATCTAACAAAAATAATTTGCTTTTCTATATTTTTCTAAGCACTTATTGAACACCTCTTTAATGAAATAATGATTACTAATAGACTAGTGTAAAATAGGTACACTTAAAAGGGACTTCTTATTTTTTTCTGCCCAAAAAAGTTTTGGGAATGTGATACCTAGGAAGGAGTTACTTAGAGTTTCCTGTACACAAGTACATAGTTTCTGTTGCATACTACAAATTGAATAGCTGCTGACATTTGTGGGTGATACCCATTACAAACAGTATGCAGTCTACGAATTTCTCATTGTGGTGAAAGAAGCAGTAGGAAATATTCAGAAACATTTGTATGTCTATGGTGCATCTCCGGTCAATAGGAGTATAGTCGGTTGCTGGGCATAAAGGGTTAGTGCCTCATAAGGTGGTACTGCAGAGCTCCAAGATTAGCAGATATTGACAAGGAAACCCTCCATAGCTATCACACCTGGCTTACTTTTCACAGCATACTGATGTTTTCATTTGAGAGGATCAACACATTATTATTCTGCATGTAGCGCCACAGATTCAGTTCCAATGGAAGTATGATACTCTTAGATACTTAAAAATCTGTGCAACATGGGTTTTGCGGTTTCTCACAATGAAACACCAATTTCAAAGAAAAGGCATTTCTTCTGATTGGTCATAACATTTTGAAGCTGTCCCAGATTGTGATAAGTGATGAAAATTGAGTTCATCAATGTGAGACTAAATCAGAAACCCAATTAAAGGGATGTCAACTTTACTCTCGACATAGGAAAAATAAAATTCAAAACAACTACTGTGTATAGATGTCATGGGTCTGCAGACAAAATGTTTTTATGTGCCCCCCCCCAAACTTTTTTAATGCATATGAGTTTAATTATTAGGCATTATAAATTGCTTAAATTTTATTCTATTTATTAATTATTTTTTAAATCAAAATATTTCAGAAACCTACATATTTTTACTGAAAAAAACACTTAAAGTTAAAATATTCTGTTTAATTTTAGACACATCCGAATTAGCATTGCAAATTAATGAAAAATGATGCAGCTTCCTGATTTTCTTTTAAAATTTTGTTCAATACTTTTACACCACACAAATATTAAAACTAATTTTGGGCTCTCAAGAATATACCTTTTTAAACTCACTTCAAATTTGTTGTTTGAACCTTTGGAATACAAGCAATAGTAAATGTTTTACTCTGTTTGTCTACGTACACTTGAGCTGTAACAAGGTCAATATTTAAAAATCTTATCTCTATAATTTTTTATTAATGGATATGGCCATTGGTGCAGGATCTCTTGAATTCCAGTTACATCACACTTGGTTCTGTTATTTTTGTTTCTACTGGTATTGAAAGAATACTGTCATTAGACACCAAACTATCTTTTGGTAAAATGTAGAGAGACCTTTGGTTGTTCTATTTTCTCCAGCTCTTTCAGGTTTTTCTTTGCATTTCCCTTTCTGTGATTATTTTTGTATACTTGAATTAAACACTTAATTTGGCATTGTATCTGGAATAAATAATGAAAATAATTAATTGAAATATATGTTTACACAAATGAGCAAAATGTTACTACTTAATAATAGTAACATTAGCTGTATTAAATTATTGGTGAACACTTAAAACACTAAAAAAACAAACCATTAATTTTGTCACCTGCCTAAGATGAGCAACAATTAGTACACTTTCTTGCAATATTCAAGTTAATTGTGTGTAGTTACTGCATTGAAATCTACATGAAAACAGAATTCAAAACAATTTCAATCTGAATTTTGAAACACCAAAATGTGGAATTATATTCAAACAGATTCAGTTGCATGAAAATGCAATCGGCTAAAACTCTGTTTCAAAACATTAAGCTCATTAATATAGTAATTTTTATCGTCATGCATTTCATGTCATCCAATTTATCACAAACATGCACAAGTAAATGGTTTGATGAAATTTTAGACAGATTTTAATGTGGTTAGATATTTTTCAACATAGCTTTGTTATGTTTGATCAAAAATGAATAAATGATCCAGTGTTCAGATGTTTATTATTATTTTTTTTTTTTTTTTTTAAGTTTAACATGATTTAACTTGGTAGGTCATATCTTACAGTGAATGAATGAAGTAGATGCAATAATGTTCAAATGAGCCCAGGTTTCATAGAACTTGAAGTTACCAGACATTCCCCTTCTCAGCATAAGGGAAACTCCCAGAAAAAGTCTTATTTGAGTAATTCATTCTAACTGGGATTTGAATTCGGAACCTCTTGGATGTGAAGCAGACATGCTACCTCCACACCACAGATGCAGATTTTCAAAAGTTGTTTCTGCATTCATACTGTTTTGGAAACTTTATAAGATATGCATGAAAATAAGATTGTATGCAATACAGTAATCCTATTCAAACAAATTTGTACAATAGTTACTACTAAGGATATTTTCTTATATAAATTTATACATATATAATTGCACAAGCAAAGAAGCATAGGAAGCACTTGTAGACCCAATTTTCATGAAAAGCTGAACTTTTAATCTATTTTCAGATACCACATCACATGTAAAACATCTTAATAAAAAGCCTTTCCAATACATTCCCAATGGTGCTCAGAACTATTAAAACATTGTTTTAATGAAAGAGGCTAAACTACAGTTTCCAAGTGGCAAAATGTATTTTGTTATGCTGTGGTTTGCTGAGCACATGACCATGCACCTTAGGCAGTTTAGTGGGAAAATCAGTTTCAATGAAGAAAACTTTTTCCAGGCCTCCCAAAACTATCACAAACTGCTGCATGTGTGTGGCATGTCATTGCATGCTACCTTTTCTATCAAAAAATGTGTATTCTCCGTTAAAAAGTAATTAACACATATGTTTATAATGATTGTTGCTTTCAAGAGCCACTCTTGGCAGTAATTAACTTGTGAAGTGAACACTGCATTTTGATGGTACTATGTGCCTACCACATACCCTAGAAATTTGTGTTTATGTGTGTATAATATTGGTTTAGTTGACAAATATGTGTTTGTGAGCTATTTAATATTTAGTGTACTCTGAAGTTACAGGGTGATTTAGATAAAAGTAGCCCTGTAAGTATAAAGGAAATACAGTGAAATTACAGAAATGAAGAGCTGAAATGGATTTACAATTTATTTACAATGAAAAATTCAGTGAAGAATACATTTATAGAAGACTGTGAAGGTGAGCCCCTACAGTATCAATGCACAGCTATGCACGTTTAAGCATACTCAAATATATCCAGTCTAAAGTTTAGATATCAATGGTGGCAACTTCAAAGCTGATGTTGTCTTTCAGTTCCTGTGTTGTGCGTGGATTTGTTTCCTAGACCTTGCTCTTCAAGTGTTCCCACAGGAAATAAATCACATGTTGATAGATCCGGTGAACATGGTGCCCACAAATGTATGTTGACAGTTTGTTCCTCAGAGAAGAAATCATGGACTCGTTCCAGGGACACCTTACACCTTATATGTGTGGCATGTTGCCTAATGTTGCTGGAAGAAGCAGTATGGTCTTTCATATTCAATGAGCTGAGAACAAAATGAATAAAAAATTTCCATTTATGTAAACATGTTGAAGGTAGTGTAAAAAAATATTGATGATGCACATTCCTGTTACACCACACCAAACACTAATTTTTTTCATCATGGAGGGGTTGCTGACATACAATGTTAGGTTTCTCTGTTGCCCAGTACCTCATGTTCTGTGTATTCACATGACCAGAAAGATGAAACAATTCCTTCACCATACATGATGTGATAGAAAAGGACTTAACAGACCATCACTGATGTTATTCAAAAGCCATATGCAGTAATCTACACATTTCTGATTGTCATCCTCCTATAATTACTGCACAACCATCACATGATATGGTTTCAAGTCAAGAATTTCAATGTCTGCTGGCAACTCCTGCTTACATGCACCTGTTGGGCCAATTTGCTTGTGGACTTCTTTGGGCCCGGAATAATTCTTCAGCGAATGTCTACAGTAAATTCTGGTGTGTGGACTGAAGGACTTCTTTGTCATTTACACAGATCTGTAGGTGTAATCACTTTTTTTTTTTTTTTTGAGTTTAACATCCTTTGACCTGGTTGGTCATATCGGACGATGAATTAAGTTGGTGAAATGATGCTCAAATGATCTCGGGGTCCATGGAGCTTAAAGTTAACTCAACATTTGTCTTTTCAGGATAAGGAAAAACCCCGAAAAAACCTTATCTGGGTAACTCACCCTAAGCAAGATTCGAACTCACGACATTCTGAATGTGAGGCAGACACGCTACCATCACACTACCCAGGCGGGCAATAATCATTTTTATGTGGACGCTGTATTGCTCTCTTTGCTGGTAGTCCTGGATCCGGACACTTGACCCCAAAAATTTTGCAAATTTCCTTAATCGAACCTGTTTTCACATATGCTTCCAAAATGTCAATGCTTTTTTCTATCGCAAATGTCATTTTGCAGAATACAAAGAGAACCATCTAAGTTCAGTGATGAAATAAACTGAAAACCTATGGCAGAATTTTGTATAATTTTCCTCATATCTGTCATAAAAGGAAGATATGCAAATGTTTTGGAATTATGGGACACAAATGGCATTGGCAAGGTTGCTCTCAGATACAAAAGAGGTCTATTTTTACAGTGGTGCTGTGTATCAGATTTGATGGCATGACAACCAGAAACAACCACCCAAAAATTAATAATCTAGCATCCATTAGATGATTTTACGCAAACTTTATTGAGAATTGTGTGCACAGTTATAGTCTTGTTAAGTTTGTGACTACAGATGAAAGGGGATTCTTCACAATGTGTGTCGCAAGGCAGCAAGAAATTTTTCTAAGTCCGAAGGTTCGGCAATGTGCATGCGCAAGCAGACAGAATCAACCAAAGACTGTGAGCCATATTGGTTCTCGCATAGCTGCCAATCTACATATCATTTATAACAATCCTAGCCAACCTATGCAAATAATCCCCCAACAGCTGCACAACAAACTGTGTAGCACCATCTGGAAGCGATTAACAACTCATTGTTTTTGAGAAGTCCTGACATACTTTCTCTCGAGTTTCATTGTTTTACAATTATTGGGATGCAACCAAGCAGAATTTATTTTAGTGTAAGAAGGGAAGGTTGACTGTTACTGGTGATATTCTTACAGATTTTAATAGTTTAATAAATGGCTCATCCAATTAATAAGACTGATCTGTCGGTTTACTTCAATGATTCGTTAGCATGTCTATAATTATTATTTGATGAGGGTCTGCTGAGAACAAGAATGTTGTGTTGTGAATGTGATAAGTTGTGGCACCCAATTATGAGATAGGACCATACACATCCCGAGTTTTGCTGCAGGTAGAGAATGTTAAAATAGTGCCTTGTGACATTTGTTATTCTCAACATCTAATAAATAACTTTATTATTATTATTATTATTATTATTATTGTTATTATTATTGTTATTATTATTATTATTATGAATATTATTTTTATTATGATTATTATTATTATTACTATTATTAGTATTATTATTACTATTATTAGTATTATTATTACTATTATTAGTATTATTATTAGTATTATTATTAGTAGTATTATTAGTATTATTATTATTATTATTAGTATTAGTATTGTCATTGTTGTCATTATTGTTCTTATTATCATTGTTATTCATGTCATCATCATTATCACTATCATCAGTATCATCATTGTTATTATTATTATTATTATTATTATTATTATTATTATTATTATTATTATTGAACTGGACAGTCTGTGTGCAAAGGTATTGCCTGGGCAAATTATTTGTCTTTATACACTGATTTACTTAAAAGTAGTCATACGAGGTGACAATAATGGAGTTTTCGGTTGGAGACCAATGTGTGAGTTTGCAGACAGTATCTGATGGGTTTGCTTACTGCTGTGAAGTGTGCATGGTATCCAACAATGCCTACCAAATACACTTGGAGAGGGAAAATTGGAGCTCCCAGTCGTGACTTTCAAATTGACAAATGTGAAATAGAACAACGGAAATTCCATCGGGGGGGGGGGGTCATTGGAGAGGGTAGCTGGATCCTTGGATTGATAAATGTGGAAAGAAATGAGGTGCGGTTGCTGATATGTCCAAATAATAACAGGGATGCAAACACGATCTACAATTTAATTGGAGAGCACAAAGAGTTCACTAGCCCAATACATACAGTTGCCTGGAGGGCTTATTGTGGGTTGATGGTTGAAGGATCTTCTGCCCACCAGGCAGTAAATAATTCTGTGCATTTTGTGGATTCATTGACAAATGTGCTCACGAATAATAATGAATCTCACTGGTGAGCTGTATGGCATCGTCTATCCAGGGGCGGTATTTGACATGAACATTTAGATGCTTACATATGTGAGTATTTGTGGCATATTGACACCAAAAATCATTTAGCAGATCCTTTTCAGTAACTTGTGGAGGACATTAGGCAGGTGTACCCTTTGGAGTAGTGTTCATATTTAGCCTCGGCTTAGTTACCGAGTGAGTTACGTGTTTAGTGTACCTAGCTAGTAATTTAGGAACCATCAGCAGAGATTAGCTTTAGGCTAGGCTTAGTTAATGATTGAGTTAAATGTTTAGTGTACATAGCTAAGAATTTAGGGACCAACAGTGTACATGGTTATATAGTTAGTGCAACAGTGAGTCATTGTTATTTGGTGACAAACTGTATAGTTGGTATAATTTACTGACAACATAATACTGTTGGCTGCCTTGTGTTATGTGGTTCAAAATGGATGATTTGGCTGCACTGTATTCTTCAGAATGGATAAGTAAACATTATAAACCATAAGTTATATTAAGAAAATATTATCCAGCATAAAATTATAGTAAAAAGTGATTTTAAATGCATGTTATATATGAAAATGTAAAGCCGTACTTCAAAAAAATATTCCACTCTTGGACTTAGAAAAAATGATGTGTCACATATTGGAGTCTACATGAAATACTATACCCTTTTAAGGTTAGTGCCATTTTATTCTATTTCCCAAAAATGCCTACAAATTGTGGCATAAACTCTTGGTATATGTAACAGCCACAATTTCTAAACCTACAATTTTGAAATCATGTGACAGCTAAAGTCCCTTACTTTATGTGAAACAAACCTGATGTGGTAAAAAGTCTTGTAGCACCCATAAAAATTCACAGAGGAGCTTGAATATGTATAACTAATAGAGAAGTTATACTTCAGCATGGTGTTTCCTTGATAATTTCATCATATTTTCAAAAACTCTTAAAGTAAATAAGAGACAAATTCTAGAATTCCATGCTTTTAAACCATGGAAAGTTGTTTCTAGGCTTTCTGGTTTGGAAATGAAGCTGAATAAGCTTGCTTGTCACTGACCCAGACAGTTGTGAAAGTACAATCACCATCATGACAATCACCATGTGTAGTAAAAGCAGGTGTTAAGCTCTATCCCAAAAGAAACAGAACACTCAGATGTCAGAGCTTACCACATGAGACCAAGATGGAAATCATATTATTGCAAGGGACTTGTTTCTGTCCGAAACATTATTTAAAGCATCTTATCAGAGACGGTGTATGGCCACACATCTCCACATGTATCCTGTCTGAATCCCCTTGGTAGATTGATATTCTCAAACAAGAAAAACAGTGTACATTGGGTCCTATCAAATGAGAGGAACGTGGTATATATGAACACTATCATTATGTCATGTTACTCCTAATCTTTATGAATGGATGTAACCTAGTTGGCAAAGGTTCAAGAACTTCTTTATCAGATGTATTGTCAAGAACTGGGTGGTGTCAACATCTCTAAAAGAGTTCAGCATAAGTTACGTGTCTTCAGGAACAGGGTAGCCATGGAGTTTGGTGGCCTACAGTTAAGTCTTGGTCTTAATATCACTCTTAATCCCTCTTAAAACAGAGCCAATCTTCAAACATGTGCGTGATTTTACTACTCTAATGATTGTGTGATTAAACAGGTTTAAATTGAGAAAAGACTGACAGTCTTTAGTAGATGTAAATCCAGTAACAACTGGATGACGACAGCTTTATCTTCTATTAAAATACTCAACATCCCTTGTGCAAGGGGTTGGTGAAGGAAGTCTCCATGATTTGGAAAATCCTTAAATATAGCAACTGTGTCTGACCTTTGATTCTAACTCCTCTGGTGTTCTTGAGCTTGAGTGATTAGCCTCTTGATAGAGTTCATCTCAGTCACACACCCAATGCCATGGCTAGAGGGACTTTGTCACTAGTTAGTAGCACATGCACTGGTCCCAGGAGGGACTGCAATTGAATAGTGGATGTGAATGGAGTCCTATATGGTGGCCCAATTGATGGGGATAATGGCTATCTGGTCATGGCTACACACTGAGTTACTTATTCTACACACAAGATAAATTTGAAGCAAAAAGGAAGAGAAGAAACAGAAAGGGGGTCAAAAAATAATGTGCAAGATTTCGGCATGCTGTGAGGTCAGAAAAAGTAGAATAAAATGAGGAAAGAGGGTGTGCATGAATGAATAAAAAATTAGACATGAAAATATGATCTATTGTAAAAGGTATGAATTGAAACTAAGTGGTATAGAACACACAAGTCTTTTTTGCATCCCCCAGGCAACGCAAAGGAAACCCACCTCAACAAGTCCTCCCTTATGAAGCTGGGCTGCCTGTAAGGCACAGTTATATAAGTCTGGTACAGAATACCCCACATCCTAAATGGATGTAACCTATCCAGGCAAGAGTTACTATAGAAATCAAGAAAAAATTTCAATTGTAGTTCTGGGAATCAAACCTTAATGCTGGATCCTATCAGAGGCCCTGATAATTAAGCTTGCCAGCATTGCTGGTATTCCACTATTTTATTAAATCAGTTGACATTATTGAAAACAGGATTCTTACATATTGCTATCTTACAGTTTTTAAATGCATTCTCAACATTCTCTCTCTACATATACAAGATTTTTTATTGCATTTATGCCTTCAGTTAAGGCCTGAACAAGGTGACTTTGCTATAACTAGTGAGGAATGCATTCGGGAGGTCCCAGGTTAGATTTTCATGTGCTGACCACTCTGATCTTGGGTTTTAGCTTGGTTTCTCCAGGTCTGTTGGTGAATGGTGGGGTAGTACCTCTTATGCCTTAAATTTCCTGTCCAACATTTGCTTTCATTTACTTCAGGGCTGATTGAGACCCCCAGGGGAGGTTGCTCTTCGTGTACTCTTATGACGGGTATTTCTCGGTAAGATTTGTGCAATGATAGCTGAATTTTCTAGCTGTGATTGAAGCTGTAATATTCATTGCATGAGAAGTATGAATGCTGAAGGAGCAGGCATTATTGATTTTTCTTTTATGTTTAACTTGGTGTAAATGAGAAAATATATTAATCTTAAGTTTGATCCCACAATTATCCTAACTAGTCCATAGTTAGTAGTGCATTTTGTGTTTTTTTTATGTACTTTCGAGCAGATATGGTTATAACGTGTCACTAAAACTATTATTTCTCTCGCTGTGTATTCAAATGGGCTAATACTCTTACATTTTTTAGAATACACTCACAGGCATTGATACATATGCATAATTAATGAAATGAATCCTACTAGCCAAAATATGGAAATACCTAATTAGGAGAAAGAAGATGAAGGCCTTTTCAAATGAAATAACAAATCAGTTATTGGTTTTAAACTGCAGAAGTCTTGAATACTCCATTAATATTATCAGCTAATTTTGCCAGCTGCATCAAGCATCAACCTGAAACTTATGTCTGCCATAAAAATGGTAGTACAAGTCAGTGGTGGCAGAAGCTCAGATCATAATGGGATCCAGATATAAACAGAAGAAAGATTGGAGGGAAGGAAGGAAGAAAGAAAGGAAGAAAGAAATAAAACAAACAAATAAGCAAACAAACAGAAGGGAGGAAACTTTAATTTCCTGCTAATGTGTCTGATGTACGTGCTTGAGTTTGTTCTTTTGCAAACAGCATTAAAAAAAATACCAATAGTTATTTACTTATGCATATTGAAATGATACAAATTTGGCCAAAAATGAAGTAGCAATTTTAGTAACAGTAGTATCAACAGATTGAATTAGTTGGAGTGTACCTATAATGGAGGGTGAAAACTTTTGTAGGTTATTGAATGAAACAACAGGATTTCTGCTCATTTCCATTGTTCTCATTCATTGATGGCGAATACTGAATTTAGTAGTAAAACTTAAAATAAGTGCAAAAGGAGTTTAACTGGATGAATTTTTACTTTATCATAAGTTTATTATTTTTGCAAGATCTGTTCCAATTAATGATTATCCTTCCAGGGCAACTGAAATATATCTAGGAGGGAGGATCAAAATAGTTTTTATACTTGGAGTTTCCAGGAATTTGCCATTATCCTCCCTCCTCATCATGCAAACATTTAAAAAGAAACTGCAATATGAATATTCCTCCATAGTTTAGGGGTAACATGTTAGCCTCTATTTCCCAAGACTGCAGGTTCAAATCTGGCAGAGCTGATGGATTTTATTTGGGCATAAAAATCCTTAGCATAGATTCCTTCGGAAGGGAAATAAAGATGTCGGTCCTCTGTTGTAGATTTATGGCACATAAACCTCAAAACTAATAAAGCGGCCTCTGAAGAAAATTAAGAGGTCTTTCATGCCTAAATGGGATGCTGAGAACTGTAGCATTAAAGAACTGCATAAATAAAACTTACTCTTTGTTTTACATAATCAATACAAATTGTTTTTGTTTTTGGACTTTATATTTAATGTTAGACAATATTGTAGGTTACCAAGAACAAACTAAATGAATGAAAGAGTTTCAATAGCAGATTTATTTGTCATATAGTTGAGTATATTCCTGCATTATTCCACATAATATTTTTGTTTAAAATTTCATTAATTAGTCAACCTTCATATTTTATTTTTCACTTGTAGTTTTAGTTTCTCGATCACATACAATGTACATAGGTAGCAAAGGTAGTGCATTCCATCCAGAAATTCATCTGCAATATTTTGTCGAAATTACATGTTTTGAGGACAAGGGAATCCCTGAAAAAGCGTTTTTAGAATAAGATCAACGTGTGCGTCTGTGAACAGCATAACTATAAACAAAAGTAGGTTAAGTACCAAACTTGGTTTTTGAGTTTAGCATCTTTCAAACGTGTGACGCAAAGGTTTTTAGGAAACTTTCCCATCCATCCCAAACTACCATTTATATGGAATATTTTTAAACTTATTTTCTCAAAAATAGCTCAAACGGTTTGTATTAAATGCCACCATATATTAAAGAAATTGAGAGGCAATTAAAATGTATATCTTGAGTTTTCTGGGAAAAGCCTCTGAAGTCTTCTTCGTCCTGGAGGATAGCAAAAGCGATAAACGATAGGAAATAGATAAAAAGTCATGCTATACAAAAATGTATATCTCATTAAAAACAGAATTTATGACAAGTACATTCATTTGTAGAGCTAGCTATTTTGTAGTTATTCCTTGTTATTGGTACAAATTTTCCAATAATGCTTTTCTCAAATGACACATCGTCATATGTATATTTTTTTTTTTACTCCTGACCATGCAAAGGGAATGGATTGTCAAAGTCTTTCACTTGGTGACCAGCTTTTAGTAGATTGACTATTGCATCAGCCTAATATATTCCCTTATTTCTCTTGAACCTACAAGGAAATAACTAATGATTATTATTCGTAAAAGTTATGTGAAAATCGGCCAAAAATTAGAGGTTATAATGAACTTATCATAAGTCGGCTTACCTAGTTCCTCAGCGGATATAGCGCCAGCCATGGAATGACTATCACATAAAGAAAAGATAATTTTTTGGGCAATTCTCTAAAATTGTTTCGAGAAACTGGACATGTACCTACTATTTCACACATACCGCAAAGCATAAAAGTTTCTTTATTAGTTTAAATGCAATCAGTTGTTCACCATATTTTTTAACCTATAACATGGTTTATCTTAATGGTTTTATTAATGTTTGACACAATAATGCTTCATTTTTTTTCTTAAATCTTCTAGTGTCTGTTGCTCAAATAACAATGCAATTTGGTGTATCAGCTTTGTAGACTTATTCTGCATTATGATTAATGTACGGTGCCTGAGTTTGATTTGCCTGAATAAGTTGAGCTGTAAGTAATTTTAATGAAAAAATGGTCAATTGATTAAAAAAATTTAATAAACACGAGTAAATAAGGTTCTACAGAATGGTGCACAAAAAACCAACAGCAATTACCTACTAGACTGCTCACTGTCACCCGTCAGTTGTTATCTATTGTTGCGAAGCTGTTTTGACTATGTTTTGTAAATATAGACCTTTGGAATAGCCTATTTATTATTTCTTTATTATGTAATTATTACATGTTTACCTATTTGTTTTATATCTGCTCATGGCCAGCAACATTTCGTGCATAATTGGCTGGCGAGCAGTCTGTACGGGGCCGGTTTACAAGCTCTACCCATGCAGAAAAACAATCAAATACTTTTTTAATAAAACCATTTAAGAATACAAAGCAGGTATGCAACATTTAAAGTAACTAATGAAGTACCATTCTTTATCCTACCTTTAGAGGTATACAGCCCAATGTCTTTAGTATTGATGAAATGAGATGCGTGTTTTGGCTGGGAATAAACTTAAGATGTCAAAGCTTTACTACTTGAAAACTCAGCAGTGCATTATTTTTCTGGTTGTCTGGTACTTGATTGGTCAGTTTTAACATCCTTTGTCACTTTCTGAAGCTGATCTAGTTGTTTTCCTTTTAAAAAAAGAATATATAGTGCTGACACCATTTTTTCCCCCATTAAAATATGGGATGCTTGAAAAGGTTGTGATTAACTGATGAATACTTCCTGAATATGGTATTAACATAACATCAGAATGAAGGAAACATGATATTGAAGAAGTATACTTTATAATATCCGAGTTCCCACCATGTGCAATTGAAAATGTTGATTGTGAATGTTACATTAAACACGATAATTAAGCTTTGTCTCTTCGAAGAAAGGATATCTTCCTGTAAATTGTATAGGAAGGCGCATTTCCATTTAGGTAAAATAGGTTAACTTCTGGCAAATATCACAGCACATCAACTGCCAACTATACATGGCAAACTTTGTCTATCTTTACTGTTCACAGAATGCGCTAAACAATGACAAAATTAAGTGAGATAAGCGTCAACTCAGCATTTTTCACAACAAGGAATGGCAACAGTTTTAGCTAGGTTTTTAATTTAGGAAGACAGTGTCAAGAAACACGGGACCTATTCACTTTCCAATAAATATTCTCGGGATGCGGGACATACAAGTAAAAAAAGGGTCTGTTCCATTTTTACGGGGTGAGTAGCAGTCTTTTACCGGTATCATCAGCTTTATGCTTTTTTTCCATGTCAATTCAATTGAATAAGGAACAAACGAAAGGTAAATTAATTAGCATAACGGATCAACGAACCAGAGGAAAAGAGTACAAGTAGCCATTCACTATCGTATACCATGATACACATTACATTAACTCTATACTTAAGTAGCTCTAAACCAACATGCAGAGAGGATGTAGGTAGTTGTAGGAATGCATGCTGTGCCGGCAGCCCCTGGTTGCAGAGTCTTGCTGGTTGGAAAGCTACTAACCCACACTAAAGCTACAAATAATCTTATTTTAAGTTAAATATATGCCTTTATTTCTGTGGTATAACAGAAAGCTGTTTATGATGGAGAATTTCAATGAATGTGTCACTTTTATGTTAAAAAAAGTAGAAGAACTTGTAAGTAGTTTTTTTTTTAGGGCTTCGGGGGGGAGGCTCCAGCCCTGTTCATCGTCCCCTTCATAAATACGCCCCTGACTGAAGTAGGTTTACTAGTATCACAAATTCACATTCTGAGACGCAAATCTCCATTTTCTTAAAATTTGCTCTAAAGGAAGTCGAAAAATGCCATCAATTTTATAATACTGTGTTAACTACTCATAACTCAGTAATAAAAATAATAAGAACAAAATAGATAAACACTAAATTTACATTTAAAGGTATGTCCTAATGCAACAAAATTTTCAAATTGTGTTTCATTTGATATTCTTTATAGCAATGTATTGGTGAAAGTTATAAAATATGTGCAAATGTTCAACTTTTGGATTTTCTATTTTTCTATAGATTGTACTATGTTGGTGCAATTTTTTTTCTTAATATTAAACACTTCAAAGCACACAAATACCTATTTATTTGGTGCTGTACTATTTATGTAAAGCACAACATTAAACTTTAAACTCCATATTTCTCTGTTCCATTTTTTCAACATTTTTCACTATTCACGATTGATTATAACTTATTAATTTGAAATTTTCAGGAGAGCTATAGAATACATGAATTTAAAGAGAATTGTGCACTATCTAATAGAATGTGAAATAGTTCAGGTAAAACTAATTTTCATATAATTCAAAATGAAGAAGTTAAAAAATAATTCAATAAAAAGGGACAATTTTTTCCCCTCTTAAATTATTTAAGATTAAGAAATATCTGAAAAAAATTTCTTTACATAGGCATAGTAAGCTCAAATTTTTTTTTTGGTAGTGTTTAACGCCCGCTTTAACTACTTATGGCACCGCAGGCGGTATAGTAAGCTCAAATTAAAAACTTGGGAGTGATATGGTAACCTGCAGATTCCAAAGAGCATTTCATATTACCATACCAAAAGCTATTTATAATGAATAAAACCTGAGTATCCTAACACTGATTTCACATAATGTGCACTGAATGTTATGTTTTGAAAATATGGGGAAAAAGTAAAAGCCGTCAGAAGAAAACTGTAGCCTTTTTATTTTCACAGATGAATTGCCTTAATTATGTCAAATGTTTAACGATACATCAATGTGAAATTTATCTGCAGGCTAAACAAATAACTGAAAACTGTTTTCTTACTATGGCATTTGTTTGCTTTATAAATGATTTATAAACATATTTTCTTCAGTTTTAGTTGTGAGTATAATAATTTCATTTCTTCACTTTGCTCAGCTTCCAGAATGACACAAAATGGTAATTCCAAAGAACTGTGCAGATCAAGACTTAAGAATAAAGATAGCTTGCAGGATGGACAAACGATTGAATATGAAGCATTGCGGGTAAGTTTACATACCAGTGTTTCATTAGAAAATATAACTGAGATTACTAGGGAAAAGATATTTCACAAATGTGATATAGCTTGAAATGTTTTTAAGGGGTTGCGTCTTGTATTTTCATTTTTCATAACTGTAAACTATCTCGGAAAATTGGATAGGCAGAGTCAGACTGAAAAATTCAATGCCAAAGCCGGGACTTGAACGGATCTCCTGATCTCTAGCTGGTTGCTCTGCCACTGAGCTACCATGGCAACATGTCAGCATAGCATTGAACTGACTTAAGTCCCAGGATTCATAGTATAGCCAACTATTATGGTCAATTGGCTTTTGGCTATATTATGAATCATGGGACTTACAACATTGTAAATCGCCATTGGGGTTGTCATCTCAAAATAATTTGAGAACATCTTGTGGGAAACATGCAAGTTAGCTGAGAAGTTCATTGCACATTGCAATGGTAGCTCAGTGGCAGAGCAACCGCCTAGAGATCGGGAGATCCGTGGTTCAAATCCCAGCTATGTCATTGAATTTTTCAGTCTGACTCTACCTATCCAACTCCTGTCCTACACATTGCTTGTGTGAAGAAAACAATTAATTCAATACCAATTGATAATAATGGTTGGCTCTACTATGAATCCTGGGACTTAAGTACTTTCATAATTGTAAGTTACCATTGGGGTTGCCATCTCAAAATAATTTGAGAACACCTTGTGGTTTACTGGGAAACATGCGAGTCAGTTGAGAAGTTCAATCCTATGCCGACATGTTGCCATGGAAGCTAAGTGGCAGAGCAACCGCCTAGAGATCAGGAGATTCGTGGTTCAAATCCCAGGTATGGCATTGAATTTTTTTTCAATCTGACTCTACCTATCCAACTCCTGTCCTGCACACAGCTTGTATGAAAAAAACAATTAATCCAATACTATCTTGGAAAGAGTTTGAAAATGCAGTGAAAAACAAAATGTACTCAAAATACAAAAAGTATCCTAAAATTGGATATAAATGCCAAATTTATATTTTCTTCTGGAAAATTCAAGTGATGAGTTTATACAACTTTGGAATATTTATGACATACCTGACAATAATTGTTCTGGAATGCAAGATGCTGAGGGGAACAAGAAAGTTTGAAATTAACATAATTAAGTAAACAGTTATATTTATTCTGTTATGAGATTTAAAATAAGTTATATTCAGTCCTTTTCAAAACTGATTTTTTGAGCATAAGGAAATACAATTGTGATCCTAATGATAAATGTAATTATTTTGAAGTTGAACTTCAGCCAAAATTTGTCACTCAGGTTTCTGTTACAGCTAATAAATGAATTACCCAGTTGGAGCTCTTTCCACTCTTGTGTACACAAATTGTGAGATGATATGTTAATGCTATACATTCTAATAAAACAGTGTGCTTGAGTATATGTTGTAATTTATGGACAGTTTTTCAAATAAAACTGTACAAGCAAAATAAAAAGTAGGTTATGAGGTCATATGGAAGAAATTATAACAAATGATTTATTCAAGAGGTAGTAGGCCTATTAATTTATCACTGCTGAGTATTCTGCATAGATTTTAAATATTTAATTGAAAGTAAAATAAGGTTCACATTTGTAGGTTAATAAAATGGACATCTTTATGAAGGAGTTTGTGTAAGCAGATCTACAATGTATATGCTTATTAACCTTTTCTCGGATATGGATGACATATGATGTCAATTTTGAAATGCAGGAGAATCAATATGGACACCATATGACATCCTGTGCATGCATGCATTTAATGCTTATTTAACCCTAATTATTTTAATTTTTTTTATTATAAATTTAAATAAATTCTAAAATAAATAAAGTCTTACCTTTAAAGGTTCCTTTTTGAATGGTATATCTTAAAACATGGATAGACACATAAGGGCATATCTCCACATTCACGTCATATCATGTTAGTCACTTTACGAACTCCTTTTTTGTGGCATGCCAAACACCTTCAAAATGGATGCAAATTTTTGGCTGTCAGTGGTATCCTTTTAGGAAAGTGTTTTCCTTCAAGTCTGAGGGGTGCAGGGGTTGTAGATTTCTTACCCCCTGTATGAACAGGCCTCTGAATGTTATAGTGCTCAATTAGGCTATGAGCTATTGATATGCGGAAGTCCAGGTAGATCATCGTCTTGCATGGGTTTAGAGTTCTCCAAATTACTAAACAATTGTATATGGTAATATTCATCTGGTGGAAAAATACCTTTTTATACCATTTAAATTTTTTTGTAAAGAAGGATATATTGCAATACCTAATCTACTAAATCCACACCACCCATAAGCGTATTGTATTCCTGGATAACATCAGTCTTGAAAATTGACATTTTGATGTGGGCATCTATTTTTCCAGTGTCAATCATCAAAATCTTAGGGCTGCAATTGGACAATCTCATGACCACCCTCCTATCTTGCCAAGTAATGTGGGTCAAGGGTGGGAGCTGATGCACCTGCATTTCTCCTCTACTTAGAGTCTTTGTATTCACATTCTTCAGCAAACCAATACAATTTGAATTTACTGTTCCAATTGCATTTGTTTTCCTTTTGTATAAGGCCATGTATAATTTAGAGAAGCTACACTAATTATCTAAATATACAGTCCTACCCTGATCAAGTATAGATTCCATTAGGTGCATTACTATGGAACCAGCTAACCCCAAATCTTTGTCCCCGGTATTATCAGTTCCTTAACCAATGTAAACGCAGTTATTGTAAAGATATCCCGTTTTACTTTCACAAAGATCAAAACTCTTTATACCAAATCTGGCCCTCTTTGGTTTGATATATTGCTGCCCACCTAAGCAGCCTTTCCAAAGCATCAGGCTTTCATCTATAGTGACCTTATCACCAGGCACATTTCACTGTGCCGGTGAAATGAAGGAACCACAAAATGGAAGTAAACCTGTTATTTGACATGCATTTCCCAAAAAATGGAGTACCTAGCATGTCATCTGTAGACCAGTGCATGTTTTAAGTTGGATTACGAATAACACCCATGAGCGTAATTAGACCAATTAGCCTGTAAATCTCATTCATTTTTACTTCTGTCCACTTCTGAATTCTACTCTTAGGCCCTAAATTGCCTTTAGAAGTCAGGTCTTCCTTCACCTTACTCACATATGCATTTGTTTCTGTAATAATGAGAGACACTAAGTCAGCAGTAAAAAGTTTTGTGAAAATGTTAATTGTATGGCTGACAGAAGTCAGCTGAGCTTGGGGTTGTACACCAGAGGCTGTGCTCGTGAAGATATGTCTAGTTGTTTTGGAGTCATTTTGACTACTCCACAAGGTTGCTTCTTCACGAACACCTGAAGGAAGAGAGTCACCTTCTTCCTCACTGCTACCTATATTCTCGACACCCCCCTCAAAATATGAAAACTTGCCATGAATATCAAAATCTCTGTCATATAGCAAAAAGTCTTCCACATTATCTGAAGTAATTTTCGAAGCCCGTGCACTGCCTACACGAGCTAATTTGTTAGCTACATTGCTAGTCAAAGCTATGGTTAGAACTGAGATATAGCATTTTCTAATGTGCTTTTTTTATAGCTAAAACAAAAAACTGTGAACCCCGTAGCTACATGACTCTACCATAAATCTCCGCTGTGTATTTATTCTAAGGTGTAAATAGAAATGCTGATGGAGAGGTTTGATATATTTGCAGTTTGGGTGTGCCTCAAAAAACACAAACACCGCACTCACTCACTCACTCACTCACTCACTCACTCACTCACTCACTCACTCACTCACTCACTCACTCACACTTGTATTGTAACATTAAACACATGATAAACCCTTGAAGCCAAGAACATTGTGCTTAGCTAGCTATACGTATATACATTTGTACACACATAACACAAGCCTGACTCACAAATTAGTAGCGCTCGTCGTACAGAATGACTTTTGTTACAAAGAAAAAATTAGTGATATTTAAACTTTTGTCAATACAGTCTCTCTTTTGTTTCTATGATAGATGTATAGTACCTTTGATGAGCTTTAAGCCAGTTTTTGTTTCACTAAAATATCTTAATAAATATCAAAGATATGAATGTTTATGTTTGAAGCATATTTGCCTACATTTAACAATTTAAATGCCTTGAATTGTTTATTGGGTATCCATTACCGGCCATGCAGGGTTTAAATGGCCATCGCTCAAGTGGTTAAAAATGAGCTTGTCAATTACAAACATGAACAACTCAAATTCAATGATACCTACTCAGGTATAGGCAAATATCACCAATGAAAGGTTAAGCTTAAAATGTTTCAATGGTTGGTACAGTTGTTTTGCAGTAATTGATTTCATCAGTAGAGTGATAAGAAAGGAAATGGCTACCAACAAAGACTTGAGGGCTTTTTGTATGCTAAATTTTCATATCTGTTATCACTGTGCAATGAAATTTTAGAGGGAACTTTAGGTGTAGTTTCTGAATGCAGTAAAACAAAAAGATGCTTTGAAGTGAAAGTCAACCAGCTGTCCAAAGCAGCTGGGGAGCATGTGATAATAAGTTTTGTTTGTAGTCTACAGCAATCTTACCACCACATCCAGCAAAACATTTTTCACCTTGCAAACAGCTGTATGGAAGGTTGTATGCCAACATTTGCAGTTATGTCAGTAAAAGCTTCATATCAACTGTTCCCTCCTCAACACTGCAGTTTAACAATCAGCACAATTTATGTGAATAGCTGGTGTATTTTCCTTCTGTTTCAATTCTAGGCTAATTGCCAGATTCATTTTGAAATTGCAATCTGTAGAAGACATCCATACTGAAGTGAGTTCTTCATTGCTAATGTTTGGATTTAAAGTTGTGTTCACTTTAGCCACTGGATCCAAGTGCTCTTCCTTCAATACGTTAAACTCACAGGGCAAATCAGAGTGGATGGTTAGCTTGAAGGTGTAATGGGTCTAGTCACACATACCTTTGGAATTACATAAGGGTCTTCGCTTTTGCTGGCAGATCTTGCTGGTTAACACAGTGGACTTTCACATTGAATACTGTCCTGCTGAAATAAGAGATGATATGCTGCAGCTCATCCTGACCTAATGCAATATGCCTGTAATTCCAATATTGTTTATATCAGTTCATGATGAAACTGACCTGATTGTCGGAGACCTAAAATCAGTATATTGCATACTTCTGATTTCAATTATGGGAATACTATTTTGACCTTCTAAATGAGATGTGTGAATGATTTATAGAGGCCAGAAAAGCCACTGATGACTTAGCAATAATAGTGTTTAGTCCAAGGAAGCTTCTCATCTCTAGTTTGTTCTTTGATTATTCCTTAACCACACAGGTCTTATCCAGATCTGTGGTTACCCCTGATAACATAACAATGTGGGCTGTGAAGTTAGATAATTCCTTTATGTACTTCTTGGCTTTCAAAGTTTATTGCAGTCTTTACAACACACTATGTCAGTTCTTCAGGGCTTCTCAGGCATTTTATTATGAAGAAGATATCAGGTATTGTGGACAGCTATAATAGGTTAACCACATTTCACTAATAATGAAATTCTTTAAATGCAGCCAATGTGTTTTGATGGTTGAGTGAATTGTCATGAAATAATGTAAATAAGTAAATAAATGAATTAAATAAATTGTAAGTATTACTGAACTGTTAAGAGGACAGCCCTTCTCTTGTCTTGGAGGTTTAGCACCACTTGCCAGCATCATCACATAAGATCTAAACTCAAGAACAATGGGTAGCACCAGGATGCCTAATCAGTCATCAATCCAGATAAAGGGAAACAACCCTTATGGTCCTTGCAGCAGTATAACTCTCCAATGTCTCTTCTTATCAGGAATATAGGCAAGGATAAAGAGTGTATGGCTCTCTCATGACCTCTAGCGCACTTTGATCCCAATTTTTTTCTTCTTTTTTTGGCTAAATGGATGCATGTAGATGTCTGATGACATCTCCAGTATCAATGTAGTCACTGTCTTTTGCCTCTTATTGCTATTTTTCCAAGTGAGGGTGACCTGATATTGTCTCTCCAAGTACTAAACATTTGTTTGTTGCAATGCAGGTTGGATGGTCAGATCTTCAAATATATGCCCCTCATTTTTCAATGCCTCTGAAAGTTGGGATTTGTGTTTCAGACTCCTAAAAATAACCTGTCCTCAGTCACCTTCATGACAATAATTCACATATGTATGACACGCTGGCAAATGATAATTCCAGCAGGGTTTCCTTTGCTACATTAGGTTTCATGATGACTGCGATGACCCCAGTACCAAAAAGTGTCTTTCTGCCATCCAATCTTCTGCAAAGAGGTTGTTGTTTGACTCAGGGTATGCAATATCACTGGATGCCATATCAATATGCTCTTCTTCATGCCAGCACTTAATCATTTTCTGTTTGCAATCCTTTAATGGCAGGAACAGTGAGATATCAAATTTATTGACTTGCTACACACTCAGCACACACCACTCAATGGCCTGCAGTGGGCTCCCGCTGGTGATGCTCTGTCAGCTTCATGAAGGATATTCCTCATGCTCAAGAAATTTAAGTGTGAGTGAATTCTGTTGGCTAAACACTCAAAACAGCAATCAGTGCCTACTGGATAAGTATGTCTCAGCATCTCTGCTTTATACTTCATTTCCCACTTACGGCTGAAAGTTTTTGGCTTAAAAATGACAGTCCCATCTTGTTTAGTAGCTTGATGCATGTATTATTGCCTCTGTTGTTGCATCTGTTAAGATTCTGAAGTCTCCATCTAAATACTTCTTCATTAAGACTATTTAACCCCATGATGTTATTATCTTCTCATTTTTTGACATTTTTGACATGTCCGTGGAAATTCTCAAGAAGGTTAACCCACTTGCTGAGCTTCTGCAAATCCTTCATCCTGATAATATTCCCTTAAATCCATTAATATTTCCTTCTATGCTTTCATCTTCTTCATCCCTCTTGTGGATCACAGATTGTCTCATACATTTTGCCAATCTCACATCTCATTTGTCCTCATTGTCAACTTTCTCTCTCATCGCTTGTACATATTCTGTGTTCCATTGATCTATTTATTCATCTTCTTTATTTCACCTTTCACCCCCTTATCATGTTTAAGGGTGCTGATGACACTGCAGTTTAGTGCCCTTAAACCTCACTTATCATTATCATGTTTCTTATGTTATTATAAGACTTACAAGCAGTTCCTACAACTTAATCGCACTGCTTATTATCACATGTGGAGGGTACATTAAGGAAATTTAAAACTCTTGATATGCAAAAATCAACAAAGTGTTATACAGCCTTCACTTCAGTATTCACATATCTACTGTGCTCAATGTTATCTCACATATATTACTCCCATCTCTCAACTGAGTTACACTTTCTCTTATATGTGTCTCTTGTCCATTCCAGAATAGTGGCAACATTCAAAAACATCATTACTGTGTTTCTCTCATACCCTCTGAAAGTTTCTCAACTTCTAACTGTAATTATCTAATAAACCATCCAAAATGTGCATGGCAACATCTAACTCAAAAAAGGAACGAATAAGTTGACTGAGATATGACATTATTTACAATACAAGGGTCACTCTAAATGTTTTGATAATGAATAAAAAGGAGTCCTGGTAAACCAAAGCAGCTTTTCCTAACTTCAGATAACAATAGGTGTATTCCAATAATGTACATCTTCAGCACAGCATATATATATAGCAGATGTTGTTGCACCATATGCTAGGATGGATCTCAAGCAAGAGCATTTCCTTGCTATGATTTTCTGTGACTATAAAGTTGATTTAGGGGAGAGAGACTAGACTGCCTTGAAAGGCTGTATCATGCATTTGGGGATTTTGCCCTTTGCAATTCATTGTTTATTGATGGTATGCCGCATGAAATTTTAGAAGAGGAAGGAATTCCCTCAAAGATGAAGACTGAAGAGAACAGCCAGCTACAACAACAATGGATGAAAATGTGGTGAAAGCAGAGCACAAGTTGCGGAAGATCATCATTGCAGATATGGTCAGATACCAAAATATCGCAGCAGTGAAAACAATCCAGCAAGAAAAGCTTGATCTCAGGAAGCTCTGCAGTTGCAGGATCTCATACCAGCTCACAAATGAGTAGAGACAAGCATGTGTGCAATGGGGCCAGGAAATGATTGAAAAACTGGAAACTAAATGACAGTCATCACTTTGAGTCTTCCCAGGAAAAGATCCCTTAGCCAAAATGAAGCGAAGTAGCAGTATTGGCAAGAAGATGATTTGTCTTTCTTCTCAACAACTGGCCAATTGTGACAGTTCCACTTGAGGGATAAAAGACTGTTACATCACAAAATTTCTGCCACAGGTTTTCAATGAACTGAGAAAAAAGAGTCTTAAGACGGGTCTGCATGGAATTTTGTTGCACCATGACAATGACTCTACCCACACTGCAGAAGAAATAACCCAATTTCTGCAATAGTCAGAAGAAAGTTAATTACCCATCCTCCCTACAGTCCATATCCCCTAATATATAAAAAATTGGGGCAGAACGATTTGAGTCGCCTAAAGCTGCAGTAGCTGCTTACAAAGAATATGTTTGCTCTCACTTCAAAGAAGAAAGTCATGCAGCATTGGTTTGAACAGATGAGATGATGTATAGAATGCAGTGGAGAATATTTTGAAAAGATGCAATGAGCAGATCTAATTTTTAATATTTCATTGGATCCATTCTTGAAACTCTTGAAGTGGCCCTCATACAATTAACTGTTGGCCCAAAACAGAAGAGAGAGAGAGAGAGAGAGAGAGAGAGAGAGAGAGAGAGAGAGAGAGAAAAAGAAGGCTAAATTATCGCACACAAAAGCATATTGATGGAAGAAATGTATGTCATAATTATGTAAAAGGTGTATAGGTATCCTTAAATGAAAAAAAAAATTCATAGTGTTATCTCATATACCATTTATTCCCATTAGCATTTTCGTCAACTTAAAATATTCTGCATAATTTCAGTATGAAGACTGGAAACAAGGCTAAAGGAACATTTCAGACATATCAAACAGAAACAAACAGATAAATCAGCAGTAGCATACCATTTTTGGACATCACATCATGAAATACAAAATGACATAAAATTGCTAAAACCTGTAAACAACCCGGCAGAACTTACAGTTTGGGAGAATATTCTCATTACACAACAAAAAGACCAACTGATGAATTTTGTTTTACCACAGAGCACAAATAGCAGCCATCAGTCGGACTTCAACTGAAGAAGAGGGCAATTGCCCTTGAAACATATGTTTTGAACAATTACATATAAGTGAGGTGAGTGTTACTATTCCGACTCATTTTCAACATCATATTGATTAAAACTTCACTTGTCTCAAACTTCTGAGTTATTTAATTTAAAATGAAACTAATTGTTTATATTTTAGATATCTATATGCGTTTGGTAAGGCAGTGTGGAAGAAATGGAAGAAACGCTATTATGTCTTGGTTCAAGTGTCAAAGTACACATTTGCCATGTGCAGCTACAAAGAAAAAAAGTCTGAACCTTCGGAAATGATGCAACTGGATGGATACACAGTAGACTATATTGAGCCTGCAAGTGGTAAGTGATATCCTTGAGTACAAGTAATCACAGTAGAGCACATTGGGCCTGCAAATGTTGATATCCTTCAGTGCAAACCATCCTAGTTAAGAATATGGGAGTATAATTAGTAAATGATAACCTTTAGGGGATTAATTAGAACATTTGGGTACCTAACAAATTTTTCCATTTGTTAAAGCATAATTTTGCTAAGATAAGTAGTTTGACTAATGCTTCTGGTCTCATTTTGAGATTACAACATTCAGTTTGTGTCATATGGCTTACACACTGATAAAAGCAATCTACGTGGCTGAAATGTTATAACATGTTTATTTGTGGCTTTGTTCCTTCCCATTCAGAATAGGAAGAGATCCTTGATGAACTGTAATCACAAAATATGTCTGGTCGAAGGATAGTGTGAAATTCTAGGAATTTTCTAGATTATACTGGAACAATGATTAGAAATTGTAATTTAGATAGTTAATGAATTTCAGTTATATTAAATGCAGTTTGCAAGAGCTAATTTTTTATGTATTGCTTTCAGAATTTTGAAAAACTTATTCATTATAGAGATTTAGCACTCAAGATGTCCTCTGTTGTAAGGTCACAGAACTAACTACAACTAGACATTCATTGTAATCATTATATTCTTGATACTCAGTCTGTCTAGCATGCTTTAACAATAGAAATTTGGGATTGAGTTCACTAATACGACTGAGTTTCACTAACTACATTTATTGCCAGAATATATGTTTTGTAAGCTGCATAAGAAAATATTTTCTTGCATTAAATGTAGTGAGTGAAGCCTAGAAATTTTAGGCAACTCAATCCCAAGTTTCCATTATGTTTCACTGTGTATATTCCTTCAAGAAGTTAATATTTTACTGGTTTAAGACTTCACATGTCAGCAGTTGCAATGAAACAAAGCCTGAGCTACAACCTTAACCCTTGCAGATGGTACAGCAAACGAAAGACAAAGGTTAATTCTAACGAATTCGTTCAAAAGCGAGCAAACAAACTTTGCAACTCAAATAGAAGGCTGTATGCAGTGCTGGGTAGCCACATAAGCTTTTTCTAAAAACTCCAGCAGCAGTCTAAATGCCCGTTTTGCAACGCAGAAATTTTCAAGGTTATGGACTTAGAATGGTACAGGAAAATATTTGTTAAAACTGCACACAAGCACCATGGGTGTGCTAGGCGCAATTCTGGCTGATAACATGACTGCAAATTTCAGCAATTTTGCAACATCATGCCACCTCAGCTTGCACATTATACATGAGCAATGTACAGAAATATCAACACAAGGACACTTGTCAAAATGGGTTACAAACAGACAGATATCATTGTATAAAGCTATGGAAGGCATTAGAATCCAGTACTCTTTAAGGATGTAAACTACACATTGATTTTTTGCAAATTACAATGAGTGGAGGCATTTTTGGCTCTATTTAGTTAATCATAACGAGAAGAGTACACTGCAAAAAATAATAACACATGCAGGTATGTTAAGACATGAAGAATTGAAAACAAACGAGAGAGTCAGGCAAGGGCGCAGTATATTGCCAACACTTTTTAACATATACATATATGCATTATAAAACAATGGAAGAGAGAGGTTAATCCAGGGATACCACTCAACGAAAGTGAATGTCTGAATATTTTCTGTATGCTGAAAATGTAGCAATTACAAAAGAATGAAGAAGGCTTACAAAACTCAGTTTATAAACTATACCAACTAGGAATAGCTTATAATTTAAAAATATCAAGGAAAAAAACAAAAGTAATGGCTTATCATGGAAAGTTTCCTATACATTTTAAAATAGTAATAGAAAATCAAACATTAGAACACATCTCGCACTTTGAATATTTAAGATGTAATGTAAGATGGGATGTTGATAGATATATATAGAAAAAGGTTAATAAATTTTAATCAATATGTGGAACAATAAACAGAACACTGCAGAATAAAACAACAAAAGAAACAAAAATGAAGTTTTATATGATAATGGCAGCTCCAGTGCAGATGTTTTGTAGTTATTCATGGATCATGCGGGAAGGAGATAAAAGTAAAATACAACCAGCAGAAATGAGGTCCCTCCATGTATTTAAAGGGTGTACAAAGAGAGATAATTTGAGAAATGAGGAAATAAAGGCAGAACTAGAAATTTACAATATAAATGATAAAATAGAAGAATATAAAGAAAACTGGAGAAGCCATATATACCACATGGAGAAAGGAAGAATACCAGCTTCAGTAAATTCCTATCAGCTGAGATGTAAGAGAGATGTAGGACATCCAAGGAACAGACGGCAATGAAAGCATGGTTATGAAGATGGAACAGGCATTATTGCTTTATCCCTGAAGTGCAGAATAAGAAGAAGAAAAAGAAAAAAACTTCACCAGTGCCATCCAACTATAAACTTATACATAAGACATATTCAAATTTGCTTTTCAAGTCTGTAAAGTTCTTCTAGTCTATGTCGGGTACTAATTTAATTTTAAATTTTCTGACACAAAAAATAATCAGAAGTATGATCTGTAAATATGTACTGCTTCACATTCTAAGATCAAGAGATTTTAAATCAGAAAATGTCATAAGGCCATTATCAAATTAATATTGTGCAACCAGATTGCTGGCTCTACTGCATTCTTATTTCACAAACATTAAATGTATTCAAATTCTTAAGCCAAAGTGCCAAACACAATAATATTTTGAACATTGGCAAGTGTGAAGCTAAAGAAATAATTCTAGTTTGTGCTTTTGTTACTGTTGTATGCTCCAATTATTCCCGTTTATAATAAATAATAAAGCACCTACATGACAAGCTTCAGTAAAATATTTTCAATTTGGTCACATAATATGGGATTTTAGTACATATATACAGGAGGAACAATAAAAATAACAAGAGTAAGTTTACAGCTGAATGCAGATTATTATTCTATTGCAGTTCACTTATAGACTTTTAAACCACTTTTACCTCTGGAAATAACATTTTTAAGCTGTAACATAATACAGAGTACTCTCTGAAACCTTAAAAAATGGCTATGAACCAATTGTATGTTATATATGTAATATAATTATTCAAGCTAAACATGAAAACTTCTGGTTTCTTATCCTTACTCATTTTTCACATTTATTTTTTATTTGGTTAGAAGACTCGGATTGACAATTATGTGCTGAATATTCTTTCATTTTATCTATTGGTTATATGAGAAAACATATATGAAATTTGTCATGGTTGCAATAATAATGGGGTCCTGTGGTTGGTGCATACTACCAGACTTCTCAAACCTAGCAGGTCATTGATACAGTGGAATTAACCCTCTTGCTGCCAAGACCTTTAAATGGTTTCAACCCCAAAATTGCCAGCTATTGATATAGTCAATTCTGCTAAGCTATGCTAAGAATCCCAGCTTCAATCTAATTGACACAGTGTTTGAGAGACTGTAAGCTTATTTTTGAAACATCTTATGGGAAAGTCCTTTATATCGCTGGAAATAGGAAACCTTTCAAATGGTATATTTCAAGGGCATTCAGAAATGCCTTTTGTTATTTGAAGGTCAGTATTTGCAACCTTGGCAATTTGTTTAGCCTTGTGCTATAAAGTTCTGGGTTTACTATGAGGTACGTCCAGAAAGTAAGTTCTGTTTCAATTTATCTCCACTGCAGCGCTGCGATCGCAGTTCCGCACATGCGCGGTAAATGCTCTGTATCAAGGAGAAGAAACCTGCGCCATTTTGAGATCGCTGTCAGCCACATACACTTTATTGTGGCTGTTTACAATGTCGGTGTTGATTGAAAATCCCGCCGCTTGTGAAATCAGATCTGTGATTCGTTTTCTGAATGCTAGGAAAGTGAAACCAATTGAAATTTATAGGCAAATTTGTGAAGTTTATGGAAAAATGTGATGAGTGATTCAATGGTGAGAAGATGGGTCCGACAGTTCAATGAAGGACGTAGTGAAATGCATGATGAAGAACGAAGTGGGCATCCATCTTTGGTTACAGAAGAACTGGTTCACGCGATTGATGACAAGATCCAGGAAAACCCCAAGTTTACAATTAGTGCTCTCGCTATGGAATTTCATCTGCTCTTACATCTCAAGTCTTTCCTTGGCGGTCAACAATTCAACAATGATGAAGAGCTGAAAGAAAATGTTTCCAACTTTTTTGAAGACACAGGCGGCAAACTTCTATGAAAAAGGTATACAAAAACTTGTGTCATGCCATGACAAATGCCTGCAAAATTTTGGCAGTTATGTGGAAAAGTAGTTTAAGAGTTGTAGAATTTTGTGCAATAAATAATTATTCTGTATCTGTATACATTTTAATTTTATTACCAAACGGAACTTACTTTCTGGACGTACCTCATATATAAAAGTGAAAATGGTAAGTTTTTTTATTTTTGTTTTTTCTGGGAATGTTTTATCTGCCAGGAAGGGTTGATAATAATTTGAAATATTATGACATCCGTGATATCAATGTAAATAATGTGACAGTAACATGGATGATTGTGTACCTAATATATCACTGTGTTCACCATGTGCAAACATAATGTTGTTAAATGTGTGTTTATTAAATTGTGAATATATTGCCGGTAAGAAAACAACTAGATTTTGATTTAATTTTACAGTAATTGAATAAGTTGCTGTGTGTTATATGCCACGACAAAGAAAAAACTTGTACCAAGTGTGTGTAAAATTTGAAAAAAGACTACACCCTAGGCACATTAATTTGCATACATGCTCTAAATAAAAAGAAAGTTAGTGATATGCAACCAAACAATATCACAATTTCTTTCTATAATTTTGATACAGTGCTTTTTTCCCCACTTGAAACGTGTAACTTATATGTTTTTATAACTAATTTATTTTTAGTTTTCTGATCTCTATAAGTAACTATTTTTGTGTACATGTGTAAATTGAGATAAATAAGATCCATGTTACAGTATTGAAAGTAGTGCAGGTAAACTGTTTTCATAGCTGAAGCGCTTATATTCCTGATGCAACTGATATTATTAACATCATGAGTTATATTTTACATACTTTAATTAAACATAACTTGGTTTTAAAAGTATTGTTGTACTTATTTTGTTTACAACTGAATATGACTGATCGTCATATATACGTCATTACTGAATGAAAATAACTGAAGTAAACAATTTTTCTGTTTATGGTAGTTATTTTTCTTATGCAGCTCATATTAAAGCATGCCCTATTTAATTTTTAAGATGTGTATGGTATGTGATCGTCGTATTTTATATGTTTATTTAAGTAAATATCTAGAATTTTGGAAGTATTCATAGAATTCACCAAGTCTGATAGGATTTTTTTTTGGTAGTGTTTAATGCCCGCTTTAACTACTCATGGCACTGCATGCGATTCTCATAGGATGTTACTGGAACTATTACTTTGAGTACTTATCTGCATAATGAATGTTTTAAATGTATTTAGTTTCAAACCAGTGCTGTTAAACCATTTCTTTATGTAACTTATAGTTTCTTTTGCATTATGTTGTAGTTGCCAATAGTTTTGCCCACATAGCAAAACAGACGTGTCATCAGCACACATGACTATTTTCCCATTTAGGCAATTAGGAAGGTCATTGCTATACTTTGTATAGAGTAAGGGCCCCAAGACACTTCCTTGCAGAACTTCAGTTTTTATTAATTTCCATTTTGATTTAACTGTACCAGCTTGGTTAATTGTTACAACTCTTTGCCAATGGTTTTGGAGATAGTTCTCAAACCACTTTAATTCCATGCTACGTATACCATAAAATTCTCATTTGGCTAGTAATATGTCATGATCCATGCAGTCAAAAGCTTTACACTTGCCATATACCAATATTGCTGTCTATTTTTTTTCATCTAGCATTTTAGTGACATCATGTACCAGATTTACAAGGGCTGGCATCGTTGAACACTTTTCAAGAAAATTGTGTTTGGAAGTATTTATTTTGGAAAAGTATTCAAGATATGAAATGAGCTGTGCATGAACAATCTTTTCAAAAATGGTGGAGAAATTAGGAAGGTTAGAGTTTGGTCTGTAGTTTTGAAATTCAGTTTTCCCTCCTTTATAAATGGGTTTCACCTCTGCATACTTCATTCCTCCTGGAAAAATAACCGATACAAGGAAAACATTTATTAATTATCAGAGTGCATCACTTATTTCATGCTTTATTTATCTAATAAGGAATGGGGGCAGTTCATCCCACCCATATGAGTTTTTTGGTTTAAGTTTCGTTATTATTTCCTTAATTTTTTCTGGAGTAACACCTGAAAATCGAAATGGAGGCGTTAACATATGACAATTATTATTATACAATCCCTCAATTGAGTCCTAAATTCTCGAATTTCTCTTCCTACATTTAAAAAGTAATTATTTAATTATTCAACAGTTACTTTATCCATATTCTCTCCCCTATAAGTATTATTTAATTCTAATTCCCCTTTTATTATTCTCCATGTTAGTTTGCCTTCATTGTCTTCATTTTGTTATTACTTTTCTTATTGTAATTTGTTTTGCCTTCTTAATTACTTGCTTAAATATTTTGCAATAATTTTTGTAGTGCTGTATAAAATTTATATTAGTTGTAGTCTTATAAATGTTGTGCAGTAATCTTTTGCATGTACTAGATACCCTAATTCCCTTTGTGCACCAATTTAAAAATATTTTTTGGATGATTGTGGACCTATGATTTTTGGAAAGCATTGATAATACTAGTTAAGCAATTCTGAAAGAAAAGAGTTGTAATTGGAGTCCACTGATTGGGCTGTTTAAAGACCAGTTGATATTTTGTATTTTTTCTCTGAATATGGTGATACTCTCGACATAATTACGCCATTCTGTTGTCCTTTTAGGCCTTCTAGATATGTTACACATTGTCGGCAGTACAGTAAAGATTGCTCTATGATCTGAGAGGCCTGTTTCCCATTCATTATCACCATAAATTTTATTTGTTATTATGTGATTTATGCATGTTGAGGATGACCTAATGATTTGAGTGGGGAGAATATGCCTGAATTCTAACCCATCGGAATTAATAATGCTAATATACATATTATTCAGTTTACTATTATTACGTTTCTCACCTGGATGATTATTATTTGATTTTTCTAGAGTTAATTTTTCTTTGAAGAGATCGATGTTGCTGTCCATGGCAATTATAATCTTTTTTTTCTTTTTGGCATTTTGTAACTCACTTAATAGAATTTCTAATCTAGTAAGAAAAAGATTAGTGTGTTATAGAAGGGTACCTATAGATAGAAATCACTATTAGATTTCAATGGCCGATATTTCATAATTGCTCTCTATGTACAAAGCTTTTAAATCATTTTTACATTTAATAAGTTCCATGAGGTGGTTACGTACTTATATACAGGAGCTGCCCCAATCTGTTTCACTTCTGGTATAATAATCAGCTACTGAGAAAGCTTTACTTTGTTTAACATTAGTATTGCCTCCTGTCTTAGCCAATGCTCATTTAGGCAACATTTCTAATTCTATAAAGGCCATAATTTTAATCAGTAGATTGAAGCCATCTATTTTAGATAATATTCCCTGCACATTTATATGCATTAAGTAATTAGTCCCCTGATTCTGCAGTGATCTCTGTACATATACATTGTTGTTTACATTTCCATTTTTAGTAATGGAAACACCTACTGGGCTTCCTGCCCATTTCCCTGTCTATTAATTACTATTAATTATGTTAATAACATTACTTATGACCTACCCAGTCCTTGAGAGCCCTTAGGATTCAAGTGCAGCCCTTCTTCCCTAGACATGAGAGATCCATAAATTTACCCACATCCACATACAGAGTTCTTAGGCCCATCTAAATGTTTTCATTTACCAACCTGATGAATTTATAATTCACATCTCGTCTCTTTATCACACTATTCACTGCAATTACCACTTTAGGAAAATTTTGTTTTGCAGATTTCATGACACTATACACTTCACCTAAAACTTCTTCTGGATTTCTTGCTCTCTTTTTAAGTTATTTGTACCTACATGTAATACTACAATTTCCAGATTCTTCATAAAGTTGTCACAGTTACAACTATTTTCCAATTTTTGGGCCAACTGATTGGTGTTTATGCCTCTGAACACCTTTAATTCTCCCCTATTTACATTCACGTGGGCCAAGTGGATTGCCAAGTACTAGCACTTCGGAACTGAACTCGATGTATTATTAAGGTTAGTTGCATCATGTCAAGCAGGATTCAGCTGGTTTTCTTCCTTCTCCGGCAGAATGGATAACACCTCAAACCTATTTGCTGTCTGAATTTCTGGATTTTTCGGCTCACATACACTTATAGTCTGGGTATCTGGGGTTTTCAGGTCCACTTTTTTAATATTCTTTCCAGTATCTTTTCCTGCAATGGTCACCCTTTCATTTTTTGGTTTATTTCCTGCCATTTAGGTAGTTGTGAGCACTGAACTTCTTGAATTTGTAGCATCAATGCCGTCCTTTCAACCTGTAGCACCATGAGGTTTTTGTCATTTTCTTTAGCCTTCTTTTCTTTCTTTTGTATCACACTACCTAACGAAATCAGGTTCTGTTTCAACTGTTGATTTGTAGAGTGCAATCTTTAGTTTTTTTCTCGCTTTCTGAAGATACATGTTTAGGATATCTATTAGTTTCTGTAACTTCCGTTTCAGTACATGCTCCCAGATGAGTAGTGTATTTCCAATTTTTCCCTTGATTCTTCACTACTTCACTTATGTTTCTTTTACCTTTAATACCACTACTATTTGAATCACTTAGGATACCGAAATTACAATCTTCATTATTGTTATCAAAGGAATTTTCTATTTTCTGTTGAAATTTACAAGGCTTACTATGCATCATGACGCTACCTGTTGCTGCCATCTTGCTAAAAGGAAAAGCAAAATTGATTCTTGAATGTTATATCATATCTTGTGAGGTTCCCTTCATTGTTATCAAATATGATACAACTGGAAAACCATAAACATTAGCAATAGATAGCTGAAATTCCTTATCAGGTATTCAATAAAACATGTTGCATAACAAATAATAAACAAGCACATAGGAATAGTTTGATGTAACACAACCATTGTAGCCATTGTAAATTTTTGTTTTATATTACAGAAAAAATGTTAGACCATGCTTCTACTAGCATACATACAAACGTGAAACCTGTTATCAACAGATGTAGTGAAGAGAACATGAGGTTAATCTGCACTGCTGATAACTCTAATTACAAGTATCCACATCTTTCGTTGTAATAAAGTTGTGAGAAAACTCAAAAAGCATAAATGTAAGATTACAGAGCATAAAAAATAAAACAAAATTCTACAGTTGCCAATAAACCATTACATAGCAATCATAATCCATTTAAAATTTTTTGTGGGAAGAAGTGAATTATGATAATTGAAATGTTTAATTGAATATTAACATAACTATACCTAATTCAACTAAATCTAATCTAACCTAATAATTGAATTACAACTCAAGGCTTCATGCTTACTTTGTTTTGTGTTTTGTTGTTATTGGTGGCCCCTGAAAATAAATGCTTTGTGTTGTATCATACTAGGTGCAAATGTTTTGATTTAAACAGTGGCGTTAGGTAATATTGATTTTTTTTGTATCATTATTAAAACAATCATTAGTACCTAAGCTGAATAACTACAAGACCAGGAATATAAGCTGATATTTCTTTCATTCTTTTGTACAACAAATGTGCTGTATTATTTTATTCCTCTTATTCATTTCAACAAATATTGAATTATATTTAACATTCCACACATTTGCCATTCTGTGAGTCAGCATGTTTAATTTAGTAGGTGTAATCAATACTACACCATTTTTTTCACTGATTGGAGTCAATTATTATTAGTAATGAGCCGATGCAAGCAAAATATTAATATATATGTACGTATATCTCTTTTTTTTTTTTTTTGTTTGTTTGTTTGTTTGTTTTTTTTTTTGTTTTTTTTTTTTTAAATTTTTCAAGATGGTGCACTAAAATAAACTTCAAACTGAGAAAAGTGTAAGATACAATGAATGTTACAGAAGTAACCAGTGCCACAAAAATGTTATTTCACTTGAGATACATGTTTTGTGAGCTTTGAATTTTTCTACAGGTGGTTTTGTCTGATATATGTATTGTATAAGTTTCTGCACTGTACATGGGAATGCACTTTGAATATGCATAAAAATACTGTGAACACTCCTTGTGGCTGTAATTGCCAAACAGTGTGAGCGGCTTGTTTCGAAAGTCATAGCTGATTTTACCATTCAACCATTGGCTTCCTTTCATTAGTTAATGCATTGTTACACCTGCAAGGGTGAGCATGTGTGAATTTGGTGTAACTTTACATCAAAGCTTAGATTGCTAAATGTATATGTGAGTTTATGACACTTTTAGTGGTTTTTACTTGCGATAAAAAGCACTATATGCGGACATTTTCTGTTACATGATTGACAGGTATAAAAAAGAGAGAACAAACCCTGGAGAGAGTCAGTATCAACTGGGAATGCACAGCATGCAGCAGTTAAGTCAGTTTTGACCGGAAGTACAGAGCATGCAGCTGTATCCACAGCTACCATGATCATTGAAAGAAAATTGTATGGCAGAATTGTTGCAAAACCATCAAATAAAGACATTTATTTGAAAACAGATTTTTGATAGTAATCTGTTGGAAGAATTAAAGAGATGCTTTTTAAGTAATAAAGAGCAGCTTTGTTACACTTGTGTCAGGAGTGGGAATTAATGCCAAGATGGATGAGATGATGAAAACACTATAAGCCTAAATTATGAAGCCAGACATGAGAATGGAAACTGCAGTGGAGAAGATTCTGAGATCTCTAATATCCACTGGCCAATTGGAAGAACCTGGGAAAAAGTGGAGAATCTTGGAAAAATGTGAACTTGGTGGAACAATTAAAGACTAGCACCAATGCCTTAATGCCCTGGAAGGAAGAACTGATGGCAGTGCCAGGGAACTGAATGTTATGGTGCAAAAAATGCTCAACAGAAAGCTGAAAGACTTGAAGATCAAGACAACAGGATGCAAAACAACACCTGCACATGTCAACATACCCACGTTTCACTGAATATCCACCTTCATAGCCTTTCGTTGACAGTTCACCACCATTGCTACCAATAACCAATTAACAGCAGAGGAAGAAGCCACACAGCTGATAACAAACCTCCAGGGTTAGGCGGCAGAGGTACTGAATATGATCCTGACATGGGCATTGTCCAAACACATCTGAGAGGCCTTCAAAAATCAGTTGCAGCTTAACTAGGTTGCAGCTTACCACATCAGCTTAAATCCAGGCTGCAACAGTCATGGGAGACAATCAGGGGAGACAATACAGGTTTTCACCCTGGAGATTGAACATTTGGTGAACCAAGCCCTGATGAACCTACCATTTAGTTACATGTCTACCGGAGCTGTCTACTCCTTTGTTGATAGGATCTGTGACTTCAAGATACAACAGCACCTAATGCTTGTTGGTTAGAAGACAATCCACAAGTTACACTAAGGAAGGAAGTGGCTGAGATAACAGCTGTGCTAACCTTGATAACAAGGAATATTCACAGTGACAGATTGAGAGAGACAACTCAGAGATGATGACAACCTTGGGGTGGCATCTGCTGGGAGTGTGGCCAACCAGGACACCTAGCAAAAGACTTTCCATGACAGAGCACACCATCAGGCTGAAGACTATATAGGGGCACATTGAGGCCATCATTGCCAACACCTCAAGTGATGCTATGTGCCATGGGCAAAAGATTGGAAGACACCTACTTCACAGAAGGCTGCATACAAAGAAGGCTGCACCGGATACTAGCAGACACAGGTGGAGTCTAGCTATAATCAGACCTGACAAGGCAAAGTGCTTGCTGCTGTGACTCTACCAAATAGTGACATTGTCTGGCAACATCTTATCTATGGAGTTGGAGGTCCTGCCTGAGTTGACATTGGCACAGAACACTGTGAGTCTGTGGGCATTCATCACAATGGTGATTGAGGATGTGATACTGGAATGGGATGTCCTCAGAAGCTTAGAAGCCAACAGTGAACCTTGGACAGAAGATCTTGTGACTTGGTTGAGATGAGGTGTTGCTCCGGAGTCCACATGAACATCCAGGGATCTACAAGGTGATCCTAAGGTATGATGTAGTTATGCCCACAAGGAGCGAGGTGGTGGTGAAGATACTCCTGAAGGGTCAATGGTCAAGGAACCTGGTATTGGACCAGAAGACCTCACAGAACAGATCATGCATTGGTCATTGTTGCTTTGTCGGGAGAAAATGTCTGTGAGGCTTTTGAACCCAATGGACACTGACCAGGACATTCAGACTGGGATGGATTTAGGGAAGTGCAAGCCACCAGTGAGTGCATTGCCTTCTGATGGATCTGACCAGCACCATTGCAGGGACCCAGTTGAAAGACTTGCTGAAGAAGGCAGCCAGTCATCTCACTGCCTCACAATTGGAGAATGTCTATTTTATACTTAGCCAAACCAGTCTGACTTCAGCGGAGGGAACAGCAATTATGGTTGCACTGACCAAGGACTACGTAACATAGACATTGGAGATGCCCGACCTATCCGGCAATTACCAAGGCATGTTCCTCTTGTAAAACAGAAATGGGACGTGCTGGAGTACAAGAGATCTACTGGAATCATTAAAGAATCCCACAGCCTTAGATGCTCCCTGTAATCTTGGTGCAGAAGAAGAAGATGGAGGAGAAGAATGGCGAGCTGTGCTTCTGCCTGGGCTACAGGTAGCTGAATGCTGGCACCAGCATGGATTGTTTCCCTACCCCAGATCGATGACACCCCATACACCAATGTGAGTGTCCAGTGGTTCTTGACTTTGGACTTCAAATTGGGATATCAGCAAGTAATCTTAAATCCCAGAGAGAAGGACCAGACCACAACATTGACTGGCCCAAGACTTTGGCAATTTATGGTTATGTCATTAGCCTCTTTAATGTGCTAGCCACCTTCTACTGCCTCATGGAATCAGTTTTGAGAGGGTTGACTTATGGTACCTATCTGATCTTTCAGGATATCATCATCATCATTATTATAGGCAACAAGTTTGAAGACCATCTCGAGACCTTGACCAGCATACTGCAAAGGCTGCGGGCAACTAACCTGAAGCTGAACATAAAGAAATGCCAAATCTTCTGCAAGGAGGTGGACTACTTGGGCTACATGGCCTCACCATCTGGGGTGGCCAGGGCCTGAGAGAATGCTCAGGCTGTGAGAAATTGGTCTCACTCAAAAGACAAAAGAGACCTGTGAAGTCTCTTAGGCCTATGCTGCTGTGTTACCACTGGTTCATCAGAGGTTTCTCCAGATAGCGTAACCTCCCACTCATATGATGGAAGAACACCAAAGTTACATGTGATCAGATCAGGCAGAGAGCATGTTGCAGGCATTTAAGTTCACACTCAGCAACACTGGCATTGGCAGCATTTTATCCCAGGTCCAAGATTGTTAGAAGCAGATAACAGCCTACTATAAGATGCTCTCCAAGTCAGAAAATAACTGCTGTATTACCCAGCGAGAGTTCCAGGAGCAGTAAAGGATCTAGAGCAATCCTACAAGTATTTGGTTGTCAAGGATTGAAAAACTGGAGGGCCAGACAGCCTGTTGGGCCCCAAGGCTGCAAGATTACAACTTCACATCAGAACATCAGGAAGGAAGGAGATACTCCAATGAAGAGGCCTGTCATGACGATGCTGCCCAGAGGGGTGCAGCCACCGCACCAATGTTCAGGACAAAGAGAGCACTGAAGCTGTTCATGTCATTTTGGTGGTGCCTGCCTAGGCCTGAGGAAGGAACCGCTGTTGGACAGTGATGTGGAACCACTCCTGAGAGAAGTGGAGTCAGGGACTAGACCAAGCTGGGAGTACATAGTGCCCAGGATTAGTATGTAAAATTTCTACTGGGCCCAATGGGACTATTTGAACACTGTTTTGAGTATGGGAATCACCTGATGGGAAGACCCAAAAAGAGCAGATGATTCTCCCTTGGAATAAGGTCTCCAAAGCACATGTAGGAACTTTAGGAGGACATTTAGGACCCAACCAAACCATTGAAAGCTCTGACAATGGGACAACTGGCTGTGAATAGGACAGATGCTGAGAGGTGGTGTTGTCAGCGTCATGTGTGCAAATGTGGGTATGCATGTGTGAGTGCATGCGAGCATGTGTGCGTGTACGCCTAGCATATCACAGCCCACAGACCAACAGTCGGGATCACATGCAACAGCACATTAATGTAGCTGAGCCATTCCCTGTCTCAAACAGGGGCAACAAGATTCTGTTGGTTGTCATAGATTACTTCATCAAGGGCCAGTAGTGTACACCATCCCTAACCTGGAGGCCAAAGGCATCCAAACGGCCTTGTACAAGAACCATTTTGCAGCTTTGAGAATCTTTTGGGCCTACACAGTGATCAGGGCACCAACTTTAAGTCCAATCTGAGGAGAGAAATGCTGGAATGACTTGGAGTACAGAAGATGCACCCCATAGCTCTCCATCCACCACAATTGAGCAGTACATCAAGGCTCTAGAAGAACATTTGAGGAAGGTCGTGGCCAATCACCAGAGAGACTGGAATGTGAGGATGCCACTTTTAATGCTGGCCTATCACTCTTTGACACACGGCACCTGGTTAACACCACACAATTTGATCTTTGGCAGGGAGCTGCGTCTACCATTGACCTCATGTTTGGTAGTTCTCCTGGGCCAGAACAGCTAGCAGTTGGTTTACATGAAGAATGTCGTAGACTGACTTGACGACATGCCTGAGATGATACGTCAACACATCCAGGTAGCAAGCAATTGGATGAGGATCCATTACAACCAGCAGGCCAACAGCCGAGGTTTCTAGCAGAGTAATCTGATGTGGCTATAACTCCCTTCCCAGACCAAAGGACATTGCCCCAAGCTTTAACAACCATGTCAAGGACTATACATTGTGGGGAAGGGAATAAATGATGTTGTCTATTACATCCAGAGGCTACCCTGAGGGAAGAAACTGGTAGTACACTTAGATTGTCTAGTTAACTATGATAGCGCTCTTTGGGATGACCAGCTTTGAGGAGGGACCAGTGTCACTATGCCTTGCGGCCATATTCACCACACATGTGGCAGGGGCTTGCTTCAAAAGTCATAGATGATGGTTGCCATTCAACAATTGGCTTCCTTTGCTTATTTCATATATTGTTACACCTGTGCCAGTGAACATGTGTGCCATCAGTGAGAACTTCATATTGAAGCTTTGACTGTTACACCTTTTTGTAAGTTTGTGACTCCTGCAGTGCTTTGCACTTATGACAATAAGCACTATTCCTGGAAGGTTCTTTCTATGATTGACAGGAATAAAAAGGAGAGAACAAGCCTTGAATATTCAATTGGAAATGCACAGAATGCAGCAGTTGAGTACTTTCAATTGGTAGTTTAGAACATGTGGCCCTAGGTGCAGCTAGTGCGAGTATTGAAAGAAAACTGTATAACAGAATTGCTGCAATAGCATTGAATAAAGATGCTAACTGGAAAATATATTTGTTATTGTAATGGTTGGAAGAAATGAAGAGTTGTTGTATGGGTAATAATGAGCAGTTGTGTTACAATAATATTATAGTTGACCTAATAACTCTTGTTTTAGGTGTTGTTTCCAAGTTTCACATAATATAACCAAGTAAGCTGTGAATTGTTTAATTTGAACATATTACATATAATTTCAGCACTGTACTTCACACTGTCACAAAATATTTGCACAGTATAACATCTTGTGATTAAATGTAATTGTAATTTTTATTTTAAGAAAGGATTGGTTCAAACTAGATTAAGCTATTTATGCCTTTAAGATTAGTTACTAACCATTTCAGCTCAGATGAATTGTTCCTGAAATTATATTGCTTTGTTTCCCATTGCATTAGCTTTCCTAGCTGAAATGGAATGAATGGCTATATATGTTACAGCTTTCCATGCGTCATCAATATTCTGTTGCTTTCTTCTCTTTTTCCTTTCCTAAAACCATTGAGTTTCATTGTCCTCAATATTTTCTCTCATTTTTGAGTAACTTTAAGCATTACTTGATTGAGCCAAATAATGTTGTAATTTTGTATTATTTCTAAGTATCTTCTGAGAAAAGAAAATTACCTAAACTAAAATGTATGTTTTCTATATGCAGCCAATCTTATGGTTGGAATGGGTAAGCTTATATTTTCATTCTTAAATGTGCAGGTATTTAAAGGAAATTGTTTGTGAGAATTTGCTATCATAATACTGGTGTGCATTAATAGAAATATCTTGCAGTTTCTAACCCTTTTACAGAAAATTCTGCTTGCAAAGTCCATTCAAATTCTATTTATATATCATTCTGTCGTTATGAAAAAATAAAACTACCACCTAAGCTGCTTGTAAGCCGACTGTCACCACACTTTATCAAGATGATTTTCATTAGAAAAAGTTATTTAGTTCATGCGTTCCTCCTTCAGTTACAACACAGTTTCCTAGGATTTCAACCCCTAATGATAGCTTTTTATTTTAAATGTTAATATTCTTTGAGTACATAATGAGTCATTACATATCAAACCAGACAAATTCAAACTAGGTTTAACCGTCAAATGTGTCATTTTTATTTCACCTTTTTATTATATTGCATATTTGAAAGTTTTACTCATATATAAATGTTTTTATGGTTAAAAATGTGTGTACTTCCACAGTTATACAATATAAAAAGTATGTTTGCACTGCACTATTGTATACAAATGGATTTATCTCCATGGTAATTATTTGAAGTAATTAATTTTCAGCAGTATTACAGGGTTATAAAACATGGGCTTTTATACCTTATTAAATATAACACACATTCAACTTCTTTTTTTTTTAATAAAGTATTCTTAAAATTCCATTTTTATGCATTTGATGTTCATTTTTTTAACTTTAAGAGATTTCAGAATTCCTTAGCTTTAATCTATGCAGTGCCAAATTTCAGGATGAGACACAAATAAATGTGATTAAAAACAATAGCTTACCCAGCTTGTTGCTGGATTTTGTGCTGGATTGTAGGCTGCTGTGTTACTGAAGGCACCTTCTGGCACTGTACGAATATAAGGTTGCTTATGTTGCCAATTTATGTATTAAGCAGTAAATGATGTCAGCTTATGCATTAAGTATCTACAGTTTGTAACACAGGTGAGCTAGTACTTACAGGCTATGGAGTGATTTATTTACTTTTGTTGAAAAAAGAATATTCTTTAACTACTGCTTCAGACTTCCATACTGGTATGAAAGTATCTTATGTTGTTGTCCCACTTATTGATTTTATTTTCTCATATAGAGATTTTAGTAGGTCAGATTCATTTTCATAGTCTTCTGCTGTCGCAAAGAAAAACTCAATTTACAGATATTGTTTTTTGCCCTTAGAAACAAATCCTTGTATGTCATCCTGGAATTCTGCTTATGTCGAAGGCTTTTAAATATTCCTGCCTATAATTTCCATTGCAAGGGCTCTTTTTGTGGAAAGTTCCAATAAAGTACTATACCACAATTCTCATCATAAAATACAAATTAGCAACATGTTTTTGATTTTATAGTGAAAACTTGTCACGTCAGAAAAATGCACAGCTTTTTGCACATTTTCTGTTTCTGTTTTCAAAAAATATTTTTATTGTTCTTGGAAATGGTGAAAGGCATTTGTGTTATGTTTAAGACATTCTGAAATTCCTGCTAATCTTTTATGTTGCTTTTGGTTATTCTCTTTGTAATTAATTATAAATGGATTACATGAGGCGTGATGTTCATTTTAATTGACATACTGTACTAAATCACACAGGCATATTTTTCTAAAAGATCACAAATTACAAGCTATTTTCTGTCTTATAAGCTTTTTGCTTCTCTATCAGAAAATCAGCTTGCTGCTGAATAATAAATAGTTGAGGAGCTAGAACTTCTCTCTTGATAAATTCATCTATATAAGACTGAAGAATTTCAAAGTTTGTTCTGTTAATAGTTATGCATTGTTTGTAACTGACTAAATCTGTTATTCCATTGTAAAGTATTGGATTGAATTTGCTGTTATCTGTGATTTGAATACATTGTGAAATAACAATAATTACACATAATTTGTGAAGGGAGATCCCTTTAACTTTTCTTTGGGTAGCCTAATTTGTTAGTCAAAAATCTCCAAACCTGCACAATATTTTTACACTGGGAATTTGGACACATGAATCAGCACTGCTGCTGTAAACAAGATCCTGCTTCTGGCACAATTTTGCTCTGCTCTGGAAGTGCAGTTTTGAGTTGACAGTGATTTGGTGTAGTACAGTTATTAGAGTAATTTATTGTTTTTTCTTTACTTAGACACAAAGTCTGTTTCAGAATTTGTTTTCTGCTGCACAGTGTATATTTATTTATAAATCATATATGTTAACTTAGTCAGCTCACTAACTGAAAGGTCAATCTGCAGAAAGATTTCCAAATGTATAAGTTGCAGGCCATACAAAAATCCATGAACTTTACTGTAAATTTCAGGCTACAGGAAGTATTCTGGGTAAGAAAATTAAAAGATGGTGTATGGGTTTTACTGAAGAAACGTTAGATGACATCGATTATCATTTGGAGAATTCCCCCCAAAAATTGCTTAGGTGTCTTTAACAATATTTCTTATGGCTCTGTGCAAAGAGGTACTAAACTGCTAAAGTTAAAACTATATAAAATAGCTGTGGCACGCTCTTTCACCAAGTGATTCTAAAATTTGGTGCCCATTTTGTGAGTAGACTCTCAGTAGTGTATACAATGGCAAAACAGACCCACATTTTATATTTTTCATACATGAGGCTGGGTTCTACCTTCATGGATATGTGTATACACAAAATAATTGTTACTGGAGCTCTGATAAACCTAAATGACCTGATTGTTCATGGAGTACCCCTTCATGGTTTATGGTGTGCCATTAGCGGAGAAAGAGGCAATTTTTTTTTTTATTTATTTATTTATTTTTTTTTTATTTATTTATTTATTTTTTTTATTTATTTATTTTTTTTTTTTTTTTTCCTCCAACAGCGGACTTCTGTACATACTAAAATACAATTTTGCCCCCTTTTGTTACAGAATTAACAGACAGGGAGTGTGATTTTGCCTTTTTTCAACAAGATTCTGCAACAGCTCAAAAGGCCTAACTTTTGATAAGAACAGTTGAAAGTGTGTTTCAGGACAGAATTATTAGTAGAGATTTGTGGCTCCCTTGGTCCCCCAACTTAACTCCCTGCAATTTCTATCTCTGAGGTAACTTAAAACATAAAGTGTACAAGACAAATGCACACACCCAGGAAGAATTAAAACAAAATATCAGGAAATTGCCAACCTTTCTCAAGGTGAACTACTGAGAGTGATGAATAGTCTCCTAAAGAGGAGCCTAAAATGTATGGGCAATGTTAGTGGCGAGGTTCAGCATCTCCTTTCATAATTTTGGTAAGTAAATTCTTTAAAAGTAGTTTTAAATATGTTGTATGGTTTTATCCGTGTCTTTCTAAGATAGTAGTATATGGCAACGAGCACTGTGGACAAGGACAGGTAAAACACTGTGCAGCTGGTTCGTACTTTTTTGACTTACTCGTTAGATTGTTTTACAGCTTCACAATGCTTGTGCCATCAATTAGCAACTTTTAAGTTTTCATGATGAGCTCACACACAAACCAAACATATTTGCTGACTTCAGGAGGTACAATTCTTTTGTCTCATTTTATAAAATATGTTCACAAACTAACTTTTGTATTTCAATGTTTATCCTTAAAGGATCTAAATGTCTTGATAGCAACAATCCCTTTTGGTTTTGTATTATGTTCATGTTCTTTTACAAAAATGAAAGTTATAAAGCTGCTCCATGTCTTCTGACCACGATGCAACTTATTTCAGCATTTATATAATAATGAAGTGCTTTCTGCACATTGTAGCTGCATCTAAGCATTTTTCTAGATTATTTTATAGTTTAGAGATTTACCTTTCTGCAGCTAGGATCTTTGCAATACAAATTATGGGTTGGTGCTTTGAATTATTCCCTAATTCTTCTGTATAGCTAATCCTCAAAAATATTTGAGTTTTAATATTCCTGTCATCAGTATTACAGAAATACTCCTGTAGTTTATCAATTATACTGCATTACTCTGCTCCCTAATGGATGCATATGCCTCATCTTCTTAATACTAAAAATATTTACTTCAAGGTTCTTCTTTATCTTTAAATATTTCTGATGAGAACATCTACTTTTTCTATGAGAGTTTTTTCTTCTTAATTGGCATTTTGGCCATTGATCCCAAACTTTTTTTAAGCATTTCTAAGTCTTATCTCTGAGAATCCTGAATGTTCAGTTTCTTAGTTGGCTAAGAAGTCCTTCAAGTAAATTCTGATCACTAGAGTAACTGGGTATTGTATCACTACTGTTGACCTTCACAGCGCTGGGTTCAATATCTGGTAATAATGACATTTTTACTACATTGGCACAAGATTTAAGATTGTATTTCACCTGGGTGTGTTTTATATTCAGTTGTTTAGCCTTGTTGAAGTATCTTTCTTGTAATTATGGCCATGGTTACATGCATTAGAGGTGTTTGAGTACTGGTTGGTACAGTCATTCATTTTAATTGGTCTAAACAATAACTACACAAAACCAAAAACAAAATTCTTCTCATATACAGCTACAGCAGTGTTGTCATTCATTACTAGTTTGAGGCTTATTGCTATATTCTGGATAATTGAAAAAATGGTAGCAAACTGAATGCTATAAATGTTATACCTTCTTTCTCAAAGGTGGTGTAAATAAAGAGACATGATAAAATTTTATCAAGTAATAGAATATCAGAAATAGCATACAATGCATCTTACAGGGAATGCATCTATCATGGAAGTGTTATGTTAACTGTCTCCATTAATATCTTTAAAGAGAAGGACAATGTGTCAGCATTGATTTAAGCTTTTAACATTTGTTTAGATATTTTTTTCTGTTCATTTATTAGTCTTCCAAACTTTAGTTCCTCACCCATAAAGAGAATTAAATATAGATTATACTGATATTTCAAAATTATAGTTAAATTAATAAAAAATTTACAAAAAGTTGTATACTAGGACATAGTGAATAGATCTTTAAACAAAACAAAAATAACATTTGTCTCAACTTCATACAACAATTAATATGTTGCATACATTAGAGTGGATGCAATTTCCATGTCCTCCTTGTTGGTCTAAGGGTTAACATGCTAGCCACTGGTTCCCAAGGTTGCAGGTTCAAACCCAGCGGAGAGTATTGAATTTCTTCAGGTGTGAAAATCCGTAGCATAGCTTCCTTCAGAAGGGAAATAAAGCTGGTGGTCTATGTCGTAGATTTACAGCATGTAAAAAACTCAAAGCTGATAAAGGGGCCTCTGAACAAAATTCAGCAGTCTCTCATGACCAATATAGAATAGGACACTCAGTACTGCAGCAGTTAAAGAACATCCATAAATAAAATTCAATTTCAATGTTTCTTATTTCTTTAATTTTGATCTCATAAAAATTCCAAGTAATGAAGTTAGGGCAAAATAGAAATACAAGGATATCTTTAATTTACCTATAAAAAGCATAAAAAAATGTACAATAGGTTTGAAGAATGGAGACCAGAATATTTTGCAATTTGATGTGGAATGATTTGTATGTTTTATCTCCAGGCAGATATATCGCTGCAAGTTGCCAAGTTGCATCTTTGTGTGTGTTGTGTGTGTGTGTGTGTGTGTTATATGTTTTTGGTGTGGTGTGGGGTGGGGTGTGTATGAATTCAGTGGCAATAATGTTACAAATATCTGTGCATAGCAAAGAATGTGAATATGTGTTAATGATTTTCTGCATAGATTAAAATACCTTTGAGAAGTATTTGTTAACAAAATCGTCATCATCATCATCATCATTGCTGTTGTTATTAATATCCACCATCATATTTAATGCCAGTTTAGCTGAGATCACTCCTTTCTGTGGTAGATTTGGAAGGTGATCGTTTCTTTTTCAATGCTGTAAAGGAAGGTGACAGTATTCTTTATGCAAGCGATGATGAAAATGAATGTCATTTTTGGGTTATGGCCATGTACAGAGCTACTGGGCAGTCACACAAGCCTACACCTCCTGTAACACCAGCTGGAAAGAATTCAACAATCTCTAAAATTCAAGGAGGTAAGAAGTTCTCAAAATACACCAGTTTAAAACATAGAAGGTATATCAGTGGATAGGCACTTTCTTACAAGTTAAAGATTTTTATATCTGATGAAAATATATAAAATAAACTAATAGCTTACTAGGTTTGAGAAATCTGTGACATTATCTACAAAATATGAGATTGGTAAAATTACATGCATATCTTCCTCCCATTTGTTTATCCATTTATACTTCCATTCTTCTGTCCATTTGCCTGCCTAACTTTAAAATTTTAATTAATCAATATTCAAACAACAGAAAAAATCTGATGTGTAACATTCACATGATTTTCTCCATATCCCTGCAACAAATAATTCTTAAAAAGCTTATACTTCTATTTACTTTATGCTAATCAGAAAAAATTAGCAGAAATAGTCTTATTACTCGCCTCCTTGTAAGTATAAGCGAAATAAGGGACAACCGTAGGTTAAAGTGATAGTCAAAAGCTGGTTGCTATGTCAATGAAGTTCCTTTGTTTATATGGATAGGAGTTGACAAGTTCCTGTATGAGAAAAGTATATGTTTTTCATAGCAGAAACCAAAAATAAGGAATGTCACAAAAACGACGAACTCCAGGAAAAAAATGTATATAACATAAATTGTGTGTTTTAAAGTGGTCTACATTTTTTGTGTAGTAAGTTTTTGTTTATCTCTTACGGTTTAGCAGTCATTCAAAATTTAGAAAAATTCATCCAGAATAAACCACTCTTCAGAGGCTATTCCTAGAAAATTCAAGATATGCATTTCATTTGTCAGGTAAATATGTTTAATATCCGAAATTTGAATCAGAATCGTTAAGAGCCATTTTTGAGAAAATCAAAATTTTCGAAAAAAATTCCATGTAAAGGGTAGTTGGGGGTGGGGGGATTTTTCTCAAAATCTTCGTGTCGCATCCCTGGAAGATACTCAACTTAAATACCAAGTTTGGTATTTTATCGACTTTTCGTTTTTGAGTTATCGTGTTTACAGACACACGGACACACACACACACACACGGACCTTTTTGTGAAAATGCTTTTTTTGGATATTGGCTACCCTAAAACATATATTTCTGGTGAAATCTTGGTATCAAATTTTTGTTGGAGTGCAATACTTTCTCTATACACTATGTACATAGTGCGTATGGAGAAAGTAAAAATTAGGTAATAGCTGTTAATCCATCATTTGTCACTATCATTGTTGTGACACAGTTTGTCACACTGCAAGCATTTTACTCATGTTAATAAATGCAAGAGATAACGTCATGTCAATGACACAATTTAGTAACACGCAAACTATAATTTTTTTAGATCTACTTCAAATGACTTTTTTTTGAAGGAATCAAAAAATATTTGTCTTCAAAACAAGTAAAGAATATTAACTCACAGTTGACTAAATGTAGCATATGTAGGTATTTGAAAGATATTAAAATTCAGTGTCTTCATTGAAAAAAATTATGAGTTTAGGTTCTGTTATACGTGGTAAAGCTTTTCTTGGTTTTTCTGTTCTTCTTTCACCGAGGGTACAGTGAACATATACCAGGAGTTGTCACAGTAGTTGTAGTTTCTGCATACTCCTTTTCATTAGCAACAATTTTCTTCATTGAGACTTGCAAGTTGTCTGACAAATTTGAAATAGACAGACATATTTTCTTATGGGGTTTTACAAGTTACAGAGCCAAATGTTTAAAAAAATATTTGACAGTCTAATTTTTTCTATGTATAAGTGTAATAAATTATCTGTGGGTTTATTGCACTAATGTTCAACGGCTAAAAAATATTGTCACTGGCCACCTGCAGCTAAATTCTAGATCCTGAATATTGAGATATCAGTTCGTCGACAATATCGACTCCACCTTTTGTTATAGCAGGTAATTATGTGCGGTTATATTGTGGTTGCCGATTTCCTCATCAGTTTTGTCACCAGAATGTTGAACTGAAAAAAACAACCTTTTTTTTTTTGGCACATATGACACTAGAAACCCTGTTTTGAGGAAACCAAACATACTATTACAAGCTACCTCTCCTTAGTATTTACAAAAATGGGTGGAATTTCTTTTTTGTTCTTATTTAGTGTTCCAACCACAGTAGTTTCTTCTTTAGCAACTCCAAAGCTAGCAGAACAGATGTAAAATAATTATCCAGTAGTTTCTTCTGTAGCAACTCCAAAGCTAGCAGAACAGATGTAAAATAATTATCCATGGTAATGCTGCTTCTGCTTTTTGAAATGGGTATTGCTACTCTATTTGCAAGACTAGATGCTTTATTATCAGTATGGTATAGACCTTCAGGTTGATACCCTTGTTAGATTTATAGATTTGAAATATAAAATGTTTCAGAATCTACCAATACAAAAATTTTAATTCCATATTTTGATGGTTTTGATGGAATGTACTGCCGGAATTTACATCTTCCTCAGAAAGCAGGTCGTATCTCATCAAGTGTGATTGTTTTCTCCTAATTAATAATTATTCATGCATCTGATGACAAATTCCTAAAATATTCTTCTCATGGGGGACAGATTATTGATTTTCTTTCTATTAGCTATATTGTTCATATCGCTGAAGTGTAGAACCCCAAGAAATATTGAGAACCCGAGACTTGACATCATGGCACAAAAACATTCTGGAGATGTGCAACCATCAGCCCAAAGTTCTTGAATGTTGATATGAGCAGCGTTTTTTCAAGCCTGCCATGTATAGAAGACCAATTAGAACAGTTGTTTCATGTGGAGTTGTATCAGGACAGTCCCTCGGTCATGCATATTTAGTATGCATTTTTTGGAGATATATGTAAGTCCAGTTTGAAATATGAATCCTTTACAGGCTCTATGTGTTCTACATATTATGTCTAGGTCTTCGAATGTTGGAGTGTGTTGTATGCATGGACTGTACTGTTATTTTATCTTTTCCAATATATTAGAGCTTATCAGCTGAAAATCTCTTTTGGTTTCTGCGTCATGTCCTGCAGATTGTTCTGAATCTGTTACATGATCAGTGTGTACAGAGGGCACATCACATACACATTCATCTGATATTCCTTCCTTGTTCAAATCACTGCAGTCTGGACCAACAGAAGTACTAGTTTCACTCAACCATGCATCAAAAACAACAACAATAATAATAATAATAGCAACAACAATAACCTAACATTGGTCGAGGTCATTATGCTAATGCTGATGGTCGACATTTGAGCGCGGGGCCGCAAAGTGTTTACCCAGGTTCTAACACACTATTCTGTGGCGACATTTAGTAAATATGAACATGGTCTTTAGGATTACCTTTATCAATAAATTGTATAATAGTACACAACTGAAGCCTACAGCTAACTTTTTATTTTAGTAGGTACTGTAATGTTCCACGCTACTTTATTAATATTTAACTCGCTTTCTTTAATAGCAGCAAAATACTTTGATGACTTCTGTTATAAATTTATTATGACCAACTTTTTATATTCCTCTACAAAACTATCTTCTAGAACCGCAACTTACAATGGGCATAATACACTAAACACATATAGAGTACAATACTCTGTTGACATTACAATCATAATAATACTATTCTATAAAGAGACTGCAACATACCATAAGAATTAGAAATTTTATAACAAAATAGGTGCACTAAATGATCCAGTAGGATTGTTTATATCTACTAGACCCTCCATAGTAATTATTTATCATTTAGAAATTTTTTATGTGTAATTTTCACACTGACACATTGAATCTGTTTCTGAATAGTTTCACTATTTTATAACAAGCGTATCTAGTGTTTAGAAGTGTCTTCATTTCTGTGACATTTCCTACACAATGTAGTAAAATTGTGTATTCTCCACAGATGGGCAGATGGCACTCAGCACGTCTTACCGTTATTTTGCATTTTTTTTTTTCCCCTCTTTTAGAGCAGAAGGCGCATTTCTCACTTCTTGCACTGGTACTGGGCTTATTAGATGCCTCAGCTTTCTTAGTGTGGAATTTCTGACAACGTTTTATTTCTGTTGTTGCATACTGAGCTCCTTGTTTTACACCTAAGGGGTGAATAACAATATTCTTCTTCCTTGTGTGTTAGGTGGTGGTGGATGGACATACATATGGTCACATTATCTCTACCTACATATTGTGGTGAGGTATCTACAGCAAGTTCAGAATTTGATCCATCTGTAGATACTTCCGACATTGTATCATGATCACTGTAGTTGGAATTTCCCTTGCAAGCCAATCCAGTGTTTTCCACCCGACCAGATAAATTATCGTCATAAAATTCAAATGATGAGAGAAATTCATTTGCAATCACCTCAAGCCATTTCAACATTTTTGTTCTTGTCCTCCCATCATTGGTAGCTTACCAATGCAGACGGACACGGTGCAATGTTAGCCAATAATGTGAACACTCTGTCAGGAATTATTACGAATTCTTGTCTCAGAACCTCAGAAAGAACAAAACGATAATCCGACAACAATTGATCTGACAATGGTCGACATATGAGTGGTATGCTCAGTTCAGTGCATAAGTTAGTTCCTTTTTATCCTGTAGGGAATTAAAATATTGAAATGCTCTGTAGCATCATCAACTTGTTCCATAAACATGCTTTGAAAGGTACAGGTAGTATGAAACATTTTGAATTAAAAGTAGATTAGATGGCCTAAATTTTTAATCAAAGTGAGCACAGGGCTCTCATGTCGACCAATGATGGGTTAATAATAATTATAACAATAACAACAACAATAATGATGATGATGAAGACGACGGTGATGATAATAATAATAATAATAATAACAACAATGGTAATGGTAGTGGTAATGGTAATGATAGTGATAAGGATAAGCATAACGATAACCGTAATAACCACCATAATAACAAGAAGATGAAGAAGAAGACGAAGACGGTGACAATTTAGTTTGGCAGTAGGTACCATGGCTTCAAAAACAAGGGCTGTGCTAGATCTCAACACAAGAGTAAAAGTGATTTATGCTAGTGAAAAGGATATACGAGGGGCATACTGAAAGTCACGAGCAACCCATTGTAAAAATTTAAATTTCAACAATGTAACGAAACTAATTGCAGGATCGTAATCTACAGACTTTAAGCCACATGTTGGCATATTGTGACGTCATTAGCTTCTATCACGTGACCACAGACGGTGTTTGAAAAATGGCTGACATTGATGTTTCGTTTCGACAGCGTGCTGTCATTGAATTCCTTGTGAAAGAAGGAAAATCTGCTCCTGAAATTCATCTCAAACTTCAACGTGCGTATGGAGGTGTCTGCATGGGTGCCAGCAGTGTTTGAAGATGGGTGAAACATTTCAAAGATGGAAACACGAGTCTCCAAAATGCGCCTCGTAGCGGGCGTCCTCGAACTGCCTCTACAGAACGCAACAAGGAAAGAGTTGATGAGCTCATTACAGGAGATAGGCATTTCACTGTGAATGAAATTGCTGCGCAACTTGAAATAGGACATAGTGCAGTGCAAGAAATGATCCACAGCTTGGGTATCGAAAGGTCTGTGCCCGTTGGGTCCCCCGTTTATTGACTGAAGTCCACAAACTTCAGAGAAGAACCATTGCACAAAACCTTCTTCAGAGATTTCATAATGAAGGTGATGAATTTTTGACGTGTATTGTGACTGGAGATGAGAGTTGGTTCCATCACTATGAGCCAGAAACGAAACGTCAGAGTATGGAATGGCAACACTTGAACTCACCATCGAAGAAAAAGCGAAGACAGTGCAGTCTGTAGGAAAAGTTATGGGAAGTGTCTTTTGGGATACACAAGGTTGCATTCTGGTTGACTTTTTTGAACCTGGACAAACTATAAATTCTGCCCGCTACATCAAGACACTTCTGAAGCTCTGTCGGGCTTTGCGTGATAAACGCCCTGGAAAGAGGATCATCCTTCAACAGGATAATGCGTTTCCGCATACTGCCCGTGCCACTATGGAGAAGATCAGGGCATTAGGGTGGGAAACTCTTCCACATCCTCCCTACAGTCCCGACTTGGCACCCTCCGACTACCATCTTTTCGGTTCTGTGAAGGAGCAGATGCGTGGCCAATGCTACGAGACGCTGGAGGATATTCAGAAAGCAGTGCGTCAGGGTCTGCGGGCAGCTGGAACGGAGTTCTATCACAAGGGCATTTTCAAACTTGTAGAATGATGGGAAATATGTGTGCAAAACAATGGAGACTATGTTGAAAAGTGAAAGAAAGTCTGTAGATTATGATGATGTATTTGGTTTGGCTTAAAAATAAATATTAAGATTGTAAAACAGTGTTGCTCATGACTTTCAGTATGCCCCTCGTATTGAGTGTCAAGCAGATCGTGAAGCTGTTCATTGTTAACAAAACTCAAGTTTACGAAATTCTAAAGTAGAAATTGGAAATTTTGAAGCGATGGAAAACTGTGCAAATAGAAAAGTTAAGAGAGCTCAAGAAAACTGAAAACCAAGTCATCAATAAAAAGTGTGGGAGTGGTTTGTTGGTGTCAGGGCAAAAAGGTACCATATATAAGGGTCTATGTACAGGAATACATTAAAAGGTAGCTAAAAAAGTGGGCAAGACTTATTTCAAAGCAACTAATTGATAGCTAATGTTTCCACAAAAGACAGAGATGTGTTGACAACTGGAAAAAATAAACAATTTGGTTTACAGGTATTTTTCGTTCATTAAAAGTTTTGGAGTGTATTATGTATAGCAAAAATTAATAAATGTACAGCTAAATAAGTTATTATACTCTTTATACCAATATGTTTTGTATGATCATGATTTAATTTTGTTATATCTTTGTTAAATGGAAACCTGTCCATAATGGAAACACTTGAGAGTCCCATTCAACTTCGCTGAAGACAGGTTTTACTGTATCAGGATCATGAAAGCATACAACTTGTCAAATACACTGCTATCTGTAACTTTATGGTAGAACTTTGCCACTTCCAAATTTGACCTGGATTTGGCACTTTTGTTATTCTATTGTTACTTACTGGTCAGCTATAAACTTTTAGGGCCCTAAGCTACAAAGTGTAGAGGGATTGTTTCTATAATGGAGGATTGGAGTAGTTGTGACCAAAGGTCATAACTGCGCAGCGATGACAGGGCATAGCTGAGGGATCTGTGAATCTCAAACCTTAATGATCCCAAGAACGGGTTAAAACCACGGTAATCAATCTGATATCAAATCCGGACATGTTAACATCTTCAACACCCTCAAATCCGGATTGCCTGTGTAACTTTGTATTATTTGTTAAATACTTATATCATTATGAAACATTCAGATTTTAAGGTAAAGTTAATATTGCAGAATTGTGTGAGGTTACACTTTAATCATTATTTTGGGTTATTCAACACACTCCCACCTGTAACAAAACTTTGTGTTTGTTAAATTCATCGTGAAATATCTAGATTTTAAGTTTAATTTAATATTGCAGAATTGCATAGGTTTACTTTAATAATTATTTTGGGTTATGTGGCACACTGCCAACTGTAACAGAAGCCTCTATGTGCTAAATATATCAGAAAACATCCAAATTTTAAGGTTAATTTCATATTGCAGAATTGCAATTTTCATTTAATAGTTACTTCAGGTTATATGGCAAATGAATTAATAATATTACATCACTATATGAAGGGGAGCCCTCATTTATTCTCTAAAGCAATACACATGGCCAGCTATCCATATGTATATAATTAATTGCTTTCTTGCCTTTTTCACCCATTAGAGAATGTATTACCATCTACATACCTCAAGACATCAGCTTGAAATTCCATTAGATTTGCTTTTCATAGATTGTCTGCCTGATGCTATGCAACATTGGATGCAAAGGATTTAACATTACCAACTTTTATAGTTTAGACTTATACTTGGTTCCTCTTATTCCTTTGTGAAACATAGGGCATCAATAAAGGTCTTCCATCTTCCTCTATGACTAGCTAGCCGCTTCATCCCCTCCAGTTCTTGCCATTCTACTTAAACTCCTCTATGGTTCTTCTCCATATCATTCTGGGTCTACCTCTTTTCCTTGCTCTTTGAGGATTCCAATCCATCACATCCCTTTTTATACCCCTTCTGCTTTCCTGAGCACATGTTCTATTCATTCCATTTTCTCTTTTTTATTTGCACCTTTATTTCAGCTTGATTTGTTTGTACCCATAGTTCTTTGTTTCTTATAATATCCAGCCAACATATCCCCAGAATTTTTCTCAGGCAATTGTTTACAAAAGTCAGTAATTTCTTGTTTATTTGTTCCATTGCTTTCCATGTTTCAGAGCCATAAAGGAGTACAGATTTCACATTTGTATTGAAGAAACTTAGTTTTGTTTTCCTTGTTATATTTGCATGTGGGGTAGAGTTGCCAAAGGCTCCATTTGCTTGATGGATTTGTCTATTTACATTTTCATCTGCACCACCTGTCTTGGTAACAACACTACCAGGATAAATAAATAAATCTACCTTCTTTATGTCTTTATCATCCACCTTAAATTGTTTATTTTGTTGGGTACTACCATTTCCTCTCTCTCTCTCTTTTTTTTTTTTTTCTTAATTTATTTTTAATCCAATTTTCTTTGCTTCCTCTTGTAAGTTCATTTTGTTTCCATATCCTGGAACTTTGTGCTAACAGGCAAATGTCATCTGCAAAGTCATGATCCTCCAGATTATTCCTCAATCCTTACTGCAAGCCTCTTCTTCCTCTGGTAATCTTCCTCATTACTCTATCCAAAACCATCACCCATATAATTGGTGAACGAATATACCCTTAAAATAAGAACTGAAGCTTTCCTGACAATGTATTAATTCAAAATCTTCTCGGGCTTCTAACTCTGAAGACAAGGAAGATGGCACTTCTTCAAAACGATGGTATCAAGTCAAGTTTTTACCTGGTTAGAAGCCCGAGAAGATTTTGAATGAATACACCCTTGTCTAACTCCTATGTTGGTTTGTGTTGGTTCTGTCAGTTTTCTTTCAGGTAGCGCTTGACATTCATAATCATGCACATATCTTTGATATTTATAATTATTTTAGGCATTCCATAAGTTTCCAGTGGGTGCCATATGGCTGATCTTTTAACTGAGTCAAAGGGTCTTTCAAAATCTATAAATGCTGAATACAATGTATTTTTTCATTGAGATGATTGTTCGAAGATAATTTGGACAATACACAACTCTGGTACTTTCAGAAACCTGCCTGCTCCTTCCTAAGTTTAGTTTATACCACTTCTTTGATGTAATTCAAGATTATTCTTGCAAAAATTTCACTAGGCTCTGACAATAATGTGTTACCTCTCCAATTTTACACATAGACAGATCACCTTTTTTTTTGGCGGTTTTATTATGTCTTTTCTCCATTCTGCTGGTATTTTTTTCTCAGTCCATATTTCTTCAAATAAAGGTGTCAATAACTTAGCTATTGAATTCATATCTAGTGCCAAAACATCCAGTAGTATATTGTCTATTCGTGGAGCTTTACCATTTTTAATATCTTTCAGTGCTGCATTATTTCTGTTTTTGTTTTTAGATCAACTTCATATTCTGCTTTATCTTTAAATTTTACATCATTTCGGAGAAGTACTCCTTCCATCTCCCTAACTGTTGTTCTTTTGTTGTTAACAATTCTCCATCTTTATTTTTTACTAGCTACCCGCCCCGGCTTCGCACAGGTGGTGCACCTAACGATGAAAACTCGGACAAAATCTTCTGTTTACAGTATGACCATGCAATGAAATAAAATTACAATTAAATAATTTATCAACACCTTTTTGTAATGCCTTGTAATGTACAATTTTCCTTCTGGAGAGAAAAAAATAGCACCGATAGTTTGCCGACTCTCAAGCACGCAGTGTACAACATACGAAAAACACAATTCAAGGTATATTACATACACTTCTAACGATTAACCTTGGGATTTATCGTCATTGCGAATGCAAAGCGCGCTTAAATTCAAAAGGAGAGTCGGTTGACATTAGTGGTATTCTTGGAATAAGTATATCCTCGGCTTTGAACTTTCCTATGTTATAGTAACTTAAACCAAATTGTTCATAAAGTTTTTAACAGTGAGTTTTGTTCTGTTGCATAATTTTGGTTGATTATTATTCCGTGGTATGATTATCACCGAGTCAAACTTGAACTGTAAAATGTGTGGCGGGAATCCTAGCAAATCCAATGAATTTAGGAATTCAGTTAGATAATTGACAGCTTCATTTGGATTGGTAATGGAATTGATCGACTTAAATGAATGCATTTGTCCATCAATTTTACCCAGAATTTTTACATTCAAATCATTCACATTTTTATTATTTGCTGCTAAAATGGCTCATTCGCTCAACCTAGCATAGTTTTTGTAATTTGCACCAATATTTGGAAACACTTTCGATATTAATTATTTCTTTGACGTTGTGAAGTGACAAAAATTTGATGGAAACGAAATGAGGCCAATAGAAGTGTCAACTGGAATTTGCCCATTGCCAATGTCTAATAAGGCCTTTACATCTGAAAAGCATAATGAAGCACAATGATCTGCACAATGTGGCATATAGTTTGTATTGTGAAGAGGACAAAGTCAGAGCACACAGAAGGTATTGTGGAAAGGATGACATATACAGTTAGCAGCATCAGCAACCAAGATGTCGTTGGCATAATAACAGTAATGTCAGTGCTTTCATAGTGTGGTGGGTAAACGCTGGTACAGGTAATGAATTACATTAAGGAGAAAGTCACAAAGTAACATTCATGCATCTTCCGAACCTCTTTCTTTCCTTTACTCCTAATGTTTTCCACCTCTTTCTTTATTTTCTTCTATGCCAAAATAGCCATTTCTAAGGCCAAAAATGGCAAAACTAAAGAGTAAGTAGATCTTGTTGGGAAATTGTTAAGCATTTATTTGATGATAGCTTTTGTGTATTAAATTTCTCCATTTAGCCCAAAACATAACTTGATCAAATGTATTAAGAGCACTGCAATTGCAATGTGATGGTGACGCGGGTATCTTCATGTTCTTTAGCTAGCTCATGTACCACATAACGTCAAATAACGCAACATCTGCAATAGGAAGTTAAACCTAAAACGGATCCCGTCATTTTTCCGCCATTTTCAGATTCCAAGAAGGGTTAATGGTAATGTGCATTGTTTATAATTTGTTCATTTTAAAGAATTACAAGAAAATATATACTTATTTCTTTATTTAAACGATGTGACCAAGGAAACGATAGTTAATACATAAGAAATATATTTGATTTTCACAGTTATCTTGTGTCATTGTCTCCATAACCGGGTGCATTCCCTTAGCGTTGAAGAAGAAAAATAGAGCAATAAGTACTACGGCCATCTGGTGGCAAATAATAAGTATGTATTTTAGGTGTCCATCTCCAGGAAAGCTTCTTTATTTTAAACGATAGGAGTATGGCAAGGACAGTTAATACATAAAAATGCATTTGAATTTCACTGCTGCATTGTGTCATCTTGATAAACTGTAGCATTTCCTTAACATTGAATGGGGAAGAATAATACCAGTATGGGCCATCTAGGGGAAAATAAATAAGTACTTACTCTAGCTGTTAGTCGCCAGGAAAGCTTCCTTGTTGCTTTATTTTAAACAGCAAGAGTAAGGAAAGGACAGTTAATATATAAAAGAGTATGTGATTGTCACTGCTGCATTGTGTCATCATGTCGATAAACTGGCGTGTTACCTTAATATTGAATGGGGAGGGAAAGTATAGCACTACTACGACAATTTAGCAACAAATAACCATGGTATTACTGACATCTGGTGGCTATTAAGCTAAATGCATTCGCTTGGCATGGTTTTTATTTATGTTATCAGATTTTAAATACTTTCCTGTACTATTTTTAAACATTTTATTTTCCACAAACCTTGTCGTGACAGTAACGAACACAACAAAAAAAGAATTGTTCAATTTGATGTAGTCGTTCGGAAGTGATATGCGTACATACATTTCAGGGATTCATTTTTATATATATAGATTGGTTTATTTTTTCTATATTGTTTCTTGGCTAGAATTGAATAATTTTATATACTTCTTTTGTATCTCCTTCTTGGCAACCTTCTCTGCTTTCTTTGCATAAACGTTTATAAACTGCCTTTTATCATTCCTAACACTTTTTTTAACCTTCTATTCTACAACACTATATTCTTTTTGTATTTGTGCTTTCTGTCCTCACATCTTTCACATATTCAGTTGAGCATTTTGTTTTTTCCTTTCCCTTATTAAATTCCATGTTTCTTCTTGAATCCATTCCTTCTTCTGTATGTAAGTTTATTTCATCCAGTAAGACTTACATTAAGTACAGGACACGTCAAAAATTATATGTACAAATAGTTAATAATAATGGAATACATTATTTGAATAAATATACAATTATAGATCATAGATGAATTACAAAAATTGATCAATTTAATATAAAAAATGTCTTGTAGTGACAGCCAGATTAAGTTTTCTTTTTAACTGCTGGTGGGACATCTTTCTTCTAGTTCCTTCATTCAGCCTAGCAGTTCTCAGACATGTAACAGGGCATATAAAAGCAATGTATTGGTTTATTAGTCAATAAATGATATAGATTGCTCAGTTTACATCATTTCAAAACTTATCTCTGCCATGACTCTTAAATTCATCAATTGAATAGAACTGATTATTAAGTAGGAATTTATGGATTTCATTTTTGAATTGTGTTATAGAACCTTTGTTTTTCAAATATATAGGAAGATGATTATACAGTTTAATTCCAGTATGTTTATATGACTTCTCAAATAGACTGGTTTTATGAAAGCTCATGTGCAGATTATTTTTAGTACATCAGCATTGGTTGATAAAACTGTTATATTTTCCTTAACATGAACCAGCAGTTCTTTTATGTATGAACATGGTGATGATAGAATGTTTAATTTTTTAAAGTGCTCACGACAGCTTTCAGTTCTTGATATCACCATGATTATCCTAATGGCCTTTTTTTGCAATTTGAAAATTAATTTACTGTTAACTGAATTCCCCCACAATACAATCCCATATGATACGTGTGAATGGAAATATGCAAAGTAGCAGGTTCTTAGTGTCTCTGTAGAAACTTTTTTCTTTAACTGATATAGGAGAAAATTTATTTTACTGAGTTTAATGGCTAATTTTTCAATGTGGTTATCCCAGCTCAAGTTATTATCAATGCATAGGCCCAAGAACTTTGTTTGGGTCACATTTTCCAGGAACTTAGATCCTAATTTGATATCGAAGTTCACAGAGGTCTTGCATGATTTGTGATGGAAGTTCATTGACACAGTTTGTCTTCATTAACCACTAGTTTGTTAGTTTTAAACTAATTTAGAAGTTCCGTAGTAGTGACCGAGATGCTTTCGTTGAGGTTCTCCTTGTAATTGCCCTTAATGAAAATACTAGTATCATCAGCAAAAAGGGTCATTGATACTTCATTATTTTTTATATATTGGGATAAATCATTGATGTATAGTAAAAATAGGAGGGGACCTAAAACCGAGCCTTGAGGAACTCCAGTTTGAAGTTTTCTTTTTTGAGATTGTTTTGTCATTAATACCCTCCCACCAGGATCTATATAGTCAATCTGTACTACTTGTTCGCTCTCGCTAAGGTATGATTTAAACCGGTTAAGTGCAACACCTCTAACTCCGCTTTTGTACAGTTTGCTTAGTAGTATTTTGTGGTCTACCATGTCAAAAGCTTTGGTAAGATCCAGGAATAGTCCCATCCCTAGCTCGCTTTTGTCTAGTGCATCGTAAATGTTACTAACAAAATTCATTACAGCCATATTAGTAGATTTGTTGCTTTGAAAGCCAAATTGACATACATTGGTAATATTATACTTTTTTAGGTACTTTGTCAGCCTGTTGTACATAAGTTTTTCCAATATTTTTGAGAAGGCTGATAGTATTGCTATTGGTCTGTAATTGCTAGCATCTTGTTGGTTGCCCTTTTTAAAGATGGGTTTAATTTTTGTAATTTTCAATTCTTGCGGAAATACTCCACTTTCTATGGAGTGATTAGCTAGATAACATAGCGGTTCGATAAAATATTTGCTACAGCTTTTGATAATAAAGTTTGTCATCTATTCCCTCTGATTTTTTGACTTTTAGAGTTTTGATCATGTTTAGTATTTCATTTTCGTGTGTTGGTTCAAGAAACAGTGAATGTGTGTTAATAGGCACATGTAAAGAGTTTCCCACTCCTTTTGCATTATTATGTTTTTGTATATTTTCTGTAATTTTAATAAAGTGTTCGTTCAAGATATTCACTACTTCTTCAGGGTTATTTACATTAGTATTATTTTTCATTAGCTCTATATTTTTAAAAGAGAAGAATTTGGAGTTGGTTTCTTCTTTGATTAAATCCCACATTGCTTTTGTTTGTTTACGGATTTATTGATTTTTTTTGGAATTATCTAGCTTTTTAGCCGCTTCAATTATTTGTATGTTTACTTTTTTTAATAAGTAATTAATGCTTGAGAAACATTTTTCTTTTTAATTTGTTCGCTTAGTAGTCTAAGTCTGTCCCTGGATATTTAATGCCTTTAGTTATCCAATTGGATGTTTGGTGTTTCCCCTTTACCTGCATCATAGGAAAAGCCATGTTATAGTAATGCTTAAAGGTATTTATGAATTTAAGGCTTATATCCTCCACCGTTTTTTCTATGTATACATCTTCCCAAGTTTCTTTCTCTAGTAGATATTTGAAATATTCTATATTAGATTGATTCAGCTGACGTACTTTTTTGAGAAAGGGGGTGCGGTCATCACAATTTTTTGCCAGTCCCCAACTAAGTGTGAGTGTCTGAGCATAATGGTTAGATAGTCCAGTTTCGAATACGTTAATATCACTTGGGCCTAGATTTCAACTTACTGCTATTTGGTCGATTGCAGATCGTGAGCTGTTAGTCACTCTTGTAGGTACATCTATCATTGCTTTAAGACCATAAGTATTTAGCATAGTTATAAAAGCTAGTTTATTATTTCTGTTTATATAGCTGATTTAGTATGTGGTCAAATTTATTTATGAAAATGGTATATCACCCGAAGGATTTCTGTAGATACATACAATAACCAGCTTGTTTTCCAGTTCAATCAAATTTGACTCGAAATGACCGTCTATATTTAGTTTTTCAAAAGTTGAGATGGGCCTGGCTTGCCATGTTTCTTTAACTAATGTTACAGTTCCACCATTTTTCATTATTTTCCTATTCCTAACTTTGAAGTTAGGTAGTTTCAGTTCTTCTAACTCATGTTCATCTAACCAATGTTCAGTTAAGCATAATACATCTATGTGTCTTATTTTATCCTGAAGAAGCACATCGAGATCTAATAGTTTGTTTCTAATACTTTGGATATTCTATTGGAATACATTTAATGATTTTATTTTTTGAGCTAACTTATTTGTTTCTTTAGTATGAGTCCTACATTTGGGGAATGTTTTATCTTCACTCCTAGTATGTTTTAGTGTATTTACTGGGTTTTGGTTTATATTTCCAGTTACTGGGGGAATTGCAATATGAAGCTTTCATCGCTAACTCTGTTTAGTTTTTTGGTTTGCTATGTACAATGACTCTGCCTAATAGACATGCAAATTTAGCAACACCTCTTCTATTTAGATGTAGAGCATCTCTTCCCATGTCACTATCATTAATCCATGTATTACCGTTAATAAAAATACAATCATCATTACATACCCATTTGAGAGAGTCATTAATTGCCTGGATGAATCTGAAGTCCTTGTCCCAGCGCCGAATAATGCCACTCACACACAGTTTGGCTCGAGGGAACAGCTGCTTTCCTGTTGATATTATTTTCTTCATTTCGTCCATAATTTCATCAGGGGTTCCCGCAGTTTTAATGTTGTTGGTGCCGGCATGTATGATGACTACGTCAGGATCGTCTTTGTTATCCACTAGTTTTTTTTGCAAATGGCGGATTTGAGCACCAGGATAACAGTAAACTTTTTCGTCATCAGCAAGGAACTCAACTGTATGGCGCACCATCGAGTCCCCAATTATTATTGTAGAATTCCTTTCAAACATAGTAAACGGTTCGGTGGGTTCATGTTCACTATCACTCGTTGATACCATGGTTTGCACACTTCTTTCAAGTGGATTTTCCTTATCGTCAATATCACTCAGAGCTTCATAAAGGTTTTCAGTCGTAACTTCATGTGAGAGATTTGCAGATGCTCTTTCGAAAGAAGAATTTGTGTAGTCCCTTTTGCTCTTTCTTCTTTGTTTCTTCCAGTTCGTCTCTCCATTTTCTATGCTTTGCCGCCGGCCTTCCAGCCGTGCATTATTGCTTTCTTTGCATATTCCCGGTAGTTTCCTTAATTTCGTCATTATATTTTTTAGACAGTTCATAATTTTCTTGCGTTAGATATTGGTTTTCCTTTTTTAGATTCTCTATTTCAGCATTTGCCTTCGTTAGATCCTTGTGCAGGATGTCTATTATTAAGTGCAGTGAAGCGACGCTTTCTGCCGAGCGTTGTGGCTGATTAAAAGACTTCCGTTTATCAGTATTGACTGTGATTTTCACATTGCGCTTACTTGTGCCAAGGAAATCAAGTTTGATCTCATCGTTACTTACTCTATTTTTATTGTAGACAGCGTTTTCACTTGTATTTAGACTATAATCCACATCACACACCGGATATACACATACTGCCGCTGCCATCTTAGTCATCATTCTTGAAACCAAGCAGGTTTTCGTTAATGGATTGCAAATACATCTTTAACTCTTTCCCACTTTGTTTCAATATCATCTGAACTTCCCTCTTTATCTGGATTCTCTTTAGTTCCTTAAATCTATTTTTAGCTCTATTTTAAACTTCTCTTTCTTGTCATCTCTTCTTAATGTCTTCAGATCATACCTTATACTTTGTTGTGTAAACTTTTTACTAGCAGCCATTACCTTTAGCCTAAACTCAGCTAACATAACTGCCAACATCCACTCCTCTCTAATTCCTCACATCCATTAGAGACCTCCTGAAAGTCTTGCATGTTTCTATATGATCTAGCTGGTTTTTAGTTCTATAATCTGGGGATACCTAGGATACTTTGTGGCATTCTTTATGAGGAAACATCGCTCCACCTATTACCATGTCATGACTGACACCCAGATTTTTACAAAGATCAGCTGATAAGTCCTGGGCCTCACACAGATATGGCACCACTAGGCTAGTTAGATGGTAGAATGGTATACTTTAATTCTAGACTAGCTTGTATCCATAGTTACAGGTCAATAGCTTGTCTGGTTTTTGAATGACAGCATTTTAAACGAGACAACTTTAGAGTTTTCACAAAAATGGAGGATTTGGAAAAATGAGTATTGATTAAATACTTCCATTTGAAAGGTTTAACTGCCAAAGAAATGGACAGTACATTGAAAGACTCTGCCCCTTCATATTCAATGATTAAAAGGTGGGTTGCTGAGTTTAAAATGGGATGTACAAGCATTACTGATGAGCCTCGCTCTGGACTCCCTGAAGCAGTGACAACTCCAGAGATCGTAGAAAATATTCATTGTTTAGTGCTGGTAGACTGCAGATTAAAGTTGTATGAGATAGCAGAGGCTGTAGACATATCAAAAGAACATGCATGTAATATTTTTAAGTAATGTTTTCTTGCTTTCACAAGGTCGGTGCAAGATAGGTGTTGTGTTTGTTGACACCTGATCAAAAGTTACAAAGAAAAACTGTTTCTGTTAAGAATGTGGTGCTCTGCCGTAAAAATCCCAGTGAATTTTTGAGGCAGCTTATCACCATGCATGAAACTTGGATACATCACTACACTCCAGAAAATAAATCACAGTCAAAACAGTGGATTGCATCAGGTGAACCAACTCCAAATAAGACAAACTCAATTTTGTTAGCTAACAAGGTTATGGCAAGGGTTTTCTGGGATCCACAGGGAATTATTTTTATAGATTACTTGGAAAAGGGTAAAAGTATCACTGGTGACTACTATGCAAGCTTACTGCAATGTTTTGAGTGATGAGGTGAAAAGAAAAAGACCTCATTTGGCAAAAAAAAAATCTTGTTTCATCACAACAATGATCTGGCCCATCATTCAGTCATTGCAATGGGAAAAATGTGGGAATTAAAGTTTGAATTGCTTGAATATCCACCCTATTTGCCAGATCTAGCACCCATTGACTACCTCCTGTTCCTAAACCTCAAAAAAATTTCTTGGAGGACGAAGATTTCAGAGCAACGAGGAGGTAATTGATGCAGTTAACAGCTATTTTGAGGACCTTGATAAATTGCACTACAGAGATGGTTTAGTTAAATTAGAATGCCAATGTGACAAATACATTAGCCTTTCTGGAGATTATGTTGGGAAAAAAAAATTAAATGCTCTTTTCATTGAGAGGCCTGGGATTTATCAGGCAACTCTTGTTAACATCTCTCCATTTTCATTTACCTCTCCTATTCCATGTTTTCCAATTATTTGCTCTATGCCTTCGTTTTCTGAGCCTACCTTTGGAATTAGATCGCCCATTACTATCTTTAGGTCTCTATTCTATGATTTCCTCATTGTTTCTCTAACAAGCAGTAAAGAGTTTTCATTTCTTCTTTTGTTAATATTTTGGAAGGGGAATAGCATTGAAAGAGGATAACATTTCTTATCTTTGTTTAAAATCTGGCTGTTAAAATTCTGTCTGAGATTGGGCTTCATTCTAACACCCCCCTTCTTTGTTTTGTCCAGAGGAAAGAATAATATTTCCATCATCTATATGTTGTTCTCCAAAATCAAGTCACCTTATTTTGCTTAGTCCCAATATATCCAACTTATAGTTTTTCATTTAATTTTACACATGTTTTAATCTGCTAGTTTGTCCTAGCATCCATATATTCCAAAAACCAATTTTTGTTTTACATTTCATGCTGAAGGTCATCGAGTGTTCATTCCAGCTTTCCTTTATTATAGTTTCTTTATAAAGTAATTTAAAATATGCAAGTTATTAGCCTACAGTATCCGATCCTGATGATGGGGCTGCCATCTAAGCCTTCAGGCAGGCTGATCTTCTTTCGCTGTTTACTCCCTTAGCCTTTGAAGTTCCCTCTTCTCCACAAGGCAGTGGTTACCTTCTTACAAACCCAAAAGGAAGGGTTGCCTCTTCTGCTATCTTCGCCACACTGCGGGATTCCCTCTCTGCCATAGGTGCCTTTGAGGTCTCACCGTAACCCTGGCAAGGGGCCCTCACAGGATATTATCAGCCAGAGCCAGCTGAACCAGGGTTTTTTAACGAGGTGTTACTTCTCCCCCCTTCTCATTTTTCATCCAGGTTTGGGACCGGCAAATGCGGAGTTAAAGTTTATAGATAATGTTAAACAAAAGTTTTGAATATGTGACATGAGAAATTTTGCTAAGGCCAAATGCACATTCACTGAAGACAACAATAGTCCCCTAATATTGTTGTGAGGCTCACAGTGATAGATGAGCATTGTTGTTACGCTAGTCCTCAGAGTTCAGTGACTGGGAAATAACTTTGGTGCATCTAATAATGTTACTATATATATTATGGCAGGATCCTCAAAATTGACTAATGTAAGATGGGATGATGATGGATTTTGGAATGATAGACTTGAAATTAATAAGATATAGATTACAATGGAGAAAATCAACAATCCCGAAGCTAGAATGTTTGGAAAATATTGGTCATATCTCTCCTGTAATGTAAGGATTAATGGTGATTGGGAGTTATTGAGTTAATAAATTACTGTTTAGTATACATAGCTAATCAGTGTAATTTACACATAAAAAAAAAGTCTCATATTGATGTTCAACAGCAGGCAGTGCATTGAGAGGAAAGAATGCAGAATTCTTCCTCTATGTGTGCAATGCAGTCATAAAGTTTAGAGTTTGCAAACTGTTGTATTGCATAGCATGTTGGGCGAATGCTTTCATTGAATAACATAGGTGCGGAGTCTTGCATTTAAGCTGTGTCTGTGCTTATATATTCTGCTTCTGGCTTTAAGTACAAAAAATACTGCAGCTATAGGAAACATTAAGAAGTTGGTATAGTTGCAAAATGTTATATGGTGCAGTAATAGAAAAGTGTGAAATAATAAATAAGTTAAAAAAAAAAAAAGAAGCAAAACAGTAAATGCAATAAAACTAATAGGTAAACAAAACGTAGTTAGCAAATATAATATAAATGAATAATAAGAACAGATGTAAAGCACAACAGAAAGAAAGGAAATATAGTGCAAATAAATAATAGCCGCAAAGCAGTAACCTTATATAGCACAAGTGAATAATAATACAAGGTAAAGTGTCAAACAGTAAGGAAATGTGCTAGACATAATAATTACTGGAAATAAAGTTATAGCTGTACTTTTAATACAAATGTCACATTGAAGAAATAAAAGATTATTTTCTTTTATACTAAATGTGTCACTAAAATTAACATGAAAATTCGAGAAACTGCTTCCGTAAATGTCCACCCCCCTCCTCAAGCAGAAACTGAAATATCACTCATGGAAATGTAGTACAATGAATTAAGCATCAAAAGGCAGTAAACAAATGTGATACAAGTGAATAATAAAACACACAAGTGCAAAACCGTATGGAATTGTAGAACAAATTGAATAAATCATGCCAGAGTACACAACCGTATACATTCACATAATTTTAGCAGTTTTTATTTTCATAAGGTAGTGTGACTGTCATTACGCAGTTCCTGCCATTACTTCTAGCTCTGAAACAACATTACCAAAAGGACTGTTGAGGGCATCATGTTATATGTAACAAAAATGAGAATTTGGCTGAACTGTATTCTTGAATGTGACTATGTGCACAATAGGTAAATAAAGAATTATAATCCTTCTGAAATTACACTAAAAGGTTATTATAAATATATGTTAGTCCACAAAATGTCAAGTTGTACTTGCAGAACCTATAAAAATCATATTGGACTTAGAAAAACTCTCATCACGTGTTGGAAAGTTGAGCCGTACTTTTCCTAATTATAAAACTTTACTTATTAATGCTCCTTTCAAAAGCATTTTTCTATCATCCTTGCCACCCTTCCATATGTATGCAAATCTATAATGTGGTTGTCCTGTGTGGAATCATTGCAAAGGAACATGCTTTTAGCACACACATATAAAAGATCGTGATTTTTTTCTGAACTGTTGTGAACTTTATATAACTTTACCAAGACGAGTGCGGTCCTGCATTGGAGAGCATAACTTATGCTATCTTTCACAAAAGTAAATACCCACCATGTCACTTAAATCTTTGGCATTCTTGCATAGGGGTTTTTTTTTTTTTTTTTTTTTTTTTTTTTTGGGCAGTGTTTAACGCCCGCTTTAACTACTAATGGCACCGCAGGCGGTGTGCATAGGGGGTGTGAGAATAAAATTTGTCATACGCTTCCTTCCCTTGTGTTGAAGTGAGCACGGTGGTCATCCACTCACCTCGCAGTTTTGGAAACCAATATTTCAGCAATCATTGAAAGCTAATGGAAAAGTATTGCAAATTCAACTTCAATACACTTGCAGAAAATGTGTTGTTATTGTGTTTGGATTAAGTAATGGACCTGAAGTAAAATGCTCCTAGTATTTGCGTGCTTTGCTTACAAAGATAAGTTGAATCAGCAGCAATTGCACCTGTGACTAAAATAACCAAAATGTGCTTCTGCTGAATAACAGAAGTCGCAAAGTGAATTGAATACCATGCAACGTATGCCTTTATATTTTATTTATTAATTTTTTGGAAACTATTTTCATGATCGGCATGAAATATAAATTTGACAGATGACTGGAACCTCTTTCTGATAAAAGTCCTTGCATAGAGCAGTATATTATATGGTCAGTTTTATTTTGCCTGGTGTTTTCATATTTGCCTAACTTAACTGCAAATATTCCTCCCAAAATCAATATTTTGTTATAAACACCCCCATTCAAAGACATCTACAATGATTGCTGAAATATAGGTTTCCAAAACTGTGAGGTGTACAGATGGTCACCATACACACTTGAACACAAAGGGAGCGGAAGCATATGTAAAATTTTATTCCCATATCCCCAATGAAAGAAGGCCTGAGTATTAGGTGACCCAACACGCGATGGGTATTTAATTTTGTGAAACATAGTATATATAACATTCCACCCTTCTCTCTGTACAGTCCAGTTGGGGATTGCGATTAGAATGCTGTAGTATCTATGTATTATATTTCCCCCATTTTTGGCGTGTGTGCGCATGTGTGTGCACCTCCCTCCCAACCCTAAGTTGTCAGGCAGTTGTCATTTATTTAAAATGTAGTGAATTTGAATATGTGTTCTCTCTGGTAGTCTGATACCGTGCACTTGTAAATGAGACAAAAACCTAGAATAAATTCCTTTTCTATATACATTACTCATCCATTGGGGCCGCACAAGTGCAGGTAGACAGAATAGGGAGTAAAGGAAAAATAATAACAAGAACCCTGAAATACTGATTTATGATCAAGAATTTAGAAGAAAATAGCATAATGAAACATTGGCTAGTGATGCAAGAGAAAGTAAGATGAAGAAATACTTGGGGTAATAGAATTAACAAGATCATGGAAAAAATTACCTTGGGTGTGGTGTGGCAGGATAGAGAATGCAAGGAAAATGGCTTTTGGAAAGAAGATAACAAAGAATGGTTGATAATGGAAATTCAGGAGATATTCGGTAGTTTCAGCAACAAAAAGTCACTAATGGTATTACAGGGAGCTAAAGAAAATATGGGGGTAGAGGGACTTATGTAAATAAAGGTGACAAGTGGATGAGAGGAGGTTCTGCAGGGGTTTGAACAGGGCTAATTAATTTGAAAGGATCAAGAAGTGGTTTAAGTATACAGGAATACCTGATATGTGGAAAGAAAGACATACCCAAGGTATTTCATTGTGGTGTCAAACAGCCACTTCGCAGTACTGGATGGGTATTTAGAAAAATCCAAATATATCCTGTACTGCTCCAGGCTGGTTTTGGAACTCTGTTTTCACTGTATTTTCAATAAGTGATTTAAAAGCTCTCGTAATATTACATATGCAGTGGTACCATATGGAGACATTTTTATGCAAAACTTCATCCTTTTTTCCTCACATGTTTATTTCAAAAACAGATTCTTATTACCTATTAAGTTTTGAAGTTATTCCTTTTCGAATGTTGTAGGCAATAATAACTCAGTTTAATTTAGTTTATTTGACAGAGGAAAGTTCATAATGTAACCTAGTTAACCGAATTTTCAGCACGTAATTTGGCTATGTGGCATACAAAATAAATAGTAAATGTCTAGCAAGCTAATGATTGATTATTCCTTCCAGCATGTAAAGGTTGCTCCTAACTATAGGAAACTTTGAAAGACAGTATCAACGACTTGCAATACAAAGTAGTTAATTTCAACTACCTCATTGAAACTCTCGGTATGAAAGTAGTTGAAATTACAACACTTTTACTAACGATGAACTTAAAAAATAACCCTGATAGAATAGATAGGAAATGCCCTTTCCTTATACATTATGGTTGGTGAAGTACGTTTTTGCAAAGCAGCCATTTTTAGAAATTACTCTTTTGAATGAGTGCGCCTTGTGTTGGTTTAATGAGCATCTAAAAATAAGGTTTTTGTAGTGTTAAATGTTCAATTATGATGTAAATTTAGACTGTAAATTTTAAACCAGTATAATGGTCAGTACGCATGTGGTGTTTGGTTAGTTTCTCAAATAGCAGAAGCAAAAACAAGGAAAGGGAAATGTGTTTCAATTCATAGTTTGGGATATTTGCCTAAGTGATTTAAGCACAAAAACATCAAAGATATGTGCTGACATTATTTGCAAACCTGTAAGTCATATATTATGTAACATATCCATCATAACAGGGACATTCCCAGACAGATTAAAATATTCAGTCATTAAGCCATTATACAAAAAAGGGCAAATCTCAGAAATGTCAAACTATAGACCAGTATCTTTACTTACAGGTTTTTACGAAAACCTTTGAAACGATTATGTTCAAAAAAATGTATCACCATCTAGCTAAGTATAATTCTTTAGCAAAAGAGGAGTTTGGATTCAGGAAGAGCATGCCAACTGGTGATGTCATTTTCTAGTTAACTAATGCAGTTCTGAAATCATTTAATGGCAAACTTAGCACATTACGAATATTCTTTGATCTATCAAAGGCAGTTGACTGTGTTAATCCTGAAATACTTCTATCAAAAGTATTACACTATGGTATATTGGGGTAAAGGCTATCAGTCGATTACATCTTACTTGTCGAAAAGAAAGCAAAAGGTTATAATGAATACTTCAAATATAGTAATGCACATTCTGAATGGTCTAAAATAAAGCATGGTGTTCCACAAAGTTCTATTCTGGGTCCCTTATTATTTTTAGTGTATATGAATAATCTACCTGCAGTAATAAACAACAATGCCTATCCAGTTCTTTTAGCAGATGACACAAGTATTATAATTAAAGAACACAATGTCAATCAGCTCCCAGATTCATCTAATAAATACTTCAACACACTAAATAATCGGTTTGAAAGCAACAAAGTTAACAAATTGTGAAAAAACTAACTACATTAAGTTTTGCACAAAGCATAGAATCATGGCAGACCTAAGGATAGAATATGAAAATCAGATTGCAGCAGCCTATAATACAAAATTCCGAGGTTTTATAATTGATTGTAGCATGAATTGGAAACACCATATTGATTATATGTTATCCAAACTGAGCTCTGCATGCTTGGCAATCCCATCTTTAATTCAGCTTATAAACAAGAGCATATTAAAAAACAGCTTATTGTGCATATTTTCATTCAATGATCTATGAAATAATATTTTGGGGAAATCCAGAAAATGCTAAAAAAGGTGTTCATTATGCAAAAAAGGGTAAGAAGAATAATGGCAGGGAAAAGACCATCAACTCACTGCAAACAACTTCTCAAAATGTGTGGAATGTTAACATTAGCTCGTGGATATATTCTAGCCATATTGTCATTTGTAATAAATAACCCAGAAAAGTTACAAAAATACAAATATTCATAACAAAGAGACCAGACATGGGCAGGACTTGCATAGACCAAAAATAATTTGCAGTCATTCCTAAAAGTGGTTTACTACAAAGAAATGGTTTTGTTTAATTCACTTGCCACTTCTATAAAAGAATGGTAATAATGTAACATTGTAAATATAATAAACATGAATATACTAAGAATGCAAAGGTGTGAGTAGTCTTTTGTAATTGAAAATTGTGCAAAAATGACACACCTGAAAATTCATTATCAGAGGTATTATTTATAAATAAATGTATTAATGACTGTCTGGGTAGTGTGGTGGTAGCGTGTCTGCCTCATATTCAACAGGTCATGAGTTCGAATATCGCTTAGGATGAGTTACACGGATAAGGATTTTTTGGGGGTTTTTCCCTTATCCTGAAAAGACGAATGTCAAGTAACTTCAAGCTCCATGGACCCCGAGATCATTTGAGATCATCATTTCACCAATTTCATTCATCATCCGATATGACCAACCAGGTTAAAGATTAAACTAAAAAAAAAAAGTATTAATAAGTATAAATAAATGTAATTATTGACATGGTCTGCATCCTAGGGCTTAGAAATTGAGTCTAACCTCATAATAGGGTCTTCAGATTGCAATGTTAAGTAGGTAGGTAGTTTCTCGCATAGCACAACGGTAAACAAGGAAAGGGAAATGTGTTTCAATCACAGGGCTAAAATGCCTAGTGTTTTATTGAAGCCCTTTTTGTGTCCCTCCACCATCTTGTACTATACACAACTAAAATATATATGTATATCATACCGAGCATCTATCAAATTGATTGTTTTTCCTAGTTTTTGAAGTAAAAAGCAAAGGACATTGGAAGAGGAGAGGTCTTTAGTTGAAAAAATATTTAATACAATCACATTTTTCGGCCTGTAAGAAGTTATTGTTGATACATTGGCATTAATGCAGTAAACATTGTGGCAAGGTCATAACTTAATTTTGTTCTAATTTCTTAAACTAAAACTGAAGGAGGGCAGAATATCAGATTTTGACCAGATCTTATCAGTTGTCTCTCATGTCTATAACCATTAATTCCACTACATGAACTTATAAATAAGTGCACACCAAAAAAAAAAAAAAAAAAGGTGACAAGTATCGGATTTTATAAAAACTATAGACTGCATGTATAGCATTGTGAGTCCGAGGAACATGCCCCGTATTCTCACGGTTCTAGTGTCTTAAGCACATAATTTGACAGAATTTATTTTTCGCAATAGCTACCACATGGGTGATTTAGCAAAAGACTTCTTATAAACCGGAGTACGTTGTCAATTTTGTTTGCCAATATAGAACTTCACGAGTGAGAAATCTAAATTCTAATAAACAATGTAGAATCGTCCTGCTGATAATGTATGACATATTTCACTAAGTATACAACCGAAAATCGCAATAACATGTGTATTGAAATATTTTACTAACTATAACACAGAAAAATCAGTTACATCACAAACGATTTGACCATTATCATGATTTAAGCCTATCCTCTAAGTTTACTGCTTAATTTAACATTTAACGCCACAAAATCACTTAAATAGGTACCCTAACCTAGATATTGAAACACATTACCCTTTCCTTTTTTTTTTTTTTTTTTTAAACTTTTTGAAAAATAATAACCAAACACGTAGTCAACATGAGGCTGTTTTAACCTACATACAAATGTAATGCTTAATTTACATTTAACATTTTATTTTTGGATGCATATATAACCCAAAGCCGTACATATCTCAGAAGTGTAGAATCAAAATATGGCGGCTTGTCAAAAAAAACCTTATCTGCCAACCCCAATGTATAAGGCAGGGCAGTCATATCCACTGTATATCTGTGTTTTTAATAGATTAGTATTCTTATATAAGTGCTTTTTTTCGGTGGTATACTCAGTGAAATATGTTATACATTATCAACAGAAGGCTTCTGTATTTGTTAGATTTTGGGTTGCCAACACGCAAAGACCGTTAAGAAGCAACAAAATTGGCAATCTACTCCGGTTTGTAAGAAACCTCTTGCTGATTCGTCCATTTAGTAACTTAGGTGCTTAAGATATCAGAACTTTAAAAACAGGAGGCGTGTTCCTAGGACACGGAATGCAGTACGCAGTCCACAGTAAATCATTATAATGTTTGGGATTATCTTTGATATTTGTCATCCTTTTTGGTGTGTACTTATCTATAAATTCATGCAGAGTAATTAATGGCTATAGGCATGAAAGACAAAAATAACGTTTAGTCAAAATATGATTTGTTGGCTTCCTTCAGTTTTGGACCAAGAAATTAGAACAAAATGATTATATGACCTTGCCGCGATGTTTACTGCAAGAATGCGAATTTATCAATAACAACTTCTGACAGACCGAAAAATCTATCCCCTTCCATTGTCTATTTTTTTTTATGATATGGTATGTTTATATATTTGTTTATTTTGTAGAGCTGCCAGCTTATAGTACAACAAACTACTATGATTATATATATTTCAAAAACTTGGAAAAGCAATTAATGTGATCGGTGTTTGGTAAGTTATATGTGTAATTTTTATATAGTGAATATATAGTAGATCGTAGTACTAACATGTTTCATTTCCGCCCGTGAAACAAACCAATCCAGGAAACTCCCTCTATTTAACATAGGAACGGCTGCCGACATGCTATGGTGCTGCCATCTAGTTTAGCGGTCTGGAGTACACACACCAGCTGCTCTAAATCAATGGAAATAATGCTGCTACACGTGTCGTGATTTCTATTAAAATCAAAATAAACACACCAATTTATGCGTTTTTTTCTTCAATATAGGTCACAAACATGGAGGCAAGCTTTGATATATTCAAGTATGGTTTGAGTTAATCTTTTCAGGTCACACAATAAATTTGTTTAATTTAACGTTCATTTAGGAGTACGTTACCGGGAATAATATTAGATTAGATAGCATTCTGTTGCTTCGTTTAGGCCAAGAAGACACTTAACATAGAACTTGTCAAAGGCATATAAGAACGTATAAAGCTATAGTGCTAAAAGCATGGGTTACAAAAACAACAGAATAGACGCATAATCATACCATTTGCTTTTGAGGACTGTACGCCAGTGCACTATAGTTAATGTGCACTGTAAAAGCATATGTACTTCCTTTTTTATTTTTTGCATACACCTAAAAACAAAGAGTGTCAAAAATTAGTGTTAAAATGTATAAATAAATATAGTTTCATTATATGACCTACACATGTCATGTCAGATGATAGTTTTCTAATTATCGAAATAATAGCTACCACTAATAATTAAACAAAACTATAATATGATTATTGTATTATGTGCTCTTCATAAATACCAACAAATTACAATGCATATTTACAAATATGTTATAGAATTTCCAATGCAAAATTTACAATTATGTACTAGAGTGTATAATATCAAAGCATCAGGATTTACAGACCTTGTGTCATTGCTAAATACTAAAAAAATTCATTTGACACTTTCGTGCAAGTCAAAGTATACGTCAGTTTATTTTTAACATAAAACACACACACACTAATATACACAAAATGCAATACATAATGCCTATAAATACAATGATTATTAACGGTATTGTCAGACAGATTTGTCACTTAAATATTCATCTACAGAGTAAAATGATTTATTGCAAAGGTGGCTCTTAAGAGAAGCCCTGAAATTCCCAACGTTTTCTTTGAAATTACTGGGGAGAGCATTAAATGTCTTGATTGTTTCATAATATACACCATTCTGTAAGCAACGAAGATTGGCATTGGGACGATCAATACATACCTTTTGTCTAATATTGTTATGAATTTCCACGTTTGTTATAAAACTATGTCGATTAACTGCACAGAATTTTAAAATGGATAGTATACAAACACGATGCAAGGTGAGTATGCTCAATTTTTGAAATAGTTCTTTGCATGACTGTCTGCTATAAGCATTGCAGCTTATTCCTATAGCTTTCTTCTGTATCCGGAATGTACATTATTATCCATTGAATTACCCTAGAATATTATTCCTGACTCGATGTTGGAGTTAAAATAGGCAGAATACACCAATTTAAGTGTATCGATTGAGTGAAATTTAACCAGTGCTCAAAGAGCATAACAAGCTGAGCTAAGTTTAGGTGTGATGTAGCTAATTTGTGACTTCCAGTCCAAATGCTTATCTACCTGAAGACCAAGAAATTTGACTTCATTTAGCTGTTCTAACAATGTATAATTAATTCGTATTTCTATGTGTGTAGTTATAAATTTAATTGCTTTTGTTGTTTTTCAAGGTTTACTGAGAGTTTGCTTTGAACCAATTTGACTTACAATTAAGAACATTACTACAAAGTCATTGACAGCTTTACTTGTTACTATAACACTAGTGTCATCTGCGAATAAGTAAATAAATGCTTGCAATACTGTAAATGTATAATCGGAGGTCATTTATGTAAACCGAGAACAAAAGAGGCCCTAAGATTGATCTCTGGGGAACACCATGTTTTACTGATTTCTATTCTGAGGCCCTAATTTGATACCCATTGGGTTTATTAATTTCGACCCTTTGTTTTCTCTTCTCTAGTTATGAAATGAACCAGTCCAATATGTTATTTTTTATTCCATAGAAATTTAGTTTTGCTATCAGAATATCATGATTCAGACAGTCAAAAGCCTTCACTAGGTCGCAAAAGATTCCACCGACATGTTCCCTTTCGTTTAACGCTGTAAACACCATGCGTGAGCTTATGGGTTGCATTATCTGCCGCTACTCCTTTTCTAAAGCCAAGTTGTTCTTAGACAAGTAAGTTATTCTTTTCGAAATAATTATAAAGCCTATTGAACATTGCTGTCTCAAACACTTTTGAGAAAACAGACAAGGGAGATATAGGTCTATAATTTGAGATAGTTTGTTTACCTTTTTTAAAAAGTGGTTTGACAATAGTGTACTTCATTCTGTCAGGAAATATTCCACTCTTTAGTGATTCGTTACATAAATAGCTAAGCGGAATGCTTATTAGGTCAGAATATGCTTTTAGGATTTTACTTTATATTTCATCGTATCCAGAGGAATTTTTGGTCTTGAGAAAATGTATTATATTTTTTATTTCAAATTGTGTAGTCATTTTTCTTTAAATACAGGTATTCTGTTTACAAAAGAAGTTTTCAAAAAAATTAATGCTGATTCTTTACATCCATAATATATATTTAATTTGTCTGTTACATTCAAAAGAAATTGTTGAAAATATCTGCAACATTTTGAGGATCATCAGTTTTTTTGATTACCGGAGTTCAGTGCAATTGAGGAACTTTCTTGAGAGCCCTTACCTGTTTCTCTTTTTATTATATTCGAGATAGTTTTTATTTTATTATCAGAATTGGATATTCCTTTATTATTATGCAATATTTTTGAAGCTTTTAATGTTTCTTTTAGAATTTTACAGTACTTTTTGTAGTGACATTCTAAGTTTGGGGTCTTATTATGTTTCAATTCTTGGTATAATTTTCACTTGCGTTTGCAAGAAGTTTTAATGCCTGTTGTAATCCAGGTGTTATTTTCCTTGTGGTTATGTATTTTACAATATTTGACTGAAAAGGATGCTACAGAGTGAGAGTTGAGTAGTTTGAGTTAATCTTTACAGGTCACACAATAAAATTGTTTATTTAACCTTCATTTAGGCGTACGTTACCGGGAATAATATGAACGGCAATAGTCTAAAATATGTGCCCTGAACCTATTTTTAAAATCATTTATATATTTTCGCTGCTGCGAATAAAATCTATTCTTAAAATATGTGCTCTGAACCTATTTTTTAAATCATTTATATATTTCGCTGCAGCGAATATAATCTAATTCTAACGCAATTGTTTTGTGATGAAAATTCTAAATTCAGGAACTCCCAAGCGTATTTTGGAGAAAAGCCGATTTCAACCCACAGAATCTCTCGAGGCTCAGATAACCTCATCGAACTTGTGTACTATTCAAATTGTACTTAAATCATGAAACTATAGAATTTGATTTACTCTACTCCTCAGCAGCATGAAGAGTTAATAGATTAAATAATGTTAGATTTTCAGTAAAAGCCTTTTGGAATGTAACTGAAAAAAAAAATGCAACGTGCATTTTTGAGGTTGATTCTACGCTAAGATACGTAATTGAGAACTAACTTAAACCAATATTTCCTTTAGTTCCAAGTTATACATTTTAGTATATTAACCCCAGATTTGGTTATTCTGCCATCACAATCGTTTTGCAAATAGTGTTGTATCGCAAAGTTTTAAGGGCCTATGGCGAAAAGGTAGGTATAGCGGTTATCTAATTTGGATATGCTAACCTTTTCAACACTTTAAAATCCGGAACTCCTGTGACATTTGATGTTCAGGGCTATCTTAACCTAATATTGTCTGTAAGAGAAAATAAGCCTCAACCAAGGCATTTGGCCACAACTATTGCACATTACGTGTATATTATTACTCAAATCATTTAAATTTTTTATTTTGGAGTATTTTCTTAACATGCCTTTATATTTATGACTAACGAACTGTAACCTCGTGGAGAATCGCTGATACTGTGCATTAAAACAGCGATTACTAGGCTTTACCTCGAGGAAATTGAAAGAAAAATACGGCATTATTTTGACAGGTACAGTTATGGCAATGACATACTGTGCAGAATTTGCCGTCATTGTGGGTTTTCATAGCATAAAATCAGAAAAAGTAAACCTAAACTCCTCTTACACCATACTTTTTATACATCTTCTAATGAAACTTCTGACCGCTGGGGTCCCTTGTCTCTTATTCTTTTGGCAGACTTTAATGCTTTAGTAATGAAGGGTATAGAACAAACCATCCAGTTCTGTCACATGTTGGTATTACTTCACTCTCCCGCTCTTTTTTTTTTTGTTTTGTGTCCTAGTGGGAACAGTGGAGGGGTATTCCTGTGGTTCAAGTTTAAACTGCCAGTGTTACAGCAAGTCTGATAGGATGTACTCCTTAGAGAAGAGCGGAAATGATGCTGGTTCAGGTGAGTAGAATTAATGCTCTACTTTTGATAATTGAGCTAGGAAAGTTTCCAAGATTCTTAATACACATGTTTACTATTAGGTTTTCGTTTTGAGATTACTTTTTGATGAACGACATATTCAAGTGTTTTATTGTTATCCCATTTACATAATGGAGGAACCCAAATCAGACGAAACTAACGTTGACTCTGAGAATGGAAGGAAGATCAAGGATAGATCATGCACATGCCTCAAGAGTGATGGGTTTCGCGGATAGATTAATGATTGAAGAATTTAAGGAGATAATTGGCATGCCTTGGTCGAGGTTTGCGGAGAAGTTTGGGAGTGAGCCACCTGAGGGTAATTGACATGTGCAAATTACCTCCCACCGGTGATACTTTCAAGTATGTGACCCTAGGAGGCGCAATTTTTATGCAATAGTGAGCCATTGGGGTCCCTAGACTAGCAAAATATTTATTGCCTTTCATATATTTACGTCACTTACCGCATTATTGGCAGTATTAACAAACACTGCACATGGAAAATAATTGCATTGCCTTAAATGTATATACTGTCCATTCCATTAAATGGACTACATTTACTGCCTTCCTCTGTAAGTAATTCCCAGTCATCTGAACAACTAATAATATTGAAGCGATTAACAGCTTGGCATTTTTTAAAGGACATGACTATGCCTTTTCTTGGGCTTTATTGCTTTATAAACATGCAGATGCAATCAAGTAGAACTTATTGTGGCTTGAGAAGCAAAAGTTGTATATTCTTGGCGATATTCTTATAAATTATAACAATTTGATGAGGGTCATCTGAGAACAAGAATGTTATGTTCTGAATGTAGTGCTGTCCTGCACACCATTAAGAGATGGGAACACACATTTCCCGAGTTTTGCTGTAGATAGGAGAATGTTAAAAGAGTGCTCTACTCTTGTGACTTTTGGTATGAATGATGAACTATATTTATTATTCTTTATAGAACTGTCTGTGAAAAAGTTGCACATTCTGTATGCAACAGTTCAAGCAGGCAAATTCTTTTCCTCATCCACTGTTTAATTTACAAGCAGTCATATGAGGTAATGGAGTGTTCGGTTGGAGACCAACGTGTGAGCTTGCAGATGACTGATTCAGTTATTGCTGTGAAGGATGCATGGTCTTAGATATCAAATACACTGCAAGAGGAAGAGTTGGTGGTCATGGCCACATCATTCAAATCGACGAATGTAAAATAGGATGACACAAATTCCATGGGGGTGCATCATAGAAGGCAAATGGAACAATAGTAGTAGTAGTAGTAGTAATAATAATAATAATAATAATAATAATAATAATATTGGTGATGGTGGTAGCTTAGTTAACGATTGAGTTAATGGCTTCGTGATTTTACGACAGTGTACATGATTGCCTATACAGTTAGTGTAATTTATGGATGAAAAAAGACTGTTTGGAGCAGTGCACTAAGTGATGTAGAATGGATTTTTGGCTGCACTGATTCTTTAGTACGGTTACAGGAACAGAAAGTAAATAAAGAATTATAAACTTTTAAGTTATGTAAAGCCAATTTGCTCCAGATTGAAATCATAATAAGGGTATTTTACATACATATTAGGTAAAAATATTAGCTCTTCTTACCAACATATGATGTACATCTGTTTAAATACAGCTTTAGATTTTTTTTTACCTAATAACTATGTAAAATAACCTTTAACTATAATTTCATGCCAGAGAATGTTTTCTTGTCACTGATAACTTGATGTTTATAATTCTGTATTTACTTTCCTCACATAAAGCCATACTGGCAGAAGCAGTGCAGCCAAATTACCAATCTTGCATCACTTAATCCAGTTATTATGCAGATCTTGGGCCACTCAAAAAATAAAATGAAACTAAGTGCGATTGATTGGTTTTGTATTTCTGTTGACAATTTTGGAGGTTTTATTTGATGGTCAAGCTTAGTTTTCTGTATTACAAACAAGTTCATATGCGTGCTGGAACGGTTGGTGTTTTGCATGTATGATGGATATTTACCAAATATACATAAATGAGTATCATATGAATAATAAGTGGGTTTATAATGTGTATATGCTGAAGTTCTTGCATAAAAACTGGGTTTATAATGAAAACGTTTGGTTTTGTTGGTAGCAAAGGACTCTGTAAGTAGTGGTATGTAAGAATGTCAGCAGCTTGTATCTCTCTCTTTTCTGTTTCTATAGGTGAAAAAAACTGGATCCTATAGTTTTGAAATTTAGCGCAAGGTTGGGTTTGAATCCATTAAGGTTAGTGTGTATATAAATTTTTTCCAAATTTCTATTGTGGGTGTAGTTGGCAGAGAAATATATTCCTAAATAGTATAAAACCATTTATTATCTATATTATACTCGTTTACATATAATTTATTTGGTAAATATTCGTCATATATGCAAAATACCAACTGTTCCAACATGCACACAAATTTGTCTATAGTAAAAACCAAGCTTCTCCGCCAAATAAAACCTTTGAAATTGTCATCACAAATACAAGTTCCATCGATCACGCTTAGTTTCATTCCAATTTCTGTGGCTCGTTTTCTGCATAATTACCCTGCATACAATGCTGCCAAGTGTCTTTTTCCATCATTAAAGTGTACTAATTGGATAGGTATAGTCAGACTGAAAAATTCAATGCCATAGCCAGGATTTGAACCACAGATCTCCTGATCTCTAGCTGGTTGCTCTGCTACTGAGCTACCATGGCAGCATGCCGGGATACCATTGAATTTCTCAAATGACATGCATGTTTCCCGGTAAACCACAAGGTGACAACCCTAATGGTGACATACAATGTTTTAAGTACTTAGGTCCTAGGATTCATAGTATAGACAGTTAAGAAATTTAATGCTATGCTGGCATGTTGCCATGGTTAGCTCAGTGGCAGAGCAACCAGCTAGATATCAGGTGATGCATGGTTCAAATCCCGGCTATGGCATTGAATTTTTCAGTATGACTCTACCTCTCCAACTCCTGTCCTACACATGGCTTATGTGAAAAAACAATTAATCCAATACCAATTGACTATAAAGTACACTAACTATAATTGTCTTGTTTTATCCTTAAATTACAATGATACTTGTTAACAAAGCATAGCCTAAATCTATATGATATAATCATTATTACCACTACTGCTACTACATATTGTCATTCTCACCTCATTTGTTTGAACATCTTATTCCAAGACACTCTTGCCCTTTAAGAAGTACTTCATATGAAATTTACATCATCCTATTTTACATTTGTCAATTTGAATGTTGTGGCTGGGACTGTCAATTTTCCCTCTTGCAATGTATTTGGTATTGTTAGATGCCATGCATACTTTGCAGCAGTAAATGAACAGTCGGATACTATCTGTAGGTTCACACATTTGTCGCAAATCGAACACCCCATTACCTTGCATTACTGCTTTTAAACAAAACAGAGGTTGTGGAAAAGAATTTGCCTGGCAATAGTTTTGCCCACTCGAACATTTGCTCACAAACTTACTTTTTATGTCCAATTCTAAAATGAATAATAAACGTAGTTAATTAGTAGATGATTGTTCAAGAATAGGACTGTATTTTAACAATCTTCTACTTACAGCATAATTTGGGATTTGTGCAGTCCTGTGTTTTAAAGGGGTGCAGGTCGACATTACATTTTGAATGTAGCATTCTTCTTTTTAGCAGACCCCCATCAAATAATAGTTGAAGACAGGCGTCTCTATCAGATCTGTCTTTTTAATTGGAAGAGCCATTTCTAAAACTCGTGATCTGTGAGCATATCACCACTAACGTATAACTTTGCTTTTTGCGCAACAATAAATTCTGCTCCATTGCATCTGCGTGTTTGGAAAACAAAACAAAAAATCTGAGAAAATGCTTGATCAGAACTTTTCAAAAATAATTGGCCATTGTTGCCATATTATTTGTTGTTCAGCAGAAGTTTGGGGATTATTTGCAGAGGCTGGCTACAATTGTGACAATTGACTGCTATGCTAGAGGCTATAGGGCTCATAGTTATCAGTAATTTCTGTCTGCTTGTGCATTTGCATAGGTGAACCTTTGGACTTAGATAAATTGCTTGCCTCCACATGCCACATATTTGAAAGTTACCCCAAAAAATCTAAAGCCATACTTAAACAAACAAACAAACAAACAAAAAAAAATGTTGCTCATGTTGGATTTAGATAAAATCATGTGCATATTTTGGAAAGAAGAGACCTACACTCCTCTCCTAAAAAAAGTCCCTCGACTACACTTTTCCAGAAAGCACCGCAAGTAAAGCAATGTAACCCAAATGGTTTATATTCTAATTTCAAATGTAATTCAGATACTAATAAGTTTGACATTTGATTTACAGATGAACCAACAGCACTGTCGCAAAAAGCAGAGCTTATGAAGCTTCCGGCAGAGGGTAAATAAGATGCTCCTTTTTAGGTTATGTTCTGAGACTCCAAGGTGTTCATTGAAAATACTATGAAAATTGTAAGCAGATTGTTACTGAAGGTAAAGCTTCCACAAAGCCAATGTCCAGATTTGGGGGATATTTTCGAACATGTAATGCAAGGTTGCAAGAAATTTCTCTTAAGTCATAAAGTTCACAAATATGCATGTGCAAGAAGACAGAAACGACCAATAACTACAAGCTCTATTGCCCTTTGCATAGCACCCAACATATAATTTGTAACAGTTGCAATGAACCTCTATAAATAATCCTCAGACATCTGCACAACAAATCGTGTAACACCGTCTGGAGGAGATTAACATTGTTACTTTTGAAAAATTCAGCCAAGCTTTCTTTTGAGTTTTACTACTTTACACACTAGTGGATGCGATAGTGCAGAATTTAGTGAAGGTTATATGTTCTTGGCAATTTTCTTACAGTTTGAAGTAAGGGAACAGAGTTTTATCTGACAACTATTTATGTTTTTTGCATTTAAGGTAAGAAAATATTTGTTAAAAATGTCAAAGTATTTACTGAATAACAAGAATTTTTTCTTTCATTTTCCATAATAAAAACAAGTTGTAATCCCATTAAAAAAAAAAAAAAAAAAAAAAAAAATTCAACAACTCACCAGTAATGGAATTAATGGCATGACATGTTAATTTGTTGGAAATTCTTTGAAGTTGCAGGCACCCTTTAAATTGTCCATTGGAAATCTGCCGATTGTCAAGGATATTGGGAGAATGATCATTTCGTGTTACATAATGTCACTCATTTTTTTCATAAGAACCGCTGTCATTGTCTACTTGATGGGCTTCTAGAGCTTGGGCAGCTTGTCTCATAACTTTAAATCCTGTATTTTCTAGAACTACTGATGTGAATTTATTTATTTTTTTTTTAACCTTTTCGTGAATATGGACTTCATATGATGTCAATTTTAAAATGCAGGAGAACCAATATGAACATCATATGACGTCCTGCGCATGCATGCATTTAATGCTTATTTAACCCTAATTATTTTAATTTTTGTCTTTTATAATAAATTTAAATAAATTCTAGAATAAATAAAGTCTTACCTTTAAGGTTTCCTTTTTGAATGGTACATCTCGAAACATGGATAGACTTATAAGGGCACGTCTCCACATTCACGGCATATCATGTTAGTTTCTTTGCAAACTCCTCTTTTGCAGCACACCAAACACCATCTAAATGGACGTGACTTTTTTGCTGCCTGTGGTATCCCTTTAGGAAAGTGTTTTCCTTCCAAGTCTGAGGGGTGCAGGGTTTGTAGATTTCTTACCCCCTTTATGAAGAGGTCTCTGAGTGTTATAGTGCTCAATTAGGCTACGAGCTATTGAATTGCGGAAGTCCAGGTAGGTCATCGTCTTGCGTGGGTTTAGAATTCTCGAAATTACTAAACAATTGTATATGGTGATATCCAGCTGGTGCAAAAATAATTTTTTATACCATTTAACTGTTTTTCATAAACAAGGGTATGATTGCAATACCTGATCTACTAGATCAACACCACCAAATGCATATTGTATTCCTGGATAACATCAGGCTTGAAAAATTGACATTTTGATGTGGGCATCTATTTTTCCAGTGTCAATCATCAAAATCTTAGGGCTGTAATTGAACAATGTCGTAACCACCCTCCTATCTTGCCAAGTAATGTAGGTCAAGGGTGGGAGGTGATGCACCTGCATTTCTCCTCTCCTTAGAGTCTTTGTATTCACATTCTTCAGCAAACCAACACGATTTAAACATGCTGTTCCAATTGCACTTGTTTTCCTTTTGTATAAGGCCATGTATAATTTAGGGGAGCTTTACCAACTATTTAAATATAGAGTCCTACCCTGGTCAAGTATAGGTTCCATCAGGTGCATTACTATGCAGCCAGATAACTCCAAATCTTTGTCTCCAGTATTATCAGTTCCTTGACCAGTGTAAATGCAGCTATTGTAAAGAACTTTCACAAAGATCAAAACTATTTATGCTAGATCTGGCCCTCTTTGTTTTGATGTTTTGCTTCCAACCTAAGCGGCCCTTCCAAAGCATGAAGCTTTCATCTACAGTGACCTTATCACCAGGCACGTCTTTTTCTTTGAATTTTGAGATAATATATTCCAAAACCAACCTAATTTTGTGTGGTTTATCATTTACATTTTCTGTGCCGGTGAAACGAGGAACCACAAAATGGAAGTAAACCTGTTATTTGACATGCATTTCCCAAAAATTGGAGTAGCTATCATGTCACCTGTAGACCAGTACATGTCTAAAGCTGATTTACGAATAACACCCATGAGCATAATTAGACCAATTAGCCTGTAAATCTCAATCAGTGTTACTTCTGTCCACTTCTGAATTCTACTCTTACGCCTAAATTGCCTTTAGAAGTCAGATCTTCCTTCACCTTACTCGCATATGCATTTGTTTCTGTAACAATGAGAGACACTAAGTCAGCAGTCAAAAATGTTGTGAAAATGTCAATTGGTTGGCTGTTAGAAGTCAGCTGAGCTTGGGGTTGTACATCAGAGACTGTGCTCGTGAAGATATGTCTAGTTGTTTTGGAGTAATTTTTACTACCCCACAATGCTGCTTCTTCACAAACACGTGAAGGGAGTCACCTTCTTCCTCACTGCTACCTATATCCTCGACACCCCCCCCCCAAAATATGAAAACTCCCCATCAATATAAAGTCGCTGTCTTATAGCAAAAAGTCCTCCACATTATCTGAAGTAATTTCTGAAGCCATGCACTGCCTACACAAGCTAATTTGTTAGCTACATTGCTAGTTGAAGCTATGGTTAGAACTGAGATATAATAAATAACATTTTCAAATGTTCTTTTCTGATAGTTAAAACAAAAAACTGTGGAACCTTTAGCTACTTGGCTCTATCATAAATCTCTGTTGTGTATTTATTCTAAGGCATAAATAGGAACGCTGATGGAGACGTTTTATTTCTTTGCAGCTTGGGTGTTACTCAAAAACACACACACACATAATTTCGTCATAGCAATAAACATAATGATAAAAGCATGAAGCCGAGAACATTGTGCTTAGTTAGCTATACGTATATATACATTTGTATGCACATAACACAGGCCTGACTCATAAATTAGGTTCGTTTGACGTACAGAATGAGTTTTCCTACAGAGAAAAAATTAATGATATTTAAACTTTTGTTAATACAGTCTCTCTAATTTCTATGACAGATGTGTAGTGCCTTTAACGAGCTTTAAGGCAGTTTTTGTTTCATTAAAATATCTTAATAAATACCAAAGATACGAATGTTTATGTACGAAGCATATTTACCTACATTTAACAATTTAAATGCCTTGAATTGTGTATTGGGTATCCATCAACAGCCATGCAGCGTTTAAGTGGCCATTGCTCAAGTGGTTTAATTTTACCTTTTTATGCCTAGTGAGTTGATTTTCGTTTGTACATTAACAATTTCTTCAACACTTTCTGTCAAGAGATAAGTTTTTGCTTCTAGTTTTTTAATGGAATCACATAAGAAACTCAAGTTGGCAACAACATAGCGCTTGTCATTTCTTAAATGACTGTTACATTGCAGATTTTAAACAATTTTTATTGATGAAGCATCGTTTTTGTACATTCATCCAGAACTGATTTAAATCTATCAAAATGTTCTGCATAGTATACCACTGCCGTAGATCAAGTGTCCCAGGGACTAACAATTAGTGTTGGAGGTAATGAAACTTATGTTTTTGTTTCTAAAGATATCAACTCTCTTAGAGGCTTTAACAAACATGTTCTTTCCAATGGATACCAATTTGTACACATTGGGACTGAAAAGTTTCACACATCCTATGTAGGGCATGTGCAATGTAAGTCACGTGTATCATTTTCGAATAGCTGATGTTAGGCGCTTCTGCAGCTTTCTTCATGTGAGACACTAAATTGGTCAGAGAAATAAGGTTTCATCATACTTGACACCATTTGGCCATTATATGTGCACACTTTTATTGATGGGCCTAGCAACATCAATGTGATTTGCTGACAACAGTTCTTTGCAAGTTAGGAAAAATGAATGATTATAAACTGTCGTGTCATTTTTAAGAACAGCAACGACTACATTTACCAATTTTCTTCCTGTTTGATACTTGGGTTTCATCAAAACACACCCATATTTTCTCATTTTCACAAACAGCCCTAATTTTTCATAATGTTCCTTCATGGCACTTTGGAAGGCAGTGTTTCTTTAAAGTACTTTCATCTGTAGGATCAAAGTTTGCGTACTTCACAAGAAAAGCTTTAACCACTTTAAGTAGAGGAATATCCAGAAAAACAAAAGTTTGGCATAAATCTGAATAAAAGTCACGACACTTTGAAAATCCTGATAATGGTGGGCCTTAGTTCATAGAAGAATGACAAGTCTCTAAGATATGTTTGTTTGCTGTATAAATGCTGCATTCCTTGGGAGTATTGATCGGCTTTGATAGACTTTCCACAAAGCTATAGAATTTTTCAGTCTGTGCTGAATATACCAGAGAATTCTTTAACCTACCACTGCATCCAACTTTCACTACTTTTTACCTATGGCATTTTGGTAATATGTGACACATATATTAAGCATTGCCCAACACTTCTGAAATGAAGGAACAAAATAGAATAACTCAAATGGATAATCCTGTTTAGTTTAATTGAATGCTGTAATAACTTTTGTCATATGAACCTTCCTACCGATGTGTTACGTGTATATGTTGCTGAATGGGGGTGTTTTTACAGCACAATGTCACTAATCCATACCAATGTTAGAAACAGAAAGATCGCTAGAGAAATGAGCAGATGGTGCCAAAGGAACACAACTGGTTAATAGCCGTTAGATGGCAGTAGCAGCATGGCTATCACTAAATGGCAGTAGTAGTACTCTTATTATTCTTCCCCATTCAATGCTAAGGATCATGGAGTCAATGAAACAAGGTAACAGAGAAATTCAAATGCATTTTTATGTACTATCGTTTTCTTGATAAATAAAAATGTACTTTTAATTTGCTGCTAGATAGCCATAGTACTGCTCTATTTTTCTTCCCCATTTAATGTTGAGGGAATGCTTCATGTTATGTAATCAATAAACCAAGGTAAAAATGACATTCAAATATATTTTTATGTATTATCTATAGTTTTCTTGCTCTTTTCATGTAAATTAAAGAAATAAAATGTAGTTATTTATTTGCCACTAGATGCTCTATTGTCTTCCTCATTCAATGTTAAGGGCATGCACCAGGTTGTGGAGTGAATTAGCGACGATAAGTGATATACAAACATGTTTTTATGTATAAAGTATATTTGTGTTGTCCTAGATCTTTAAAACTAACAAGCACATTAACCAATAATCCTTCTTGGAAGCTAAAAATGGTGAAGTGCTGGGACCCAGATAGTTTAACTATTCAGGTAAACCCACCTATGCAGATGTTGGTTATCTGAGGTTATGTGGTACATGAGCTAGCTAAAGCCAAAGTGGTTTCATCACACATGAAGATAGCCCTGTCACCGTCACACTGCAATTGCGGTATTGTTAATATATATTATCAATTGATAGTTTGGGTTAAATGGAGAAATTGAATAAAATCAAATAAGAACAGCTTCCTCGCTTTCCTAAATTGTTCATTGTATATTTCTGCATTTCCCCACTACACTATGGATGTGCTGCTACCAGCTCTATATGCTCCATAATGCAGATCGTTGCTCATTTCGGCAATTTTCACAAGCAAAGGTTGCCTGCCTAGTGTTATGCAGCAAACAGACCCTCATGTTTATATTGAAGGCAATCGAAAGAGAGAGCAGTGCAGCATTGTATTGACAACACATAATCTAGAGTTACAATCTATGCAAGCTTTTCTTCTTACAAACCAAGTTATGTTGTTTGCCACACATACTAAAAGGAGAAACAAAGCTCAGTAATGGAAAATGTATATGGTATACTGGTAAAACTGCATAAAGTATGTGCTATTAACTGAATTATGCAAAATATTTGTCTAAGCATTTTTATTCTAAAGTTATGCATTTTTATGTGAAATAAAACTTTACGGCAGCATATGCATATTCATACTTTGTTTTACAGTCGTAATTGCAAACAGAAAAAGTATGTATTCACCTAAAAATATGTTGAGTGTTCATTCCAGCTTTCCTTTACTGTAGTTTCTTTATAATGAAATTTAAAATGTGCAAGTTATTAGCCAACAGTATCCGATCCTGATGATAGGGCTGCCATCTAAGCCTTCAGAAAGGCTGATTTTCTTTCGGGGTTTACTCCCTTAAACTTTAAAGTTCGCTCTTCCCCACAAGGCAGTGGTTCCCTTCTTACAAACCCAAAAGGAAGTGTTGCCTCTTCTGCTATCTTCGCCACACCGAGGGACTCCCTCTCTGCCATAGGTGCCTTTTGAGATCTCACCGTAACCCTGGCAAGGGGCCCTCATAAGGTATTATCAGCCAGAGCCAGCTGAATCAGGGTTTTTTAACGAGGTGTTACTTCTCCCCCCTTATCTTTTTTCATTCAGGTTTGGGACCACCAAAGGCAGAGTTAAATTTTATAGTTAATGTTAAACAAAAGTTTGGTTTTTTGGAGAAACTTTTGAACATGTGACATGAGAAATTTTTCTAAGGCCAAAGGTTCACCAATGCACATGCACAGGCAGATTGGAATGACGGATGTCAACTAGTCTTATTGCAATCAACATTTGCAACAACCATATCAGACTTCTGCAAAAGAATACGTATACATGTGCCCAAGAATTGTATAGTAGGTAGTCATTTTGGGAAAGTTCTGACATGCTTCTTTGTGTGCAAATGAATGTAGTTCAATTTGGAAAAAGTTATTGCTTTGACATATCTATTGCATGCAGGCAGTCGTATAATGTAATAATAATGGAGATTGTTTTCGATAGCATAATATATGAGGTAATGAATGGTGGTTCAGTTATTGCTGTAAAGTGTAAATGATTTCCAATAACACCAAATACAGTACCTGGCCGTATTATTAGATGCACCTTGATTTTTCATTATAATACAAGATCAGGGGATAAAAATGCAACTAATATTGTTTTTATTTTTACTATACTACATTGAAAAATTACACTTTCTTAAGCACTGATGAAGAATTTGAGGTATAATAATGATGCCTATGGTGATAATTAGGATAACAGCATAATTTTAATCAAGAGTTCTTATCGAAAAGAAAGATTGTGACCTCGAGAGTTGGATTAAGATTAGTTTTGGGTGTAGTTGTTCATAAACTGGCTATATATAATTGTTATCAGATGCCTACAATTTTTTGAAACTTTTAGTACTTAGTTGAGCCACCTTTGGCAGCTCTCAATGCTATAATTTGCCTCGGCATGCTATTTATACATGCCTGAACTCTCTTTTGGATATGAGGATGGTGATTCCAGACCTCTATGATCTTTTCAGTAAGTCTAGTTTTCGTTGTAATAATCTCTTCCTTTGGCACTTCTTTCTTCACTAGTTTCCAGACATTTTCCATCTGGTGAATTCCCCAGCCTTGGCAATCAAGGTATGTTTTGCTCTCTCAGAAAAGCTATCACTGATTTTGCTGTATGACATCATGCCCAATCTTGCATAAATATGAATGATTCTTCATTTGGGAACCAGGCTCTTATTTGAGGCAGCAGTCTACTCCTGCACACTTCTATTTACTGATCCTGCCGCATTGTCCCTTGCCTTTGCCACTGATGACTGACCATATCATGACTTTGGTGGGATGTTTTGTAGTTTGCACAACACAATCTGGATGATAAATCTCACCAGGACACTTTCACACAAACTAAGCTTTGTTTGCAAGAATTTCAAAAGTGCTTTCATCACTAAAGCAACCCTGCAGCAAAAGAAGCCATTGTGAATTTTTTCAAATGTGACCTTTAGTTCTGGATAACTCATTTCAAATATAATTTAGCTCGTGAGGATTTTCATATTTACCAATGTCCAGAAGTTTAGGTCTTTATCCTGGAGCTCCTTTGCCCACCTGAGTCATTTAATAGCCATAGCAGGAGTTAATGTTGGTTTCTTGGCAAATCTGCTACCTTTTAATTTCATTTCTGAAAGAATATGCCTAATAGTTCTTTCAGATGAAGCAATTCCACTCTCTTCAAGCTTGAATTTAATTTCTTTTGTACTAGCAAACCTGTTTCTATCAAGATATTTTTCAAGCAATGCACATCTCTTGGTGAAGGAATCTGTTTTCACCCACATTTATTCTTCCATTGTGGGGCTAGGCCCATACCAAATTCAATTTTCTTTTTAATTCGCCTCACAGATGATTAGGACACCCCCAATCTTCAAGAAATAACTCAATTTAAAAAAAAAATCAGTTTTAATCAATGTTTTTACCTCTGGAACTTTTTGAGGTGTCAGATTGCATGATTCACCCATTATGTTGTGAACAGAAAATACAAAATCATAAAGTTCACCTTTCAAACCACAAATAGACTGACAAATTGAATTATTGATAGCACAAGCTTATAATGTGTCTCCTCCTTTTGTTAGCACTATTGCAACTAATGCTTGTGAAGCAAAAATTTGACTCTTACAGCACAGAAACAGCATAACACACATTCACTGTAGACAACAATAGTCCTCTAATATTGTCATGAGGCTCACAGTGATAGATGAGCTTTTTGTTACGCAAGACCTCAGTGAACTGTGAAATAGTCTTGGTGCATCTAATAATCTAACTATGTATATTATGAAAAGTAAATTTGGTATTCCTGGCAGGGTCCTCATAATGTAAGTTGGGATACTAGATTTGAAATTAATAAGATATAGATTACAATGGCGAAAATCAACAATCCTGTAGCAAGAATGTTTGGAAAATATTGATCATATCTCTCCTGTAATGTTGGATTAAAGGTGACTGGGAGTTATTGAGTTAATAAATTACTGTTTAGTATATGTAGCTAATCAGTGTAATTTACATGTAAAAAACAGCATAATGTTACTTCAGAGGCATGTGCTATGGCAGAAACTCTTAATGCACAATATCAAGTACCAACTGTTAAACTACATTCAAAATGAAGTTGCAGTGCTAACATAACAGCAAAAGGATAGGCACGAGTGACCAAACACAATACAGTCATCAGCTTAATGCAAGAAGTTGCCATGAGTTTCTAGATCCGTAAATTACCGGCAGAAATCTTTCAAGCACACTGCAAGTGTGCAAGTTTTAAAGTGAATAACATAACCAACAATATTGTAAGAACATTCACCCAATCTTTGATGAATAAATAGGTAATAAGAAATTACACAACTATTGCTACACTTCGAGGCAACAGTGTGTTAAAACCTTATAGTATCAGTGACTCAAATGTGGTACAGAATGGCCAAATGGAAGAGCAGTATGCAGTACGGTACAGTACAGTACAGTACAGTAGGCTGTATAAAATTTCACATTGATGTTCAACTGCAGGCGGTGCATTGAGAGGAAAGAATGCAGAATTCCTTCTCTATGTATGCAATGCAGTCATAAAGTTTGGAGTTTGCAAACTGTCGCACTGCATAGCATGTTGGGCAAATGCTTTCGTTGAATAACATAGGTGCAGAGTCTTGCACTTAAGCTGTGTCTGAGCTTACATTTCATTGTGCTTGTGGCTTTAAATACAAAAATTACTGCAGATATAGGAAACATTAAGAAGTTGGTATGGTTGCAAAATGTTATATGGTGCAGTAATAGAAAAGTGTGAAATAATAAATAAGTTAAAAAAAAAAAAAGCAGAACAGTAAATGCAACAAAACTAATAGGCAAACAAAAGCAGTTGGCAAATATAATATAAATGAATAATAATAGATGTAAAGCACAACAGAAAGGAAATATAGTACAAATAAATAATAGCCGCAAAGCAGTAACCTTGTATAGCACAAGTGAGTAATAATAATAATAATAATAATAATAATAATAATAATAATAATACAGGTAAAGTGTGAAACAGTAAGGAAATGAGCTAGAAATAAATAACTACTGGAAATAAAGTTATAGCTGTACTTTTAAAACAAATGTCACATTAAAGAAATAAAAGATAATTTTCTTTTACACTAAATGTCGCTCAAATTAACGTGGAAATTCAGGAAACTGCTTCAGTAAATGTCCAGCAGAAACTGAAATATCTTTCATGGAAATGTAGTAGAATGAATTAAGCATCAAAAGGCAGTAAAAAAATATGTTACAAGTGAATAATAATCCATTCAAGTGCAAAACCCTATACATTCACATAATTTTAGCAGTTTTTATTTTCATAAGGTTGTGTGACTGTTGATGGCATCATGTTATAAGCAACAAAAATGAGAATTTGACTGAACTGTATTCTTCAATGTGGCCATGTGCACAATAGGTAAATAAAGAATTATAATCCTTGTGTTCTTCAGCATGTAATTACACTAAAAAGTAATTATAAATATATACTAGTCCACAAAATGTCAAGTTGTACTTGCAAAACCTATGAAACTTGTATTGGACTTAGAAAATCTCTTGTCACATGTTGGAAAGTTGAGCCATAGTTTTCCTAAGTATAAAACCTTAGGTATTAATTTTCCTTTCGAAAGTATTTTTCTGTCATCCTTGCCACCCTTCCATATGTATGCAAATCTATAATGTGGTTGTCCTGTGTGCAATCATTGCAAAGGGACGTGCTTTCAGCACAGATTCATAAAAGATTGTGATTTTTTTTTGAACTGTTGTGAAGTTTATATAATTTGATCAAGACGAGTGTGATCCTGCATTGTAGGCATAACTTGTACTATCTTTCACAAAAGTAAATACCCACCATGTGATGGGTCACCTAATTCTTAGGCATTCTTGCATAGGGGGCATGAGAATAAAATTTGCCATATGCTTCCCTTTCCTTTGTGTTAAAGTGAGCATGGTGGCCATCCACTCACCTCCCAGTTTTGGAAACCAATATTTCAGCAATCATTGAAAGCTAATGGAAAAGTATTGCAAATTCAACTTCAATGCACTTGCAGAAAATGTGTTGTTACTATATTTTGATTAGGTAGTAGACCTGAAGTAAAATGCTCCTAGTATTTGGGTGCTTTGCTTACAGAGATAAGTTGAATCGGCAGCAATTGTACCTGTGACTAAAATAACCAAAGTGTGCTTCTGCTGAATAACAGAAGTCGGGAAGTGGATTGAATACCATGTAATGCATGCCTTTATATATATATATATATATTTTTTTTTTTTTTTTTTTTTTTTTTTTTTTTTTTTTAAACTATATTCATGATCAGTACAAAATATAAATTTGACAGATTACTGGAACCTCTTTCTGATAAAACTCCTTGCATAGAGCAGTATATTATATAGTCAGTTTTGTTTTGCATGGTGTTTTAATATTTGCCTACCCTAACTGCAAACATTCCTCCCAAAATCAATATTTTCCTATAAACACCCCCATTCTCCAAATACTGTTATCAGGTTAAAGGAACTATTTTGGCCATGCATTGTTAATGCTTATGTTTGCTTTCAATGGTTATAAGGAAGCATTTATGTTTGCTTCATGTTGGAAGGTCTTGCGAGATAGGGAAGAAATTAAACTGTTACAGGCACAAAAACAAAAATAATTTCTTCAGAAATGTTGACTGAATTCATAATGATTACATTCCTGTATAGTTACTTATGCAGTAATGCGACACAAATACAATGGTATGTGAGAATTGGACTCAAAAGTATCGAAAGCAAATGAATTTAATATATTATTTACATAGAAAAGCATTTGATAGATTAAAAATTATTTGAATGGTTGCAAAATGCAATATAAAAAGTAGCAAATGACATAGAATAAATTAGTTACTGGTATATTAAACAGAACACAATACAGTTGCAGATTGCTTGGACATGTAGCAACCTTTATGCCTAGCAGCGTTGCCTTCTTGTTAGTTTACAATGATTGCTGAAATATTGGTTTCCAAAACTGTGAGGTGTACAGATGGTTACCATACCCACTTGAATGCAAAGGGAACGGAAGCATATGGAAAATTTTATTCTCATATCCCTAATGAAAGAACAACTGAGAATAAGGTAACCCATCACGCAGTGGGTATTTAATTTTGTGAAACATAGTATATATAACTGTCTACCCTTCTTTCTGTACAGTCCAGTTGGTGAATGGGATTAGAATGCTATAGTATCTATGTATTATGTTTCCCCCATTTTTGGTGTGTGTGCATGTGTGTGCGCCTCCCTTCCTCCCCTAAGTTGACAGGCATATTATTCACAAATAATTTAAAATGTAGTGAATTTGAATATGTGTTCTCTCTGGTAGTCTGATACCGTGCACTTGTAAATGAGACAAAAACCTGGAATAAATTCCTTTTCTATATACCTTACTCATCCATTGGGGCTGCACAAGTGGAGTTAGACAGAATAGGCGGCAAAGGAAAAATACTGAAAAGAGCCCTGAAATGCTGATTTAGGATCAAGAATTTAGAAGAAAATAGTATAATGAAACATTTTCTAGTGACCCAAGAGAAAGTAAGGGGAAGAAATACCTGGGATAATAGAATTAACAAAATTATGGAAAAAATTAGCTTGGGTACGGTGTGGCAGGATAGAGAATGCAAGGAAAATGGCTTTTGGAAAGAAGATAACAAAGAATAGATGATATGGAAATTCAGGAGATATTAGGTAGTTTCAGCTACAAAAATACACTGATGGTATTACAGGGAGCTAAAGAAAATATGGGGTAGAGGGAGTTATGTAAATAAAGGTGACAAGTGGATGAGAGAAGGTTTTGCAGGGGCCTGAACAAGGCTAATTAATTTTAAAGGATCAAGAAGTGGTTTAAATAATATACAGGAATACCTGATACGTGGAAAGAAAGACAACTACTTGCATGTGGCTTTGGAATGTGAAGCAACTAAAGAAATGAGAGAGCAAAACTCAAGATTAAAAATTTGGCTAATTTACTAGTTGTTGAATATGAGAGCTAAGCATGAAATCTGAGTTTGAGGGTTTTCTAAACAAGGTTAAAAGAAAATGTTTGGAGAAAAATAAAACCAAATGGGGAGCTAGACCAGCTAGAAGCATTATTTAATATGAATAGAGATGAGGTCATCTCTAGTTGTAGGTTGTTGATTATCCACTAGGTTGAAAATACTTGGGCCGCTCGGTTACACTGCAACTTATTGCTGTGTTTTCCTTGTAAGGTTAAGCAATTGTTAAAATAGTATTATAGAACTTATTGTATATTTAAGTGGAATTAAAGTAAATTCAATGCAATATAACATATTCCTGGAATATTGTCATACCATTAACACTTGGAAACTGTGTAGTGTGTGAATCCAGGTTTCATCCAGGGATATCAGTGGCTTATTTTCACAATGTTCATTTCACTAAGCGGCCTAAGAAATGATGCTCTTAAAGCCACAATGTCAGTACACTCGCACAGCAGAGTAGAATAGAATTTATTCTCCTTAAAAACAATGAGTTCATAGCTTCATCAAAGAAATAATTCTTATTTTAACAAATTGATTACATTTCTATAAACATTATATTTTACAATAGTGATAAAAGTATGTAAATCTAATTATCATTAAGTACATTCAGTCTTGGTCTTGAAGGTAGTCATTAAGTTTCCTCTTAAGCTGAAGTGCACCCTCCAGATGAACAGGATGTATGAAACAAGCAAGTTTGCAAGGGCAGTATCCTCAAAAAAAGTAACTGGTTCATTACTAATAAATTCAACTTAAGTTTCATCTATTAAGCACTTCTATGGCATTGCCAGAGTACCATTAATTCTGTTTTATATACATATACATTATAAACATTTTCAAAATAAAATGTTAACATCTTGAGATTATAATTTTATACTCATATAATGATTAACAGAGAATGGTAAATTACTTGAGAAAAGTTTTTCACAGCTATCTTAATTTTTTTGTGATTGAATTCTGTATCATTATTTAGGAGGTGATTGTGTAAGTTAATACCTTGATGTGATTTTCATTTAAGATACCTCGTTGCTAACTTCTTATACCCAAGGTAGCAGGTTCAAACCTGGCGGAGGACAATTGATTTTTTTCTGGCATAAAAATCCTTAGCATGGCTTCCTTTGGAAGGGCAGTAAAGCCGTTGGTCCTGTGTTGTAGATTTACGGCACGCAAAAGAACCTCAATCCTGATAGAGGGGCCTCTGAGCTAAATTAAGCAGTCTTTCATGCTGGGATGCTGAGAACCACATCAGTTTAAGAGCTTCATAAATAAATGTCATTTCATTTCAAGATACCTCGTAAGTCGATAAGTGTTGAGCTGCATGGTACTACATGCTCTCGTTTTATGATCATGCAAGGAAAAGATCCATGTTAAGATGTTTATACGAGGTTTCATTCTGGTAAGTATATACATGGTTAGGGGTAGTATTGACAGCTCTTTGGAAGTTATCTTATCTGAATGTATCGGTGCATTTTATTTTATCTTTCTTTCTTTTTTTTTTTTTTTTTTTTTTTTTTTTTGTTATAGTTTAAGCATACTTTTAGAAGAAGACCCTCTTGCTATAATGGCATAAGAAAGCATTTATGGGACATATCCAAATCACATTGCCTTTATGCCGTCCAAGGGCAACAATTTTGTAAGGATACGAAAGGATTCATTATCATCTTAGTGCAGTGGTGTGGCTGGGACTATGCTCATGGAGTTACCCTGTTTTATTTTTACACTTTGTAAATTTTTTTTTCTATCTCCATGAAATAAATCTTTCTTGCAAAATGTTAATATTTTTTGCAGTGTTGGGATTTCTTTTTGCTTTGTCTACCACATAATAGGTAGATAGGTAGAGTAAGTATTGTATTCTGCCCAAAAATTCATGGCAAGATTACACCAGAAATACATGTTTTGTAGGCTCCCATATTTAAAATTTAGAAAAAGGTCCCTGTGGATGTCTGTGAATAGCATTAACTCAAAAATTAAAATTCTGTTAACTACCGCAAACTTTGATAAAGTTCAGCATCTTCCAAGGATGCGATTGAACGATTTTAAAGATCTCCCCACCCAAACTACTGTATACATGGAACATTTTTTTAAATTTTTTATTTTCTTAAAATAGCTCTAGCAATTTTGATTAAAATACTATATGTTTAAAATATTTTCATGATAAAAGAAATGTGTATGTTGCACTTTCTGGGAATAGCCTCTGAAGTCCTCTTCATATATGGCAAACCATAAGAGGTGGACTAAAGCCTGGTTTCACAGTTTAAACTTAATCTTCAGTGATGTTTTATAGTACATAGCTTGAGCGAAAAGACAAGCTTGTCCATGCCTGAGTTAAACCACTCTGAACTACAGAACTTAAAGAACTGTATTGTTATCTGAAGACAGTATTACTGATGGAATAAATGCATTATTTTAACCCATATGCACAACAGAAGACTATAAGTGTTTGGAATGTGAAAGATTTTATGTAAAGAATTGCAGAGAGTTCTATGACAGATCTTTATTAACTAAACAGTTGACAATAATGTTACCAGAAATTACTGATAATACAAACTAAAGTACATATAATCAAATAAACATAAACTGACAGGTAAACAAAGCATAAATTTATACTCTATACTATTCTCATATACTAGTTACACAAATTGTTGTTATATCTATTATTGCTTTATAATTCAGCAATGAAGCATTTTTGCCAAAAGCAGTGCTTCTCTCTGGTGAAAGCATGTTACAGATTAACATTTTACCAGCATCTGAAAATATTAGCGTGGAGAACTGTTAAAACTGTTTCACACAATCTAAATCATTTTATGCATAGCAATCCCCCCCTTCCCTCCCTTCCATCACTCTCTCTATCTCCCTCCCTCCCCCTCCCTCTCTCTTGCCCTCCCTCTCCCACTCCCTCTCTCGTGTGTACATTAAAATACTATTAAGCTCACATAGTTTCCTTGATTTTATTTCTACAGTCTTTTATAGATATATTTCAGATGACGGGTATTGCATGAACCTCATTAACAGCTGTATTGTTGATTCCTTTGTTCACTCCATTTCCTTGCTAGTAAACAAGGAGTAGGCTAAGCCAGTTATCTGTATGTCCTGCCATAACTATAGTGATAATGTTCAAATCATCTTGTATACAACCTATTGTCGAGCAATAGAAAATAATGATCCCCAATGGAAAGGTGTTGTCCATGACCAAAAAAGGAAGTAGCTGTTAGAAGCAATGGGAGTACTTGTGAAACCTTATGTTTAGAGTGAGAATAATGAGCACTGCTAGGCTATCTTCAAATATTAGAATAGCAAAGAAATTCAATGCCTAGCAGATACAATTTTTAACTTCATTATTCAATTAAAAAAAAAAAAAAAACAAACAAAAAAACATAGGGAACTAAAATGATTACAAAAAGAATAGTTAAAAACCAAATAGAAATGACATAATTATTCATAAACATTTCCTAACACATTTGTCAACTCTCTTGGTAAAATGAATGCAATTTTGATGTAAAGAATTTAAAAAAAAAATTGTGTTGCCTTAACAAATTTCTTTTATCTAGATTTAGTATTCTATACCAATATTTGATGGCTCTCTCTCACAATCATACCTTTCCTTCCCTCTCTTCTGATTCCAATTTGAGCAAATTCCTTTACTGTTGAATTTGCAAGCCTAAAACTTCTCTACAAAACATCCTGAGTACCAAGTCCAAAGTTTCCCACCCACCATCTAGTCCTCATATTTCAACTTCACTTCAGTTCAGCATTTTTACTTCCACTACCATATATATATTTTTTTTTTTTAGCCATTTGACATATCTGGTGCCCTATATTTACACCCTCTAACCCCGACCTTTCCTTTCCTTTCTGCCAGATTCAGGCCCTTCAACTTTGACTCCTAATTCTACACAATTTCTAACCACATTATGTTCTTTATCTTATGTTCTTTATTCTTCCACTTATACTTGTTCATTTTTGCCCCCTTCTTGAAAACTATGATTTGAATCTTCTCCTGGTTTACTATCAAGTTCCATTCTTCACAATACTTGTCTAATTTCTTTGGGCAGTTATTGAGGTGGATCCTACAACTAAATTATTTGTCTGGGATTGTTACATTATTAATTGCTGGCAAACAATTGTTGCTGTTTCCTATGTCTTTAAGTGTATTGTCTATGAACAGATTGAATATCACAGGAATTAATTTACATCCTTGTCTTAACCCCTTCCTTGGATTTACCTCTTTTTGTTTCCTTTCCTGCTCCTACACACACATGTGTTCTCCTTGTATATAGCTTTAAGAATATTCACCAGATCGTGGCTAAGCCCTTGCTCAAAAGCTTATACCATACAAATTCTAGATTAATACAGTCATACACTTTTCTCTAAGTTTGCAAATGCCATATACAATTCCTCCCACCTTTTTTTTTTTTTTTTTTTTTTAAATACTAGTCCATTAGTGTTTTAATTGTGAATAAATTATCTACTGTTCTTCCTCCCCTGTGAAAACCCATTTGAAATTCCAAGAAAATGTTACATTTCTCTACCCAATTTTGTAGCCTATATGTTAGGATTCCTGTGAAACTTTCTCTAACATTTGATAGTATAGTCATGCATCTGTAACTGTTTGGTTTGTCTGCACCTCCTTACCTTTACACCTGCACACACAAGGTGTTACAGAATTCAGAATGGTATAAGTGTGTATATATATATATATGTATAGAGTGATAAAAGTTTGGGATGAACCCAATTTTCATTTATGGTATTTTTCTAAAAATGTAAGTAAATTTTACGAGTTATTCTCAAGGTGCATTTAAACATGTTATACATAAAGATACATTACTGCATTTGCTTATGCACGCATTGTACCATGAATTAATGAACAGGTATCAGGTATGAGAATGTGCTCCTAATAGCTGCACATGTATACTTTCAAGGTTATTCTAGACTTATAGCACATATTTTGCATTACTGTTCTATCTGCTACTGGAACTGAGTTATTCACATAGTAGCTATGCATACTTTCTTTGGAGTTTGCTGATCCTGCATTTTGTTTATGGGGAGGCATGAGGAAACTCGCATGAAGCAGCATGGCTCTATGCAGCCAGATACCCTCAATGATACCCATCACATCGTTCTACCTTGCAGTGTATTCACCAGCACCTGCAGCACCCTGACTTGCATAGGCCCAATGCTGGTGCAAGATGAACCTGTTGCACACCAGGTTTCGAGGAAGATGTGCTCTAGAGGATTCACAACAATTGTTCAACCAGTACCTGTGCTATTGAATGTGTTATAGACACCAATCATGTCAGCATATGGGAGTAGTAAGGAAGATGGACTCCTTGCATCTTTTGAAGCTACAGGCCTTGACATCAGCTGACCAAGTTCCCTGAGTGCTCTTTACCAACAATGTCATTTCAAAAGGGAAAGAATGGCATTAAACCAAAGAAACAGCCACATCTGGGATCACATAAATCTGCATGTGATTGTTTGCTTCTGGTGCTTTTTTTCCTCCAATTCAAGACTTGTATAAAAAGCTTGGTTTTCTTTATTTTCTTATGTATCACAAATATCCTTAACTTGCAGTATGAATGATGACTTTCAATTTGGTTTCTAGTTTCTTCCATTTTGAGCATTCTGAGGTATGAAAAATGAGTTTAGTTTTTTCTTCTTATGTGTTTCTCTTCTTTATTGTTTGCATCCCCCCAAATTAGGGGAGCGAATAGAAAAACCTATTTCCTTATTGTTTCAAATTTATACATGGAATGTGCAGACATGGAAACACTTATTAGCTATTCTTCATTTCTCTTGTATCTATGTACATACAAGTTTTCTTTTTATTAATGAGCAACAAATTTATTTCTGTGCAATGTCCCTTCATATTTACTCTATCCTGAGGTAAATGAGCACTCTCTTTTCTTCCTGAAGTATCACCCTTTGGCACTCATAAACAAAGAAACAAAGAGGGTAGTGTTCATTGCTCTTTAAAATTATTTCCTCTGTTAAATTTAACAGCTCTGGTCAGCACATGAAATGGATCATGTTTGGTGTCGCAGGTTACATCAATCAAAATATAGATAAAAAAAAATCCTTTTGCAATTTGAACCTCTGGGCTATCAACCATGTAAATGAAACTATGGCCTCTGAAATTTTCCACTCGGCTATCTTGTACTTCATTTTGCAGTTAGCAGCAAATAAGATAAGTTTTATGAGTGGCTTACTGGTATAGTAAGTCCTATATCAAAATGATCACCTAATACTCCTCTGCAATTCCCAAAAGTTTGTTGGTTGAATTTGTAAGTGTGTGGGTGGGTGGGTGTGTGCACGTCCGTGCATGCTTTTTTTTTTTAAATATCTGTTACTGTAGGAAAATGACTACTACTAGATATGTTTGAAACTTTAAAATTGTTTACCATGGAGCTAATATTAATGAACCATAATGCACAATAACACTTTGCCAGTTATTAATAAACCTGTATTTTCCATTTTAGTCATCTCCATGTTGCCTGTTTAGAATATTAAGTCCATTTATTTCAAGATATTAATATATTTCTTGTTTCCTCTATCTGAAACTTTACGTTTACGAGGCCTGGGATTGTCTCTTGTATTACATTGTTATTATTCCAAGCAGCCTTTAAATGCACATCACTTTCTCCTGTTTTATCATTGAAGTTAACTGTAATAATATGCCATAGTGAAATTATTATTTAATTTATTGCAACTAATAATGTGTTGGTATGCAGATTGAACTGTACTGTCACAAGTACTTGTAATTTGAGGGCGCCATTTGCAACAATTTCTTGTCTGAGAAACTTTGTAGTGAAATTCTTTGCAATTTTCATGGTTGAAAAGTATAAATAATTCTGTTTTTATTAACTCTATAGAGCATCTGTTTCTGTCTTTCTCTGTTTTCCAGCCATTATTGAGGTTACACTTTCTGTAAATGGCTTTGATAGCAATATATTTAACACAAATTTAAGTAGCATCAAAATGTTCTTCAGTTTTTCTGGGCCAATTAAACGTAAAATATATCACCTGTGTGGCATTACTTCTAACTTTTCATTTACACCTTCCTCCCCAGAAAGTAAGCTATTTCAATGATTTATGAATAAATGTCATTCATCAATTTTTCCTCTAAACCTTGTGTCTCCACTAGCTTTTAAATCTTGCTGAACTTTTTCAAGAGTTTTTAAAACTGTTTAAGCAGAATCATAAGAATCACTGAAATAAAACTATTTACATATATAATTAACACAAACTTTGTAGACATAGTTAAAATCATTTTCATAGACCTTAACTTCACCATAACTTCCTTCAATCTGTTAAAAGTTTGAGTCAATTTGTAAGAAACAAATTCCACCCCCCCCCCTCCCATTCTTTGTTCCAGGTGCATTTTCAAATAAGTTATAGATTATATGACTCAGAGACTGTCAGATCATACTTTTCTTTTTTTCTCTCCCCTCCCCCTCCATGACTAAGAGCTGTTTTATGGAAAATGTCCACTAAATGAAATAAAAAATTTGGTACAATTCTACCAGAAGTGATTGCTTCTCTGATTCTGTGGAATCTTGCAAATGTTCCTTAATGAATGCTAGACACTTGAAAACTAAACTCTTCTACAGCACCTCAACTTCAACACTGGAAGATTTCTGTCTCAGCCATCTTTCAAAAGCAGGCTTTATAGGATTCTGTCTTGTTGGCATATGTCATAACAAATTTTCATACTGACAACCTGAAAGAATTCTTTTAAGTATGAAACACTCTTTGTTGAATATGAAAAGCAATTAAATGCTTTATCAACATTTCAATGTCAATTGACGTAGAAATTATCCCAAATTTACACGAATTGGGAAAAGCCTGTACTTAGTCTTAAACAAGGTTGAATTTTGTACCTTTTGTATGTACACCCATGGACACGAAAAATGAGTCATCCCCAGATTCCATGTGTCGATCCAAGAATGTTGTGTACCTTCGTAAAACTGTGTTCACACTGCACATGAAAGAACTGTACAATGGTCTGTGACTGACAGTGAAATGCTCAACTTATGAGTACTGAAATGGGGACACCGAATAACGTTACAGTGGCCGAGAGGTTAAGAAGGCATTGCTTTCACTCATAAGCTCCTTGGTTCAAATCTTGCATTGCTTTTTTTTTTTTATGACTGGATATGTAAAATATAATATTGCATTAATATAACTAGTATTTGAAGTTATGGGCCATTTATGCACACAAAATGTAATTCTACTAATCCTCATGTTAAATAACTGAAAAATTATTTGCAAATAAACTATTATCTTCTGAAAATAATGTATAATATCGAGTGTATGAACCCTCAACCCGTATAACTGTCGTCAGTCTTTGGGTAATTGCCAAAATTAAATGCCTGCAGTAATGTGGATGAGAAGCTACAATATCCCAGAATTTAGATTTGTGACCAGATCCCATACTTTGTTCTTTGCCCATCTATAGGTAAATTGTAGCACGGTTCCCTTTTCAACTCAGTCCACACATTCTCGATAAGATTTAAATCTGGTGAACTGGGAGGCCAGTCTACCACTCTGATATCCTGCCTCTCTGAGAATCAATTTGAAACCTTTCAAGATGTGTGGACAGGATGATTATGAATTTCTGTTTTCTGTACACTGTTCAGTATATTGTCAAGCTGCCACAGCACATCTAGACCATCACTTGATATCCAGCCCCAACACAATACAGATAGCAATCATGATGGAATTGTGAAGCCACGTATTTTTCATCGTATCGGGACCCCTTTGGACCATAGAACAAAGTCTGAGAAATTTATTCCAGTTGTGGTTGGCATTTTCCTCTGCAAAAGCAAGGCAAAACAATTTGTGATCGTCTTCAAATGTTGCTTTTTAGCTACCATTTGTGCTTGAAGTACTGCGTCATTTACACGTCGCAGAGTTGTTTGAACTGATTCAGGAAAATGCGAATTGGCCTTCCTTTCAGAAGCAGTTTGGAAAGGTAGAGCTACATTCATTTCGAGAGTTGACACACTTCTTCTTCCTGAACCAGGATGGTGGCATTCAATCCCTTCCCTGGATAATTTCACCCACCTCTGAGCTGTAGCTGTAGGGTTTCCAATACGATCTACAGCTTCATGAGCAGAGAAATCACCTACTTTGTCTAATGCAAGAATTGATCTCCTTGTGCTCATGTCTTTGTGTGCATGTTCTGTCATTGTCAAATGCGGTATGATCAATTGTGAGAACTGTTTGTGCCTAATGTGTTTTTTCAACATTCTGCACACCACATGCTTTCATGCAGCATATTGCCTTTTGGTAGAATAAACCCTGAAACAAGCATCATAATAACTACCATGTTATTAACTTTATCAAATGCCATTTATGAAATAAGTATATCTAATATAAATATTCACTATGTGTTGATTCAACATCATTAAGAGAAGGAAAGAAAGTGGCAAGTAGCAAACCTGTGACCCTACAAGAGCAGTAACCTACATTTTGTCATAGTGCTGCAGTGAACACACATGCAGCATGGCATGTTTGGTAATGCCATACAATCCAAACTGTATCATGTTCTGTGCCATTTATATTTTTAGCTATTATTGATAGTTTATTGTTGAAGAAGCTTAAGTTATGTATTTGATTATGATCATTGATAATATGGGTTAGTAATATTGAGATTTGGAACCTGTGACAACTTGTTGCTGCCGCCACATAACTGTATCTTGGATGATGTACACAAGGCATTGTACTATGAAGGGCTTAAATGAATTTGCCGTTCCAGGCATGACTAATTTTTTTTGGCAACAGGTGTACATCTGTGGACAAAAAAAAATTAGTCATGTCTGAAATGGCAAATTCATCTGTCATACACAGCACAGCACCTTGGTTCTATATATCCAGTCATAAAATGAACAAACAAAGAATGACAAGCAGCACGAGATTTGAACCTAAGAACTTATCAGTGGAAGTAAGGCCTTCTTAAGCTCTTGTCCACCGTAATATTGTACTGTGATTTGTTTTCAGTAGTCATAAGCTAAACATTGTGCTGTCACTTGCAGTCCATTCCACAGTTTTTTCGTGTGCAGTGTGAACAGAGCTTTTATGAAGATACATGAAGCTCTTTAAATCGACACATTGAATCTGGGGATGACTCTTTTTTGTCTGTGGCTGTGCATATACATAGTTTTTTCTTCCAAAATATGAATTTGTGTAATCAGCAGTATAACTTTAAATATGGGGACAACATTAAATCACATTCCAAAATTCTGTTAGAAATTTCTTGAAACATATTTATATCACCTTCGTCAGTGTCATGTAAGTCCACTATTCTATTACAAACTCCTTGTTTTTCATCAAAATACCTGACAAGTTTAAGAAAACTGATTTTGTTTGCTTTATCCAAAGCATAAAATCAAATCAATTTTATTCGCTATACGATTTCATTACAGAAATATTGGTTTCGTCAATAGGAATTACGTAATAATCACAAAATATACTTAATACTAGTTACTACTTACAGATATTTACAATATTAGAATTCTAGTACAAACTTGAAATAAAACTAGTAAACTAAGCCATTTCCAGATATTCGTTCACTGCATAAAAGCATTTTAGAATTAAGAATCTTTTTAATTTCCTTTTGAATATTGCCATAGAGGATAACTGCTTAAAGGTGGTAGGGAGTTTATTATACAATTGAATACCACTATGATAAAAACTTTTCTCATATAGGGATCTCTTATGCCCTATTTTATGAAGGTTTAATTTACTTCTTGTATTATGGTCATGGATGTCCGCATTAGTAATAAAACTGTTTACCTGCTTGTGGGTTAATACAAGCATTTCATAAAGATAAATTGATGGAACTGTTAAGATATTTAGCGATTTAAAATAAGATTTACAGCTAGTAGTACTAGAAAGGTTATGCATTAGCCTAATTGCCTTTTTTTTTTTTTTTTTTTTTTTTTTTGATTAGAAAGCCTCGGTGAGACTGAAAATAAGAAAAATAGGCTATTTTAAGTACATCAAGATTCACTGACGATCTTAGAGTGTATAAAGAAAAACAAATTTGGCTTAGTTTTTTTGATAACGATTCAACATGATTTCCCCAATTGAGTTTACTATCAACCCACACCCCAAGAAATTTAATTTTTTCTCTGATAGTTACTGATTCATTATCTAAGTAAACTTCAGGAAAATTTACATTTTATTCACTTTATGATGGAATCCTACTACTAAACTTTTATTTTTATTAAAAACAAGCCTATTGTCTTTAAACCAATTAACAACATACTCAGTTGCCGTATCAGAGTTTGATTTAAGATCAAATTCATTTTACCCAGAAATTAGCAGGCTAGCATCATCTGCAAAGAGCGTAAATTTAGTATTACTAAGGTGACTATTTTCGGCTAAGTTGTTAATGTATAGTAAAAATAATAGGGGACCCAAAATTGAACCCTGGGATACCCCAAACTTTGTGTCAACTATGTTAGAGCTGACCACTTTAATTTCATTTAAACTATTTGCAACATATTCGATCTCAGTTAAGTGCTTTCTGTTACTTAAATATGATTCGAACCAGTTGAAAGGAATTCCTCTTATGCCATAATTATACAATTGATGTAAAAGTATATCATGATCAAGTAGGTCAAAAGCCTTAGATTGATCTAGAAATAATCCCAAACATTGAATTCCATGATCTAGATTTCTATGCACTTCTTCAATTAAGTTCTGCAAAGCTAAATTTGTTGATTTCTTTTGTTGAAACCCATACTGATCCTTAGATCTAATATTATGTTTATTAAGAAACGATAATACCCTGTTATACACCATCTTTTCAATTATCTTAGAAAATACAGATAGGATAGATATAGGCTGGTAGTTTTCCAGCTCCACTTTAGAACCCTTTTTAAACAAAGGCTTAATTGTAGAAGTCTTTAAACTCTGAGGGAAATAACATTCATTAAGAGACAAGTTTATCATGTTGCATAGCGGTTTTACCAGATAAATAGAGCATTTTTAGAGAAGTATATTCGAGAACTCGTCCAAACCGAGAGACCTTTTGGGTTTCATATGTTTTATTACGGCGAGAAGCTCATCTTCAGTTGTTGGTAAAAAATATAGAGACTCACAAATTATATTGTGTAAATTAAGTATCGGTGGGTTACTTTCTATATTGGCTTTCCTCCTAATAGTATTGGCAACAGAAGAGAAATATTGGTTAAATTCTTGAGGAATAATTTCAGGATTAGATACTAGCTCACCATTTACATTTACACTAAAACCTTCAGCTTTACTTTTTTGCCCTGTAGTCTCATTCTTAATGATGTTCCATATGGTTTTCGATTTATTTATTGAATTCTTCACCATGTTACTGTTAGAACCCTTCTTTGCTATCATAACTACTTTGTTGTATATTTTTTTGTAACGTGAATAATATTGTTTAATGTCCTCTGAGACTTGATTTTCTTTGATTACTTTACTTAAATACCGAAGCCTTTCACTAGATATCCTAATACCCTTTGTAGTCCATTTGGCTTTGTAAAGTTTGTTTTTTACAACTGTTAAAGGCATGGCAATATTCAAATTAAAATTAAGTATCTTACTAAATTCATTGAAACTTTCAGCCACACTCTGACAATAAATATCTGACCCAATTTTCTTTGGAGAGGAGATGGTTAAAGTATCAAATGTTATTATCACTATATATTCTACACTTTTTGAAGGCAGTTGTCTACAATTAACAGATTCATTTTTGAGCCCAATTTTTATTATTTGACCATAGTGGTCTGAGATGCCAGATTCAAAATTTTCAAATTCAAACTTAAAATGAGAGGTGTTCCAAAAACACTGATCTATAGCACTCATTGTCCCCTGTGTTACTCTAGTAGGTGTATTAACCACTGCTTCTAGGCCATACATATTAAGAAGATCAGTAGTGAGACGTTTTATTTAATTTCCTCCCAAGAAATTTATGTTAAGATCACCTATAATAATTACATTTCCTTTCACACTGAAACAATAGTTTAAAATCCTGTCTAATTTAGTAATAAACATGCTTAAGTTACTGCTGGGATTTCTATACAAACCAATTATTATAATTTTAAAATCACAAAGTTTGACTATACTGCCTTCAAAATGCTCATCACACATTAAACTATCAAAGATAGATATCCTTTTGACCTTGATGTTTTCCTTTACAAAGCTACAAGATCCCCCATTGTTTTTGTTTTTTCTTCAGTAGGCTCTTTCCCTAACATAACCCTGAAGATTTAGCTTCTCAATCTGCTAATCTTTTAGCCAGTGTTTGGTAAGAGCTAAAATATCAATACTTTGTAATTTATCATTTAGCAAAACCTCAAAGTTAGCAACCTTGTTTCTGATGCTGTGCACATTTTGGTGAAAAATAGACAGAATTTAGAACATGATGTTTTATAGGATGAACACCCACTGAGTCAATTTCCATGTTGCATATATCGTCCAGCCTACCTGTCCCTAGTTTCCCGCCAGAACAACATCAATAACCTCACACAGCAGTTCCCCAAATCTATGTGAACCTTTGCGATTTAGATGGACTCCATCTCTAGCATAATCACTGTTGTCCAACCAAAAATTGCCATCTAGCATCGTGCAATCTCTCACTTTACCTAACCAATTCAAAGCACTATTTATGTGAACTCTTTTTCTTTGGGTCACGTCATATCTGCGAAGCACTCCACTAATAACTAGTTTGGCACCGGGGGACCTCCTTTCTGATGGAATTTACCAAGTCCATAGTATCTCCCATTATATCTTCTACATACACACCTCTGTTAATATCATTAGAACCAGCATGCAACACCACCATATCTGGCTTATCAATCGCCACCAAGTGTTCCACCTTAGATTTCAGTTCACAAACCTTTATTGCTGGATAACAAAGCACCTTATAACATCTTTTCCTGCAGCGGTCACCAGAAAACTTCAATAACGAATCACCAAACACCATCACTTTTTTCCTTGCGCCATTTGTTAGGTTCTTTAAGCCAACATTATCATTTAATTCATTGCCTAATATTTCAAACCTATTGCGAAGTTGAATATCGTTCTTCTCCAGCACGTGTTGAGCTCTCCCTTCCGGTCGCCTTTCTCTGATTTTGTGCTGTACTACTTCGGCGTAACTGATTTTATCTTGCTCCACTGATAATTTGGATTGGAGATCTGCGTTCTCAGTTTTAAGCCTAATAATTTCTGACTGGGCACTTTGTAGGTCTTTGTTTAACAACTCTATTATGACCGGTAGGGACAATATTACTTCTGCCTCATGCGTCGCTGGGCTTCTGCACTCCGGCAATTGTTTATGTCGATCCTTAACCATTTCATTGTAAGGCCCCTCATTACCTTTATTACCACTGGTATCTACGACGTCCTCGAATAGATTTTTGCTTATATTGCACACCACCTTGTTTGATTTACTATCGTTTTTACACAAATTTTGAGACCTACTTCTCGTGATCATACCAACCGCCGCCATCTTACGATAGTATGTGCGTCAAAAGCTATGTCAAAAAAAAAATCATCATTTAATTATTTTGTAACCGTTGCACATGCTATGGATCTGATTCTCCTTTCACTAGAGTGTCACATTTTGTTTTCCTACAAGAAATTTTATTTGGTGAATCTGGAAACAATTTGATGCAAGTTTCACATTGCAGTCCAAGCTGGTATAACTTTAATAGTGTTTTGCGGCCTGGTGTACCAGGATAAGTTCTGATGCACTCCTCGAAAAAAACAAAAAACAAACAAACAAACAAACAAAAATAAAAAAAAGCCTACTCATTTAACAAAGTTGTTGGCCCATCTCTTAAAATATAAATATTGACTTACCTTTGGCGATGTGAAAGAGTTTTTCTGGAAGTAGTTTTCCAGTACAGTTTGCATGCCATGCTAAATTCTGCTGCACACCTTATGTAAAGCACCGCTGAAAATGTTGATGCACATCAGTTATTCCACCATGATTAATAGAAAAGCCTTCTCCACTAGCTATTCCAATGCACACTCATCTCACATTGTAATTGTTACAAAATACAGCAATTCTGGGAAATCTCTCTCTCAGACAGAACAAAATGCTGCAACCCCCTTTCTTCTTAGTGTCATTCTCTTCTAATCCAATCTCTTTGTGTTTCTCTATAAACATTTTTTCATAGTTGACATGACATTTACCTCATACCATTTACTATCATATCTGTACACAATGTAACTCTTAAACAAGATGGATGATACCCATGCTTCTGAAAGCGCTCTAGTACCAAGAGCACAAGGCCAATAGTGCTGTTTCAACTTTGCTCAAAATAGATATTGTTTCATACTTGATCATAATCACACTCTTTTTAGCCACAATATTATTACTTAAACCATAAAAAAAGGTAACATTCAGCATATAATTTAAAGCATGTATGGAGAACAAAAGGAAAAATATAAAAGAAGGCATTTTTCTGACAAAACTGTATATCATGCAACTCTACAGATATGACTGAGGTGTTGTATACTACTTTTATGCATATTTTACTCCTATCTAGGTGTTTATCTTTTTTATATCTAAACCTTGCACCTAAACCAGTTCCTTGTTTTATTCTGGGTCTTCATAGCAAATTATCTTAAACCTTGTGATAAGTTACTATCTTTGCTAGAGTTTTCCATATCTTTCTATGTAATTAAAATCCCTAATTGCAATATCTTCCTCTCTTGACCCTGTTTTTATAACTGTCAAATATTCTAATATCCCCAAGAAACAATGTAAAGTTCCCATAAGGATTTTATTTTTTAGACCATCATAATTCCTAAATCCATATCTCCTTATTATTGTCTGCTGTTGGGATCTCATTCTGCCTCTAAAAGAATTGGGACAACTTTTGTAATATTCTTTTATTTCTCAGCTGTACACCTTCTGCCATGCTTTGTTTATTGCAATATCAAAATGCTTTTGTCCAGAGATGATACAATACCTTCTTTCCCTTTGTTTTCCTTAGCTACACTACTACTTCCTCATCAGCCCACTTTCTTTCTCCAACCTTTATTTCATCCTCACTATTCACCATATACCATTGTCCTCACTTCCCATTTACTGCAACAACATGTGTTTCTTGTTTCTCCTCTCTGCTATCTCTTTAGTGATGTATCGTCTCCATTTCTGTTATATCCCTCTGAGAAATGTGCTTCTATTGTCAAGGCTGACTCACATGAAAGCTGTGAGCCAGCATCATTTGTTGAATTTGTCATTCTTATTTTATGTTGAACATGACACCTTTTTAATGCCTGCAGCAGTACCAGATTTCGATCTTCCTCTCCCTGCTTCAGATGTTGGAGAATTAATATGTTCACTATTTTTGTGTTGATTTTTCTTACATTCTGTTTCATTCCTTCATACATACTTATTATATCTCCTGTGTGTATCCAAAGATATAGATTTTAAATGTATGCTTGCTACCTACTGATCTTGCTTCCAACCGCGTGACTAGATTTGTTTAAAAATCCCTCTGAGCTGGTGTCATGTCTTTGTTTATGAATATATAGTATCTTTTAGCATCTTTGTTGTTCTTAAAATATCAAAGATTGGTTGGATGTTGAGATTGTACCATTATTTGTCTTTTCCTACTTTACCTACCTACATGATATATTTCTACAGTCTCCTATCCTTTCATATCAATTTCCAGTTTCACTGCCTCCATGGTCGAGTGGTCAGCAAGATGGCGTCTCATCCGGAGGTCCTGGGTTCGATTCCCGGCTGGGGCGGAGGAATGTTTCTTTAACCACAATTACTCCTTATCACCCACAGATTCTGGAGAATTAATGTGAGAATCAATATGTGTGTATTTAATGATATAAAATGATTAACCTAACAACCTACCATGTGCTTTTCACAAATTAAAGCCCAGATATGGCCAAGCAGTTAAAGGGGGCTACTATACCAAAAAAAAATTTTTTTTTTTACCTGTTACCTGTTGAAATTTTAGTTATTTCATCCTCTCTTCCACTCCTATGATCACCAAATTGCGTCATTTTCATTTCCATTCTCTCTTTGATTTTATCAGCTTCTGCTTTTGTTACTTGTACATCTTTTCTGAAATGTTCTTTTATTTCTTCAGCTGTTTTATTGATGTTGGTTTTTATGCACTATTCCATTCTACCTGTTTTATGATTAATCCTTTTTACCAGGTTCTTGAACATTGTTTGAATATACATAGGTCCATATAAATTAAATTATGTTCTGCCTATCACTAACAGCATGAATATTACAGAAATGTTATGTCCAATTTTCCTTCTGATAAATCTATTTGTAATAAATAGTGCTATTCTAATTCTGTAAAACTTAACTTCCACATCTGTTGCTGCCTGCTTCACTTTTTTCTCACCAGAGCTCCCTTCAGACTAAACGTTGTTTCATCACTGTTCATTTTCCACTCCCAGCAAATAATTAAGCAAATAATGAGCGCTACATGAGCATTGAAATAGGAGGAATGCATTACCAATGAGCTCCTGAAGTGTGAGAAGAAAAGTGGCATAAACAGCAATGGGAATAGACATTTCAGTATACAGGGCAAGAATAGGATTATTCATAAGAATGAAGCTCCAAAAAAAGGAGTATTTTGGAAAATGTGATAATGAACTGCTTAATAAGGAGAATCATAATTCTAGTTCTAATGATTGGAGGTGTTGAACAAAATCATGGCCCAGAAGAAATTCAGGCAATTCTAGAAAATGTTTTGGAAAAAAATAATAAAATGGATGGAATGGAGCAATGAATAGGGATCAATCTAAACAAAATAGCTAAGGAAATAAGAGATGAGATAAATTCAAGGAATTAGAAGGAAAGCAGATGAAGTGAAACTCAAAATTGAAAGTGTAGGTATGAGGAGAAGAAGATGCAATTTGGTCTTTATAGGTATGAAAGACAGAAGAGGAGTCTGGCCAGTACAAGAAATATCCCAAATATTGAAAGACAATCTAAAAATGGAATTTCAAGGATGAGAGATTATGGAACCCTACCATGTAGGAAAACATACAGGTAAGACAGTCGCACAGTTTTAAACAATGCAACTAATATACAAAATACTTGGAAAAACAAAGATGTTGAATGGCACAAATATTTTTATCAACAAGGGTTTAACACCTGCACAAAGAAGTATAAAACAAAATTTAATCTGATGTATGATGGAACTGCGAGCAGCAGGAAAGCGTGCATATGTTAGAAATCTACAGCTTTGGATTGAAAGGGTAAATGTTTCTATGTCGAGAGAGACATATGGAGCAACAGGCCAAGTTGAGAGGAGATTAGTTAGCAAACTTTCACAATCCATGGGATTAACATGCAGTTACAGCAAGTATAAGTGAGACAAAGTCCAGCACAGAAGATAGTCGAACTGCAACACAGCATATGGTGGCATTGGCTATGTCAGAAGGTACGCCTACAGCAGAGCTGAGTAGAACAGAAAAGCTAGAACATACCAGAGATATGACGAAAGGCAGGTTATGACGTCAACGACTATGTCAAGAGAAAGTCATCAACAACAGGAAAAAAGGGGGTGTCGCCTTCGAAGAAAGAGATAAAAGCAGCACGTGGTTTAGCAGAGAGGGAAGCAGGCATGGAGACATTGCAATATGAGCAGTGAAGAGGAGGGGGGAAGTAAGCACCAATGGGTTAGAGAAAAGGATAGGGTACGGGAGAGGGAGACGAGAATATTTTAACTTCTACTCATGATAGCATACTTGTGCTACAAAAAAGACAAGCAGATGTCAAAGAAAGAGGCATCTTAATTATGTAGGAATAAAGGGTGAGTTGATCCCAAAGAGAGGGAGACCAAAAGAGAGGTTAGGTATTATTGTAAAAAGAAACATGGTCCAATTACAAGGAAGTACTTTGGATAATAATAGAAGATAAACTGTTATATGATGGTATAATATTTGTGGGTATAGTGTGTAATCTCCTGGCCACCTCACAGTTGCACAATCCAGAATTGTATTATTTTTAGCTAAAAATTTATATAGGTTAAGAGACAAATACCTAAATGTAGAAATTATAATTATGGGAGATTTTAATGTAAGAATAGAGGAAAGTGGTGTAAATTCAATGAATGGTTGGAAAAATAACAATGTAATTGTAAAAAATGAGAATATTAGACATAGTAAGGACAAGGTTATAGAGAGAGGAAGTGACAAATTTGTTGATTTGTGTGAATTAAATGCTCTTGAGATACTTAATGGGAAATACGGTGAGGATGAATATGGAGAAATTACATTTATAAATAAAAGTGGCCAACTTTAAAATGTGAAATATAAGTACTAGTAGTGGGCATTTTCCACTAATTAACTGAAATAACAACTGATCGAAAAGGAGAAAACAACACAGATAAAAAAAAAAAAAATATGTTAAATTCAAATGGAAGTAAGAATGTAAGGCAAATTTTGAATATTTTCATATTCCGAGATAAGAAAATTATGCCAATATGGGATAGTAAATAACTTAAAAGATTACAATATTGAAAATGCAATTAATATTTAGAATTTTATTATGTGTTGGGCAATAGAGGAAATGAAAGTTAAAAATAAGGGAAATAATGGGAATGAAGATTGGTAAAATGAACAAAACCATTGTAAAAGCACATTTAGTAAAATGGAGGGAAATAGGGGATATCCAATCTAAAAAACAATATCTAAAAGGTAAATACAATTATAATGAGTTACTAGAAAATAAAAAAAAATATCTATGGAGAATAAAAAATACTAATGAGCTAATTAACATAATTTCTGAAAATAATGTAACTAAAATATGGAATGGCATAATCATTATATATGGTTATGGATGGTTATTTTTCAACTCTATATGCATATGAAAGCTTTAAGAATGCAGAGGTAACTCCAGGAATAGAAAACAGCTACATTGAGATTTTGGATAGAGCTATAACTTTGGATGAAGTAATAAATCAAATCAAAAAAAAAAAAAAAAAATACCAGGAATTGATGGTATACCTGGGGAATTTATAATGGAATGGGGTAAAAATCCAAACCAAGTTAATATATTAACATATTTATTTAATATAATGTGAACAAAAGAATATGCACCAGAAAGCTGGAGAAAAGCTATTATATCAAATATAAAGGTAAAAGGTATATGGACAAACTGAAGAATTATCATGGCATAGCCCTATCAAATGTGGGAAAAATTTAAATAAGAATTCTGGCAGATAGATTGCAAGCATGGGTAGAAGAGTACAACTTTCTCTCAGAATTTCAAATGGGCTTTGGGAAAAGGAGGGGAACTGTTGATTATGCTTACATTATAAAAACACTAATAGACAAATACTTAAAAAAATAAAATAAAAAGGAAAAATATGTATAGCTTTTATTGATTTAGAAAGCATTTGACCAAATAGAACTACAACTATTATGGTACAAACTACTAAAGAACTGGGTTAACAATAAAATGGTAACCATTTTGAAAAGATTATATAGAGATAACACTTTCTGCATAAAATATGATGAAGGGACAATAACTTAAGAAATATCCTGAGAAAATGGGTTACAGTAAGGATGCAAGTTAAATCCAATTTTATTTAATCTGTTTATTGATGACATACTACAGAAGATAAGTAATAGTAATAAGCTTTTGCCTGAAATAAATAATATACAAATCCCTAGTCTCCTTTTTTGCAGACGATTTGAGAGTGAGTTTCATGGTCTAATTTTGTCTTTACAAGAAATAGATAATTACTGTATAAAATGTGAACATAGACAAAAATCCAAATTGTAGTGTTTAAGAGAGGATATAATTTGAGTAAATATGAGAAATGGAAAAATGGAAATGAAGCACATAAAATAGTGCATGATAACACTTACTTAGGAATAAAAATATACGCAGGAGGTAAATGGGAGAAACAAAAGAAAGTAGCATTATTGAAAGGAAAAGCAACAATGATGGCAGCGAGAGGATGTTTATATAAAACACCAGAGATGGAAGTGAAATGGTTGGAAGGCGTATATAATTCAGTGGTTGAGGCTAGGATGTTATCTGGTATTGAAATATGGGGTCTCAATAAAGGATGGGAAGTTGTAGAATTTGTCCACAGGATATTTTGTAAGGAAGTTTTGGGGTTGCCAAGAGTAACAGCAAATGCAGTAGCCCAAATTGAAATGGGGAGAGTGGCAAGAAAAGGATTAGTTACGCAGAAGGCTTTAAAATACTGGTATAGGATCCTAAATTTAGAAGATGGTAATTTGCTTGAACAATTAAAGGATTTAAGCTTTCTCTGTGTTGGGTATTATAGAAAACTTCATGGGAGAGCAACAGACTTAAATTGGATTTCTCCGATTCTAATTTAACTCGTTTGCTATCATGTGAAGTCATCTGTAATACTTAAACCATGTTTGAAATACCAAGACACAAGTTTATAAAGTACAAGTTGGTTAATTAATTTAAGAAATATCCTAGAAAATAATGGTTTACATGATATTTGGAGGAAAAGACAAATTATAAAAGTTTTTAGAAAGGAGCAAGAAAAAATTTAAGATACAGAAATTCAAAAATTGTTTAGTCGGGTATCAAAAGAGATCACTTTTATTTTATATACTCATAAAAATAGCTGGGAAAGAAAAATATATATAGATAAATGAAGAGAGGAGGGGGGATAACATGGTTAAGAAAGGGAATATGGAGGCCAAAAGGACAATGAAATGGGCAGCCATAAGGTCCAATATGTGGGGGAAAGGAAGATGTTCAACGTATAATTTTTGATTGTGTGAAAACTGAGAAATGGAGAAAAAATATATGGTCAAAATGAATAGGAAATCTGATATAAATAAAATTATAAATAAAAACTGTAAGATATTGGGACAATATTTAGAAAAAGTCAAATATAAATGGAATATTAACAAAGAAGAGCTATATAGTTCATGAGCATTTAGTAGCAGTGGTAGCTACTGTGATATTTTTTTCTTTTCTTTTCTTTTGTATAACTTGAACTGAACTGCCTGCTGAAAAAGTGGCCTGGGCCAAATTCTAGTATGCAGTACACTGCTGGGGAAAGAATAAATAAATAAAAATAATAAATAAAGAGTAGTAAAGCATAACATATAGGATTTATTTTAAATTGATGTGTAATTTTAAATTTCAGTAAAATATTCATTAGAGCAAATAAAGACTGCATTGTGGCCGAGTGGTTAGACCACTCGCCTTTCATCTAGACAGCCCAGGTTTGATCCCAAGCGACCGCATGTAAGATTTGTAGTAGTCAAAGCAGCTCAGGGGTGGGTTTCCACCAGCGCTCTGTCTTCATTCCATGTATCACCTGAGTCATCACCTGGAGTGTCATGGTAGTAAAGGCGGGTGTTTAACACAAAAAGCAAATATGTATTATGTAATTCAAAATCTTCTCAGGCTTCTAACCAGATTTAGAAGCCCGAGAAAATTTTGAATTAATGCGTTGCCAGGAAAGCTTCAGTTCTTATGTATTTTACTAATATCTTAAAGCAATATTATCAATATTTATTTCCATTTAGGACATTTTAATGTATAAATTCCTCTAGTTTTTTTTTAATTGTATTTTGATTATTTGTTCTTTCTGATTAATATTGTATATTTTATACAGCTGATATAGAACATATCAGATTAATACAGTAGTAATATGTTGCCCATTATTTACAAAGATTCATATCGTAACAAATGGCTTTATTGACTTAAAAATTGGTTACGAATAGTTTTTAATTCACTGTCATAAATAGTTCACCCGACGTTATGCATAGACAGTTGATTTCTTGCACGCCACTGTATGCTAGTACATTATAAATCATTATAGTAAATATCATTTTTTTCTCTCATATTCTTCTTTGGTTAATCAATTGTAATTCATAATTTGCTATTTTATGTGATATAAGATGCACAAGGCAGTTATTTAAGTTCAACTGAGTAATAGCATGTAAATAATGGAAAAAAAAACAACTAAAATTGTTACTATTGTTGATATCAATTGACCTAATATTTGCTAAACTATGAAGCCCGGGACGTAAAGTACTTACAGCATTGTTAGTTACCATTGGGGTATATCATCTCAAAATAATTTGAGATCACCTTTACTGGGAAACATGCGAGTCGGTTGAGGAATTTAATGCAGTGCTGGCATGTTGCCATGGTAGCTCAATGGTTAGGGCAACCAACTGGAGACAGATTCATGTTTCAAATCCCAGCTATGCCATTGAATTTTTCAGTCTGACTCTCACCTATCGAACCTAAAATTGCTTACCATCGCTAAAAGCTTACCATTATACAGGGTAGAAATAATATTGAGATTTTCCTAAAACTGGGGAGTACTGCGCTAGTTATGACAGCACCAGTAGAGAGAGTATTTAACCTTTTTATAGAGCAAGAAATAATATACAGACTCATTATTTTGATTTATTAGCTGAACCCTTTGTAAATTTTGAAAATATGAATCTTTATGTTGTCTGTTGTGCATGAAAAAGAGGCTGCCCCTGGAGGCCGCAGGGCCTTGTTGTTAGTGGGGGAGCTACAGTGTACCTGAGAACCTATGGGCTGTACTGGAGGTGTTATTACCAGTAGAGTTACTCATACCAGGGAAGCTTCAGGGGACAAAAAGGTGACTTGCTATCTCAAAATTCAAACCAAGGGCTCCCAATTAGAGGACCATTTTCTGTGTATGGACTCTCGTCTACCTAATACAAGGTGGAAATGCACCGTGCTGATAGATGAGTGGCACTGAAGTAGTGAAAAGTGTAAAGAACAATCTCTATAGGGCTCCAGAGACAACACCCTGTAGTATTAAGCCTTCACAGCATAATTGGGGCTCTGTGCTGGGTGACCTATGTTTTGGAAACACAACTGAAAAGAAGTGATAGGAAACCTCCAGTTGAGGGAAACCTATAATCATAAAAGAGATGGGGCAAAGCTGTATCAAGCATGAACAGATAGTAGAAGAATAAAAAGGAGGATCAGAAAAACCAGGAGAACTGGAGCAATCAGAGTCTCTACTTGTACTGGTAAAATGCAAGCACTGTGAGTAGCCTTGCTATGAAAATAGTAGTGGTTAATTTGCAATCAAAGCTATTTTAAGCAAAAAGATGGCAGACAACATTCATATAGCACTCATAGGGAAACCTTGGCTGTACAAGAGCACTGTATTGGTAGCACACTTTTTACCCCTAACACTGATAATCCAAGAACATCGACACACATGCACGCACATTTAGCTACAACAGAGAATGTTTCAATAACAATTACATTACATTAAACACCTGAAGGGGTACCTTCTCTATACCCCTCAAAGTAGTTTCTAAAATGTAGTGTATCACACATTGACGTGTTTTATACATACTCATTAAATTTACAGTCAAAATTTACAAAACAATATCATAAATGTGTTGATGAACTTCAAATGAAATATAAAATTAACAACCATCTTCATAGTAAAACAAGTAACTACATAAAACTAGTTTAATGGTATTACCAGGACCACAATAGCTGAAGTGGTTAAGATGACATACTATGTACATAGACAGAACTGAGATACTGCTGTTTGAATCCTAGCAATATTAGTTTTCTTTTATTCAACCACTAAAAATCATAGTTTAGTTTCTATGTTTCAAAGCGCACATTAAATAAATGTTTTCACCAAATCTAACTAGTTTATTAAGATAATTCTATGCATGTTTCTTGACAAACAATTACTATTTATGAACGCTACTTAGATTTCATTCAATCCTTTGAAAGTAATTGATCCTGGAGGCTTTATCATCTTGACATCAAAAATATAAACTAAGCATATTAGTGCTGGGCAAATTATGTACCTCTTTGAAAAGACCAAAAAAATTAAAAAAAATAAACAATAGTGTGACCGCCTGCCAGGGTAGTGTGGTGGTAGCATGTCTACCTCACATTCAACAGGTCGTGAGTTTGAATCTCGCTTAGGCTGAGTTACCCGGGTAAGGCCTTTTTTGTTTTTTTTTTTTTTTTTTTTTTTATTGTTTTTTCCCCCCCTTCTCCTGAGAGGACGAATGTTGAACTTTAAGCTCCATGGACCCCGAGATCATCTGAGTATCATTTCACCACTTTCATTCATCGTCTAATACGACCAACCAGGTTAAAGAACATTAAGCTAAAAAAAAAAAAATAATAGTGTGACCATGCCATCTGCATGTGACTTCTCTCACATTCACTCTGGTATGTGGCGGTGGAGCTGGAATGTGAGACATTGCAGTTGGATGTGTGAACAACAGGAAGAGTGACATGATGGTAATCAAAACCTTTGGGAATGTGACTTTCAATTCTTCTTGGCTTCCAGAAGCTTCTGTGACATTATTTTCTAGCTATAAAATGAAGAATTGCAGTGCAGTGTGGTGAATTGTACCAAGTTATGAATGATTGGAGTGTTAGCACATAGTGGTGCGTGAGCCATGTCTATTCATCAAAATGTCTAGTGAACTATTTGCAGCATTGAACTTAGCTCTTTATTTGTAAACAATTTTTGAGTCAATAAAGACATTTGTTACACTGCTGTCAGGAATAGGATTTTTACACCGAGATGAGGAAAAGTTTTTTGGCTAAAATGAAGCAAATGAAAACTGGAATGGAGAAGATGGAATCCGAACTAGGAGAGATTGATGAGAAAATGAATTGCAGAATGGAAAAAATGGAGAAGATTGAATCTGGGATGGAGAAGATGAGAAATTAAATAACAACTGTGAACTGTCCAATGGAGAACACAAAGACAGAATTAACAACCAAGATGGACGAACGAAGTTTGGCATGGAGAAAAACATGAAAGAGCTCGGGGAAAGAATTAAAGAACTTGACCAATGCATTGACACCCTGGAAGATCTCGAGGAGTGCCTTGATGTTTTGGAAGGAAAGCTGAGGGTTGCACCAGGGAAGGGAATGCCATGGTGTAAGGATGCTTGACGGGAGGCTTATGGATTTAAAGATCATGATGACAGGACATGAAACAACATCTCAACACGTCAAGTACGATGGGACGTCAACTTTTGAAGTGTTCTGCAGACAGTTTGCTGCCGTCGCCACCCACAACCAATTGTTAAAAGAAGAAGTAGCAAGCCTCCAGGGACGGGTAGCAGAAGTACTGCATGCGATCCTGCAAACTCCGGGGAGATTCTTGAGATCCACTTTGGGAGCCATCACTTGGCTGCAGCCAACCACAGTCAGCTTAAGGTGAGGCTGCAACAGCCAAGTGAGACAATGCAGAAGTTCGCCCTAGCCATCGAATAGGTGACGAACAAAGCCCTTATGAATCTTCCACCTAGCTACGTGTCCCAGGAAGCCGCCTGCTAATTCGTCGATAGGATGTATGACGCCAAGATACGACGGCGCCTGATGTTTGGCGACTATACGATGATCTACGAATCGCTAACGGAGGCAGTCAAGACCACAGCAGTCCTCACTCGGAAGACAAGGAATATTCGATTCTATAATGGAGGCAGAGACGACTCAGCCCAGAGGCATCAGTGAAGATCTTATTTGTTGGGGGTATGGCCAGTTGGGACACCTAATACGAAACTGTCCACAACTAGAAGTCGATCAGCCGCTGCCTGTGCATTAATAGGGAAGCGTGGGTATGAGAAGGGAACATCCGGTGGTTGGGGTAACCGAGAAGATCAGGAGCACTTGGTGCTATGTAGAAAGGAAACAACCCAACGACAGTGACCTTCAAATGGTATTTGCTGGGGATGTGGCTTGGTGAAGGACTTACACAACCGGGACGATGAGCATCAGACTGTGTCTCTTGAGGATGCAGTTGCCCAGGACACCTAGTGCAACACTATTTGTAATCAAGCTGTCTGGCAGGTGGTACATAAATAAGACCCAACGTGGCAAGGGGCACACCTGAGTCATCATCGCAGTCTCTTCACTTGATGCTGTGTCCATAGAGGGATGTAAGACAGCCTCATTGCAGATGGCTGGATACGAGAGAAGCAGCGCATGATATTAGTAGGTAGACACCAGTACAGCCGTGTCCATAATCCAACCAGATATCGCAGAGGGCTTGCCAACAAGAGAAGTGAGTCAGCCCTATGAAATAGTGACAGCATTGGGTAAAAGCTTGCCAGAGGAGAAAGAGGTCTTGCTGGAGTTGACCCTGGGGCAGAGTGCCATAAGTCTTGGGTGTTCGTCGCAAGGGTGGCTGAGCAGGTGATATTGGGATTGGATGCCCTCAGGAACCGCAAAGCTATGGTCAAATTTGGCAGTCGGATCCTACGTCTTAGTGAAGATGTGGTGGTGCTCCGGAGTTCTGACAGTCATCCTGGAGTCCAGAGGGTTACCCTGAAGGAGGATGTAGTGGCCCCTGTGGCACATCTGGTAGACCAGCTGTTAAAGGACCTTGTGAGCTGTCCGATTTGTTAACACACCCAGGGTGTGAGCAAGAAGGTGAAGACCTGTATGACTGATGAGCCAATAGGGAAGGTTTCCAGCCGGAAGTTCAGGCATGGCTGTATCACCAAACTCGGACCAGGAGGTTAAGACCCAAATTCCAACAACTATGGACAGGACCATGGGGTGGGGAGATTCAACAAAGAGTCTATGGCACTCAACAGGAAGAAGCGAGTACATTGGATCATCTAGTCCATTACAATGGTGCTGGTTGGAACAACCAGCCCTGAGGAAAAGCAGTGTGACAATGCTAACTGGGTATGTGACCTCTCTCACATTTGCTCTGGTAGGTGGCAGTGGAGCTGGAATGTGTGTCACAGCATTGGGATGTGTAAACAACAGAAAAAGTAACACAATGGTAATTGGAACCTTCAGAAACACCACTCAAGGTACTTTTTGGCTTCCAGAAACTTTCAGGAACCTCCATGACATTATTTTCTAGCTATAAAAGAAGGAGGGATTGCAGTGCTGTGTTATGCTGTGAATTGTACCAAGTCATGGGTGATTACAGTGTTAGCATACAGTGGTGTGTGAGCCATGGACAGCATGCAGCCAGAAACTGTCTGTGCGTCTAAACCTCAAGTGAACCATTTGCAGCAGTGAAGTTAGCACATTATTTGTAAACACTTTTTGAGTCAATAAAGACATTTGTTACAATAGAAACTTCAGAGAGCAGTGTGATCTTGGTATCATGGAATTCAATGACCAGCGCTGAACCAACTTGCCTACCAGTTGTTATAACAGACTGCTCTAGCTAACTGCCTATGATTTGAAATCAACCAAATGGTTATCAGTGGTGTGCATATCCTCAAAGAACAAGTAATTTTGCCATATTTGCAAGTCTAGTAGTTCTAAATATCATATTGATTGAGCAAAAATACTGTATTCCTTCAACTGCTGGCATCCAAATGTGGCAAAGTTATTTTTATTTACAGCCACTGATGTGCAATCCAGAAAACATGTTATTGTGACATTTTGACATTTGGCAAAAGGGACAATAGATTCCCTGGCCCAAAGTGTTTATCTACGATCCCTCCAAAATCCTCCCAATTTGTGCGGTTGAATTCTGGGACACACTGTATAATGTGCAAGGAATTGGCTAAATGCACTGCTGCATGCAGAGTACTGTTCTAGGGATGTGACTTTTTGAAATATCCTTGATGGTGAAGACAAGAAGAGAGCCATAGTGATTTTATCAACTTACCTGCCTAATGATGAACCTGATATACTGTCAGAGATGGTGGGGATCTTGGTGACTCATGGGAACCAGATCAATAAAGAACTCCTCATAGAGACTGATAATGATGTTTACCACATTTTGTGAGACAGCACTGATACCAAGAGCAATTGGCAGAATTTTTGGTAAATACAAAACTGAATATTCTGAACAAAGGCAGTGAACCTCCCTTTGTTACCTCCCAAAGGTAACAAAGGAACAATGCTGCCTAGTCACATCACTAGGAACAATGCTTTGGATCCATTCAAAATCTTCTCGGGTGAACAGAAGGCCAGGAAGATGCACTTCTTCGAAACGTTGGTATCAAGCCAAGTTTTTACCTGGTTACCCCAGATTTTGAATTAATATGTCACCAGGAAAGCTTCAGTTCTTATTTTAAGTGCTTTGGATGTTTTGGCATTTGAACATTGGCATATTAGCTTCAAGATTAGGTCTCAGGTTATTAACTTTCTGATGTATAGGAATCCAAGGACTACAATTGAAGAACTCACTTAAAATTTTGTTATTTTTAAGAAAAATCTCTTTTTTGTTCTTTAGGCTATATTGAACACATTCATTTGTTATCATGCGTGGTTTATGTTTTGAATTTAATGTGAATAGTGATGTTTAGCAAAACAAACACTCTTTGCAAAATATTTATAATTAAGAGACCATTTTTTCCCAGAATTAACCTAAGCCAACTGACTTAAGATAGTTTTGGAAAAATCTGTTTGACTTAACTGAGTTTGGGTAGAAAACTCCTATGTAAACAGTACAATATTTTATATCAGAAATACATAAGTTTATCTCTGGTTCATTTACATAATCTTATCTTTATTCACATGGATGTTAATTAGACAACAATTACATTTTAGAGTTCAAGTCAAAAATACTTTCCAAATTGATCAAGAAAAAATTTAATAAAATTTGACATATATTTTTGCCATATAAATATGAAATGGAATAGCTTATTCATTTTAGAGGCTGATGTTGGACAAAGAAGACATTGAACAAAAGGTCCTTCTATTCATGATTACACAAATGGTTCTTCTTCAGCATAGTGTACTCTGAATAATTTAGCACATCTCCTTCCTCATTGGCAACATTTTATAGAGAGCTCGGTTGTAATACTGGCAAGTGTCTTCAAACAGTGAAACAAACTTCAGAAGTTCTTGGACATCTTTCTTCTTCTGTGTGCTCATTTTATTATGTTCCTCTACTACTTTTATCAAGTGTAAGAATTCTTAACACCTGATATTCATTAAAAATCTCCCATGTAAATATTTTTAGCAAATATTTCTTTCTTTTAACTTTTTTGTACAGAAGAACTCTCTGTTCTCTAATCATGAATGGGTGCTTGGTTTTCATAATGGTTTCTGTGCTCTTTTTTATAATTTAGAATCTTCCAATTTCTTCCAAGAAGTTTGAGGGTTCCGTGCTTCTCCAATATGGTATGGTACTCTGCTGGCTCCAGTATTTTCTCCTGATGTCTCTGCTTCTTTTTCAATCCCTCCAAACATTCTGTCGGGGGGCATAAAACTATGGCCTCGGATGGGGAAAATGTGTTTTATTTCATCAAAGATTTTACTTTTCTGAACATAATGCAGTAACAAGCCTGTAACAGTTGATTCCTGTTTTGGCTAGTAGCAGAGTCAGAAAACAACCTGAGTGCCTTTTGTAATCTACCTTTTTTTCAAGATGGTGCAGAATATCACTAAGAGCTGATGCAACTTCATTTGATCCTCTCGCGGACTGGTTTTCTGTCTGCCTCTGTTTTCTTTGCCATCCTCTCCTGTAGCATGGAAGTGTCTCGACAAGCATTTAGTCTGAATCTGCTTATTCCTGTTATGGAACAAAATGACTGAGGACAGACACAAACAATATGACCATTACTTCTCTTAGCAAAATACTCTGTTAATAACCTAGGTTGTGGGTTCTGTATGTTCATAGGCCAAGGTGTTTTTGGTTCATTATCATATATATCAACAGTAGGTTATCTTGTTCTACTTTTGATTTATTCTAATAAATTTTGTTACAGAAAATGGTAATGTCCTCTGGACTTAATAAGCATACCTTACATATGTAGTTAGGTCTACTAGCATGGGCACAAGCAATGCATGGTGGAATGGGCACTGGAAACTGTTCTTGCATGTTTGCATTTGTTTTTATCCCTGTTGTCTCTACTTTGTCTTCTCTTACTCCTGCTTCCTGAATCTTCTACAGGGCATACTAAACCTTGTAAATCAAATCCAATCATGCTGGACACACTTATGTGTGTAAACCTGGCACTTCAATGCTTTGCTGGCAATTAAAGACTCAGAATGAGTCAACTTTCTGGCGGGAAAGAGAACCAGCTGACTTCTGCACATGCACATAGACTTAACAGAGTTAGGAAGAAATCAGGGGCTGACTTAACATAGTTTTGGAAAAAATCTCTGTTTTCAATCTTGAACTTCATAAAGGTAGTTGTTTTTTTGGAAGAAACAGCTTTACACATAGATAGCCCCATGCATTATTCAAAATAGTGACTTAGTGAGTTTTGAAAACAAGCTCTTCATTTGGGAGGGGTACAAAAAGGAGCTTTCTGCATTAGTATTGGGAATATCAAGGGATGTTAATTTGGTACTCCAAATGCAGTTGGCTGCTCACCAGTTGCAGCAGTCCATTCACTAATCCTACTGCAAAAATTGTCGGATCAAAGTCATTTGTTCACCAATGTTAACTCCTTGTTGATCGAGCGAGCTTAGCAAACTTAAGAAGAAAGCAAGGGGACCTTACAAACCCACAAGAAGAAACAGCATGTGGGCCCCTTACTGGGAAGCACTAACTAGTTACAACAGGGTCATCCATAAAGCCAAAAGGCATTCATCATGGAGGCTGTAGATCAAGAGTCATCAGGTTGCTAAGCACCCGGAAAACCTGGAAAAATCAGGGAATTTTGAAAGTCCAAACAAATATTGGAATCTCTCTTTAGAGGAAAAAAAGGTTGTAAGTTTTGCTATTGATGCAATACTATCAAGTTGAACTTCCAAATTGTAATCAAAGACCTTCTAATATTACAACCGTGCTGTGCATGTCAAGTTTGGTTGTTTTGTAAGTGGTTGTCGTTCTGCTAGAAGACTCATTTTGCAACTAATACTGCTTGTCCTTTTTTCCACTAGAGACTGTTATTTTGCAAATTATATTACTTGTTCTTTCTTCCTCTGGGAGATAATTGTTTTGCAAGTAATGGTACTTGTCCTTTCTTCTGATAGGAGATACTAAATTAAGTTTTGGAAAACACTGTATATTACATCATAAGCATTCATAAACACATCACTTATATCAATCGACTTGCTCTCCTTATTAAGTTTGATACCGTTGAGCATGTTCCGACTCTCATTAGTACAATGTCCATCAGTGACTTAATGATGGAACAAAAAGGAGCAAAGCTGCTGACATTCTGTTGTCAGACAAACAGCGACAAGAAATAAAAAAATTTGCTCCTCTAACTAGTTTTAATGATGCTATCTTAGAAATATCATATGTGTATAGAAATACCAACAATGACGATAGGCTGTCAGAATGGATTTTACAACTAATGATCTTCTAAAACCGATTAATAGCAACTGTCATACTGTTGCAACTTCTGGAGTAGTTGGTGAAGTTGGTTGTCCCTTTTAGGTTGTCAATCAAAATCATTGATGGATATAGCAAGCTGATTGCACTAATGCCACAGGACTAGGGCATCTGTAACAAAGATGTGAAACACACTGATTGTCTACAGTTTAAATTATTCCATCTGAAGTCTTTCTTTTATGTCACACACTGTAAGGCATCCAGTATACATATACAAATGCTGGATTGCATCCTACTGTTGCAATTAATAACAGTACTGTTATAGTTGTATTAGAGATGCATTGTGTGGATACTATTGAAGTCCATATTTATTGTCTTCTAGTGTACTTGGTTATGCATTAGGCTTAAATTTTGAGTTAATGCCATTCTAAAGTTGCATCACACTGTAAGTGTGAATTATCATCCTTAGATTGTTTCTTAAAGTACTAGAAGGAATGGTGCTACTACAGGTATGCTTTTTGTACAAGATTCTGCACGCATCTCAGAGCAAAATGTGATAGTATACTGGCAACATATACCAAGTGAAAGAAATCTGCTGAAAGATAATGTGAGTCTTACCTTGTATATTCAATACTGTCTACTGAACAAGTTAAAATAGATACTCACTGATCTGATATTAACCTAACTTGTCTCGCACTCTTACAGGAATGCAGTAATATAAGCTTGTTTTCATTCACACAGGATTATTTTAAACAAGAAGCAATAACATTTGTCTTCTAATAGCGCATGTTATATTATGTATTAAAAATACATGCAATAATTTTGAAAATGTTTATTCTATCAACAGTTAAAGATGAACTTGCACAGCATAAGACCATTGGAGTTATTCTTTTCTTTACATCCCACCGAAACATATCTAAGTCCAAGAAATGCACAAATGGTGATGGAAGTTCTATGCACTGGTGATTGGCAGACATGTTTATTTCTTTGCAACATTGTTTCAATCACAACTCTGGTGTGGAGTATCGCATGACAAATTGATAAATGAAGAGAGTCAAAAAAAATAAGCAAACACTATACATTATTCATACTGTACACCAGGGCATAGAATTTCAAGTCTCATGGCAGTAACCACTAAAAATGTTCATCACAACTATTCTAATAATTTACATATTCATGACTATAAAATCATTTTTCCATCTTCCATATTTGTACTTTCCCTAGCACATATGTGCAATGTACATAGTAAATAGAAAAGGTATTGTATGGCACCCAAAAGTGTCATAATGAGTGTTTCACCAGAAATGCATATTTTGAGAGTCCCTGAATCAAAAAAAAAAAAAAAAAAAAAATTTAGAAAAGAGTGGGTGTGGCAGAGGGAGTTCAGTACCTTCCAAAAGGCCGCGTTGTGGCCGAGTGGTTAGACCACTTGGCCTCTCACCTAGCTCTTGGAAGACCTTCATTCTGGATGATCTTTGTGTAACTGGTAACCATTAGAGAGAGACAAAACTTACTACACAAAAAATATAGATCTTGTTACAATACTTTTTTTTATATAATTTGGTAGTGGAGTTAATTATTTCCAAGATACTTCTTACAATAGTTTCAATTTTAAAACTTAAATTTTTTCAAACAGTAAGTCATCTTTATTTATTGCCTCTTTTGTTCTACACTTAGCCACCCAAAGAGAACCAAATTTCAATTGTTTCATATAGCGATAGCTTTTAAAATATCTGACTATTGCATTAGCCTAGTGTATTCCCTTATTTTCCTTCTGCTTACAAGGAAGCAAGTACTAATACAAATTGTGCTAATGTTTATCTTGAATAGCATGATGTATATAAATGAATAATCTTATGTATGAATAGTTTGTTAGTAGAACAGGTAGAGAAAATCCTGTGAATGGAACACATCACATACTATTTCTACATTTTTTCCTTCAATACAGTCAAAGAGATTACAAAATATAAAAATGTGGAACTACTTTCTATCATGAAACAAATAAGAATTTTAAATACGATATATTAGTTTTTCATATTAATGTAACACTTACTTTCTATACTGAAGTACCACTTTTCTCTTACTGTATTTCATCACTTGGCAAGTCATCCAGGGAGGGAAAATTTGCAGAAATCCTTAGGATATTATCCAGCATCTCGGTCCTCGAGTTCCTGTGGTCAGCCTTATCTCTGTTGTGACAGCTGAACCTTCACAGCATATTGAACCAAACAAATTGACATTTGTGTTATTAAAGATTTAAAGAAGTGTTCATAATGTTTGAAATTCAGTAAACTAACCAAACACTGTTGTCATTTTTGAAGGGCCCACCAGAGCAATTTCAGAATCCAAATTTTATGCACAAGTTCTGACTTATTCCAAACTTATTCCATTGATTCATATATTGTATGTCTTAGTAACATGAAGCATCTTAGGCATGCAAATTCATTTCTGCTTACATGATCATTGAATGACCTGAGCTGGACGTTAGTTTTTTTCACTCAATCAAACATCTCTGTAGCTGGTGGAACTCGGAGATGCTGCCTAAGCTTGAAGATGTAATATGGTGTAAGCTCACTGGTTGTTGATTCCTCCTTTGTTCTCTCAATGGACATGGTTTATGCTGGATAATTATTTCCTTGCAGCAATCTCTTAATTTCCATTCCTAATGTAGATCTGATATAACATAAAAATTAGCTGTCATTTTTCTGCAAAATATGTAATACTTAACTTTTCAGTCCCAGCAGCTAGCTGCACAATGTTTTTGTTTGTGACGGCCAGTGGCAAAAATAATAACTAAGGTTGAATTTTTGTAGATGTGTATGAAGCATATGTGCTATCCTTGGCTGCCAACTTCAGCTTTTTGGTCACCAACATCAACTTGTAGACTGGAAATTTGCAAAACACAGGACAAAATTTGCTAATGTCCATGATTATCTCTTGAAATGAGTCTGTGGACCTATGCTTATAGCCTTGGTGTAATATATATATTCTGCCAAGAGTACATCCATTTGGTCGCTGAATAGGCAATGTTGAAGAGATTGCCAGTGGGACTTAATTTTATGAGTATGGACTTTGGTCATTGAGTTCACAAAAAGATTATGGTTAAGGTTGGTTGAGCTGCAAAATTCACCAGTTATTATATCATTTGTATTCAACTGTTTGAACGAGATGGCCAGCACCATCTATGTTGCCCATATTTTTATATTTGGAGTTCTGGGAAGACAAGCAAGCTTCCTGATCTGGACAGATGGAAACCTAGCATTTCTGAACAGAGAATGTTTTGTGACAGATTCTGAAAACTGGTCTTGTCATCCCTTGCAAGTTAATACTTTTTGTAATGAACATCCAAGAACTGCATGCATTTCGTATTTTGTTCTTTGACACAATGGCGTGAAATCTAAAATATGAATCCAGCTATAATGAAATATTTGCATAATTGTGATTTTCACACACAACTGGGATTTTGAGGAAGAGATTGGCATTACTAAAAAGCACAACGACTTTGGCTACTTTTGTGACATTTGTGGACATTTCTTGGACTTGGTAGACAAATTTGTCCAGGGGATAAAGGGTGAAAAACTGCTTCATGTGGGCACACAGCTGCTCTAACAGCACCATATCCATAATGGAGTAATTTTCCTAATATACATGACTAATTTTCCTTTAAAACATGTAAATAAAATGTTCCCTAATTTAAACATTTTGTACAAGGATGATCAACTAATGCCTCAAGTCACAGATCTTCAGAATTTCTAACAACAAGAAAGTAAAATGAATTTTAATTCTTGTACATTATATTGGATTGTTGCTTATATTTGGCATACAAATAATTATTTCTTCTTCTGCCTTCTACCTTGTAAGTCTGACAGATTTTCATTTTAATGCAAAATGTGTAAAAAAGTTTTCTCTAAGCAATATGGGGAAGCAAGCTCTAGTAGCTACATGAAAGGCAGAAGGCATTTGGTTACTGTAGGTTTTTTAAACTTGCACTGAATTGAGATATTCCTGTGTTTGAAACACAAAATGAAGCTGATGTGTCAAGAAAATGAAGTAATGACTGCATCAATCTCTAAAGATAATTCCCATGACTCAACATGTAAGACTTCAATTTGAACTGACTGTAGAACCTTCAAACCATGGGATACAAAGATTTCTCAGAAAAGAGTGAACAACAAAGGCAGAACATGTTAAGGTGCTTGTGGTCAGTTTCTGTGAATTTGTCACTTTCTGTAGCTGACTAAATTACAAACATTTTTCCCTATGTTTCCTGACTGTTACAGTGACATAGCAGATTGTACTTGGGAGAGCAAAAATAACATTGTCTGGTTTATGTTTTAGCACCTTATTTCTTTAATCAAATAATGAATGATGCATCTAATAGTGAATGTTTTAGTATCTCATTTAATGAAATCTTTATTAAAATGCACCAAACCAAACAAATGGACTTTGTAATAAGGTTCTGAAATTACAAGGAGGTCTCGGTGTCTGTAAATACTTACACATCCTACAGCAGCAGATTTATCAGCAGCATTCAAGGAAAAACTCGAGGTTTTGATGTGAGACATCTTTTGCATGTTTCAATGGATGGACCAAATGTAAGTTAATGCAACCGCTTAAAGAAAAATTACATCAGGATTCATATGTTGGGACAGTAATCTTAGAATTTAGTACATGTGGTCTGCATAGCATGAATAATTCTTTCAAATCAGGATAAAAATCTACTGAGTGGAATATTGTAGTCTTTTTGAGAGCTATTTATAATGTATCTAAAAATGTACCACCAAGAAGAGCATTAATTGGTGCATCAGTTTCTCAAGAAATACATTTTTTGCCATACAGTGGGTTGAAAATGTGGCTTATAAGAGCACTAGAAATCCTTAAGGACTTAAGAATGTATGCAGAAAAAGGTAAGCAACAGAGTGAAGAACCAAAATCTTCAAGCTACGAAACTATGAAAAAAATTTAGAAGATAAAATGATGGGACCAAGGTGATAATTTTGTAAATTGCTTGGTTCTGAAATCAAACCATTTTTAAGGGCATTTCAGGCTGAGCAGCCCCTAGTTCCTTTCTTATTCTCTGAACTATAAAACATCATGGCATCTGCAATGAGTAGATTTGTTAGAGATGATGTGATGATTAAAACCAAAAATATAGCTAAGATAAATGTACCTAATGGGTTCCAAGAGTTTGGTTAGTGCAAAAAATGTAAATTTGGGGTATGGCATATCTGATGCTATTTAACAGGTACAGAATGCTTCCTCAAGAGATATACTTCCTTTCAAACAGAGTTGTCAGAAATGCTGCAGACATTTTATTCAAACTTGCTTGAAAAGGCACCTCTGAAATATCAGTTCATCAAAAGTATGTAGAAAGAGAATTTAAAATTTTATGTTCAGATCCAATGTTCCTTGAAAAGTTTAATTACTCATGGGCAACCCAACTTGATATGTTCTGGGAAATTACTGCTGCATCTTGTCATTCAGAACTAGTGTCATTCTTAAAAGCATTTTTATACTTTCAGATGAAAATGCATCTGGAGAATGAGGTTTTCCAGCAAATAAGGAATGCTTACTTGAAGGTCAATCTCAATAATCACTTGTGGCTCAAAGATTGATATGGGAAGGAATAAAGCACACTGGCAAAGTATAGAAGGCAGATTTTACAAAGGATATGGTCCATTATATGAGAAATGCTCAAGCAGGATGCTATGGAAGACTTGAACAGAAGAAAAAGGAGGAACAGCAACAAGAAAAATCTAGGATGGTGGGGAATCAAAAAAAGGAACAAATGCAGGTTTTGGAAGAAAAGAGGAAAATACTTCCTGCAGCTGAACAAGAAGTACAACTTCTTGAAAAACAGATTTGCACATTACAAAGTTAAGTAAACATTTTCACAGTAAATTTCGCACTTGAAATGTGATTTCAGGTATTTTGTGTAAAATGATGCCTTTTCTATATAGTTAAATGTAAAACTAGATTCCTGCAGACCTATAAATAACTCACATAATAGAGGACCTGGAAGAAAATTCAAATTTGACCCGGAAAATCTGGTAAAGTCCAGGAATTTCATTTTCCAAAATGTGTAGCAAACTTTGTCATGAAATTCATTGCTAAAAATGCTAATAAGATAATTAGCACTGCTAAAATACCTGATTGCAGTTACACTCATTCTGTACTGGAAATGTTATTGCATTTAGCTAGTATCCATTATATTCCATAGTCAAAAGTATCAGTGATGGGGTAGTCAATTAGGGGAAAATTAATTTGTGTTGTATATATCATTACAAAAGAGGACTGGAACATGATCAAAGGGACACCATAACCAAAGTCAGTTGGGCTATCAATTCATTTGAAGCATTTAAATAGCAGGACATGACTGATCTTTCCGTCATTGCTGGGATAGAGAATTGAGTCCATTCATTCCCTGCTCTGCAGAATTACAAAGTTAAGTAGCCTATGGCCATGTTCAATTGACATGCAGGCAACCTCAAGTGATGTTTATATCCAAGCCTGGTTATCCTAGCTACAAGGTGAAAACATGCTTTCAATAAGTCTCTCTTCCTTCTTTCTAAACAATTAGAAGGACTAGTTCATAGAAAGGATTAATGTACTAAGGAATGTCCCACTGCAGAAATCAATCTATCAGTCTGGGAGAACAATACAAATGGTGCTTTATCGTGTAATGTCTGCTATAAGGAAGTTGCTGGCAACCAAAGAGATTGGAATTGCTGCATTCCTCGATATAGAAAGTACTTTTGATAAGATGTCCTGTGAAATTATAAAGAGAGAGGCCTTCAATGGCATGATTGCTTGTAGCAGTGGCAGCTCATGGCCAAATTATCTGTTTGGGCACAATTTTAAGATTGATTAAAATTAAAACTAAATTGAATGTTATTTATGGACGCTCTTTAACTGCTGTGGTTCTAAGCATCCCATTCTATTTTGGGCACAAAAGAACGCTTAATATTGCTCAAAGGCCTCATTGTCAGGCTTGAGGGTTTTTTATGTGCCGTAAATCTACGGCATGGTATCAATGACTTTACTTTCCTTATGAAGGAAGGGATTTTTATGGCTGAAAAAAAAAATCAGCTGGGTTGGAACCCACGACCTTGAGAACCAGAGGCTAGCATGTTGTCCCTAGATCACGGATGATGACAGACTAAAATTAGTGAATACTAAAAGCTATCAGTAGAAATGGAAATCCTAATTTGTGTAATACCACTAACCTTTCTGTTTGTAGATGAAGTTCATCCTTTGATCCTTTACTTCAAAAAATACTTTGATAACTCTTTGATTTAAGTCAGAAACTGAACGCGGCATGTACCGAGAAATTTGAACACAAACTGTCACCTTCACTGTTTACCAATATGTCAACAACATTATCAGAGATTTGATCCTGCTGCAAATTAATGCATAGCTCATCTTAACAGCCGATGCACTTTAGTTTAAGCTTCCAGTCTTGAATACTACCTTGCACTACTTTAATAGCTTATGTTTGCCAATTACAACGTTCATGCTGTTTCTTTTCACAAATGAAGTTCGCTTTTCTCTCAGAAAATTATGGAAACTACCCTTAAAGTAAACTAGATCATGATTGTGATATTATTGTCTTAAATCATTTTCTTTATAACCAATTGTATACTTTACAAACCGTTGCCTATCTTTCGTAACAGTGTTTAGGATTTTCCCTCTTAAGGCAAGTTTTAACAGTGCCATTTCTTTGAACTGATAAGTCGGCATATTATTCTGCAGTTTATTTCGCCAAATTATTCTCCAGCGCATTCGGATTATGTTTCATTAACACATGAAATACATTCAAGGCACTATTTCACCACTTCTTATCAGTTTACCCTTAAGGTGAATATTGTAATTCAGCACTCATTTTCAAAACACTAGCCACTAATCACCTCTCGCAAGTAAGGTCCAATTTACTGTTTGTCCACATCCATAATTTCAATAACTATTGTTTATTTGACCTTTTCCTGTTTTTAAGTGAAGCTTCAAATGTATCGCAAATCTATTTCCTAGTAAACTTAGGGGAGTTACACAACACACTGCTTATATGCCTTGAGCGTTGGCGGGTGAGTGTACCTTGTCGTCTGCTTGGTTCCAAGTACCAACATTGTAAATTTTTACCACATTAGCTTCTTTTTGCATATTTTGTTCGGGAGGTTTATAGATCAACTTTGTTTTCAAATAAGAAGACATTCAAACTTAAGAAATGTTTCTTATTATTTACTCTTACATGTGAAGAGATCTTTGGCTAAATATTTTTGTCAGGGATTTGACTCAAACTTTTGTATTTGCTTATTGTCGGTTCTTATTTTCTCTTTGCACATGTGCTGCAAATGACCACAGAGGCTTTCCTGCCCTAAGAGAACCTTCCCCATTTGGCCCCTTGAACCCCACACCATCAAAATATCTGAAAGCACTGAATTCTTCAGCGTGTGCACATAGGATGACCACAAAATCACTTGTGTCCAAAAAATGCAGCTGGTTAGTATTCTGACATATCTTCACTACAACTGTCCAATGTGTATAATAGGTTTAAATGTATACAAAATGCATTATAGATTATAGCATTTTACCTAATGATATAATGGAGAAATTATTGTCTGAAATTTTTGTAGGGAGGGCACATGCCCATGTGCCCCTAAAGGCCGGCCACCACTGATTTGTAGAATACATTTCATGTTAAACAATAGGGAGCTGACCCTAAGCAGTTTTGGGGAGACACTTGGTCTATCTCTTGCAGGGAGGAGTTCTCTCACCCATGCTTTGGAACATGATGGTGGATGCACTTTGCATTGCCTCATTGATGCCAGTCTTCTAACCATTGGATTTGCAGACAACATTGCTATTACAGTCAGAGGAAAATTTCCTAATATTGTTGCTGTGTTGCTTCAATCAGCACTCAGATAGATTGAGATGCGATGTGATGGACCCAAACTTTTTGTCAATTCAAGTAAAACAGTGGTAGTTGCCTTCACCAGAATGAGGAATACTCGGACCTTAAAGAAACCTACTCTGTTTGGTAAAACTATATCGTATTCACCCCAAGTCAAATACCTTGGTCTTCTTTGAAACAAGAAACTGACATAGAAAGACCACTTAGGTCATTTAGTTTTTTGGACCTGTAGAAACCTATTTGACAAGATATTGGGGCTAAAACTTAAAGTGATGTGTTGCATATTTACTACAGTGGTTGGAAGGCAATGCAAAACTGAACTTAAGCAAGTTGCAAAGGGTATCTTGCATTGAGAACAACCCCACTGTAGCTACAGAATCATGACTGGAACTTTCTCTCTTATACATCTGGGTCGACACGGAGGCCTTTGGGGCGTTGCATAGATTAAAGCATCAAACTGAAGTTCCCTTAGATGGGCACTTTGATTAACTTAAACAATCTTGAGACAAAAATTGTTTAGGATACTCAATATGAGAACCTATATTATGAAACCAAAAGTTTTATGTTTGACAAAGCTTTCACTGTTTGTTATCCTAAGTGCAGTAAATGAGAAGGATCGGTTACACCTGATGAAGATGAAGGCCCAATCTGGAATACTAATAGTTCTAAAACTGAATTTGGGGCAAGGGCTGGATTTTGTGGCGATGGTACCTACCAAGTTATAATTTAACTTAGGCAAATACTATGTTATGGTTTTTCAGGCAGAGATATTTGCTATCTTATTTAGTAAGCACCTATAATAATAGACACATTTTTATAATCTCAAATAGGCAAACAGGCAGGTCTGAAGGCCTCTGTAACCATATGGTCAAATCCAAGTTGTCTTAGAATGTCAAGAATCCCTCATGACATGAGATGCCAACAGTTCTGTTCAAATGAAATGGCGCCAGAGCACATGGATATCCTGGGCAATGAAAGGCCAGGCAAAGCTGCTAAGAGGGGAATTGCATAACCTTTTATTGGACCTGAACCAGAACTGGGACTGCAATTAGGACCAGCTAAGCTGGCTCTTCAGGAACTCTTAGCTTAGAGAACAGAAGAAATACTGGAATTCATCTGCAGGGTTCAGGCACTCCATAGTTCTTGTATGGAGATTGGACAAAATCAGGTCACAAGAGTTGCTAAAATTAATCATATTTTTTTTCAGGAGACTGTCTCCTTAGAAAGTACCTTGCACAGAATGGGACAGCAAGTGAATCCTGCATTAGATGGTGTGAACGGGTGTATGAGACATCTGTTGTCTATTCGGTATGTGTCCAGCATTTGCTCACCAAAGAGCAGTCAATTTCCAAAATTGGAAGAGCTTTCAAATAATACTGTCCAAAGTCTGATTTAATACATTATGAATATTAGACATGTGGACTGATGCAATAAAAGTGGAGAGGTAAAGTAGAGCTGCAAAGGTTGGCCCTCTCCCTATCATACTCAACTCATGGTAAAGAGGACATGATGCAGGGGCTTTTATATTTAAACAAAATGAATGTAATAGGGAGCATGACTGAGGTGCAAATCTTATATTAGTCAGTTTTATTTCTAAAGTTGTTTCCCCTCTCTAATGGGACTTACAAAACCCAACATTTTGTAAAATTGGGATAGTTTTACAATGATATATGTTGACGATAAAGAAGAAAATTATAAATACTGTCCAAACATTACCACACTAACACTTCAGGATCTTACTCTCCATACAGTTTCGAGGCAAATATATTTAATGACCTTTTTCTATATAAAGAGGTGGACAGAAGTATACAAATGTCAACGTTATGCTACTAAAAGAGAGCATTTAGCTACCAAAACATACACAATAAAATAAACAAATTTCTTCAAAGTTTGTAACATTTGTTTATTTTGTTTTTAATATCACAAGGAGTTACTTAAATTAAACATAAATATATTTTCGTAATGAAAACTGAAACAGTGTTCTCCCAGCTGTTGGGCATAAGTGTTCAAATCTAATCACAGCATTCTAACATTTGGTTATCATACCTTTCCTGTGAATAACTGCTGCCAAATGCTTAGGTATTGAATGTACACCCATCGCCAAAAAAAATGAGTCATGTCTGGAATGCCAAATTCCTCTAAGTCCCTCACGGCTCAGTGCCTTGTATACACCATCCGCATACAGTTGTGTAGTGGCAGCAGCAAGTTATCATTAGTTCCAGATCTTAATATTACTAACCCATATGACCGATAATCATAAACAGACACATAACTTAAGCCTCTTCAACAACAAACTATCAATATCAACTAAAAATATAGACACAAAACATGATACAGTTTGGGTTGTTAAACTTGCCACATTCCATGCATGTTCACTGTAGTGCTGTGTTTCTGTGCGGAGGGTCACAGGTTCGCTTCTCACATGTAGCAAATGTTTTTTTGTTCCTTCTCTTAAAGATCTTGAATCGACACACAGCATCTATTTATTTGACATACTTATTTCTATACAACATTCAGTACAGTTAATAATATGATAGTTATTATGATGCTGCTTTAGGGTTTTATTCTACCAAACTTCAATATGATGCACATGAAACCATGTGGTGTGCAGAAATACTAAAAGTATTGTTAAAAAAAACCAATGTCTTAAAAGATTTTTAAGATACCTTTTTTTAACACACCCTTCACAAAGCGACCCAACACACTCGTCATAAACCGTGGCTTCAATATTCCATCATGGTCGCATATCTGTATCGCATTAAGGTTGGACATCAAGGGACGGTCTAGGTGTGCTATGGCAGCTTTAAGATTCAATGAACGGTGTGCAATACACAGTAATACTTGATAATATTTTGATTCCCTCTGTGAGAATGTGTGGGCTGAGGTAAAAAGGGAGTTGCGCTCCAATTACCTGTAAATGGGCAAGGGACAAAAGATGGCTTCTGCACACAAATTGAAGAAGCCTGGGCTCTTGTAGCTTCTCGTCCACTTTACTGTATGTATTTATATTGTCTATGCCCCGAAGATTGACGGCTGTTATACTGGCTCAAGATTCCTACACCTGATATTTACTTTTTCTACAGTAATATGCATGCATGTATGGAGAAGGTACTGCATTCCATCAAAAACTTTGATACCAAGGTTTCGCCAGAAATACACATTTTAGGGTCACCTGTATTAAAAATGCATTTTTAGAAAAAGGTCTGTGTGTGGGGGGGGTTGTGCGTGTGTGTATATGTACAATAACTCAAAAAAGAAAAATCGGTAAAATATCAAATTGGTATTTAAATTAAGTATCTTCCAAGGATGCAACATGAAAACTTTGAGGAAAATCCCCCCCTCCCCAAACTGCCCTTTACATGAAAAATTTGTCGAACTTTTTGATTTTCTCAAAAATAGCTGTAACGATTTTGATTAAAATACTGTATATTAAAGTTATTTTCATGTCAAATAAAATGCATTTCTTCAATTTTCCGGGAATAGTCTCTGAAGAACTCTTTATTCAGGATGAATTTTGCTGGATTTTGTATATCTAGTAAACTTTAAGAGAGAGACAAAAACTTACTACAAAAAATGTAGATTTCGTTATAACATATAATTTAGGTCATAACACATTTTCTTCATGGAGTTGACCTTTTTTGAGATATTCCTTGTTGTTCATTTCAGTTTTAAAGTACTTAAACTTTTCACATATGGGAATTTGTCAACTCCTGGCAATGCAAAGAAACAAATTTCATCCACATGGCAACCAGTTTTTAAAAGTTTTGACTATCATTTTAGTCTACTGTATTCCTTTTTTTTTCTTTTTTTTTCACTTCTACGAACAAGAAGCCATTCCTGCTGACGTTTATCTGAATTACCATGAAGTAGAAGTCTAAGCTTTTTAATAATAATTTGTTACAGAGATGTAAGGAAATGTAAATGGAACACATAAGATTTTTTAGTTATTTAACACGGGTGTTAATACAATTATGTTTTTGTGTGCATAGCTGGGCCCATAACTTCAAATGCCAAAGTTATATTAATGCAATATTATGTTCTACATATCCAGTCATAATATTACCAAACAATGTAACCTTGTTCCAGTAATAATATTACCAAACAATGTAACCTTGTTCCGTAATCTGCTTTCTGTACTCAGAAGTTTACCATTGTGCTGTCAGTCACAGACCACTGTAGAGTTATTTCGTGTGCGTTGTGAACAAAGCTTTTATGAAGATACCTGAAGCTCTTCAATCGACGCATGGAATCTGGGGATGACTCATTTTTTTGTGGCAACGGGTGTACTTTCTTGCTATTTAATTAGTTGTGTGCCATTCTTACAGAATGATTTCTTTCAGTCTTCTTGTGCTTGTGATGTGGTGATTCTTGATACTATCTTCAGGTTCTTGCCAGATGTTCTGAATGGGTTCAAGTCAAATGATTGAGGCGAGTGTTATGGAGTGTGTTGCTGATCATATGTAACCTAGCAACTTCTGAGGTGTGCTTAGGAAAAAAAAAAAAATTTAGGAGATTTAGTTTTTGAGTGCTTTTCTGCAAATTTTCTTGTATGTTCTTGTAAACATACTTGTTCATGTTGCCATCAATAAAAGCAAGCTCATCCACACCACTTGTTGCCATACATCCCCATACCATTATGCTGCTGTCCCCATGTTTGACTGTACCTTCAATATTTTTAGGATCCCATTTGATATTCATCTGTCTCCATATATTTAATCAGCCATCACTTTAGTATACATTGAACTTGTTTCATGTGACCCTAACATGTGATCCCAGAATGCATTACTCTTTGTCACAAATGCATTAGCAAATACTAAATGCTTTTTCTTGTTTGCTTTGCATACAATACAGCTTTCTTCAAGATGTTCTTCCAGATACTCTCTATAACTTCTGTTGTAGTTATTCTGGGACTTGCTTCACCATTTTCACTGCATGTCTTTCATCTCTGGAAGTAAGCTTAGGCAGAGCAGTTTTTCTAGTCTGATTGACAGTGTTATTCTTTGTTTTATAGTGTTGAAGGACACGCCACATAGTGGATGGATTTCTATGTACAGTTTCTCCAATTCGATAAATGGCTTATATTGTTGATGTGTAGTCAAGATGATTTTTCTCTCCTCTAGAGTAATTTCTTTTCCTTTGCACCCCATTTTGAATCTGTGGCCACTCTAGCTGAGGTTGGTTGTGTGTTGTGTGACATAGCATTGAATTTTTCAATTGACTCACATGTTTCCTGGTAAACCACAAGGTGTTCTCAAATTATTTTGAGATGACAACCCCAATGGCGACTTACAATGTTGCAAGTACTTAATTATATTTGTTATTGTTGTTGTTACTGTTATTATTGTCATCATGAACACAGTCTTCTAATTTTTCCTGGAGTTTAGTGCCTTTGCCAGTATCTCGACTTCAGGCCCAAAGTCTAGAACCACTGTGTACCAGCAAGAGAATTTAGGGAAAACAGCTCTTTTGGGTGTTGAACATTCAGCTTCTTATGGTCCACAGAGAAATATTGCTCATTGGTTTTCTTTGCCAAAACTACAGGTGAGCACCAAGGTCTGTTTGGTTCTTTGATATGATTTCATGTCCTTTAGCATGCCCTGTACCGCTGCCTATTTCACCAGAGGAACACATCCAGGTGGTTGTCTCTGATATGTCAAGCATCTCTTGTATCAATGTGGTGGGAGTATTCAGTTGGTGTGCCTATAATTGCTGTTCCCTTGTCTGAAGATGGACTATTATCATCTTAAGTAGATGCCAGACTCTCTCCAGATGTGTCACAGTGAAATGATAGGCTGCCCTCTTACTAGCTCCTCCAACTGAGAGGCCAGATCTTGAGACAGTGTTGGCTGGTTGGATCTGTCACATGGCAAAACATATTGCAACTGGCTTGCATTTCCCCAACTTTGTTCTGGGCTGGATATCCTGAACGATGTCCAGTGGATTCAGTAACCTTACAGTACTTCCTCTCAGCATGGCAAAAACACCTTGGAAACCGTAATACATTCAATAGTGTCTTCTGGTCTAAAATTAGGTTCCTTTAACATGGCCCTTCAGGTGCATCTTAACCACCAGGTCGCTTGCAGTCACAACCACATTGAGAGAAACATCTAGTTATTTTGTTTTCATTTCAGGGCCTAGAAGAGAGACTGATCTAAGCAGCAAATAAGTATGTTACTTTGTATAGAGAAAATCTTCCAAGTTCACTTTTTTCTATTACTTTTATTAGATAAAAGAAGCATATAACAATGAAGATGGTCGGATATATCTTGAATCAGTTTATTACATAAAAAATTGAGGTATATTTATGGGCACTTTTTAAGCACTGTGGTTCTTAATGTCCCATTCCATATTGGGCATGAAAGATCGCTTAATTTTGCTCAGAGGCTTCTTTATCAGGCTTGAGGTTCTTTTGCATGCTGTAAGCCTACGACACAGAACCAACGGCTTTACTTCCCTTCTGAAAGAAGCCGGACCAAAGATTTTTATGCCTGAAAAAGTCCATCACCCTCTCCTGGGATTGAACCTGTGACCTTGAGAACCAGAGGCTAGCATCACCCCTAGATCACAGAGGGCAACTAGTTTACTTGTTAAACACAGGACATATTTTCATAATTAGCTTGTAGGTCAACATTCACTGAGATATCATGGAGGTGGAAGCAAATATATATATGTTGAATGCACTGAATCTGTCAGTTGGCAGGATTTTGATGTTCATTTATTGTTATGAAAAGGCTTTCCCAAGTGTAGAGTTGTAATAACTGACTTGTTTTATTAAATTAGGTGTTTAATGCCAGTTTTATAGCTGAAGCTCCAAAAATGTATGTCATTACAAGAGTAAATACATCAACATAAAAAATGAGGCTCAGCCAATAAATAAATTCCCACATATTTTCTCAAGAAAGTATTTATTCCACAAAAATGCAATTTATACACATGAAAGCATAAAGTTTTATCTATCCTTTTTCTATATCAGTCCTCCTGTGGAACTGCTCTGTACTGAACCTCAGCTCTGTAACCATAGTAAGGATTGGTGCCCATAAGATAAATTATTTAGTTTGTTAATGATCCTATCTATTGGTAGGAGTATACCACCAGCACCACCAGTGAGTTAGAAGTTTGCTATGCAAGAGTTATTTTACATATCTTGTTGACATGGAGCTGTCACTTTTAAACACACCTAAAAATCATTGGTCTATGCCAGGTTTGAACCTACAACCTTGGGATCAGAAGCCCAGTGTCTTATCAATTGAGCCATCTAGACTGATGGTGGTGACAAAACATACACACACTTGTGAGTGTGAATGTGTGCATGTAAATCTAAAGAAAATAAGCCCAAACGTAATACACACAGTAAACAACTGAACTCATTGCCGTGAACAATTGTTACAAAGGAAAGGCTGCTGATGACCTAGATGTTAAAGGCAACATATAAATGGAATAAAGAAAACTAAATAAACTCAGAGGGAAACAGGTGGATGAAGTATCATCATACATCTGAGTTCTGTGAGGTGTTTAGAAGCTGTCAAATTTGTGAGAGGATAGGTGTTATTGTTTTTAATCAAATTATCTTAGAAGTTGTTATAGTAAAAGTTACTGGAGGTGCTTTGTGAGTATGGTTAATGTGTGACACATGCTTCTGAATGTACACTATTCCATTGATTGTCTTTTGCTTTAGACTTAAAATGACTATCCCATGCTTTCATGTTCTGTCATATTGTTGGAGATGGAGGCCTACCCCTTGGTTTTAAAATTAAACAGAATTGGCTTTTCTTTGAGTTCCATTGCTGAACCCGTTTTCTATACACTTTTGAGTATGCGAGACCATGAATAATTGACTTCACCCTTCCTTTGCTGATAATAGCATCAGTGCCAAATGCCAAGTCTTAATGTGTCAGTCCTTTTGAATGAGAACATCCGAATTCCCTAATTCCACATATGACAGCTGTGAGGAGTCTCTTTTCTATGGCATATAAACAAATTAATAAATAAAGAATTTATTACAGTCAAATAGGCACTTACTGGAGTGTAAAATCTATATAGTAATGCAGGATACAATATTAATTATTTAGAAACTAATCATTTTATAATAATTCAACATTGTCATCATGTCTATAATATATAAAAATATAGCAATATTAGGTTATTTACAAAATAATCTCTCTATTACAATAACAATGACAATAGCAATACACTGTCATATCTTTAGTATCAGTCTGCCAAAATACAATATTATTAACTGCCCTTAGATGCTCTGCGGCCAGTGACCAACAGTACCTTTGTTGTTTGCAGATGTTCCATAGACATTACACAAATATTTGTGACTGTTCCCTGTTACTTCATTCCATTCAATGAGCTTGCCAGTGACCATATTTCTAATGGATTTCACTTCAGGTGGCATTTCAAAAGCCTTCTGCAACTATGTTACCTACAAGAAGCAAATTGTAACTGTGCCCACATGTATTGGGAAACTTCAAAAACCCAAATTATATTCCCAACAATGTTTTTGTCTGAAAAAGAATAGGAGCATTACTTATTGAGAAATCTTTGTATAAATAAGCAGATACGTTTATGGCTGTGGAAAAAAAAGTTTTTCCATTTGAGACTAAATTTTTATTGTCAGAAGTAAAAATAAACAATTTGAAATACTACCACTTGACATATTCAGCAAATCATGTTCACTTTCCGCTCCACAGGTGCTTACAATCACATTGCCTCAGGTGAGAAAAGTGATGCCCTCCAAAATGTGTCCTATATTTAACAAGTATAAGTGGAGTAGCCAAAGGACCCAAAATTATTAAGTCACTATTTACTGTTTTACAGGAGAGTAAAGAGAACCCATCATTCTTTTCTATGCTATACAAATACTTTTGAGATATCATTAAACAATTGCTTCTAACTTCAGAAAAAACAGTAGTTTATTTTATGAACTTGAGGAGTTTAACCAATCTAATATGCTTTAATGTGAATTTATGCATTTCCATGTGGATTGCAATATAAACTCGTGAAAATAGAAATGGTGTTGAATTTCTGTTGCAGATAGAAATCATTATGAAAAGCCTTCAGAGACAAAGCCAGTTCCAGAGCTATCAGAACAAAACCCTGTCAAGAGAAGCTCCAGTAAGAAGGGCACATTAACTAAACCAAAATCAAAGCAGTCTACCTCTACCTCACCAGCAACTGCAACAGATAACACAGTGGACCTATATGATAGTGAAAAAGCCCCAAGATTCCCAGTGGTGCAGCCAGTCATGTCACCATTACCTATAGACTCACCTTCCACACAGGCAGTATCATCAGTTACACCTGTGATTTTCACCGGCAATGTAGATGCACAGTCAGAACTACAAGGTGGAACTGCTGCCAGAAAGCAACAAAAAAGAGGTCGCAGTAACTTGCAAATAAAAAATAGGCAATATGACCCCAATAAACATTGCGGTGTTTGGATAGATGAGAAGGATAGACCTTGCTCAAGATCATTATTGTGCCAGTTACATCGAATTGCTTTAAGAAGGGCAGTGTCTGGAAGGATCAAGAACTTTGACTTACTTTTGTCTGATTTACGTGCAGCAAAGAAACTTAAAAAGAAACAGGTAACTATTTACTTCCAGGTAAGAATTACTTATATATTTTCTAGAATTTAAAGTGAAAATGCTTTTAGAGATTATCTGATTACCCATTGTTGCTGGCACTTGCTTCAATTTTTAGAAAGTAATATTAAAGAACACAGTTTGTTATGTTGTTATCCAATGGTCTGAAGAAGTTCAATGTTGTGAAATGTGGTCAAATCTTTTGACATAACCAGAATAACTTGTTGATTTCACAGCAGCACAGTGATACACTGTCACAACTACAAGGTAAAGCTACTCCTGCTGCCAGAAGACAACCAAAAAATGAACAAATGTGCCTGCCACATAAAGCAAGGCAGTATAACCCACTAACCAGTGTGTAGCAAGGCATACCCAAACCACTTCATCCCTTTCACTGTCACACTAAGCCTAGAAGACTTTGTCCCCTGTATACAATATTGTGTCTGGGTTTTGCTGCATCTGTCAGAATTTTTTTCATCAATATTATTCTCTGATGGAATTCATGTTCACCAGATATTGTGACTACGTCCTGCTCCCATAATTGCTGCACATGTGTGAATGGCTTGCTTTGGAAATCATAGATGATTGTTGGTGTTCATTTACCTGTGTTAGTAGACATGTGTCATTGGATGGGTTTCTTTGACATCCAATGGCAATTGTTACACTTGTGTGAGTGGACACATGTGGTGTCTCCCCAAGTTCTTTGCCATTGAAGCCAAACATTTTTAAACGTGTGATGGTTTGCATGTGCAACAGTTTCAGCGAGTTTGCTCTATAATGATCAACAGGTATGAAATGGAAAACTAGAGCTGCCTAGAGTTCAGTTCAGATAGAAGTTTTGGAGCATGCAGTAGTAGCCACAGCTGCCAATTGTTTTGAAAGATCAGCTATTTTAAAAGCCCTACACTTGTTTTTCCCTGTTGCAAAATATGAAGTGCTTTTTGTTCCATGATTAATGGATTTTCACACAATGAGCTTAGCTTAAGCATGATAAATAAATTGTCACGAACCCTCAAATGTCTTTAACAGGTTCAATATAGATACTTTTATAGCAGGATATATTAGCTGTTAAGAGAACAGATTTACTTTCTTTCTCGGAATTATATATCTAATCTCTTTGAAATCAGGGGAAAAAAATTTGCATATTGTCTGGGAACTGACCAAATTTCCTCCTATCTCTTTCCTGGTATTCATTATGTCCAGCATACCCAAGCCCTCACACAAGCTGCATACACAATTTCAAGTGGAGAGGTGAAATACACCAGGCTGGAGGATAAGAGTTGCAATTGTATTGTAGCATTGATCCAATGGGGAAAAAAATGAAATTTAAATCACCTCTAATTATGTTGTAAGGATACCTGAGTTAGAAATAATAGCAACAATGTGTTCCTTATAATCCTCAGCATTTATGCACAGAGGTTAGACCATGAATGTCTGTTGGGAGTTAAATAAAATCGGAGTGTTGACTAGATGGAGTTCCCATGACTGAACAAAGCAAAGGTAAATACCATCATTGAATTTAAATATTACATGTTTAAAGTGTTTTAAAAAATGGGATATGAGTACAGAAGGCACAAAAAGAAATCAGCACGATCTTGTTCCGTATACTGCATTCCTTACAGTTTGTAGGATACTTTATTACATCATGTTTTCATTTTATTGGCTGATACTGTCTTCTTGCAGGTGCGTGTTCTATATCGAACCAATAGAGTATACCTATGCTGGGTATGTCAACTCGTTCGCTAATAGGTATAGCCTCTTTCCTCAACTGGAAGTGAGATTAGGCAGTGTGTCTCCTTTCAAAATGGTGGAGATCGATTTTTGACAATCTTTCACATGGTTAATCGGGACTCCTGAGAAAATACATGTTTTGAAATTTACATGAACATAAGCAGGTTCTCAAGATGTTTGGAGGTTGCAGAATTGTTTTATGTGAGTCTGGTAGTACATTTTGCTTTTGGCATAATGCCTAAAGCTATGGAGGGGATGGGGTTTGATCTAATGGAGAATAGAACTGTGAAGTAGGCATTAATCAGTATTGTTCGTGAACCTCCAAACCCAAAATTCCACACTTGTGCGTTCACTTTTTTCTTGGCAACCATGTGTTCTGAAACGTAGCGAGGTTTGTCTGGTCGCCACAAATACATTTGCCATCCTCATCGGAGCAAACAACCTTTTCATCTGAGATAATCACTAGCTGCCGAAATTGGTCTGGTGTGGCCAAGTATTCAAGTGTAAACCCCATTCAACTGTTGCGGTGCTGTTCAGTCAAGTCTATTTTATTTGAGGATGGATGCCAGCTTCTTGGATGCAGTTTTTCACAGTAGTAAGGGAGCAAGATAGCTTCAGATCACGGCACAATCCTGTAGACGGTATAAATGGTTCAACTCTGCTTGCATTTATAATCCTAACATTGACTTCCGCCTTGGTTTTTCTTGGCTTTCCCGATTTTGGATGCATCTTTAATCCATCTTCACCGCGCTCATGGAAAAGTTTAATTCAATACCGCATAACAGATCTACTCATTTGCACAGCATTTGTAAGTTGTTTTACCATGCGCCCTGCTTCCCACATGCCCACAATATGCCTGCGAGTCACCTCGCTTGTGTAAGACGTTGCTGATTGTCACCATGCACAATAGAAAAAGTATGGAATTACAATTCACTACAACAGGCAAGCTACAACCCCTCCTCCTTCCCCAATTAGAGTGAGGGAGGGGCAAGCGGATATTAGAAGACACGCCCTATAAACCCCCTACAGACAATCAAAAATGTTATGTCTGTTACTATTTGTGTTCTGTGTACCACAGAGAGTAGAATTCAACTGTAATTTAGTTTTTCCCACTTTCTTCTCAGAGATTCCAAATTTAATTATGCCTTTTATGTCAGTGCACAAAGTCATCAATAGGACCTGGATTTTATGTAGTATCAAATTATGAAACATGTACATAAATATGTAACCAAAATTGATGAAATATGAAAATAGGTATGTAAAGGATTTATTACATGTTTAATCCAAAATTTTAGTCATGAATTTTGTTCCGTTTTTTATTTTGCTAGAAAATAGTTCACAGGTAGGCTAATCGAATCTCTATGTTAATTTTTAATCAGCTGATTTGGCTATGTCAGCCCTGATTTTTTCCTAATATGTCAACATAACAACAATTCAAGTAATTCCTCATGGGAGTGGACATGTCAAGAATGCATCAGTTGCAGTATTTCTGTAAAACTTATGAATTCAGGTACCTGAAGTTTGTTCCAAGGTATGTTCCTTGCAACGAATTCCATGCACAGTTTTTGTAAAATTTACTATTTAGATGATGTAGGCTGCCCCTGCAAGTGTGCAAGTATGCTGTGGATTTTTTTTTTTAAAGAAACCCATTGTTTGTTCCTGGTATATAGTTTGCTCTGTAAATGTTGTTTACTTCTGAGATTTCATTGTACATCCTATGACATTTATCACAAGTTTGGCAGAGGACTGTGATTAAACAAGTGTCAATAGAAATTCATATTTAAAGCTTTGATGACAACAAATTTTGTAGCGTTGAAAATAAGAAAGTAAACGTTTGAAAGAGTCATTATCCCTATGAACTCACACAATTTAGCTTTGAATGTAATGCAAATGTATGGGACTAAAGACAATATATGAGAAGCAATTATTATAAAACTGATGTTTTTTTTTTCGTTTCCTTCAATGTAAAAAATATGTATGGGATTGACAAAAATGTATAACAACTCCACAATGATATTAAAATATGTAAAATTATATAATATGATGTAAATATGTATTATGCTTCAAAATATGTAAAATATGTAATATCAAATTATGGAATTAAGATCCTTGTAGTGTAATTCATCAACATTTTAGCTTTTTACAGGAGCAGAATATGTAATTACATAAAATCTGGGCTCTATCATCAACAAGGAGTTATAAACAGTAGTTCTTATGAATGTCTCTGTTTTAAAATACTCAACATGCAGAATTAAAAATCAGCTTGGTTTAGTTATAGGCTGGTTAAGGAATTCTTATTTAATTATTATTCCCCATCCTCAAGAGTTGCAAGAGTGAATATTTGTTAATGTTAATAGAGAAGTAAAATTGTTATAAATTTACTTTGTTGTGTTAGAATACAAAAAAAAAAAAAAACAACCTAATAGCACTTCTGGAAAAGTGCTCTGTAAACAAACATTTATTTAAATATTTGCTACTGTGTGATAGACATGAAAGCAAGGTGTGTCACAAAGTGGAACTTTGCAGTCTGGACAATAATGACGACTCTCTCTTCTAATGTTCTTTCCTCTTTCATCCTTCACATGGCTACACATAGCAAACTGCCTGGTTGGAGCTGTTTTCTACATTGCTCTTCAGACATCCTATACTGAAGAGGAGTTTGTTTACCCCCTGATTTTTATATGTACGATGTGTGAATTCCTTAATGTCAAGTAAGTGAAAAAAAATTGTCTTGTAGTATCCTGCCCCCCCCCTTTTTTTTTTTTTGGGTATAGGAGATGCTCATCCACTCTGTCGATGTTGGCTACTGTTTAGTTGTAGCCTATAATGGCCTGAGATTTTTCTTCATCTGTGAATTATGGATGGTACCGTAAAAGTGGGTGAATCCAATATAGGCGGGTAATTCCGATTGTTTCTTGTTTTACTCGGAAAATAACCATAAACGGCAAAACAGCTGTTTAGAGTTAATTATTGCATCACGTGTTTGGAACGAGAATACAATTAGAACACAACATTGTTGCAATGGAACTGTTATTGTTTTCTATAGCAGTAGATCAGAATCAAGTGAACGTGTCATAGTGATGGAAGAAGCTTACTTGTGAAAAGTTCTGTTGTGCGTTTCATCGTTTTCGTATAACTAGGTATGTTTCAACATATTTTATTTCATTCATGTTTCTTGCAGTAGTATCAGTAACTAAACCTATTCAAGTTTGTTTTGTTTTAATGGTAGCTCGTCTGACATTAAAATTTGTTACATTGTAGGGTGAATCCTATCAGCATGGGGAAGTATAAAAAGAAAGTTGGTCCTGGCGGTAGATGTAACTTCAATCCTGTATACTTAACTAACACTGTAAAAGCTGTGAAATCAGGGAAATTAAGCATCCAAAAAGCATCAGAGCAATATGGTGTGCCATATACCACCCTTAATGATAAAATAAATAATAAATATAAATTCAGAATGGGAGAACAAACTGCTTTAAGTAGAGAAGAAGAAAAAGCTTAGGTTGAAGTATTACTGGTGTGTGCCAAATGGGGTTTCCCGCTATGGGGCAATGTGAGATAGAGATATCAGAAACGTAGTACAAAGCTATCTAAATAGGACAGGGAAAATAGAAGAAAGATTTACTAACAACAGACCTGGCAAGGAATGGTTACGTGGGCTCCTTGGAAGAAACTCGGAATTAAATGTAAGATTAAGTGAAACTATATAGAGGGCTAGAGCAGTTGTGGCACACGCTACAGTGCGTGAATATTTTTCTAATTTAGAGACATCAATGGTGGGAGTCCCTCCATCTAACATCATTAATTATGATGAAACCAATTTCTCAGATGATCCGGGCCAAGTTAGAGTCGTCGTCAAATGTGGTGTGAAACACCTGGAAAGAATAATTGATTCTTCAAAGAACAGCATTAGCGTTATGGTATCACCTACAGCAGATGGAAAATTGCTTCCTCCGTATACAGTGTACAAGAGTAAGCATCTCTATGACACTTGGCTGTTAGGGGGTATGCCTGGTGCTGGCTATAATAGAAATATGAGTGGATGGTTTGATATGAGTATGTTTGAAGCATGGTTTTCGGACATTCTGGTTCCTTTTGTAAAAAGATTAGAAGGGACAAAGTTGCTAATAGGGGATAATTTAACAAGCCACATTTCTCTACATGTCATTAACAGTGTGAGTTGCACAGTGTGAGATTTGTTCTATTGCCACCTAACACCACCCACTTGACCCAACCACTCGATGTAGCATTCTTTCGACCACTCAAATGTGCTTGGAGGAGTGTTCTTGACGAAACAACATAACAGAGGTTTAGTTCCAAAATCAGAATTTCCTTGCCTTCTTAAAAAGGCATTTGATGAAATTGGAGATAATAAGAACCAGAATATCATATCCGGTTTTGCAAAGACAGGGATTGTTCCCTTCTACCCAGAAAAAGTTCTCTCTCAAGTTGCAGATGTAAATGATAATGGTACACAGGAAATGGAAAAGTCATGGATAGAAGCATTTGTGGATCACTTAAAGAAGTCTCGTACTGGAGAAGCAGCAACGAGAACAGAAGTGTTTCGTAAGACTCGTTTGAATGTGGCGCCAGGTAAGGGGTGGTTGTGGAAGATCTTGAGAGTCAACAAAATGTCCACATTACAGGTGAAGGAACCAGTGTAATTGAGCCAGTAGAGAGAGGAGGAGGAGGAGGAGGAGATTTCAAGAAGAAAGTTTGTTGTAAAATTCTCAACAAAGAAGAGGGTTAGATACTTTATTGGAAAGATTGAGGAAGAAGTTGATAAAGATTTGTTTGAGTTAAGTTTTTAAGAAAAAAAGAAAGTGATAACATGAATACGCACTTCATTTTTCCAGAGACTGAAGACATTGTGGAAGTAGAGAGAAGTGCAATAATTTGAAAAATCCAATGCGAAACTTAAAGAAGAGGGAGTTATGTGTTCAGAAACATAAATGATATGACTAATAAAATTGAGTAATGGACAATTTCAATGATGAGAACCTGTTTATTGATAAACTGAGCTGTGTTTTTCTTATTTGTAATCATATTCTGTAATCAACTTTTGGTTATGAACATGTGCTGAAACATTTGGAGTCCTACAAAATAAATATGAATATAAATGCTCAATTTATATACCATTGTTCGTTGTTTCTGTGTAATTTATGAAATTATTTTTTTAAAAATCACAGTTGTGATCGCATTCACCCATATTAAAGTTATAAAACGACATTGAATGAAAATAAATGAGTGATTGAAACCACCCGCACAATGTGGGTGACACTGATCGGTAAACAATTAAATAAGTATGCCATTGTTGAAGTCAGACAATGACGATATTTATGTATCATTATTGACAAATATGAAGAAACATATCTTCCGTGTTTCGCCACTTTTAACAAAGTATTTCATTTCAAAATATTAAATTATATGCTCATTTTGATCGGATTCACCTGCTTTTACGGTACTGAGTAGTACTACATCCTTCTTGTCTTTCCATCTTAGTCATTACTTTGCCCCTCTGACAGGCGACTATTTTGCCTTTATTTAGCTTTTTTGTTTTCAGAAGCTGAGGCATTTCCTTCCTTGACAATCACTCTGTCCTTAGGTATCAGTTCTGTTGTGTATGAGGATGTCTGCCAGCTGGGGAGATGTGTAGAAGTTGTTGGTTGTTAGACAATAACCTTTACCCAGCAATGGATTCATCAAATTCATAACTTAGTGTGACATCAGCAAGTCCTTGTATTCCTGGTCTAAAACTGTTCTCTTTCCAGTATAAATAATAGTGGACCATACATATTCACTCTTTGATTTATATTGTGTGTATATCTTTACACCAAACCTGGCTCGCTTCAATGGCAAATATTGCACCCATCCCAATCAACTTTTATACTTCATCAAGCTTTCGTGTATTGCTATATCTCTCTATTGATTACAATTGTGGAAACTTTTGCTCTAAATGCTTGTACACATTCCAAATTTTATTCAGTTTTGGATTAGGAAGTGTGTCAGGGCCGTAATCTTCATTGTTGGAGCAGTGTAGATACTTCTTCAATGTCGCAAGGAGATTGTTGTCGGAAGAAATGGAGTTACGATCATAGAATTTTTTTGACCAATACTGCTTCTTTTCTAGTATGTGTTTCATCATGTAGTGGGATTCCATCCACCCCCCCCCCTATTGTTTGGTCTCCATTATTACACTGCTGTGCAAAACGATTTCTCTCTCTTGTTATCATATCACTTAGCTCATCATAAAGAGGGAGGCTGAAAAACTGAGTGATAATCATTGTTAGCATCTACTGCAAAATTCAGGCTAGAAGCAGAAGTAAGTGGATATTTTGGAGGAGCCGGAACTACATTCTCACCTACATGCAGTTGCACTATCCATCCGAGATCTGGTAGACTTGTGGTGAGCTTAGGTTAAGTTGCTGTGTACCTACTCTGGTAAGGGCTTAACCACAGGAATGAAGGATAGTTTAGGTTTGGTGATTTTTTGGGGTGTTGAAGTTAAGGAGGTAACACTATTCATAGGCTCCTCAACAGTTGCATTTTTCAGGAGCAGCATCCATTTCCTCTGCTCTGCTGGTATTTAGTTTGTTTAAATTGTTTAAATAGGAGTTGAATTTAGATTGACCACTCCCAAGGTTGAGAGGGGGGAGTACTTAGCTCAGCTAATTTGTTGTTGGTTGGCTTGAAGCCCTGGAGGTGCCCGCAAGCCATGTACGGAACTCGATACTGCCTGTATCGGCGTTCAGTTGGTAAGTAGTCCTCCAGCGATCTGACAAGTGAGTTCTCATGTTTGTCCAATCTAGCATAGAAGTTTTGAGCCGGTACTTAAATACATCCTCCTCATATGGGAGGGCCGAAGCTTCATATAGCAGCCTCACTGGGAAATGTTGACATACAGAATAGATTGACTGGAGTCCTCTATTCTATATCCACTGTAACCAGAGAAGCCAGGAGTCTGCTGCCCTGCCCCACACTTCGCAGGCATAGAGCATCAGAGATACTATGAGCACTTTGAAAAGATGTAACTTTAAGTGGATCGGCATTTGGGAGGCCATAACAGGGCAATGGGTGACCAAAGCCCCCTCCGCTCTGTCTGATGCTCCCCGCACATGTTCACAAAAAGTTGGGCCCTTGTCGAGAGTGATGCCTAGGTATCAGATGGAATTTCCCGACACTATCATTTGGTCCTGGTAGGAGAAGTTGGTTATCTGGCCTGCATGGGGGGGGGGAGTTCTTTGGTAAACAGAACAGCATGACTTTTGCCCGGATTAATGGACATCTGCTACACTGCACCAGTCCTAGATGAGACAGAGGTGTGTCTGGGTAAGGTTGAAGGCTCTGTTTAAGTTCCTGTCTGTGCGGTGGAGCAGGAACTCAGCAAACTGCGCCATGCTGACACCCTGCACTGTAGGAAAGTCTGCCATGAAGAGGCTAAACAAGGTGGGTGATAACACAGAGGCTTTGGGGACTCCGCCTTGTAGGAATTTTTTGTACATGTTTACCCTGCAACCACTATTAGGAATATTGGTGTAGGAAGCTGTGTAGGTCAATCTGGATAAGTTTATATAGGAGTCCCTCATGTCAGATGGTTGAGAACGCCTTCTCACATCCAAAGACACTGCTGGTGTGAAGGCCTCATCCTGGAAACCCAGTGCAGCAGCCTCCACTACTCGCATGAGCTGTTGCATGGTCGAGTGTCCAGGACAAACTCTGAACTGATGGAGTGGAATAGCTTCAACTGCCGCGAAAAGCGGTGAAGTACTAACCTCTCAAAGACTTTCGAGAGGTTTGGAAGAAGGCTGATGGTGCAGTAGTTAGAAGGAAGTGTAGGGTTCATGCCAGGCTTCAAAATGCATACCATCCATGCCAATCTCCACTCACGTGGGAAGTGACCCATGGTGAGACATGTTGAATAGTTTAGTGAGGAACAGCTCTGCTCTGAAGGGAAGGTTGTTCAGCATGGCGTTTGTCAGCCCATCCTGCCCACAAGCCTTTTTGGTGTTGAGATGCCAGAGTGTGCATTGGACTTCACTAGGGCAGATGATTGAGATGGGATACTCTGCTTCATCAAGCTGAAGCTACAGGTGGCAGTCAACTTCCTCATGAATATGGGCGGTGAAGATTTCATCCTGGGTGTCCTCTCTAGTCCTCTATGTAGTTTGCAAGCACATTTGCTTTGGTTTGTGGTTCATATACAAGCCCTGGTTTGCCTTAAAGTGGGGAGTGGTACTTATTTCGTTGGCTTCGGATGCTTTCTGCAATTCTGCAGACATTGCCACCCTCCAGATCTTGCACTGCCATTCTGGCCTCCCACGCATGCACTCAGTGCGCATGTAGTCAGACATGGACCTCTCGATGGAGGCACCATAGAAGATATTGATTGTGACACATCTGGTTTCACTGGAATAATCTGCAGGCTGCCCAGTGTCAGCAGATGAGGAGTTCCAGGTCTAAAGGTAGGACCTCTGGTTGGGAGGAAGGGAGGGGGGGGTTTCTGATGGTGAAGTTATGAACCTTCCTTACCACTGTGTTAGTGAAGGTTTGGACTGCTGTCTCGAAGGTGGGTATGTCAGTGATTCTAGGACTGGGTGGTTTTGATGCGCTAAGGCAATCCTTTACACATTCCCAGGTGATTTCTCTGGAGTGACCTGAGAAGTCATGACTGTCAATCCTGGTGTTGATTTCTACCAACACGGGATTGTGGTTGGAATGAAGTGCTGTGAGCGAGGTGAGCATCAGATGAAAGTGGAAGTGCTTTATGATCACAGAGTCGATGACAGATGGTAGTCCTCAACCATGTACATGGTGTGCAGTTTGCCAGGGGCCCAGAACTCTTAGCTAGGGATCCCTATCTATCATACAAATAATTGCATTGCCTGAATGCCAACACTGATGTTTGGCATTAAAGATCCCGGCAAGGATCACGCAAGAATGGAGGGTGAAGAGGGAATGGTAACCATGAGATATGAACGGCCTACCAGGCGGATGGTAAACAGAGGCTATTATTACCTCCGTTCCTCTGAGTTCGGCACACACTGCCATCGCCTCAAGGGCTTGCAGGGAGGAAGTAAGGAATAGGTGAGTGGACCACACCTTGCCTCACAAAGACCACTGTGCCACCAACAGGGTGGGGCACCTGGTCACTGCGGTGGCAAGCATAGCTAGGTAAGCGGAAAGGTATGTCAGGACACAAATGTGATTCTGAAACTAGTATGAGGTTCAGCGCATATTGGGCGGTAGAATGCTGAAGCTCATCTCTTTTATCCCTCATGCCTTTGGCATTCCAAAAGACGAATCGGAAGGAGGTACAAGACCTAGTTCCATCTGCCATTCTGGGTCAATGGTGTGAGGCTGAGCGAAAAGGCAAGGCCCTCAAAGATGATCATTGCCTTGCTGGTGGGATTGGTTGCCTGGAAGTATCAGAAGAGGTCCCTTACTCTCTCAGCTTGTTCAACAATGGTTGTTGAAGCCACCCCAGTAGATCCGAGAACTAAACAGCAGATATGGCGGCGTTGGGGTTGGAGTGAAAGTGTGTTGAAGAGCCGGAGCATCCACCAATGGCCACTCCTCATGGGAGATGCGCCCCAGTTCCAGTATTGGACCAGCTGCCGCGGCACCTCCAGGTCAGAATCGGACTCGCGATCCACCCTTTGCCTCTTCAGGCTGGGTTGTGTTTTGCCGGCTGTTCATTGAACTTTGTGGGGATGTTTTGTTTTACTCCCCTCCCAGAGACCCTATACACTTATAAGGCGCCTAGTGGTGCTGGTGTTGAAGCCTGTTTGGGTACCTCCCGATGTGCAGGGGGCTCCTGCCTCAGTGGTGGTCTAGCTTTGGGGCGCTGGATCACGGATGGTGCCCTCTGGTTCTCCACCCTTCTTGGGGGGGGGCTGCTAGTTGTTGCCTGGTTTGCTGTGGCTGTGGCTCGGGGCACTGGGTCTTATCGACTCGATGACTGAGCCGTGCAGTGCATCCTCCATAGCAGGCAATGTGCTTTCCCCCGCAGTTGGCACATGTGAGCTCATCTTCTAAGGAGCATGGGCAGGTCCGTTTGGGATGCTTGTCACCACACTGAAGGCAACACAGTATTCGGTGACAATATGTGCTTGAGTGATTGAAACCCAAGCAGTGATGGCACTGAGCTGGACTGCCAGGAGGGTTTCAGGAGGCTTCTACTGAAACCCGGAGATAACAGATCAATGTTACACAATCTATCTTGGATCGTTAACCTGCTCCACTATTACTAGGAAGTGGGGGATGGGGATTTTTATGGGCTGCTGTGTGGCTGGAGCGGGTTTGGTGAGTTGCTTCACCAATCTGGGGGTTATTCCCATATGGCAGGCTTAAGGTCTCTGGTCTTATCAAGGCCAAAGCTAAAGTGGCAAATGTTTCTCTTTCCTAGCTCGCTCAATAGGTGCGTTTAGTCCTCTGGTGTCTTTGCTCTTCCTCCGCATCACTGAGCACTCGAAGGAAACCCACCACCCTCTGGAAGGAGTCCACAATGATGGGGGTATGTGAAACCTCTTCTGTCTGCCAATGGCAGAGCTGCTGGTATCTACAATGGTCTATGGTCTGGTGGTGCGAGAGCCACTGACTTCCCCTTCTTGCCTACTATGATGAAGTCATCGCTGACCTCGGAGGACCCATAATGGAGGGGTGGTGGGAGTAGACCAAAGTCTAGTCCGAATAGGTGGAAAGATCCTTGACATCACTGTCGCAGTCAGAGAAAGCCTGTTCAGATGATTTGTCTAAGTGGATAGGAGATCGCTCTCGAGATCTGCCACTGTCAGAGGATTCAGTTGAGATTGAACGGGTTGAAGTCCCCTTTCTGCTTCTGCATTGGTGGATCTTTGTTGTCTTTCTGCTGCTGCCGGACCCGGAGGCCTGGGCTGCACCCTTGGTGGTGATACCAGTTCTGGTTCTTGGAATAGGCTTATGCTCCTTGCTGGCAGGGCTTTTGGATGCCTTGATACAGGGAGCTGGCTTCATGTTTGGGGGAGAGGGTTAGGGAAGGTACACGTGTACTGCACACTCAAAGCTAACCTAAGACACCACTCACCTATAGGCAGTAAGTGCACTTTAGTGTGCTGAAACAGAGGGCCAGACACTGAAATGCGCCTTACCTAACTGGAGGAAAGGTGGCTGTGGCCTTGCCAGGAGTAGGAACTAGTCGCCCGAGTGTACTCGGGCGGGGGCAAATCACCACGGTACCTATCCGCTTTTCTCGCGGATTTACCCGTGTGATATAAAAGATGTAGTCTTATGCAAGTGTTTTTGTCTGTGTCAAAGTAATGTGGGCAGGGTGTTTCCCTCTGTGCAGCCGGCGCGGGCTGGCTTACCTACCTGAGTGGCCACCCACCCAGAGAGGGACCAGGCCCGAGGCTGTGGCCTTGTTCGTCTGCCTGCTGTCTATATTTCCGTTGAGATGGAAGTACGCTTGCTGGTTCTGTATTGGCTGGCATGCCCAAAACTGCCCAATGGGTCGCTTCCTAAAGTGGCGGCCTACCAATCAGAGACTAGATGTTCTGTTGCCGAAGGCTGGAGACTGGAGTTTTCTTGGTTGGTGTCTCGATGCTTGTATCTTATGGCGCTAAAAAGTGCCGTGGATTACAGACTACAGATTGCTAATTACTGCTATTGGCACTAATAAGCACCAAAAGTTGCTGTGATGTGAAACTCCTGTAGACACGTCTACTCACGAAGGCTCCTCACTGCAGAATGCAGTTGCACCCATTGACCTGCTGCGTTTAAATCCACAGAATTACTTGTATCTCAAATCAGTATTACTTTCTAGTAATTCACCTGAACTTTAACTGCCAGATTCCTCAAGAGAAACACTATCAGAATCACTGTTACTTGACATTGTGAGCATTACAAGACGAGCACATCTCACAAATAGAAATGGTGAATATGCAACAGAATGTTTCTGCAGAAGGCACTAAATTGTCTCATATACTCCCACCCGGTGTAAAGGTAACGCACTAGATAGCATGGAGCACAAAGATAGTCATTCTATCTAGTGGTGTATGCTAAATTAATGTGTTCTGGACAAGAATTCTCAGGATAAAACCATAGGGAAAGAAGATTCAAATGTACACAAGATAACTCGAGTTAATAATGTTTTACCATTTTAAAAGTATTCTCAGGGTAATATGTGAAGTGAATTTTCTTGTGCGGTGCACTGCTGTAAGATTTTGCTGTATTATAACTGATGTTTATATAAAAGTTGACAAGTCAAACAGCTGCTCATAAAGTGGAGGGAATTAGGATACATAGAATTAAAGAAAGAGTATATGCAAGGGAGGGATTTATATAATTCATTACTGGAACAAAAGAAAACAAGCTGGACGAAAAAATATGAAAGTAATTTGATACGAATAATGCAAATGAGATATGGAAGGTTATGAAATCAATGTATAATAAATATGTAACAAAACCAAGTATAAAACCAGGAGAATGGATGGAATATTTTAAAAATTTGTATGGGGAGAAAAAGAGTAAAAATGAGATAGGAAATTGGGAAATAGGTAATAACTATGTAGATATACTCGATGATATAATAAGAAGTGAAGAAATAATTCAACAGGTGAAAATAATGAAGAGAAATAAAGCAACGGGAATAGATGGAATCCCAGCAGAGTTCCTTAAGGAATGGTGCACTGAAATAAGCAGAGTTAAGGTTTTAGTAGACCTATTTAACACAATTAAGGTGAAGGGTTATATACCAGATAAGTGGAGGAAAGCAATCATACATCCAATATACAAAGGCAAGGGTAGTGTTGACAAACCAAACAACTATAGAGGCATTGCATTATTATCAAATGTAGGAAAAATTTTTACTGGTATTATGGCAAGCAGGATACAAACATGGGTTGAAGAATATAATATCCTCTCGGAACTTCAGATGGGCTTTAGAAAAGGGAGGAGGACAGTTGATAACTTGTTTATTATAAAAACACTGGTAGATAAATACTTGAAAGACAAAAGAGGAAAGTTATATATGGCTTTTGTGGATTTAGAGAAAGCATACAATAGGATAGAGCTTCAATTGCTGTGGCATAAGTTGTTGACTAAAGGAGTGAGTAAACAAATGGTGGACACCCTTAGAGCATTATATAAGGAAAATACTTTTTGTATAAGAGTGGAGGAAGGGGTTGTAACAAGAGAAATCCAACAAGAGAAAGGCCTTAGACAGGGATGTAAGTTAAGTCCAGTCCTATTCAATTTATATATAGATGATGTATTAACAGAAATCGGGAGAAATAATAACTCGATGCCAGTAATTAATAATATTCACATTCCAGGATTACTGTTTGCAGATGATCTAGTTATAGGTGCAATTACAGTGAATGGCTTGAAACAATCCTTGCAAACATTAAATAATTATTGTAAAGGGTGGAGTTTAAAAGTGAACCAGGACAAGACGCAGATTGTAGTGTTCAAAAAAGGGGGAAAATTGAGCAAGTATGAAAAATGGAAGAATGAGAATGAAAAGGAGTACAGGGTAGTGAGAGAATGTATTTATCTAGGAGTTAAAATTGATAGTGGTGGCAATTGGGAAAAGCAAAAGAAATTTGCATTGGCTAAAGGAAAAGCAGCTTTGTCAGCTATTAGTAGTTGCAAATACAAAGCACCTAATATAAATATTAGATGGTTAGAAAAAGTGTACAATATGGTGGTTGAGGCAAAAATGCTATATGGGATAGAAGTATGGGGATTAGAAGGAGGATGGGAAGGCATAGATGAGGTGCATAGGAAATTTTGCAAAGAAATACTGGGGTTACCAAGTGCAACTGTTAGGCAGGTAGCACAAATAGAGCTGGGCAGAGTGGCAAGTAAGGGAAAGATTATGGAAAGGGCATTGAAATTTTGGCATAGAATATTGAAATTGGAAGAAAGGAATTTGTTAAAACAGTGTTTAGTATATCAAGAGAAAAGTTTAAAGAACAAGGGATGGGTAGACTGTCTTCGAAATAACCTGGAAAGTAGTGGGTTAGGGGAAATGTGGAGAAGAAGAGAAAATAATGTGAATAACTTCTGGAAGTTGGCAAGGAAAAGATTTGAGGATATAGAAATACAAAAAATATTTAGTGAAATAACTGAAAAGAGATCTTTAGTTTTCTATATACCAATGAAAGTCTCATGGGGAAGGGAAAAGTACATTGATGTGACAAATAAAGAGGAGCGAGAAGGTATTGCATGGCTGAAAGCAGGAGTATGGAGATTAAAAGGTTTAAGGAAAGGTATTCCACAAAATCAATGTCCTATATGTGGCGGAAATGAAGATATGGAACACATTTTATTTAAATGTAAAGGGACTGAAATTTGGAGAAGAGAGTATATTAATAAGAAATGGTTTAAAATAGATAGAAATGTAGTAGTAGTTGAAATGTTTCAAAAAGATAGTAAGAAGATTGGACAATTCTTATGCAAAGTGAAAAATAAATGGATATGGACAGTAAATAGACAAAATGGTGTAAAAAACTAGAATTAATAAACTATTGTAAAATATGAGTATGACCGGTAAAGAGCCAGGGCTGAACACCGGTCATATTCACCTGTATAAAGCTTAGCATAAATAAATATAAAAGTTTACCACCAAGTGGATAATTCTTAATGTGTTGGTTTTGGGTTATTGATTTTTAAGACATGATCTTACAGAGACTGGATAGTATTGCAGGCATGTCAGTGATGTTTAAAACTAATCTTTTGTCCTTGCTGGCAAAAGATTCTTTGTATGGTTCAATTTTATCTTCCTTTATTGACTGGCTTATAATATTCTCACGTAAACAATTTATTGTTATGTCGTCTCTGGAAGGTATTTGAAGATATCCATTATTTTTGGTGATCAAAACTGCTATTTCTTTTCCACTGTGTACATTACCATAGAGGGATTCCTCGTAGGCAACACAAATTATCTTTTTGCAGTTTATCATACCTACCCAGCTGGTACATCACGACTTTGAGTAATCACTAAGAATGAATTAGGTTAAATAAAAATTGCTGTATATGTCTTCTGCAGTGTATGGGATCATTTTCAGTAGCAAAACATTCCTTATTTCCAAACACTAAGGGTCTTGTTTTATAGGCTGAGTATGGATATTATTTCAATGTGTGAACAAATGAAGTTGCTTTAAACTGTAAAGCACTGGAGTTGTTACTCCACCCAAGCCTGCTGTGAGTTTTGTTGAAAAAAGGTTCTACATAGTCTGGGCTAAACATATAAGCGGCCAAAATGTTTATTTTATTGATTTCAGCCATATGATAGAACCAATTCATTCACAAGAACAACTATGCATTACCAACACAGGTGCTGAGTACCTGAACAGTCAACATTACCTTAGTGTTTTATTGGGAAAACTTATATGATGCCTTATTAATTTGTTAATTAATTTGCTAGAATCCGACTTTCTGTGTCTTGAATATTATCCAGCAGTTCTATAAATTTCCAGTCTATTATTTCTTACAAGTTTTCAGAATGTTAATCTTGCCATATACATCTATCAGTTTTATCATATGACAAGTATCCAACATAAATTGAATAGTCTATCCATCCATCTGGAAAGCTGGGTCTTGTGTTTCTGTCATATAACTGAAATTACACTTTAATGACATTTCTGAAATTATCCTTTCATCTCTTTATGGCTTCCTCAAGAATATTCTTTTTTGTATCCACATTTAACCCATTAATTAATATGCAATTGGCATCCCCCATGAATCATTCAGTGCTACCTACCACCATGAGCAATAGAACCTCTTTAGCTTCTTCTCTTTCCAATAAGCATACTCTTTCCCCTAAATCAGCTAAGTATATCCAGCAAATTCTTTACCATTCCATTCAATCGATTTCTTGACTAACATTACATTAAATACAAATTTTGAGATATACCTTACTGCATTCTTCAAAAATAAGAAAGGTCTCTTCAGTAAAACCAGAATTCCCTCTTACTGAATTATCCATTTTCATAAAGTGTTTGCCCATGGTAATGTTTTGTCAAGGTTCTCTCTGAGATATTCAAATGCTGCTAGTGAGTAAGAGTGAATTTTTATGGCAAACTGTCTTAACAAATCTGAATATTCACCCTTTGGTTTCCCAGAAGTCTAGATCATATCAACCATTACATAAGGAAAGTTATCTCTTAAAACTGATATTACATGCTTTTTAAATTATATTTTTCTTTCAACTCTGTAACTGCTTTAAAGTTTCTATAGTATGTTCAGATTTTCTTTGTAACTCATTCTCTATTGGTAAGCTCCTCTGTAATCTGCTCAGCATTACTCTTTTATTCGATAAATTCTAATGCTTCTCCAAAATTCTTCTTTGCACTCTGCAGAATTCTACTTCAGTCTGGAATTACAAATTGAGAACACCAAATGAATTGAGATTTCTGTATAATTTTTTCTACCAGGAAAACATGTGTCATTGAATTGAATACTTTAGCACTAATTGGAATTCTAATGAGCAAAAAAATATTTGCAAGAATTATATTAGTGTTTGCATTATCTCTGTCAGATGAATAGGAAATCAAAATAACAACGGAACTGCATTTGGTTCTAGCATCTGTTGTACATTTGGAGCAAAAATTTTCCATAAAATACAAATGGTTTGTGGTATTTGAATGACGCAAATTTGCCAAGTCTTGGAGCAGCTCTCAGTAGTTCTGGTTTCTGTCTTGGGGGGGGGGGGGGAACATTTGCCTAACAAATAAGGAAACCATAAGAACAAACAGAGTTATTTTGGAACACACTCCACAAGTGTTACAATTTATTCTTAATAATGAAAAATGATCTTAGAATCATTTGTCTGATTAGTACAATTGTATGCAACACTGGACTGCACCATGTTCACTTTTAAAGCATCCAACTTTTAAAGCAAACAAAATAAATGGCAAAAAACTTGTCTAGCATGTTCTCCTCTCCATTCACACCTGCATGAGACCTTCAGTTCTTCCCAGCAATACTAGTACCAAAAGAAGATATGAGTAATGCAGTTCCCAAGACTTGAGAGGTACTGCTATTTAAAGAACTTGACTGAATTGTTTGAAAAGGTAATATTTTGACTTCTGGAAAACAATAAAATGCATATGAATTGTGAATAAGAGCTTCAAATATTTTTGTGTTGTAAATATGCCATTTCATTATTTTTGGAAGTATTTTTTTCACTGTCATACATTAAAATTCTTTTTTGTGTAATTTAAAATGTGCAAATAATCACAGACAAAAAGCCATAACAATCCAAAACAGATACAAAAAGGCTTTTTACCTTAAAATAGGCATTAGTAGTCAAAATTGCCATAAAAGGCAAAATAAATGGCTTTATTGTCCCTAAATGTATGGAAATATTTCTCTCTATTTAACATTTTAAAATATCCACCCAAATAGAAACTGTTTTTGTCTAACTTCTGGTCTGTGTTCATAATTATTGCACCAAAGAAATATGCACTGAAACCTCTGTTCCCTATCAAATGCTATGATTGTGAATAGCATTGTCATTAGCAAATGGTGTACCAGCACTTTACACACTTATAACCATAACTTCAAATTTGAACAATAGAAAATACATTTCCTATTCCCAAATTACTTTGAGACAAGTTCACAGTCTCTGATGTTACTTTGATGTATTTTGTCAACAAACTGTATCCATTATTTCAGTTAAAAGTAAAAGCAAAAGTACCCCATTTCAAGCCATAATAGCCTCGTTTAAAAATCATAGTGTTTTATACATCCAAGGATATGCATAAATTAATCATAAGCATAGTGTAATCATAATATTCCAGTAAAAATAGGGCGTTTATTGAAGGTGCCCAAAAATAATGCCATAAGCATGGATGTTGTCAATTGGTTTGGAACTTGAAGCCATTGAGTAATGTTCAATAATGGTTCAGACTCCTCAGTTCTGTACCCAGAATTTGAAATACTTTATTACACTGCGTGATGCTCATCTCTGTGATGTAGTCGTAATACCTCTGCTTTCTAATAGAAGCAGAGCTTGAATATCATATTAAATGAGTTTCCTTGACACGGCTTAGTTTTAGGGTAATCCCTTATTATGAGACAAACTGATGACTCAAGTATCAATATTGTATCTCAAAAACAAATGCTTGGAGTTAGAGCATTTATAAACTTTAAATTGCAATGCATGAAAATTCTGGGCAACATAAATGTGTCAGGTAATTGTCATGTAGTGGATTTTGGGCTCATTTAATATGATGTATATTGCCAAATAAAATGTTAAAGACTACCGAAGCTTGCCACTGATATCAACTTCTATCCCTGTTCTGTGTTACACCTATTAAATTTTTGGCAAACAAACCTTTCCTATTCTTTGTTTTTGTTTATGAAATGGTTAGGAAAGGAATAGATGGTAAGAGCATAGCAGCAGCAATTGTGGTGGTAGCAGTTGTGGTTGAAATATGCATCAAGGAAAGGATGAGAAATTATAATGAAATTTAGGCATATTCAATTTCACTACCACATTCTCAACCATATTTCACAATTCATTTGTAATTTTATTAGGCTGGCATTCATTATAATGCATAGGAGCATTCAGGCCAGTGAAGGGTCTGATTATGAGTTCCATCTGTTGCTGTAAGGGCATGATATTTTTTGTAGGCTTTTGTACCAGTTTGTTCAGTGATTGACTTGAAAAATGGTAATATGTATATTTCCTCCTCTCTACCCCTCTCACAACATTCAGATGGCAATATGCTAAACCACAATGTGTCTTATTTTATAACCTTTTTTCTCTCCTCCTCCCAGCAACAAATGAGAATCTCTGCACTGGAAAGTGCAGAATCTCTGTTATAAATTCCATCATGGGATACCTAATATTACAAGACCTACCTAAGTTTAAACATAATTCGCTTGTGTTTTCAGATGACTAGGAAGGTGGATCTTCAACCAGGATTATCAGCTAAATGCACATCTGCCATGAATATCTCCCAAACTCACATTCCTCCCACATCCACTCCAGATCTAAACACTAATGTTCATAAGGCACTCTCTTTGCCACATATTACTAAAACACTGACCATATGTATTCCAAGGATAGATGCCGGCCAGTTCTTAGTACCTCGGAAAGAACATGCTCTCTTTTCCGTACCTCCTAAATCACCTGCAGATCGAAATCAAAGTGTCCCTAAGGCAATGTCACTGTCTATCTGTTCTCCTAAAGTTGAAGCTGCTCAGTTTTTACTACCCAGGAGAGCGCATGCTCTGGATAAAAAAAAAGTGAGTAAAGGTACAAAATCTGAAACTGAGCACAGAAATCAACCAAGAACATTACCAATAAGAGGAAATAAAGAGATAATAAACCCCAGAAACAGAGAAGATTCACCCACCACTAAGAAAAGAAGGACTCAAAAAATTCACAGTTCGCCAGGCACTAAGAAACAGAAGAGAATAAAAGAGAATATTTCACCTAGCCCTTCTGCTCCAGATCTTCAAACCTCAACTACCAGCTTTAATGCAAAAAGCATCTTAACAAGCACAGAACAGATAAATGGTGATGTAATGTGTGGAGTTCAGAAAAATGTGAATGCACTTCCGTGCAGATTAGTATCAAGTGTGGAAATCAGCAGGGAAAAAGCAAAACTCCATAAGTCACAAAGCAGCAGTTCTCCTCAACAAAGGCCCATATCTGCTCCTTCTTGTAAAGATTCACCACATATTCCCTCCACTGGCTTTGACACACACAACACGTTTATATCTGAAACAGCAGAAGTAGAAGTGGATGCTTTTACACAACCACTGGTTGTAGGTGATAAAGAACCGATAGCAGATGCTCTTCTCGTCGGTTATAATAACCCTATTACTGTTGCATCCCATTCAGATGGATTCAGAGGATTTGCTCCACCCAATGCTGGTATAGATCAGGATTATGCTGATGATGATGATGACGACGATGATGACTTGCTCTATTTAGGGACATTTCCAAGATCAGTACTAGCAAAGAAGGAAGCAGGAACTGAAAATCTTGATTCATACCCATGGGACTTACATGATGTGGTTAGTCCAAGACCATTTGAAACTATTAATGAAGAAATAGAAGATCCTATTGGAGATTATACTGAAGAACTTTCAGAGTATATTGCCCGTAAAGCAGCAGAAAGTAGTCCTAGATTAGTATCAAGTGTGGAAATCAGCAGGAAAAAAGCAAAACTCCATAAGTCACAAAGCAGCAGTTCTCCTCAACAAAGGCCCATATCTGCTCCTTCTTGTAAAGATTCACCACATATTCCCTCCACTGGCTTTGACACACACAACACGTTTATATCTGAAACAGCAGAAGAAGTAGTTGAGGCTTTTACACAACCACTGGTTGTAGGTAATAAAGAACCGATAGCAGATGCTCTTCTCATCAGTTGTAATAACCCTATTACTGTTGCATCCCATTCAGATGGATTCAGAGGATTTGCTCCACCCAATGCTGGTATAGATCAGGATTATGCTGATGACGATGATGACTTGCTCTATTTAGGGACATTTCCAAGATCAGTACTAGCAAAGAAGGAAGCAGGAACTGAAAATCTTGATTCATACCCATGGGACTTATATGATGTGTTTAGTCCAAGACCATCTGAAACTATTAATGAAGAAATAGAAGATCCTATTGGAGATTATACTGAAGAACTTCCAGAGTATATTGCCCGTATAACAGCAGAAAGTAGTCCTTCGCCTCCTCCTCTCTTGGTTTCAACTACAGGGAGTGAGTCACCATCAGAGATGGGTGGTTCCAGACAGTTGGAGGCAGTATCCAATACTGAAATGCTATCCAGTCATAGTATCCGTCCATGCTCACCATATGTTTTAAATGATCCAAATGAAGTGGTAGTAGTTGAGCAGATAGACAGTGGTTACATTTCAAAACTAATGGATATAGGCATTGAAGGTACTCTGATAAACTGTTTTGAAGAACTAAGAATTTCCATCAATTCTCAACCTGCTGCAAATACTCTTGATGAGGATGATAAAAATAAGAAGATACATCCAAAACCATTGGCATCAAGTTCAGATGTTAAAAGGAAAACAAGAATTACTACAGTGCCAAGAAGAAAAATTCCTCCAGTAAAACATACAAATCTTCCTGCATGTCCATTCCTTTCAACTAATACCTTAAAATCACACCCAAAACCATTGGCAAAACGTACATCCAAAAACAGCAGGAAAAGTGAAAAGTATGTGCATCCGCTAATCACCAAAGAAGTGAGGATAATCTTACATAGAATAAAAATTCCAGCATCTACTCAAGCTTCAAAGGTCATTTACACAAATACAACTCGGTCTCATACTAAAGACTTGAATCCAGCTTCTTCCCAAAGGCACTCATTAATAAGTAACAGAAAAAAAGGGAAAGAAGAAAAGGAAGCATCAGTTAAAAGGGTAAGATTTATAATCAGATTTATAATCAGATTGTTTTTAGTAATAAGATGATATTAAAGTTTGAAGTGTAAATTCTCCATTAAGCAGTGATCTTGTTCATTAGATATGTTACAAACATACTCACCATGGTAGCTTTGTAAAAGCCACTCGAGAAAATAAATAATAAAAAGGTCAAGAAGAATGCCTTGAACATTGTCAGCTTATGAACAAGAGATGTTACCAATGTTATTATACAGTTTTTAAAATTCTAATGAGACAAAATATAACATTTTTAGTTTTATAAGCATGTTGAAAATATTTGTGTAAAGTAATTGTACAGATATTAATCCCAGGTTTACCTTAATTTATATTGGGGAAAATTGGGAAAGAATATTCTTTTAGTGTTTAATCACACATATCTAGCAGATGGGAATGTTAAAACAAATTTTTCTTATAGCATATTATAGCTTTCTTATTTAAGAGCATTGTACATCAACTATGATTGGCAATCTTTTACCACAAACCTTAAGTACCAATGTATGTAAAATTTGACTCTTTTGTACTCTTACCTGCCTTGCTGGGTAATACAGGGTTAGCCTAAAAGAAATAGGCAAATTTAGTGGTCCACCAAATGAGTTTTAATGACATGATGAAATAATTTACATGAGTTGTAGATTATATCTTGGTAATTTTTTTGGTACAAATACAGATGTTCTATGTGTGATCTTTGGTTACACGGGCAATATCTAGTCTGTAGTCCAATTCTTCCCAAACAGGCGCCAAAGTGTGACTGTCCACCATTGCAACGGCATCTGTGATTCGTTCTTTCAGTTCTGTCAGACTCTCAGGGAGGGGGAACATACACCTTATCTTTGATGAAGCCCCACAGAAAGTAATCACATGGTGTGAGGTCTGGACTTCTTGGGTGGCCATTTCATCAGAGGCCTCTTCTCATCAGTTGGACGGCCAATCCAACCTCCAGGAAGAACTTTGTCAAGGTAACACCTTACATCAGAATGCCAGTGTGGTGGGACTCCATCCTGCACAAATAGCAAATTGTCACTATCTTCTTGAAGTTATGGCATCAACCAAATTTGTAACATGTCCAGATAGGTCATTCCAATAACGTTTTTGTCTAGGAAAAAGAATGGACCATATACCTTTTTCGGCGATTCAGCACAAAAAAACTTTAGGTAACCTTTGGGGAGTCCCTAATATGCTCCACAATTGCATGAGACTTTTTGCTTCACCATATATGCAGGTTATGTTTGTTTACAGCACCACTAATGTGAAAGGACAGTTGTCCCTAAATGTAAGCAGCTGACTGAAGTCATCTTGTTCTTCACAAAGATTTTGTATGAACACGCAAAGCTCAAAATGATTTTGTTTGTCGTTTTTGCTCAGCCTTTGCAGTAATTGCAATTGATATGGATAGAACTTGAGACGTTTGCATAGAATATTCCACAGTATTTTGAGGGATATTAAGTTCCTTTCCACACGTGAATTTCTGCGGGCTGTGGTGTAGCTAGCACAAACATGCTCAACTGTTTCATTTGACACTAGTCATCTTTCCGTGGATTTCTTCTTACAGAGACAACCTGTTTCTTCCGATTTATGCACCCAGTCATCATAAATGGACTGCCGTGTGGGTGGTTGTTTCCCATACTTTGTCTTGGAATATTCCAACACACAGATTGCCTTCTCAACTTGACTCGCCTTATTCCTCCAAACGACATCTAGGCCACTTAAATTTCACATACATCACTGAAACAAAATAGAAAATGTCAGGCGCAAAACTTCAACTATGAACGCCTGTAATACAGGTGAGATGTATTTCCTGAAATAAATATATAACATTTTTTACATAGTATAACTTGTCTATTTCTTTCAGGCTAATCCTGTAGCACATGATATGCAGTCAGAACATGGACTAACATAAATCACAAGGGAATTCACCATGGCCTTCATAAACTATGCACTCTTCAGGCTACTATAGGGAGCTACCCCACACTTGATCCCATGTTCTGTAATGGGCTCCTTGTGGACCCCAGCACACTGCGCAATTTGAAACATCATTGCCTGTGGACCTGATAGTCCTGAGGTTGATTGTGGGTATAAGTCCAGATTAGGCCTAAGGACTATGTGTTGTTCAGCACTGGTACTTTGTCTTTGCCTGGTTTTATCCGACATAATTAGTTTTTGTAATAGTGCATTTTTATATGGGGGTTCGAATTTCTTTGTCATTGTTGTGGTATGATCATATTTTGGCAACTGGATTTATAGTGGACACACCGATCCATAAATAAGCACCATGAATTTCATTTGTGTCAACATTTTTTGGTATTTTCTGGTGACTCAGTAGGCATATCATCTGCCACTGATGAAATGCATTTGCCATTTGTCACCTGTTGAACTCCTCTGTCTTTTGCAGTTGAACATTCATTCCTTTTTTTTTTTTTTTTTTTCTCCGTAGTGTTTAATGCCCGCTTGTACTATTAATGGCACTGCAGGCAGTGACACTGATGATACATGAATGATGATGGAGCACCGGTGGAATGTGATGGTGGGGGATACCGGAGAATCTGGAGAAAACCCTCCCCAGCGCTGCTTTGTCCACCACAAATCTCACATGTGGTCGCTTGGGTTCGAACCCTAGCTGTCTAGGTGAGAGGCGAGAGGTCTAACCTCTCGGCCATGGCGTGGCCGTTGAACATTCAGCTCTCAGCGTTTTCTGATAGAACAAAATCTTCTGTTATGAAGATATTGAACAAAAATATTCCTTTCAAGTCAAAGGATTTCTCAGATTGAATTAATTAAAGCAGTGCTGTTAACACACACTTCACTTACTTTTATTGAGTAGGATAATTGTTTCGCAGACCGTTGCCCGCATCCTCAGCTCTCAGATGTTTAAATTGTGGCCTCTCTGAAATATGCAGATTAAAGTCAAGCACCGATATCTGTTTGTCTAATGGTCCTTCCTGGATTAGTAGCAAACATATCAGCTTCCATTGCATATTTGATTTTAGAGACCCCTATTGGTGGTAACCTGTGACTGGAATTGGGAAGTAGGGAAAGAAGCCTTATATTTCTTTCTCTGCAAAATGTTAATAGCTGCAAGAGATCAATGGGAGCCTAGTTATCCAAAATGAAGAGTACAGGATATCAGTTGAGGGTTTTGTATGCTGAGCAAAATGCTTCGGAGTTTATGAAACCAGATTCAGAAACCATCGCTATCATCCATACCCAGGCTTCTGAGAATAATTGTGACATCATACACTTAAGAGGGAACATAACCTGGTGGGATGTAGATTCCTGTTGGGCTGAAGTGACAGACAGCTGTTACAGTTCCTCCTCTTTCACCTGACACTGCCTTGGAGACTTGATTTTTTGCCCTTTAGCCCTTTCAGACACTGTATGTACAATTATGTGTGTGTTAGGTTTTATTTAATATTCTGTACAATGGTTTGATGCTTGGTGATTCATTTTGTTACCACATGCTTTTCCCAGCTCTTATACAGGTTTCAATTGTCTGTGTTCCAAAATCTTGACAAAGTAAGGCAGCACAAGATAAATATTGTAGATGTGCAAAATGGCTGCATGGAAACAAACTCATGTTGGTAAGTTATGCATTTGATGTTTAAAGTATGTCTAAAAATGCTGAAAAATTATAAATATAAATAATGCATATAGCATGATGTAGAATATCAAAAATAGAATAAAGAAATGTTTTTCCCTATAATGTTTCACTTGGAATGTAAACATGCACAATTGTGTGTGTCATTACTCTGTTTCATTTTTAGCATTGTAGCTTAAATTTAGGTCATGTTTGTGACTCTCCTTTAAAAACCTTTAAGCAGAATCATTATTTAAATGACTTTAACATGTTTTTGTGATCTTTTTCAGATATTTTAGCACTACCATATGAGGAATTCCTTCAGATATTCAGGTAATGATTCAGATGTGGAAGAGTTCAGATAAGATAAAGTCTTTCACTGCACTCCAATACCCATCCAAGTTTCATTCATACAAGAAGCCTCCCAGCTACTGATGTATTATTATTATTATTATTATTATTATTATTATTATTATGATTATGATTACTATGATTACTATGATTAATATTATTATTGTTGAGCAGGAGGAGAAAACAGACAAAAATGCTAATTGTAATAAAGAACAGAATAATCACACACCTCCCCATCCCCTCATCATTCTTCTCTTTCCCACTGCATTGCATTTCTTCTCCCTCTCCTCCTCCACCCTCCTCTTCCTCCTCTCCCTTCCTCCTCTCCCTTCCTCCTCTCCCTTCCTCCTCCCCCTCTTGTTTCTCCTCACCCTCCTCTTCTCCCCTCTCAGCCCCTCCACTCCTCCCCTTATGCCTCCATCTCCTCCCCTCCTTCTCTTCCCCCTTCCATTCTGCTTCCTCTTCCTCCAGCAAGAAAACATTTTTGGAGAAAACAGATTTTCAAAGAGATTTGCACCAACGACTGAAGTATATCAGGTAAAACTTTTAAATATTAACTATAATTCTATCGGTGAAAATTTATTCACACCAAAATTTGTGTCCTTTTTACCAAAAATTCAGCTTTAGAGCTGACAGTAACAAATATGATTCCGACTAACATTTTATAAAACTTGCTAATATTAATGAGGTAAAATGCCAATAATAATTATGGTTTAATCTTTGTTGCAGATGAAAGCGAGTTGAAAATTCCACTCAGTTATCTACAACAGTGTTTCCTTGATAGCTTCTTTAAGGCAGTGTACAAATATGTATTATCCTGAAAAAGTGAGATGATCTTAAACTAATTCAGGAGAAATAGACACCTTTTGGTCTGCACATTATAATGAGTTGAGTTAAATATCCTAGACTGAGCATTTATTGACACCTTGGATATTGGCTGCCAATGATTGCAGATGCCACATCTATGGATCATTTCTTTGCACAGGGTAGCCTTGCATTTTGTGGACACAAATATCATCTCTAAGGAAACAAAAGCTAATAAGTTATGGAAAGTTTCAGACAGTAATAAATGCAGTGAGGGAAATGTGCCTAAACTTTGACCTATTCCAGAGATGAACAAATGATCTCATTTACTAATAGATGTACCAAATAAACCTCGGCCAGTTGGACTTTGAGATTTTGTCATTGTAACAAAGGGCTCATATTGGTCTTTGAAATTTATCAGGTAAGGCAATTCGATTAGGACAGTCCAATCTTGGTCTTGGCCCAAATGTTGTTTTGCAGCATTCACAGACTCTACCTAAAGGTGCAAAACTTTCTTTTTATAGATACTTTACAACATTGTCACTACTTAGTAAAACAAATGGAATAGGCTATGAAGCAACAGGAACTATAATGAGAAATAGGGCCAGAGATGCCCATCTCTCACCTGATAAAACAGTGAAGAGAGGAAATGTGGAAGAGTTTGATCATAAACTTCTTGTTGTACAGTGGAAGGATGCAAAATCTGTCACCCTTGCCTCTACAAGCAACCTTCTGAAAATGTTGCATGATGGAGCAAATCAGAGAAGAACTATATACCTAAATGTTCCATGTCTTGCAATAGTATACAATTACAATAAATTTATGGCTGGTGTAGACATATCAGACCAGTAAATAGAAGCCTACAGGACTATTCTGAAAACAGAAATAGATAGTAAAATTAATTCTAAGGTTAGTAGATTTAGTTTGTGTAAACTCCTGGCTGCAATACAAATAAGACTGCCAAGACAATCAAATCCTTAAAAATAATACTATGGAACTCTTCCTGCTTTGTATATTAATAGGAGAATTGCTGATTTCATCACCAAAAGGAAATCCATGTGTGGATTCTGAACATGACACTGGTGAAGAAGAACCCTAACAGAAAATATACAAACCAGCAAAACTTCCAATGGCGGGCAAGAGACTAGACAATTTCAGTCATTGGTCAATGGTAATGATCTAAAAACTGCAAGATATTGCAGACAAAATCTCTCTACTAAGAGAACAAACCCAGATGATTAGAACAAAATGTGTATTTGTGTTTGAGCAAAGAACCTGTTTCCACAATTATCACGCTGTGCAGTAATGTATACTTTTTCTGTAAATGTTCATAAATGAGTGGGTTATAACCTTTTAATAAAAAAAAATAAAATCAGCTTTTTTATGGAAATATCTGAACTGTGTATTTTTTCCAACTCAAACCATAAAAACCAAATAAATCCATCAAACTATACCCTCAGATCTGAAAGGGCTAGAGACAGAAATCAGGTCTATTGATATTCCTAAATGTTGAAGATTCTGCGGGGTTAAAGCTACACTCTCATTGTACCATGACTACAGATTATTAAAAAAATCTGTCTACTTGGATTTTGTTGGTTCATAATTTGCCCCAAACTACATTGCTCAGGACAATAAACAGATTATCCCTGTCTTGCAAAAGCCAATCAACCAAGTTGTCTGCTGTGTCTGTAGTTTGGTTGAATATGTCATTAAAATTATTCTGCTCTGCAAAACTGAATGCCAATCGTGTCATTTGTTTTCTGATTAGATCATAAAATCTAGCATCCAGGTCTCAGCAATGATCTGCAAGTTCTTTGTACACAGCTGGGTTGAATGTTTCCTTGAGTCTGCCAAGTGATATAGGGGCATAGCCTTGTAATGATAAATAATAAAGAAAGAACAAATTAAACTAACCCTATATTGAATACCCCTACAAGTAATTTATAATAATAATAATAATGATAATGATAATACCACTTACTGCTTTTAACTCCTTACATAATGTACATTTTTTTAGTTCCCAAGGACTTGGCAACTTTTCTATTTTCCCCACTAGCAATTCAAAAATTAAATTTAAGAAAGAAACATAGTCAAACAAAACATCAAAGCACACAGTAAAAAAGAAAAAGCTATTATTTATGACATGCAATCCTTGGTTCTGCAATTTGTCAACAAATGCCTTGTTCCATGCATACCTGCATTTCTGCTGGTGAATATTTATGGTTCTTGTGCTTACCTGTATAGTGGTGATTGTTCGTGATATGCAACTTAAAAATTACATAATTTGAAACAATAATATTTACCTGCTGTAACCAATAAATCCAAAGGAGCTCTTCAAGATGTCATCTGCATTGAAACAACACTGAATCTAACTTTCTGCTGTCTCTCAGTGTTAACAAGTGGTGAAAATGTTGCTACAAGCCCTTACCAGATCCATATTCTTACCTGACAGTACACTATACTTGGGAGCTCCTTTACTGGAGTTCTCAATATGTATGTATCATCTATCACAGAAGTTATGGTGAAAATTAAATTATATTAAGGGAGTAAAATTAGTCATTCTCTCTCTCTCTCTCTCTCTCTCTCTCTCCCTCTCCCCCTGCTCCCTCCCACTCCACATACTATTACATGGTGACCAAATGACCTAAGTCATTAAGAGACAAATTCCTGAATGAGTGGTCCATGGTTCAAATGCCACCTGGAGTTTTTTTTTTTTTTTTGTTTTTTTTTACTGACAGGCTTTTTTCAAGTTTTCTTCAGTCACAAATGGCAAGTGCTGAGGAGGTATTCTGAACTCAGGCCTCTAACATTTCTTTCCCAAAAATACTTTCCCCAATATCTTTTCATTGTATCATTTGCCCACAACCTGTTGTTGTATGTAGTAAGAATAGCATTTAACATTAATACTATAGCATCATAGAGCATCACTTTCATCACAGCAGCAAATGAAAACAATTTTAAAATCAAGTAGAGGAGGAGGTGCTGCTACAAGAAATCAAGGGTGAGGGGGAATTGAAGGAAAGTATTAAATTGAATTAATGTGTGCATCTTATTTACAATATCAATATTAAAAATTATGCAATATTTCTGTTAGTTAAACATGTGCAAATTATCTGGTTGTTAGAACATATTTTTTTTTTACTTAGTTTGCTTGACTCCCTGGGCTTATAACTCAATGAGTATGCCTTCACCCACTTTAGCCTCCAGTAGTCATTCTTTGCCTATCCCTACTAGTCCTTCCCTTCTTGTGTCTCGTACTTTTTTAATTCATTTGTCCTTTACTTTCCTTGAAAATTCCCTCATAACTAATTTTATTTACTCTCAAAATGCTTATAGTTTCTTTCTGTTCAGTTTACTCCTAACTATTGCTCCATATCATTACTTACATTCTGTCATATAGTGCTTAGTGCTTTCCCTTCTGCTACACAATTCATTTATTCCTTTTCCCGTTGATTATGTTGGCCTACATACCATCCTCTTCCCCTTACTCTATCATAAAAACTTTGATTTTTGTTTTCTAAACTTCCCAATATCTCTTGCCGTTTTATATCTTCTTTTCTACTTCTTACTAACTTTCAGAATCCATTTATATTTCTCTCTCCTATTATCCATGTATCTCCCATTCCTATCTTTACTTTCTCTAGCACACATGTACTATGTACATAATAGAGAACAAGTACCATATTCCACCCAAAAATTTAATACAGAGATTTCACCAGGTATACATGTTATGAGGCAGTTGAATAAATAAAAAAAATAAAAAAAGAATATATATATTTTCAGAAAAAGACCTGTGTGTGTGTGCATATGCATGTGCCAAAAATGAAGTGGAAGTTAAGTACCAAACTGCTACATAAGTTCAGTATCTTGCAGGGGAACATGGAACATTTTTTAAAAAAAAAAAAATCATTTCTCAAAAATGGCTCTAATGATTTTTAATAAAATACAATATGTGTAAGACATGTTCATGACAAAGGTAATGTATATCTTCCATTTTATGGGAATAGCCCCTGAGCACCTCTTCATTCTAGATGACTCTTGTATGACTGTTAAACTGTAAGAGATAGACACAAACTTACTACACAAAATATATATATATATATGATTAAAATGAACAGTTTGTTATGTATTTTTTGTTATTAATTTATTTATTTAATTTTTTTAAACATTTCCAAGATATTCATAGTTATTGGTTTCAATTTTAAACTACTTAAACTTTTCTCCAAAAGAGTCATCTTTTTGTTTCATCTCTTTTGTTTTACTCCTGAATATAAAGAGAGAACTGACTTTCAATTTTGTTTCATATAACAACCGGCTTTTCAAAAGATTTTATTGTAGGTTTAGCACAGTGTATTACCTTATTTCCTTTCCACTTAGCATGGATAAATACAACTATTTATGCTAATTTTTGTCTCAATTAGCATGATGTGCACTAGCGACAGAAGGTTTAAACTTGCTTTCATATCTCTTTTGAAGGCGCTTTCTCTGCAATGGTTCAAATGGCCATGATCATAAAGGTGATAGGTAATGGACTGGCCATCCATTCAAAGCCAAACATCACAGGTTTGAATCCCAACACCTGTAGTCAAGCGTACCTGTAGTAAATAAGAGGAGGGCTCAAGTAAAATAACCAGAATAATGGCACACTTGGAAGCTGACAGAGTTACATTTGACAGCAGTTGCATTGATCTTTCTCTTTTCTTTAAAAAAAATCACTACACTTTTATTGCAAAATTTTATAATCTTACTAAATAAAAAAGTATCAAATAACTATATTTTATGGCTTGAAGGTTAGTATAATATTAAATTAACCTTGAAATGTGACCCTTTTTATATAGTTGTGTTTAAAGCAAGTAGGACCTATAAGTTCCAAGGGCCAACATAAAAGTTAACTGAAGCTATAAATGTGTAGGCACTCCCAAATTTAAACCTTATTTTCTTGAAAACTTTTTGGCTTTCTCTATTTCTTACATAGTAAGACAGGTTTAAACTTCGTCACCAGTGTTGATAATGTAATATTGTAGAAGCTTAGAGACAGTGAAGCATCATTGAATTAAATTTATGATGTAAACATGCATCCCACCTGTTTGTCTGCCATCTTGAAATTAAATTAGTCACACTACTTGTTTGAATGCTGCAAAAATTTGCTTCTAATTGACTTGTAGGTACATTACACCATCTACAAGCCATAGATATGGAGGAGACAACACATCCACGCCAGTCGAGAAACAATAGCTGAAAATAAAAGCAACCGCTTTTGAAACCTGTCCTGTGTAAGAAAACAGTACATGAAGCAATAAGTGTCGACACCTTGACTCATAAATTTAATACATCAGATTTTGCTTACAATTTTCTCCACTCCTGCCCACCAACTATTTTTGTCATACACCTTGATTGATTTGTATATATCTTTAAAATTTCTCCCTGCTCCTTTGTCAAACATCTAAATCAGAATTTTAGAATTCTTTATAGTGTTCCATTTCTCCTTCCCAATTCTACTATGTTTAACTGCCCTGATGTTGATCCTTTTGGCTCTAGTAATTCTTTACAAAACATTCTATACATATAATTAACATTTTTTGCATGATTAATGTAGATTCTCTCCCAAAAAAATTCTTTTCATCTATGAAGATTGGAGCAAAAGTCATGGCAACTAGTTTTTTTTTTTTTTTTTTTCTTTTAGATATGTGAACAGATCACAAACGTATATGTGTCGCATGGAAGTTCTGCAGGCATAGTGTGTATGCAGAACAACAGATGGTTCCGTGATAGCTGGCAGTAGTGCAGCGAGGGCTGTGAAATCAGTCAGATGGTGAGTGTCATGCAAGATGGAAGTAACCCGTGTTGAGCAGCGAGCTTGTATTAAAATAGCAGTTCTCCGAGGGAGAAATGTGACGGAATGTTACAGTGAATTAGCGGAAGCCCTTGGGAACAATGCCCTACCATGCCATACAGTAACAGTAGGAAAGTTTCAGCAAGGATGTGTGTCAACCAGTGATGAGCAATGTTCGGGATGACCTGTCAGTGTGCGGACCGACATGACACATGCCGTCATCGAGCAGCTCCTGGATGAAGACAGACATGGACGCTACTGGAGTTAGAGAGGACAATGGCATTGAGAAATACACCGTCCACGTGATATTGCATAATGAGCTGCAACTACGTAAAATTGCATCGCGGTGGGAACCGCATGCACCGACAGAAGTTCAAAGGTGGATGCAGTATGCAATATGCTCCGACCACCTTGTACGCTGGCAACAGAATGGCAGTCAATTCTTGTCACGAATAATTGCCATCGATGAATTTTGGGCCAAGAACTGAAACGTCAGTCTGTGGAGTGGCTACATGCTAGATCGCCAAGGCAGCAGAAGCTCCATCAGAATCCTTCCTCAGTCAAATTGATGGTGATCCTCGCATATGACATCAGGGGTGTCATTATTTGCCGCTTTGTTCCACATGGCAGAACAGTGACCGCACAGTACTCCAGGGACTTCCTGGTGTGACAGGTACAAGCGTCCAGATTTTGTGGACAGTGCAATAATCCTGCATGACAATGCAAAACCACATAAAGCAGAGTGTGTAGGGCAGCTACTGCTATGTGGGGATGGGAAGAATTGGAGCACCCACCGTGCTCTCCCAACATTTTGCCCTGTGACTTTGATCTCATTCGAAAGATTAAGGAACCACTATGTAATAGGCGATTTGCAAGACGAGAGGACATTGCTAATGCTGTGCATGAACAGATGACCCGATTCACACATGGTGTGGCAAATACTGTGACAGATGATATTCGGCGCCTCCCACATCATTGGCAGCATGTGGGGACAGTAGCAGGGGACTACTTTGAGGATCTTTAGGTCCAGGTTTGTCATGTCTACTGTATGTGTGCTGTGTTGTCATTCTTTTGCACCGTGAAGGCCATATTGCCCTGTATACTACCGTAATAAATAAGTGCATTATGATGTTCATTGTCCACACATGTAGTTAACACCTTGTCCTTTCATCTGTATATATAACATTTTCCAACGGGATTGGTATCTTCAAGAAAATAAATAGTTGCATGACTTTTGCCCCAACCCTCGTATTTTGTATGTTATTTCCAGCTTATATTTACATATCTGTATTCCTTCATGGTTGCCTTACTTTACCTACCACATTTCAGATATGCAACCCCCCCCCCCCCCCATTCTCTACTCTTTTGACAACTTCCAGTTTTAGTCTGCCCAAGAACCAGTTTTACTTTTTCTTTAGTTGGTTCCTTTTGTAAATACTGTAACCTTTGATTCATTTATCTTCCTTATTCGGAAACTTTCTGCATTTTATTGATCTCTCACTGTATTCGAGGGTGGATTGATAAGTCTCGTAAATTTTCATGAAGGAATGGAAAGGTTTTGTGCTGTTATTAAGCATTTCTATTTGAAGGGTTGGACTGTCACACAAATCAAAACAGATTGAGTGAAGTTCATGCAGATGCTAAACCACATCAAAGACTTTTGGATTAATGAATTTAAACATGGTTGAACAAGCACTAAAGACAAAGCACGCTCTGGTCATCCAATTGAGGTCACCACAGAGGTGACCATTGATAAAATCCATGATATGGTAATGCAAGGCAGCCAAGTAAAAATTTGAGAGATTGCTAAGTCTGCAGGGATCTCAACTGAATGAGTGGAGGATTGGCTATGAAGAAGCTGTGTGCATGGTGGGTGCTGCAATTTCTCACAGTCGATCAAAAGCATATTTGGAACAGCATTTCAGTACAATGTTTGGCAAATCGCAATCTGCAAGACTTTTTGTGCCAACTTGATGAAACCTGGAGCCATCATTACTTACCAGAGTCAAAACTGCATTCAAAACAATAGACAAAGGCTGATAAAAGAGCACCAAAGAAGGCAAAATTCATTTTGTCAGCTGGTAAGGTGAGTTTTGTGGTATTCCTAAAGAATAATCCTCGTAGATTAGTTGGAAAAAGACAGAACCATAATTGGACCTTATGTTTCATTGTTGGATTGTTTGAAACTTGCATTGGCTGAAAAAAACCAAGATAGGCATGCAGAAAAGTGCTCTTTCACCACGATAATGCACCAACCCACCCATTAGTGATAATGAAATTGCATGAATTGGGCTTTGTATTCGTTTGGCTATATTCGTCAGACTTAGCCCCAAGTGACTACTTTCTGTTCCCTAGCTTAAAACTTTGGCTTGATAGGAAGAAATTTTCACTAAAATGAGAAAGTGGTAGTTGCAATCAGTGAGTATTTTGCAGAGTTTGACAAAACCTATTTTTCCAGCATGATGAAGAAACTTGAAGATCACTGACCAAAGCGAATACTCCTTAACAGAGATTATATCAAGAAGTAAGATGAGTTGCTTACAAAATAAACTTTTTTTTCTTTCCTTTTATCGGAATTATCAAACCCTTATACTATGAATATGGCCCCTACCATAAGGTCATCTGAATAATAATAATGATGATAGCCCACTACCATATTGTGGGGGTAATAGGTCTGCCTCACATTCAAGAGGTCCCTAGTTCAAATGTTGGTTTGGTTGAGTTATCCGGATAAGGCTTTTTTTAAGGTTTTTCCTTTATCCTGAGAAGTCAAATGGCATGTTCATTTTAAGCTCTATTTACTGCAAGTTTATTTGAGCTTAATTTTGCCTATTTCATTCATCCTCAAATATGACCTTCCTTCCAGGTTAAAGGACATTAAACTTCCTAATAACAATCAAAATCATCATAATCATCCTGATATTTTTTTTTATCTGCCATTACCAGATAGTGCTGGTTTCTTTCCTTTACATATTTAATATATTGCCTATGAATAGGTTGAGTAGTACAGGGCTCAGCTTTAGCCTTAGCCCTACTTTTCCTTTCATCTCTGTAATACAGTTGTTCAACCATCTTGTAAAGAATTTCAGCTCTTTGTAATTGTCCTAATTTATTTTATAAAATTTTCACTTGCTGCCTTTCCTCTTAGTTTATAATCTTTTCTAGTTATTGAGTAAAACACTTATTCAAATGTCTGCAGAAAAACAAACCCCTCCTCTCTTTTTGTTCAGATAATTGTCTATGATATTTTTTATTATAAATATATTATATTACTCTCTTAATCTCTGTGCCAGAATTTCTGTGTACACTTTCCCTAACTAAATTATAGGCTTATTCCTCTATAATTCTCTAGTTTGTTTACTCCACCCTGCCCTACATAAATTGGCATCACCATACTTACTTTTTAGCGTTCCAATATATTATATTTAGCTTTAATTTTATATGATAATTCTATCATTATCTGTAATCCACTTTGTGTTTCCCCATATCATTTCCAGAATTCCACTGAAATTTCATCTATTCTGCTTTACCTGACTTTATACTTCTTATTTGTGAACAAACTTCCATCCTTGTCATTTTGCCATCTAATTTCTCATTATTACTCTCTGGTCTAGAAATTTAGTTCTAATTGTAATTCTTTCCTTTCTCTGTTCAGTCTTTTAGAATATTTTACCCATTCATTTGGCGTGATTTTGTTGGTTTTTTTTATCCTTTTTGTTCACCCTTCTCACATTATTATTATTATTATTATTTATTAATTATTATATCTTTTCCTTCTATTCTTCTTTCAATTTCTTTTCCATCTTTTCTTGCCATTGTTTTAATATTATTTAGCATTCGCTTTTTCTACCATGACATTGCAGGTGATGACACTGATGATACATGGAATGAAGCTGGAGCACCAGTGGAATGCAATGGTGGGGTAAACCAAAGAACTCAGAAGACCTGCCTCTGTGCTGCTTTGCCCACCACAAGTCCCACATGCAATCACTTGGAATCGAACTGGGCCACCCTAGTGAGAGGCAGGTGGTTGAACCACTCAGCCACGGCTCCAGCTTTTCTTGCCATTCCTTTTTCTTTTTCTCTAATAGACATATCCCCATTTAGAGCTCATCAGATTTTTGTCTTTCCAATTCCTTTTTAGCTCCCCTCCACCTGATAAGCTCTTTCAATTCCTAGTTCTTTACCTGATCTGCATTTTTCAACAAACTAATTTTTTCTCATTTGTAGCTTTACATGTCTTAATTCTATGTTTGCTTATTTTACTGGTAATTTTAGTAGCTCTAATGCGTTTTCTAACTTTTCGTGTTATCAAGAAAGCTGTAAAATGTTGAAAAATATTTGACAAAGGTTGGACAAAACTTGACTAGACCTGATAAGTCTTGGCAGTATCATAAACTTATATTTACACAAATCTCTTTGCCAACAGAACTCTGTCAGAACACATTGGTAATTTTATATGAAAAGTAATTTGCTTTTAGTATCAGGTATAACAATTTTCCATGAAATATTGTACTTCATGTAATGTTGCACAGCATTTTCTTGTATTATATGTAACCCATGAAATCAAATTGCAATTAAGAAATAACAATAGATATAACACATTTTTATTAATTAAAATTGCACTCTGTGGTTTACTTTGTGATAGTGACATGTTCTAATCAGCTGAATTTAATTAGTGACTTAATTTTTGCAACACTACATCACAATGTAAATTTTCTCACAGTCATTGCATCTGCATTGGTACATTCTTGGCTTGTTTTACTGTGGAATGTTATCTTTTAATTTTGAATTCAATATTCTTTTTTAATGGAGTAACTTTTGGGGACCAAGATGATGATGTGTCATTTAAAGATCCTCTGGTGCTTATAAAAAGCTAATATTGGCTTCATCAAATGTAAACATCTGAAAATTACAAAATACTTCTTGAAAATACACTAATAAACTAACAAGATAAATGAGAGAATGTAGGCTTTCACGGCCGGAGTCATTGTAACTAAGAAATGTTTCCGGGCTGTTTTGCCGTGGTCTGCTGGTGTTAGGAGTACCAGACGTTTCGTCCACAACTACGGTGGACATCTTCAGTGGCATGGTCGAAGTTTTCTAGGAGAAGGTTTCGCTGCGTCTGAGGCGTTGACTGTCGGGATCGCTACTTTTATACTGGCAAGTGGGGGGCGGGGCTTGGGCTCTCCGGCGAACGTGGCTTCTGATTGGACCGCTTCGTTGCTTCTCGTTTGATGACGTTTCCTGCTTTCAATGACGGGATGCCAATTCCTATTGAGTTTTAGTGCCTCTTCTTTTTTATTAAAATTGTTCGGATGCTTGTAAATCTCTATAGCCTCCCGCTGTAGTCGTGCATGGTAGTGTGTTGTAGATGAGAGGATAGAGGTGTCTTGGAAATTTATAATATGCTCGCCCTCTGCCTCAATAGCGTGCAGGGCGACCGCAGACTTTTCTGTGTGGCCTAGTCGACAGTTTGCTTTGTGTTCCTTGATTCTAGTAGTTGTGTGGTTCCGATGTATACCGAGCCGCAGGAACAGGGAATGCGGTACACACCGGCTGATGAGAGCGGCTCCCGGGGATCTTTGGATGAGCGTAGTAAATTATTTAATTGCCTCGTGGGCTTGAAAACCGTTTTGACATTGTGACGTCGCAATATGTGCTCGATCCGGTCGGTGATATTATTGAAGTATGGCAGAAACACCGTGCCCTTACTTTTTGGTTGGTCTGGCTTTTGAGATGTGGACTGAAACTTGGCAGGACGGAAAGCTCTATTGATTTCTTGGACGGAATAACCATTTGAATGTAATGCCTGTCTTAGGCATTACATTTGGCGGATCTATTACAACCCCACGTCGGCTCAACGGACTCTTACATCAAAGACTCTACTCATTTCATCCAAAAACTACAAAGTATCACTTTACAGCCCCAAGACCTTCTTATCAGCTTCGACGTCGTCTCACTGTTCACTATGGTACCGGTACAAGAAGCCCTCACACATCTGAAACAATTTTTCACGGACGATATAGTAGCACTCTTTCACCACGTTCTCACCACTACTTATTTCCAGTGGAATAACTCATTCTACGAACAAATAGACAGTGTTGCCATGGGGAGCCCTCTGAGCCCGGTGGTGGCAAACTTCTTCATGGAATCGTTTGAGTCTACAGCCTTGAATGCAGCTGCACATAAACCCACGGTCTGGTTCCGCTATGTAGATGACACATTCGTGATATGGCCCCATGGACTAGAAGCCCTTCAAGATTTCTACGTACACCTCAACAGTATTAATCACCGCATCCAGTTCACCATGGAAAAAGAAAAAGACAGACAGTTAGCTTTCCTGGACGTCTTGGTCAAGAGAAATACCGACGGGTCTCTTGGGCATACGGTATACCGGAAGCCCACCCACACTGACCGTTACCTAAACAAGGACTCGAACCATCATCCCAGACAAAAACGAACAATGATCCAGACACTTAAACATCGGGCTACCCGCATCTGTGAACCGGAACAGCTACAAGATGAACTCAAGCACCTAAGACAGGCATTACATTCAAATGGTTATTCCGTCCAAGAAATCAATAGAGCTTTCCGTCCTGCCAAGTTTCAATCCACATCTCAAAAGCCAGACCAACCAAAAAGTAAGGGCACGGTGTTTCTGCCATACTTCAATAATATCACCGACCGGATCGAGCACATATTGCGACGTCACAATGTCAAAACGGTTTTCAAGCCCACGAGGCAATTAAATAATTTACTACGCTCATCCAAAGATCCCCGGGAGCCGCTGTCATCAGCCGGTGTGTACCGCATTCCCTGTTCCTGCGGCTCGGTATACATCGGAACCACACAACTACTAGAATCAAGGAACACAAAGCAAACTGTCGACTAGGCCACACAGAAAAGTCTGCGGTCGCCCTGCACGCTATTGAGGCAGAGGGCGAGCATATTATAAATTTCCAAGACACCTCTATCCTCTCATCTACAACACACTACCATGCACGACTACAGCGGGAGGCTATAGAGATTTACAAGCATCCGAACAATTTTAATAAAAAAGAAGAGGCACTAAAACTCAATAGGAATTGGCATCCCGTCATTGAAAGCAGGAAATGTCATCAAACGAGAAGCAACGAAGCGGTCCAATCAGAAGCCACGTTCGCCGGAGAGCCCAAGCCCCGCCCCCCACTTGCCAGTATAAAAGTAGCGATCCCGACAGTCAACGCCTCAGACGCAGCGAAACCTTCTCCTAGAAAACTTCGACCGCGCCACTGAAGATGTCCACCGCAGTTGTGGACGAAACGTCTGGTACTCCCCAACACCAGCAGACCACGGCAAAACAGCCCGCAAACATTTCTTAGTTATAACAAGGTAAAGTTTCTATGTACAGGAAGTTATAATTGAAATACAAGATACATTATTGGAAAAATATACATTATGTACACCCATTATACTCCTTAAATGAATTATAAACAATGACCAATTTAATATAAAATAAGATTTCTTGAAGTGATTGCAGCCACTTAGTCTTCTCCATAGCTGATAGTGCATTCTTCTTCCTGTTTACTAATTCATCATGGTAGTTCTCAGACATGTAACAGACCCCATAAAAGTAATTTATTTGTATAAGTAGTTATTAAGTGGTACAGATTATGCAATTCACATAATTTCAAATCTTACGTATTCCGTGGCCCTTAAATTTCATTGAATAGAACTGATTATTAAGTAGGAATTTATAGATTTCAATTTTTAATTTTTATATGCAACTTTGGTTTTTCAAATATATAGGAAGATGATTGTACAGTTTAATTCCAGTATGTTTAAATGATTTCTCAAAGAGATTGTTTTTTGAAAGCTCACATGCAGATTATTTTTATATCTAGTATTATATGTATGTATCTCAGCATTGGTTGAGAGACATGTTATATGTTTGTTAACATGAACTAGTAGTTCTTTTATGTATAAACATGGTAATGCTAGAATATTTAATTTTTTAAAGTGCTCACAACAATTTTCTGTGTTAGATATTCCCATGATTATTCTTATGGACTTTTTTTGCAGTTTGAGAATTAAATTACTGTTAACTGAGTTACCCCACAATACAATCCCATATGATATCTGTGAGTGGAAATACACAAAATAGCAGGTTCTTAGAGTCTCTGTTGAAACTCTTTTATTTAACTGGTACAGGAGAACATTTATTTTTCACTGAATTTAATGGCTAGTTTTTTAATATGCTTATGCCAGCTTAGGCTACTATGAATCCATAGGCCCAAGAACTTTGTGTGGGTTACATTTTCCAGAGATTTCAATCCCAATTTGATTTTGAAGTCCACAGAGGTCTTGCATATTTTCTGATGAAGTTCATTGTCACAGATTTATCTTCATTAAGCACTAGTTGTTGGATTTAAACCAATTTAGAATCTAAGTGGCTGAGATGCTTTAATTTAGGTTCTCCTTGAATTTCCTTCCAATGAAAATGCAAATAGGGTCATGAATACTTGATTGTTTTTATATGTTGAGGTAAATCATTGATGTAGAGTAAAATAAGACGAGACCTAAAATCAAGCCTTGTGGAACTCCAGCTTGAAGTTCTCTTCTTTGAGATTGTTAGGTTCCATGTGGTCGATCTCTACTACTTTATCTCTTTTGCTAAGGTATGATTTAGACCAATTTAATGCAGCACCTCTGACTCTGCTTTTGTGCAGTTTGCTTAGTAGTATTTTGTGGTCAACCATGTCAAAAGTTTTGATAAGATTCAGGAATAGTCTCATGCCTAGCTTGCGTTTGTCTCGAACATCGTCATGTCATTAACAAAATTCATTATAGCCATGTTAGTGGATTTGTTGATTTCAAATCAAAACTTTCAAACATTGATAATATTGTACTTTTTTAGGAACTTTAAAGCCTGTTTTTACATTAGTTTTTCCAATATTTTTAAGAAGGCTGATGGTGTTGCTATTGGTCTGTAATTGTTAGCATCTTGTTGGTTGCTCTTTTTGAAGATGGGTTTAATTTTTGCCATTTTCAAATCTTGAGGAAATACTCCACTTTCTGTGGAATGGTTAGGTAGATAACATAATGGCTTGATAAAATATTTGCTACAGTTTTTTATTATAAAGTTTGAACTTCTGTCTAGTGCTTCAGATTTTTTGTTCTTTACAGTTTTAATTATATTTAGTACTTTGTCTTCATTTGTTGGTTCCAGAAACAGTGAATGTGTGTTAAAAAGCTCATGCACAAAATTTTCAATTCCTTTTGCATTATTGCTGTTTTGTATATTTACAGTAATTTTAGTAAAGTGTTCATTCAAAATATTTGCTACTTCTCCAGGGTTATTTACTGTAGTATTACCTTTCAGTAGCTATATATTTTTAAAAGAGAAGAATTTGGGATTCGTTTCCATTTTGATTAATTCCCACATTACTTTTTGTTTGTTGACAGATCTATTAATCTTTTTTGAATTATCCAGTGTTTTAGCAGCTTCAATTAGTTGCTTGTATATTTGTTTACACTTTTTGTAGTAAGCAATTGATGCTTGAGAAACATTTTTCCTTTTAATTTGTTCGCTTAGTAATCTTAAGTCTATCCCGGGATATTTTTATGCCTTTAGTTATTCAGTTGGATGTTTTGCATTTCCCTTTTACTTTACCCAAAAGAAAAATCATGTAACAGTAGTATTTAAAGGTATTTATGAATTTAAAGGTTATTTATTCTGTTTTTTCTAAGTGTACATCCTCCCAGGTTTCTTTTTCTAGTAGATATTTCAAGTATTCTAAATTAGATTGATTCATCTGGCACACTTTTTTGTGGAAGGGGATGCCATCGTCATAATTTTTCTTTAATCCCAAACTAAATGTGATTGCCTGAGCATAATGATCAGATAAACCAGTTTTGAAAACATTAATATCACTTGGGCCTAGATTGCAACTTATCGCTATCAGAAAATGGATTCTTAGCAGAAATAGTAAACAAGAACATATACAGAGCCAAAAATAGAAAGAGAATAAAATAGGTTAGCAGACTCATTCAAAGTGATGAAGAAAGTAAACTTTTCAGAAAGTGCACATATTAAGCTAACAGCTTTCTCCAAATTCCAGAGGATCTTTAAATGACACATTTTGGCCCCAAAATCACATTGTATACAAAATTAAAAGATGACATTCCAAAGGAAAACAAGCCAGGAATATACCAGTTTAGATGCTATGACTGTGACAAAATCTACATTGGGGAAACTAGAAAAAAAAAAAAACAGAAACCTAAGAGCAAAAGAACTCCTCAGAAACATAAAACAAAAGCAAGCAGACAAATCAGCAGTAGTGTGGCATTTTTGGAAAGTCCCACACACCATAAATAGAAATTTGAAAATACTAAAAAACACTACAAGACAAACACAGTTAACAATTTGGGAAAACCTTTATATATGGACAAACAGTACCCACATTTTCAATTTTGAAATCCTGCCAGGCGACCTAGTGATGCAGAGGTTCATCTAATCACCATGTTCAACCACCACGATGGACAATACTGTAGTCTTGTGGGCATTGACAGTAAAAGCACATAGCTTCAAAAACATGTCTTTCATTTAAAGAATAGTAAGTGAAATAGTGTTAAAAAAATTACTTGCTAATTAAATTCAATGACCAGATTGGTAGGTTAACTACATTATATAACTTTCCATTAATGCATCATTATATACTTCAAAAATCTGCCTGGCAATTTCTTCATATGCCATCATCATCATCATCATCATCATCATCATCATCATCATCATCATCCTGTTATGATAATCCACAGAACCTAACAACATACAGATATGGCCAGCTTTCACATAACTTAATCAGTTTGCATACAACATTCATTGTCTGGGTGGCCATTTTTGTTTATTTGTTGCTTTTAGTCATGTTGCAGATTTCATGATGCACCATAAAAACTCATATTTCCTTAGCCAGATGCATCAAGATCATTGCCAAATCTTTGACACTTTAGAGCATGTCCTTATTTGCTGTCATGGCTTTTATAGACTTTAAAGGTATTAGAAGCAATTTGATAAACATTTGATCATGTACAAGTAGCTTTTTGCTTATTATATTTCTACTTTTCCTTATTCAAAATTCCTTCCTTCTTCGAAAATTCTTTGCATAGTTATATTCCACTTTCCTCTCCTGTTCTAGCATTAAAGTCTCCCATCAAAATAAAGTGTATATTTATATTTTCTTCCAAGTCCTCTTCTATTCTCATAAAAAATTATGATTCTGATGGATTGTAAACTACCACTATTCCTATGTTTATGTTTACCTTAGTCACATTTGCTTAACTGTAAGCCATAACACTTTGTTGATACTATTTTCTGCTAACTCTATGTCAATGATTATTTCCATACCTTTTCCTATAAATAGGGACACTCAAATTTTGCAACTCGCGAAACTCGCGAAAATTTTTAAAATGCTTAAAATTAGGGAATAAATGTATACGAAGACATATTTGATTAATTTAAATACTTTTTGACACACCATCTACTCGCGAAATTTTGAAATTTCCGCTCTATATACGAATTTTAAGGTTCACTCGCAAATTTTATCGCATATAGCAAAAAGATCACACATTCTTGTTATCAAATTTCGGTTAACATTTTTTGCTTCCAGCTTAAGCTTTGTTAAGTGCCGTGGGAGTCTGTTAGCACGGTATTGGCTATCTTGTCAGCGTTCGATCGATAACAACTGCAGTCTGCAGTATCGGCAGACCAGCGAAGCCGTTGAACCAGCGAGATAGGAGCGCTCATATCTGGTATGCGCTGTGCACGCATTCTGTTACTACCCTAAGTAACTTCTTCTACGCGTATCCCACTAGTTCCTGTTCACCCATGCGTTCAGTTTGTTTTAACTAGCAGTAGCGTAGTTCTGAAATATCGTACAGCATGCCACCGAAAGTGAGCTTAGATGAGCGGGTAAAGCAATTCTCGCAGGACGGAATGAAGAGGTCGGGAGAAATAATGCTTTGCAGCTTTTGCAATAAAAGAATTCCATATGAAACTTCGGATGCTGTAAAAAAACATATTGCTAGCCAGAAACACGTGGATGCAACGAAAACGCGTAAGCGACAAAGAACAATGTTCGAGGCGGCTGAATGTTCAAAAGGAGCAAAGGTATGTAATTTCCACATTTTCTGCATTTATCTACTTCAATTCTGTGACAATTTTTATTTTGTTACTTAGAGTTTGAAACTTGTGTGTAAAGAATTAAAGGTGCATTACCTATCTAAAATTAAATGCCAGTTTACTTCCTTTTAAAGCACATGTTTTTAGAAATCAGAATATTATTTGGCTAATAGTAAAATATCGTGTGTAGTTGCACTCTTCGCTTAATCGCATATACTTATTTTGCTCAGTTATATGTTTTACATGATTTTATATCATATTTCAAATTTATTTTGGTTTATAACTTGACATCGGGTGTATAACACAACGCTACTTTAGGTTCGCGGTGATTTAGCCGGTTGTATGACGCACGTTGAGGGACATGCGAGCACGCTCTCACAGATATGAAGTGTAGCATACAAAATACGCGGGTAGGACATAATTTTTAGTTCTGTTAGGCCTGTTGCCGTTGAAAGTTAAAGCCTCCGATATCACCAAAGAAGTTAAAGGGGGCTATAAAAATGAAAAATAAGGCAACAAAAGACATATTATAAAAAGGAACATAAACTGCAGCATTTTAATCTCAAAGAATCAATCTTAGAGATTCGCTTTCAAGATTTAACACATTTAAAAAGACATTTTGCAAAAGTTCTGGTCTATGCTTATATGTTTTCTTTTCTACTTTTACCAGGCTGCCAAACTGGATTTTGTCACTTCCACGGTTGAAATGATGATTTCAACCAATATTCCATTGGAGAAGGCAGATCACCCAGCCTTCAAGGAATGGGTGAAGAAGAACGTTATTGGCGGTGGAGACCTTCCAGGAAGCAATGTTCTCCGTAGAGAATATTTACCTCTCTTGGCAAACTCCAGGAAGGAAAAAGTTGTTGCAGCCCTACAGAACAAGAAGGTTGCTGTTATGGCTGACGAAACAACAGACAATATGGGCAGGGCAATTTTCGTTGTTCTGCTGTCTACAGTGGAGCCCTCCAGATCGCAGGAGCAATATGTGGCTGCTGACACTTCACTGGAGGTAGTGAATGGACGGTCCTGTGCTCGAACAATTACCGAGGCACTACGGAACACAGGGGTAAACTTTGACCAAGTAGTGGCATTAGTAAGTGACTCAGCCAGTTATATGACCTCCTGTTATGCTGGGTTATCACTTCTCCTGCCAGATAAGTCCCTACATATTCAGTGCTGGGCACACAAAATAAATCTGATTGGTGTGGTGATGAAGGACTACTTGTCATCGCTAAATAAACTAGTCATTTCAGTCAAGCAGACTTTTCTGCATGCCCGGAAAAAAAGATATGCATTTCGGCAATTCATGCAGGAGAAAGGATCTGCAGCAGGAATGTTTCCAATTCCAGTGGCCACAAGATGGAATTCCTGGGTGGAAGCAGTTGAGTGGATGGCAGATAACTGGACCGTTCTTTTTGATTTTTTTCGCTCCATTGGTGGCAGAGAGTCATTTACTGCAGCATCTTCACACCTGCAGAATATTACTGATTCTGAGCTACAGATGCTTTATGTGCAAGCTCTGTTTGTGAAATCTTTAGCTTCAGCGATGAAGCAATTGTTGCTCAGCCTGGGAACAAATTCCAAACCGATGGCTGCAGAAGTGTATCCCAAACTTCAGAATTTGAAGAAGCGCTTACAAATAGTTGCTGCCGGAACTTTCAGTGACAGAGTTCAGGAGGAGCTTGATGCCCTGAAAGTAAATCTCAGGGGAAGTTCGATGCAGGACATAAAAATTGCAGCAGGCCATATGCATACCAAGCTGGACAATCTTATGTTGGGGGACCCTGCCCGTGCATTTTTGGAGCCTGTGGCTGCACTCTTCTACAGGCAGAATGTGCTGTCACAGCCTGCTGCAGGAGACGAGCTGAAAACCCTTTTCCACAAAGTACCATCAATGAAGGGTATTCCCATCGATGAAGGACTGCATGCTTACAGGGATCTTCAGGATATTCTGAAGAGCAATGTAAATATATCAGTAGAAGATGCTCTTCATGCAATGCGTGATGATCATCAACTTTTTGTTGATGGTGCCTTAAGGGCGCTGTGGGTTCCTGTCTCAAACGTGAACTGTGAAAGGTTTTTTTCCAACTTTTCGTGTGTGTTGACGGACCTCAGAACAAATCTCACAATCACAAACTTGGAGATGCTATCAGCTTATAATTATGAAAGTAAACCATAAGAGTGTGTGTAAATTATGCTTGCTATTAGCGTTTTTATATTTTAGATTGTATAAATTAATTATGCATTTATTTCTATTTTTGTAGGTGAGTAAGTAAATATCGAAGAATTACCGTATCCAAGAATTTTCCTTTCTAACTCAAGAATTTTACCTACTCACTCAAGAATTTTCTCTCTTATTACTCAAGAATTTAGCAACATTTTATTCAAGAAATTTGAGTGTCCCTACCTATAAATAAGCGTATCCCTCCTGATGCTCTCCCCATCATATCTTTTGCTCGTGTTTTTCCTTATAAATTTGAAGTATTTTATCTCTACTGATTCCTTTTATCCTAACTCTGTCTTTTTGATACCCTTACAATGTCCATATTTTGCAATATGTTTGCATCTTACCATTGTATGTCTTTTTTAAATCCATGACGTCTGTAGTGGACCGAGATGGGGGACGCAGCGGCCGGGCGGTAGGCCAAGGTTCCCCGTGAGCTGTCGTGCCATGGAGTTATTATTATGTCTTTTTTAAGCCTTTCTACATTCCAGTTCATCACATTCAACCCTTTTCCTTATTTGTTTTTTCATTTATCTTGAAATTTGAATTGCTACATTGCTTTCCTTAGCTTGTGTTATTATGTGTTGCTCCACCTTCCTTCCCACCTATAGTTTGAATTATGCTATACACCTTCGATAATGTCTCCTTTTTTTCTATCTCCTTCACCTATTTAAGCTTACCACGTATATTATTTTGTCATATAACACTCCTCCCCACACTTGTTGCTTAGGATGCTGCTCTGTTCTCCTCCTCTCCTCGTGTCTGCCCCTCTTCCTTCTATCAATGTCATTCCCTCACATGCCCAACTCACCAGTGTTGTCACTTAATTCCCCTCCTGATCTACTATCTTTTCCTCTTGGCTTCCCCCTGTATGTTCTTGGATTACCTTCTCCCCAGTTGTCCCTTCTTGTTCTGATCCTGGTATCCCTCTCCTCATTTGCCGGTCATTCCAGCTTTGGCTGTCTCATTTTGCTTAGTTTGTTGGCCTACTTTTTCTCCTGCCGTGTGCTTTCTTGCACATCATGCATTTTCCTGCATTCATGCCTCCTTACGTTAATACTCCATATTTCACCTTCCATGAATAAATTTAGTCCATTAATCATGCTATCGGCCCTTTGTTTTTTTCATCATTCAAATTAACACTTTTGAAGTTCATGTTCTCTTGTAAAGTCTTGTTCAATAAAAATGTTTATACCTTTAAGTTTTCTTACATTTCTTAATATTTCATATTGTTTCCCATTGTCACTACTATTTGATTATAATTGTCCTCAACTTCCCAGCTGTATATTTTTATTTTGAGCCCCTCTTTTAAGGTATGATATACTCCTATTATTTCCTCCAGGTTTCTGTTGTCTTCTCTCATACCAAAAATTGTACAGTATTTCTTCTACTGTCGGGTTTCTTACTGTAATCTGATGTCCGCTGGTCCAGTTCCTCTCTTTGTAGTTTTTTTGTGCTTTTCAGTTCTTTTGTGTTCATTTTTTGGTCCAGTTCTTTTCCCATCCCTTCTATCAATCCCATCAAACTGTTCAGTTCTGTCAGTCCTAGGTTTTGTTCCACTCCTTGATTTATAAATGGTGTTGCTCTTATTGCAGTCATCTTTGCTTGAAACTGTAGTTTTATCTTAGTATCTTTAATTATTTTTCTTCTGAAATTTTCAGTTCTAGCTCTGTACATTGTAAATCTAAACCCATCATGTTTTGTCTTCACCTGCTCTCATCTCTCAACCTTCCCTTTTGCTGCTGTCACTAGACTTCTGAAGGAAAGTATAATTAGAGGTGTGTGGATTCAGAACGAGAGAAGGTGACACCTTCATTTATGGTTCAACACTGAAGAAATGATAGGAATTGGTGTTGAATTTACTAGGCAGTTGTTAATTATTTAAAGAGCATTACTAAGATATTTTAAAAACATATTTTAATTAGAAAATCATACCATAGATACCAGAAATTACAACTTCAACATTCTGGTGTTTCATTCTCTCAGCCGCCCTAAAATTATATGAGGCTGCAACAACTGAAGATATGTCATTTACCCATAACAATATCTGAAGAAGTACTTGTCAATCCAGGTGGCAGATTGCAGCAAGGCCCTTCTTCTTTTCAGGTAATTGCAGGTCAAGGGGAGTGAGTAGTAAGGGCATGAATGGAATGATTGACATCTTATCTCAGGGTATGTTTCCAATGCTCAGCAACAAAAAGATGTGTTATGCTTAAAACAGATTTATTCACACCCACATTCTTTAACCATTCTTGTTAGTTTCACTCCTACCATGTTATTCCTGACCACAAAAAAATGTGTAGCTTGGCATCTATGGCCGGCTTGGTCTAGTGTTCACTATGAAATTGTTTTGCTGCCACATAAAGTATTCAATATTCATGAGATTAATGCGAGGGGACTATTTTCACTTTAAAAGTTCCATGTCAGCTCTGGCATGATTTCAAATTCCCAGTTACAAGCACAAATTAAGAGATTACATTATCTGTATTAGTTATGATGTTTTATTCCACAAGTTTTTAACATGTTCACCTGGGAACAGATGCAACTGCCCCAAAGACCAGCTTTTCTGAGACCTCTCTCTGGACTTTGGCAGAATTCCCCTTTCTTTAAAAACACATCACCCCTAAGTGACAGCCTGGTGCCTGCCTAATTCCAGAATGTGACATCTGTTTGTGAACCTCCGTAGGCCATATGTATTTGATACAAAACTACATAATATGAATATCATTTCATTAAAATATTTCACTTGGCATCTGGCCTTGCATGAGAGAAACTTCACTGCTTTTTTTAACACTTATTTTATCATGCATTGGTCATTACAGTTACGCACTATGATGCATAGTTCAATATATACTTATTAATGAGCTTGATTCAACTGTTACATATAAACAAAATTGTTTCTTTGTAATCATGTGCGCATGACATGCAGTCCTAATGACTTATCTGTTTATTCATTTTAGTTATCCACCATTTTCTTTAACATTCCGAGTTTGTTTGTTTACTTATTTAAATTTTCAGTCAGTTATTCTATTGCAAATATCCTTGTCAATCTTATTAATCTGCAAACAGCTCACTGTCCCTTAATGTATGTAAGATGTTAACATAAGCTTCTTAATCACCTTGAACAATAAAATATTACAGTCTCTCTCTTAATCTTTCCCATTTTAATATCCATAGTTTCAAATGCCTTATTAAATTTCTGAATGATTATGCAGAACTCATTCCATAAATTCTCCATTGTATACCATATTTTTTGGACGTTAAGATGCACTTTTTTCCTTATAAAATAATGTCTAAAATTTAAGGTTCAAAACTCACATGTGAAAGCAGCTAAATTAACTGATAGATTGAGCAATACATGGATCATTAGCAAGGGAATGTGAGCTGCCACTAATTGAGGTTCAAGGTTCAACATAGCATAAAGCACCATTAGAAGAATATGAGCCTTAATGACAGACATAACTAATAGCAGTTTTACCCTATAACAGGTTAAAGAATGCGATAGCAAGGAAACTTTTCTCTCAGTGCCCCTTTCTTTTATTTTCAGTTGCCAGTAACAAGTGTACCATTGTGAAAACAACATTCAGTTTTGAATTTTTCTAAGCTCTTAGTGTCGGTATACGATGCCGCCTAAACAGAAGAGATTCTCATACAGTGTTGCATTCAAATTAGAAGTTGTGCAATATGCCAAAGAGCACGGTAATAGGGCAGTAGAAAGGTATTTTGGGCCCCCACCAAATGAGAAAATGATCTGCGGAAAGTGAAAATTCAGATGTGAGTGAAAGTGAAAATGAAGTCTAAAAGATATTTTTGTTGTGCTTCAAAACAGAGAGAAATGTATGGGATACCTCCATCATGTAAGTAATAGAGAATAAAACCTTTATTATTCTTATTTCAAAATTTTTTTAACAAATTCATGCCTGTGTCTTATGGTTCGGAGTGTCTTGTGGTCTGAAAAATATGGTAGTATAGTTTTCCTAACGTTGAAGGATGGGGATGGTTCTTAAACAATACTTTATCACCATCTTGTGGGTTCCAGGTTTTATCATTTCTTTTCTTCCTGCCTCATTGTATGCTTGGGCATTCTCTGCACCTAAAGTATTTAAACATGAGCATCCTTGTGTTTGGTAACCATGTTAAAAACATCTTTTGTGACCATATTAGAGGATGCAATACCCTCTTCAGTTTAAATATTGGTTATTTGATGGGTTTGGGACTGATGTTACTACTTGTGCACCTTGATTTTTTTTGAGTGGGCATGGGTCTCGCTGGCTCCATTGTAGTGAGTTTCTCTCACTGTCCTTGTACGGGGTCCTGGGTTCGATCACTGCAGGCTGTTAGAATAAGTGCACCTTCAACCCATGGCTTGTATAATTTTGCATGTTTATATCTACCTCGTCAATTATAGTCAATAATATTAATGTAATGGGAGCTGGCATTTTGTGAATGGTTTTGTCTTTCAAACATGTGTTCATTCTTTGGTCTATTGTGCTTTTGGGTGTCTCTTGGGGTCTGATTTCTATATCTATCCCTACCAGTATAAGGATCTGGCCTTTGTTGCTTTTCACTGGCTCATGCACCCATCTCATTAAAATTTATACTTATGATTTAGTGATTTCTGATTCCAATTACTGCTTCCCTCATTTCCCCTTAATGGCTCTGGAAAGTTGTTAGTAGTTGTAATACTGCTGCCATAGTTCTAGGTTTTGCAACAACCAGATGGTTTCTGATTTGCTCATTGAAAATGTAAGCCATTAATCAGATAAATTCTTCTTTTCTCATTGATGGTTCAAAGAGTTGGCTCTGTTGTGCCAGTTTTAGAAAATAGCCAACCAACACCTCATTGTGATGTGGTGTCTCCCATTTTTAATCTGGATGCACACAGCATATTGGGTGCTGCAATTCCAGTATTTGCTAAGAAAATCTTACTAAAACTGGATGTAATATATGTAATCACCCAGCATTAATATACACCACATTAAAGAGTGGTCTAATAAACTCCTTCTAATTAAAAGCATTTAATAATATTCAGGGATACCCTTTAATGCGAAATCTGCCTCCACATCCATAATGTAATGGTGATTATTTTCATGGTAGTCATCATATTTTGGGATCAATATTTCATTTAGCAATTGGTATGGCACAGACACGTGATTATTTAAGCACATAACTGAATTCAAAATCTTCTCGGGCTTCTAGCCAGGTAAAAACTTGGCTTGACACCAATGTTTCGAAGAAGTGCATCTTCCTCGTCTTCAGGGCGAACTGATCAGAGGAAGATGCACTTCTTCGAAACGTTGGTGTCAAGCCAAGTTTTTACCTGGCTAGAAGCCCAAGAAGATTTTGAATAAACACGTCGCCAGGAAAGCTTCAGTTCTTATTTCACATAACTGAAGTTACATTTGCATCAACATTACTGGTTGTTAAAGGAGAAAATGCACCAGCCTGCATTCTCTCCACTGATGCTATATTTCCAGAATCATCAGGCGAGTTAGCCAAACACATATTCTGACTTGAATTAACTATTAAACTCATTTCATGCCTTTGAGCATTGCTGCTTAGTTCTTTTAGTTCACATGATGTTTCTTCCAATCTATGGTTTATTGGCTGCTGAATACCAAAACATTGTGCAATTGAGTCTTAATTTGTTTATTTTGTTTGCGCAAAAATCTGTTTTATGATGAATAATCTTTTTGACCACCATCCTTTTGGCTTCTAAATTTATTTCTAGCATGTGCTGTCTCTTCTGCACAATTGTTCTGAATTCAGCACTTAACATTTCTTGAGTTTCTAAATCACTACTTCTAACTTCCACCACTTGTGCCATAAGTTTTTCAAACTCGTGCTGTGATTGTTTCACCTCAGCTCTAACAGAAAATCTTCCTGCATTGCATTCTGGGAAATTCTAATTTTATCTAAATGTTTCTGAATTCTTTGCTGTCCCTTTAATCTGACCCTTATCGTATTTATTTATCTTCCAAAATATTATATTGACTTTTCAAAATTTCATTTAAGCTGTCTTCTAACGCTTTACTTTGATTCTGTAATTTTTTGTCTTGGTTTGGGAAACTGTCATTTAATCTCTCTTCTATTGATTTGTTGTGATTTTGTGATTGTTTGTTTTCTTCCATTATTTTCTTATATAAATTAGCAAGCATTTGCAGAATGACTATTGTAAGATTGCTTTCTGTCATTGTCTCTGTTATCTGTATGTCTCTTGGAATATTTATTTCATTATTCTCTACCTGGCTTACCTGTATATTCCCAGTGTCAAGTATTTCCTCTTCCATTTATTTGGAGTTTACGATTCCTTTCAAAATTGTTTTTATTTTTGAGCCATATCAAATGAGGTTGATTCTGTATTAACAGGTTGCTGCCACTGGCCAACACCTGAACTGAACGGAAGGTAGACTTGGAATAAAACCAAATATCATATTATTCCTTGTAAATAAATATAAAATGAACATTTTAGTATTAGTTTCTTTCATTGTGCTTAATTTAAATGGATTAAATGTTAATTCAAAGTGGAAGTCAGACATTAATTGAACTTTTGGTTCCAAAGCATCTTTAAATAAAGTGTTTAGGTAAATGCTTGGTACTTAAGTTTACTGATAGCATCAAATAGTGAAGATAAATATGATAATTATTACATTTATAAGACAAGTAATCGATAAAATGTAAATATAAATCTATTATCAGTGTAAATATTCTTCATAGCATTATTATTACACAACCATTATCACAACCTCATAGCATATTGAAGATAAACGATAAAAATTATGTAAACAAATTATGTTACTTTGTCATACAACTTTACTGCACACATTTAACACAAGGGATATAGATAAACATTTGTCAAGTATAATTTATTATTTGTAATTGGTTATGTACATATTTACTTTATTAAAATTATAAAATCATAAATGTTCTTTACTTTGGGCGGCTGGTACTGTCTGCTCCATAAGTTGTTGGTACCTGGGTGCTAATAAATCCCCTCTGTTGCTTTCACTGCTGACAATGGCCAGGATTTGTTGCTTATAGCATTATTCCTCTGCTGGTTTTAATTCTGTTATTCTCTCAAAGTCTACATTGGAAGTTGGTCCCATGTTAGGTGCCATTTTGCAGCAGGATCCTTCTTAATGTTGAGTAATTGTGAAATAAGGGGAGTTGAGTACATACATGAATAGAACGATTGACATCTTATCTCAAGACATGTCTTCAATGTCCAACAACAAAAAGATGCAGTATGCTTAAACAAGTATATTTACAAATATTTTTTTTATTTATTTGTACTAAGTACCCATACAAAGAATACGGCAATCATCAGCCTATGCTGTATTCTAAACCCATGTTTTCTTTTGTATCTAGTATATCTTTGTTTTCTTGTTAATACCAATACCTACTACTACTAACAATAATAATATTAATATGATAAATAATTAGAATAGTGTTTCATACTTGTCCCAATGGTGACAAGTAATGAGGATTTAAGACAGGCACATGTTTAAGATCATAATACCTATTAAACTTGTGTTTTAACATTCCATAGACTTAATGTTTCTTTTGCCCCCTTTCTATAAACCACAACTATTTTGTTTCTAACTTTGGTCAAATACTCCCCTGCCTTCTTACTATTTTTGCTAAAAAGTTTAATTAAGGCTACCTTTATGTCTCATTTCATCCATTTTCTATCTATACCTATCCTCCACAGCTCTGTCCCTTTACATTCAAAAATTATATGTTCCTTATCTTCCTTTCTTCCACATATTGGACATAAATTTTGTTGAAAGCCTTTTCTCATCCCTTTTAATCCCCACTTCACCCCATCTGAACCCAAGCAATGCTCTCTCTTTGATCCTTATTTAATTTGTCCATATATTCTTCTCTTTCCCATGTATTTTTTATTTGTAAATACAATTCTAGAGATATTTTATTCCCTATGTTCTTAAACAATTCTTGCATTTCTATATCTTCAAATCTCCTCCTAGCACCTTTATAAAACACATTTATATTGTTTTTTCCTCCTCCTCCCCCAAATTTCTCCTGGTCCATTTTCTCGTAGATAGTTTGTATACTGTAACTCTATCCATTTTTCCTTAAATTCTTCTCTTGAAATTCTAAGCATTGCCTCAACAAATTTCCATCTAAATTCAGTATTCTATACCTGTATTTAAGGGCTCTCTTCATTATCATACCTTTCCTTCCTGCTCTTCCCATTTCAATTTGAGCAAATTCCTTTACTGTTGCATTTGGTAAGCCTAAAACTACAGAACATCCTATACACCGTGTCCACCACTTCCCATCCACCATCTAGTCCCCATATTTCAACTCCATATTACATTTTTGCCTCAACTACCATATATATTCTTTCTAGCCATTTGACATTTATATCTGGTATCCTATACTTACACCTTCTAACTGCAGCCAATGCTCCTTTCCCTTTTACTAGAACCAGCTTCTGTTTCTCCTATTTCCCACCCCCATTAACTTTGCCCCCTAAATATACACAATTTCTAACCACATATTCCATTACCTCTTTCTTCCACTTTCCGTACTTGCCCAATTTTGCCCCCTTCTTGAAAATTGTAATTTGAGTCCTTTGGTGTACTCTCAAGTCCATTGTTCACAGTACTTATCAATTTGCTGCATGGATTACTTTAACCCAATTATTGGGATGTATCCTACAACTAAATTGTTTGCAATTAACTGGTATAGCTTTTTCCTATCTCTTTAAGTATGTTGTTTATGAACAGGTTGAATAGCACAGGACTTAATTTACACACTTGTCCGAACCCCTTCCTTGGACTTATTTCTTTTACCATTCCTGCTCCTACTCTCATGTAAAATATGTTCTCCTTGACTTTAAAGCTATGGCTTTAAGAATATTTACTGTGTGCTAGCTTCTCCCTAGCTCAAAAGTTTATACTATAATAATTCTAGCTTAGTCCGGTCGTACGCTTTCTCGAAGTCTACAAATACCATATACAGTTTTCCCCTTTTTTTCTTTTAAATACTTGTCCACTTGTGTTTTAATTATGAATAAATTGTCTGTCATTCTTCTCCACATATGAAAACCCATTGGAAAATCTGAAATAATGTTACATTCCTCTACCCAATTTTGCAGCCTATTTGTTAGGATTCCTGTAAAGATTTTTCCAACATTTGATAGTAGAGCTATACCTCTGTAAACTGTTCAGTTTGTCTGCACTCCCTTTGCCTTTGTGTATAGGCTGAATTATTGCTTTCCTCCAATATTTTGGTATATTTCCCTTTGTTTTGATTGAATTGAACAAACCTGTAGGAAGTTTTATTCTGTTTACATCACTACACCATTCCTTTATAAATTTTGGAGGGATCCCATCTATTCCTGTTGCTCTATTCTTTTTCATTAAAGTCACTTGTCTAACCACCTCTTCAACCCTCACTTCAACATCTAATATTTCTATGTAGTTTGTCCCAAAATCCACTCTTGGTTTTACCTTGAAAACACAGTCCTCCTCAAATGGCTTTTTGAAGTATTCCAATCATTCTTGTTATTCCTGGTTTTACGAACATTTGTAACTTTGCTTCTATGGCCAAGTCCATATACTGTGTTCGCTTTATAAGTTATATGACAGCTATAGTGTGATTTGAAATTCCATTTCAAGCACAAATTATAAAAGCACATTATAGTGTGTGTCAATTACAAAGTTTTATATCCATGAGTTTTTAACATACATGTTTGCCTAGGAACAGATGCGACTGCCCATGAGACCACTTCTCAGCAGCTTCTCTCTGGAGCTGAGCAGAATTCCCCTCAGTCAAAATAACACAGCTTGGCTGCTTCTTGAGTCTGACATATGTTTGCAAACCTCCATGGGTCACATGTACTTAATACAAAACTACTAAATATGAATGTCCCATTTAACATAGTTAAGCTTTCTCTGTCTTTGTAGCTGACCTTGGCCCAGAATGGCAGTGCTTAGGAGTACTTAAATGTGATAATCCCATATTGACAGATTTAATGGCATGTAAAACAAGATCTCCTGCAGGACACTTGTACCATACTGATGAACTTGGTATTATTGTGTCAATAGCCAGATGCTAGCATGGATAAATCATAGTGACAACTATGAATTTGAAGATAATTGACTAAGATCAAGCTTATTGAATTAATGCAGAGATTTCTGTCCTCTTAGATCTTATTTGGTAATATTCACACTTTGCTTCCTTTAAAATGGAATAGCCATTTTCACTAAGTACATGGAAATTATTAATGCATTCAATTGAAAGTTTGTGTGGTGGATAAGTTGAAAAGAACAGTTCTGAATAAAACAAAATCTCAAATGATTTTTAGTATGCAGATTGGCAGTTCTGATGGTGATTCTTCTTGCTCAGTGACAAAGTATGTTGTGATTTATAAGCATTTATCTGATTTCTCAAATTTGAGTTATATTTACCTTTCAGATACTAATTTTACTGTGTTGAAGTTAATTAGTGTAGATGTTCTATCATGATTTCCATGGGGCAGGTTTATATAAATGCATAACAAAGAAACAACCATTACAGAGTATAATTACTGCTACAAATAAGTAAATAAACATTGTCTTCATTAATCAAAATGAAAGCAGTTGGGTATTATAATCATAGCATTATTGTAACCATTATTAATATTTTATGCAAAAATAATGATTCAGCATTTATTTTTTGGCTGTGGATATATTAAGTTAATAAATATTTTTGTCTCATTAGAATTACTGACCAATTGTGAGTGCGAAATTAGGAGCCAGAGTACTACGAAGTTAACAGCAAATGACAGCTTCATTTACATTATGTAATCTATTGATATAGCCTGAGCATTGAAATAATAGAGGCTTACAATTCTTGCAATGTACTGGGCTTTCCATAGGGTGAAAAACTCAAGAAATCTGTGTAATAAGGGCAGAGATTCATTTTAATAAAACTAACAATGCATGATATTTGACATTGTTAACAAAAGGCAGAGGTATACTTAACCATCAATTCTAATAATACTAATATTGCATGTGACTCAGGGTGTTTGAAAAGGGAAATGTGCATCAAGAATCATGAGGGGGGATTATATAATGTTGTTTGACTGATCTATTAGTGACCTTAGGCCAAGTTCCTGCTCTAAATTTGCCATTGTTTGCAAATATATCAAAAAATTATGTCAGTTGAGCAAGAGAAACTGGGGCCAAAGTCACGCCAATGGGCTATAATTGCCCTATGTTATGGAAGATTGAACTAATTTAATCATCTTGATGATTTGGAAGGCACTCAACCATGACTGCATGGTAGTGTGAATAAAGCTACATAAACTTTTGAGTTTTCAGTAACCACTGCATTTTCTATGAATATTATTTTTCAAATACTACTTTTGTTTGGCAACATAAAGGGAGCAGTGGAATGAGAGTTTAATAGTTAAAAATCATTTCAATGCACCAGCTAACAAAATCCTGGTACATAGCTTTTTACAGCCAATGGAAAACCATGCCTTCTTTATTAAAAGTTACTTTTATGGGTGAAACTTTGTGTTACTATGGCATAAAGTTGAATTATCCTATAAAAAGAGAGGAACATGATGCTTATTTGCAAACTTTTCAAATCTAGTATCTTGGTTTGAACAAGCCATGTTCTCAAAATTCATTAAAATATCCCTGAAATCTCTAACATAGTTCTCTTAAAAAATGCTGTAAAAGCAAGCATTCCCTGCCAAAACTATTTTTAAACTTTCTATGGTTTCAACATAATTCTGTCCATTAGTTGGGAAACTTTCAACCACTTCTCTGACATGAGAAAATTTATGCAGTAGTCTCCACTAGATGCTAAAATTTATCTGTAATACAATGTCTTGTCTTTAAACTGATCCCAAAACAGCAACCAATGTATCATCATCATCATCATCATCATCATCAAATTTTCTAAGCTCCATTTGGTGGTTTGACTTCCCAGCAATTCACACATCATATGTAAGTCTGCTGTCAAAGTAGTTACTTCTTTCATACTCGCCTCCATATCCAGGAACTACAAGGCAGCATTCTTCCTACACATCAAGTTTTCAAACTTAAGATCTTACCATTTATAGTAGTAGGAGTAGTAATAATAATAATAATAATAATATCAACCATTGGCAGCAAATTTTCAATTTTCTTCTGTAACAAAGAGAACTTGAATCTTTCTTCTTTTATTCATTTGCTCCATGGTCTCAGCCATAGCTTCCTTTAATCACAGTTTTAAAACTCTCAGAACACACAGTTCTGTCATAGTTGGCATAAGTGTTGTTACTTATTCTACCTATGCATCTACAAGCTTTAATTGTTTTTAGGCATATCTAACTTATTCTGGCATAAAAAAATGTGTTCCAGTCATAAACACATACATTCTAGAAAAAATGTTTACTCTTCATAAGGCAGTGAGAAATAAAATTAAAAGCTATAAATGCGTGGCATAAGACAAAAGTGCTCCTCCAGTAACAAATTTTGTTTTCTTTCTTTTACATTTAACTGAAAACTCAAATTCCAATGCCTCTAAAATGCAAAAGTAATGGTCAGGGACCTCATGCATTCACTGCTCTGGCCTGAAATCAAATCCAAAATATGATACACTATTTGGTTATTCCTTTAATAGTTTACAAGAAAATTGATTTTAATTTCCAAAGTGCCTTCTTATTTTTTTTTATTTATTTATGTACAGAACAAATCTTTTAATTGTTATAGAATCTCAGTTCTATAATCATCAATATTAAAACTATTGAGTTCAAGGTTTTGTGGCCGTAGTCCATTTGTCCAGTTCTTTTGATTAGATGATTTGCAATGCACTGTGATGAACAGACAGACCCACATATATGGAATGATGTTTTATCCATCATTTAATGGATGATGAGGGGTTGGGGTTAAGAAAACCAAGGTTATGCAGAAATTGATCACAATTTATGTATCGACACCTATATTTAATTATTTTTAGCTCTTCACCTGTATTATTTGTGTTATGTGGGCATTTCTGTATTTGACTTGCTTTCCCAGCAATCTCCTGTTCCAGTGGTTTGCAGAGGCAAGATTTTTTTTTTTTTTTTTTTTTTTTTTTTATTTATTTTAATGATACATTGACTTTCTACAGTGAGAGCAAATTTATCAGCTACAGATGTAAATTTGGGGTGCATTCATTAAGTATCATTATAGATGCTCTTGACAATAAATGCAAGGCCTTTCAGACACATGTCCCAAAGATAAATATTTATATACAAGTCAAAAAATGAAAAAATAAATGGGATTTTTGGGAAAAATTGATCAGTGGATTATGGCCACAAAACCAGAGCCTTGATCATGTAAGGTCTTCAAGACCTTATGTTTGCAAGGATATATGATTCCTGAGTTTAGTAGTTTAGTGCTATTCCATTGTGATAAGATAACATTAATGAGTACCCAATGTTCACTCACTTAAAAGATGTTTTCCCTTAGGACATCTTTTGATGAAATAAAGAACAAGACCTTTGTCCTCGTCCCTCAGCTTGGTTTAGACTGCCATCTCTGCTCAGAGATACTGCCCTGGTCTTTTAAAGATTAGAAGGTTATTCTGAAAACAAGAAGGGAAATGGCATTATAATGCATGGAGACAGCAATCGGAATCAAGATGATGACAAAGATCTTTAGAAATGTCCAAAGTAAAAGACTTTAAGTGAGATATGTGATAGTGTATACTCATTAATTTTATATTGTGCATTCTTTTATAACCCCCTTTAACGTTATGCATTTTATTAACTTATTTACTGACACACTTCATACTTTTTATTTTCAGACAAGAAGACCACCACTGAAATACACACTTTAATTTTTATTACTTTTACTTGAGTTTGCCAATTCATGTTAATTACCTGGGCTGCTCAACTTATGAATGAATATAGCCACCGTGTGCCTTCATTCCTTATTGTTTTCTGAAGAGATTTTGGCAATTTGTGCATTTAATGGTACAGCAGTTTGTAAAAGATTAAACTTCTTCAGTATTCTGTCCCATCTGTTTAAAACTTTTGTGTTATGTTTAGTTTTTTGTATTTAATTATGTTTGCTTTAAAGATTGTGTCTTATAAATTGTTTAATTTTTCTGAAACTTGTATTAATTATGTTAATTTCCATTATGTATTTCTCTTCGCATTATCTGGGCTGCAAGCAACTGATCTGAGAGAGAGAGGAGAGAGAGAGAGAGAGAGAGATCTTTAGTATTCCCGCAGATTTGTTTAAAACTTTTGTATTATTTTTAGTTTCTTGTATTTAATTACATTTACTTCAAACATTTGTGTTTTATAAATTGTTTAATTTTCTCTCAGAAACTTGTTTTCATTTTGTTTTCACTGTTAATTTCCACAACATGTATTTCAAATTTAATTTCTGTATACATTGTGTGATTAAAAGCTTGTTTCTGATAACTGTTTATTTAACCCTCTTGCATCTGAGCTTCAATTCGATCAATGGTGCTGATCTGGAATTAAATATTAAATATGGCAATGGGGGTGAAAAATGTCAGGTTTCTACCCCTTGAAGTACTAACCGTTAGAAAACAAATCCTAACTAACGTAAATTTAAGGCTAGAATGATTATTTAAAAATTGGACTTTGCCATATTAATTTCTGTTCAATAATCTACAGTTTAGAACAATTATCAGCTAGTAAATTAGTATCAAATGCATATTCAATTACATCAAAGAATAATTTTTGTATAATAATTTGAGATAAAAGATTGTACAGTTCAATCAAAATAACAGGAAAAACAACACTATAAAACTATATTCAGTCGTAAACAAAATAAGTACAAACATACTTTTAAAAATATGTTATTTTTAACTAAAGTATGCCAACGATAACTTATCGGTTTCAAAGGTGTCAGTTTTTCATTGAGAATATAAGTTCTTCAGTTGTGATATAGGTTTTCTGGCACTAGTTTTAACATTATATCATGAACATTGCTACTCTCAATTTACAGACATACATAAAAGTAATTACAGCCATCAGGATATTAAAAATAAATTGGTAATTAAAACATAAATTTTATTATAAGTTAAAAGTTTCAAGCTGCAGAAAAAATTGAGTACACAAAAATTATAAAAACAAAGTTAATGATGATATTACTTGGTTGCAAATCACTAATTTCCTTTTTATTCAGAGCAGTTATGCAAATTAATACACTTAGAGTATAATACTTTTTCAAATTTTAAGCACACTGAACACAATATTTTCTTGGTCGTGTTGTATAACTCACATTACACTGGCATTCCTGCTTCTTTTTCAATACTTTCACACAATATATGATGAAGCAGATTTATTAGCTATATCTTTGCCCATTTCTCCTCTCTTCAGAAACCACAAAGAGCTTGCTTATTCAATTACTGTTATATTAAATCAAAATCTAGTTAATTTCTTACCAGTAATATATTTGTAATTTAAAAAACCATACATTAACACCATCCTCTTTGCTTGGGGTGGCCAGAGAGGGTATTAGGGGCTGAATCATTTCTGTTACTGTCTCATTATTTGTATTGATATCATACACATCATAATATGTCAAATTATCAACTCTCCCTGGCAGAAAAACATTCCCGGAAGAACTAGCCATCTTACACTGCACATGGAACTGTATTGGACAAGGTTTAAATAAAGCTGCCGAGGGTTGGAAATGTAGACCTTAAAATATCATAGGACACTTCTGAATGCTCTTGAAATATACCATTAGAAATAAGGTTTCCTGCTTTCCCATAAGGTGTTCCAAAAATAGGTCTACAGTCTCTCAAACACTACATTGATTAAATCGACACTGGCAGTCTTTACAGTCGACTATGCCTATGGGTGGCATTTTATAGTTGAAAGTTTTTAAAGGTCTTGGCTGCAAGAGGGTTAATAGTTGATTTTTAACCTTTTGTTTATTTCTTATTTTCCTTTTATACCTTATCCATTCAGATAATTTAAAACATATACACAAAATATAAATTAAAAACAACTGCTTGTTGTTAATGCATAGTAAAACCACTACCATGTAAATGTGGCAAACAGTATACTTGACTACTACGTTTAATCTGCATAATGTTTATATTCCAAATCTATGGAGGCATTAAGGAAATTCTTGAAAATTATATTCATTGGTGCCAAAATGCATATATGTCAAACGTAGCATTATTAAAATTTTCAAAAAGTTCAGAGAATGAAGCCAACAATTAATTCATAAATCAAATTGAATAAGTAATGTTTTGTATTGATCTATTTTATCTCTACACAATAGGAAACTGGGTAGATGAAAACTAATTTTGATCTTAACCTTAAGTGGTTAAAAGTTGTGTGCATTTACACCAAAAAAAAATAAGTTATTGAGCCATTCTCGGATATGTTGCCCCCATTTCTTGGCAGCTGGTTGTTCAGCTAGTACTAGCAAACTCATTCACCTTAGGCATTAAGCATAATTTGCATCATTTCAGTACTGCAGCTATTGAGTTCATTTCAATCCTCGTTTTAAAATGTTACAGATCACAGCAGCTGTTAGATATTAACACATTCCGTGTTTATAAATTAATTTCAATACACTTATGTTCAAAGGTTCTATTATTAGAGCAACCTCAGTTTTCCATACTAAACCTGGTTATATGCTTCCTATTTGTCAAACACAGATTACAGCATGTAGATTTTAATTTACCATTTTATAGTATTGAATATTACCTAATCCTTCACAGAAATATAGTTTCAGAATTATGTTTGCCTGAGCTGTTGAACATATGTTTTTTTTGGTTGTAAGGCTCTGTTACTATGCACGATTCACGGTACTTCAAAAAAGAAAAGAAACCATCATTATACACAATTTTTTTCACACGTACATTATGTTTGTATGTAACTCCATTCTACATTAAGCACAAGCAACAAAATGAATGTACTCAGCAGGAATTAAGCCAGCTTCTAAGTATATCCATCATGGGAACTTCATTTCAGACTTTGTATTGTGCTTGGGCCAACCATCGTCAAGGAAGACAGTACTAGGTAGGTAGCTAGTAAGTTACGGAAAATTAATTTTGAAGTAAGGTCATCTCTGACTAAATGCGTAACTTAGCATTTCAAAAAACACAAAACATTGTATGCATACTGGACTGGCTTAAACGCATGGGAGGACGTTACTGACAAACCGGAAAACCCAACTTACTATGCACGAAACGATCATCCATTCAAAATTAAGGGTAGAAAATACAGAACTGACGTGGGAAAGTTCTCCTTTGTAAATAGAACCATAAAAGACTGGAATGAATTGCCTGGAGCAGCCTTTTGGGTCCCTGAAGAAATTTAGGAAAGAATCTTCATATTAATGATGGAAATTTTTTGTAAATATTCCTTAAATGAAATGCTTATGATTTAATATTGTTGTAAATACAAATGTTACATTGATTGGTGATTCTAATTATGAAATTAATTAATCTAAATTGAGAGAAAAATTAATGTTTTCATATTTGTGTAAATAACTATTATATCTAGCTTACAAAGCCATAAACTGGCAGCTGTGATTTATTGATTATATATCTTGTATACATATATAACTCTGCCACCAGGTGATACCCACTTGCAGAGAAATACACACACACACACACACACACACACACACACACACACACGCACGCACGCACATTAATCTTTCACAGAATTTCGTTCAATCATTGATATTTTTTTCACCGAGCAAAGGCTCAACTGGTCCCTTATGGGCATTTTTACCCTAATCAGTGGACTTTAGATAGCGTCTGACTGTTGTGACTCCAATTTTCTTCCCATGGTCTTGGAATTCAGTCAAGAAATTCAGTTTCTTGACAACACTTCTTATGCCAGTAATTTTGCCCTTACAAATTCCTCTGACCTTTCTTTTGGTGTTTGGCGTAACTTACGATGGTCTATCACTTTTTTTTCATTGATGACATCACCCTCTGGTTTTTTAGCCCACTTTCTAACAATGTTTCTGTCAACCTTCAAATGTACACAATTTCTTCTTTTTTTTTTGACACCCCTTGCCCACTAACAACTTGAATCTAGATCTAGAGTGTTGGCGACATTATCTGCTGAAAACATAAAGTCTTGATTAAGACCCCATAACCATTGATAATGAATGAATTATCAATATTAAAAACAAATAACTCTATGGTCTGAAAGTTTCTCACCCGGGTGAGGAATTTATTGGTTTATTTTAACTTACGCTGCAACAGGACAAATTAACAGCTTTGTAATTTTTCTTAATTGAGTACAGATCCCAGAAACTTGAAGATGAATTCAACTGAAATTTCATTCACTGACTCACCTTTAAGCTTTAGAATTACCAGCATCCTCAGAGAATATGAAAAAATATGCAATTTAATGTAATGTCTAGCATATGTAACAGTCATGCTTATTCTGTGTAAGCAATTCCAGTAACGTTAATAGCTATCAATACATCACACATTGTTGTCATATGAGAGGTATAACAGCCACAAAATGGCACGTGAATTTAAAACTTGGAAGCAAAGCAAATGTTGTGCAGAAGTCCACCCTGTATTATAAGTTAATAGTCTATTTTGCATCAAATACAGCTTGTGGTATTACTTATAACAATGTGGGCATTAAAATTCTCTTCTTTTTTTTTCATCTTTAGCAGCATCTTTAATCATACATATGAATAATCTGGACACCTTTCTTAGAAATGTATGTTAATATGTTGCAAAAATCTGGCCACCACTGATATCTTCCATTTGCATGACTTTCTCTACTTGTTCCAAAAATATTCTTACAGAAGATTATTTTTTATCTACATTGTGCTAAACAAGATAAACATTAGCAGAATTGGTGTTATTACTTCCTTCCTGGTAAGTAGAAGGGAAATAAGGGAATACATTAGTGATATTCAAATCCTGTAAAACAATTGAAACAAATAATAATACCTCGCAAATGATTATCTAAAAAAAAAAAAGAAAAAATTACATTTTTTGTGTGGTAAGTCTTTGTGTATCTATTATGCTTTGGCAAAGCTCCAGCATGAAGAGGTGTTCAAAAGATATTCTCACAAGACTCAAGATGAGCATTTCATTTGTTATGAAAATATCTTAAACATATGGTATTTTAATCAAAATCATTTAAGCCATTTTTGAGAAAATAAAAATGTTTCATGTAAGTGGTAGTTGGGTGTGAAGGGGATTCTCCTGAAAATATTTGTGTCACATCCTTGGAAGATACTGAACTTAAATACCAGGTTTGATATAAAGCAACTTTTCGTTTTTTAGTTATACTGTCCACACGCATGCACACACTCACTGGCCGCACTGTGGCTGAGTATTCAAACCACTCACCTTTCACCCAGGAGGCCCGGATTTGCTCTCAGGCGACCGCATGTGAAATTTGTGGTGGACAAAGCAGCACTGGGCAAGGTTTTCTCTGGTTTCCCCTGCCACTGCATTCCATCACTGCTCCATCTTCATTCCATGTATTATCATTGTCATTGTCATTGCCTGCAGTGCCTCATGTAACAAAAGCAAGTGTAAACTCTATTTTAAAAAAACAAACAGTTTTCTAGAAATGTTTATTTTGCATTTAGGGTTCTTTAATCTGCTGAAATCTTGGTATCAAATTTTTAGGCAGAATACAATATCTTCTCTACTTACTATACACATTGTACATATGTGCTAGAGGAAATAAAATACAGCTAATACTAAGCAATGTATCCATTTTAAGTTAACCATTCATAACAAAACACACGGTTTCAAAAAGAGTTTGAATTCCTCATTATTAAAAAAGATTGCAGTCATTTTAAAACTATGTAATTTTAGCCCTTCATATTCACCTTAATGTTTCTGAAATGCATTTCCCTATTTACTTCTCAGAAAATGTTGCAAGTTAACTTCTTGCATGCCTTATGCCTTAAGTAAAGCATGATTTATGAGAACAGTTTGTAGAAATTCATTTGTCTAGTTGCATTCTTGTATCCAGATTTTGTTTCATCTAAGCATCTAAATAGTGAATTTTCGGGTTATGGTATATATTTCATACACCTCTTAACTACAAGAGCATATCACCACTTTTTTAATTCTGCTCATCCCTCTACCAGCTATTTTCACTGGCTGCTAATAGATGTGGCTGGCTGTGTATTTCCTGCCATGCAATGTGGTAATTGTATGGTAATCTGAAAATGAACTTCCATAGTATTATTGTTAGAATATATAAGCTAATGGATGTCATTATGATATCTGAATTAAATACCTTTGTTTTCAAACTTGTTGTTCCATCTTGGTGCCTTCCTTTGTTTATAGAATCAAGAGTTGTGGGAAATAGTAATTATAATGTAGTATCGAAATGTCATTGTCTTTTGAACATAGTAACATTATCCTAAAGCACATTCTAAACTTGGAAGACAGTACAGGTGAAGTGGAGCACAGTGTTGCCACATGTACCATGCATAGGTTAGAACTTTGGGGCTCAGCTGTGATAGGTCTGTGTATTATCATATTGTTGATTATACATCACCAAGTAGAAAAATATCTGGGCTGCTTAAATATTTTCCTGTTGTAAAACATTTATTTTTCACCTGCACTTTAGCTCTCCTCTTTATATTATTTTACAGGCATAAAAGATTATCAAATATGGAGATATAAAAAGATTAAACCTCTAATTTGTATGGTGTTATAAATGTTTACTCTTGACAAAATTACCTCCAGATAGGTGGAATGTTTTAAAATAGCAAAGAATGAACCATCAGCCACACTGTGTTTGTTTACTATCCTATTGTATTAACATAGTGTGGGCTTCCTTCACCCCTTTTTTTTTTTTTTTTTTTATATCTATTTTAATGGCGACCTTACTTATTCTTTCATTTGATTCTTTTTTATCCTATACAAGACTGTTTCTGAATGCCCAGGAGCCTTAGCTGTTTTAATTTGTTCCCATACTAACACTCATTTTACTTGAATAACATAAATCATTTGTTATTTTTCTGTGTTTCTTACAAGCTTCTCCTTGCATTAATATGAATATTTACATAAAATACAAAATAAATGACCTACTTTAAAATTTCAGTGCTCCACACTTAATAAACGCTCCCTACAACTTATGCTATCATTTACAATAGCACTCTATTTGCTTTCTGCTTCACAACTATGAGCTGAATGGATAAATAACTATGGTCATAGAAAAAAAATTAAATTGAGTTTTATTCATTCGTACTCTTTAACTGCTGTGGTGGTTGGTGTCCCATTCCATATTGAGCATGAAAGACCACTTACTTTTGCTCCAAGGCCTCTTTGTCAGGCTTGATACGTGTTGTAAATCTACGACATGGAACGACTGGTTTTGCTTCCCTTCCAAAGGAAGTCAAGTTTAGGTTGTTTTTTTTTTTTTTTTTTTTTTTTTTTTTTTGTCTGGGGGGGGGGGAAATCATTGCCCTCTGCTAGGTTTTAACCTGCACCCTTGGGAACCATGGGCTAACATGTTAGCCCTAGACCATGGAGGATGACAACTGTTAAAGATAAATGCTAGAAGTTAGAGGATTCTGGCTTGTTTTGGTACTCATAAGCATAGTAACAAAAAAGTTTCTCATTGCCTGACTTTACTATTGTTTAGGTATAGCAATTTTTGCAAATATTTGAGTTAAAAAAAATCATATTGTGTTAAAGATGGAACATTAATACTAGTCAGGTATCAGCACTCTAGTTTACTCTAGCTAAGAAAAACTATTGTTTCGTTCTGAACTTCAGTTTTTTAGTTACTATGTGGTAAGCATAGAAATAGCAAATATCAAGACTTTTACTGAAAAATGAGCTTTCTTTAGAAGTGTGGGCTCACAGAAATCTAAAAGGATCTATAAATTATGTAATCTGATGGAAAAAATTCTACATAGCATAATTTGTGCAAAGCTGAAAATTGTAACAACTGAATATTTACACCATATTACTAGCAACTTGGCAGCAGCATGAAAGTAGAAAAGGAAAAAGCTAATGGCAACATGTATGCATTAAGAGACAGAGATCCCATAACACCATTACATTTACATTACATTCCATTGCTTTGCAATCTGTGGATCCTGTTTTGAGATTAGTCACAAAGTCCAGCTCTAGGGTGTAGATTAAGTCGCACATTGCATTTATTGGTTATTCTTGATAACTATTAATATATTTATTTACAAAGACTAACTGATATTGAATTTTTCAGAAGTGTCAATTTTTCACAATTTATAATTACATGTCTGTTTCCAAAAACCAATTTGTACAATGTGTATTCTTATAATATTAATATATGTTATGCATTAATTATTACTAGTATTTTTTGATTGAATTAAGTCCTCCTCTGTATAGGTGTGAGTAATGAGGTATCTTTTTTTTTTAATTGTGACCTAATCTTGTTTTTGTTCATATGCAATTACTTTATAGGAGATGGAAGAACATTAAATAAAACTATACCATTGTAGTAAACCCAAAAACAATTGGATGATGAATTAATAGTAAAAACATAGATTACACTGAAGCTTCAGTCTTGAAATAAAGTAACATACTTCGGACATGTTTCGGTGACTCTTGCCACCATTTTCAACAGATTCACTGATGAACTTGTGGTAGCGGCCTATGTAGGTCTCTCTTCTGGATAGGTGAATTTTGAGATGAGTCTGTTTGCTTGTGCTATGTCAAAATTTATGACTTTGTTTTTGTTCTTTAAAGTTAATAGATTTTCCCAAACTATTAATTCAATTGGATAGTCCACTAATTTTAATAACTTGTATTCACTGTGAAAATTATGGTTTTGAATCCAAAAATGACGTGGTGCAGCTGAATTATCTGTCTATTTATATTTTAAGTAAATCATGTGTTCTTTAAAACACTGTCCAATGTTTCTTTTTGTTTTCCCTATATTCATTGATGACCTATGGAATAATATTTTGGGGAAATTCAGTAAATGCTAAAAAAGTGTTCATTATGCAAGAAAAGTAATAAGAATGATGACAGGGGAAAGATGATCAACCCACTGCAAACCACTCTCCAAAATGTTTGAAATTTTACCATTAGCCTGTGAATATATTCTAGCCATATTGTCATTTGTAATTAATTACCCAGACAAGTTTACAAAAAATACAGATATTCATAACAAAGAGACCAGACATAGGCAGGACTTACATAGACCAACAAATAATTAATAGTTATTCCAAAAAGGGGTTTACTACAAAGGAATAGTTTTGTTTAATTCTCTTCCCTCTTCTATAAAAGAATTGCAAATGAACAAAAACAAGTTTAGATCAGAATTAAAAAGATACCTTATTACTCACACCTTCTATACAGAGAAGGATTTCACTCTTTCAAAAAACATTGGTAATTATGTAACATTGCAAATATGATAAACATGAATATTCTAAGAATGCAAGTGTATGGGTAGGCTTTTGGAAACAGACATGTAATTGTTAATTATGCAAAACTGACACCTCTGAAAATTCATTGTCAGAATTATCATTTGCAAACAAATGTATTTATAAATATGAATAAATGTAATTGCTGGCATGATCTACATCCTAGAGTTTGGGCTTTGAGTCTAAGCTCATAATAGGATCTACAGATTGCAAGAGAGTGTGTGTATGTGTGTGTACATGCATGCATGTGTGTGTGCAAGCGTGCATGCAGCTGATTTCATATATCCTTGATTGTTTCAATGGGGGGGGGGGTTATCTTTTCTGTTTGTGTGGAGGACGTTAAACTGTGCTTATTAACTGGAGCTAAGTTGATGTTATATTTTTTTGAAAATCTTTTGACATATTTGGTGTGCCAAAGAGTGGTAAGTGAATTTTTTTAAGTTTATTTCTGCTTTTATTCCTTTTAGAGTGCTAATTTCTTTTACTTTCTTTTGTTTCATAAATTTATTAATCTTCTTCTTTGCCAAATATTCTGTGTAGCCATTCTTTTGTGCAATTTCTATAATCCTATTAAATTCTAATTTGTATTTCATCTGACTTAATGGTAGGTTTATCACTCTGAATGCAAGGTTGTTGATCATGGTGTATTTGTGTGAAATTGGGTTGTAGCTGTTGTTAATTATGTAGTCTTCCGTCTGTGTTTCTTTGCTATAGATTCCAAATTCTAGTTTGTTGTGGTTCCTGATTATTTTAGGTCCAAGAAGGGAAGCATGCCATTTGATACTTTTTCTATTGTGAATTTTATGGAACTGTCCTAAAGATTTAGTAATTCAAGACTGTCCTTGACTACTTTTTTGTTTGCTATTGCCACTATGTCGTATACATATCTATACCAAGTTTTGTATATTTGTGGGAGGGCTGTGGTTATGTGGATTTCTAAATTACTCATATATATGTTTGCAACTATAGGAGATAATGGATTTCCCATGGCAAAACCATACTTTTATGAATAAAATTTGCCTCTGAATATAAAGTGGGTTTGGTCAGTATTTAATTGGGTGAGCTTTAGTAAATTAGTGTAGAATTCAGTTGAATTAACAGTTTAGGAAAATCTACTAATTTTAAAGTCATAAATTTTGACATGCCACAAACAAACGGCCTCATCTCAAAATTCACCTATCCAGAAGAGAGACCTCCACAGGCCGCTACCACAAGTTCATCAGTGAATCTCCGTTGAAAATGGTGGCAACAACCACTGAAACATGTCCGAAGTAAATTACGTTATTTCAAGAGTGAAGTTTAAGTGAAATCTATGTTTTTACTCTTAATTGATTATACTTCACTGTGCATTCCCATTAATGTCTTAACTGGATGATGGTTTCATTGACCTCATACCTTTATCAGGTAATAGAATGCATAAAGTCAGAATATTACGTGTATTAGGAAAATTTATTCACACTGCTCTTATTTATACCTAGAATTTAAAACACTTCTGAGGTCACCTTATAAATGTTCAGTAATGTTGGTAATGATTTCAAAATATGTTCTTTATATTATATGAAACAAAATCTGACTGCCTTTGTGGTCAAGTGGTCACCATTTTGGTTTCTCAGCCAAGAGGGATATGGAAGTTATTTTTACAATAATTTTGTTCCCTTTCCTGAGTCTGAAGTATGAATGTTGAAGTAAATATGAGTGAATAAAATCGACATTAGCAAAGGTCCTACAGATGAGATACAAACAACATCAGTATATCAAAGCTTCTTCATGACTAGAAGTTAAATAGGACTATACAGGGAAGGTAAACAAATGCTTCACAGCAAGGAGTTTGTGAGCAGAAAGTGAATTCCTTATAGCAGCTGTGTGCTGCTGTATAATGGTAACCAACCGGTAGCTTCAAGTGCCTTTGGACTACATGATCGTTTAACGCCACAAATGTCCTTATTTTATGTAGTATTATAGCAAAGGTAGCCACTGAATATTAAAGAAAGACTTTAACATGAGAGAGAAAGGGAATATGAATGAATATCAATAATTAAGGTCCCAATGAAGCCTGACAAACTTTCTGAGCAGTTCAGAGTAAGTAATTAACAAACTGGAAGGAAAGAGGGCCAAACATGATTTCCCCCCCCCTCTCTCTCTCTCTCTCTCTCTCTCTCTCCTTCTCCTTTATTAAGCCTTGTTTATTTTCAAAGTTGTTTAAAATCTGATTCTTATCATTTATTCTAACAAAATACACTCTTCGTTATCTGTATGATGGATGTATTGCTTTGGTTAGATTTTATGTTGAGTCCTTGAACTTTAACCTCAGATAGAAATTGTGTAGCTGAACTTCCAAAAGATTCTATGAAATGGATATTGAAAACACATTGCTAACTAAATGTACTGTATCCTTAAAGATTATCAATTATTTAAAACATTTACTGTTCATTTTCTAGATAAGATCAGTTTTTGTAACATCACTGGTTACCAAACTGCGTATGTTAACTTTGAAATAAGTCTGTAAATATTGCTACTAACTCAGAAGTATGAATACGCAGGATTCCAACCAAAATCATTAAAAACAGTTCATAAAAGATATGGCAGGCTTGCAGGAAATTAACTTCCTTTCATTACATACCATATTGTCTTTTTAAAGTTGAGACAGGCTATAGTAACTGATTTGATGTCTACCTTTTTATGCAGCTTAACTCCTTATATCTTCTGTTGATTAATGTACAGAATCTGTAGATTACACACAGTTAGTAAAACTATTTGCCTAATAGTATTGCTATACAATTTCCTCTCGCCTTTCGTCTTCTTCTTCATCATCAGGACTGGTGTGACTCTCCTGGCTCCAGGCCATACAATGAGTTTTTCTCTTGATCACATTTCAGAGTATGTCAATGGTATTTCATAGTCCATGGTGTCAACTGAACTCACTATGTTCTGATTTGTACCCTGCAAGCATGTATTAAATTTATCCAAATAGTCGAATAGATCTGTTGAAAATGCCAGGTCACACAATTATTCATCTTGTATAAATTCAGGAACTTTAATTCCCTGAAAAAAGAATATAAAGCACAGGTATTATTTTAAGACTGCTGAAAGAAACTACAAAAGTGTATGGACATTACAATTGTTAGCATTTAAATTGGATGCTTACCTTCTTTTTCATAAATTCAGCAATCACATGATGTTAAAAGAAGCATCTTAATATAGGTCTCCTATTTAGCCGCTTAATATGACAATAGTACGGTAATTTTGAAAATTCTATTCCCAGCTCTTGCAGAAAATTTTGAATTGTCTACATTGAAAGTATTTGATCTAATAAAATGTATGCATTTTACAACCGACATAATGTTATTTAATGTATTGGACTAAGCCTCCCTGTAGATTATGCAGTATATGGATAAAAAGTTGGATTTAATATTGCTATGTTGTAAAAGCTTATTCAGCCTGCCAATGAGCTTGCTCGTGCTTTCATATAGGGCACTCTGCCATTCTCAACACTCACAAGTTTGTCCCATGGAAGCTCAAATTTGTTTATAACATCTTGGGCAGCATTGAAAATGTCTTTTCCACAATTTGTGCTTTTATGGGACACTATAACATTTCTTCCAGGGCTAGAGAAAAAGATGTTAGTGATTTTATTTTGTTCTTCAATTGTTTTTCCAAATTGCAGCCCAATTCTTCTATGTGCCTCATCACTGTATCTTGAGAGAGAGACTGAGTAATGTAAATAAATCTACTAAAGTGGGACATAATTTCTTTGCAGCAACTAGCAAGCATTGTTTGCTAAATTTGCTTTCTCTAAATGGCTTAATATTTTTCCCAAAGTTCTGCCAGTTTATAGGAAAGTTATATAACATTCTGAATATTAGGTTTATAATGAAAGGTGCTTTCATTTCTTTCAGATTGTTTATCTACCTTCACCTGGAACAAAAATATGCAAATGTTAGTAGAACCATCTACAGACAATTGAATTAATTAATTGAAATGCAAAATCTACAAGCAGCACTGATTATGTATTTGCCACATCCATTTTAGTGGTATCTCTGAACATTTTGATTAACATTTTGAAGAGAGACTTGCAATAAAGGCTTCTTCCAAATCAGGCACTTAACTTTATCTCATCTTCATCTAGAATACAAAAATATTCCTCCATCCATTCTATGTGGAACATATATACTTTTGACATGGTACTACTACCCCTTGCCATCCTCCTCTGGACTACTAGGTCTCTTGTTGGCCTTGGTCGCTAGTGCAAAGGAAATAACACGTGATGGGGAAATGAGCATGTGCTGCAATCTAGGGGTAACGTGGTAGTATCTGGTTCCCAAGGTCACAGGTTCAAACCCAATGGAGTACAATGGAAATCCTTAGTATGTCTTCCTTAAGAAGAGATGTAAAGCCGTTGGTCCCTTGCCATAAATTTAAGGCACATAAAAGAACCTTAAGCCTCATAAAGAGGCCTTTGAGAAATATTGAGTGGTTTTTCATGCCCAGTATGGAATGGAATGCTGAGAACCACAGCAGTTAAAAAGTGTCCATAAATAACACTCAATTTCAATTTAGACTAGCTATGAAGCCTGGTAAATCTGAAATTAGAATTTCTATTATATTAATAAATGACAAAGAATATATTCCTACTGTGTTGGCATTTGCATTCTAGTCTGGCATTATGGCATAAAATAGGCTCCTTGTGATAAGACTCGATTCTGTATGCAAAGATTGGTCTGTCTTCACAGGCGAGAATAGCATGACTGATTGATGTATTATAACAGTCATATTTGCAGGATGAGAGGTGAAAGTTAATACAGGAAAGCTGTCAAGCCTTCTCTTACCAACTAAGCATAGCCATGAGTCTCGAAGCCAGTTGAGGCAGCTCCCAATACATGTTAAATGCAGATAGTCCAGTGATTTTTATTACTGAAGATAGAGTACTTTTAATTTGCTTTATGGACACAAAATCAGAAGTTTTTTATTATCAATGTTATCGTTACTGTTATCATTATCACTAATTGTATTTAATTTCATTAAACATTGCTAGATTGTTGTAGGTACCTACCATTAAAACCAGAGCAAGCATTTCAAACATAATAATAAAAAAAAAAAAGAACTAGCCCAGAACTTGGCAGCAGCATATGCCTCTGTTTACAGTGCAGTTGGAAGCATAATGCAAGAATTTGACACCGGTTTCTAGACCATAAATTAAATGTGGAAATCTTTCAAGAGCAGCTTCACTGCAACTTTCAAACTTAATTTTCGTAACAATATCATATAAGAAAATTTCACTCAGTTTTTTTTTTTTATAAATAAACAGGTTATACAATTTACAGCTGATGCAGCGGTGACGTCAGGATTGTTTCACCAAACTACTTAAAATAGTAAAATGGAGGCTGCAGCAAGTGATAAAGCTGCACAATTAATGTAATGTGCATTATCTATTTCTTATGATTTATGTGAGCCAAGAAATCTAGGTACAGATGGTTGCAACATCTATTAAATCAAAGCAGGATTCAACGAGACTGCCTATCCTGTTGAGGAAAATATCACATTTTAATTACCTGAGGCTGAAGCAAGTGCAGTGTGACAACATTTTGGATATATTCACTTTACTTTTGCATAAAAGAAGTAATTGTGCTCCTTTACATCCATATCACTACTTTTTGAGGGCATACAAAATTACAAATAATGTATTTTAAATCCTCTGGCTTCAGTGAAAACAAGCTGCTGCAAGGCCAAATGGAAAAGTAGCATGTATTTACAGTAGACACTGGAAAATCTTGCATTGTGATTGTCTGCTGTTGAACTCCAGACAGTACATAGAGGAAAAAATACAAAGTTCTTCCTCTGTGTATGCAGTACAAGCATGATGATTGGAGTTTGCAAACTCTTGTTCTGCATGTGCTTTTGCATGAGTCCATGTGAATGCTTACATGGAATAACATGGATGCAAAATCTTGCACTTACATTTTATTCTGAATGGGGTGTTATACATAATCTGAAAGAGCAAATTCAAATATGTAAAACCCCCAAATATTACAACTTATTGTGCATATAATTATATAAACAAGTGTGGTAGAGTTGTGTGAGTGGGAGTTACCAGTGACTAATTGGAGTGAAGTTCACTTGAACTGCTATTGTGACGTAGACATCGCTTATCATTGCAAAGGATGCAAAAGAGAGAGAGCGGCCTAATCTTACTGAAATTTATAAACATTGTACTCATAAGCAGTTAAACTAATGTATTGTAAATATAGCACAGTATTCACAAAGCTAGCAGTTAATTAATACATGTTTTAAATACGCAAATACTAACCTGTGGCTGTATTATACTAGCGCAAGGATAAAACATTGAAGATAAAGATTTAACCTCATGTATATGTATAATTATGAGCAAATATGAAAAATGGAAGAATGAGAATGAAAAGGAGTACAGGGTAGTGAGAGAATGTATTTATCTAGGAGTTAAAATTGATAGTGGTGGCAATTGGGAAAAGCAAAAGAAATTTGCATTGGCAAAAGGAAAAGGAGCTTTATCAGCTATTAGAAGTTGCAAATACAAAGCACCTAATATAAATATTAGATGGTTAGAAAAAGTGTACAATATGGTGGTTGAGGCAAAAATGCTATATGGGATAGAAGTATGGGGATTAGAAGGAGGATGGGAAGGCATAGATGAGGTGCATAGGAAATTTTGCAAAGAAATACTGGGGTTACCAAATGCAACTGTTAGGCAGGTAGCACAAATAGAGCTGGGTAGATTGGCAAGTAAGGGAAAGATTATGGAAAGGGCATTGAAATTTTGGCATAGGATATTGAAATTGGAAGAAAGGAATTTGTTAAAACAGTGTTTAGTATATCAAGAGAAAAGTTTAAAGAACAAGGGATGGGTAGAATGTCTTCGAAATAACCTGGAAAGTAGTGGGTTAGGGGAAATGTGGAGAAGAAGAGAAAATAATGTGAATAACTTCTGGAAGTTGGCAAGGAAAAGATTTAAGGACATAGAAATACAAAAAATATTTAGTGAAATAACTGAAAAGAGATCTTTAGTTTTCTATATACCAATGAAAGTCTCATGGGGAAGGGAAAAGTACATTGATGTGACAAATAAAGAGGAGCGAGAAGGTATTGCATGGCTGAAAGCAGGAGTATGGAGATTAAAAGGTTTAAGGAAAGGTATTCCACAAAATCAATGTCCTATATGTGGCGGAAATGAAGATATAGAACACATTTTATTTAAATGTAAAGGAACTGAAATTTGGAGAAAAAAGTATATTAATAAGAAATGGTTTAAAATAGATAGAAATGTAGTAGTAGTTGAAATGTTTCAAAAAGATAGTAAGAAGATTGGACAATTCTTATGCAAAGTGAAAAATAAATGGATATGGACAGTAAATAGACAAAATGGTGTAATAAACTAGAATTAATAAACTATTGTAAAATATGAGTATGACCGGTAAAGAGCCAGGGCTGAACACCGGTCATATTCACCTGTATAAAGCTTAGCATAAATAAATAAATAAAATAAATATGTATAATTAAAGAATTACACATTAGCCAATAATGTGATAGTTCTGTTTAATTCCCTTTGTCATATTCACTCTCTTCTGAATTATATTGGAAATTAAGTAACATAAAAGCTCTTTGTACCAGCTTTATTTGAGTAGAGATAGTTGACTTTAAACATTGAGTACTTTAGTTTTATTATAACCCCTTTCCAATTGTTTGGATATTTTAGAATGCAATGAGGTATTCTGTATGGAAGTGTTTTCTTGGTTCATTCTTAAACTTAATTTAAATATTAGGTACATTTTGTGGGCCAAGCACTGTAGCAGTGCTTGATACCTTTATTGCATACAGCACTGCAGGATGTGCTGAATAAACTGCTTGAAGCGAAAGTGTAACTTCGTAATTTGTTTTCTGGACCACTTATACCTTAAATCCTTATGGTGAAAGCACTTGGACATACGTTTATTATAGATCATGGATGAGGAAGAAATGTGAAGAGATGTGATCTGTGGTTGTAGATTATAGTGAACGTTGACTAGGATGTTACTGTAGAAGTTATTCACTTGTGGATACCTATGTTATGGCCATCACCATTAAAGAAAACAGTACCACAATATCATTTAATTATGGTTTGGATGTTAACAGTAATAGCAGAGATAGGTTAATTTTATGATTCACCCTTAAATGAAATTTCAAAATTGCTACATTTGTTGAGTATACTGCCATATGTTTAAATGCATAAGTGTAACAATATTAGTTTTTGTACATACCTACAGCAGTGACATGCCATACATGAAGCAGCAGAAGCAGTGCTTCCCCAGTTGTTGAAACAGAAATAAAAAAAAAAGTATACCAAAATGTTAAAAATATTTTTGATTATGATGATTGTTAATATTTGACAATAGTGCCCCACAAAGAGAAACTGCTTCCCACTCTCCTACTGTGGCTAGTATGCCAGCCAGTCACCGTCCAGCTCGGATAGCTACATGCCAGTCAGTCATCTATTTCTGCTGGAGTTTGGACAATGGGAAGTAAATTGTTTGCTCGCTTCTCGGGTCCTATAGCCTTACTACAGGTACTTTATGTTCACAGTGAGAACATGTTTAATTATTTATTATTATTTTTAGAATAGTGCTCCAGTAAATAAGTATTTTTGTTCCAGCTAATGCGTAGCTATGTTATAGCTTTAAAGAAGTTCTTTACAAGTAGATATTACCTTAATTCGTTTTTTTATAATCAGCATACCCTCCCCATAATTGTAGGACTGACACCCCCTTAAGACTTACAAGCCAATGCCTAGGGGTCAAAAGCCTGTCAGGGAGCCTACGGAATCACAGAATGGAGAACCTATTACAAGGGGTCTGCCCATAGCCAGGCATGAATATGAGGAAGTGGATGAAATGAAATGTAGGCGAAATTGAAGATTGGAAAGGTAATGATGGAACAATTGGTAGAATGAATGGTGAGAAAAACCAGAGGACTCAGAAAAAACCTGTCCAGGCATCACTTCTGCCACCATGAATCCCTATTTCATTAATACAGTGTTTTAATGCACGTTCAGGAAGCAATATGTGGTTTGCTGGGCTGCGTGAATTGACCGGCAAGTTTGACTCAGCTGAACATGAGAGGGGGGAAAAACAATCTTGAAAGCACATTCACAATTCCAGACTGCAACAATGCATCCACAATTTTTAACGTGTAATTGTGAAATTGAAAACATTTTAAATCGTATATTTGGTTCCTTTGACTTCACAAAAAAGAAAAAAAAAATTGCAATGAGTGAATTGAAAGAACTTAAAAGTACAAACAAAAGCATGTGTAAGAAAATTCAAACACGGGCTGTATACAAAAGCAAATTTGTTGTGTGGATGCCATCATTTAGGAAAATTGTTTTGCTGGCCATACCTATTATTTAATAATGAAAAAGTGTCTGTTTACATCACTAAAACCAGTTCCATTACAACCTTCATAAGGCACTGAAAAGATACAACGTATCAGTGTCTCACACTGTTTCAACAATAAAATTGCCAATGTTTAAAAAGTCTAGAATTGATTTTCAACTTGACAATCGAAAGCATTTGACAGTGTTGCAACATAATAAAAAGGTGAAAGAAAATAAAGAGGTTCTGAAATGTTTCATTGATATTGTTTGTCAACTAGAAAAGAGAGAATTAGCTCTACATGGTCATAATGAAGGTGAAGTTCTGCTGACAGGTGTAACTATGTTGGACTAGTTTCTATAATAATGAAGTATGACTGCATGCTGTTGCAATAATGGTGAATGAGATGACTGATATTTGCAGCAAGTCACAGCTTTCAACTGTCCATAAATATACAACTAGCGATGGAGAAATACAATAACTTTTTTTTTGGATTTGTGGATGTAAATGCTGACTGAACTAAATCGACATTATCCAATTGCATTATACACTATGTAAATCAGTATGATTTTAGAAGGAAAATTGTGGCCCAAACATACGATAGTGCAGCGGTCATGTCGAGTAACATTAATGGTTTACAGTCCAAAGTCAGAGACGTGTTTCCAGAACCACTACTTATTCACTGCATGGCTCACAAGCTTTACCTTAAAATAAGAACTGAAGCTTTCCTGGCGACATGTTAATTCAAAATCTTCTCGGGCTTCTAGCCAGGTAAAAACTTGGCTTGACACCAACGTTTCGAAGAAGTGCATCTTCCTCGTCTTCAGGGTGAACTGATGGTTTGAGCTTGCGGAGACTGGTATTTATAAGAGCTGGGATGAAGCTAACATCTGATTGGTTCGCGTGATATTATGGCCTGGTATTTAAGATGACTGAGACATGGGCACGGACTTCGTAGAAAACTATTTATAGCAGTTATTCGGCTAATGTTTTGTGTTTGAGCACGCACCTGCTAGAAAATAAGTCTTGGAAGACTGCAGGTAGAGGATTAGGTATTAAGGCTCTTTAACATTGGTGTCCATGCTGAACTTAATTGTAGGCCAGAATCGCGATTTAATTATTTGTTTCAGATGAGATGGCTAAAGCTTGTTTTACTCTCCTCTCCCAGTAGTTCGAACACTTTGCCACTATCTTGGTGTTTGTAAAGTTAGCTCTGTGGCTCTGTTCTATACAGGGTTCAGCCAGTCCAGATTTTTCGGGTTCCATAAGCCTTATTGATCTTTGGTGTTCAGAAACGCATGTGGCAATAGTGTGTCCTGTTTGGCCAATGTACGCTGCGCTGCATTCGCAAGGAATGTGGTAGACACCAGGTACTCTGAGAGCTAAATTATCTTTAACTGGCCTGACCAAATTTTTGATTTTAGGTGGTGGCTTATGGATGATTTTGACATTATATTTGTAGAGTAGTCTACTAATCTTTCCCGAAAAATTGCCGGTAAACGGTATATAGGCTATGGCGGCTGGCTTGTCTTTTTGTTGAGTGTTCTTGCTAGGGTTTCTTTTTCGTCCAGCTCTTTTCAGCACTGATGGGATGTCCTTGGCTGAATATCCATTTTGTTGGAGTGTGAATTTTAGGTGTTGAAATTCCGTTTGCAGATTATCTGGGTCTGATACAGAAACTGCTCTATGTGCCAATGTACCGTTTACCGGCACCTAAAATAAAAAGACAAGAAATAAGGGAGTACCACAGGCTAAAGCGACACACACACGCACTCACACACATTTGCGCGCACACACACACACATACACACCTCTTTGATTCAGAAGGTCTAAAACGTGTATTTCCAATGAAATCTCGGTTTTAAGTTTTTGGGTGCATTACAATACCTTATCTGTACACTATGTACATAACATGTGTAGAGGAAGTAAAAAAGACGTTTCTGAAAATTGCTCCAACCAAATGGAACTATAACAGTCGCCTATATAAATATAAATCTCAATTAATCGCAATGTTTGATAAAATAATGAACACCCAGATGACCAGGATAATGATACCTTTATCACTGTCAGAGGTTTTCTTTTTGATCTCAAAGATTTCACTTTTAATTTTTTACTTAATGTTTATAAAACAGTATTTTTATTAACCACAGCTCTTTTTTAAATTCTGTAAATAAAATCAAATGACATCTAATTTTGTATACATAAAGTGACTGAAGCTAAAGAAAACATAGCCAACAAAATAGAAGATTTCGAGAAAATGTTTTAGGTGATGTAGATACATGTTTCCATAAGCTATACAATGAAATCTTGGATAATATTATAGGTCATGCTGAAATAACATTTCAAAGCTTTAAGCAATTAAAATTCCTCGAATTGAGTAAACCAAGCCATGATAATAAACACAAAAAAGAGTTTCCAGAGTGTGCTTTCTCATCACTAAAAATGGCTTATGGTCAACATTTTGATTTCCCTCGTTTAAGAAGTGACCTGATTGTTTTTTATTGAAAAACAGAATTAAAGAATAAATTCGCAAGTGGGCTTCTAATTTACTTAAAAGAAACTTGGATACATAGTGCACTACATGAACTTGCGAAATTATATGAACTAATTTCTCCAATTCCTGCAAGTAATGCATCAGTTGAATGCTGCTCTTCTGCACTGAAAAAAATCAAAACCTATATGAGGAATTCTCTGAGGGAAGAAAGAAGGCTGTGCTGGCTGCCTGCTCTCCATAGGAAGTAATTGCTGGAGGACGTTCGCAAACATGAAGATTTTTATAACCGAGTTATAGATTAATTTCCTGCCAAGAATAGGAGAATTGAACTAGTCTACAAGAAAAATAAGGTGAGGTGATCATCAGTTTTATGATGAAGTCCAGTTATTGAAATTGGTAAAAATATTGTACTTTTATTATATTTATATTATTATTATTAGTAGTAGTAGTAGTGGTGGCGATGGCAGTGGCAGCCCACTTTAGTCAAAATAACTTCTGTCGAGTGTTAAAGCTTTCAGAGTGGTGGTTATTGCAATGGGTGTTATTAAGAATGAAATTTGGTCAAGAAAAGGATTGCATCATATATCATTATATTCAATAATTTTAAGCAAAAATTTAACTATGTGCACCTTTTCTTGGGCACTCGACTTCCTAATATTCATTCAGTAAGTTTTGAGCAATTTCGGAAGCAGAGAGACAGTATAGAGACAGTACCTCTGCTCCACTTCATCTGATGGCTTCAATGCAAAGCTTTAATTCTGTTTGTAGATCTCAGAGTTTATGCATGCTCACATGTACTGCGTTTCATTTAATAATTTATTAGTTAGTGATAAATTAGATAACTTATTCGCCATCATGGCTAAGGGCTTCAACGAAATAAATTTTCTTTGTTTGACAACACTGCACAAAGATGGGCAATCTCTCTCTTCTTCCCCTGGTCTTAGCTTTCCAACATAACTATCGCCCAAGAAAACTTGCGTGCCAAGGACTTGTGTTTGCTACTTATGAAATGTTATGTTTACCATCCTTAAATTGTGAAACATATGTATTAATTTACTCTACTCCTGTAGTCACTTCAACTAAGAGCATGCTCACCAAAATGTAGGATAATGCAATATATATTAATGTTTCTTGAAGACGTATAAATTGGGAAGAATAATAACCCTATGCCAATAATTAATATTATCCAGATTCCAGGATTACTGTTTGCAGCTGATCTAGTTTTAGGTGCAATTACAGAAAGTGGTTTAAAACAATCCTTGAAAGCATTAAATAAGTACTGTAAAGATTGGAGTTTAAAAGTGAACCAAGATAAGACACAGATTATAGTGTTCAAAAAAGGGGGAAATTGAGCAAGTATGAAAAATGGAAAAATGAAAATAAAAAAGAGTAGTGAGAGAATGTATTTATCTAGGAGTTAAAAAAGACAGTGGTGGCAATAGGGGAAAAACAAAAGAAATTTGCATTGTTAAAAGAAAAGTTATAAATACAAAGAAGTGAGTAAACAAATGGTGCACACCCTTAGAGTATTTATATAAGGAGAATACCTTTTGTACATCCATCAATTCTCCTGGTCGTATACTGGGTTTTATTGGCAATTTAAAAAAGAAAATTATGCACACTTAATTTCTTTTAGCTATAATTTTCTTAAGGAATTTCATGTAAGTGTAACAAATATGCTTGCACCTGCCGTTAGAGCAAATATATTTTGCAAAAAAAAAAAAAAAAAAAAAATCACAGCCCCTCTATTACAATGTTTTAGAAAGGTGTACTTAAGTTCACACATGGGCTAATTTCACAAATTATGTTGATTCATATTCAGCATAAAATGAAATTAATTTTTTTTACCAAAATCTCTAACAAGTGTCCTTAAATTGGATACAAATATTTTTGCATATCCAGTTTAAATAGAATTGAAGACAACAATGGGTGCATTCAGTGGGCCAAGCATTGCTGCAGAGCTTTGTGGGGGCAGGAAGCTGGATGAGCAAATGAAGCAAAGAAATATTTTGCTGCACAGGCATAGGGGCAGGCTAAATGATGCTGATCAATGGAGAGCAGGTCATCTCTAATTGGCTGCCTGGAGGTGCTGGTAAGGTTATTAAGGTGACATTGCTGTACCAGTGTATTTCAAGGTCCTTGTCCAAGATATGCTAAGCCATAGGACATTAGCCATATTAAATTATTGTTCCATTCAAGCTTAATTTCAATAGCTTCTTTTATCAGCCTGTCATAGTATTGATTACTGTGGTGCAGTACCATGACTTCAAATTCTGTGGTAATTTTCGAAGCTGTGTTGTGCCACTTCTGATTTTTCCAGTTGACGTAACCAAGTACTATGCTTACGTTTGGCACACCTCTCATCAATGGTACAGCCAGTCCAGTATAAGCGATCCTGCCTTGACACAGGATTTTATAGACCCTGGTTATCTTTAAGACCAAGAGATCATTAACGGTCTCATATACTGATGTAATTTCTTGGGTGGTAAAAATAGTTTTTTTTTTTTTTTTTTTTTTTTTTTTTTATTTTATTTAAAGAATTTGTGCTATATTTTTGTAAATGGTGCTCTAAAAGGGGATGTATGCCTTTCCTTTGAATTTCTTTCCTCCACTTAATGTGTTCATGTCCTTGAAGCGTATATTACATGTAACATTCCAATGTGCTGTTTAGATTTCTCTGTCTGTATAACGTTCTTCTTAAAAGTGTCTTTTAGTGATACAGTTCTTGGGCAATATGCTCTTTATCTTCAATGGAACAAAGTGATGAGAACAGTTTTCTTCCAAGTCTCATGATGGTGAATACTCGCATCAAGATACCAATCCTCATGTGTTGTTTTCTGATAGACACTATTCCCTAATGTACCACCCTTCCTTTTGTGAATTAAAACATTCAAAAATGGAAGACAATCTTGGTTTTCAATCTCCATAGTAAGTTTGATGCTTTGGTAAAGGCCATTGAGATGTGCTAATAGAGTTGGCAATGTGTCCATACCATGGGGCCAAACAAAAAGTGTGTCATTGACATATTAATGGTTTTATGTGGGATGAACTGGAGGGCTGTATAATCAAAATGTTCCATATAAAAGTTGGCCATTGCAGCAGAGAGGGGCAAATCCATAGCTACTCCTCAGTCTGTTCATAAAATTTGTGATTATACATAAAATAGTTGGAGGTAAGAACATGTTCAAAAAGATTCACTATATCTTCTGAAAAATGCTCAAATAATAGCTACAGTGTCTCTTGCAGGCAGAGCTCTTGTGAATAATGATGTAATGTCTAAGCTGACTAGCAGGTCCCACAGATCATAGGTTTCCATAACAACCATGATGTCTTTATCTGAAGGTAGTATATTGACTTGTTTTAGGGACCTAAACATTTGGTGTTCAGGTGCCATAATGTTACTCTTAGGTTTTTAAATTTTGCTGATAGTCATACTTATTTCATGGTGTACTATTCTGCAATATTAGATGGTAAAAAGTGGATTGGTTGTTCAACTCAACTTATGAAGTACTTTACTGGAAGGGCCTTGAGTACTAGAGTGAAATTAACGCTTTTGCTAAAGATTGAAATAGTTACTTCATCCAGATCATGATTAGTTAATTTGGCAACAACTCGAGAAGGCTCTTAAGTTACTCAAATGCAGCAGTATGATATTTTGCATAAAGAACTCTTTCAAACACTTGCATTAAGGGGTCAAAGTATATATACTATGCCTTTGTCGTGACACTTGCATTTTATGACTCTGTTCCATTCCAAAGCCACCATGTTGAGTATTTGCAATATACCTAATACTGACCAAGATCACTTATGATGAATTTACACATTCTTGCTTTAATGAATTAATTCTGTACGTTTTTTATTGAGTGTATCTTAAAACTGAAAAATCATTGTCAAGAATCATGTTGTAAATAGGTGTGGTTTCAATTTTATCCTCTTATTTTGTATTTCATTTCTTTCTTTTCCTTTAATTACTGTATTACCAATGCTATTATGTCAGTGTATCAAAATTTTTAAAACTTGTGGCAAATACGTTATATTTTATTCACATAGATCATAATGTGGACACTTCATGAGTTCTATCTTAACATGAACAAATATCTAAGTTTTCTTACACTAATGTTCATATAATCATGAGTAGCTTTTATAAAACAAAAAAGTATCTAATTTGCCCACTTCATGCAATTTATAAGAACATAAAGAGAAAAATTCTCCTTAATAAATTTACAATCTATCACCTATAATCTCAGCCATTTTACCTTGCAACGGTGATTATTTTCAACCAACCATAAAGACATCGGAACATTATATTTTATTTTTGGTGCATGAGCTCCAGCTCTCATCCTAATTGTGAAGGGCAGGTGTATGTGAAGATACTTGGAAAAAGAATTTTTGATTCTCCAAAGTTTTTTTAATGTATTGGTATACCGTGCTATACATGCGCACTGCACTGTGTTTGTTCATTAAATATGTATGTAAACATGGTTTTATTTAGCTGATACATTCACTGCAAATACCCAAAGGCATTACTAAATTACATTAGAATACATTTTGGTACAAGTTTTAATCAAGTGGTAAATTTTGTTTGGTGGATAAACGCATATCTTTCCATAAGATAATAAGTTACCAAATCTAGAGAGCTCAAACTCTATTTTGTTTCCATACTTGGTACTGTAAAACATATATTACAATAAATTTGATCTGTTTGAAATTAAGCAAATAGTTAATCATATGCTCAAGAAAATTTATTGATTGTCATGCAGAGTTAGAAAAAAAGTTATTTTAAAGTGCTACATCTGTTTTTAGACAATCATATATACTTTGTACAATGCAGTATTACAAAAAGCAAGAAATATGTTAATAATTGAAAAAACTGTTCTTATCTATACTTCCGTATACATGTAATATTTTTGTTTTCATATACTAATTAATATTTTTATTAGAAAGTAAAGATCTGTATTTTTATTTATACCCTTAAGTGTCATTATTAATCTACTACTATAAAATTTTTGGTCAATTCTGATGATATTTAACACTAAAACTTGATGTTCAAAATTGTCAATTTTGTAAACAATTACTTCAACTACACCTACCCTTAGAAGAGGCAGAGGAAGAACTCTTTGTCAGCGATGCCAGAGCACATGATCTGCTGTATCATCTGATCCAGAGGGGAATTAATTGCCGACTTCAATAATTCCTTTTCCATTGTATGCAGTGGCCCTTCCCTTCAATGTTTGCTCCTCTTTCCTGCACATCCTACCATTGATAAGTGTTGCAAAATAAAGGTATTGTTTCCATGAATTTGAACCAAAGGGAATTTAGAGGTATATGCTTATAATTCATTTGATCACTGAGCATTTGTAGGTATGGTAACTGGATTAAATTTCTGTTTAATATTGCACAAAGTTACCTATAATATGGTGAGCTTTGAAGGTTTTGACTCATTACATAATTTGTTCAGTTATGTCCCAAGCATTACATTACTGCTAAGATTAGAGAAATACAGAATGTAATTAGCAGATTTACTTTATTTAAAAATAAAATATTTTGAACATAATTTTATTGTAATTAAATGTGTAGTTTGGGCTTAAGTGTATGTTCTCTCTGAATGATTTCATTTCTCTTGTTTTGAACTTGCTATAACTTTCAACAGTAGTAACATTGCAAATAATTTTATTGTAATTAAATGAGTATTTTGGGCTTAGGTGCATGGATGATTTCATTTCTATTGTTTTGAGCTTGCTATAACTTTCAACAGTAGTAACATTGCTTAAAATACACAAATGAGGAATTAAAAGAAAGAAAAGATAATTAAAAATAAATAATTAAAATTAAGCAATAAAAAATGAAAATATAATGAAACATTTTGTGTTGTCAAATATCTAAATAATTTACTGGCATTATATGAATAAGAGTTGAAGTTTTTCTGGGAACACACACTAAACATTCTCAGGCTTCAGGCTAGGTAAGATCACATGATATATCATAAATGTTTTGGGAGCATGGATCTCCCCTATCTTCAGGATGCTCAATAACTTGGTAGGGTGAATGGCCAATATTTATACTCTATTTTACAGCAGCTAGCATGACCTGACAGAAAATGGGGAAGACCTTGTAGAAAATTGGCCTACTTTGGGTACCACTTAGGTTGTTCACTTTTGTTTCTGTGTCTGTTTGGCCATCAAAATAGAATTTGACAAATAATATAAGTGCCACCCACAGCACTTATAAAGTTTTCTATAAAGTCTGTGCTTGCAAACTGGCTCATGTTTTCTGCCAGGTTTATGCTGGCCACTGTGCCATGTAGTACAAATATTGGTCATTTGCACTATCAAGTTATTCAGTAAGATGGGAGAAATAAACTTAAAAAAAGACTGACATACCTTATCTGGTTTGAGCCTTGAGAACATCTAGAGTATTATATGAATAATGTTATTTTATTGATTATGACGGTCTCCATAAAATGCTTTTTGTATTTTAATGGTGTATTTACTGGATAAAACTTCAGTAAATTGTTTAGGTAATTGAATGGATAAGCATTTGGTCTTGGCATAGGTATATTACTTTGGCTACAGTTTGTGTTTCTGATTACTTGCAACATTGGTAGTAAAGCCAAAGTTGTCTGTATTCATAATGAAAATATCATAAATGGATAAATATTTAAGTAAAAATCCAATAGAGAAAAATTTAAAAGAAGATTCGCGTCAGAATAGACACACTTTTCATCACTTACAATATTTTTTTTTGCCTGACTGATTTCGGAATTACCCTTTGTTCTCATCTTCAGAGACTGACTGATAATTGTTGGAACTGTGAGTGTTGTTTCCTTGTGTTGAAATCTTGTGGCGGAGTAGTGTACTTCAATAACTGTTTGGGTGGCAGCAATTCAGAATTCATTAATCAGTGTTTGTGTTTTGTGATTAAAATCTTTTCTCAATTATCCAGCTTATTGTGTATTTTGCAGACTTTGAGTGTAATGTTTGGTTTGATGTTTGATTGGTGGTCCAGAAGTGGTTTAAAACTGCAAATTTCTTCATCTGTTTGTAATTGATGGGTCTCATGTGCCCGTTAAGTTTGATTTCTAAGTTTCTTTTTGTTTTTTCTATATAGGTTGTAGCATATTCTGAGTAATTGATTTGGTAAACTCTGCTTTTTTGTTCTGTTGTATTGGGCCCTCAAAATTATTACAAAATAATTTCTCAGGACTGTATTTATTTTTTGGAGCTAAGCATATGTGTGGTTTTTTGTTGTTTTTTTTTTAATGCCCACTTTTACTACAGATGACACTGCAGACAATGGCACTGATGATGCATGGAATGAATACAGAGCACCGGTGGAAATTAATGAAGGGGAAAACTGGAGAACCTGGAGAAAGCCCTCCCTGCACCACTTTGTCGGCCACAGATGGCATATGCTGTCAGATATTTATGACAAATGTAATGAGGCGTTGAGGAAGGAAAGTAATTTTGAACATAGGGAAATTAGCATGTAATAGAATATCTTAATATTATTTTTAGTTGTAATAAATTTATGAATCTAAGTATCCCAACACAGTTTAAATTCTTTAGGTAAAGAAAATCGTAAAAATATACAGGATGTGTTTGGATTGCAAATGTTAATGCTTGGGTAAACAAATATTATCTATGTATTGTACTTTGTGTGTATATATTTATGGATATGTATCTTGGTAATAATATATAAGTTAGTAAGGCAAGCACTGCGCCAGATATTTTAAGAAATACAAGTTGTATACTACGGTAGAACAGCTGATGAGAAGGGGGTGAGAATAGGTTGCCAAGTGAAAGTTTAGAAAAAGATGGAAGACTGTGTTTATAAACAAATGATCTCTAGGGGCAAGGTGAAGTGATGAATGACTTTAGGTCTTGACCAGAAGGGATAGATTGAAGAAAAGATATGAAGTATCAAAATGTTATGGAACTATGAAAGTTCAGTACTTCATAGGGGCAGTATGAGACCATTAGTTGACCTCTTCATTATTATTAATTATTGGTTATTATTCAATGTACAAATAAAATATTTCTCAATATGTGTAGAAAGCTGGCTTGAAGCAAGCGCAGATTGGGGTGTTTACGAAACTGGTTCGCTGCATAAGGGGGAGGTTCTTTGTTAAGGTAGAAAGTTGGTAGAAGTCACGTACTCCTTTATACATGTGAGTGCAATAGAGTAACAAGTGAAAGTGAACTGGGGGAAGTCTCTAATGTACAAGGAATGGGTTTTTCTCCATTGTATAGGTGCAGTCACGAGGTATTTATAGTGCATTATGGGTAATAAGAACTGCATTATGGGACACATAGATGCCAGGTTCGCAGTCTTTTTAACCAACAGAAATAAAACCCCCATGACACCATATTGTTCTATATAAGTAACAGCCTGAAGACAGTTTGGGCAGATCGTAATGTTCAGTCGCTAGAAGTACACTGTAAAGTTCAGTTGTCGGAGATATACAATGTAATGCTTGGTTGATATATATGCAAGGACTCACAGTTTAAGGATCAGTCGTCAGATTAGCACGGATATAATCAGTTATAGGCATAGTTGTTAGATAGCCACACATTTACGTCGTAAGTTGCAGGAAGTACTAGGAAACGAAGTAACTTTAGTGTGTGAGGCAAAAGTGCTTGTCGTGATATTTAAAGGTTCTAGTCACAAATAAATTTAGACATACAAGTTAAAAGTGTGTTGTGATATTCAGAAATATAACTCCTAATTACCCCCATTGTTACTCTAGCCTGAGTGAGTCAAATTTCATGCTCACCGCCCGACGTCATCGGAGATTTGAGCGGAGCTGAGGCAACTATAGCATTCGTAGCTGTAAACAGGTACGTGGAGAGTGACGTGCTATAAGTGATTAGGTATGGGAGTACACACACGCACGCACGCACATTACACACGGTGCGGAACGTCACATACATGCCTCACACATGAGCGACGTAAATTTCACAACGAAGAAGCAATAGAAAATATGAACATTATGAAAGAAGAAGGCTTGGAAGGAGCTGATAAACAAGACATAAAGAGATTCAAAATTCCTAGCGGAGTATCCTGAGAGGAAATGGTCGGTTGAACAAATTAAATGCTAAACAGAGCGAATTCATTATGAATGTACTAAACAGTTTTAAAACTAACAGACTACCGATGAGGATATTCTTAAGTGGCACCGCTGGTGTAGGAAAAAGTACGGTGATAAATGCATTGTACCAGGTGGTAACACATTACTTTGACAGCTTACCGGGAAGCGACAAGAACAAAATAGTAGTACTGCTTTGAGCTCCTTCAGGTAAGGCTGCATTCCTGGTTAACGGAGTCACACTGCACACAGCTTTCACTTTATCCGTTACACAGTTCGTAGGCAACATGCCCGCCCTATCTAGCGACTTAGCCAATACAATTAGAGAAAAAGTATTTAATTTGAAGCTGCTGATCATTGGTGAGATATCAATGATTAGAAGTGGAATGTTTAGCAGAGTTGATAGCAGGCTGTGATAGATAATGGGAACTGACCTTTCTTTTGGAGGAGTTTCAGTAATAACAGTTGGGGACCTTCATCAGCTACCACCTGTAATGGACACTGCAATTTATAAATTTGCTTCAAATGAATACTTCATTAATAGACAGATATCATTTATGGGATGAGTTTGAATTGTATGAGCTAACAGAAATAATGAGGCAAAAAGATGAACTAGAATTTGTAACGTCTTAAATAATTTGGCCATCTGTAAAAAAAAACACAAACGACTCCACGTTACTAAATTCTAGAGCTGTTGAAACAAACGAAGTACCAGAGAATGCGATAAGATTGTTTACAAGAAACGTTGATGTGCAAGAATGCAATGAAAAGAGAATAAGAAACCATAATGCAGAAGAGTTTATATCAGTAGCAAGAGATTTCATTATAGGATAAATATCTGAGAGGCTAAAAATGGTATTTTGAGTGCAGTGAAAAAACAAAAAGCTAACGGAAATGAATGGATTGCCTAATGAATTGTTAAAAATCGGTTGTAAGTATATGATAAGAGTAATGTAGATGCAGAGGATGGTTTGTTGATTGGAGCTTGCGGCATACTCAAAGAAATTGATTTAAAACTGAATACTCAAGAGCCTAACATAATATTCCTGGACTTTTGGTGATGAAAATGAGGATCAAAGGGCAAATCCAACTATATGAAAAACAAAAATGTTAACCAAAATTTTACTCCGTTAGCCTTAAAAAGGCAAATATTAAATATACCAAATAAACTAGAACAGCTAGTAATTAGAATAGAGTTTCCTGTTGTGTGTGCCGAAGCACTAACTATTCACAAAAGCCCAGGACTTTTCAAAATGCAAAAGAATTAGCAGGTCAATACTTTATGTTGCTCTAAGCAGAGTAACGAATTTATCCGGGTTATATATAATAGGCAAATTTAGATGTCCTCAGGCTCCTAAAGGCACTGACCCCATAACTGCAGAAATGGATAAAGACCAGAAAGACATCTGACACTATCTTACAGTTCTCTAAGAGAGAGCAGAGGGATCAAAATCAAATACCAGAATGTGAACTCGCTGCTGAAGAAAATAGTTTGCATTAGGTCAGATCAATGGTACAGCTATGGAGATATACTAATATTTAGTGAAACATTAGCCTCGTTTCAACACAACTTCAGTATACATGGCTTCACTGAGAAGTTGAGAATTGAATATATTTGTGATAAAACATTTCAAATACACAATACAAATTACATTAATAGCGTAAATAGTAAAGGTCACATTGATTTAATGTCATTTAAAATTAACAAGCGCTACATTGTCTGTGGATACGAGTCTCCTGGAGCCAAAAATAATACTTTTGAAGATGTATAGTTAAATTTTTCAAAAAATCACTTTAGATAATTTCCTACTGATTGGAGATTTTAATTACAACTACGAATAAAAGAAAATGTATATTCAAACTATTTGAATGAATATAATTTAATAAGTAAACTGCCTAAGGACATTACAATGACCAATTTTAATACTCAAATAGGATATTTTCCACTGTCAACAATTTCAGGTGGTGTATACGAAACGTTTCTTTCTGACCATAAGCCTATATATGCACTTTTGCAGGATCAAACAATAACGCATAGAGAGGGGTAGTGATTTTCAAAGAGCCGCGTGTACTCTCTGCATAAAATGTAATCCGTTAAAGTAAAAATGTTATAACATAATAATATGTTGTTAGTTTTTAATCAACAAATATACTTATGGCAATAATTTTTAATTCCTGTGTAACAATTTTTGTTGCAAATTATTGCTACCGAGGGGACACCAAATACCAGAGTCTAGCCACGCTGCTAGGCCCTTTCTTACGAAAAGTGGCTGTGGAGTGATCCGTTTGTTACTGCGATTCCTTACACGGCAGGTTTGATGCTGTCCAACACAAGGGTGTCATAGGATTGGTGCTAGAGAGGACTCAAGAAACAGAATTCCCAGTTCATCAGCATCATCTACACTGAATATGTGCGTCATTTGATAGAATTTGCAGCTCCTGTGAACCTATCATTACTGTTAAAAATCAATTAAAAAGTGCTCCAATATCGATATCTGAGTGGCTACTGAAATAACCAGCAAGTATCCTGGCTGCGGTTTTCCGTGGTTTCCCTCGGCCTCACAAGGTGAATACTGGGGTAAGAGTCTAAAAGTGGTCCACGGCCAGCAAACACCAACAATAAAATTATTAAACCAACAATGTTTGATCGTCATGCATGTATTAGAATAATTATACGGTTGTATACTACAAGTTTTCCTTTTGTGATGAGTTTTATACTGTTATATGAAAATTGTTTCCTCTTTTAGTTTTATTTTATAACTTTGTCTACTTCTGCATTCATACATATGTAAAACGTGTGAAATATACTCAATTTGCTTAAGCAGATTACAGTTTTACTTATGTTTTACCTCACAAATTATTTGAAATTTATATGTGCAGATATTAACTTACTTGACTAAATTAAGGCTATAACAGAAGTTCTCTGAAACTTTAATGGGGTAGAGAAGGTTATGTGAATGTAACACAGCAGATTTTCCTTCTCTTAATGATGTTGAATCAATATATAAAGAGCGGCTATTTGTTTTAGACATACTTATTTCATATATGATACAGTAAGGTTAATATGATAGTTATAATGATGCTTCTTTAAGGGCTTATTCTATCGAACAGCAATATGCTGCACACGAAAGCAAAAAATATTGCTAAGAAAACCAAATTATGAAACATTTTGGAGGAATCCAATTTTGGTAAATTTGATTTTTTGGGAGGTGGGAACTTTTTTTTTTTTTTTTCTCTCTCTTTTCCTTCTTTACTCAACACACGCTTCGCAAATTGATCCAATAGGAACATGCAAACTGCAACTGGAGTAATGTGATATTCTCAGACAAGGTAACATTTTCTTCCACACGTAAGGGAAAGATGACCGTAGATCGTACAAAGGGGTACCGATATGCAAAATACGTGGCTTCACAATTCCATCTTGGTCATGAATCTGTATCGTTTGGGGGCTAGATATCAAGGGGTGGTCTAGGTGTGCAATAACAATTTGATAATATACTGAACGGTGTGCATTACACGGTAATACTCAATTATTTTGATTTCCTCTAAAAAAAATAGAAAATCCTAATGTAATTATTGAATTTGTACCAATAATCATCCTGTCCACACATTTCGAAAGGTTTCACATTGGTTTTCAGAGAGGCAGGGTATCAGAGTGATAGACAGGCCTCCCTGTTCACCAGATATGGACCCTATTTAGAATGTGGGAGCTGAGGTAAAAAGGAAGCTGCGATCCCATTGTAGATGAGCGAAGGACAAAAGATGGCTTCTGGGCACAAATTCAAGAAGCCTGGGATCTTGTAGCTGCTTGTCCACATTACTGCAAGCATTTGATTTTGTCTGTACCCCGACAATTGAGGGCAGTTATACGGGTTATATGTTTATTTTTTCTTTTAGTTGTAGAAGATAATAGTTTATTTACGCATATATTTTAAGTTATTTAACATGAGTGTTAGTAGAATTATGTTTTTATGTGCACAGATGGGCCAATAATTTCAAATGCCAAAATTATATTAATGCACCATTATGTTCTACATATCGTCATAAAATTAATAAACAATAAAAAAAAAAAAAAAATTGACAAGCAGCACGAGATCTGAACCTAGAAACTTATGAAAGAAAGCAAGGCCGTCTTAACCTCTCGGTCACTGTAAAGTTGTTTTGTGATCTGCCTTTAGTAGTCATAAGTTAACCATTTGGCTGTCAGTCACAGACCATTGTAGGTTCTTTTGTGTACATTGTAAACAACTTTTATAAAAAAATATACAAAGCTGTCCAATCGACACCTGGAATCTGGGGATGACTCTCTTGTCCATGGCTCTACAGTGCTGAAAGAATAAGTATTCTAAGAGCAGGAAACATTCAATTTTATTTGAGTGTACTTCACACAGATCAGTATCGTCCATTGTGCCTCTTGTTGCTCTACTCTTGCCATGCAAAGAGAATGTAAGAAATTACGTGTAAGAAAGTCAGGCTCAGAGGTGAAAATGCACTTATGCACAGATATAAAATGTTGAAAAATTGGGATTAATTTATTTGTACATTTTTTTATTGGTAATATTTTTATATTAGCATCCTACCAGAATACATATCTTACTGTTAGAACCAGGTGAAAAAGTCAAATGTCACAGCCAAGACTTAAACATGTTCTTCCACTGTCTGTGCAGCTGCTTCAACCATTGAACCACCTGGCCAACATGTTTTGCCTTTTATATACTGTTATTTATTAGAGTAACCATTCATTCTGTTTGTCAGCAGATTATCAAACACGGTGTTATGTATTAGAGTAACCAATCATTCTGTTTGTCAGCAGATTATCAAACACGGTTTTTTGAGTACACATGTCTAGGAACATCTTGAATAGATATTGCAACAAATGAGAGAACACCACTTGTAGGTAAATTCACTTTATTGTTCACTAGAGCACTACTTGTAGCACAATACTTGCATTTTTGTTACACAAATAACTGAGTCACTGCATTCATGTCACTTTCTTAACAAGCGTCACTCACTAGATTGATCTTTGACTCACTTCCTTCTTTCCCCTCAGAGGTCTACAGGTTTGGCACACCAGAGGTCCCAATCCACCCTGACTCCCTTGTGAGGGTTCCTCTATGTGGTGAGGGAGTCAGTCAAAATGCCCACACACATGTAGGCTGTGTATGGAGACTCAGGTTAGTGGAAAGGGCTATCCTGGTTGGTTGAGGGTTGTGTATCTCAGCCTGGGTTTCTGTCTTTCAGTGATTGGGGAGGCTGTGCAACCTAATGCACCACTTTGGTTTCTGCTTCACCTAAACGGGAGGCTGCAGATTAACCCACTCTTAGTCAATCGACCTGGGCAAGGTAATTGCACCTAACTCCAGGGTGAGTGGGATGGCGAGCCCGCTATATCCCTTCTGAAGCCCTGTCACCCCAGTGGAGTGACCCCTCATTGGTCTCCCTGGTGTTTGGGGAGCTCTTTGGGATGAATTAAGACCATCTTTTAAGGCAACAAAAACAAATCAAAAACCATTTTAGTGTTTGGAAAAGAAGTAGTCGAGCCCAGTGGTCCTTGTTACTTAGTGATTAGGAGAACAGAGGAAGGTAGGACATTTTTGTTGGATATTCCATTTGTGATTCAGAAGGACCTAGATAAGATAACTGGTTTCAAACTCATGACACACCCTTGGTTGAAGCACTGTCAGCATCCCAGGCAGCCAAACTACTGAGAGCCAATATGATGGGCAGCTACCTGGTTAAGGTAGAGATGCACAAGATCTTGAACTTGCACAGCATTGTTACCACCCGTGCCTTGTCCAATGAAAAAAAGACACAATGTTGCAGAACAAGGCATCTGCTGTGTAGAGGGTTCAGAGAAAAGTGCTTTATCTTTGATCGGATAAATCTATTCCAAGGGGGAAAGACAGAATATGAAGCTATTAGGTTAGGCAATTCATCCCAAACCGCCTCAGATGCTACAAGTGTCAGCACTTTGGGCACATAAGCTGGTTTTATAGTGGTCAGTCCACATGTGTTAACTGCGGAGACGTCATACACGCTGGTGGTTGCATATCAACCCCATCTTGCGTCAGTTGCAATGGGCAACATCCATCTAGTTCCGGGAATATCCCCATTTTGTAGAAGAGAGCCATCCACGAGATATGGGTGAAAAAGAAGATGTCCTCGGAAGTCCGTAAGTTCCTGCGCCTCCGCCAAACCTCTGTTCCGTGGTTCGGGACTTACAGCTCAGTTGCGGATAAACCGCTACCTAGGCGGGAAATCGCAACTTAAACCATAGATATCAACGGGGCCACAATTGCTGAAAAGATTATCGCTGCCAGACCATTACCGAAGTCCCCCTACATCCACGTCGACAGTCGCTGGTTTCTCTGCTACCAACACTTTTTTATTGGTAGGCGACGTGAATGTTCACCACGCACTTTGGGGTTCACCTCGGGCCTGTGCGAGAGGTAAGTTAATTACTGATTTCTTGGACAATAATATATTAGCTCTCCTGAACATTGGAGAGCCTACATTTTTATCTGACGCATTTCGTAGTTTTTCTCACCTTTATAGCGGTTTGTTCTCCACAATTAGCCGTTAGTCTACGCTGGAATATCATATGACTTACATTGTAGTGACCACTTTCCAATTCTTATGCTTCTCATAGCACAAGATGTATGCTCCGAGTGTTTACCTAGATGGCGTTTGCATCAAGCCAACTGGAACTTTTTTCCTCCGTTTGATCGTTTTGAACTACAACAAACACGACTCGGTGGATTTTTTAGTTGAACACTTCACAGCAACCATTCTTGCTGCTGCTGAGCAGTCTATTCTGCGGTCGACTGGCCAACCTCGCCGATTTCCTGTTCCTTGGTGGACAGATGAATGCCGGGATGACATCCGAGCTCGCACACCTCCTCTTCGGACTTTTAGGCGTCGCTGTACGTTGGATAAGAAGATGCGTACAAAATCTAGACAAGTTATTAGGGATAGCAAAAAGCAATAATGGAACGAGTTTGTAATGTCCTATAATCGACATACACGTTCTGTCGAATGGGATAAGCCGAGGCGTGTAGCCGGAAAATCGATCCATCTGCCAATTGCCGGTCTAAAAACAGCTGCAGGTTGTGTTGTTGATACGTTTGACGTGGCTAACACTTTAGGTAGTGCCTTTGCTCAGGTGTCTAGCTCATACGATTACCCGCCTGAGTTTCTTCTAGTAAAGGCTCATTTGGCATCTCAAGAGTTCTCTTTTTGTTCCGGAAACCTTGAGGATTACAATCGCCTTTTCATCATGGCTGAGTTAGACTGTCTTCTTTCATCTTCGCGAAAGTCTACACCTGGCCCAGATAATCGTATTTGGATTGATGTTACTTTACCAGTTAAGGTCATCCTCCTCCTTCCAGCTACCATTCTATTTCCCCCCTCGCCAGTTGCTATTGCAAATTGATGGAACGCGTGATCAATGGACGGTTGGTGTGGTTGGAATCCCGCAAGCTAGTGACCAACTCTGAGTGCGGTTTTCAAAGACGTCTGTCAGTGACTGACCACTTTGTATCGCTATCGATAGATACTGATAACGTTTCTTCAGAACTGTTAAACAGTTCTATATGTTATGACCTCGAGAAGGCTTATAATACGTGTAGGCGAGCAGGGATCTTACGCTCCCTCTAAAATTGCAATATATGTGGACGCCTACCCAGGTTCATTCAGGAGTTTGTGAGGGACCACATTTTTCAAGTAAGGTTCGGCTCAGCTTATTCGATTTTTTAATCGAGAATGGAGTGCCACAGGGATCAGTACTAAGCGTGACACTGTTTACTATAGCGATTAATTCTATAGCGTAATGGGTTTCCTCAGATGTCCCGTCTTGCTTATTCGTAGACGACGTTGTCATTTGATGTAATTCTCAGCGTACGCCGTTTTTGGGACATTTCCAGCAGTGTTTAGACTGCCTTTCTGATTGGAGCTCAAAAAACGGTTTTCATTTCTTCTGCGTTAACTTCTGTTGCCGTAAGAGGTGATTGCCGCCTGCTCTTCAACTGGGTCCAGATTTATTTCCATTCGCAGATGAGGTGAGATTCCTTGAGCCAATATAAGATTGTAAACTTTGCTAGTCACGCATATAGCACAGCTGAAAGCCCGTTCTCTCAATATTTTTGCGGAAACTAAGTGGCAAATCAATTGGATCGGACAGTACTGCTGCGTCTTTATCGTGCACTGGTCCGATCCAAATAAGACTATGGGTGCATTGTTCTACTGTCCGACTATCTGTGCTGAGAGGATTAGATACTGTCCATACTGTGCGACTGTTGGAGCTTTTTCGCCCAGTTATTTGTCTCTAGTCCTAATCGGTAGAACCCTCTCTACGGCGTGGACCGAATGTCCTGCTAGGTAATTATGACTGTAGACTTAAGTGCATGCCTTCGCATACAGCGTTTAACCCTTTTTCCAACACAGGGCTGAACGAACGTCACACAAACCTGTTATTCAGTCCCAGGCCTGCAGGTTTTCGTTACCGCGAGCTGCTTCGGAAACACGGTATTGCATTGCTTCGTGTGCTTTCCGAGCAAAAGAGGGTGCACCCACTTTGGTTACGCACTACAGCCCACTTAGATCTCGGAATGGCAGTTAACCTGAAATCTGCAATGCCTGTATCTAGTATCCGCACTTGGTTTTTAGAATTTGTATCCCACTACAGTGACCGCATTTGTCTATACACCGACGGAAGTAAGTGCGCCGACGATATTGGATGTGCCTTTGTTACTGGTACCCAACCACATACTTTCGGTTTGCATAGTAGCACATCCATTTATATTGCTGAGCTGTATGCCATTTATAGAGCCATTCTGTATGTTCGCCGTTGGCATTTGAAAGACTACCTTTTTATGAGTGATTCCGTTAGTACCCTTCAGAGCGTTTGTGTGCTGTACAATCACCATCCTATCGTGCAGCGTTGCTTTTGCTTTTTATAGTGTTTAACACCCGCTTTTACTACTTGTGGCACCGTAGGCGAATCAATTTAGAATGGGACGCTGAGAACCACAGTAGTTAAAGAGCGTTCATAAATAACACGCCATTTCCATTTACCGTAGGCGAGGCAGCGCTATCAGGACGTCCTCCACATTTTGCTCACTTTAGGTGTTGATGTGAAGTGTGCGTGGATTCCTGGTCACGTCGGCTTGCCGGGGAATGAACTGGTGAATTTGACAGCTAAGACAGCAGCAACGCAACCCAGTACCGTTACTCCTTTTGTGATCTCGAAGAAATTCTAGCTTATGTGGAGAGTGGTGCTTTCATGCGGTTATGACTAGTAGTGGTCTCTCCGCGGAAACAAGTTTAGACAGGTGAAGGACACTATACATTGAGTAACCTGTCGTATATCTCGTCGAAAGGAGGTGTTACTGACTCGATTACGCACGGTCACTATATTTTTACGCTCAGTTACTTTATTAAGTGTGGACCGGCTCCGATATGTGCGCTCTGTAGGGAAGAACTTGCAGTCCGTCATGTGTTGCTATAGTGTGGTCTTCTAGCACACATTCGATTATCTGTACACATGCCGGCCTTTCTTGCGGAGATCCTGACTTATGATCGTAGAGTGATGGATATCATAAAATTTTAATCACAAGTTCCTTTTTCATTCAGTATTTAGTTTGTTTTATTTGATGTACCAATCAAGTGGTTGGTCTGGTTTTCTAAATCTTTTAATTTTTATCATTTGTGGTAAGCTATGGTCTTAGCTTATTTATCTCTATTTTTGCTCCTTTTGTCATCTTTTAATCTCTACTCCCGTTTTTTTAATGATAAATATTTTATCCTCGATTTTCTATCAATTTTTAGTTGTAATTTTATTGCTGATTAATTTTATATGCGTTTTAGCTCTGCCCGTGGTCACGTCTTGTTGTTTAAGGGCACTAATGACTTTAGAAGTTGAGCGCCCTTAAACCCCAATTATCATCATCACTTCACTTCTCCGGCACTTGTCAGTCCCCTTTATAGTCCGTACCGGCCTCCGAAGGTTCCAGTCTTAGAAGTTACGAGAACATTGAGTTTTGTCCATTTGAAAAAGATTACTCTGGTAGAAGAATGTTCTTGGTCTGTGGGAGAAAGAAGGTTAGAAAGATTTTGCAGGGAATCGCACAAAGACTTTTGTTTGCCCAACTATTATGTCCGTCCCCCTCTATTGTTACAGTGAACCAGACAGCGATCCCTTCAGCGGTTGCCCGGTCCCACGCGCCTCCGTTAACACTGCTCCCCCCTTAGCGCTGGTAGTACCGTCCAGTATCAACACAGCGGACTTGCCGATCTAGGTGCACTACCAGTATCTTCCCTCGCGGCAGACCACATCGTTGAACCTCTTTACCATGCAGTAGGTCCTTGCCACGGTTGTTGAAGTTCGGAGCAACGGCCTTTGGTCCTCGTAGAGCGATACAACCACACAAGGTCTCCCGGCTGGTGCCCTTCACTGTTGGCTTGGCGGTGGTTACGGGTCTTCATCCTTTCGCTCGCAATCTGGATGTGGTAACAGACCATCTCGTGCGCATCGTGGGGACTGTCCATGAGGTCCTCGACGTATTAATAGCCGGTTTTCCACCCTAGCGGACTGCCAAACATCAGGTATCTGGGAGAAGCAGCTCCCTGCCAAAAACCAAGCCGGCTGGTGTTAACCAGTTGTCGTGCTTAGACGAGCGGCAGGCCAGCAAGAAAAACGGCACCCTGACAACCCAGTCTCTCTGATCAGCTACCACCCTCTTTAGGTGTTTTTCCATTATCTTGATATACCGCTGTATCATGCAATCCGACTGCGGGTAGAGAGGCGTTGTGTGCGTCTTAGGCACCCCAAACCGCTCTAGGGCGCCTCTCATCAGGTTCGGCTCGAATTCTGTGCCCTGGTCGCTGTGCAACATGAGTAGTACTCTAAGGCGACAGAAGAGCTCCTTTGCGAGACAGTCCGCAATTGTATTGGCCTCCTGGTTGGGGATGACGTAAACATCTGGCCACTTGGTGAAATAATCCATTACCACTAGCAGGTACTTGTTACTCCTGTTGGATGCAGGGAACGATGGCGATGGGTTCAAAGAATGGCCCCACAGTACACTGCTGCATGCGACCCCGGCTCCTAGTCTGAGGCCTACGACTCGCTGCACATGACACTGGTAACACCACTTCTCGGCGGCTGCCCATAATCTCAACCAGTAGTACATTTGCCGGAGTTTCTTTATCTTTCGGTTAGTTCCAAGGTGCCTTCCTGAGGTCCCCGCGTGTACCTCCTCCAGGCCTTCTGTTGCCATACTCCGGAGAAGGATCAACTGCCCTCTCTGGAGTTTTCCCGTCAGGTGGCTCCCAAACACTGAACGCAACTTCCTGTGCCTTAAGCGAGACCCATTGGGCCAATAGAACTTAATATGCGCTACTGCTGGGGGCGATGTCCTCCCAGTTTGGCCTAGTCCCAATCTCCACCTCTCTCGGGAGCGGACCAAGATCGGCATCTGCCAAGTGTTCCTTTCTTAGGGCTACTCTGTCCCATCCATCCGCCGGCACCGCTGATATCCCGCAAACTGCTATAACATGCTCCTCCTCTACCTTATTGCAGTGGCCGCACTCCTTCTGGCAGGGTCTTCTAGACATAGCATCCGCGTTGGAGTGGCTACTTTCCATGCGGTGTTCTGATCTAAAGTTGTACTCGAGATTTGTGGTGGACAAAGCGGCGCTGGGGCGGGTTTTTCACCGGTGCTCCATCATTCATGTATCATCAGTGTCACCGCCTGCGGTGCTGTGAGTAGTTAAAGCGGGCGTTAAACAATACAAAAAAAAATAATGTACTCCTATAGCCTCTGGACCCAACGAGCAGTCTGGCCCTCTATGTTCTTACAGCTCAACAGTCAGATGAGGGCGTAGTGGTCAGTCCTCAGGTGGAACGGCTGGCCATACAGGTATTTGTGGAAGATTTCGAGTGCTTTCACTACTGCCAGGAGCTCCTGCCGAGTAATACAGTTCTTCACCGCCTTGGAAAGCGTCTTACTGAAGTACGCTATCACCTGCTCCTTCCTGTCCTGAATCTGGGACAGTGCGCCTCCGATGCCATTATCGCTTGCATGTGTCCACAATGAAACCGCCACCCGGTTGGAGGAACCCTAAAACAGGCGCACTGCAGAGTGCTGTCTGGAAGACGCCCTCTGCCTCTTCTATCCACAATAAAGGCCGGTGTTCCTTTGTCAGACGATGGAGAGGCTTGCGATTTTGGAGAACCTCTATAACGAATCGGTGGTAGTAACTACACAGAGCCAAGTAACTGCGCAGCTCCCGCGAATCCTTTGGGAGAGGCCAATCTCTCACAGCCCGGGTCTTTTCCGGGTCGATGGCCACCCTATTAGGCGAGACAACGTGGCCCGAGTAACTGACTTCTTCGCGTTCAATTTCAGTTTGGCCGCTTGCAATAGCTGTAGCACCTTGGTCAGATTAACAAGGTGGACCTCGAAGGTGCTAATGTAGTCCAGATGTATTTGGCAGACCTCGACCTCGTAAGTCAGCCCCCGGATCACCGACTCCATTAGGCGCTGAAAGGTGGCTGGGGCGTTGCAGAGACCAAAGGGCATAACTGTAAATTGCCAAAGCCCTTGGCCGGTCGAGATTGCGATCTTTTCCTTGCCCTCGGGATTTAGTCACCTGCCAGATTTCAGATCCAAGTACGAGAACCTCTGGGCTCTCGCAAGGATGTCCAGAGTGACATCTATACGGTGCAGGGGGAAGCAGTCCTTCCTAGTGACAGCATTCAGTTTCCTATAGTCCACAGAGAAACGTAACTGACTTGTTCTTTTTCACTAACACTACGGAGAGCACAAAGTACTATCGGACTCTTTTGGAGGGGGGGCAATGGAAAGGGTAGGCGCGGCATGTAGCGGTGACCACTGCCGAGAGCTGCGGCGGAGGAGGAGGAGTAGTAGCAGCTGTAGCTGTCTGTCATGGTGTCTTTTAGAGTTACGGTGTGACTCGTGGGTAGTGGAGACAGGATGCCTTGCCCGTGAAGTGACCTTTGCCCCCCACAGGTGGAGCAGTATCGTTGTCATCGGGCCAGGTCATGTCCGGTGCAGCTGGTGATGGTGCTTGGAGCGCCGCAATAGAGGCACTTCGGTGGCGCATCGCACTTGGCCTCAGCGTGCCCGTATTTGCAGCAGCGGCAACAGGGGCTGTGGCTTTTGCTGCGGCTGGCTTCAGTTGGATGTGACCGGATCAGGGTTGTTCCAGTCGTGAGCACGGCGGTGTAATGTGCCCGGTTCAGGAACGTGAGAAGCACTAGTGGTGTTCGTCCCGTAGCAGAGGTGATCCTGACCAGAGATTGCCATCGAGGTTGCGCAGCCTCCAGAATGCTCCGAGCTGGTAGGAGGCGGCAGACCTGACAGACCACAGCGCTAACTGCCGAAGCGGCCTTAAGGATCGGCCGGTGCAGTGTCCACTGTGGTAGAGAATGGGCACTGGACAGTTTGTGTCGGCTGAGCGGTGGTGGCTGGCTTCGGCATAGTCATTCTGAATGATGTGAAGCGGTTGCGGTTATGGTGAGGTCTTGTTGCGGCGACGGTGACTCGTCTTCGGCGTGCGGTACGGCCTTGATTACCGAACGGCGGTGACGTTCCTCCTCTTCATTCTTCCCATGGTGCTGCGGTGTGTCCAGTAAAGATGCTAGGAGTGGAATGAGGATCGGAATCTTCTATAGCCCCCTTGTTCGTATGTCTTCCAGCATGTCTGGTACCTCCACTTACTTCTCCAGTGGAGGTTGGGCGTCTCTGTGTGTATTTGATGGAGAACTCGATGCGTGCAGCCGTAATCATCCCCTTGGCTGAAAACAGACTGGTATTTCCAAAGTAGGTGCCGGACCTGTTCTAGTTGTGCCGCGGTCAAATGGTCTATCGCCCTTCTCAGCAAGTCTTCCAATCGGGCCCCAGATCTTGAATCGCTGCCGGCCCCCGGGGTCCGTCTAACGCTGATATACTTATGGCTGACTCACATTTCTCTGACTCCGTTCTGGCCCGTAAGTCCTGCTTGACATCCGAAGGGTTCAAAAGTCTCGCAGGCACTTTTTGGTAAGGCAACAATGCCCTGACGACACGCATTCCACTCGAGTACTCCTGTCTAAAAGCATGTTCCTTGATCGCTGACCTATCAGACGCGCCTTCACGACCATCTCACTCCTGGCGGGCACGACCAATTCTCCGTCATTGTCATTCTGCACACTCCTAGTTGTTCGTCGGGGCATCGAAGCGTCACATCTTTTCGGCGGAGTCTCAAGACACTCTTTCCGACGTCGGCACCTACGTCGTGCTCCTGAGGGCATCCAGACTCATTATTACATCTTTAGCCACTCTTACGACGAACACCCACAGTCTTACGATGCTCCGACCAAGGGTTAACTCTAGCAAGACCTCCTCCGCTGGCAAGGTTTCGCCCGATGCCGTTGCTTGCTGGTAGGGTCGATTTGGTCTCGTCGACGGCAAACCCTTAGTGACGGCAGTCCTGGTGTCGCCAGTGTCCACTAGAACCTGGCAGAACGTCCCACGTATCCAGCCGACCGCGACGAGGCTGTCATCCAGTTGTATGCTCAAGGTATGCACTGTCACTTGAGGGTCGCCCTCCGTGTTGTAATGGTTACCATGCTAACTTCATATACCCAAGGTCGCGGGTTCAAACCCGGCGGAGGACGATGGATTTTTTCGGGCGTAAAAATCCTTGGCATGGCTTCCTTCGGAAGGGAAGTAAAGCTGTGGGTCCCGTGTCGTAGATTTACGGCACGTAAAAGAACCTCAAGTCTGATAAGAGATCTTTCACGCCCAATATAGAATGGGACGCTGAGAACCAAAGCAGTTAAAGAGCGTCCATAAATAACAGGCCATTTCATTTCACTGTCATTTGAGGGGATGGTGATGACAGCCCTGGCGTACCCTTCGCCTCGCCGGTCTTATTCGTTTCCCGTCTGCTCCTCGGGTTGGTGTGGACAGTCCCTCACCAGGTGTCCGGGTTGGCCACACTCCACTCGATGTACGTCGTCCCTAGGTTGCTCCTCCGTTCCCGTCGTAGCGGATGCTCCTGGTCCTGGATGTAGGGACTTTTGTCATCCGAGCGTCTCCATCTCCAGCGCGCCCGTTAGTGCCTCGTGGATGGTCTTGTATTCGCCGAGCATCAGACGCTCTCATATCTCGGCGTCACGCATATCGTCAACAAATGGGTAGGCGGCTTCTCGGGAGACGTAAATGGATGGGAGGTCCATCAAAGCTTTGGTCACTAATTGTTTGATAGCCAATGCGAACTCTTGCAGCGTCTCTCCTGGTTGCTGTTGCCTCGACTTGAGCTGAACATAAGCTGCAGCCAAGCAATGGTTCCTGAAGCAGTTTTCAAGGGCCTACCAGATGCCTACGCGGATGTTGAAATCGTATTCAAGACTTCTGCTGCCAGACCCTGGAGGCTCGCTTTCAGCTGTGCTGCTTCCTCTTCTGCCGACCAACAGTTGTGGGTAGCGACAGCAGCAAACTGTCGGCAGAAGACTTTGAATGTCTATGTACCGTCATACCTTGGTAGCTTGGAACGCACAGATGTGTCGCGCCCAGGTGTCTCGAACTTAATGTCTTCCAAGGCTTCAACATGCTCCAGGGCCTTAATGCAATGATCAAGATTCTTCATTGTTCTCCCAAGCTCTTCCACATCCTTCTTTATGTTGGCCAGTTGTTCATTGAATTTGCTAGAAAGTTTCGTTTTCAGGTTTTCCATCACATAATTCACAGTAATTATTTCATTTCTCATCTTCTCCATGCCGGATTACATAATGGTTTTAATTTCTTCCATACCCGATTTCATTTCTTCCATTTTCTCTCTTCCTGATTTCATTGCTGACTTCATTTCCTTAATTTCGGCCAACAAGCTTTTCAGCATTTCCTCCTTCTTGGTATAAATATCCCACTCCTGACACCATAACAAATGAGAAGACCAGTTTCAGTTAAATTAACTTTATTGGTCACTAGAGCACCACACATAATACAACTGTTACACAAATAACTTAGTCACTGCATTCATGGCACTTTCTTAGCAAGCGTCACTCACTAGACTGATCTTTGACTATTTCAGTTCAGTTCACTTTACTTCTCTGGCACTTGTTGACCTCTTATATAGTCTGTATCGGTTTTCAAGGGCTCTAGTCTTAGAAATTATGAAAACATTATGTTTTGCCTGTTAGAAAGGGATAACTGTGGAAGAAGAATGTCCTTGGTCTGGCAAGAAAGACACAAAGGCCTTTTGTTTGCCCAGTTATTATGTCAGTTTGCCCTATTATTACAGTGAACTATGCAGTGATCCCTTCAGAGGTTGCACGGTCCCACACTCTGATGTTGCAATATGTCCCGCCTCTATAAATTCACTATATTTGGTGCTAAGCGAAACATGCTTGGATGAAATTCTTAGGTCCCATGTTCATCAAAGGTGCAGCATTCTTGCATCCCATAGAAGACATTAGGGAGTCATTGGCAACAGATTCTAATTATTTTATAAATTTTGTGGATTCAATGCCCCAGAGATTGACACACACAAAATATTTGTCTTTTTGTTTTTATATGTTCTATTCTTTTTTTCTAGTGGAGCAATTTTGTGTTGATGTTAAATGTGATATCATGAGTAATAAAAAACATAGTTACTTCTTTCCACATTTTACGAACATCAAATTAATGGTTGACATATTGTGTAGCAAACAAAGGGTTGTAAAACTTAAGTACTTTAGATACTTTGGCAAGACTAATACTATTTTTGCACAAGTTATTGTGCTCAACCATTGCACAACAATCTATATAACAACTATGTCCATCATTACAGTGGAGATAATTACTAATGTTGTATAGTGAAAAGCTACTAAGATAAAATAGTGCACATCTGTGCAAACTAATACTGGAAATGTTTAAATATATTATTTTCTTTTTATTGGACCAAAACAATTTTAAAACACATAATTAAATGTCAGCTTTTGTCTATGTTTTAAAAACTGGTACATGTGCATCATGGTATAGACTATTAATTGTACAGTCCACTAACATGAGTAGCTGAGGATTTTATGACTCGTTTAAGGGAAGTCTGTGCTACAATTCTTTCCTGGGGCATCTTTCCTGATCATCCTCATAATTGGTACCATGAAATTAGGCCTGGAACATTTCCTGCCTAAAATTTCCTTATGCAATTATCTTTCTTTTTCAGCTGTTGACTGCCTGTGGTGTAGTTTGCAGTAAGAATGGATATTACACACTACAAAAAACAAAAACAAACTTAAACCTCAACCTTTAAAATTAGTTTTAGTTACCTATTCTACAGCAAACAATTCCAATTCCAAGTTATAGACACCCAGTATATAGTTTTCTGCTAATACATATTAAATACCAAGTATATTGCAAGTATATTTGAATCCTGGTTTTCCATTTAACCCCCTTAATGGGTTTAATTTAGATAAATTATTCAAGGTAGTAAATCTTGAGTGATGAGATTGGAGACTTGCCAGCAGCTATTAGACTTGAGTTCAGCTTAGAAGGTAGACAGAAGTTAACGTTTCATGCACAGAAACAGACAGATATATTGCAGAAGGTATTGCCATATCATTCTGCCCATAGAAGCAAGATCAGTCATGATACTGACATATTACTAATCATTCATTCAAGCATAATTACAGTAAAAATAGTTTATGTCTTCACAAAGGTTAAATAGCAACCAGATAAAACAAATAAAAAATAAATAAGTAGTAACTTATAAATAAAGGTATAGAAACTTACAACTTTTGGTATAATTCCTCAGTCACGGCCATCACTTAAATGGGACAAGGAAGATGTTTCATTCAGATTGAATATGATATCAGGTCGTCTCTTTCCAACTCCTTTCAAAATTCCTGCTCCTATATTTCTGCTTGTCCAATGTAATTTGTTCAAACAGAAACTTTGTTGCTGACGATTACCTCATATATGAGATTATACAAGTCAGCAATTTTAAATATGCTGTTTTTTTTTTCCCTACATACCTCAGCACATATGACAATATCAGCTCTGTGGGGTTATAGTGGCAGTGGCATGGAGGTAACTGCTTTCGTACTGCTTGGCAATTTCATCTATTTCATTCAGGTTTGTGTATCTATACGAAAAGTAACAGCTCCACTGTGGTTTTGATTCCCTGTATTCTGTATAGCTTGAGAAGTGAGCCATGAATTTATTTCTGGTTTTTGGATGTTTGTTCACAGAGTTATTTAATTACAGCAAATGAATGCAGTCATTTTCCATTACTTAACTGAATTTGATGCAATATATGGCAAGAACTGGTTCTCAAACCACTGCTTAATTATATGATATGTTTTAGAGTTAATGTTTTTATGATTTAGACTTGAATAAAAATATGCTCTCAGGAAAAAAGCCTGTATCTGACAAAACCAACATGTAATACAATTAGCCAGCTGCCTTTGCCAATGGAAACCTTTAAGCCAACAGAGCCAATAGACATTTTCCAACAGCTTGAATAGGCGTAGTTTTGGTTAACCAAAGTCTTGTCTAGACAATATACAGCAGATAATCCCCTCTTTCCCATTTTTACTGTAACAATGTTGCTCTGTTCCATTAGGAATTTTCTATTATAATTAGTATGTTTGCACTTAAATCCCATGGTTTTTAAAATATGCAGTATTGAGGATTTTCAACCCTAAAAATTTTCAGCTTTTCTTATTTTTACCAGCAAATTGTCTAATGTTGGGTATTCTCCTCTCTCATATGTATTATAAGAAAATTTGTTTAGTTCAAATGCTGATTTACAAATTGTCTTGTTCCAATGCTGCAGAACAATTTTACCTTTCATTGTTATGATGCTCATTTTACTGCTCCAAATGTCTCTTTAGTATACTCTCCTTAGTCACTCTCTAAACCAATACCGCTGATTTCGTTGCCCCCCTTTTTATACCTCGTGGTTATGTAGCAAGAAATCTATAAGTAGAAGTCATTATTGCAGGTGTGATAATTAGATGCCAGATTTTTATGTTATTACATATTTTAAATCCTTCATAATATTTCAATAGGAAGTGCAAATGTTGGCGAATTACTTCATTTGAGACTCCTCTACAAATTTTTATTTTACATTTTTTTTTACATATGTTGCAAATTTATAAATATTTTAATGGTGTTACATAAAACTTACATATTTTCTGGGTTTCATTACAATTTTATTATTTTTTAAAAAATATTGTAGTCACACTATAAACTACTGTTTTCACAAGTTTTGCTAAGAGCAACAAAAATCAATCTGCAAAATAGAATGCAAATTAAATTAAGAATGCGATAATTTATTTATTTATTTATTTATTTATTTATGCTAAGCATTATACAGGTGAATATGATCGGTGTTCAGCCCTGGCTCTTTACCGGTCATACTCATATTTTACAATAGTTTATTAATTCTAGTTTATTACACCATTTTGTCTATTTACTGTCCATATCCATTTATTTTTCACTTTGCATAAGAATTGTCCAATCTTCTTACTATCTTTTTGAAACATTTCAACTACTACTACATTTCTATCTATTTTAAACCATTTCTTATTAATATACTTTTTTCTCCAAATTTCAGTTCCTTTACATTTAAATAAAATGTGTTCTATATCTTCATTTCCGCCACATATAGGACATTGATTTTGTGGAATACCTTTCCTTAGACCTTTTAATCTCCATACTCCTGCTTTCAGCCATGTAATACCTTCTCGCTCCTCTTTATTTGTCACATCAATGTACTTTTCCCTTCCCCATGAGACTTTCATTGGTATATAGAAAACTAAAGATCTCTTTTCAGTTATTTCACTAAATATTTTTTGTATTTCTATATCCTCAAATCTTTTCCTTGCCAACTTCCAGAAGTTATTCACATTATTTTCTCTTCTTCTCCACATTTCCCCTAACCCACTACTTTCCAGGTTATTTCGAAGACAGTCTACCCATCCCTTGTTCTTTAAACTTTTCTCTTGATATACTAAACACTGTTTTAACAAATTCCTTTCTTCCAATTTCAATATCCTATGCCAAAATTTCAATGCCCTTTCCATAATCTTTCCCTTACTTGCCACTCTACCCAGCTCTATTTGTGCTACCTGCCTAACAGTTGCATTTGGTAACCCCAGTATTTCTTTGCAAAATTTCCTATGCACCTCATCTATGCCTTCCCATCCTCCTTCTAATCCCCATACTTCTATCCCATATAGCATTTTTGCCTCAACCACCATATTGTACACTTTTTCTAACCATCTAATATTTATATTAGGTGCTTTGTATTTGCAACTTCTAATAGCTGATAAAGCTCCTTTTCCTTTTGCCAATGCAAATTTCTTTTGCTTTTCCCAATTGCCACCACTATCAATTTTAACTCCTAGATAAATACATTCTCTCACTACCCTGTACTCCTTTTCATTCTCATTCTTCCATTTTTCATTCTTTTACTCCTTAATTGTATCCCTTCTCGGGAAGAAATAGTTTTATTTCTATCTAAAACTAGCACGCTGCCATGTTCAGATGATATGATGTTGTCTTCTTCCCCTTCTGTATTTTCCCCGCTACTCTGTTGCCACGCCTTCTTTCCCTTCGCAGCCAAATTACGTGCGGCTATTACTTCCCCTCTTCTCGGTGACACTATTTTCCTAGGTGACGTCACTCTGGTGGCTCCTCCTCCTGTTGCTTCCTCTGTTGACGTCATTTCTTCGTCAGCTGTTATTTCTCTCGTAGGCAAGTTGGATGACGTCCTATCTGCATATGCCGTCCTCATATCCATGCTGACAGGCAGATTTCGGTTCCAACACACACTTTCACTGTCTTCACCCACATCCATTCCTTTTTGTTTGGACTTTGATCTTCCTGTTGTGCTTCCTAAAGTTGGCGTTGACATTTGCTGAGTAATTTCCTCTGTGCCTGATTGGGGTTCTCTTAGCTCCTTCTTGTCCAGATGCGATGTCTTTTCTCCGTCAATCCACAATTGGAAATTTCTAATATAAGCTCTTCTTCCCTGGGCTCTTGCTTCTTTCATTTTTTGTACCAAATTTCTTTGCAGAGCTCTCTTCTTAGGTGATAAATCTTTATTAATAAAAATGTCTGTTCCTTTTAATTTCTTGGCTCTTTTAAGTACTTCATGTACTAATTGGGCTGTTGCAAATTTCACTATAATTGTTCTCTTGCCAAGTTGTCTTCCAACTCGATAAGCTTCAATAATTTCCCATCTGTACAATTCCAAATTCAGCTTTTCCTTCGTTATTTCTAATATTTCTTCTGCTGGCCATTTATACCTTCTTTCCTTAACTCCTGTGAACACTAAATTAAATCTTCTCTCCCTTTCTTCCAATCTTTCCATTCTTTCCTTAACCATTTCAACTTCCCTTCTTGCTTCCTGCACCTCAACTCTAACATCTTCTTTGATATCTGTGAATGCGATAATAACTGCCTCGCCTTGTTCTGATTGTTGTCCGTTTATATCAAAGCAGGTGCCACTCAACAATGTTGACCTCCAGTATCACATTTCTTGTAGCGCTTTGGGCATTTACAGGGACTGGAGAAATTGATTGTTACCATTGTTGCAGTCGTCGGCATCTTGTAATATAATAGCTACGAGGAAACAAAGTGAGCCGCTGGACAACCATCAAAATATAGCAAGGCGATAATACTGCAGTTAGTTTCTTGTAAGTCTTAGTAAAATGGCACCAATTGCATCCTCACTATCCTGCAAGTTGAATTCATGGGTGAAATTAGATAGCGCCTTTAAAACCGACGGAAAAATAATAGTCTGTCAAGAATGCAGTAAAAGAATTGGCTGTTCCATGAAATCTCAATTGGAACAACATATCAAGACTGCTCTTCACATACACAACAAACACCTACAGTCTTCTAGAAGGCAAGTTCTGTTGACACAAATGTAACAGGAACCGTCCAGAAATGTTTTTTCTAAAAACCTGTGCAGTGCAATGGTTGCAGCTAATATTCCATGGTATAAACTTCAAATTCCTCAATTTTGCTCCTTTCTAGAAAAATGTTGCATGAAGGTTATTCCTGATGAATCTACTCTGAGGAAAAAGTATCTTCATGTGTGTTATGAAGAATCAGTTGCTCATATATGGAATGAAATTGGAGACTCCTGTATTTGGTTTGCCATCATTGAAACTATGAAACTACAGATGATATGGGTCGGTACATAGCAAATTTTATTAGCAGGAAAACTAGACTCCGAAAGTCCAGCAAAACCATTTCTTATCTGTTGCAAGGTGTTAGAACAAACAAATCATTCTACAATTGCAAGATTCGTAAATGATGGGATGAAGATTCTGTGGCCAGAGGGTGTATGTGAGGAAAAGGTTTTAATTATGTATTCAGATGCTGCAGCATATGATTACAGCTGCTACTGCTCTTTAAGTTTTCTACTCAAATGTACTTCACTTCACCTGCTTGGCCCATGCATTGCAATATGTTGTTGAAGACGTAAGAAGTAATTTTCCCTGTGTGAATAAGTTGACATCGGCAACAAAAAAGGTCTTCTTGAAAGCAACTCACAGAAGTCAGTGATATAAAATTCATCTCCAACATGTCCCTTTGCCTCCTGAGCCAGTACTTACAAGATGGTGTACGTGGTTAGACGCTGTAAACTTCTATTGTGAACATTTCAAAGGAGTCCAGTCAGTGGTGAACAGATTCTCTGCAGAAGTGGCTGTTTCCATACGTGAATCTCAGGACATCTTTAAAGATCCGAAAGTGGCAAGCTCCTGTGCTTACATCAAAAGTAACTTCGGCTAGTTGCCTAGCAACATCAAGCAGTTGAAACATCAGGTTCCCTTCTTCACGAATCTAGGGATTTAATGGAACGTGCATCACAGAAGCTTAGTGTAGTTGCAGGAGATGTAGCAAGGAAGGTAGGTGAAAAATTCAAAGATGTGCTAAACAGGAATCCAGGGTACTCTATGCTTGTCTAAAGTGCTAAATGGTGACAGTGTCGATTTACCAAAACATTTCTCTGCAAATCAGATTCCCATACTAAAATATGCTCCTGTTACTTCGTGAGACACGGAGAGAAGCTTCTCTGCTCATAAGAACATTTTATCCAATATGAGACAAATAATGACTCCTGAAAATAAGGAAAAGTGTACGGTTATTCACTGTACATTGAAAGAAGCTAAAGACTCAAAATGAAAATGCCCGGTTGTTCATTGTATGTCAACAGATAGAAACCTGAAAATGCGTACTCATAAAATTTAATTATTTTGAATTGATTGTTTCACTCATTAATAAATTGGTTCAGTATTTCAACATTGCTTTACCGTCTAAAATTTAAGTAAAATAATTATGTGAAATGAGTAATTTTAATAAATATGATCTAAAACACATATTTCTTATTTTATAATTACTTGAAAATAAATTTTAGGTAAATTTTAACTCATTTTTACGTACTTACAGACCCATTAAATTACAAAATTCTGGGTAATTTGCAGTCTGCATTTAGATTTGAGGTGGTAATCTTAGCATTTAGAATATTACATAATTTTACATATTCAGTTGATATTACATAATTCATTTTGGTGTTTTTTGTTACATAAATATGTACATATTTCGCACCTTGATATTGCATAAAAACCTGGGCTCTAGTGATAATGCAGGGCATTGGTGTTAACTGCTCACTAATGCACATATTAAACTTACCCACACCTGCAACAATGTAATGAAGCTACGGATAGCAAATCATTGCACAATTCAGTGTGAAAAGGTATATAGGCATATGTACAAGGGTGCGCAGTCATAGTACAAAAAATTATGTGAATAACATTTTTGCTGAAGTCATTTAAACCAGTAACTTCCTTGTTGTGATTGCATCGCTTACCTGGTGATTTGAATCTGGAACTCCATTGCTTTTAATGGGCTTCTTTAGAAATACTCTGCACTGTTGGTAACCCAACTCCACATGTACTTGCTGCCTTCTTCTGTGTGGCAACACAGAAGATAGAACCATGTGATATTTTGCATGGTTCTAACTCCAACTGTTTTCTAAAATAATATGTATCATGTGCATAAACTTCTCTTGCTTGTCTGACATTGTATTTTGTCTTCCATTATGGTTCGTACCAGCATCATATTTTTACCAATTACTTCCAACAAAATGAAAGAAAATCTTAAACTGCAATTAATGCACTGTTCTCTTCACTTGGTGACACTAAAGTGAGTGCATTGGTTGGAGAAGTCACATGACATGTTTGGTTTACTGTGCATCTAGCAGACGACCACCCTCTTAGCTGAACCTGAGTCTCATCAGGTGGCAGAAGCATATTAAGGAATTTTTCAACTAGTCCAGTTCTCTCCAAGGGATTTAACTCTTTATGGCGTTATGAGCACAAAACTAGGAACAAAAGCCTCCATCTTGTGGCTGTCAGCTTAACTTTTCTCCAAGTCGTCTGGAAGGCTGGGCACCTGGCTGAATGTGTGTAACATCTTGCCAGCACCCTGGGTGCATGCATCTATCCCCACCACCTTACGGTCTAAGAAGACGATTGAGAGTGTTTTCCATTCTCTGTCTAGGCCAATGTAAGCCTGTATGGGAGCAGGGTCGCTGTGCTGCTCTTCACCACACAGCATGTAATGGGCAATGGAATAGGACTAAATCTACCATTTTCCACATTGGGTGAGATTGCCTCTACATTTCTCCTGTGTTTGCCCTTATAATTTTCTTTAGATTGTAGTGAATGCATGAATGATTGGCATTTTGTAATATACTTCACTCCGCGTTATGTGGGACTGTTTGTTATTACTAAGTTCCTCGCTCCTGTCATTGTCAGACTTATGGAAAAGGAAGGTCCAAGGGTAAAAATGGTGCATGAATCACAGTTGAATTCTTAATACTCATGTCCATGGTTTCCGTTGTCTGTGTTTGTGTTTTTATTTGGCACTGTGTGAATGTGAGTGTGGACAAGAAAGATGTTTTTGGCAATCTCATCACTAAGTTTATGTTTCTCCGTTTTTCTGAGATTTCCAGTTTGGGGTCACGTGGATGGTGGTCATTTTCAAGGGGACTGCTGTTTGCATTGTCAAGATTTGAGAGTACAACCCCTGTGGTAAAGGTGGAGGCATACTAGACCTTGCTTGGTTTGGAGTTACCCCAGTTCTCCTGGCAGACACTGGAGGGTTCTACAAGATGTAACCCAACAACTGTAAGAAAAATTCACTTTCCGGGTGTAAGTCTGCAAGTAGCAGACAGTAAAATAAAAGGCTCCCCTTTTATTTTATTTTAGTTTGAGGCCCTGTAATCAATCAATAGAAGTAATTTTCTCTGACTTCTCGTGCAAAATTTTCTCTACTACTCTGAACACTTATCAGCCAGTAAAAAAGTGTGTCCCTGCTCTGCAAAGTGCATCGCGATTTCATAAATATGTTGGGGTGGTTTGTTTTGGAGCCAGAAAGCAAGAGCATGTACTATGTGCATATTGTTATTCTGCCCACCATAACAATTACAATAAACATTTACACAAGTTACATCTTGCTGCAAGCTGCTTTCTTGAAGAAAGGTGACTTTCTGATGGCACTTCCTTTGCTCCCCTTCCAGCTTGAGTCTCATCCCATATGTACAAGTTTGGAAATTTAGTCTGAATAACAGTAATTTCAAATGCTATTTCAAATGCTAACATGTGAGTACCTCTGTAAGTCACTTACATTTCTACAGAAAATTGGGATCACTCTGAATGTATGCCATTCACATGCTTGGAAAAATAGTTTGACTTTGAGCAAGGTTTGAACCCAGGCTATCATCAGACAAGCTTGCTTCTGACTGCTTTATTGCTGCAATACCAGGTCCAGTATGCAGCTGTCTGGTATTCCCTACCAAGTTATGTTTTCATGTTCCTGTTTAGCAATAACTTGGGTCTCCATACTTGTCACTTCTTTAGCCTTATTAGTTTTATGAGATAAGTCCCCATCTAATGTGATCTTTCACTTTCTTGCTAATTAATTACATGCTTCTAGGACTGTGGAATGACCTACCATAGATCTCAATATTTCTTTAAGTGTTGTATGTACAAGTATGTTTGATGTTCATCCATATTGCAGTTTTTGTGAGAGGCTAGGCACTAGGCGCTAGGCGCTAGGCGCTAGGCGCTAGGCGCTAGGCGCTAGGTGCTAGGCTCTAGGCTCTAGGCTCTAGGCTCTAGGCTCTAGGCGCTACGCGCTAGGCTAGGCTAGGCTAGGCTAGGCTAGGCTAGGCTAGGCTAGGCTAGGCTAGGCTAGGCTAGGCGCTAGGCGCTATGCTAGGCTCTAGGCTAGGCTAGGCTAGGCTAGGCTAGGCTAGGCTAGGCTAGGCTAGGCTAGGCTAGGCTAGGCTAGGCTAGGCTAGGCTAGGCTCAGCTCGGCTCAGCTCAGCTCAGCTCTAGGCTAGGCGCTAGGCTAGGCGCTAGGCTAGGCTCTAGGCTAGGCTCTAGGCTGGGCTGGGCTGGGCTGGGCTGGGCTGGGCTGGGCTGGGCTGGGCTGGGCTGGGCGCTGGGCTGGGCTGGGCTGGGCTGGGCTGGGCTGGGCTGGGCTGCTGACATCACTGATTATATGGAAGCTGTTTGTGTATATGTTCATACCAAAATGATAAATAAACCTCTTGGCAGGGAATACCAGCCAGCTGTATACTTGGTAAAGAAAGAAATGATTCCAGGACTAGTAGATGGTTGTCAAATAAAAGGTCATAGTGGACACTGCTGGGTGAAAAGGTCTAGGGGATTACTGTATAGTCAAGGTAATCAAAATCATGCAGTATCCAGGTGGGGTTATAGGGTTCACTGAAAGTAGTGTTCACACATTGCTATGAAGCTGGAAAATCTGCAACAGAACTTAAAAATTATATAAATAACCAATAGCACATATAACATGAAAAAAAAAAAAACAAGTATAAAAACTGATGCTTCAAGGGTTTTGCTGCTCTAAGTAGAGAACAGATCTTAGTTGGGTCCATAGTGGAGATAGGATGCCAAGTATCAGAACATATGTCAAACCTCAGGTGCTATCTGTACAGTCCAGTTGTTTTAAACTGTTCACAGAGAAGCAAAACAGGTTAAGTTTGCTGTGTTGACAATATGAAGAAAAATGAGTCGAAGACGTCTAAAATTAAGCAGTTGACAAAAGAATATGGCTCTAAGAGAATTGAGGAAAATGCTGCATGTATATTGTGCAACATAGAAATATGCATTTATAAATGAATAATTATAGATAGACATTGTGACATCCAAAACAAAAATATTGTATTAAATTATTAATGCAAGAAGTAACAAATAATTGAACCATCATCTACATGAGATGTTCATATTTATCAATATTTCTTTTCATAAAGTATCAGTCCACAGTTAAATAATACTTAAAAGGTACACCAATAAAACCATTCAATCTTAGTCAACTTTACGCAAAATTATTTACCTATAAATTATGAAAGAATTCTGAGCAAGGAGGAAATCTGAAACATTAAGGATATATGCTACATGTTGCTATTGCTGGACATCACACAGCACAAATCGAAAGGAACTAATAATGGAAATGTGTACCCCTATGGGAAAATGTTCATTATGTGGAACAATTCATATATAATGAACTTCTGTTATTGTTTGCAAATGATCTAGGCCTGAGCTTCAGTGGAGCTCACAAAACACGTTTCTATACTCCACGTTATGTGTACTTTGTGGCTCAGCCAACTAAAATGCATGTTCTAGTTATAAGATATAAATCAAACATAACCTATGGTAATAAACAGGGAAGCGGAATGTAAGTATAAGTTTTTCATTAAATTCATAGGAAAATTTAATAAATCCAACTATTGCAATTATAATACTTGTTGCTTAGGTGGTTATGGGTTATTACGAGTGTTTGAATATTTAATAGAAATTGGTATATTAGTAAATGTATTTTGATTATCAATTAGATTAAGCTGCACATCCTGTCTAAATGCAAAATTTGCAGGTTTCTGGGTAACTAAAAGCTCTATTGTTCTAAGATGTTTCATAGCTTGGTCTGTATAACGTGAGATGTTGTAGATCAAAATTTTCCCTAGCTACCTTAAAAGTAAAGGAAATAGCTACCTGATTATATAAAGTCTCAGACCACATTTTTAATCTGCTCCGGCCATAAGCATTACCAGATACTGCTGGCCAGTTTGGTCATGGACAACTTATCACTATGTGTCCTGGTTGGCTACATCCCCAGCACACACCACCCTAAGGTCGGCTGGGTTGTCTCTCTGTTCCTGTCATTGTGAATAATCCTCCTCTTCGAGGTTGGCACAACGGTGGTCTTGGCTGCCTACATCCTTATTGCTGCCATTAAGGCCTAGTGGATGGTCTTGTTGCCAAGTGTAGGGTACTGTTGTATCTTGGCATGTCACACCAAGTCAACAAGGAGTAGGTGGCTTCCTGGGACATTCAACTAGGTGGTAGGTGCTTACAAGTGGTTTAATCACCACAGTGAACTCCTGCATTGCCTCCCCTGGCTATTGCAGCCTTGATTTAAATTGAATGCAGAAGGCTGCAGCCAAGTGATGGTTCCTAAGCGATACTTGAGAGCCTACCAAATCTTACTGGTCGTCCATCACCAATGCCCATCCCTGAAGAATTGCTACCACTTGTGAGGCTTCCTCTTCTGTGAATATTGGTTGTGCGTGGCAATGATGGCATAATGTCCGTGGATGACTTTGAAAGTGGATGCTCTGTCTTTGATGCATGCGGATGTTGCTTCATGTGTTTTAGGCTTCTGTTGAGCATCTTTATAACATTGTATTCAATTCTTTTGCGCTTCTATCGAATCTTCCCTCCAAGACATTGTCATTAGTCACGGTCTTTTATCATCCCACCAAGTGATTCCACCTTTTCCCCAAGATTTTCAACTTTCTCCTAAAGTTTTCCCAAGACCTTCTCCATGCTGGGCTGCTGTTCATCAATTTTGTTTGCTACCTCCTTCTTCAGGCTCTCCATTCTGCATTTCATTTTATGTTCCATGTTGCTCATACTTGATAACAGAAGGTATTTTTCACTACATTTAGCTATAGAAGGTGCTGATTCATTCAGAAGCTGGGTTTCAACAAATTTACTTAAGTAGTCAATTGCTGCCATAATAACAGTATTACCATCCATCCAATAAGCAAATCTATGCCTCAGTATTCTCATATATTATTAACTGGGATGATTGCAATAATCCAAAGCGTTTGAAACATTCTGGTCCTTTCCTCTATTGACAGAAATGGTAACCCTTAACCACTTTCTCAATATCCCTGTACATTCCAATCCAATGTAAATGTGAGCTGGTTTTATAAAAGGTTTTGGTAAAAGTAAGATACCCTGTCCTTGGATCATCTTAATGGGAGTACCGAATTTAATTTTTAAGGATAACTGGAATAACAAACAGGTGTGAATTCCTGTTGCCCTGCATTTTTTTTTACATTGTTTTAGGTACAGTATCCCAGATTTCAGAATGTAAGAAGACATCTTATGGCCTTAAAGAAGGTGGTACCATATCATTATTTTAATGTCTATATTAAACTGTACATTTTGGATCCTTTTATTTGCCTTCCTCTAGTTCTGATGGCAATAATAAACACATGGGAACATACTCAATTTGTTCATCTAAAGTACTGAGGAGTTGGCTTGGACTTGAAATAAACATTGAGAAGGAACTTTGCCTTTCACAAGTAACTTAGGAAGTCATCAATTAAAGGAACAAGAAATGAAGAGGTTTTGGTAACTTCATTGAACTTCTATAGTCATAGCAAAATCTAAAATTTCCATCCCAGTGCATTAACAGAAACTATGGGAGACGCCCATGAGTTTCACAGATAAAGACAGCATGAAGCACTTCTGATCTTCTGAGCTGATTACTTAACTTTGTTTTTCAGAGACACAATATGGTCTTTGTTTGAGAGGCTTAGAATGCTGTAACAAATGTATCAAAAAATAGTTACAAATGAAATCTTTAAGTCACTGTTGCTAATAGTTCACTCAATGCTTTGAGACATAGACAGTTTACAGCTGCATGCCATCTATGGCTCGTGCACCACTGAGCACCAACATTCCAGTCACTCACGACTTGGTACAATTCGGAACACCCCTGCAATGCATTTCTTCCTCCATTCATACGAAAAAATTATCTCACAAGCATTCTGGAAACTTGTCAATGGTAGTAGAAACAAATGCAACATCTTGAATATCGGAAGGAATTATGAGGTCATGAGAGGAATCTTGCTTTCTGAAGGATCTTGTGGTACACTGTTGTTTAACACACACACAGCTCTGATCACTCACATTCCATCTCCTGTCGCATACCAGAATGAACATGAGAGCATTGTAATAATACTTATGTCAAATATTAAAATTCCTGTAAAGTTGTAGTGCCTAGTTGGAAATCAGTGGCTAATTGATTTGAAAGCATTTCAGTAAACCAACAAGCATGTTTCATGTTCTGTGGAAAGATTAGAATTTATATGAAATGTAGCACCCTCTATGTCATTATCACTGATGTCTTTAAGATAAATGGGTATTTATTTGTAGGCTAAACTAAGCCTTCATCATGTATGTGTGCCATAGTACATCTGTATTATTTTGAAACATGACACACATGACACTTATCTATAGTGAGATCACTTTGTAAGAGAGGAAGGGGTGCTGAAAGTCATGTGCAGCAGTGACAATACTATCTGCTAGTGCCTAGTCTCAAGATAGGCAGCTAAACGTGTTGTGATTTGTTCTAGGTCTGCTTATTTAGATACATTATTTTTATTGGCACACATAATATGTTTAGCCTGTTTATTTTGTTGATTTATATATTTTTCCAAACTGGTGTTAGAAGAAATGGAAAGCTTTGCATTAATGCAAGGGCAATGAATGGTACATTGGTGCATAAGTTCTTTGTTGATGAACTGGAAGCATTGAAATCTGGAAAGCCAACAATGTCTGTTACACTGATTATGGAAGGAACTGCATAGCCAACATGATATCTTGTGCTTTAAACTCCAAAAAACCCCTATTGGATGGCACATCTATTCACCCATTACATATTTTCACAAAGTCTCCATACTAACTGACAATACAGATTCATACCGCAAAGAGCAGAGTAGATATAGTGATGGCAGTAAAGCAGTATGTACTACAAAGCTTACAGATCAACAATTACACTGCACTAATTAGCTTACATGTACAGGGTGCACTTTATGCGGCATGGTGGCCCGAGCATACTGAGGAACTTGAGGCAAATGAGGTGCCCTAACAGCCTATACACACTAACCCTAGATTATTTTCAAGACAGAAAGGCAAGTCTATGCGCCAACAACAATAGAAGTGAAAAGGTGGTGGAAAAAGGATGTCCATAGTGCTCATGTTGTGGACCTGGAATATGGGATATACTATACAATCCACTCTTGCAGCTACATTTTACACAGCATACTGGGATAATCATATTTGCTGACAATTTGCTTATAATGACAAGCGGAAATTCCATAATGGAGAACAGAAACAATGCAAAACAAAATGTAAGGAAAATTGAGCACTGGGCTCGATACGACAAAATCAAATTCAATGATACAAATCCAAAAGTCTTGGTCATCACCCGGAGGAAAAAAATACAAAACTAAAGGTTTAACATCTACATTAACAGCAAACCAGCAACTCAAAGAACTAAAATATCTTGGAAACTACTTAGACAGGAGATTCAAACTCAACAGAACTATAGACCACATACAGGATAAAACAATAGCCTTAATACATACTTTATTTAAATCGGCAAAACTAAACTGGGGGCTTGGGAAAAAGGAGGAATCAAACAGATCCTAACTTAAGAAGCACCAGTGTGGAATGAAGCTTTATGACACCCCAGAAACATCAGAAAACTTCAACATGTCAAGAGAATGCTAAATATTAAAATGACTAAAGCATATAGGATAACATTCTTTGACGCTTCCTGTATCATAGTTGGATCTCAACCTATAGACATTAAAATAAATGGCAAAATTACACTATACACAACAACACATGGGGACAGAAACTATGATTCATCCATAGATCCTGCAGAAAACATGACTATTCAAGAAAATCAGCAAAATACATCATACGCAATAGAAACATATACAAATGGAAGCAAAGCAGAGGAGAAAATAGGATCAGCAGCAGCAGCAATTTTTCAACACAAAATTCTCATCTGCCAAATAAAACATACCCTGGATTCAAAATGCTCAGATAACCAAACTGAGCAGTTGCCATCTGGAAAGCCCTACAAGAACTTCAAGGAATGAAGGAGCTGCCAATTGCAGGAAGAATTGCAGCCATGTATACTGACAGTAAGATTACATTATCTTTATTGAAGAAAAACAAAAAAACAAAACATTCTAATTGATAACATTCACAATACCCTGGGTACATTACAACAACATAACTGGACAATTCACTTTAGCTGGGTGAAGGCCCATTGTGGCAGAGCTGGGAATGAATTAGCTGACAGATTAGCTAAGGAAGTGTCAACAGGAGAAGAAATAATATACAACAAAATTCCCAAATCTACTATCAAATCAGAAATAAAAGACCCAGGGATTGAAGAATGGCAAGACAGATCGAATAACACCACAAAAGGAGCAGTGACCAAATCTTTTCTTCCCTCACTAAAGACTAAAAATAAAATTACCAGTAAACCTAGAATTCACAGCCATAATGACAGGTTATGGGAAAACAAAATCATATTTACATCAATTCCACATTATAAATGATCTAACCTGCACATGCAACAGAGGAAAACAATCAATCATCTCAATCATCTGTGTTTATGAATGCATAAACAAGGAACATCAAAGATCCATTCTCATAAAAGAAGTAACACAAAAATGAGATACCTTTTCAGTCAATAATCAAGAACTAATCTCCAAACACCTATGAACTTTCACAAATATATTAAATCCATAGACATTTAGACTAGGAAAAATATACCAATATATGTGAATAATAAATTGTACATGATGTAATATATTTCAAGTTGGCTAAACTATTCCTAATTGTATTCTAAGGAAAATCCAAATATTCTATTCAGTTATTAACAATATTGAAATAAAGTCAAAAATGATCAATTAATGTAATGAATACAAGTAATGTTACTATGGTAATGGTGCATGCAGAAGAATCCAATAAATGAAACATAAATAAATTAAAAAACTGTTATCATCTACCAAGAGTGTGTACAGCTCTAAGAAAGATTTCTGGGTCTGCTACAATGTTGTCATGGAGATTCACTCAGAAAGATGCATAGAAGTGGTACAGCTTTAAACAGTCAAGTGGTGTGTGTGTGTGTGTGTGTGTGTCTTTCTCCTTCTCTCTTGTGTGATGGACCAAAATGTGGAGCCCCATGGACTGTTTCATTGAAAACATTACCATGTAACTTAAACTGAATAGCAAGCACTCTTATTATCAGTTGTACATAGCATATGGCTGCCTAAAAGTGGAAATTTAGTAGTGCATCCTGAACTCATAGGTTACATGCAGAGGTGCTCGTATCTATTAAAAATGACAGTCTGCTTTTCAACTTCCCTGGAAAGAGATAAAACATTTCTGGCCAAACTGTGATGATACACAATTTTCCTCCACGAAACCTACAATTGTGGGAAGTTTGGGTTCTATTATTATTATTGTTGTTTCCCCTGCAGTAACAATTAAGAACAATATGCCTGGACCAATTAAAACAAAAAGGGGGCTGGATATACATGGTAAGATGAGCTCTTTCAGGCCTCAATATGGTGCCGTGACACCTGTCATAGTCGCCATCTCCCCCTCAATTTGTTCTGGGACCATATACCTCCCTTTGGTCTTTAGAAGGGTAGGATTTACACTGTAAGCTTATGTCATGATTACCCAACAGTTATTTGAGATGCTTTGTTTGCCAAGACATTTCAGCCAGCTGATTATCAACTTTGGAAGAAGAAATTTTCCTTATTTTGGGAAGGTGTTTGTACCAAATCAATCATTTCACCTGCCAGATATCTGGTAATTTTACTGTGCCCCAACAGTTGTAACAAAGCATTAAAGCGAAAAAACAGTTCTTCTATTAGGCAATTCGCAGTGGTCTAGGCCTTCTGGTTAGGGATGGTGTACACCTCCAGCCACTGGAAGAAATCTATGGTGACCAACAGTTACTTGTTGCCCCTATCTGACAAAGGGCATGGCTATACATTCGAAAGGTGTTCCCATGTTATACTGCTACATACGACCCTGGCTGCTGGTCTGTGGTCAACAACCTGCTGCACACATGGCATGGTGACACCACCTCACAAGAGTCTGCTCATTGTTTCAGCCAGTAGTATTGTTGACAGAGCTTGTCGATGGTTTGATTGAGTCCCAAATGTCTTCCCAAAATCCTCCTATGTACTTCTTCCAGGACTTCCATGACCTTACTTCATGGGAAAATCAGCTGCTCTCTCTGGGTCTTCCCACCAGGTGATTCCCATACCCGGAACAGTACTCCTCCCTTGGTCTCCATTGAGTCCCATTTGGTCCAGTAGGACTTTTACATACTACTCTTGGGTGCAATATCTTCCCAGCTCAACCTAGCTCCTGCCTACATGCTTCTTTTAGGAGTGGTGCCAAGTTAGCATCTACCAGCTGCTCCCTCATTGGGCCTGTGCTATCTCATCCAGCTGCAGGCACCACTGAAATGACAAAAGGCAGCTGTGGGACACTCTTTCTCCTTAATCGTGGGTCAGTGGCTGCACTTCTTGGGACAGGGTCATTGAGACATGGCATCTGCATTGTTGTGGCTCCTTCCTTTTAGATGTTCTGATGTGAAGTTATACTCTTGTAGCCTCTAGACCCAACAGGCTTAAAGCTCACAGCCAGGTCAGGGCAGAGTAGTCAGTCCTCAGGTGGAATGGCTGATTATACAGGTGCTTGTGGAAGTGCACCAGTACCTTCACTACTGCTAAGGACCTCTCGCCAAGTAATGCAGCAGCTCCTCCTGCCTTGGAAAGCATTTTGCTATAGTAGGCTATTACATGTCCTGGCCATTCTGGACCAGGGATAGAATGCCTCCAATGCTGGTGTCACTGGCATTGGTGTTCACAATGAAGTCACTACCAGGTTGTGGAAAACCTAAAATAGGTGCACTATATAGTGCTGACTTAAGCACCTGGAATTTGCTCTTTGGCTCTGCAGTTGTGGAGTGGTCAGATGGTAGGCTGCTCTCTTCAGCCAGTCTTTCAGCCAAGAACCCAGGACCTGCAATGAGGCTGGCTGGTTGGATCCATCTATAGCAATATACTCAATGCTGGCTCACACTTCCCAACTCTGTTCCAGCCTGGATGTCCTGGTTGGTGTCAAATGGGTTCAATAGCCTCACTGGCACTGTCTCCCAACAAAGTAACAGTGCTTGGGTAATATAATCCGCTCAATTGTTTTCCAGTCCAGTATAAGGTTCCTTGACCGTTGACCCTCACCTCTTGTGGGCAAAACTACATCTTCAGGGTCACCCTGCAGATCCCTAGATGTTTTTGGGGACTCCAGAGTAACACCTTGTCTAGACTTAGATGCAAGACCTTCTGGCCAACATCGACCGCCACTTCATAGCTTCTGAGGGCACCCAATCCCAGTATTACATCCTCAGTCACACTTGCGACAAATACCCACAGTCCCACAGTGTTCCATCCCAATGTCAACTGCAGCAGCCCCCCCCTCCTCTATATGAAAGATATCACCAGACACCATCACTTATTGATAGGACTGACTGGTGTTCTTGTCTGCAAGCCCTTCACCACATCAGGTCTGACTTGCACCTGTATCTACAAGTATCCAGCACAGCTTTCCTTGTATGCAGCCACCTGCAATTAGTTATTGTCCACTCTTCCACCCAAGGCATGTAGCATCACTCCCCATCATTACCTTTGCCATACCAGTCCTCGCTCATTTTCTGCCTGACGGTTAGCTTGATGTGAACAGTCCTTTACCAGGTGACCTGACTCAGCATACTCCCAGCACACACCACTGAAATGTCATCATTTCTGGGTTGTCTCTCTCTGTCCCTGTTGTAGCAAATGCTTCATCCTTAGTGTAGCTATTAAAGCCTTATGGATAGTCTTGTAGTTACCATGCATAAGACACTGTCATATCTTGGCATCACACATCCTGTCAAAGGGGTAGGCAGATTCCTGGTATGCCTAACTAGGTGGTAGGTTCACCAGGGCCTTGTTTACCAGCTGTTTATTAGCTCTGTGAACATTGTTAATGTCAGAATCACATTCAGTACTTCTGCCGCCCATCCCTGAGCCTTGCTATCAGTTGTGGGGCTTCCTCTTCTGGTGAGCATCAGTTTTTACGTGGTGACAGCAGGCTATTGGTGGAAGACTTCAAAAGTGGATGTTCTGTTAAACTTGGGTGGCTTGAGGCATGTGTTTCATGTCCCTGTCATCTCAACCTTCATATCTTTCATCAAGCATCTTTTGCACCATCATGTTCAGTTCTTTGGTGCTTCCATTGAATCTTCCCTACGACGCATTAAGTCATTAGTCTTGGTCTTTGATTATTCCACCAAGTACTTCCACCTTTTTCCCCAAGATTTTCCACTTCCTTCTCCATGCCAGTCCTTCAACAATTTTGTTCACTATCTCCTTCAGGTTCGCCACTCCACATTTCATTTTCTCTTCCATCTTGTCCATATTGAATTCAATTTTACCTTCATCTTCTCAATTGCACAATTCAGTCATCTTGGATCTCATCTTCTCCATTTTTTCCATTCCAGATTTAATTTTTATTTTCATTTCTTCCATTTTTTTTCTGTTCGGAATTTCATTTTTGTCTTCATTTCATCCATTCCAGTTTTCATGTTACTTATTTAGTCGCACTTGTGACTCCAGAGTAACAAAAGTTTTTTGTTTTTCCTCCAACAAACACTCTGTATTTCTTTCACAACCTGATTACAATCAGAATCTGCACACAAATAACTTTCTTCAATGCTTTTGTAACAATTCAGCTGTGTATGTATTTTCTTTTCAATGTTAACTTTGTGACAATGTTCACTATGAATTTCCCATCAAAACTCACTCAACTGTTGCACATAATGCAATCCCAGTGAAAACTTAACTCTGGGCATGGCTTTGTTCCCATTTTTATACCTGTTGATCACATGATAGGAAATTTCCAGAAAGTCACACTTGCACAGCCACTGAAAGTTTCACTCTCAGGTGTAACAATGCAGGCTTTGGCATTAAAGAACCTTCCAATAGATTCACTCACACAGGTGTAATATCACAGTTATGTCGAAAGAACTTGCCACTGGCATACATCATGTCCCTATCACACAGGTGGAACAATGGATGTTAACAATCAGATATGAATTATGAAGCCAGCCATTCACACATGTTCGGCAATTACAGCCACCGGGCATAGTCACATTATATATTACTTCCATACACATACTTATCCATGACTAACATAAGAAAAATGTAACTTTATTTTTTTCCTTCACAATTTTCTACCAGAGTTGCAGACCTTTCAAATAATGGTGTTATTCATTTGTATACACCCTCCCAGCTCATTCCTAACCAAAGGTTTCTGCTTAATGGTCTGGCCCAACCATGGGGGAAAAAAAGTGTCATATATTCATGAAGAACTTCACATTCTATATTAGTAGTACTCTAGCTAAGTGCAATAAAATAAACTAAGCATATCTTAAAATCCACTTTATTATGCCATAGATATACTACATAAAATAAAGCATTAAAATTTAAGCATAGCCAGAGGGTTACAAATGCATATATTAATGCCTTAATTTAGTTGAATATAAAAATATACTTTATACCTTTATAACCATAACTTCCCAAATAATTTTATTTGACTTGTTATTTGCATCATCTTTAGGAAGAAACACTAATGAATATTCTCTTTATGCATAGACCATGCTCAGAGTAGAGAGTTTATATTCACTAAGTTCACTCTTCATCTAGCAAGCAAGAATTCTTCTTCTTTTAAGATGGGTTATGCTTCTGCCAATCCAGAAATCCTCCTACATAATGATAGGCACTGCAACACAAAATTGAGTACATACTAATTTCTTTTAAAGTTATACTATATACACACTGGTAAAGTTAATCAAAATTAGGTTGGCAGTATGCATTAACTTGTTTACACCAGTCTATGAACAAAAGATCACAACTGACTAAAAGTATGTCCAAGTATTAGAAGGCACAGAGTGGGAAACTAAACTGGCAATTGCTAGGACAAAATATCTGTATCCTGTCACTCTCATTTCCAGTAAAGTATGGTATCTCCTATACATAAGACAGAAAGAAGGGTGCAGTTAGTGCTCATTCATAGCTACTTGTATCATAACCAAACATCATGGGGCAGCATTTTATTCCAACCTTTCTGATCAGTAGATGTTCAGTGACTCAGCATATTCCTTTATTAAGCAAACATAACATATTCAAAAAGCGTGTGCAATTATACAAAATTGGCACTTATTATGAAGAAAGGTGTGACCCAAATTGCTTCACAATCTTCATGAGACATACATAACTGAGGAGCAACTATCACCAGAAAGTTATTTTATTAGTTTAGGAATGGTTCCTAGTTCCAAAACACAACTAATCCACATTTCCAGGGTATACCCTTAATATGCGCCTTTCAGGATAAATCAAGAAGCTGCCTGCATGCTTCATACACAAAGTTTGTAGTTATCAATAAGTCATTTGTGCCCTCACCTAAGAGTTCAAACTTTTGTTTATAACACCCATTTTTATGAATTAGACATTTTGTTACACTTACTATTCACTATCATGCCTCTTTTGTTTCCTTCTGCTATTACTTATAGAGTTCTCAAGCTAAGGTTCCAGGTGTATTACTAAACAGACCATACTCAACACAATGAGCAGATATGGTCTTATTTCTAGCTGCCACCCAACTGTAGCAGGAGACATAATATCCATATTTTCATGCCTGGATGCAACAGCAAAGACATTGCCTGCAATTTGGTTGCATTTAATTCTTATACTCTTCTCCTATTATTTTATACTTGTATTCATTTTCTTGCCTGCAATTTTGGCATAACTTTGGACTGCCTGTTTGCTCACTTATGTAGAAGTCTGCCACTTGGATCAGTTTTGACAGAAGATTCTAATAGTTTTTGAAGGCATTTGGGGGGGGGGGATAAATTAAAAAAAAAAAGAAAAGAAAAGAAAACTTCATAAGATACCAGGATACCCTTGCGAGTTGTATGTAAGATATAATTTATCACTTTTTGCTGGTAGGCTTTTTCTTCTGCAAAACTCTATATAGCATTATGCAATGCCCCTATGAATGGTATTATGCAACTATCTGATATATCATGTGATTTTTAATAGGATGTTTCAGACTACTAAAATAGATAAGTAAGCATGTGATAGATAGTATACTCTTTTGACTTCCTCCAATTTTCACTACTGGCATCCCCCCCTTCCCTTCCTGGAGTCCTAGGGATAGCTGTTGCTTTACTGTACTTAGTTGATTTCTGCAAGATATTGATTATTATAAGTTTTCTTACAGAGGATAGGATAATATTCTGATTTGATGACCATATAGGTACATTTATAATTGATGCATATTATATAAAAGCAGTCATTATGTACGAGCACAGCTCACTAACAATCATGATCACAAAGATTAAAAATCTGATGTGTACCATTCACATGACTTTCTCCATATCCCTGCAACAAATAGTTCTTAAAAAGCTTATACTTCTATTTACTTTATGCTAATCAGAAAAAATTAGCAGAAATAGTCTTATTACTCGCATCGTTGTAAGTAGAAGCGAAATAAGGGACAACCGTAGGTTAAAGTGATAGTCAAAAGCTGGTTGCTATGTCAATAAAGTTCCTTTGTTTATACGGATAGGAGTTGATAAGTTCCAGTATGAGAAAAGTATACGTTTTTCATAGCAGAAACCAAAAATAAGAAATGTCACAAAAACGACAAACTCCACGAAAAAAATGTATATAACATAAATTGTGTGTTTTAATGTGCTCTACATTTTTTGTGCAGTAAGTTTTTGTCCATCTCTTACGGTTTAGCAGTTATTCAAAATTTAGTAAAATTCATCCAGAATAAACTACTCTTCAGAGGCTATTCCCAGAAAATTCAAGATATACATTTCATTTGTAAGGTAAATATGTTTAATATCCGAAATTTTAATCAAAATCGTTAGAGCCATTTTTGAGAAAATCAAAATTTTTGAAAAAAGTTCCATGTAAAGGGTAGTTGCGGTGTGGGGGGATTTTTCTCAAAATCTTCGTGTCGCATCCCTGGAAGATACTAAACTTAAATACCAAGTTTGGTATTTTACAGACTTTTCGTTTTTGAGTTATCGTGTTCACAGACACACGGACACACAAACACACACATGCGGACCTTTTTGTGAAAATGCTTTTTTTTTTATATTGAGGACCCTAAAACATATATTTCCGGTGAAATCTCGGTATCAAATTTTTGGTGGAGTGCAATACTCTCTCTATACACTATGTACATAGTGCGTATGGAGAAAGTAAAAATAGAAGCAGTATTAACTGAGAAGTTGTTCTCTTTCAGAAATATGAATGAGTTAAATGTGCATATTTACACTTCATTTACAATAGTTGTTAAAATCAGAATACTTTCAAAGATGTTCATCTCAATCACCATGGTGGGGATTAATGGTTGTCATCTCTTACTCCTCTTTCCTCAGCCTGGATATCCAAACGGTGCCATCTGGAGGTAAACTTAATAACACTGCTGACTAGTGAGATATCAAAATTTAATATAAGAGTTTTCAAAAATAATGATCCTTTACCTCATCATGAGTTTAGGCAAGGTCATTCAACAATTCAATTTCTTTTCCTGTATTGTGATTAACCAAAAATGGTATCCTGCTGTTAATTTTTCAATTTATTTTTATGTATTTGAGATTTCATTGATGTTCTTTAAATCTTTCTCTTCTTGGTCATTCCCATACATGATCTCTCAAACTCCACATTAAATTGATATGTACCAAACTTCATTTCATTTAGTAGGTGCTCTTAATTGGTTTCATTTAATAATGGTTCCAAACTGAATTTATTTTGCCAATACAATATATTATATAGCTTTTGAAGAATTTTCAAGAACTTAAAAGTGCATGGGTGTTAAGTAAGCTTCTTATATTTCCAATTTGTATCATCTGCTTTCTTTAAAGCAGTTAATTTAACTAACTTATTTTGTTTTATATCATGTTTTATTATTTTGACTATTAAAGCAGAATTAAAAACATTTAAACTTGTTATCATGAGTATTTGATGAAATTCACTGGTATACTCTCCTCTTCTAATGGGACACTGTTAAGTCCACGAATTAAATTCTGAATGCAGTATTCTGGTATGACAACAGGTATTAGTATTCTTTTTTATTTAACTACTTATGTGTGTGGGTTTTCTATAAATTCAAAATTTAAATCTTGCAGTTTCTCTAATCAGCCAAAATAATAAACCCTTATATAAATGCCAAGATAGCTGCAAAAGTGACTACTTCAACCCTCTCAGTGATATGAACATCATAAGACATTCATTTTAAGGAAAAGCAATATGGATGTCAATAAACATCCTGTGCATACCAGCTTATTTAACCATAATTATTTCAACTTTTTTTCTTTTACAATAAATTTAAATCAATTCTATAAGAGATCAAGGCTTACCTTTAAAGGTCTCTTCTTGAGTGTTACACCCCAAAAACATGGATAAATAAACCAGGGCACATCTCCACATTCACGCCAAATCATATTAGTTTCCTTGCAAACTTTTTTTGTGATAACCCGACGCTTTCAAAATGGATGTAACTTTTTCTGCTGTGGTAGTATTCTTTTAGAAAAGTGTTTTTTCTTTAAGTCTGAGGGGTGCAGGAGTAGTGGATTGCTTACCCCCAGCATGAAGATGCCTCTGAACGTTTTAATGCTCAATTAGACTGTGATCTATCGATATGTGGAAATCCATGTAGGTCGTTGTCTTGTGTGGCCTTAGAGTTCTCCAAATTACCAAACAATTTTATATGATCATATCCAGCTGGTGCACAAATACTTTTTTATACTATGTATCATTTTTTGTAAAGAGGAACATGCTTGCAATATCTGATCTAGATCCATACTTCCCATACGCATATTGTATTCCTGGAAAACCTCAGGCTTGAAAATTGACATTTTGGTGTGGGCATTTATTTTTCCATTGCCAATCATAAAAATCTTAAGAGCTGCAATTGGGTATTGCTGTAACTACCCTCCTGTCTTACCAAGCAACATAGGTCAAAGGTGGGAGCTGAAGCACAAGCATTTCTCCTCCTGGAGCCTTTGTATTCACATTCTTCAGCAAACTAATACAATTTGAATGTACTGTTCCAATTGCATTTGTTTTTTCTTTGTACGAGGGGCATACTGAAAGTCACGAGCAACCCATTGTAAAAATTTAAATTTCAACAATGTAACGAAACGAATTGCAGGATCGTAATCTACAGACTTTAAGCCACATGTTGACATATTGTGACGTCATTAGCTTCTATCACGTGACCACAGACGGTGTTTGAAAAATGGCTGACATTGATGTTTCGTTTCGACAGCATGCTGTCATTGAATTCCTTGTGAAATAAGGAAAATCTGCTCTTGAAATTCATCTCAGACTTCAACGTGCGTATGGAGGTGTCTGCATGGGTGCCAGCAGTGTTAGAAGATGGGTGAAACATTTCAAAGATGGAAACACGAGTCTGCAAAATGCACCTCGTAGCGAGCGTCCTCGAACTGCCTCTACAGAACGCAACAAGGAAAGAGTTGAATGAAATTGCTGCGCAACTTGGAATGGGACATAGTGCAGTGCATACAAATTTGTTTCCATAACAGTGAAAGTATTAAAAAAAAAAAAAAAAAAAAAAAGTGTGAAAATGTGAATTGGTTGGCTGTCAGAAGTCAGTTGGGCCTGGGGTTGTATGCAAGAGCTGTGCTCGTGAAGATATGTCTATTTGTGTTATTTTGACCACTCCATGATGTTGATTCTATATGAACACCTGAAGGAAGAGTGTCATTTTCTTCCTCACTGCACCCATCCTCACCCACACCCCCCCCTCAAAATCTGAAAACTTGCCATCAATATCCAAATCACTGTCATACGGAAAAGTATCCTTCAGATTTCCTTAAGTAATTTAAGAAGCCTGTCCACATCCTATGCAAGCTAATTTATTTGCTACCTGACTAGTTTAGGCCTTGGTTAGCACTGAGATATAACAATTTCAAATGTTTTTTTCAGTTAACTCCCAGCAGCTAAAAGAAATTATTCTGAACCCCAAAACAGTCTAAATTAACTGAGTGAAAGCAGCAGCTGCATAAGCCTATTTTAAATTTCAGTTGTGACATATTCTAGGGTATACATACAAATGCTGGTACAGAGGTTTGCCTTCTTTGTAGCCTATATAATACACAAGTATTATTGAAGGGTAGCATAAATTTAATAAAACCTTGTATGTCATCACTCTTCTCTCTTGCATCATATGGTGGTAATCAAGATGGCTTACTTCTCTTGTTTCCTGGTCGTGTATCTCCTGTATCGAGTTCAGATGACTAATTTCCTGTCTGACACCATCAATTCATAATGGAAGTCCTCTTACATATGCCTTCTTTCCTTGCTCTCCCCCCCCCCCCCCCCCCCCGTAGTCATGTTCAATGAAAATTGTTGTTCCTTGTAGCTTTGATGCATTATTTAAAATTTTCCATTTGAAGTTTACTGTTGCCAGCTTTACAATTTTATTACAGGTCTATGATTTGCTCCTCTTATTCCTATTCTAAATGAATCAATTATTTCCCATCTGGTAAGTTCAATCTTCAGCTATTTCTCACAAGATCCTCTACCTGTTGCCAACATCTTTTTCCTCTCTCTTTCTCGCATCCAAAAATTACTATGTACTTCCTTCTATTAATATCTTTTAGTTTCTCCAACTATGTCAGTCTTAGGTTTAATTCTGATACCTTCTCTTCCACTTTTCTTTGAAAATTTTCTCATTTCTTTTTTAATTTCTTCCACATTTCTAACTAATCTCATGTCAATTGAGGACCATTTTTTCAAAGCTCTACAACTGCAAAATTTCAAATTTTCAGGAAGTGAGTCTTTTATTTTACAGCAATGTCTTATTCATTTCAAGAGCCCCCCCCCCTTTTTTTTGCTAAATTATGGGATAATATAATTTGGATACTATTACATAAAGAAAGCTTAACATAATATGATTTTTGTAATAATGTTTCATTAATCTAATTTGCAAGTTCTTTTCAAAACTCTACTTATTTTCAGAACTGGTTTTACAAACCTCTACATATGAGCTCTTATTTATGGAAACCTATGCCATTCTTAGGAAACAGTTTTATAAACCAATGTTTTAATATAAAAAATATTATTGTTCTTAAGTACTTAACACAATTTATTAAATTATAAATCTAGGACAACATTTTTTGTCTCCAATTGCTATTTTATCCACTTTAAGTTAAACTGTTAATTTAAGGTGCATGGAACTACAGAGTGATTTATATAGAACTGACACACTTCCTTCTTGAATTATTCCGTTGGAAATTCATTCAATGACCCAATTTTAGCACCAAATTAAGCAGAATGTTCTGAAGTTTCGATTCCTTGTTACTAGATGTGCAGATGCTTATGTTTTATTCCTGGAATACTCAACGTGAAAATGCAGTACAAATTAAATCAATGGCTCTTTCTTGTGAAGCAATACTGGATTACAAATTCAATTACAGTTACTCAAAGGGCATACCAGATTGAATTTGGTGTTCACAATCCTCCCAAAATAAACACAATACTGGGACTGGTAAACAAATTGGAAACAACTGGATCTCTGGTGAGCGAAAAAGGCAAGCATCGTTCATCTAGGCTTCCCACGGTTGTTTGATGTAAGAGTATAACTGGGCCAGTTACCCACAAAAGCATTATGACGTTCATTGCAGGAGACTGGTACACCTACTCAATGTGTCAGAGAGCTGCAAAAAGTGCAGGCCTAAAGCCATATAGGGTTACGATTGTTCATCAGCTACAGGAACCAGATAAGGATAAAAGATTGAATTATTGTCGTTGGTTTCAGACGTTCACTGTGCAAAATCCTGCTATATCGTTCATCACATGTTTCACAGATGAAGGTTCCATCTATCCAGTTATGTGAACTCACAGAACTCACGCCATTGGGCCATCTAAAATCCACATATTATCCATGAAGCACCTATGCACCCGGTTAAAATCAGAGTTTTGTGCGCAATAACTGCACAGAGTATAGTGGGGCGAACTTTTTTTAACCAGATTGTGAACACTGCAGAGTACTGACCGATTTTTCATGGAGTTTGTTGAGCAACTGGACAATGTAGAGCTGAGTCAAGGATTTTTTCAGCAAGATGGTGCTACAAGGCATACATCAAATGAATCCATGAACCCAATTGCAAGTTTCCAGAAACCTGTGGCCACTGAGATCTCCGGATTTGACATCGCCGGACTTCTTTCTATGGGGTTACTTAAAAGACAGGGTTTACACCACATGTCCCCAGACATTGGGCGATCTGAAGCACAACATCACAAAGGAGATTCAAGCTATTGACAACAGAGTCCTTCAAGTGTGCAGTAACATGGATCGTGTTGAGTTGTGCCTTATGCAGGATGGAGGACATTTTCAACCTTGGCTACATAAGTAAATAATCTCCCAAAATTCCTCTACAATTTAGGTATAAGTTGTCGCTAGCACAATTAGTTTTAAATCAATTAAAGAAAGAAATGTGTCAGCTCTATATAAATCACCCTGTATTAGACTTCCTTCTTCATCATAACAAATAACAGAGTCCTGAGGATCAATAGTACTAGTTGAAAGATTCATTTTACACAAACTTCTTTTTAGATCATTATAAAATTCAGTAGTTGTTATTGGCACAGTAAAGTAGTTAAGATGTTTCATTACATCATTTGCTTTTTCAAAGCTTACCATATTCCTCCTAGCCTGTATGTTCGTAGTATCCATGATATTTTTTAAATTTATTCTTTCTTTTGGTTTAATCACATTTTCTGCTGCACTATATCCTGTGTGTACATTTTTTATTCTCATTCAGGAAGTACCATTAGATGTCGATTGTAATTTATTAATATACTTAATAATCCGAGCTTCTCTCATCTTGAAAGGAAGTTTGGTTCTCAGTACTCGCTGTGCAGAAGTCTTGTAATTATAGATGTCCTATTCCTTTCCCAGTTGGTTTACTTTTCTCTGTGATCTTAGAATGTTGCAGTGCTTATCAGGAGAGAGAATAGTTTTGTTCTGTTTGATTCTGCCAAAAACCTTGTTCTCTGGCATGTAATTAAGGCAGTCATTTTTTCATTGCTGAAATTTTATCGATATAGGCTTTGGCTTTTTACTGTCATCCAGATCAATAACGCTGCAAGAGGACTTTGAATATGCATATATGTTTGAGAAGGAGCTTATCTTGATCACTCTTGGATTTATTTTGTAGCAAAGAATGGAAATCTGTTAAAAGTTATTTGTATATTAGTGTTACACACTAAGCATTTCTCTTTATAAGCATTAACAATAATTATATTTCAGAATGTAAATATATGATTTGTTTACTTGTCATATCGTCAAGGCATATATCGGAGATACAACATTTTGTTCTTGATTTGGGGGATTCGTGATGACTGCAGGCAATGTCTGGTTTAAATACGCCATAACTGGGATTTGTCTTCCTGTTCTTGTTGCTATCGTCATTGCTTCTCCTGTGCTTCCTTCCACAAGGAATTATATTGACAGAATCAGTGTAACCTGGGTTCTCATTTGACATTGTATAGTTGTACTTTCATTCACGTATCACAACAATTCACAAGGTAAATTGTTGCACTCTATTTTGAGTGCTTCTGAATGTGTAAAGTTGCATTGTATCAGTTCAGCAACCTTGGGACATTAAAACTCATTGTCTAAAAAATATCTGTGCCAAAGAACATTATCAAGATTCCAAGTTTTCTTCCCTTTATAATGCTGTAAATTAAATGGTGTACAAACAAAATACATCATTGGTATAGCAAAACTTTACAAATGCATGCACTTGTCTGATTTTGTAGAATTTCAAGTATTTTATAGTATTATAACAAATGCATTTATAGAGTTTTGATAAAATGAACAATGGGAATGGAAAGCTGGCTATCAAATTGTGCAGTAAGTATACGTAACTCATTTTAGTCCAAAATTGCAGATGTCAACTTTTGAAAAAACGTTCAGTTCTTTTTTCCAGCTGTTTTATGTCTAGCATGTCTTCTGCATATCTATCTTTTTTAACATAGTCATAACATCCTCCATCTCCAGTCCAGGATTCAGTTCCACTCCACCGATAATCTGTAAAAATGCCAGAATTATAGTCGGCCATATCACTGCCAATATTGTTCCTTTATCAGTCTTCCTATTTTCTCTCCATTTCACTCGGTTGAAAACTTCAATTCATGCTTGATAATTTTCTATCAAAACACCCATCATGTAGCTTGTGCCAGACACGTCCATATTAGACCACTTGTCACCAGGAACTCTGGCAGCTAGATAAACATATCATTCGTGTGCGCAAAAAAAACAAACCAACTCACAAATTAGATGCATTCAACACAAAGCATGACTTTTGCTACAGAGAAGCAGAATAAAGTTTTGCTAATACAATCTCTACTTAGCTGATACAATAGATGTATATTTTAATGAGCTTGAAACAAGTTTTTATTTCATTAAATTAATTCAATAAGATAAGATTTTTATTCACCAAAAGAATTACAGGAATTCAAAGGATTCGTCAAATTACAAATTACATTTCTGTAATACACCTTGCAACTAGTATGTACAATTTAAAGAAACTTAAATGAGATATTAATTATTTACACAATAGTTATTACAAGTTTAGGAAAATGCAGTAGTCATGAATTCATTTATACTGTAGAACAGTGGGTTAAGATATGGTTTTTAATTTTATGTTTGAGTTGTTTCTGATTTAAGAGTTTCCAGTTACCCGGTAGCTTGTTATAAAGAGATAGTCCTTGATGTAGTGTACTCTGCAGACAGGTTTTTCTGCTTTGATAATTGAAATGCGAGTTTTGTGATCCCTGGTTTTATAGGAATGGTAGTCAGAATTCCTGCTAAAATATGATAAATTCTTATGGATGAAAATAACAGTCTCCAAAATGTAAACACAAGTTAGTGGTAGAATACGGAATTCTCTGAACACTGGTTTTGTTGATGAATTTATGGGGACACATTTCATGATTTTTACAATGCGCTTTTGTAGTATGAATAGGTCTTTTGTTTTAGTTGAGCATCCCCAGAAGATTATACCATAAGAAAGTACAGAATGTACTGCTTTTAGGACTTCAGGAGAGGATACATGACTAAGGATTCTCATTGCATAGCTTAGTTTACTGAGCTTTGTAATTACAAAATTTATGTGAGTCTTCCAGGATAGGTCAGCATCAATCCATACCCCTAGAAACTTAGTGGTGTCTGTTTGCTTAATTGTTGATTGTCCGAATGTAATATTTACATTTACTTGTTGGTTTACTTGAGAACTGAAGTGCATGCATACAGTTTTGTCAGCATTTAAAACCTGTTTATTTTTCTTCAGCCATGTATTTAAGTTTTCATTTGCCCTGTTATTGCTGTCTCGAAGAATATTAAGATTTTTGCCGCTGAATGCGAAATTTGTGTCATCAGCAAACAGAACAGTATTTATATGTGGCAATTCACTTGGGAGATCATTGATATATAGAATAAATAATATTGGCCCTAAAACAGAACCTTGTGGGACGCCATAATCAACAGGTCTTTGGTTTTATCTGTATGTGTTTATTTCTACAAACTGCTTCCTATTCTTTAGATAGGATTGAAATCATATATTGGCTATTCCTCTGATACCATAAGAATTAAGTTTTTCAATTAATAAACCTATGATTTACTGTATCAAAAGCTTTTGAGAGATCTAAAAATAAGCCTAGAGAATGATTTTTAAGATTTTTTGCTGTTAAGATATGAGTAAGAAATGAAAATAAAGCATAATTAATGTTTTTATTTTTCCGAAAACCATACTGAGAATTAGAAATAAGGGAATGCAATTCCAGGAAAGTTACTAATCTGGTGTACATCAACTTCTAAATAATCATAGAGAAAACCGATAACATAGATATTGGTCAATAATTTTCAATATGTTCTTTTTCCCCCTTTTAAATAGTGGCATAACTTTTGCTAGTTTTGGAGTTTCAGGAAAATGGCCATTTCAAAAAGATGCATTGCAAATATTGGCAAGGGGTTTAGCAATTAAATGCGCACTTGCTTTTATTATTGCATCTGGTATGCCATCAGGTTTAACAGCTTTCCAAATTTGTACAATCCTGTACAATTTAAATGAACGCCATCCCTAGCAAAATCGAAATTATGAAGCCAGAAATTTCCATCCACAAATAAACAGTCTTTAGCTGAGCACAACCAGTTCAGTTCGGTATTTATCCTCATCGTTTTTTTAGCAATTACTCCACGGCATCAAAGCACTCCACTTAAGATTATTTTAGCAGTACTTGTTTGTGATCTAATGCTACGCACTAGATCCATGGTCTCTCCCATGATGTGTTCCACCATTACACCCGGTCTGATATCATTAGTTTCCGTATACACCAGTATCACGTCTGGATCTGATTTCTTTAAATCCATCTCTTCCACTTTGGTTTTCAATTCGTTCACTCGTATTCCAGGATAGCAACATACCTTGTATCCTTTCTCTTTGCATGCTTCGCCAGAGAATTTGAGAATGGAATCCACAAGAACAAACACACGCTTCCTACTGTTAGGCTCTGCTTCCTTTGACTCGAGCCTAGGGCACTGAACCCCTTTTTGGACATCTTTTTCTTCATTTGCATTTCCAAATTCCTGCAGAACTTAAAATCGGTTGTGGCTTTTGAAATTTCCAGCTGGTTTGGTCACTAGTTCCAGCGCCGGTAACGCCTTTGTTGTAACAACTTAATAGAGGTCCTTTCCATTACTGGACTTCAACTTACTATTTAGAGCTTCATGTTTTGCTTTTTATGCAATGATTTGCTTTTGGGTATTAGCAAGGCCCCTGTGCAGCAGATTTATAACTGTATGGAGGGATGCTATTGTTTCCGTCTCTTGTGTTAGTGTCATGGTTACCGGGTCTTGTCCACACCGCCTTTCATTGTCTGGCAATTTTACAAATACCACTTTTTCAGCATCATCATCTTTTCCTTGTGTTTCTTGGTCAGCTTGACTGGTGCAGAGATCTTCCTGTGAACCGTTTTGAACTTTCTCACTATTATTTAAATGTAGAACTTGAGTGTGTGCACGCGTCACTACTCCTATGGCTGCCATCGAGTTAAATATTAAAGGTACAAATTTGTATTTTTAAAGCACTTTTATGCCATTTAACAATTTAAATGTCTTACACTGATTATTGGGCATCCATTCCCAGCCAATGCAGGATTTAAATGGACATTGATGAAATTTGAAAGATTTAAGAAATTTTTAAAAGCTATAATATCAGATTGGCTCCACAAAGTACATTTTGTTTGAGAATATTATTATATATACCACCTAGGAACATATACCATAGGAAATGAAGTATGCCTTACATTAAATTAAAAGGGAGGTTTGTGACAGATTTTATATGGAATATAACAGGAACTTGAATGTCAGATTGCAATAACATGAAAGAAGTACCAAATATAAACAAAGTGACTAATTAGTAGCATACCTTTTTGGGTAGAAAATCGCAGTATTGGACAAGAAATTTTAATTATTAAAACCTTTAACAGCCCTATTTTAATTCATCACATGGGCAAAAAAGAATATTTATTTTTGAAGACTTCAATGTAGTGTTAAATTTTTATGTCCCAGCAGTCAAAAACATTATTAAGTTTACTACCAGATGGCAGCAGTAAAATGTTCAGGCTACAGTGTGGCCAAGCTAAAGAAAGAGCAGGACAGATTGACCACCATGCTCATGTCAAGTTCTCGATCTGCTGTCAATAGGAGGCATGATTTTTTTTTTTATAGTATTTTAAATCCTGCTTTTACTTCATGTGACACTGCAGGTGATGACAATACACACTGATAACACATGTAATGAAGATGTAGCACCAGCCGAATGCGATGGCAGGGAAAACCGGAGAACGCAGTGCCATTTTATCCACAACAAATCCCACATGCAGTCACCTGATATCGAAACTGCGCTGCCTGGTGAAATAATAGGCATGATGAGTGTTCCTCATCTCCGCTATGATTCTTTTTTTTCATGATGTAGATCTTCTCCTAGACATCCAATTGTGTGTGTTTATAAGCTGGTTTTAACAACTTTATATTAGGTGTGATTTCATATCCATATGACAAGATTTTCTGATTTTTCTGTTTATTTATACTTTAGGTTTCTCATATATTCTTTTAATCTGGTTTCTTGGCTTCTTTTTGTCATTTCTGCATGTACTAATTACCATTTGAGCATTTAATTTCTTAAATTCCTGGTTTTTTGTTTGCTGGGATAGGATCCTTTAATTCCTTGCATAGCAGCTTCTGAATGCTGTAGTTGTCTTTTTGAGTTAAGGTGAAATTATAATTCTTGAAAATGATCTGAAATTTGTTGTGTACCCAAGGATAATAGGTGAAGCTTCTGAACTAAGGTTGGTCATGGTGGTTCTGTAGGGTGGTTTTGTGTGTTACGCGGTTCAATTTCTTGTATGTGTGTATTCTCTTGTCTATTGGTTGCACTCTTGTGGAAACCATTGTTGGTAGCTATTTGGAGTGTCTGTTTGTATTATTCATTATTTTCCATGTGGATGTATACTAATCTGTGTGTTAGACTATTCAGAACTGTATATTTGTGTGCTGTGGAATTGTAGCTATCATACTTTATGCAGCTATCTGTATTGTCAAAGACCTAGAGTTCTTGACCTTAAATAAACAATACTACTTTTCAGTGTCTTCAATAGATACATATTGACCATTGGTTTCTGCTTCAATATGTGAGGAGTTAATACATTGTACCTTTTTGATATCTAAAATAGCTGCCAGCCAAGCTCTGAGGGTTTGTTTTAAAATACAGTTTCAACTGCATCTTCTATTTTATCCACTATGCCAATATTTTATACCATACACATTTTTAATTGATGAGTTTATTAATTACACTAAACAACACTTACTTGGGATTTTTGCCGTAACATGTTTCCTTGTCATGAAGCTGCAATGTATGTTCACTAATTTGAGGAAATAGAAGCTGGTAACTGTGATGCATAATCACATAATAAGTGAGTTGGTAAGTGGTAACACTACGTCACTGAAAATTCACTTATTTGGACATGTTTTGGGAACGGGGTATTGTTCACATTATCAACAATTCTCCAACTGATCGTGCCGCTTTCATTTTCTGTCCAGAGGAAGCTGTTGCTGGTGCTCTCTGGTGACAGGGTGATGAAATTTCCCAAAGGTGGTTGGTGGCGGTAATTCAAAATTCATTACGTGATCTTTGTGCTTTGTATATGAATATTTTCCCAGGTTTCTAATTCGTAGCTGTTTTTACATGTTTTAAATGTTTTATACTGGGTGTGATGTCATGATTTGAGGTCCAGAAATGATGTGCTACTGCTGATTTTTCTAACTGTTTTTGGTATAAAAATCTTGTGTGTTTTTTAGTCTTGTTTCCAGATTTCTTTTAGTTCTGCCTAGTATACTATTAAAGTCATTGCAATCTAATTGGTATATTCCAGCTAACTTTTCTCTAGGAATAGGGGCTTTTGTTTTGTTGCACAGCAGTTTTTGCATACTATGGTGATTCTGAGGAGCTAAGGTGATGTTTTGCTTTTTGTTTTTTTAAATTTATGGTGTGCCAAGGGTGGTAAATGAACTTTCTGTATATTTGTGATTCTTGTGGATTTTGGAGTGTTGGTATTTCTCGAATATGTTTCTGTCTTTCAAATTTCTTAATCTTCTTATCTATTTTTGGGGTTTTTGGTATCCGTTTTTTATGGATAGTTGTATGATGTGTTGGTATTCTTTTTTGCATTCCTCATTTTCCAGAGGTAGGTGTACCAGCCTGTGGGTTGTGCTATTTAGGACAGCATGTTTGTGTGCTATAGGATTGTAGCTATTGTTTTTATGTAGTTTACTGTGTGGGTGGATTATGGCGACAGTAAATTTATTGTGGTTTGTAATGATTTTAATATAAGTCATGTATAATTCTTCTAAGAAAGGTGAGGGTCGCCCATGGTTTGTCCAGTAGTTTGTTTGAAGATTTTTTCGTGGAAAGAGTAGCAGTTTTGGTCCAAACATAGCGTGAAGCAATTCAAGTGTAAAGTTGACTCATTTTTCCAATAGCTTAGTTAGTTTTACGAAGTCTTCTGTTTGTGCGCTGGGTATATTGTTTTTTAACCAATGCTCTAGAAGTTGCAACAGTTCTTCTGTTGGTATGCTAGGGAACAATGCAGTAACATCAAATGATACCATCATATCTGTAGGTGAAATATTTATCTTTGAAAGTTGTCTTGTTAACTCTATGGAGTTTTTTATGCTGAGACTTTGGAAAGTAGATAAAAAGTTGAATGTTTTTGACAGCCATTTAGCTAGTTTGTATGTAGGAGAGTTTATGTTATTCACAATGGATCTCATTTTATTACCTGGTTTGTAGATTTTTGGTAGCGCATAGAATCTGGGTATAATGGGGAAAATCTGTTCTAAGTCTTGATGCATGTTTTAATAGGTTTTTGTCTATGTTTATGTAATCTGGGCTTTGCAGTAGCATTTCAACTCTGGTTACATAATCATCTTTGCCCAAAATTACTTAGTTCCCTTTATCTTCTTTGGTGTATGTTACCAATTTTTCTTTTAATGATTTTGTGTTTTTTTTTTGGTTGGGATATTGTGGTGTTTTTGATTTTGTATTTGGTCCAAAACTGATTCGCACTGGAGTTTTATTATACTTTTTCCATTGTTTGGATCCATAAAATTCACTATGGAAAAAGAAGAAAATGGATTGATACTTTATCTGGATATTAAAATCATTAGAAACCAGAGTAAATTTACTTTCAGCAGCTTCAGAAAATACACCCACCCAGAAAACTACATAAATAACAATAGCTACAATCCTATGGCACATAAACATGCTCCTAAATAGCACAACCCACAGACTGGTACACCTACCTCTGGAAAATAAGGAATACAAAAAAATACCTACACATCATACAAAAAAAATACCTAGATAAGAAGATTAAGAAATTTGAAAGACAGAAATACATTCGAAAAATAACACTCCAAAATCCACAAGAACTACAAACATACAGAAAGTTCACTTACCACCCTTATGTACACCATAAATTTAAAGAAATCTTCCAAAAGGAAAACATCACCTTAGCTCCTCAGAATCACCAAAGTGTACAAAAACTGCTGTGCAACAAAACAAAAGCCCCTATTGCTAGAGAAAAGTTAGCTGGAAAATACCAAAATTTATTGCAATGATTTTAATAGTATACTAGGCAGAACTAAAAGAAATCTGGAAATAAGACTAAAAGAACATATGATATGTTTAAACCAAAAACAGTTACACAAATCAGCAGCAGCACATCATTTCTGGACCTCAAATCATGACACCACATCTGGTATAAAACTTTTAGAACCTATAAAAAGTAGCTACAAATTAGAAACCTAAGAAAAGATTCATATACAAAAACACAAAGATCATGTAATGAATTTCGAATTACTGCCACCAACCAATCTTGGCAGATTCATCACCCTGCCACCAGAGAGTACCAGCCTCCCCTGAACAGGAAACGAAAGCGGCAAGATCAGTTGGAAATTCTTGATAAAGGGAACAATACCCTGTTCCCGAAATGCGTCCAAGTAAGTGAATTTTCAGTGATGTAGTGTTACCATTTACCAACTCACTTTTATATGTAATGTAAGTGCTGTCTCCTCTGGTGGTGGTTCAATGAACTTACTAAACATATCCTTCTGCTGAACGTCAAAATTGAAAACCCTATTTCTATTTTGTAAGATGAAAATGTGTTCCCAGCTCTTGTTTTCCTGTTGTGTGTTTTAGAAGTTTTGTTTCTGAATTTATATTACGGTTTTTTGTCCAAGAGTGGGTGGCAACTGCAGATTTTTCCAATTTTTTTTTTATTTTTTTTATGTTTCTGAAGTGTCCTTTGGATCTTGTTTCTGAAGTTCTTTTTGTTTTTCATATATAAATCTGATTACAATCCTTGCATTCGATTTTTGTATATGCCCAATTTTTTTCTTTGCTGGGATGACATGCTTGATATTTGAACCTAATTCATTTTTATGCAGTGGTGTTTACTGGTGCTAGCTGAATGTTGTATTCTTTGAAAATTGTTTGAAGTTTGTCAAATGCCCATGGGTGGTATGTGAATTTCTTGAAGTTCATCTTCTGCTCTATTGCTGAGAGAGTAGCTGCTTCTTTTAGGAATTTCTTCTTTTTGGCTAGTTTTATTATTTTATTTACTAAGGATCTTGGGAAACTATTTTTATTTGCAATTTTGATTATTTTGTTATATTCTGCCCTGTGTTCATTTGTTTAGAAGTGGTATGTGTACCAGTTTATGTGCTAGGCTGTTGAAGATTGCCTGTTTATGCGCCCTTGGATTATAAATATTGGCTTTTATATAATTGTCTGTCTGTATGTCTGTCTGTCTGTCTGTCTGTCTGTCTGAGTAGGCTTCCTGTAAATACCAAAGTTAATTATATTTCCATTTATAATTATTTTCAAATCCAAAAATGGAGCTGTTATCTTTTTCTATTTCTACTGTGAATTTTATACTTTTTTCTTGGATGTTCAAAAGTTTTGGGGCATCATTGATGTGCCTTTTTGACACTATGGCAAAGATGTCATTGACATGCCGCTGCCAGGTTTTGAACACCTTTTGTGATTCTGATTTCCAATGCGCTCATGAAAACATCTGCCAATATGGGCGAGAGTGGATCGCCCATTGCTAATCCATATGCTTGCCGATAAAATCTTTTTTGGGACTGAAAAAAGTTTTGTCCAGTGCATAATTTGGATAGTTCTATGTATTCTGAAATTTCTTGTGTTGTCATTCCAATTGATTTAAGCCAATATTTTATTAGTGGGGCAAGTTTATCTAGTGGTATGCTTGGAAATAGTGATTCTACATCAAATGAGACCAATGTGTCCCCTTCTTAAAATTCTTTGTTGTTGATGTTTTCTGAGTTCATAGGAGTTTGAGGCTGTCAAATTTTGGAAAGGAATTGAACCTATTGGTTAGCCATTTTGCAATTGTAGGTTGGTGAATCTATACTGTTAACTATGGGTCTCATTGTAATGCAGCGTTTGTGAATTTTGGGTAATCCATAAAGTCTGGGTAGGGTTTATCTAGTGGTATGCTTGGAAATAGTGATTTAACATCAAACGAGACCAATGTGACAGAATACATAGAACTTAAGCACTGAACAAACTTTTTTTCAGTTCCAAACAAGATCTTATCACCACACATCTGGATTAGCAATGGGCATTCCACTCTCACAAATATTGGCAAATGTTTTCATGAACACATTGGAAATCAGAATCACAAAAAGTTTCCCTTGGATGTTCAAAACCTGGCAGCGGTATGTCGACATCTTTGCCATAGTGCCAAAAAGGCACATTGATGATGTCCTAAAGCTTTTGAACATCCAAGAAAAAAGTATAAAATTCACACTAGAAGTAGAAAAAGATAACCAGGTATCATTTTTTGATTTGAAAATAATCAAACATGAAAATAGAATAAATTTCAGTATTTACAGGAAACCTACTCAGACAATTATGTAAAAGCCAATAGTTATAATCCAAGGGTGCATAAACACAGGCAATCTTCAATAGCCTAGCACATAGACTGGTAAGCATGTCACTTCTAACAAATGAATATAGGGCAGAATACAACAAAATAATCAAAATTGCAAATAAAAATGGTTTCCCAAGATCCCTAGTAACTAACAAAATAAAACTAGTCAAAAATAGATATTACCAAAAGAAATAACCACTCTCTCAGCAATAGAACAGAAGATGAGTATTAAGAAATATCACCCATGAGCGTTTGACAAATTTCAAAAAATTTTCAAACAATACTACATTTTGTTAACACCAGGAAACTGTCACAGCATAAAAAATAAATTAGGCTCAAATATCAAGGGCGTCACAGCAAAGAAAAAATTGGGCATTGACAAAGTGGAATGCAAGAATTGCAATAAGATGTATATAGGAAAAAAAAAGAAATTTAGAAACAAACTCCAAAGAACATTCCAGAAACATAAATAAAAAACAATTGGAAAAATCAGCAATATAAATTCAGAACCAAAACTTCTAAAACACATAACAGGAAAACAAAAGCTGGCCACATGGGAACACATCTTGATCTTAAATAATAGAAACAGGATTTTCATTTTGTCATTCCACAGAAGGATGTGTTTAGCAAGTCCATTGAACCACCACCAGAGGAGACAGCACTTACAGCATCACCAGCTTCACCACAAGGAGTTAGTCAATGTCCGGTTGAAAATGAAGGAAACTTGTCCTTCAAAACATGTTCTGGCAAAAATCTCAAGTAAGTGTTGTTTAGTGTAATTAATCAACTAGTCAAATAAATTAAGTTGAATCGTTAAACTAAAACATTGAAAAGATAAAACTCAGTAGAAGAATTGCAAATCATATTTTACAAAAATTGTCACTGGGAGTAGTTTAAATTGCCTTAGCAATACATTGCTAAATATGGAGTACAATGAAAAGTGCAATGAGGAAATTGGCAACAATATTACCTATGTAACTATGTTGCTAAATACTGTTGAATACATTTTGTATTTATTCAAATACAAGATGACCTCAAATGCTAGACAACCCCCGTTTTTCAGAACTAAGTTTTGGAATTGGGCATATCAACATAAAAAGAAGATAATTTAATTTTTAAATGAAATTTAAAGTTTTGTCATATATTGTGAACAATATAAGGGGCAATTAAGCCGATTGTGTATTGTTTTCTATTTTTACTTAATTTGAATTTATACGGAAATTCACAGTGGGTAGGAGAGGGGAGAACAGAAATTACAGTTGAAACTCACTTATACGTTATTCAAAATTTTTCACACATATATACTAAAATTTTAGGAACCAGTCGTTCTCCATTAAAATTTTGCTCAATTATACGTTTTCGGTTATATGTTTTCTCAGTAATGCATCACTCTTTCTGATTCCCCATACACAAAATGTACGCATTTATAGGTTTCTAAAAAAAGCATATGGTGATATGCTTGCTGTGTATAACCTTGGAATTGCCTGGTTTGCAGTTCTCATTGACACTTATCGTTTCAATGTCATCATATCGTTCCAACAATCTATTAACCTTGGTTTCAGCAGTCACTTCTCTGCTTCAAGTCAAGTACTGCTAGTATGGTGTTTTCGTTGGCATTTATTCTTTCATTGTCATATCGTTCCAACAGTCACTTATCTATTTTATGTGGAGTTTTGAATTACAAACAGGAGAAGAAACATGTGTGAATATCAACCAGCAAGGAAGAAAACAAGAAAATCCTTAACTCTTGGTGAAAAATTAAAAATTCTGGATGAGGTCCATACCAGAGAAAAATCAGTTAAATCAGTTACACGTTTTCTCATTTATACAGTATTTTAGTAGTCTCCTTTGAAAAACTTATAAGTTAGATTCCACTGTATATACCAGTACCTATGTATGCAATCAGAGGTACTGATATATAATTTCTGTTCTCCCCTCTCCCTCTGTAAACACTTGTAAGGTGTAGCACAACTGCTAATAATGTAATGTATACAATTTTCTATTTAGAAACATACCTAATATAACATACAAGTGTAAAAAGTTTTACCTAGAATAACAATATGAATTTGCATGGAAATTCACATTTTGAGCGCATGAGAGACAGAGAGGAGAATACAGAAATGTACAGTATGTGTGCAGTGGGAGAACGTGAGACTGCCGAAGACAGCATATCTGGTATGATGATGGATACGATTATCTATTTAGTCAACATACTGAATATAACACATTGTCATGAAAGATGCCTATTTCGAATTTGTGCAGAAACTCACATTGTGAGTGCCAGAGAGACAGAGAATTTTTTTTAATAGTGTTTAATGCCCGCTTTTACTTCCATGGCACCATAGGCAATGATGCTGGTGATAAATAGAACGAAGATGGAGCACCAGTGCAATGCGATGGTGGGGGAAACCAGAGAACCTGGAGAAAACCCGCCCCTGCATCGCTTTGTCCACCACAAATCTCATATGCAGTCACTTGGGATCGAAGCTGGGCCGTCTACAGAGAAGATTGGAAATGTACACTATGTCAGTGAGTGGCAGTGAAGGCAGCAGCATGGAAATTCACATTTTGAATGCATGAGAGACGGAGAGGAGAATACAGAAATGTACGGTATGTGTGCAGTGGGAGAACGTGACACTGCCGAAGACAGCATATCTGGTATGATGATGGATACAATTATCTATTTAGTCAACATACTGAATATAGCACATTGTCATGAAAGATGCTTATTTCGAATTTGTGCAGAAATTCACATTGTGAGTGCGAGAGAGACAGAGAATTTTTTTTTTATAGTGTTTAATGCCCAATTTTACTACCATGGCACCATAGGCAATGATGCTGGTGATACATGGAATGAAGATGGAGCACCGGTGCAATGCGGTGGTGGGGGAAACCAGAGAACCTAGAGAAAACCCGCCCCTGCATCGCTTTGTCCACCACAAATCTCACATGCGGTCTCTTGGGATCGAAGCCGGGCCGTCTAAAGAGAAGATTGGAAATGTACACTATGTCAGTGCATGGCAGTGAAGGCAGCTTAGCTGTAATGACAAATATGATTTTCTGTTTAGAAAACATAACCAAATATAACACATCGTTGTATTTTCTAGGTTTTACCTAATTTGAATTTGTGTGTAAATTCACATTGTGGGTGGCAGAGAGAAACAGAGGGACAAATGGAAATATACTGGTGTATGTGCAGCAGGAGGAGAGAAATTTACAACTAAACCTCTATAATAATGGTAATACTTTTCTCTTATATTTATTGAATATTACACAGGATTTTTTTACTATTGGAACCAGTTGAAAAATTCAATGCCATGGGATTTGAACATGGTTCTGGCTCCCAATCAACATTATACACAACCACTAGTGTGAAAGAAAAACCTCTATTTTTATTTTAGTCTCAGAGAGAAACCTTTCTCCTAATAAGAATGCATATAAGCCCTTTAACAGTGAATATTTTGATGTAAAATGAAGGCAAAAAGTCTGCTGTATACATTACACCTTGGCGGTAAGTATTGACATTTCCCCAAGGTTCGCCACTACCATACCCGTGAAGTTTGAAACTTAGTTTTTGCCTCACTTTATTTGGAAAATATTGCAAATGCAAGATGACCCCTGTTCTGGACATTAATATTTTGGAAAACAACATAGTCTTATATTAAATATGGTAATTATTCTGCCAGAAAGTATTTGTAGTACTAAATCCGCACCAAACTTGAATCCTTCACATTAGTAAACCAACTAAAAGTCAAAATTTTGTCGCTTTTTTTTTTTTACCTGGATAAATTTCACAGCATTAGAAAATCATGTAAGGTACAGTATTTTGTATAAAAACCCATTTTTTGCATTATTTTGCAATTTAAAATCTGCAAATTCTGCCATTTTTGGATGTCAAAAATATATTCCCACTATGTTTTCATGATTTTCATGTTTTTTGGTTTTATTGTTTTCCATCCCTATCCATTGATCATCCTTTATGATCTGACCATCATCCTTTGTGCTCTGTTGTTCATTCTTTGCATTCTGCTGGATGTGCACTAATGATACTCCTTTTCCTAAATTACCATGCTCAACGTTGGGAAGCCAATTTGTGAGCAGATCACTCTGGCTCCTAGTTTATCTATATTTTTGTATGAGCTGCCATGATTATTACAATGTATTAGTGTTATATATAGTTGCTCTGGCTAACCTGGTTCTTTAGGTTGAGCAAATATCCCAAAGGCAGGGCATGGTAGGTAAACGGAATTATTTATAGATAACACATTAATTCAAGTTTGAGTATTTATTTTAAACCATTGCAAAAGAACAGGCTTGTGTCTCATCTCCTTAAAATACATACCTAGCACCCCAGTTCTACTGCAATATTAAAACTAAGCTCTCATTGGCTTATTTTGGTGCAGTCTTCTTTCTTGAGTCAATTGCTAAAATTTTAGTATCTCCTTTAGGTGCTAACATCAACATAACTTTCACATCCTGAAGAAAATGTCACCCACAACTGCTAGCTTTCAATCTTTTTAGCTCAAGGACTTTATTTTGTATCTTTCTCATCCCTCTGCATAACTATTCTCCAAATGACCTTGTGAATGGTCTCTCTTTCCCCTACAGTTCCAGCTTTTAGGGTTCATCTTATAAAACTAAACTTATATTAACATATCTGATGATATAATCTATTCTATATCTATCGCCAATTTATTCTAGATTATCTTATTAATTATTTACAGCTTCTTCTTGCATATATATATATATATATATATATATATATATATATATATATATATATATATATATATATATATACATCCAAATCTTTATCACAAATAAGAAGTTAATTATCAATTAGTAATACTGGTTTCCCAATTATATGTGAGGAAATTTTTCTTTATTTAGACACTCATTATGTTGAGCTCCTTTAGAATTAATACTGAAAATGGCATTGGGTAAAATTATCTCCAATTCCTCACAACTATGAAAATGAAGCTACTAGGGATAGGTTTCTGCTAGTTTGTTATTATTCCCGCAAATGTCTCTGTGGAAGAACACAAGCATACCTAAACACTGACGTAAGCACAACTGCATTTTAAATATCACAACTGTACTTATAAAAAAAAAAAAAAAAAAAAAAATAAACACACTTGTATATGTTCACAAATCTTAATTAATCACTAACAATGCGTATTACAAAGCATAAGATGTTTTTAAAACTTGCTTTGCTAACCGAACTTAATTTTAATTCAATGAAGATTCTAAGTTATTTAACTCTTCTTTCTGCAATGTGGTTGTGAAAAAAAAAATCTTGCCATATTCTGAATTTTCAGATCCTTTAGCTATAAACTGTTCTCATTTTCTTTTACAAATATTTCATAATTTGATAATTAGAAGCATTTAAAATAATATATAGAGCACACTAAGTGAAGTATATGCTCTACAATATTTATTTTTTTATACTTACTTGAAGAATCCAAGACCTAAAGCTATGTCCAATGCCATTTTACTTCTTCTGCCAGAACGACAGGAAAAACAAATTATTGCTTCAGGATTTGGCTTTTTGATACCATATTTATTTTCAAAAATGTCTGGGGGTGTTGATTCCAAAGTAGTCTTTAATTCACCAACTGAAACAAATGGAATATAAAGCAGTTAATAAGTTTAGGATGCAGAATTCAGTTTTAAAATTTTTGAGAGAGAGAGAGAGAGAGAGAGAGAGAGAGAGAGAGAGAGAGAGAGAGAGAGAGAGAGAGAACAGTGTCTAATATCAAAAACTGGTCAACTGGAAAGAATAAGCAATGAATGGAGATAAAACAACCTAATGGGACATTCAGAAGAAGATGGCCCATATCTAACAAAGAAAACAGATTATTGGAATAAACTTGAAAATGTTTTAGTCATAATATGAAATTAGAGGTATTTGTAGAAATAAAAAATAAATGGAATATTAAAAGAAAAATCTAGCTTTAGGAATGAAAGCAAATAACCATAAAACAATTTAGTTAACAATGAAGGACAACTTAAAATGGAAAGCCTCACTGAAATCAGTAATTTAAAGGGCAATCTGTGATAAAATGTTGCTTATAATACAATCTAAGCAGAATGCTGTTCCTTGCCTGACAATGAGGAATACTTCTTGGGCTGCTGATTTTGAAGAAAAACCTGTGATGTTACTTCCATGAGCTATGACTGCAATGTTTTTATACTGTAGTAAATGGGTGGTATGAATAAAAATGAGACGTATCTAATGAGACACTGCTAGCAGAAAGTGTGAGATGCAGCTAGTCTTGAGACATGTCTCGCTGATTTCGTATGAATAAAAATTTCCTCTCCGAAGTGAGATGTGCTATCTGCGTCTCATTTACTTGCCGCTGTTATCTGTGTGTAAACTGGTCAACAATGTATTGTTGCGTGAATGAAAAGGGTTTACTTCAGCACTTATGAATGAATTTATACAATTTTTACTGTCAAAATGGAGAAGGAAACATAACGTTTTAATCGTGTTTCACGGAATAAAATCGTAGTTGTCAGAAAATTAGAACTTTGCAATGACCAAATATAAACAAGATCTAAGAAAAATTCTTGTCAGGGATTATAATGAAATTTATTTAGGAAAATAATGTTAAAAGTAGAATAAAACAGAAAATATGATGTTCCACTCACATGACTTTCTCTAGCTGTTCCACACACAAACCATTCTTTTATCTACATCATGCTAATCAATATAAACATAAGCATATTGTTTACTTCTTTGCGAGTAGAAGGGAAATTAGGTAATATACAAGGCTAAAGCATAGTCTAACCTTTAAAAACCTATCGTTATGTGAAACAGAAGTTTGGTTTGCTTTGCTTAGCAAGCAGCAAAACGAGAGACGAAACGAAATAGGCTTCCTGTTTTAGAACAGATAAAGTGCTTCAAAATTGAAACCAATAACAAGGAATATCTGGAAAATGGTCAACTTTAAAAGAAAAATGTATATGACATAAATTATGTATTTTAACGGGATCTACATTTTTGTGTAGTAAGTTTTTGTCTATCTCTTTATTATCAGTTATGCAAAATTCATCAAGAATAATTCTGGAGGCTATTCCCAGAAAATGCAAGATATATATTTTATTTCTGATACAAATACCTTTAATATACGGTATTTTTAATCTAAATCCTTAGAGCCATTTTTCAGAAAAACAAAATTTTCACATATTTTTCCATGTAAATGGTAATTTGGGGTGGGGGGATTTTCTTCAAAAACTTTGTTTCCCACTCTTGGAAGATACAAAACAGAAATACTAAGTTTGATATTTGCAATTTTTACTTTAATCTATTTAATCTAATAATTAATAAACAGTAAAATTCATTCCAATGAATAAAAATTTTCTTTGAGCTCTTCTGCCACACACACACGCACACGCACGCACGCACGCACGCACGCACACACACACACACACACCGATGAATCTTGACTTTGAATTTTTGGGTGGAATATAATACCTTCATCATCTTCTATGTACTTTATATATACATACATACTAGCGAAAGTAAAAAGCAAATGCTTTACAAAGAACAACAAGCCTGTACACACGAAAGAATAGAAAAGAAGGTCCTTGAACTTGATAGGAGAAAAAAATCCTCTGAAAACAGTGAAAGTTAAGAATAAAATATTAAAGTAGTATTATTTTACATATCTATTATTTATTTAGTTACTTTGTAATAGACATGCTTATATAAAAATTCCCGTGTTACGGAGTGCAAAAAACCATTTTTGTAGAACATAATAACAAGTATCATATCTCTTGTGCCATAAAAGACAAAGATGACAACATGAGCAGTACTTTTATATGTATTAATTTGTAACTGTGTCGATGAAACTAATAATTTAATACCCTTGTAATAACTTAATTGAAATAACTCAAAAAATGTTACTTATTAAAACACCTGTAGTTCCTGTTAAATATATTATTGTAACATTGCTTTGGTTATAAAAGCCTACACGTGTAATCACTTTTTATTCTAGCTATTTGGGTCCCCTTTCCCTATTATACCTGCTTCCCCTCCATCATCACCATAATCAACCTCATGTTCATGATCAACTTTATAAGCTAGTCTTCCTGCTGTTATTCCTCTCCACAGTCTTGTACCAAGAATCTCATAATCATGTTCCTGCAAATTATGGAGAACCATACAACATTCATAAACGAAGATAACGTTACTTGTTATTAAATTATGTTAAAACTCTTTTCCTGGCCAAAATATCTGTGTGTTATAACACGTTCCTTGGCGAGATACCTACATAGGGCATTTATGATGTCCATAACCCCCATCTTTAGGAAATAGCGCGCTCATATTATTATTATTATTATTATTACGATATTTCTGCAGACATCGGAATTTTGCTCCTGAATAGAACCATGACACTCGCAAACAATGCCTTTTTTTGGTAATGATTTTGTCTACATGAAATTTCTGTTTTTTATTATTATGATAGGGTGTAATCTAAAGCTCTAATAATTGCCTCAGGGAATGTATTGCACCCTTATGAAGTTGCAACAAACTTTCCAAAAGGTTATGGATACTGAATGCAGAGAGGCCTCTGTATCTTCTGGATGCCGCACTCAATTCCAGGGTTTACTACCTGCGGTCGAATGGTCAGCATTCTAGCTTCTCACCCAAAGGTCCCAGGTTCAATTTTCAGCTGTGGCAGGAAATTCTTTTTTAACTACAACCATCTTCTATACAGAGAGAGAGAGAGAGAGAGAAAGAGAGAGAGAGACAGAGAGAGAGAACCTTACAGTTCAACGAAAAATCACCTGCAGTTGTTTCTAAACTAAATCCCTCGATATGACTACAGCATTATATAAATGAAAAAAATAACAACAATAATATTCTAATCTTTGCTCCTTTGCTTAAAGCGGTATCTCTTGTTTCTGTTGCCTGGGGAAGAAAATGTTGCACAAGCCACTGCACATTTTGCTTTAATCTTGAAGTTCATTATAATTTAATTTTTCAGGATCCCTCTTATTTAATAAAGCTTCCTTCTGCGCTCAAAAACACCAAAAATGGTACCAAATCTGCATATAATTTGTCTTAAGTGTTGAGGTGACTTAAAAAATTATGAGACACGTCTCACTTTTTATTCATTTCAAAACCTGAGATGCATTTCATTACATAAGCATGTGAGACATTGGTCGCAATCAAGGTCACCTCCATCTTGAGTCATCGAGTTTGATTCATATGAAAAAGAGAGGCATCTCATCTTTATTCATACCACCCAATGTGAGTCAAATTTCATATTTAGTTGAAATTGTATAAAACTGCATTTTGATTTATGGTTAATCATGGTAACCACACAATGTTATAATTCTGTTCTGTTTCTTTGGATGTAAAATCCTTTGAGTTGACCTAAGTGAAGAAAATGCAGTATAAAACAGTTGATATAAAATGCCATGAAATTGTGCCTTTTTGCATTCAGAAGGAACTGATAAATTACAGTTAAAAGTATGTGTGAAGAAAGTCAACTGAAAAGGTTTTACAACATTCAAGATATTTAGTATGTCCTAAACATATCCACACTGACACTGAACGTCCTTCTATGTTAAAAGCATGCTTTAGTAGTAATCTGGTCTAGTAGTCTGCTTATTAGAAAAATGGTGAAAACAATCAGAAGAATTTTGCTTTGATTAATCTTGATATGCCTACATGAACAGAAATAAGGAGCTCAAAAGAATATATTAATGACACTTAGCCAGTCACTGTCAGCCAAATACATAAATAGGGTATTTAAATGTTCACTTATGTTTTAAAATATTAGCAGTGTAACATAACTGCCCTAGAATACTGTGCTAACATTTCCATTTATTCATGCCATAAGCCAGTATTTGAACAATGTTCCCATTACTATCAGGCTCACAGTTACACAGGATGCAAATAAAATGATCATATGACAAATGGCTGTAAATTTTCGGATTTGTGTGTAAATGTGCCGTGTGTATGTGCGCATGCATGTGCGTATGTGTGTATAATTTTTTAAAGAACTGTTAGCCTTTATTCCTAGGCTGTGGCACATGTAGAATTTGGGTTGGCAGAGGGGTCAGGAATATTTTTGATAGGTTAAGCACTAGGAAGTCTGAAATAACCCCGACTCCATACCACATAAATTTAATTATAGCTACAAAATTGCACTGTCCAGGAGGGTTTGAAGATTTTAATGCTATGCAGTTTATATTTCTTTTAATATTAGTTTTTGTACCCATAATATAGTTGTTTGATTAACACATATAGGTGTTAATAACAAGAAATATTGACACAAATTGTTAAGTATTCAACATTATATTGTTGGGAGGAAAAATGCATAATACCCAATAATTTTTTTCAATTTTAAGAGCAAAATTTAAGGTGCATGGGTTACTTTGTGTTTTATAACACTTTCTGAATCTATAACAACAGCAGATACAACAATGTTTATAGCACTTAAAATGAGGATAGTAAAATATGCTCTGAACTGAAATACAATTACAACACTATAACATAATAGTGACAACTTAAGGAGCCATTTAGTTTAAATAGTTTACAATACAAGCATATATAACAACAATCTGGCATAGAAACAAACTGTATACACTCAAAAATGTGTTAGGAAATTTTGTTTTTGCAGACAAGTTCTTCAAAACTAACTGAAATGTCTGTGTACATACAATATAGTGCATTAAATCTCATTTCACTTGTACTTCATAAACAAATAACTTTTTCAAATATCTTAAGGGTAGAAAAGAATCTTTTACCTTTAAGTTTTTACTGGTAATGTGACCATTATTTGCAATAACTTATGCACAGATGAATACATATTAAATTCACAGTAATCTAGAGCTTCTGTGGCATTTATATTTTATAAGTCATCTAAATTTTTTTTATGATTTTTACTCTTTCAAAACCCACATGGTTCAATTTTAGGTGCCATGATTTTATTTCCCCAAATAATTAGCAGTCATCAGTTGTATCAATAGGATTTCCATACTACTCAAATGTAGAACTTATCTTCACTTGACTCATTCAACAAAATTTTGAAAGACGACAAAGTTTCTTCATGAGCTGTGAACCATTCTTTAATCTGAACATTGATAAATGAATGGTATGAATGCAAATAGATTTCTGAGCTGTCATTGTGAACATTTTCAATTAATTCTTTGGTGTCCTGTCATTCTTGCTACTTTAATAGTTATTTCTCCCTGGCTGCTAATTGCTTCCACATATTTAAAAAATTCTGCAAATTCTTCCTGGAATTACCTTCAAGTTTCTGTAATTCATTCGTAATATGCTCAGCACATGTGACTGCACTGACAAGATTAATGTTTTCAAATTGTAGATACCTTGCCAGCTGGGAGAGTCCTATGGGTAGCTGCACGACTAATTCCAAGAAGGCCGTAACAGTTCTGTTTTGTGGTTATGTGAAATTTTCCAGTCTTAATTTGGTACACCACAATGCTATTTATATAAGTCAATAGCACCAAATGTGTCCCTAAATAATAAACAATTAACAAATAAATGCTTTTTGCCATCCCACTTGGAAATACATCTCTGCTCCTGAGCTGTCATAATATTGCATTAAATGAATTGAATGAAAAATCTGCTACAGAGTTTACACACTACCTGTAACCAAATTTTAAACATAAGTTGATATACAAAATGTAACTTTTCATGTTTATGCCATGCTGCACAGTTAGTTCTGAAATACTTATTTTATTATATGGCAATTTCCTATCAATATACCATATTCTTTTTTATTTATTTTGTATTTTTTTACTTTAAATGTGCCTTTAATTTACTAATGGGAATGTTGGTTTTCAGTACATCTTAAGGGTTTGTATGATTTATACACCTTTGTTCTCAGTAGTCTGGCAATCTTATCACTGGAGCCCAGAGTTTTATGTAATTATATATTTTAAATCCTGCAATATTTCAATAATTAAATTTTTTTTTCTTTTTTTCATATTTTGCAAATATCTACATATTTTAACGATGTTACATAAAACAAACATATTTTCTGGGTTTTGTTAAAATGTTATTATTTTTTAAAAAAATACTGTAGTCACATTATAAACTACTGTTTTCACAAGTTTTGCTGAAAGTAACAAAAATTAATGTGCGAAATTGGATGCAAATTAAATTAAGAATGCGATAAAAGTCACCTCGCCTCATTCTGATTGTTGTCCATTTATATCAAAGCAGGTGCTGCTCAACAATGTTGACCTCCAGTGTCACGTTTCTTGTAGCGCTTTGGGTATTTACAAGAACTGGAGAAATTGATTGTTACTATTGTTGCGGTAGTCGGCATCTTGTAATATAATAGCTGCGAGGAAACAAAGTGAGCCACTGGACACCCATCAAAATATTGCGAGGCGATAATACTGCTGTTAGTTTCTTGCAAGTCATAGTAAAATGGCACCAATTGCGTCCTCGCTATTCTGCAAGTTGAATTCATGGGTGAAATTAGATAGCGCCTTTAAAACCGACGGAAAAATAATAGTCTGTCAAGAATGCAGTAAAAGAATTGGCTGTTCCATGAAATCTCAATTGGAACAACATAGCAAGACTGCTCTTCACATACTTAACAAACACCTACAGTCTTCTAGAAAGCAAGTTCTGTTGACACAAATGTAACAGGAACCGTCCAGAAATGTTTTTTCTAAAAACCTGTGCAGTGCAATGGTTGCAGCTAATATTCCATGGTATAAACTTCAAATTCCTCAATTTTGCTCCTTTCTAGAAAAATGTTGCACGAAGGTTATTCCTGATGAATCTACTCTGAGGAAAAAGTATCTTCATGTGTGTTATGAAGAATAAGTTGCTCATATACGGAATGAAATTGGAGACTCCTGTATTTGGTTTGCCGTTGATGAAACTACAGATGACATGGGTCGGTACATAGCAAATTTAGTAGTGGTAAAACTAGATTCCGAAAGTCCAGCAAAACCATTTCTAATCTGCTACAAGGTGTTAGAACAAACAAATCATTCTACAATTGCAAGATTCGTAAATGATGGGATGAAGATTCTGCGGTAGAGGGTGTGTGTGAGCAAATGGTTTTAGTTACGTATTCAGATGCTGTAGCGTACATGATTAAAAATACTACTGCTCTTAAGGTTTTCTACCCAAATGTACTTCACTTCACCTGCTTGGCCCATGCATGCATTGCAATGTATTGCTGAAGATGTAAGAAGTAATTTTCTCTGTGTGAATAAGTTGATATTGGCGACAAAAAAGGTCTTCGTGAAAGCATCGCACAGAATTCAGTGCTATAAAAATCATCTCCAACATGTCCCTTTGCCTCCTGAGCCAGTACTTACAAGATGGAGTACATGGTTAGAACCTGTGAACTTCCATTGTGAACATTTTGAAGGAGTCCAGTCAGTGGTGAACATGTTCTCTTCAGAAGTAGCTGTTCCCATATGTGAATCTCAGGATCCGAAAGTGGCAAGCTCCTGTGCTTACATCAAAAATAACTTCAGTTGGTTGCTAGGACCATCAAGCAGTTGGAAGCATCAGGTTCCCTTCTTCACGAACCTATGGATTTAATGGAACGTGCATCACAGAAGCTTAGTGTAGTTGCAGATATAGGAAGGTAGGTAGGTCAAAAATTCAAAGCTGTGCTAAACAGGAATCCATGGTACTCTACATTTGTGTCCATGTCTAAAGTGTTAAATGATGACAGAGTCGATTTATTAAAACATTTCTCTGCAAATCAGATTCCTTTGCTAAAATATGCTCCTGTTACTTCATGTGACATGGAGAGAAGCTTTTCTACTTATAAGAACATTTTATCCGATTGGAGACAATGACCCCTGAAAATATGGAAAAGTATATGGTTATTCACTATGAGTAGAAAGAAGCAAAAGACTCAAATGAAAATGCCTGGTTGTTCATTGTATGTCCAGAGATAGAAAACTGAAAATGCATCCTCATTATAAAATGTAATTATTTTGAATTGATTGTTTCACTCATTGATAAATTGGTTCAGTATTTCTACTGTCTAAAATGTAAGTAAAATAATTTTGTGAAATGAGTAATTTTAATAAATATAATCCAAAACATGTATTTCTTATTTTGTAATTACCTACTTGAAAATAACTTTTAGGTAAATTCTGCATAAACAAAACATTTTCCCTATAATTAATTCTATATTTAGTCTTTAAATTTTAACACATTGTAATTAATTTACGTACTTAAAGAGCCATCAAATTACAAAATTCTGGTAATTTGCAGTCTGCATTTAGATTTGAGGTGGTAATCTTAGTATTTAGAACATTACATAATTTTACATATTTTGGAGATATTACATACTTCATTACATATTTTAATTTTTTTGCTACATAAATATGTACATATTTTGCACCTTGATATTACATAAAAATCCGGGCTCTACTTATCACACATGAAGAAAATAATTGAAATCAGTGATATCAACTGGTAACACATGAAGAGGAAATAGACAGGGAAGCAACATTAGTGCTTACCATTCGTTGTAATTCAACCTCAGGCAGCTTATGAGATAGAAGGAAGGAACCACTTCTTTGCAAAACTGAATGTTAGGAGCATTTTTTAAGCATTTTAATACATTATGCTTCTTCACTCTCTCAATGAAGTTATAAGAAAATTTGAAATACTACAGTAGAACCCTGCTTAACCAAACTAAAGTGAACAGAGCTGAATTGGATATAATATATATATATTTTTTTTTTAGATAATCAATATTAGCTAGTTTTAAGTGGTAAAAGGAAGAAAATGATTGTATTCCAAATATACATAATAATCCTTAATAAAACATCTCAACTGCACTGGGTATTAAAATGTGCATCATAGTATTTACATAGGCTATTTCATAAAATTAATAATTTTTTTGAACCTTCCTCTTGCAATAATTTTGAGCAATTATATCACAGCACCATTTGATTTGTGTGTGTTGGTGTTAATTCATGGCTTTGTTTTACTAAACTCACGGCAACATAAAAAGAAAAACTTTTATGTTATTCAGGCAGTATTTTCCATTCAGATTTTAATATAAATTTTATGTCTTTCTTACCTATTATGTTCTGAATTTTTTATACTGTATCATTCTGTCACTAACAGTTTCAAATTTCTGTTTATTGCTGATTATAACATGTATTATTTTCCCTGATATCTTAAATATAAATGACCAACGCTAACAGTAAAATAACAGTGGGCTTTTGCATTGAATGTACATGCAAAACTTGTTATAGCCAAGTTTTTACCTGGTTAGAAGCCCGAGAAGAATTTGAATACGTCGCCAGGAAAGCTTCAGTTCTTATTTTAATATTTACATTGTTTGAATTACGCAATTAACACCAAATTTATTTGTACAGAAATTCCACGTGCCGGTTTTTCAAATGTGCAAACTTTTCTATCACTCGGTAATTAAAGTCCTTTATGCTGTTGACCAGTTTCTTCTCAATAGCAAGCTTGCCAGTGCTGAAAGTCGGTCTTCACCCATCGTATTCCTAGTAAAGGTTTCAATTCTTTTTATTGTGGAAAAGCATATTTCTGGTTCTTATGAAGTCATGGTCGTAGTGATAACAATCTTCGGAAAAGTTCCTTCGTTGAGGTTGTTTTCTGTTATGAACTGCTTAACTCTCGCATAAAATGCAAATTACTAAGAAAAATAGCACGTCTAACAAAGACTGCAGTTGCACTTCCGGATAGTTTCAACTAAATCTCAAAGATAGCAGTACCTCCTGCTGATAAACAGAACCTTGGAGGTGTTAATGTGCACGGTCGCACTGTGCTCATTTCTGGCTGTAAAATTCCAAGCTGCTTTGTTGCCCGCGCAAGTGCAGAACTGCTAAATGTTAGTTATACGCTAGCACACGAGGCCTGTGCTACAAGCGTTGTTGTCACATACTCGGGTTCTCCGCTGTGTTCAATCTGAAGAGCAGATCGCGGTATATTTAAACAAGTGGCACCAGATAGCGCATTTTATTAAATGTTTCCTGAAAGAGAAAAAGGAGATCCACTAAGAAATATTGGAGGTTCACGTGCTCTTGTGCTCCTACACAGCAGCCACCGCTGCTGAGCACTATATACAATGCTGAGGTGAAGAATGTGAATAAGACAGATTGGGGGAAGAAAAAGAAAGGTCATTTGCATGCAACACAATGGCAAGAGCACAAAAAGTAGATCAGCACTTAGCAGACAACCAAGTATCTCATACATAAGGGAAGAAATATTATAAAATATTTTCTTTCCTATTTGGTAGATGCTATGCTCTAGAAAGCATTTGTCATAATTAAGAAGCCTGCTGGAGAAAATATTGCCTTTGATTTTCACATTACAGCTGTTTAGAAGAAGTCTTCATATCAGAAAAAAGAATTCTCTCCAAAAGTTGCTGTTTGTTGACTCACAATTTAGCATTCTTCAACAATGATTACTTTCAGTACAAAGACAAATTCTGAACCATGTGCATTTATAATAAGATTCAAAGGGAAAGAGGAAAATGAATGAATCAAGGTACATAATAGGACAACCCTATGCTGAGTTCTATTTATAATGCAATTTCACAGTCTATTAATATATTTAATTGTATCTGAGTGTTATGCTTTAGATATTAATGTGACAATGACAATCATGTTAACATATCCTACAATATGCACCTTAAAATTTGGGTAGGAATACAAATATTTTTCTGATTTTGAAAAAGATTTATGTTACAAATTCATAACTTAAGAGTTTAGGATGGATTTGCAGCAAATGAAGGTGGAAGTTCAGAGGTTTAACTGAAGAATGGAAACACTGGAGGACAAATGCAGACCACCTTTTGTGTAAGATGTGGAAGGAATAAAGTGAAAAAGGAAGTTCTGCAAGAAAGAGGTTTAAGACAAGTATGTACACTCAGTTCAGTTTTGTTTAGCTTATTTATTGATGACATCTTGGAAGAGGTTAAGTTAGCAATGGTCCCTAGGCCAATGCTACCCAACATGAAATTTACCTCCGCAAAGGAAATACATGTTTTTAGTCCAATTTCATATGTAGGTTCTGAAAATGATGCTTAAAATGGCACATCACATCACAATTTTTAAATATTTTAGATGTAAAACATTGAAAACGAGTGTGCCAGTAACACCACCCTAGTCCTACATGATTAGTTACGTAGGTACTTAAAAAATGTAAAGATGAAGAGAACATGCTGTACAATTTAACCAAGCCTTTGTCAGTTACACCAGTTTTACATTTGACTGTACTTCTGTGGAAGCAGACACTGCAAAGAGTGAAATCCAGGTAAGAGACCTTTAGCAACATGTTGAAATTTATACCTCAGTAGGGATGTTGGCTAACAGTTTAAAATAAGTTATTTCACTTGCAAAAAGAATCTGTCAGTCTCATTGTGGATGTGCTGGCAATCATATGGTGTATTGTGACGTTTCTTTTTCACTTAGTGTAATTCTTTTTAGTGGTGCAATGTAAAGAGCTAGTTTCCATCGGAAGTGCAGAAATAAACTGGATAATATTTATTATATTAGTAGACCATTTACTTCCAAAAATCAGAGGATAAAAATTTATAACATTACCAAACATGCATATTCTTTATACTTTGGGTGTCAAATTGATCACCTCATACATGTTGTATCACTTGTATGACAAATATTCGGTTAAGGGTACATGGCAAATTCAAAGCATTCCAGTTGCTGTACCTATGTTGTGGCGAGAACCAACAAATCATATTAATGATTGTTACTTCTGCATATCAAATATATCTGGACTGTCTAGGAAAAGTAAACATGTTATTCAGTATCCAGATATTCCTTCTGCCATGTGTCCTGTTCCACAGAGCAAGGAACTACTTGTTCCTGTACCCCCTCAGACATACAGTAGTGACAGTAATGATGGAGTAATGGATTTCCAGGCTGAGTTGTACCAGGAGCCACAGGCCTCTACTTCAAAAGATCTGACTTTAAACCCCAAAATTCCAAAAGGGAAAGACATTTTGTAGAGCAAGTAGACTTATTAAATGATTTGGCACGCAACTTAAATTTGTCAAAAGAAGACTCTGAACTTCTAGGTTCCAGGCTGCAACAATGGAAAAATCTGGTACAAAAATTACAGAATTTTGAAATAGAGATCAGAATTTTGGAAAATATTTTTCTGCGGAAGAAAAATATGTGTTTTTGTATAGACATCAATGGTTTAATAAGTGAGCTAGGAATTGAGCATAATTGATTGCTTATAAATTCATTAATGTTCAGCTTAAAGGCTGCGTTACTTCATAATGGTAACAACTTCCATCTGTTCCAGTTTTCCATTCTGTAGGCCTTAAAGAAAGTTATGAAAGTATGACCAAGATTTTGTGGAAAATATTTGGTAATATATTAATTGGTTTGGTACTTGGATTACAAGGGGATTCACAAAATATTATTTCTTGTATTTGTGGGACAGCCATGATATGCAAAACATTATGTGGTACAACAGTGGGGCAAGCAGCAGGAATATGTCCCAGGGGAGAGTAATGCAAAACAAACACCATTGGTTCAGCCTGATAAGATTCTTTTCCCTCCCTTACATATAAAACTTGGGCTGATGTAGAAATTTGTTAAGGCACTTGACAAGGATGGTAGTAGATTTGCATATTTGCAAGGCAAGTTTCCACAGTTAACTTACACAAAATTGAAAGAAGGAATTTTTGTTGGACTTGGAGGACAAAATGTTTGAGAAAACATTACAAACGGTGGAATTAGCAGCTTGGCAATCATTACAAGGCTTGTGTGATGTTCTTGGAAACACAAAGGAAAAATAGCTATAAAACTTGGATCTCAAATTTGTTGAAATGCTACAAAGTCATGGGTTATAGAATCAGAGTCACAGGTACGCCACTTAAATATATGGTCCAAATAATATTGAATGCATGTAAAACAACATTTTGAATTAAGCTTAATTCACCTTGCTATATAGTACTATACCATACATTGTTATATCACAATAATAAATGTAAGATAATATCTGATCTGAAACCTCTTAAGTGAAAACCTAAAAGTCTTCATATCTTTTTAACCTGACATGATAGAAGATGTCTGTGGTGATTTTCAAAATTAGCACATTCTTACCCTTAAGAATCACCTACTTCTATTGCAGAGGCATAAAAAAAGGTGTTTTTTTTTTTATGTTATTAACGTAACACTGCTGTTTGTGGATAACTACTGTTTGTACCCTCCCCATATTTAGGACTGATGCCTCCCTAGAACTTGCAAGCAGGTTCCTAAGGGTCAGAAGCCTGTTGGGGAGCCAACAGCACAGAATGGAGGACCTGGAAGTAGTGGTCTTCCCGTAACCAGGCATGAGCGTGAGGACATGGATATGAAATGCAAGTGAAATTAATGATAGGAAAGGTGAGGATGGAGTAATTGGTGGAATGAGTGGTGAGAGAAACCGGATGTCCACCACAAATCCAACATGTAGGCACTTGGAATCGAACCCAAGCCACCGCAATGGCAGGTGAGAGGTCTAACCACTTGGCCATGGTAACACAAATTTTACACTTATGTTTTAAAATAAGAGACCATATTTGGACACATTACTTTTTACAGCTGACTAAGTTATTCTGTCTAGCTAAGAGGATGGTATACAAAGGCTCTAACTAAATTAAACAATGTTATAAAATCTTACAATTTTAACATATCAATTTAGAAGACCAACATTTTAGCATTTGAAGGATTAGAACCCTTTATAACCAAACTGGATGAAAAACTGATCAAGTAAATGAATAATTTTAATTACACCAAATAGATGAATAATTTCAATTATCTCCTATTTATAAATATATTTTTAATAATCTTCACAAGTTTAATTAAATATGTGGCACAAATAAAGAATGTTTAAAAAGAAAATAGAATAGAAACCAAACTTAATTTTTCAAAGTGATGACTGTTCCAGTATTGAGCTTTGGGTTTTGCCTAGAAAGGAAGAAAATATCATAAAGATAGCCAAAATGAGATTTTTGAGAGGTGAGGCCAGCTGGGGAGAAGGAAAAATGAATATATTAGAAATGAATTACTCATTTTTCAGCTGAAGTATAGACTAAATCAGTTCAGAAATTACTGGAAAAAATATGTTCAAAGAACAAATAAGCTTCATACCAAAAATTTTACTGGACTATAAACCAAAGGATAAAAGGAATTTGGTAACCAAAAAAAGAGATGAATCCTACCTTTTGATTGAAAACTATAAAACCAGAACAAGCCTTAAAAGGCTTAACCCATGAAGGTTTTTATTCATTTTTTTTTCTTTTCTTTTTACAGAAAACCTTAAAAATTAAATATTAATTTTATGAAAGTTTTTTTCAAATTCTAATTTAAATATAACTAATAAATACATCAGCTGGATGTAAACTTAAAAGTTTTGCACTAAATATTGTGGGGTATGTCAGTGGACATATAAATGCATGCCCATAATAATAAGTAAATATCTTCTACTGTCTACTCTTATGCAAAATATCAAATGATGTTATTATTATTATTATTATTATTATTATTATTATTATTATTATTATTATATCTTAAATATTATATATTATTTTTGTGAAGGTATTTTCAAATTCTAATTTATATATATAACTTACCATGGAATGCTCAGCTCTATGAAAACATTATATTTTGCACTGAACATTGTCTGATCTGTGCCAGCACACATACAAGCGTATACCCATAATATAATAAGTAAAAGTCTTCTACTTTTCACTTTTTTGCAAAATAGTCCATAGTGTTAATTTTATAAAACATTAATATTATGATGGTGATTATCATCATCATCATCATTATTATTATTCATTGTTGTCATCATTATTTGTATACATAGTTTTCAAACTCCAATTCAAATATAACTCATCTTTGCATGCTTTAGTTGCATGAATACATTGTATGATCTATTTTAGAGTGCATACAACATTTACAAATAAAATTAAAATTTATATCCCTGAATAGTGTTAACACATTATCTATATGCTCCGCAACAGCAGTCACATTTTATAATGTTATTTTGACAATTTCGAGAATAAGTCCTTCAACATCCATCAGTTCTATATGTTCTGTTTCCAATGCAGCATTTTATTTGAAGCCACACTACCGCAACTGTATTATACTGGCAGTGGTAAAAGAGCATGCATAATACCTTTTGTCCCATTTTGTTTGCAAGTAGATTCAGCTGATAAAATGTTGTCCTGTTTCTGAATGAGAAATACTCATTGCAGTAATTCAAGTTTAGTTTCCATTCCACAAAATTCAATGGCCATTTTTGTTAAGTATCGTACCAATGTGCCCAAAAGTACATACCTACTTTACCACCTTGAATTGCTGCAGGTGCACAGTTGGCTTGCTTTACCTAACTTCCCTCCATTGTTGTAGGTGCGTGTAAATTGAACATAATGTGGCCAGAGGACACTTTACATCAGAACCATGCATTGTCACACCTGTGTGTACTGTATATGTGCAATATTGGGCCTAAGAAAAAATGTCCTTTGGAGTGCCTTTCCACAAACCTCAACATTTTTTATGTATAAACAGAGGCCATATAAATGGAGCTAGCACTGCCAAAGGAGGTCAGTTTTAATAGCAACTTCAAAGAATGCAGTTGAATTAGAGTATGCCAAAACAGTTAACAACTGAAAAAACAAGCATTGAAGCAGGGGGAAAAAAATTGTTCTACAGTAAATTGAAACAAAAGCATTTGTTACATTGTTGCCAGGAGTCGTATTGGATGCTAAAATGGAAATGAGAAAATAGTACTGGCTGAAACCAAGAAAATGGATTTTGCAATGGAGAAGATGAAGACAGCAATCAATATCTATCAACCAATGGTTGTCAGAAGTGACAGAGAAGAAAGATGCACTGCTGATAGCCCACCTCCAGGCATGGACAACATAATTCTAAATGTGAGTATGAAGACGGGGTGTCCAGAAACATCTGGGGTTCCCTTGAAAACCAGTTCAAGAACCATATCTTGTCCACAGCTTATCACAGTCAGCTTAAGTCAATGCTGCAACAGCCAGCAGAGACAATGCAGGAGTTCACCCTAGCTATTGAACAGCTCGTGCACAAAGCTCTTGTGAACCTCTCATCTAGTTACTTGTCTAAGACAGCAGACTACTTCTCTGTTAACTGGCTATGTGATGTTGAGATATAATAATACCTGATGCCCAGCACCTACAAGACAATACATAAGGTGTTGATGGCTGCATTGAGAATGGAGGCAGCCAAAATAACAGCTGCAACCACCTCAAACACAGGAGCATTCATTATGACAGGGAGAGAAAAATAACCCAGAGATGATGAAGTGATGTGTGATGGGTGTGTGGCGAGCTGGATCACCTTGTGGACTATTGTTTCTTTTACAGTTTTAATGCCCACTTTTACTACAGTGGCACCACAAGCGATGACACTGATCATACAGGAAATGAAGATGGAGCACTGGTAGAATGCAATTGTGGGGTAAACCAGAGAACCAGGAGAAAACCTGCCCCTAAGACACTTTGTCCACCACAAATCACACATGCAGTCACCTGGGTTCCAGCCCTGGCCACCTCAGTGAGAGTGGTCTAACCACTCGGCTATGGCATAGGTCTTATGGACTGTCCATGCCAAGTCCATGAGTAGGAGGAAAAAGTAGTGACTAGCATGGCAAGTGGCACGTTCACCACCCCCTCAAAAGATGCGACTTGCTTTGGGCAGAAGAGAAGACAACAGCCTCAATGAAGACTCAGGTATGGTTCATGATGCAGGGAACAAGTACGTGGGTGTTTCCATCAGCTCAGACCTATTTTATATACTGACTCCCTTGCTTATGCAATGACATAAATGGATATGCCACTTACATGCATCAACTCCATAAAAGGATGACCTGAAACCTCGCTGGGGGTGACAGCTACTAACTCCTGTCTTCTAAGCTTTCCAGATTAAAGGCTGGAGGTGTCTCACAACCCCATCCAGGTCTCACTGACCAGACATACCCATACCCCATCAAATGACTCAAATGTGCCTTGGGCAGAAGAGGAGACCATAGACTTATTGCACACAGCTGGATATAAGGAAAGTTGTGCCACATACTTGTGGACACAGGAGCAGCAGCAGTTGCATTCAGACCTGTCCTTGTAAAGGGCTTGCTGACAAAATCCCAGTCAGCCCTAACAACTAATGGGGTGTTGGGCAACATCTTGTCTGTGGAGCAGGCCGTTGGAGTTGACCCTAGGGTAGAATACCATGAGCCTCTGAGAATTCATCATGAACATGGCCGAGATGTGATACTGGGACATATGTCCTCAAAAGCCATGAAGAGATGATCAACATCGGCAAGAGGGTAGTGCAAGTCGACTGAGATCAGGTGATCCTCTGGAGACCACATGAACATGCAGAGATCTGCAGGGTGATCTTAACGGACAATGTGGTTGAGCCTGCTACAGGCTAGGTGATAGTGAAGGCACACCTAGTGAACCAATGCTCAAGGAACCTGGTTTGTAACCGGAAGATGTTATAGAACAAATTATGTATTACCCAGTTTTCTTGCCTTGTCAGAAGTGCTCATGAGGTTGCTGAATCCAGCAGACACTCATCAGGACATCAAAGTCAAAACAGAATTAATGAAGTGCAGATGTCAAAGAATGGCTTCAAAATGAACCACAGTTTATGGAGAAAGATATTAATGGTGATGAAAAATGGTTTTATGGATACAATCCAAAAATGAAGCAGCAATCTTCACAATGGAGGAGTCCATCTCCATGCCCAAAAAAGGCCAGATAAGTCCAATCCAAAGTGAAGTCAATGATGATTTTTTTTTTTATATTAAAGGAATTGTACATAAGGAATTTGTACCACAGTGACAAACAGTGAATAAAGTGTTGCAAACATTACGGGAGACTAAGCAAAACAGATGGCTGGAAAAATGGAGGAATGGTGACTGGTTCCAGCATCTTAACAATGTGCCCTTGCACAAAGCCCTTTCTATCCAATAATTTTTTGATAAAATGGGATGAATACTGTTCCCCATCCCATCTATTCTCCAGATTTGGCTTCAGCGGAATTTTTTTTTTCTCCTGCAACTCAAAATGTGGCTCAAAGGACACCATTATGAACTTCTCTCTCCTAAATAATCTAACCATCTGTCCAAAACTATTCTTTAAATTTATCAGTTCTCATTTCTAAATGACAATTTGATATTTTAGGATGGAAAAATCTACTTGCTTCAGGTAGGTAACCTGCCTTAGTAGATCCTACATGACAAATGATGAGCAGACTGCCTTTTCTAAGGTATACGTTCAGGCCACCCTTTCTTGAGAAGTCTTGCCAGATTGTTGCTTTTATACTTATCTCAGTAAAATACAGGTTTTGTATCACCAGATATTTAAATTTTATTAATTTTGTGTTATTCTTGCCATGGCAATGTCATTCCTTTCCATTAAAAATTGAATCATATTGTCTTTCTATATATAAAACCTAATCCTCTAAATCCTGTATGCAGCTGAATTACAACCAGTTTATGCAATTTTGTTATAAAAGCATCGGTTCTTTTCTTTAGTTTTAGAAATTCTCCTTGGTCCTAAAATGCTTGTACTCTCCTGCTTACAATTTCCTTGTCAAAGTTGCTTAACTTTTAACCCTCTTCAAAGTTACATGTTTTTTCTAGGGTACACAAACACTTAAGCACCAATGGGATCATATCTTCTAGCCTTCCCATAAATTCAAGACACCGTTGCTTTGCCTACACCACACACTATAGTAGTAACTTTCTGAGCATTACAGTTCTCTCTTCCTCATTGCTATATCTTTAAAAAAAAAATCTGTGTTCCCCTCACATGACTTTCTCTACATCTCTGCAATAAATTATTGTTAAAAAGCTTATTCTTCTATTTACTTCATGATAATCGAGAAACAATTAGCAGAAAGGGTCTTATTACTTGCTTCCTTTTAAGTAGAGGCAAAATAAGGGAGTGTCATAGGCTAAAGCAATAGTCAATTCTTTTAAAAGCTGGTTGTTATGTGATTGAAGTTCCTTTGTTTCAGTGGCGGCTCGTGAGCATTTTTCTTGGTGGTGCCAGATGTGAAGATGATTGTAATGAAAGTAAAAGTGGAGTTACACCTTTTAAAAGAGGGTCACTTTAGTTGTACTGCCAAAAAGACTACTGTAAAAGAAATGTGGTAAAACATTAGGTATATATTTTTAAACATAAAGTAAATAATAATAGAAAATAAAACTCACCAAGTGGCAGTGTTACGTACAAGAGTACAGCATGTCTATTCTTCTGGGCGCAAACATTTCAACCACTCTGTTGTTGAAGTTAGGGATTTCACAAATTTCCTTTTTGTGAATTGAACAAACAGCCAAAGAATTAAGCCTATCTTGGCCCATGGTGTTCCTAAGGAAAGACTTAATTCTTTTCAGTGTACTGAAACTTCTCTCTGCCTTAGCTGTTGAAACTGGAATTGTTAGTGCAATTTGCAGCATTTTGTGCACTTCAGAAAATGATTCCTCAAAGAAGTATTGTGTGAAAAAACTGAAGAGTTCACTGACTGAAGGGATATTTTTGAATGTATCATTATAATAAATTACTGACGGTTCATTCTTTAACTTTTCGTGGGATATAATGGGACTGTAATTTGATGCAAATTTTCTTACAGAGTCAGCAGGGAAATTTTCTCTGAATGTAATAAATTTCTTTGGGTCAATAATTCCAAAATTATTGAATATATGAGAATGTTGGATCCAACCTCTCATTTGCTTGACCGCTGTGTCACACACTTCTTTGGCATCTGAATTCAAGTTCATTTTAGAACTGTAATTTGGTCGTTTTCTTGAGGGAGGAGCAAAGTTAGCATTAACATGGTATCTTCTAGTGTTCTCATGAATTTCAGACATAGCTGATTCAAAATACTCTAAAGCAATAGATACTGTAACACTATCGGCCCTCTGCATCTGAATTGTGTTATACAGAATGTCAACATGTTTCATAATGTCATAGAAAAAAAAAATTTAAAATAAATAAAAATCACTTGTAATAAATGAAAGGGATTTTTCAACAAATAATCCCCTGTACTCATTTTAAAATTACAATACTTTGTCCACTAAACAATTCCAATTCCAACAACAATCAACAAATGCTAAACTTCATATAATGGGCCAGGGGACTGCGGCACCAAGCATTGCTGTGTGCATTGCAGGCAGAGATTTGAAGGAAAGTGAAAGAGATGTAGACACGTATTGGCAAGGGGTGAAGAGGGGTGAGGGTTGACTGTGGGCCAGTGTATGCTGGCCCAACGTTCTTCTTCGCCAAAGGACAAGAAGCCTGGCACGATTGTGCCGTGTACAACACTGTGCTTTTTAAAAAGTCATATGCCGCAATGCAAGCTTGGGTAACGATTGAGAATCATTGTATAATAAATTATTGTTTGCAATGATTATTACAATTGAATAAAATTAAAATACATTATTTCTTCATTCATAATTAAAATGCCAACAAGTTGTGTGCTATTATTGGTGGGGCCTGCCCCTCTGGCCCTTAATGACCATCTGCCCCTGCTTAATTTATATGCCCAGGAGTTGAGAAACTCCAGTATGAGAAAAGTATAAATATTTAAAAACTGAAAACAATAACAAGGAATATCTCAAAATGGCCAACTCAACGACAAAAATGTATATAACATAAATTGTGTGTTTTAACGAGCTCTATGTCTCTTGTTAGGTAAATTTTTGTCTCTCTCTTATGGTTTACCAGTTATACAAAATTCATCCAAAATAAATAGATCTTCAGAGGCTATGCTCAGAAAATTCAAGATATACATTTTATTTGTCATGTAAATCTTTAATAACAATATTTTAATAAAAACCATTAGAACCATTTTAGAGAAAATCAAAATTTCTGAAAAATTTTCCATGTAAAGCGTAATTGGGGGTGGAGGGATTTTCTTGAAAATCTTCATGTCTCATCTTTGGAAGATACTGAACTTAAATACCAAGTTTGGTATTTAATGGACCTTTTGTTTTTGAGCCCACAGCCACCCACCCACCCATCCATCCACACACAGAAATTTTTCTAAATTTTTTTTTTATTCAGGGGGTCATATATTTCCAATGAAATCTCGGTATCAAATTTTTGGGTGCAATATACACTATATACATAGTGCATGTAGAGAAAGTAAAAATGTGTATATCCTAAAAATATTATTTTGAGACTGGCTTTGCAACAGGCTGAGACTGTCTCTTTGATTCACCACAAATGGCAACTGTATGTGTTCATGCCAGATTAATACTTAAAGCAACAACTCGTTACTGAAATGAAGTTCCAAATTCTGCTTATGTGCGATAAACATTCTCAACATTCAGCAATCTGCTTTAGCAGACTAATGGCTTGTAGTATGATCTTTCTGCTACAGTTATTGCTAACTGTTGGTTAAATTGAGTGCCCCGTATTATGAATACTATGTACCTGCAGGTTAGTTAACCTTGACGTTGTTAACAATTTTGTCTGGTTGGCAATGTTTTCTTGTACAATTTCATGCTCCCTGGGTGGAAAGTTAGCATTAGATCCTCGAAATGAATCTGTTATCATCTTCTGAGCCTGCTGTCTTATTTAAGTATATAATAAAATATTATGATTCATTTAGTATGGGCTTCCGTGATTAATTTTAGATAGCTTGATAATAGGCTGGATACATTCAGGAATGTGATAAGCAGTGACCGGATTTTAAAGGGAAAGTTTTCAATCAAAAAAGGACCAAAAAGGGACAAAAATAATGCCAAAAAGGAGAAAATTTATGCAAAAAAGGGGAGGGAAGGGATACAAAAGTATTAATAAGGGATACACCTATATTTCATGTTGCGCTTCACTTCAGCCTCTGTATTGAGTTGGGAGGGATGTGTTTTTCTCTCAACAAAGCATTTAATGGCCAGCTGTAAATTGTTTGCAGTCGCACTAGTCAGCGGCGGACTGAAATTCATTACTGTAGCGAAAATGCACTCACGGTGGTAACGTTAGTGCTCAATATGTTTCAGACAAACTGGTAACAGGAGGAACATTCCACCACTGACCCATGGAAAGCTTTACGCAGTTGCCTTCACATCCCTAAACCAAAAAAAGAGAAAGTGAATATTCATTTCTCTTTCTAAAAGTCCACCCCTTGGGAAAGGACAGTCTGCTGTTAAAATTGTCCTTGTCCTTTTTATGCTGTCAAACATATCAGGTAGTCATTGACCTAACCTATTTGCTTTGTTTTTTACACCCTTTAAGAATCTCTTAGACCAGTCCAACTTTCATTAGGGTGAAAGGAATTTTTACTGTCAACAATGATGTAGTGAAAGCAATTTATAAAATCTTCCACTAAATTACTGGGCAATGCATTCCATTTTATAAATATGTTAATTAAAAGGGGATCGAAAAAGGAAAATTCATAAAAAATGGAACAGACTAATGAAGATAAAAAAGGGGAAAAAAGGAATTTCCTTTAAAATCCAGTCTCTGGTGATAAGGCATACTTGCTATTAATATTATGATTTCTAAAAATCTGATGTGTTGCATTCACATAATTTTGTCTACCTCATCTGCAAACTATTCTTACAAAAGATTATTCTTGTTTCTGTATCATGCTAAATGAGAGAAACATTAACACAATTGGTCTTTCTAATTCCTTATAAGTAGAAGGGAAATAAGGGAATATATAGGGCTAAAGTGATAGTCAAATCTTTTAAAAGCTGATCGATTTGTGAACAATTGAAGTTCAGCTCACTTTACATTTCCAGAAAAACAAAAGAGAGATAAAACGAAAGGTGACCCCATTTGAGAAGATGCACAGTTTGAAATTGAAACCAATAACAATGAATATCTCGGAAACTGTCAACTCTGCAACAAAAATAAATATGACATAAATTGTATTTTAACTAGGTCTACATTTTTTGTGTACTTATTTTTGTGTATCTCTTACGGTTTACCAGTTATGCAAAATTCGGCAAAATTTATTCAGAATGAACAGGTCTTCAGAAGATTAAAGATATACATTTTATTTGTGATATAAATAGCTTTAATATACAGTATTTTAATCAAAATCGTTAGAGCCATGATTGAGAAAAACAAAAATTTAAAAAAAATGCCCATGTAAAATGTAGTTTTGGGTGGGGGGGGTGGAACTTTCTGGAAAATCTTCATGTCACATCCTTGGAAGATACCAAACCTAAAATACCAAACATTGTATTCAACAGTGTTTTAGTTTTTGAGCTATGCTGTCCACAGGCACCTTTTTCTAAAAGTGCTTTTTGGACTTGGGAACCTCAAAACATATATTTGTGGTCTAATCTAGATATTATATTCCACCCAAAAGTTTTATACCTTCTTTTATACACTATTTACATAATAGATTCATGTATAACATTTATGCTGTTACTTTAGTTTGCATTGAGTGCATTTCTGAATACTTAGAAAATAATATTTTTCCTTCATTTAATATAGTTATTCGGGGCACCATAAAATTCATCGGATGCAGTGCTTCTTGTATTCAGTGGTAAAAGTTCATTTTATATATATATTTTAAATTTAAACATTCATACTTCCATTTCTTTCTCATATTAGTTAATTTTATCTGCATTTTCAAAGAATTTTATCATATGAAAAACCTTCATGTCATTGAAATAGCATGTATATATACCAATGCATTGCCCAGTCATTGCCAAGGCTCAATTTCTCTTCCAAACCTACAAGAGTAAGCTTACAGGTATTCCTTCCGCAGGGAATGGCACGAGGAAACGTTACTAGGAATACATGAATTTGAGCTGGCAGACTCTGGCAGTAACACACAAATTGATCCAAACTGAAAATGGCTGCATCCCACAACTAAAGTAATTAGCATGTGTGTTTCCATTGTAATAGTGTGCTTTTATTTACAATTATTGTTTAATAGTGTATTCAGTTATTTACTTGTGCTTTAGTATTCATATGCATTTTCATTTGTTCTTGGATTTTGTTTTCAAAGAAGAATGAACAGTGTACAATGTCATTTAGAAACAAATTTCTCAGCTTTAAACATGGAACGAACATGTAAAATTAATAAGTTTTGCTGGCTGATACCTAAGCTCAAATTAAAAGAAGCCTAAACCAGCCAAGGTAGGATACTTAGCAGGTCTATTATAAAATATAGACAATGCATTCCCCAAGTGATGCAACCACTCCGTAACAGGAGAGGGCTGGTGCGTGCTCTGCCAGAATTATGCCTAAAGGACCGGAAGGTAACGTGTATGGCACTCTACCTTAAATCACAATAGATGTTAAAATTGATGACCTTCAACGCAAATACATTCCTATATCTCCGAAAACAGTTCTGGTTCACTCGAAGTTCATCTTGACTGATTGCCTGTATTTGTCTGTGTTGTCCTTCAATTCTTCTAACATGTGTGCATTGGATGCATACATTTATTTTTTAACGTTCCCCATAAAAAAAAATCACATGGAGATAGGTCAGGGGAACAAGATGGCCACAATCCTCGACTAATTATTCTGTCACCATACACACTTCAAAATTTATGCATAGAATTTGCAGCAGTGTGCACTGTAGCCGAGTCCTCCTTAAACCAACCACACAATCCTTCATCTCTTGTTAAAAATGGAATTTACATAAATGTGTGAATCAACTGTGTCAAAAAATATGGGACCAATAATTCTACACATACTACACCAAACCCCAACTTTTGCAGCATGGTGAGGAATTTCATAAATAATATGGGGATTTTCAATAGCCCAGTATCTATTGTTTTGGGTAGAAACATGACCTTGAAGATAAAACCATACTTCATCACTGAAGAACCTTAAAGGTGGGTCCATGTCTCCATTATAAACGGACTGCAAAAACCAATTGCAATAATTAACTCTAGGTACAGGATCTTGTGATTGTAAAGCATGAACTACAGTTACCTTGTATGGCTTAAGTTTCAGAAGTTTTATTGCCCTAAACACTGATATCTTGGAAATGCCAACCTCTTGTCCTATACATCTCAATGATTTTTACAGTGAGTGCTCTAACCGGGCCCCTACTTCATCAGGTTTCTCTTCTGATAGCACACTGCATTTTTAGCATATTTTGCGTTCATAAACAATACTGTATGCTTGATTTTATTGACAAGTTCATGAATTGTTGTCCTGCTAGGAATTCGAACACCTGTGTAACGAAGTTGAAATTCTCTATGACACCTTTTTGCAGAAGAGTATTTCACATACGTGTCATACAGAAACATACCTTGTTAAGTACTGATCCATTTGTATTGGACCAAGAGACAAAACGATGTCACTCTGAAAATGCACACAGCCCTCTTTCCCTCACCACAGATCCAACTCGACTGACACGGCAGTAGTAGAGTGCTATTCTTTGGCGTCAGGCATGCCACTTGTCAACCAGTCCAAGGCTGCCGCAAAACAGTCAGGTCACTCAGGGAACACACAGTATAATGGTTGAATGCAGCTGCATGTCAACAAATAAGCTATTTGATTTCTATGCTTACTGTTTGTTGAGGGTAAAGATACAAGCTGAATAAACACTGGTAGGTCACATATAAGTCATTGAACATAGGAAGCTAAGAAGTATGAAGAATCTGTTATGCTTATTTAGATGTATCACTCCTTAGAAAAGCAGAAATTAGGCAAAATCTTAACTCATCTTTCAGACAGAATATAGAAAGGCAGAATGATAACCTAAGGAAAAATTGGCATGTTCTTTTCAAAATAAGTTATTTATTTTACTGTGGTGAGTTCGAGCTTGTCTTACAAGGACAAAATGAAACAGAGAGTCTAACAATTCTGAAATATTCAGAGGGCTAATAAATTTTACTTCAGCTTTAGATTCTGTTATTAAAGAACACATGAACAAGCTACAGTCTTTAAGGGCATATCCAAGGATATACAAAATGATTTAACAGAGTGTATGTTATGTGTGTGTCATGAAGAAATTAATGCTGAAAGAGCTAAGCCAGATTCTGTTTGTGACAGTGGATGAAACTTCTGCTGTATCTTCTAAATTTCAGTCGGTTATAGCATTTCATTATTTGTTATCTACTAGAGAGCCAGATTGAAAGATTTTGGACATTTTTAAATCCACATGGTAATGATGCTTCCTCCTTAGCAGCTTGCATTTAAAATATTCTCAATGGTGTTTTCCAAGAACAGAAAAAAAAGTAATATCTATGAGTTATGATAGTGCTAGCATCATGTGTGGCCAACATGCAGGGTTCCAAAAAACTATACGAGAAGAGTATCATTTCACAAATTACATGCATTGTTATGCACATCAATTGAACTTCATTATTGCCCAAGTTTCAAGTTAAAATAGATTAGTAAAACTGTTTTTCAGCACTATTTCAGAGCTGCCAATATTGTTCTCTCATTCACCACAATGAGTGGCAGTTCTAGATGGATTTATCAAAAGAATAGTCCCTCAGGACCAGCCACAAGATGACGCTTTAAATCAAGAACAGCTCTTACAGTTCATGAGAGTAAAAAAGTCATTCTAGAATGTCTCCAACAAATTGAAGATACCAACAACCACACAACTGTGAATCAAACATATGGTCAAGGTTAAAACTGCAGCAGCCCAAATTTTCCTTATGGTTAGAGGTATATTATAAAATAATGTTCCAATAAATATCTTGTACAGTCAATTACAAAAGTGCACCACTGATGCTATCTCAATAACGCAAGCAATAACATAATTTTAATATGAAATTTTGGAAATTAGTGATAATTTGTTTTTCTAAATTATTTGGAGAGGTAAACAGCACAAATGTAATAAAAGTAGTGCACCCTCTGTCATTTTAGGCACCAGCTGCCAGTGCTGTTCATATAGCATAAAATGAAAATAGGTACGGACATTTCAAGTATTATATTTTGTGGGATTTCACTCTGTTTATTTAAATTAAGAAAAATAAACTTTGCATATATACGAACACATTAGCAGCACAGAAGGCTGCAGTATGTCTTGATTCAAACGTACAGTAATGCATATTGTATTAAGATTATTGTTACAACATTAGAAAATGGGCAAAAATGAAATGGTTTATCTACCTAATGTAGGTACAAGTATTCTACTTATTTTATTTCTAGAGTTTGACGGAGCAGAAAGAGGCCGTATTGGTATGGGTATTGAGATAAAAAAAAAATACCTTGAACTCAAAAAAATGTTACTATAAATTATTATAGAGCATAAGTGTAAGAAAAAAAATAAAGCTATAGTGCACTTTTTCTTAACCTGAATCATATCCCAATCCCTGTTCTCAAATTTATTTTTTCAGTATGCTATTTCCATTTTACTCAGAATAAAACAATTGTAGGTATAAAAATAATTCTAGTGCTCAAAAATTACGATTTTGCAAACTTTCTGTACTAAGAACTCACTGTATGAGAATGTATATCCTCCTGATTAATTGTTTTTAACACAAAAAAAGGATTTTGTAAAATCAACAATATTTTGCTTTGTATTTTAATATGGAAGCAATATCACATGTTTATGCAATACAATTTCAGTGGCACATTATACTTAGACTATGGAATAGTATTAAGGTTCTGAGATGGAAAAAATTACCACACTTCTAAGGTTTGTAAGTTAATTACTAATAAAGTATTATTTTCTTTTGATATAATGAGCTGCTTAATATACTGATCAAATTTTAAACTTGAGTTGCTTCACTAAATAATAAATTACATGAATATGTTTCAAAATCTCCTGATGTCGCCAACACTGCCTCTGAAACATGGTCAAATAATTTATACCTTAGTGAAATAACACATCAATTTGATTCATTTTGCAATCTATGTTTAGCCTATTGTTGAAACACATACTTCAATGTGAAAATGCTTACAAAGAAGCACTATCTTCTTAATTTTTAATAAATAATACTAGTAATACTGATAATAACAAAAATGTTAAAAATAATAATAATAATGATACTCAAAATAATGATAATCAGAATAATGATAATGATAATAATAATAATAATAATAATCATAATATAATAATAATAATTGGAATAATAAGAATAATAATGATAATTAGAATAATAATAATGATAACTAGAATAATAATTAGAATAATAACAATGATAATTAGAATAATGATAATTAGAATACTCATGATGATTAGAATAACAATAACAAGAATTAGAACAACAACGGGAAGAATTAGAACAGCAAAAAGAACTAGAACAACAAGAAGAAGAACTAGAACAATAACAGGAAGAACTAGAACAACAAAAACAAGAACTAGAACAACAAAAACTAGAACAACAAAAACAAGAACTAGGACGATGACGACTAGAACAACAAGAACTAGGACCACCACCACCACCACCACCACCACCACCGCCGCCGCCGCTGCTCCACCACCACCATCACAATAATAATAATTAGAATAATAATAATAATTAGAATAATAATTAGAATAAGAATAATAATAATAATTAGAATAATAATAATAATAATAATTAGAATAATAATAATTAGAATAATAATAATAATAATTAGAATAATAATAATAATTAGAATAATAATAATAATTAGAATAATAATAATAATAATAATAATAATAATAGGAATAATTAGAATAAGAATAATTAGAATAATAATAATAAGAATAAGAATAATTAGAATAATAAGAATAATAATTAGAATAATAAGAATAATTAGAATAATAAGAATAATAATAATTAGAATAATAATAAGAATAATAATAATTAGAATAATAATAATAATAATAATAATAATTAGAATAATAATAATAATAATAATAATAATAATAATAATAATAATAATAATAAGAAGAAGAAGAAGAAGAAGAAGAAGAAGAAGAATTAGAATATTAATAAGAATTAGAATAATAAGAAGAAGAGGAGGAGGAAGAAGAAGAATATTAATAAGAATAAAAACCAGCTTGTGCCCTATATTCACAAATATATTTATTCTTCTCCAAGCAACATATTATACTTACGTGGTATATTAATACTTCTAGGCAGCTTTCCCGTTTCTTCAATTTCACTGACTTCTCTGACATCTATGAGGATCATATTAGCTTTATCCTTAAACTTTTGAAGATCTTCATACTGAAGGTCTTTTGAGTTGCTGAAGAATCGCTGCATCATTAATAGATTTGAATGTATGCTAACTAAACAGAAAGAAAAGAAAAAGTTAAATGTGGCCCAAGGTTCCAACAGCTTTAATTAATATATAAAATTAAATTATGAAATTATCACAAAAATAAGCACTATAAAATGTATTGGTATTTAAGTTCAGTAAGGTTTAAATTCAAATAAAACTGAAAAGAAAAGCCTTTAAATAAAGAAATTCTGCCACTTTTTTCTTTGGAAAACCAGATATTCATTCTCAAGGTAAAAGTTGGATTTTTTTTTTTTTTTTTTTTTTTTGGTAGTGTTTAACACCCACTTTAACTACTTATGGCACCGCAGGCGGTGACACTGATGATACATGAATGAAGATGGAACACCAGTGGAATGTGATGGCAGGGGAAACTGGAGAACCCGGAGAATAGCCGCCCCTGCACCGCTTTGTCCACCACAAATCTGACATGTGGTTGCTTGGGATGGATCCCGGCCGTCTAGGTGAGAGGTGAGTGGTCTAACCACTCGGCCATAGCGCGGCCAAGTTGGATGTCATATATTGCATCACTCTGACTACTTACATGCCCAGTACTAAACCAGGTATTCATTTTCAAGTTAAAAGGGGGTGTCAAATATCGGTACATCACTTGTACTACTTGCATGCTTAGTGCTAACTGCACACAATTTCTTCTAAAATCAGCAGAGTTTATTCAAAATATTCCAGTGCAGCAATTATATTTCCCTAAAAGAAAACATGTCTACCTAAAGGGATGGTCTCCTGCATTATGTTCATAATCATACCAACTGTTGTGGAACATCAGAAATCATCTATTATTGACAATTCTGGGAATTGAAAGGAACTCTGGACACAATGAGAATCAAGAGATCATGGAAGAGAGTTTACCTGGCATAGAGTACATGGTCAAGAAAACAAAAAAGAAATTGAAGGACATTCAAAAAGAAATAATAAAAACTAAGAAAGAATATGACACAATATTAAGATGAGAGAACAAAGGAGCAAAACATCAAAAGAATATGGAGCAGAAATGTCATAGATTTAAATTAGTTAGCTCAGGAAACAAGGAAACAAATGGCATGAGGCATAAACAAGAAGCTCAAGAAGTAAAACTCTGGAAATCTGATGAAGCCTTCAGAGTGGGAAAACTGAGGTACAAGAATGACAGTTGTAAGATTTATATCTGTGCAGTTTATGAACTATTGAAGAAAACTAAGCAATTAAAGAAAATTTATATATTTATCAACAGAGATTTATCTAAAGAGGAAATTTGATTCAACAAATAAAGATGCCAACATCAGAGGGGAAATAAGCATTCATTAATAATTTACATTTAAAGATTGATGGACTGTGTAGGAAAATGAAATAAGGGTTAACAGATTGCAAAAAAAGGAAATGATTCAGCTTGATTTTCATTTGCAGCTGAGCAACAGAACTAACAGTGGCAGAAAATCCAAAGGACATTCTGGGAAGTGCTGGAGAGGATATACATTTGAAATCTACACCATTTACACAGGAGTATTAGGGCAGAGAAAAGATTACACCAGACAAGAGTTTGGAAGATAATATAATGTATTTCATGAAGGTCTCATCAAAATACTGTGGAGTGCAAGAGTATGAATGGCTTCATTGTCAACTAACCAACATTGGATGCCAACCATCCACATGTCATGAAGGTTTGATGTACAAGAAACAGAAACAAAGGAAGCAATATCATAAAGAAGATATGATATACAACTAGCTTATGTACTGGCAGAGGTGGAAGGAGACAAGGTTGCAGAGTAGCAAGGCAATTAACTTTTTTTTTTATTACTTAATGATAATTCCTTCAAGAGAGTGAACTAAGATATGAAGCAAGGAAGTGTTCGAGAGATTCAGAAGTAGAATTGGATTAGAGTAGTGTACGGAAAAAGTATGAAGTTAGGGTTCTGAAACTATGAAAGTTTGAAAAGCTTGGATCACCTGAAACACAGCAGGCAAGTGTGGAGTGGAAACATACTGGTTCCCCAGTGAAGAAAAATTCAAAGTGCCTCAATCTGCTAGGAAAGTGCTTGTGACAGTGTTTGGGGATATGCATGGTGTTTTATTGGTGGACTTTGCTGATCATTGAACCATGTGAATACTGCAGCCTACATTAAAACTTTGGTGAAGTTGCATTGTGTCCTTCTTGACAAATGCCACAACATTAATGCTGACAATGTCAAACTTCTCTATGACAATGCTTGCCCCCATGTTGCTGCTGCTGTTCGTCAGAAATTAACCAAATTTGGTTGGAAGGTGATCCAGCATTCACCATAGAGTCCATACCTTACACAGTCTGACTTTCATCTGTTTGGTCCCATGAAGAAATTCCTGGCCAGCCAACGCTTTGCAACAGACAAGGAAGTGAAATCAGCAGTCCGCAGATGGCAATACTTCAGGGAAACAGACTTCTACGAACAGGGCAACAGGGCATATTGAAACTGGTGGGACAAATGTGTTGCCAAAGTTGGTGACTATGTCGAAAAGTAGGTAAAAGGAATAAGTTCATTTGTGATTTTTTTTTTTTTTTTTTTTTTTTTTTTTTTTAACTATTAAACTTTTTTGTAAAAATATTATTGTGCATTGCTTTTCGATCCACCCTAATATTTAGATAGCCAGGCAGCTCTGAAAGCACTGTCTGCACCTGTGACATGATTAAGATCGTTAAGGATTGTCAGGAGGCCTTGTCACAGCTGGGGAAGTGCAACAAGATTACCCTGGCATTTATTCTCAGCCACTCAGACATAATTAGCAATGAAAATGCAGACCAACTAGCTAAGCAGCTGCTTCGACCTCATTTGTAGGACCTGAACCATTCATTGGCATATCCAAATGGATTGCTAGAACTAGACTGCTGCTGCACTGGGTTCACAGATAGCATGCTGCAGCCTGGGCTTCAGTCCCAAGACAGCAACATACCAAACTTATGTTGCCTAGACCATGTCCAAGTCAAAGCACTATCATCCTGTAGCTTAATTGGAAGTGGTTGAAACTAATGGTCAGTTTTATGACTGGCCATGGGAATTTTAAGAAACATGTGCACACAATGGTGATTGAAAGAGAGTCCCCTAAGCACAGATTGTGTAACAGGGAAGATGAAACTGCCCTGCACCCGATTTTCCACTGTAATGTGTTGGAAAACAGACCCCAAAGTAATTGTATCCCGTAATCATCTACACCAGAGACTTCTGAAGTTTTTTAAGGGCATGGATTGGCTGAACTAGTACAACTGGGAGAATACAGCACAATATGTCTCTGGTTTCAGTGCAGGCAAGTTGGGTCGCCCATGTTATTTTGTCTCCCAAATGTCAACCATTCAAGCAATCAGGGATCAAGGCTCTTTGTATTCTAGCTGCTTCTGATAGGCCAGATATTTTTGGACTGTAGGCTTGCCAGGAAAATTGTTTTAGCATTACGAATACTTTTATTATAATCTGTGAAAATGTATGACATTCCTTCCAATTTCCACTTCCTTTTGATTGTTAAAGAGATATTTTTCTCTGCATCTATGTTCAGGTCTTTGGTCTTTAGATTTAATCCCAGTTTGCATGGGACCATTATCATGATGACTGTCAAGTATAGCCTCTTCAAAAGAACAGGCGACCTTGCCAATATCATCAGACCATCTAATCCTATCAGCCTACCCAATTCTCCCCGAGAGATCCTGTATATAGTTCCCATTAGGCTCTCCTGGAATTCCTGTAGATATTAGCTGTTTTAAGTACATTAGCATTAAAATATTTGTAGTTATGATCTTAAAGTCACCCTCCAGTCTGAGATAGGAGTTGAAGTATACTTAATACAAAAGGTAATGTTGATAACTTCTAGCGTTATTTGATTATCAGAGTCAGATAAGCTGTTGCTGACATTTAATATATATAAATTTCTGGAAACCAAAATGTCTAAAACATACTGACACCTTTTATTGGCATTTTTACTGCCCCAAATTTTGAGATAAGAGTTGGTGTCAGAACCAAAGATGATTTGTTCCCCTCTCCAAGTGCAGTGTTCAACAAACTGCTCTAATTCCCTAGTGTGTGGGTTGCTGCCATCATAGGGGAGGTAGACAGAGCTCACTGTTAGGCCTTTGTTCCCTCCTCTTGCATTGCAGTCCATTTTTACTGTGGTCATGTCACTAGAGCAAACTTCTAGGACTGGCAAGCAATGAATTTCATAATGAATAAAAATACAACCCCTATAACAAGTGCCCATGCTACAATGTATTAGCTTGCTTTGATATTGAACTAGTCCTGAAATTTGGCCCTTGTTTTATACAGGGTTCTTGAATCATTCCTTCTTCATTGAAGATTTTACAGAAGGCAGCTAAAGCCACCTTCTTATGCTGCAAGTTAATCAGGAGGACCTTTAGGGCTGTCACTGGGTAGAATTATAGTTGTAATTCTTTTAAGGCTCAAAAGGCTCTGTTACCTAGATGTTTTTAGCCTTTATATTTTCCCAGTTCTATGCAAAACTATGCTCTGAAAGAGTTTCTTCATCAAGAGAAGTGGTTGATGTTACTTAGGGCTCACTAGTGTAGTCCTCAGAAATAGTTTTATTTTTCTTGCTTGTTTCCACAAAAGTTCCATGAGAAGCTTGGGATTTATAAAGTCTGTCCTGGTAGAGCCCCACAAGCCTGGGTAAAAGGTCTATAATCTGTAGGCCCTGTTTAAGACACATTAGCCATGTGCCATATACTTCCTCACCATGGGTCACTCTACAATTTAGAGTTGAGCTTTTGACAAGCCACTTCATTTGATATCTCTCCCGTGGCTACCTTGGCATGACTAAATCTTCCTGCACAGCCCATACATTTTCAGATACACAGAAGTCCCCTCCCCCCAATCAACAGCAATGGGGGAAAGTAAATAATATGCTCAAAATTTTCCTAATGACTAAGGAAAACTGCAAAAATACACCTTCAATAATCTGGTTGTCCCCATTAAATTTGAACATTAGAAACTGCCTAATATAAGCCACAAATTTTACTATATATTATTAATTACAAAGATAAAAATCCCATTATAATTCTCTAACAGCTTGTATAGTAGCAGAACAAGAATGTACCATAGTATAACCTCTTGAATATACTAGATAAACTGAGAACCGTTTTGGCAGAACTTTCTAATTGAAAAAGCTCAATTTTTTTAGAAGAGACAAAAAATTAAATACAGCAAGTAGCTTATGGTGGCAAATTGTACTTGCACATTCTTTATTGCAGCATCTGAGAGCTACTAACAGGTTTTAATTTAGTCATACCTTTTATACAAACATTTTTTCTTTAACAATTCATCCAAAATTAGTTCTCTACATTAACCCCTAATATTCTATAAACCTGTGAACAGTACTGCTATTAAATACAATACAATATTATAGCTTCATGTTTTATTGTTTTTAATTATTTTTGACAAATTCTTGTGAATCAGAACTAAGCTTAAAAGGAAAATGTACATAAAATTTTATAATTAACTTCAATAAGATAACACAAATAGAAACCAACCAACCAAGCTCACTCCATAGCAACTGTAAAGTTTGTATTTTGGAGGTCCTGGGTTCAATTCCCATCAACTGCCCATTCTTACCTTGGGTTTTTCATGATTTTCACTGATGGTAGGCAAATGCTGGGGTGTTTCACATCTACCGTGATTCCCTTTCCATCATTTCCCTTTCATTCTGTTTCCCTCACATCTTTCAGGTGTGCTTGTAGGTTTCATGGGTATGGTGGTGCCAGATAGATGGCATGGATTCTTGCCCAAATAAAAGAGTAATCTCTGTTACACTAGAGAGCTGCTTGGTTAATGTGTCATTCATTATTTTTTCTGAGCGGATCTTCAACCCAGGAACTTCTGCACATTTCTATGGCCTGTTCTTCTGCAATCTGTGCTTTGGTGGTTCTGTCACTTTGCCACTTCATCACTTCCCCCTGGGTTGCTGCAATAAATTTTTCAATCACAGTGTACGAGATTTCCCCCTCCACTGTATACCCTACACCAGGGGTGCCATTGAAGGGGAAATAGTCTTGCCTAGACTTCCCTCTCTACTATAAACTGACATAACAAGGAATTCCACAATGCATGGGGAAAGTGGCAGGCACAGGATAGTATGTAAGAATCATAATAATGTTGATAAACTATGTATTTATTTCCATTATGTGACCGGAAACTAACATGGACACTACAGCATATCAATAATGTTTTCTGGTAATGACTTTTGAGATCATAACTTGGGTTTACTCCTTAATGACAAATAGCATCAACCATATTCACAATTGAGTGATATTTCCTTTGTAGCAGGTCTTGAACTGATTTAAATGATCACACAAATCTATTAAGAAGGCAAGATCCCTAATCCACTCACTACTGGATATTTCAGGGATGGCAATATTTGTTCCTTTAAGGAATCTACTTCTCCACAAAGACTACAGAAGCACTCAAGTATGTTACCCCTGCTTAGCCAGCAAACCAATTAAATTGTCATGATCACAATATAGTTTCTATTTCTATTTCTTTATTATCTCCATTTGTAATACATAATTTACAAGGATCGTCAGATTGATTACAAAACTAAACATGTAGTATAAATAATAACATGAGTATATACACTTTATAAAAAAAAATACAGGGGGTACCATCATACAGCATAACTAATTTAATTTAACATTTTATACTCCTCTACAAAGTAAAATACATTTTCTGAGAGATACTTTTTAATTGCTTTAAGTTTACAGTTTTCTTCAGTTATCTGTTTTATTTGTTTAGGCAAATGATTGTACAAATCTTTGGTTTTACTTTCTATACTTTTGTTACTTTAACGTTCCTCTTAGTCTGTTAATGAAATAATTTTGTTTAGTTCTTGTGTCATGTTTGTGTATGTGCATGTTTTTACTTTGATTCCTATGATTTTTTATTGAGTATTTAATGCATTCATAAGTATACAGTGCCGGAAATTTAATATATTTAGTTTTTTATAGGAATTTTTACAAGTATCAGTCTTCTTTAGTATACATATTATTCGAATGGCATGCTTTTCTAGTCTTAATATTCTTTGCATTGGTTTTTTCTGTGCATTACCCCATAGCTCAAATGAGAATGTATGAAGGCATAGTATATTTGTATTAAGCTATCTCTATCCATTTGTTGCGCTCCTTGTGTTAAGATGTATAGTCCTGTATTTATCTTTTTTTTTGCTATTTTTAATGTGTTTTTTCCAGTTTAATCTGTTATTTATTATTAATCCTAAGAAGTTTGTTTCTGTTACTTGTTGTATTTGTTTATTATCTAGGACTAATTGAATATTGGGTGGGTTTTTCTTTTTTAAGCTGATTTGCATCCATTCCGTTTTATTTGTATTTATTACCATCCCCAGGTTTCCTAGCTCTTCCCTAATTTTTTCAAGTGGTATATTTGATTTATCTTGTACTTCAAGTTCTGTAATTCCCCTTACTATAATTGTGGTATCATCAGAATATCCAATGGCTATTTCACCTGCTTCTTTTTTTATTTTGAATAAGCAATTTACATATACGAGGGCCGTTCAGAAAGTAGCCTCCGGTTGATTGCAAGAAATTCACCAAGTTAAATAAAAATATTTTAATATATACATCTTACAACTACATCTTTGCACTATTTTTCTACATAGTTTCCATAACGATTGAGGCACTTATCGTATCTGTTCACAAGCTTTGAAATTCCTTCTGCATAAAAATCAACCGCTTGTGCCTGGAGCCAGCCTGTGACCGCATCTTTGAGCTCTTCGTCGTCATCAAACCGCTGGGACCCGAGCCATTTCTTCATATGCATGAAGAGGTGATAATCGCTTGGCGCCAGATCTGGGCTGTAAGGTGGATGGTTGACAACGTCCCACTTGAAGGACTCAAGAAGGGCTGTTGTTCTGCGAGCAGAGTGAGGACGGGCGTTATCGTGCAAAAAAAACGATACCGGAAGTCAGCATACCACGGCGTTTGTTCTGTATAGCCCGTCGTAATTGTTTTAGTGATTCACAGTACACGTCTTGATTAATGGTCATCCCACGTTCCATGAATTCAACCAACAACACCCCTTTTGCATCCCAAAACACCGTTGCCATCAATTTTCGGGCAGAAAAATCTTGCCGGGCTTTTATTGGTTTGGTAGGCGAATTTGAATGTGTCCACATCTTTGATTGTTCTTTTGCCTCAGGGTTCACGTAATTAATCCAGGTTTCGTCCCCGGTCACGATTCTGTTTAACAATGGTTCACCTTCGGCCTCATAACGTGACAGAAAGTCTAATGCAGAGGCCATTCTTTGAGTTTTGTGGTGGTCGGTAAGAATTTTGGGCACCCATCGTGCACAGAACTTACGGTAACCCAATCTTGCTGTCACTATCTCGTACAAGAGAGTCTTAGAAATCTGTGGAAAATCAGTAGACAACTCCGACATTGTGAAACGTCGGTTTTCACGAACTTTTGCATCAACTGTCTGAACGAGTTCGTCCGTGACCAATGATGGTCTACCACTCCTTTCTTCATCATGAACAAAATCTCGTCCACTTTTAAATAAACGTACCCATTCACGGACCACTCCTTCACTCATAACTCTTGGTCCGTACACGGCACAAAGCTCACGATGAATAGCTGCTGCAGAATATCCTTTGGCTGTAAAAAACCTTATAACAGCATGCACTTCACATTTGGCGGGGTTTTCTATTGCAGTACACATTTCAAACGGCCACAAACACTAAACTAGCGCAGGTACGACTTTCACTCGACCACGGCTTGATGGCGACTGACCTGCTGAGTGCGTGAATGCACAGATGGCATCGCTACTCCCCCCACTACCCGCACTGTGACCGATCGGAGGCTACTTTCTGAACGGCCCTCGTATATAAGGAATAGATATGGCCCTAGTTTCGATCCTTGTGGAACACCGTGAGTCACTTTGTTAAAAGATGATCTGAATTGTATATAATTTGAATTGTATATAATTTCCACACATTGTTCTCTATTTTGTAGGTAAGATTTTAGCCAATTTAATGGTAGGCCCCGAATGCCATAATTTTCTATTATAGTTATTAATTTATGTATATAATTATGTATATCTACACAGTCAAATGCTTTAGTAAGATCAAGAAAGATTGTGATTACACATTCTTTCCTGTCTATTGCATTTATGAGGATGTCATTTCCTTCACAGATAGCTTGTATTGTTGATTTCTTTTTTTGAAAACCGAATTGGTACTCTGATATTATTTTATACTTGCTCCAGAAACTCTGTAGTTGAGTTAAAAAAAATCCCTCTATTATTTTGGAAAATGTTGAACATAATGATATGGAATTTTCCAATGCATGCTTTGAATTTTTTTTCTTGTATATTGGTCTTACTATTACTTTATTAGTGCATTGGGAAATGTACCTGTTATAAAAGATTGATTAATTATATGCATCATTATCTCTGCCATTTCAAATTTACAGTGCTTAACCATTTCATTTGCAAGTCCATCTAACCCAAAAGACCGTTTACATTTTAATGTGTTGATCTGTTTAATAACATCTTCATTTGTTATTTCTCGTAACACCATTGAGTTACATATACTATTTTCAGTTGTTTGCTGGTTTTGACCTTGGCTGAGGCCTAAAGTTTTTACAATATTGATGTAATAATTATTAAATTTTTCTGTTATGTTTATTGGGTTTTCTATTAATCTATTGTTCACTTCAATACATATGTTTTCTACCCATTTTTGTTTCTTTTCTTTATGTGATCCTTTTTTTATATTCCATGCTACTTTAATTTTATTTTCTGCATTTTGTATCAGTATTTTGTTGTGCTGCTTCTTTGCTTCAATTATTACTTTATTGAGCATTTGTTTATAATTTTCTATATATGTGAATGATTTATCATCTAGTTTTGGATGTTTTAAGCTGTTTAGGAATTGCATGCCTTTTTTTGAGATGTTTATACCTTTGGTTGACCAGTTTTTTTACTTTTCTGCATACTACAATTTATTTTGCATATAGGTATTGCTGTGTTTAAGCATTGTTCTAAGATTTTAGCAAAACATTCAAATTTTTCATTTATTTCATATTTTTCATAGATCTCTTCCCATTGCGCTTCTTTGATGTATCGTAATGCTTCTAGTGTGTTTTTGTTTACTATTCTTTTGGCCTCTATTAGTTTGTTAGTTTTGGGTTTTAAGTTAACTAATGTTTTACTTACAATTTGTTGGCTATAGTGGTCGCTTATTCCATTTTTTATTATTTTAATTTCATAACATTCCCTATTTAGGTTTGAGAACATGAGGTCCACGCATGTTGCTGAATACTCAGTTATTCTTGTTGGTTCTGTCTCTGCCAGTGTGACATTATTTCTTACTAGCATTTCTAATAATAGCCTTTTCTTTTTGTTTTCTACTAGAACATCTATATTGAAATCTCCTATTACTATGGTGCCTCTATTTTTACTTATACAATCTTCTAATCTCTCCAGAAAAATTACTTTGTTTACATTAGGAGGACTGTAGATCGCTATTACTATAAGGTTTTTACTTTTTTGCTTTATTTCGATTGCTGCAAATTTGCTGCACATTTCTTCACAGAATTTTTTGCAATCTATTTCTGTGTATTTAATTCCTTGATTAACATAAATTACCACTTTTATGGTTATTTCTGCAGTAATTAGCCCCCAATAATTATTTAAATTTAATTCCTCTATTTTTAGACGATGCTCTGTAAATATTATAATATCGGATTGCATATTTATAATGTTTTGCTCGATAATTGCCCTTTTATTGGCAACTTTGAATGTTTTGATGATACAGACTAAATTTATGTTTACCCTTATTTGTTACCAAATTAATTTTTTGACCTAACAGGTTTTGTGTGGTGAAGCTTGTACAATCATTTGCCTTACCTTTAGTTGTGTTTTCTTCTAAGTTAGTTGTACTGGACAGGTTTTCTGTACCACCCATTGCAGTTAGTTTCCCTGATCTATGAGCCATTTGATCATAGCTGTACACCTGTAGATGTTATTTTTCATTATTCTCTGTAGATTTGCAATTCCTTTTCTGCTTAGGTGCAGGCCATCTCTCCCTATACAGTCCATTCCCATTTGCCTATCTACATCCACAAATACACACTTTAGTTTATCACACATCCAGGGCATATTTTCGTTTACAACGTTTATAAATCTGAAATGTACGTCTCTTCTTTTCACTACACCATTTATAATAACTAGTGTTTTCGGATGCATTTGTTTTATGCTCTTTGCCCCACAGTATATATCGCCCATAACCTCCTCTGGACAAGATGCTTTGCTTCATTGTATTTGTTCCCATGTGCAGATATATTGGCTTTGGTTGGGTTTGGATTCCTACGTTCTTCTTTTCACTTAGGTTTTCTAGTTCCTTTGTCTTTATTCCACTGAACACGTTCACTTTGGCCGTTTTTGATAAGTCGACGTGCTTTATTATCGAATCCCCTAGCAATATTACATCTTCTTTCGTCTTCTCTATTTCACTTTCATTTCACCTCTCATTTGTGCTGTTTGAGCATTTTTCTTGGTTAGTTTCTGCTGCACTTACGTCTGCTTCTTTTATGGTATCTTTCTTACTGACTGCGTCTGCTTGTGTTTCCTGAATATTTTCCAGGTAGCCAAATCTGTTCTTTGTTTCAATCGCTTGAGGTACTGTAGGTTTTGCTTAGTTTGTCTTTCTTCGGTGAGTTACGGTTCTCCATTGTGTGCTGGCGTTTTTTACCTATATTTCCAGTGCTGCTTTTTCTTCTTTTAGCTTTTGGTTTTCTATTCTTGCTTCTTTAAGCTCTTTTGTTAATATTTCAAGTATAAGCTGTAGCGATGCTAGGCTTTCCTTGTCTTCTAGTGTACTGATGTTCAGTTTCTCTCCCACCATTTCATTGTTACCTGCTTGTTGCGTATGTTTTGCGATTTTCTCCTTTTCCATTGGATTTTTAATGCTGCTTTCATTTGTACCTTCACTTCGAGGGTTTTTGTTTTCCTCATTATTTTCCTTTGCGATTTTAAGTTTATTGCTGTATAATTCTTCACAGTTTTGGAGCTTTGCTTTATAGTTGCACTGTTCCGCCGCCATCTTATCCTATTCTTGTAAGTATTCTTGAAACTGTTGACGTTGCAATAAGTTGACCTTAAATAAATTAATAGCCTTAACTACCATTGACATTACTTTTTCTAGAGTTATTGATTTTGCACATAGTGCTTCTCTATAAATAATACTGTTTAGCATTTTTATAGAATTTCTTGATATTCCTATTTCACTCAGAAAATCTGCCCCGATTTATGTTGGAAGGGGTGAAAGTAGGGTTATGCACAAGTATGTGCTGCATGGCATGTTTGCCCTATACCCTATAATAGTAGTTAGTCAGTGCTGTAAAAACATCAGCTGGCACACACTATCCTGAGTCATTCTGTTTCTGAGTTCTCAACAATAAAAGAAACATTTTTTTTCTTTGTTTTCTTGAAAAGTGATTTTTTAGAATTTTTTAGCACTTTATTGGAATTTCAAAATAAAACATCAGTTTCTGAATATTTTTATTCTTTTTGTTTTTGGTTATGGTGTTTCAGTACAACAGTATGGTCTATAGCCCTGAAGTATTTCTTACCAGCTCTGAGAGCTTCTATATCCACAATTCAGCAAAAGTATATTTTATAGAAATGGGGTAAAAAATTCATGATGAACTTCATTGGTGCAGGCATTTCTTAAAAATTACATCGTTGAATCACATAATAATTTCAATGAAGGTACAAATAAAATCAATTAAAATGTAATAAACCAACTTCTGCTAAAACATTAATTTGGCAGCAAGCAAGTTTTGAAAATACGATCACATTTTGAAACATTACTGTCAAGGTAATGATCAGATTTTGCTTAAAGACCTTTATCACTGTACAGAGGTCTGTCTGATGTTTGATTCCGTCAGAATCCCAATTTTACAAATTTTCAGTTAGGAAGATTTGCAAAAAGTCCTCAATGTTGACCATATATCAATGCCACAACATATGTCAGCAACTCAGCGTGCAGATTCTTGCCTTTCATAACCATCTGCACTGGAGGTTTTAATTAGCACCAGTGGCAAATGTAAGTAACGATACTATAAGGTCTTTGCCTATGACAAAGAAACATGAGTACAAAATGCAATCATAAATTTGTCTAATAATGAAGGCTGATAATTAGGACAAGTTGTAGAGTTCTACTCACTCTAATACCATCTTCAGTAAACAGTTTTTTATTTCTCTTTTTTCTTTTTTTACACAAACTAGCACTTAAATATGCCATTCTTTTTCTATCTTTGAATATAAATTAATTATGCTGCTATAATAGTAGTAAAGTGTTTAAAATGTACACATATCCTACTCCCATACACAAAGATCAGAACTATAATAGTTTGCACTGTAGTTATATTAACCACACATTTATATGTAATAGTTTCAACTGGTGCTAATATTTCTTTGTATATTTCAATCACTTCTCAAGTTACACCAACATTTCTACGTATAAGCAATAGGGCAATTACATTTAATCTCTTTGCAATCATAGTTGAACGAAGGCAAGTATTTTGATTTCTCATTGTCTGAACTAGTTTTGTAGCAGAGCTGCATTGTAACTATTTTTTCCATAAATTCAAGAGTGTCAGGTAAATGAACGTAGACCTTGTACACAGAAACACTCTGGATATTTCTAGATAATCACATTCTCTCCCCTACAAATTTCCTCCTCCTTGCACTGCCTAACAATTCTATATAATTTCTCTCATACCTTTCCTAATATTTTCCACAGGTTATAATCAATTCTCTTCTATTGTTAAAAACATTATTTTTGCTATTTCTCTATACCATCTATTAATCTCAGTTCACTTCTGCACATCTGTTTTCTTGCCCTGAAAAATACAATGGAGAGCTTCATTTTTTCTGCACAGTGGGCATACATTTTCATAATACTCTCAGAATACATATCTGTGGCACTAAGGCATGACCTGATATGTCAAAATTAGTGATTTTTGAGGAGGTGCTTCTTCATTGTTGGGAGACTGCTATAATTGAGGTTTTACTTATAATGATGTGGAAATTACACCTAAGTCATGTATAACTATTATCATATATGTTAATGATATAATTTTAAAATTTAATTTCAGAACAAAAATATTTGCACATATCAGACAAATCGTCTTTTATTGACCTTTTTTTTCACTGATAAATATACTTGAATGAAATGTAAACCTACTATATACAGAGGAAGTGATAAAGAGGTGAACAATAGGTATGTAGGAAATGGAATGTATTTTTTTTTTTTTTGTAGCTTAACGTCCTTTAACCTGGTTGGTCAAATTGGACGATGAATGAAATTGGTGAAATGATGCTCAAATGTTCTCGGGGTCCATGGAGCTTAAAGTTACTCAACATTCATCTTCTCAGGATAAGGGAACACCCCGAAAAAAACACCTTATCCGGGTACCTCACCCTAAGCAAGATTCGAACTCACAACCTTTTGAATGTGAAGCTACCACCACACTACCCAGGCGGGTTGGAATGTAATTGATTTTATTTATTTAGTCATCAATTTAAGGATACAAAATCGCAGATTCCTCATTTTCTGAAAACTTGGCTAGCCTTCTGCTGGTTTCCATATGCACGAAAACTTCTGGCACTCTGTTCTGAGTCAGAGGAAGAAGTCTTAAAAGGTCCTTCTTCTTTAATGGGCTGATTGGCAATAGTCCATTATAATCCATTATAACATTTCTTCTGCAAAGTCATTGGCCATTTTCCTCACTTAGATCACCTCAGGTCTAGTACTGGAAAATTTCTTCATCAAGAGCATGTTTAAATTTTATTACCCCAAATATGTTCTCATATCATAGCCACTTTATTTCTAGCAGTTCAGTTTCATTTTTTCTGTGCCAACATTCCTTTTAGTCATGTGTTCCTGAACTAGCTTTCAAAATGACATGAAGTTGCCATGATTCATTTCTTGAATTGAAATGGTTTTTTACCTCTTTCAGTTCAGACAAATTGGAACCAATCTTGGTGTGCTATGATTGGAATTTCAGTATCTTCTTTCAATATGGGCATGGCCAGTGTCGCATAGGTGCCTATGTCCCGGTAAGAGAAATGTTTGATCTTCACAATCAATGTGGTTGCTTTTGCTGACAGAAAAATGAAAACATGATGGGCATGTTGATATTTCTATGTTGTTCCCCAAAAGTAACTTTATCACATGGGTTACATTTTCGGAAAGACTTTCAAGCTTTTTACAATGTAGGAAATGACATCTTCTGATCCTCTTTTATCAACTGCTTTGTGCCGCATATAGCAAGCTGTTGTACCTCCATCAGGTGTGCAAAAATTGTTGTACCTCCATGTGATGTGCAATCCCAAATTGTCAAACTATATGTTGAAAGGATAAATTTGTAAAATGAAAGGTTGGCAGTAAAAGAAGGGGTATCCAAGAATTTCTGAAGGTCAAATACTAACACTCTCTCACTGCTGAATTTTCATTAGCCTTATTCTTGCCAGTTTCCTTTGATTTTTAGCCTAAATCTGAAATATTCTTATGCTGGTGATGTTCTCTAGTCAACTGGTTCCTTTCCTTTGAATCACTCTTTTGCTTGATTCTCAATTTGTAGGAGTCAAGTCTTGCAAGTTTCACATGTGGTTGCTTAAAGGAGTATCCCGTTGACTTAAATGCCTCTCTAAATAAATCATATGAGTCAGCATTTTGGTATTCACTTTTGTATTCATTATACAGCATTTGTGTGTTTAGGTGGCTCTTTAGGTACTTTTCCAGCATATCCCTTCTTGAAGAATGACTTTCATATTTAGATATTTCTATAAATGTTCTAACATGGCCTTCTATTCTTTGTCATCTTGTTTATGAGCTCATGTCTACCTCTTTGATCATCAAGAGAAGTAACTGGAGATTAAGTTTTTCCACAATGTATCAACCTTAAACTTTGTTAATCCAAAACTGATTGAAACATCTTTTTGCAGACCAGCTTGACATTACCATCTAACTTTAAAGCATTCTGAGCAGTGATTTGCCTGTTGTGTTAGATACCATTTTTTCCTTGACATTTCTTTCACCACCTTTGATGGATATTAATATTCCTATGCACAGCCAAAACTTGATCATGCTCTGTTCTCATGCATTTGTAAAATTTTCATGAAAAGCCAGTTTTGATTTATTTTTTCAAAACATTTTCTGGAACACTTATCAATTAGCTGGAACAATTTCTCTGGAATAATCTTGCCTTCTCCTCAAGGCCCTTTTACCATGGTCTTGTAGCTGTTTCTGTTTTCAAGTATTCTCTCTCCTTTTTTCCGTGGTGGAGAGAATGCTATATGATTGTTTTCAAAGTGCAAAAGGTCATTATCATGGGGAGGAACTAATCCGTAATGCACAGATACTGTGGATTATATTTTTTTTAGATAAGACAGTATGGTCAAAGACCAAAAACCTATAGGTTTCCACGTAAAGTACAATCTTAATTAACTGCTAATTTCATAAGTAAAATGCTTAAATAAATGGAAAAAGCTTTTGGTTTAATGAATATATAGGCATGAAAATTTCTTCAAATTATCCAAAGTTGAGCTTTCAGAATGTATCATATTTATAACTTTAGAGTTTATGTTTAACTTTTATACATATGAACCTTTATTTTAGTATTTAAGACTATTGTTGGCAACTGGACCCTATTTTATGCCACCCAAGAATGAAAAACTAAACAGAGGAATCAGATAATTATGAATAAAAGTATGGAATATTCTTACTAAAATAATGATAAAACAAGTTACTTATTTTGCTATTTTAAAATTGTAAATACAGCTCGAGATATTGGATTTTCAATGCAAAAATTCCAGGACTTGTAACAATCTAGCATCTCAATATTACTTGAAATTACTTATCATTAGGGCTCGGATGTTTATGACCTAAAAATTTAGAAATATGCAGCATAATATGACTTTAAAAATAGCTAAATATGACCAAAAAAAAAAAGGACAAAATATGATCAATCAAATGTGTATATTTAATGAATATTTATTAACTAACAATAGAAATATCTGTTTTGCAACAATCTTATCATGTAATAGTGTCTTCGGTTATCCACACGATTCACATTTCTTGTTCCTGTTAAGAACAAAAACCATATCAAGCTGTGGATATAAATATTAATTGCCCATATTAATTACAGTGAAATCAAGTTTGAAGTACTACATACCTATTTTCCTGTTCCATTCATGGCAGCATTGCAGTATATTACCACATGCATCCTTAAACTATCGAAGATGAAACTTCTCTGATTGTCACTCAAAATAGTCTTGAATCGTGAGAAGCTCCTTTCAACATCACAAGATGTTATTGGCATGTATTTAAATAGAATCAAGTCACTGCACTCCAATGTTGGGTCATCTGAATCCAAAATAGCTTTACCACCACTTAAAATGTCTCCAATTCTGCATATTCAGCACTTTGGTAAGTTTGTCCTTTATGGAAATCGCTACAGTTCCCCTAGCTTGCCTTATTTCCAATTCTACATTTTTGACAATTGCCAAACTTTCATTTAATTCTAAACCTATTGCTTCCAGGCTCAAAATTGATTTTGCAATGTCTCCAAAATTTTATTTTATATAGGCCAAATCCCGCAACAAACTGCTGGAAAATGTTTCCTGAACAATTTTGTTTGAAGACGCATCACTATCAAATGTGGACACAATTTTCTTCACATCTTCATAGCTATCGTAATAATACTCAACTGCACCAAGCCATGTGCCCCACCGGGTAAGAATTGGTTTGGGAGGAAGAGGGAAGGACAAATATTTTTTTTACATTTGAAATCAATCTATTCACATCAGAAAACTTTTGTCTTATCTCCTCGGCAACGCTATGCAAACCGTGAGCTAAGCAAGTTAAGTATACCATTTTCGGATACAGAATCTTTAGGCATTTTCCTGTTTTTACCATGTATGGTGCTCCGTCAGTTAGAAAAGGTAATACATTTTCCCCCTTAACTTAACCATCCCACAACAGTTTCATGGCATTGTCGAATAATACAGCAATTGTAGAATTATTTACAGAATCAAGAACTTGTGAGTCCAACAAAAATATATCACCAGGACGGTCAGCAAAGAGCATACCAATAACAGCATTGGCAATGGATCTCCTACAGGCATCCAGCGTTTCATCAATTGACACACAAATCTTATTTTCCCCACCACACTTCTGATTTTGCGCAAAGTATTTTCATAACAAGAAGGTAAATAATTTTTCCTCAAAGTTGATTCATCTGAAATGTGGTGTGTTGTGAATTTCTCCATAAAGCTTCTGAAATAAATACTGTTCACTTTGTTGAGGGGAATGTTAGCTGATACCATCATTTCACAAAGATCTTTTGAAAAATCAGACAATTTGGAAGACGGCGTTGCTTTAACTATTTCCAACAAAAGACGCCTGCTTTGATGAGCAGATTTCCGACTTACATTGTTCTTGTGTTTTAGCGTATCACAATACTGTTGCACATTAAAACTCTTTCCTGGTGTCACTTTAACTTCACACACTCTACAGAACAGGACTTCTCCATCAGTGTTGAAAAGCTCCTCTCCAAACTCTTTAAAGAAACTTCTTAATTTTGCACTTTCACACTTAATTTTTGGTATGTCGATATTCACTGATCCACTGCAAGTTTAACATTAAGAAAGATTTAAGATTCCTTTTCTACTGAAATGTTATGGGGAGGGCAGCTACCTGCACCAGAGGCTCACCCGCAATGCCAACTACACAATAGGCAGTAGGGTATAATATTGTTTCCTACAACTCCCACATTCCATTGACAGTCGAACCAAAATATCAGTAACTCTTTCTCAGAATATCTTTTAAAATATGGAAACATTTAACTTTATTCAATGTAAGATCGTGTCTGCAAATATAACTGAAATAAGACTCAAATGCACCAAAATATGTAAAATATGACCAAAATCGAGGAAATGACCTAAATATGCAAATATATGACACATAAAACATCTCTAAAAGTAATCAGAAAGGTTCAATTCATATTTAATCAAACACAGTAACTGAAATGGAAGACAGGAAAAAAATATGACATGTCATAAACATCCGAGCCCTACTCATCATTGTTACCATTATCACCATCACCACCATCAGCATCAAATTGATTTCATGGTGGTAGAAAGAACACAATTCATTGCATAGTATTTCTCCTTGATTAAATGGTAATACTTACCAGCTAAACTCATTCTGATCAGCTTGCAGCTCTGCTATTTCCATACATTATTTGCAAAGGTGCACATGCCACACAACAAAACACTAAATGAAGTTGACAATGATCAAGGCATGAGAAGAATTACAAGAAATTAACATCAGCACATTATTGCTATCGCACTATGAAACAGATGTGTTCGGAGGTGACTCATTGGTAGTCACCATAACTCAATATGTCAGATACATCAGAATTATGCTTAGCTTTATTACTAAGCAAGGGCCGTTTACTGATATGTATGACATTGGATTTTGTCATACTACAACTAGAAACCTTTGGACATATCTGAATCTCCAACTGAATATTTTCCTCACCAAATAGTACAATGCTGTCTGTGTATATAACCTCTCTTGTGCCCACTCTGGTATGTGGTGGTGGAGCTGGAATGTGAGACATCACAGAGTGACACAACGGTAATCAGAACCTTCAGGAGGAAGGATCACAGTGCAGGTTTTTGTTGTGTTGTGAATTGTACCAAGTTGCGAGTGACTAAAGTGTTAGCGCACAGTGATACGTAAGCACGAAGTGCAGCCATAAACATTTATGCATCAAAACGCTGATTGAATTATTTGCAACATTGCATCAAAGACTGCATTTGTAAGTAATTGTTGAGTCAATAATGACATTTGTTACACTGGTGCCAGGAGTGGAATAAAGAAGCCAAGATGGAAGAGATGCAAAAACTGTTGGAGAAGATGGACAGGATGGGAAGTGAAGCAACAGTGAACACCGGCATGGAAGAAATGAGGGCCAAAGTGAAAGGTGTAAAAGAAATGAAATTTGGAATGGAGAAGTTGATAAAGGAGATGATGGAATCTGGCATAGGGAAAATGGAGTCAGCAATAGAGAACATGAAGATGGAATTAATGACCAAAATAGACTAATTAGCTGGCTGACATGGGGAAAAATATGGATGAGCTCAGCAGAAGGATGAAGGGACTTGACCAATGTGTTAGCGCTCTGGAGCAGGTCCAAGAACCTGCTGATATCCTGGAAAACTTCAGCAAAGGCTTCAACATCCTGGAGAGAAATGTCAACAGTGGTGATAAGGAAATAAATGTCTTGGTGGAAAATATGCTGAATGGAAGGTTGAGAGACTTGAAGGTCGAGACCTCGACACACCATCCATGCATGTCAAGCCACCTAAGAACGATGAGGTGTCAAGCTTTGAAATCTTCCATCGACAGTTTGCCACCCTCACCACCACCCACAACTGATGGAAAGAGGAAGAAGCCACACAGCTACTGCAAGTGGCAAAAGTAATGACTGCAATCCCGACATCTGCAAAGTCCAGGGAGATCTGGGAGGCCCTCAAGAAACATTTTGGGATCCATCGCTTGGCTGTAGCCTATGGCAGTCAGCTTAAGGCGAGGCTGCAATAACCAGGTGAGATGATGCAAGTTTGCCCTAGCCATCGAGCAGCTTGCAAGCCTGGTGAACCTACCATGTAGGTGGGTGTCCGAGGAAGCTACCTATTCCATCAATGGGGTTCATGATGCCAAGATAAGATACTGCCTAGTGCTTTGCGATTAGATGATCCAGGAGTCATTAATGGCAGCACTTAGAATGGATGCGGCCAAGATAACAGCTGCACCCACCTCAAGGACCAGGAGTATTTGCTATAACAGGGAGAGAGAGGAACAACCCAGAGACGATGATGACCTTCAGGTGGTGTGTGCTGGGGGTGTAGTGAGCCAGGTCACCTAGTGAAGGCCTGTCCACAACAAGACGATGGGCAGAAAATGGGTAAGGACTCATGTGACGAGGGGTTTGTTGGGCCTATCTTCACCACTCCCTCGAGTGACGCTATGTGCCTTTAGAAGAGAGGAACACAGTCTCACCGCAGATGGCTGGATACAAAGGAAGTGGTGCCAGATACTGATAGACACTGATGCAGCAGTGAGTGTAATCAGAACTGACGTGACACAGGGCTTGCAGACACAAGCACCCACTCGGCCTTAACTAGTGACGGTGTCGGGCGACATCTCACCTGTGGAGGAGGCCCTCCTGAAGTTGATACTGGAAGGGAGCACTGTGAGCCTGTAGATGTTCGTCGCGAGGGTGACGTTGATACTGGCAACAGATGCCCGCGAGAGCCACGAAGTGACGGTCGACGTCAGCTGGAGTGTTTTGCGATTTAGTCGAGATGAGGTGTTACTCTGGAGACCACAAGAATATCCAAGGATATAAAGGATGATCCTGAAGCACGATATAGTTGTCGGTGGTGGTGAAGGCGCACTTGGATGGTCAAAGAAATAGTCGACCGCACCCAACGGGAAGAAACGGGTAGTATTTGGATCGTCTAGCCCGCCACGATGGCGCTGGTCGGGACGACCAGTCCTCAGGAGCAGTGTGACAATTCCGTCTATGTATGTTACCTCTCTTACGTTCACTCTGGTATGCGGCGGTGGAGCTGAAATGTGAGATATCACAGTTGGATGCGCAAACAATAGGAAGAGCGACCCGATGGTAATCGGAACCTTCGGGAACGCTACTGTCAATTCTTCTCGGCTTTCAGAAGGCTCTGTGACGTTGTTTTCTTAGCTATAAAAGGAAGAAGGATTGCAGCACAGTTTGTTGTGTTATGAATTATGCTGAGTTATGAGTGATTGGAGTGTAAGCATGCAATGGTAAGTCATGGATATTGTGCAGCTATAAACTGTCGGTGTAGAAACATCAAGCGAGTTATTTGCAGCAGTGAGTCAAAGACTGTATTTGTAACTAATTGTTGAGTCCAGAAAGATGTTTGTTACAATATAATCACATTCATATCTGCTTTTACCATCAAATTTTGCGCGCACGCACGCTCTCTCACACACCCTCACCCCCCACACACTTTTCTTTCTTTCCTTCCTTTTTTTTTTTTTTTTTTTTTTGGGCCTTAGGGGGGAGAAGGTAGTCACAAAGGAATGTCAAGTTTTTCATTTAAAGACACTGCTCTGGAATGATTTTCTTTGGTTATTTCTTCAACTGTGTGGTTGTTCAAAAAGCTAATAGTATTAAGTTGACATTTTATTTGCAATGATCAAGTGATGTTCACTGAAATCAATTGGGTAACAGAGCTTCAATTCATGTTAAAAGAACAACTACACATATTGATTAAAATATGAATTGGTTAATGCAATAATAGCGTAGTCCTTCATGAATTTGTAATAGTTAAAAGCTAGTGTAAAAACTTTTACACTTGCCTCTAATGTGACAGATTCAAACCAAAGTGGCAGGTAAACTGTTAGCTGTGGTTCTGGCATTTCCTTCTTGTTCAACAATTTCTTACGGTAGGTTACTTTATCACTAGCACATTGGAAGATTAACAATCAATCATATTTCTCCACCCCAACAATCTCAATATACTGATTTGAGTCATTTCACTTTAGGTTACAGTCAATGTTATTCCAATTTCTGCTTCCCAACAAAACAATTTGTTTTGCTGATTCTCCAGTTGAATTTACACTTACTATACTGCCAAAAATACTCTTTATTTTTAAAATTGCAGGCCTTTCATACATTTGATTTAAGTAGTGATTGGCCCAGTGACTACAAATTGGTAATGTTTGCACAATGAGAATTTGCACTTGCACACCATAATATTAGACTATCATATTGGCCTACTGCCCCCATTATAGGTCTATCCTCATTTATCTGGGATAAACCAATCTTATTAAGCATTAGAAGTATGGCATTTCTTAGATTGGCTACACACTATAAAAATTATAAGGATGATAATCAGGACCAACAGATGCACAGCAATTCTATATGTCACAAAACAGATGGTGCAGTCTGTCGATATTGATTGTTTTCTCGGAACTGTTTCAGTAACTTGGAGTAGCATTAACCGTAATGCAGATTAATCCAGAACAACACAGGGTTAGCATTGGGGGCAGAAAAGGATTTCTACAAAGCAAGAACATCACTCATGTGTTTTTAGTGTTGCATTTGCCTGCAAAAATTTTAATTTCTACGACAAAGCCTTAAACAAAAACAGAAAATGAATTGTAGAAAACCATGTATATCTTATACATAATTTCACATAAATATAAATTAATTAATTTCAACAGAAAGAAAAGATGATTTTTAAATATACAAGTACAACAAAACAAAGTAAGACACTAGTAACGTCTTAAAACATGTGGTACAGCAAAAACAAACTTTGGTAAGAAAAGTATGAGTTTAAGTGAATCACACTTATTTATACTCACCTTCACTTTTGTTTTCCGACATTTAAAAAGTGAAACTTGGTATAAATAATTGTGACTTTCCAAAACTTCATCAAAAGTGTTTTATTTTAGTAAAACACCAATTTCTCTTAAGCTAAATGAAATGGAGTTTTATTTATGGACACTCTTTAACTACAGTGGTTCTCAGTGTCCCATTCTATATCAAATATGAAAAATTGCTTGATTTTCCTCAAGAGGCCTCTTTATCATTCTTGATGTTCTTTTATGTACTGTAAATCTATGACGTGACTGCCACTGAACATTACCCCCAATATTTTGCGTGCTAGCCATAATGTTGCTAAACTGATTGTGCAAAAGAGCAAGCCTTTTATAGACGGGTAATTTACAAATGACTTGCTTGTAAATGGAACACAATATTGCCATCCCCAAAATATAAGTAGTGAATGGATTATGGATCTTGTTTAGCAGATTTGTGTAATCATATAAGTCCATTAAAAACCTTGCTACAACGGAAAAAACAGTATCATGAATATGGTTGAGACATCAAGGCATTTATGGGTAATGTCAAGTTGCATGAGCTACAGAAATCAAAATTGCATAATTTTCTACATTTGAAGTCATTGTTAAGCCTAAAGAGTTAGTTATTATGAAATACTCATATGTTCTGAAATTAGTTTGAAGAAGTTTGACAACAATTTTCGAGATCAATAATATGAATGTGAAAATATTAATATTTTGACATCTATTTGAAATGAAACCAGAAGAGATTTTGCATTCTTCCAGAGCATGACAGCATATAGAATTTTAATCTGCTCACATGTTACCAATATTATTCTGTTACAAAAAAAAGTTATTTGAATCATCTCTGATACACCGAAACTCGCACACTGCAAACCTTTGTTTGTCAAACTAAAAGTAATGACTGTAATAAATGTATACATTTACATGCATTACTGTACATAGAAAGTCACTTACCTGAATTCCAAAATAGACAAGACATACATACAGGCACGCACACACGCACCCACACACACACACCCACACACTAGAAGGGGCACATATTAATGTGCCATACCACAGGCTAACTACATCTCAGAAGAGCTTTGAAATATTAGATATAAAACTTTACAATAATTTACCTTAGATATAAAGCAATTTTCAGGATCAACTTACAAGAATAAGCTGTATGGATGGTTAATAGCTAAACCTTATTACTCAGTACAGGAATATTTTGAAATGTAATTTTACTCACTTATAGGTGCTTGGTTAAGAAAATTGTAAACACTCATTATATCTTAGTAATACTGTTATTTGTATACACAATTACTACTTTGTATTTAAACACTTTTGTAATTCTGTGACATTGTCTACTGCTGTGCAGCTTAATGAAAATAAAAATAATATTATTATTATCATCATCATTATCATTAAACTGTCAGCTGAAGATCATTAATGTGCAAAGTGAAACATGAATGTGCAGCAGCAAGAAACTAGGGATGGAATTATAGAAACTAGTGAATACAAGTTTGTGTCCTAATCTGAAGAATCTCTCCTCTCTTATAATATCGGCAATACTTGGAACTTATATCTGTGAGTAATTCTTCCCAGTTATGAACAACATTAAGAACAAAATCATAGGAGGTGTAAATGTTTTCCTAGTTGTCACATTCCATTCAAATGTTACAAAATTACAGACCAACAATGGCAGGCTCATAGCTGCAAAGATCTCCAAATCATGACCAAAAAGAGAACAAGACAGATATATTGTATTCATTCATCATATAATGAATACAAATACATGGTTTATCAACATTGTTACAATACCTGCAAGCACTGCCACTGACCCCATCTGTTGTAGCATTTCTGTATCACATAGGCCACCATAGCTGGGGTGTAATGATGGAAGTCTGGACAACACTATTTCCCCTTCAACATCACCCCTGCACTAATACCTGCTACGTATATAATTTAAATTTGGCATATATCTGACAAGTATTCCTCATGAATCAGCTGTTTTATTATATGTTCCTTCTTTTTTTTTTTTGCAGAAACTATCAATAATACAACTTTGATAAATATAACTAAGATTCTCAGCAATAGGTTCTTTAAAGTAAGCTAGATTAAATCCAATAGCTTAATTACAGCTTTCACATAAATATATAATTCATGAAAAAAATTATACATGAAGAAAAAATGCAAATTTTTTACTAATAATATTCAGTAATGTCCACACTGTTTCTGTTTTTGCTTTTTTTGTTTTGATCCCACTATGGAGCAAGGCTCAAGATTATTGAATATGTCATAGAGGAAAACACCTAATCAATTCAAGATACACAGATGATAGTAATTTTCACAGGTGTGTACGTATTAAGCAAATATAGCGATTCTGAGAAGTACCCCCTAAATTAGGATTTTATGAAAGACTACCAATTTTTTTCCCCCCTTTACATAAAATTTGGGTAGTTTCCAATACCTATCATGCTTTATAGCATGTACTGAAGTGTAATCAATATTGAGGGCTCTATATTGCAAAGCGTAGCTGATGGATGCTTTTAAGAAGAAAGGAGTGGAGCAATTGCAGCCAATTGTGGAAAAAATTTAACAAAGGTATTGGCCCATCTTATAAATGTTTTAAACTTCTAGAGGCAATCCAAACTTGAAAATGCTCAATATATTAACCTCTCCAGGTCTGACTACTTGGGATGTTGGGGTTTTAGCTTCATAGATACCTCGCTACGCCCTGTCATCGCTCCGCATTCGCGAATTTCGGCCACAGCTGCTCCACTCCTCTACTTATAAAAAACATTCGTCAGCTATGTTTTGCGGCTTAGGGCCATATAAGCTTATAAAGCCAAATTACCAGTAAATAACTAAAAATAGTTATGTCACAATAACAAAAGTATGGAAGTGAACAAAAAAATTCATACTTACATACCTGGTTTACTGCCTTTAAGCTTTAAGTATCCTCTGTTACATACAATCTTGCGATTGCCAGGAACTATTAAGGAGGTCACTGTCACTTGTTTTAGACAATACATAAGGCTGAATTTCCTCCATAAACCCACGGCGCTTACAAATGCCATTCCCCGTAAGTTAATTCATATTAGTACCCCAGAACTTCCACAGTACTGAAACTACACGTCAAATCTATGACGTCAAATAACTGAATTAGACATAAACACAATCCTATTGTTAAACAGTGGCAACTTAAGGGGATCGCAGTGGACGGTTGTGACAGTGGATTGAGTTTAACTATGAAAAATTGCGCACCTGAATGGTTACGTCGCCGATAACTACTACAGCCGAATTTTTCATACTTGCCTAGCTGGGTGGCTCAGCTGATCGTAAGTTGAATTAGAGACTGGATTATATGCAACATAAAAAGCTCGAAATATGCATGAAAATTGCTTAAAATAAGCACGAAAAATTGCAAAATATACATTATCAAATAAGAAAAACAAAATAATTGTTAATTTTATGTATATTTTACAAAATCAACATGCAATCGGCAATTTGTTATTATTTCCTTCATCAGAAAAAAATATCGTTTATAAATTCCTTTGCATTTTGCTACTACGATAAACGGAAACGATCAGCTACTCTTTCAAGTGTTCTATAGTACGATTGTGTCGCCGATTGCTCAAAAGCATTTTTATAAGCAGAAAAGGACCGTTGTGCATCAATTGAGGTCGCTGGATAGTATTTGAATTTGGCACTTATTGTTTCTGGTAAAAGTTCACCCGTCCCATTAATAAAACAATCAATTTGACACAAACGTTCAAAGCCTGGGTTTATTGTTCAAAATGTTTGCAGACTTCTCTTTAAGTTTTCTCGGGAATACCTCCACCAAGGTGGAGTTTACTCGACGAATGTTATTCATTATTCAGTGCCAAACCTCGAGTTACGAGATGTTTAATACTCAAAAGGTATATGGAAAAATGAGTGCTAATCACAGCAATATTTTTGTGAATACTCGAATCGTTAAATGCTTCCTTGCACTGACAAACGTGCTGACCTATTTGAAACATTTTTGTGCACGAAACGATTTTCTTGCAAACTCGACAGTATGACTTATTTCCGTCGTGAATAAGCGTTCCAGCAAGGTCAGCTGTCCACGAAACAGCATTTCTTTTCTCGGCTGGCATGGTGTACTGCGCATTGCACACCACGCGTGGAACTTTGTCAAATAAATAGAAAGCTAAACTGAAACAATGGACTGCGACAAACAACGCGCTTTCTTTGTTACCCACCCCGCTATGACATGCGTGGGGATCAAGCGGGTGCGCGGGTAGCAGGATTAATAATAATGCGTAGTAATGTCGCGGTCACTAAAGCATTAAAATGAGAATAAGCTTGAGCCCGCCCCTTTTGATTTCTAAAACATTGTAAATACAGCTCTGAAATATGCATCAACACCAGTGTTTGCTTAAAATGTGTAGTAACTGGTGAAAAGGGGCTAGCAAATGCATATAATCCGCTGCTACTGGGTTTGCAAATATTTAATTACGTGCACTTCGGTAGAAGTGATTGCATATGAGTTATTCGACTCACGTTAATTAACTTGACATTACCATCTGTATCAATACAGTATTAGAACATATGTATATTATCAACTGAACACCTGATAGCTAGGCTGGTATGAAAAACACAGTTTATTTTTGTGTACTTATTTCTATTTAAAGAGTCCAATAGTCAGTACATAAATTACTTTCATGTTATAACAAGTTTTGTTGATGTTGCTGGTTCAGGTCACTAATTCTGTTTATTAGGCATGTTTATATCATTATAAGTAATTATATTACATTTAATCTCAAATTTTGTAGCCGGATAAAAGTAGGAGGGCTGATCAACAAAGACTGATACTGATTTTTTCCTGTAGCTTCCGTGATAGTTTCGTATCTGTAACATAAATATTTGAAAATAGCGGGTTATTATGTAAAATGTCGGTAGGCGGCAGCATTCTCGTATCGGTAGGTTGGTAGTAATGCTCTATTTTGTAGACCCTACTTGCATTTCGCATACCAGACAATGGAGGTGACGCGAGAGGAGTAGTACAGCGCAATCAAATTCTGTTTTCGTTTAAACTATACAGCCACCGAAACTTATGAAAGCTGAAGCAAGCGAACAGTGAAGATGCACTACCTCGTGCAACAGTATTTAGGTGGTTCAAGGACTTCAAAGAAGGCCGACTTGTCAGTGTTGAGCAAGGTGGGCCTGGTGTTTCGGCTTCTGCTGTGACTGAAGTCAACATCAACACAGCTGCTGTGATTGTTTGAGAAGATCGGCGTATACCATTACTTAACCTCAGTGAAGTGTAGAGAATTTCATATGGCAGTGTGTTTATAATTATGCACGACCATTTCCATATGTCCCGAGTTTGTGCTCTTTAGGTGCCACGTCTGTTGACTCCCGAACAAAAGGCTGTGCGAATTGAGACAAGCCGCGAGGTGCTGCTTCTCTTTGCTGATGGAGGGTATGCTTTTTTTAAATCGATTATCACCGGTGATGAGTCATGGCTGCATCATTATGATCCTGAAGGAAAACAGGCCAGCACAATGTGGAAATCGCCAGATTCTCCATCACCAAAAAAGGCAAAATTGTTCCATCTGCAGGGAAAGTGATGATCACATTTTTTGACTGTAATGAAATGATTTACCAGCATTCAGTTCCCCTCACACTACTGTTATAGCAGCATACTACACGTCAGTATTGGCTACACTGGGAAAGCATATTGCAAAGAAGCGACCAGAGCTTTCTCGGACTGGGTTGCGACTTCATCATGACAATGCACGGTCTCACGTCGCAAATCAAGTCATGCAGTTGCTGGCTCGATTCAACATTACCTGTGTACCACATCCACCTTATATCTTGCACCCTGTGACTGTTTTTATGCCCATCACTAAAGGCAAAGCTTAGGGGTATTCGATTTGAGAACTCTGAAGCAGTGCTCAAGAAAAGTGAGGCGATTCTCAAGGACCTGACAAAGAATGGTCTGCAGCACGTGTTCAAGGACTGGCAACGACGCTATAAAGAGTGTATTGAAGTAGGAGGGGAGTACTTTGAAAAAGACCATGTAAACATTGAATTGGAGTAATAAACATCTGTCAAAAAAAAGCAGTCTCAGTCTTTGTTGATCAGCCCTCGTATAAGAACATTGCAATTCTTTTTCTACACGTTTCCGAATAATATATTTTGCATTAAATTGCCTCAAAGTGTTGCGTACTCGCAAACAACGCTTAGACTATGGCATTCCACAAGAAAATGGAAAGAAAAACATTTTTGACACTTATTATTTATTCTACTATCTGGATATCACGCCATAATTTGACATAGTTGAATAACATGAATAGCTTTCTCAATTTCTTACAAAGCAACATCTACATACATTTAGGCAACAAATGTCATTATGTCATTAGTAACGATTTCACATAATTTAACACTGTCAGTGTAATGATGATTTAGGAACCTCAACGGTGGAGTTAATAGCATCCTGATAAAACAAATGGCGGCATAAGTCATGAGATAAAAGCGTGTCGATTATGGAGGACGTCCTGAATGTACTGTACGAATGATGACAGTTGTACAGCTAACGAAGCTGTAGTGCACTAAGGGAGTCAGTCACTCATAATAGGGGAATCGCCCAATTTGCAACTGTGAACATAGAGAATGGCTTGGTATATGAGTAAAAGCTCTGCAGTTTAAACGGAAGTGCTACCACACCTATTCCCAACGTCGGGTGGGTGGGTGTGCGCGGGATTATGCGGTCTTTGTAATGTGATAAAAATTCTATAAAGTAAGTACTAATACCAAACAAAGACACCGTAAACTTTCCGTAGGCCGTAATCCCGAGATCTACGGGGGATGTAGCGCGTAACCAAATGGGGCGCTCCATCTGCCCCTTTGGAAACAAACTAGGGTTTTCAGGAGCGTGCTTCGGAAGAGGCCGGTGGAACGAAGTTCTGAAGGGCTTGGGCTATGGGAGAGGTTTCTATAACGGTCGTCCAGTTCGCTATTGAAAAACAAAGGGGGAAACGTTGGGTGCGTATGCATAAACTTAAGCCCACAATCATAATTTACTAGTAGACCATCACGCCGATAGCGCAGAGATTGTTTCTGACAATTTAGCGTAAAGGCTAGCCACTGGACTAGTTGGAAAAGCTCCAAAAGCAACAAGGATGCCCCGATTAAGGAGTATGTCTAATCCTAATAACATAGTTGATCATACTGAAGAATAAATTATGCCAGCTTAATTTAATTTGGATCGGATCATTGCGCGCTAAAAACACTGCAGTACTAGCCGTTCCGCTCCCCAAGATTTGTCTCTTAGTAACAGTAAGATGTTCGGAGAGCTGTCACTTTGCGCTTTCAGCTGTGCTACTTGTGACCAGCAAAGATCTCCTGCAGTGCCATAAATAGCAAAAGCAGGATTTAAACACTATAAAAACACCAGCAAAGTTTTCGATGGAATATGAACCTAAGGAACATTGTCTCATCCACGAATGGTAGTAAATTTGGGCCAAATCGGTGTGAATGTGGTGATCACCTCCCACGGCATCAGAATTTAACGCCGAGTGACACCGGGTGAAAAACGAAAGCATTTTTAGAACTCCGATCTCCAAGATTGTCCAAACCCTGCTGCAGACGGCTTTCCAAAAACGAGGTACGTTAAGAAGTACAAAAGACGGCAAAGACGTCTACGAAGAATTAGGACGATACACCTTGGGAACACATTTCAATGTAGAATTAATTGCTAAAGAAAACTACGTGATGCTTGGCCGATCCTTCCATTCTCTTGAACAAAAAGATTCGAAATTAACGGAGATAACCTTTAGTAGTACAAAAGGCGGTCTCCAGAAACTCCTGATTGAATAACGATAGGCGTCCAGGTATATTAATGTTGTATGGGGAACGTAACATCCCTGCTCGCAAAACGTATCATAAGACTTCTCAAGGTCAAAATATATTCCAATGAGTTGACAATTCTTAATGAATTCGTTCATGATCTGCGTCAGCAACAATACAAAGTGGTCGTCTAGTGACCGACGTCGTCGAAAATTGTACGGCACTGTATTTTGGTGACTAGAATGTGAGTTTCCAGCCACAATACTAACCAACTATTGAGTCACCTTTCCATCACCTTGCAAACGCTACTGATGAGGGAAATAGGACGGTAGCGGGACGGAAGACGACGGTCCTTCCCAAGTTTCTCATAGGTATGATAGTGGCTTCCCCAAGTGGTCTCTCGCCACTTTTTTTTTTTTTTTTTTTTTTTTTTTTTTTTTTTTTTTGGAAAAGTGGTGTCGACCCAAACACATATAAAGATCTCGAATAGGAAAACCTTACCTTACCAGATGCTACAGCATTTGGAGGTGGATTCCATTTTGACCTGGTGGAGAGTTTCGCGAAGATGAAATTGCATGGTCTAACTCCGCCATTATGATAAAGTGATTATAATTTTCAAGGTTTCCGGGACAAAAGGAGAACCTTTGAGATACCAACGGAGTCTTAACTGGAAGAAACTCAGATGAATAACTGTCTGAGCTGGGCGTTTGGGCGAAAACACTCCCAAATGTATTAGCCGTGCTAAACGTAGCAGCAACAACGCCTGCAGTTGTTTTTACACCGGTGATTAACATATAGGTGGATTTTTCGGCCACACGTCGTAACTTTTTTTGTAGTGTTTAACGCCCGCTTTTACTACTTGTGGCATCGCAGGCGATGACACTGGTGATACCTGCGATGAAGATGGAGCACCGTTTGGATGAGATGGCGGGGCAAACCGGAGAATTCGGAGAAAACCCGCCCCTGCGCCGCCTTTTCCACCACAAATCTCACATGCGGTTGCCTAACTTATCCCATACGACAGAGGAAGGCGTATGTTGATTAAATGAAGTTACAATCTTACTCCATGATACCTCTTTGCTATACTTAACAAATGTTCTAGATTTGACACGCAGATTCTTATATTGTATCAAGCTATCCAGAGTAGGGCGATACTGCAAATCCCTGAGAGCACTCCTGCGAGGACGAATGACATCTGTCTACTAAGGAACCGGGAATCGACGGAGTTAGGCGACCTCTCAGCAGCTGAAGGAATGGTCTCTCTAAGGTGGTCGAATAACAAATTCACAGAGTTGTGCTCAGCGTAGTTAAAACAGCCAAACGGGAGTAAAGATTCCAGTTGGCTTGATCTAAGCGTCATCTATGTAAACAGGTGGAACATATATTTTGTGCTCAGAGACTAAGGATTAGGTGATCACTGGAATGTAAATGAGAGATAATATTCCATTGTGTGTAAACTGTTAACTTCGGAGAACAAACTGATATATCCAAAGTGTGAAAAACTATTGAAGGCAGCAGAAAGAAGGTAGGCTCTCCAATATTCAGCAGCGCTAGGTTATGATTGACCAAGAAATAACCAATTAGCTTACCTCTCGCACAAGTCCGAGGTGAGTCCTAAATTGGGTGGTGGACATTCTCGTCACCTACCAGCGGAAAATGTGTTGGTAGCTGGGAAACTAGATGTTCTAAATCAGTGAGTGAGAGGCTAACAGATGGAGGCAGATGTATACTACAAATGGCGAATCTGATAGATGATAGATTAAACCTTACAGTGACTGACTGGATGACGGATTGTAAGGACACGGACTCAGCAAAAAAAATATCAAATCTAATGAGCATCATAGTGCGGCTATGTACAGGAACGCTCTATTCGGTGATACATCGACTGTACAGAAGAGTATTGCTTGGTGGTAACGATATCTTGTGGACGGAACTTTATCTCCTGTAAGCAGACGACCATAGATTCACTCAGGTTGAACAACCGATCTAGCTCTGGCCGGTGTGGTCTATATTGCGTATGTTCCACTATAGAATAGCCATGTTCTATATTATGGGAAGATTTGTATTCAAGACATTTCTTAATGAAGGAATCTGCTGGTTTGTTTAATTCTCCTGTTGGACTAACACACTTTTCAGAAGCGCGATCCTGCCGCATACGCACTGTCCGTCTAGCAGTGAGGTCAGAATCCTCCTGTTTCAACAATAATGTTTCGATTCGAGAACCTCGAAGCTATTACGGGTACTGGACAGCGAAGACGGTGGTCACCGATCTGTGCTGCTCCCCCACCCCCTCCCAAAAAGATTCCTAAGAAGAGTGGCGAGGATTTGTCCTTACCTTAGATGTTTTGAGAGCAAACTTTATATTTCTTTCAGGAAGTCAGTTCCGACATAACTGGTCTTAAAAGTTTTTGCTGGTGCAGAATACGCTAATATTATGCCGGTCTTATTGCCCGAGGTCGAAGTTTTGGTAACACTTTCTGGGATTCTCTTTACGTTGGCGGATTTGGTAGATATTGAATCACACACAGATGTAGATGTCGAAGATTTTGGCAGTGGTCTGGCTACGAGAATCTTTTCTGCGATGCTGGTTACGTTTACATCGCTGGTCTAAATGCGATTGTCTGAGCCGGTGCCTGTTTAGCTATAATTACTGGACTTCGGTTTGGCAGATGTGCATGAGCTTTCGGGCTTATGAGAAGCACTCTCTCTCTCTCTCTCTCTCTCTCTCTCTCTCTCTCTTACCCGTATCTTTTGGATAACTCTTTCCTCTGCAGAACGGGAGCATCCTCGTAAAATAGATGGATGTTCACCGCCGAAATTAACGCAAGAAAGATTTGATATGTAAGATCCATCATGCGTGATGTCCCCATAGATGGCACATCTAGGCTGAACAGTACAACATCCCCCTGTGTGCTCAAAGCGCTGACACTTGTAGCCTCAAAGTGGGTTTGGAATATAGGGCTTCATACCCTACCTTAATCCTTTGAGGGAGATCTATCAAATCAAAGGTCAGGAACAGGGTAGGGTAAGCACAAATTCTCCATTCATTTTGCGTTGAATCCTCCACTAAGATGTTACAGCGGGCGCAAGCTTCTGGAATCATTACCCTGACCGCCAATCCTGCTGCCGAGCCTAACTTACTCGGAGTTTGCGCTATGATGCCGTTGCGACTGCTTACTCACAGCAACACATTGTACAGTTTGCGTCTAAAGGGTTCCGAACGTGTTTGCATTTTCAAAGATGGCAGTAGTGTTAGTTATTTTGTGGCATTAATAACCATACCTCCTACGTTTTCAAAGTTAGGTTACCAGATATTACATAGAGCAGAGAAATAATTGCAATTAATGTCCTCGACTCCATGGAACAAGAGACAGAGATGGAAAGCATATATTCACTCGAGTTCTGCAAAATCCTGATTCTCTGAAACCAATAGACACTATTGCATTTTTTACTCTCGTAACATCGCACATAATGTTTGCTGTTCAGTTTCCACCATATATTACGCCACAAAGGAGAATACCATATTCACGAGGTCGCGAGTTCGAATCCGGCTTAGAGTGAGTTACATGGATAAATGTATCTTTTTTCGGGTCTTTCCCTTATGGTGAGAAGACGAATGTCGAGTAACTTTAAGCTCCATGAACACGAGATCAGTTCACCAATTTCATTAATCGTCTATAATGACCAACCAGGTTCAGGGACAACAAAATATATTTTAAAAAGAACAAGAAAAAAAGAGTATCTCATGCCAGGACCAGAATGTGTGTGCAAACGTTGAGGTGTAGTGCGTGAGAGATAGCATGTGATGTTTAATAAACAAGACAAATAATGGCAAAGTTTTGTATTGGAGGAAACTGACTCACAAACCTGGGCACACTACGCGCTCTTCTTTATTCATTATTCTCTTACAATCGAATTTTTCGAAAATGATGGAAATGTAGAAAACCAGCTAGAAAGAGTTCTCATCCAGGATTATGTGTGTGTCTACACACACACACGCACACACACACCTACAAGTTTATCACTACAGCACAGTGTGATGCATTGCATAACCAGATTTTTGACACTCCCTCCTCTTTTTTCGGGCGTAAAATCTTTAGCTTGCCTTCCCTCGGAAAGGAAGTAAAGCCGTCGGTCCCATGTCATAGGTTTATGGTACGTAGAAGAACCTCAAGTCTGATAAAAAGGCATCTGAGCAAAATTAAGCTGTCTTTCACAACCAGAATAGAGTGGGACGCTCAGAACCACAAAGAGTATCCATAAATAATACTCCATTTCTATTTACGTACTCCTTCAACATTCACGCAGTCGACTGGTGAATTCGCTTCCTAGCCCTCATTAAGATTTTCTCATGTCCAGATACGTTCCGCCAGATTCTGTTAAATCTCCTCGTTGGACAAACCGTTCAATGCACGGGCGGTGACAAATCCGCGCGAGGAGTTCAAGGTCTTGTGCATCCCGACCGAAACCGGGTAGCTACCTAATACATTGGTTCTCAAAATGTTGCTATATTGGATACTCAAAGTGCCTCTACCACTAGTAATCCATTTCGTGCTCTAATGCAAAAGTGAAACGGATCAGCAATGTTATCTAAAACCTTTTCGATAGCAAAAGGGCTAACAGCGTAAAGTTTCGTCCTTCTTCTACAAGGTAGAGAGGATCATTATGCCCCACTACATATTTTAGGGTTGTTTCTATCATGAAGAAGACGAATAAATTCATAATCCCAGTGCTCCCCACCCATCACGAAGTCCTACAAGAGGCCATCCCGCTGGGGTGACAGGGCTACAACGGGGATATAGCGAGCTCGCCCTTTAGTTCAGTATACAACCAAGTCTTGGCCGATTGACTAGGGGTGGGTCATAGTGCCTAGCCTTCCGTTTATGTGAAGCAGAAAACAAAGCGGTGTATTAGATTGTGCACCCTCCTTGATCACTGAAAAGACAGAAGGCCCAGGCTCAGATACTCAAACCTCAACCAACAGGAAGATCCATTTCCTCCGACACGGGTTTCCACGCATGGCCGACAAGTAGATGGGTGTTTCTGAGACTCCTTTATCACTTTGAAGAATCCCCCACCGAAGAAGTCTGGTTTGGCTCTGGACCTCGCGTGTGCGTGCGCCAAACCCTTACCGGAGTAGGCCCTCTGGAGGGATGATGTGCCTAAAAATGTATTCTTTAAGATTTTATAACACTAACAACAGCGTCTTAAATGTGTATTACGCATTTATTCCAATGGGCCGTAATGATAAAACCACTTTTTGTGAAAACGTACAAGTTAAAGTTAAACCCCAAGGCCGGAATCTATGCACAGGTAAATGCAGTGTTAAGGTGAACGTTCAAATTAAAAGAATTCAACCCAACTTCCTACATATATTTAATAACGTGCATCATAATTAGAAAAAATACAGAAATATTAACACAAAACTTGTGCTTGCCACAAATAGAAGAAGAAGAAGAAGAAACGTATAAGCCACTTCAGACCGGTCAGAATAATTTATAATAATTTTATATCAGGGCGGTTAATAAATTTTGCCAAGTTAAAGCCGAAAATATCACAAGTGTAGTAACTTTTGACAAGCCGAAAGCATGCTCCACAATGATATGGAACGGCGCAAGTGGCCTGGTAGAAACTGTCCCTCCTGGCGCTGTGTAAGGCGACCCCGATGAAAGGTAAACTCCCAACTGATGACCACTCGAAGCCGGACGGTTATCCAAGCTCTCCCACTCCCTCCATTAGGGAAATTTGTGACGTGTCTAGACATGCGCAGAGAAGTCTGGATCCGCTGGCTAGCCTTCGCGCAGGTTGACATATGTAGGAGCTTGTAGCGGAGTGTCGCCCTTGGTGGTGTAATTGTTACCATGCTGACTTCATATACCCAAGGTCGCGGGTTCAAACCTGGCGGAGTATGATGGATTTTTTTCGGGCGTAAAAACCCTTAGCATGGCTTCCTTCGGAAGGGAAGTAAATCTGTGGGTCCCGTGTCGTAGATTTACGTCACGTAAAAGAACTTCTAGCCTGATAAAGAGGCCTCTGAGCAAAATTAAGTGGTACTTCACGACCACTATAGACTGGGACGCTGAGAACCACAGCAGAAAAGAGCGTCCATAAATAAAACGCTATTTCATTTCATTCCATTTTTGTAGCGGAGTAATGATGAATCAATTAGTGACGGAAAATTCATGATGCAACAGAGACGTTACAACCCCCACCCCATAGAGTAGAGAAGGGAAGAGGAGACACAGCGTAGCAAAACTTTCCACAATGATGCAAAGATGAATCCATGATAACAGCAAAACTGTTGAATCGAAGAAGTCCATGTTAAACAACTGTAGAAGCACCGGACACGTCAGCTTCGTCGACAATCTCCTTCGGTGTTGGGGCGGGGGGGGGGGGGGGAGCTGGCAGCATGCAAAATAAAAGACATAGCCACTAGCGCCCTGACACGCAAATATATGTATAAATCACAATTAAATTGCCGCCAGTATACAACGGATACCAAATGACTGGCAAATGCAATATAACTTTAATTTGGCAAAATGATTAGCTAATTGAAATGCAAATTTAATAGAAATTTTGGGATGCAAGAAAAATGCAATCAAGCTTGTGTTGGTGAAGCCATTTAACAGATTAACCATGCAAAAGCAAGCATAATATAACAATTAATCATACAACAACTAGCAGAAAGAGAATAAATGTACCATGAAAAATAGAGCTCTATAAAACCAACAGGAAAAGAAGAGCAAATATATGTATAGTATATTTTAGATTTCATCTTATTTTCTCATGTTTTCCCCCCATACCTTACGATTCCCCCTTACCTTCCTGGATCCCGGAATCAAAGAGAAAAAAATCACACACACACAAACACACATCCATACCAAAAGAAAAGGATAAATGTAAAATCCCAAGGCGGGAAAAAGAGCAGATGAAAAGAGCTAAAGGAAGATAAAGGGAGAACAGACATTAACGTTCGCAACCCCCCCACATAAAATTTTAGTGCCCTTTTGTACGGTAGGACCCTACGAAAAACATTAACGCAATTGGTGTACGCACAAAAAATGTCCCGGTTGCGAAACTTACCGCCGAGATCTAATCTTTCAAAGAGGTTGTCTTGAGTTGCGAAGCATGAGCTGAAGTAGTTTTACCGGAAATTCGGTCCTCGAGGCGAAAAGAAATATCATCCAAGGCCCGACAAATCTAGACGCTAATTTAGCGTACAAATTTTTAACCGTGCTACTCAATGGGTGAACGCAAATAAACAATGTTGCCCGCCACAAATTTCGAAGGCACACGGTCCCTAATATATTGTTTAGTTCTCTGTGCGTGATCTGCACTGAATTTTGCGAAAGCAGTGTGCTATAATTGACATAATTGTTTTGCGTTACCATCCTCCGGAAACAGTTGAAGTAATTGTCATAAATTTGCAAGAGATCATAAAGGCCGAAATTTAAATGAAAGCGACAATGGGGTGTAGTTTGTAAGCCTCGTGTATAGCCGTATTAAATGCTTATTGGAAAAAAATATAAAGAAGAATCCCAAAGACCCGAAATGAATGACTATTAAAGTATGTTTGAGAATAACCCTTTCAGCTAAGGATGGCTTGGGGGATAATACGATGAAGTATGAGTAAAATGGATACCCACAGAAAATAGAAAATCCCAAAATTGGTGCGCGCGAAAATGAGAAGCATTATCAAAAACCAAAGCCCGAGCAAAACCCATTGAAGCAAAAGTATCTTGCAAAGTATTTGTGCAATTAAATGCTGTGGGAGCAGGAATTGCTTGGAACCAAGTAAATTTTGTAAAATAATCTACAAGGACTAAAACAAAGGTATTTCCAAGCGGGAACCGTGACAAAGGACCCAGCAAATAAATAAATAAAAAAACGAGTTGCATAGGATATAAGGCTATGGAAGAACTTAGAATTCATAACTTTGTATTTTGCACAGATTTAGATGCAGTGCAAACTATGCAGTGACACTCAAAATTGACAATATAAGATAACATATCTTTCCAGCAAAAGTATTGCCAAAATTTTGCCTGTGTTTTACGACCAGCTAAATGTGCGCCTAATGGCGAAGAGTGAACATATTGCAAAACAAAAGGGACTACAGTTTTCGGCAAAATTATGCGTCGTGGAAATCTTGTTGATGCCTGTGAACACAATAAATGTTTATAAAATAATTATTTGGGAACTGGAGCGCCGGAATGGGCCTGCCGCCATAAAGGACCCATATCTGATCTTTACATTGATGGTCAGATAAGGGTGAAACGGCTAAAGGAAGAACATTTGGAAAAAGTTTAAGGGGTGCAGAGCTAAGCAGATTAACCGAAGCCTTTGGTAAATTGTCTTCAAACATTCGCGAGGGGACGTCGGCGATACAATTATCTGAACTTTTAATATGGCAAACTGTAAATTAAATGCGCCAAATGTTAACGCCCAACGAGCCAATGTTGCCATTTTACGTGTATGAGAGAGAACTCAGGAAATTTATTGATTGTCATACTCCAAAACAAAATGTATGTTCAATAAACTGCCGAAACTTGTCCACCGCGGTAAGAGCCGCTAATGCCTCTAACTCGTACACAGAAAGTTTGCATTCGACCTGAGATAAGGCACGTGATGCATAAGCAATGGGTAAACGGCCCTCCGGAAATTGTTGCAAAAAGTGAATTTTGAAGCATTGGTCTGTAAAATGAATTCCTTATGAAAATCCGGCATGGCCAGAACTTTGATTCATAACGACCGTCTTTAAAGCGTCCAAAGCTTTTTGCTGTAGAGAGCCCCAAACAAAGGGCGCATTTTTACATTTCAATGCAAATATTTGTTCAAGAATACCAGAGAAGTGGGGTTCAAATTTATTTAAAAAAAATTCCATGCCCAAAACTGATGCTAATTGCTTTCTGTTCCGAGGGACAGGAAATTTAAGAACAGCCAAGGTTCTATCCGGGTCAATCGAAACACCTCGGGGTGAAATTTAGTGCCGAAAAAGAAATCTGGGAAACCGCAGATTTAACCTTATGTGGACTTGTAAGCCATACCTTGCTTAAGGCTTGAAAAGTAAGCTGAGGATACCAAAGATGTGAATGCCAAACCGATTAAAAAATAACCAAATCATCTAAATAATTATAAACATGAATTTATATGGTCCCTAAATTCATGAAAATTCGGGTCAAAATTTGAGAGCCTTTCGAAAGTCCAAAGGGGACACGAGTATAAGTAAATAACCCCCATGGCAATAGCAAAATTGTAAAAAACATTGTGTGACGGAAGTAGTGAGCCGCGCCATATAAATCTGGAATAGGAGTCTATCTTGCTGATTTTTCTGTAATATACTACTAGGCGACTACTGCCATTTGGGTTAGGTACCAAGAAGCATGGGCTTGAATAAGGATTTTCTGAAGAGACAATAATTCCCGCTTGCAGCATTTTATCAATCTTGTCACGTAATGAATCCATTTTCGGAGGAGTGACTTTAAATGCGCATGGGGGGGGGGATCGAACAGGGGTAGTATCCAGTAAGTGAATGTCATATTGAAAAAAATTAGGGAGTGTCCCCAGTTCCTCTGTAAATAACTGATCAAAATCCTTTAACACTCCCCGTAGTTGGCCCTGCCGGTCCAATGAAAGATGCGCAAAAGAGGCGTCCAGAGCAAACGGCAATTTGCAATCACTATTGGGAAAAACAGCCGGTAACAAGCAACCCAAAGCAAAATAAATAAAATAGAATAAATAAATAAAAAATAGTAGACGAAGGTGCAAATGGAAGGGTTAAGGTAAAATTTGAAAAACTCAAGTCGCAAACCTGTTTTTGTGAAAAATGGCATACCTAAAATTGCCTTACATGGAAGTTGGGAAATAAGGAAAATGGAAAATTAGACGAAAACCGCCCATTTTGACATGCAAAGTTAACTTGCCTAACAAGAGAAGATTTAATCCGGATACTATAACACATTCAGTTCTACATCGTGCTGCACTTAACCCCGAAGTTTAGTTTCCCAAGTATGACAAACCTGCCGGTTACTAGCTTAATAGACGATCCTGAATCCAAAAGAAATTCCACTTGATTGCCAAAAATATATCCTTCCAAAACTGATTAAGGGATAAAAGGACGACCCAAAATTCCTGGAGAAACTGCTACTGTGCATTGACATTTATTACGTTCTAGTCATCTTGGAGATGCTTCCACACGTGACATATTGAAACGACAAAAGACTCTATGAAACGAATGGCTAACCCGTCCACAAAAGGAACTATGCCTATTTTGAATCATTGCTAAAGAAGTCTCTAATAACGAACTCTGCGTGGAATTTGGAAAAATCAAGGTCGGAGTTTGTTAAAGCGTATTAGTTTTAATAGGAACTGAAGTTTCCGGTAATTGCTGAAGCCATATGGCCATAGAATCTAAATCCATATTGGATTTGCATAGGAGAAAAGCTCAATTGAGGTCGAAGCGAAAAATGCAACCCAGAAGAAAGTAATGTACAAATTTGCTCCCCATTGTCCTCGACCATGAAAATATTTGTATGCTGTTTTACACTAGTAATAAAGTCCGTAAAGAGTTCTGCACCATGCTGAGAACGATGATGATGATGATGATGATGATGATGATGATGATGATGATGACGATGATGACAATGACGATGACGATGACGACGACGATGACGACGACGATAAGTAAAATACTGCAGTAAAGCACGGGACAGAAAATATAACTTAAAAATTTTGGCCTGAATACTTGCAAAGTTAAGCTCTCTTGCAAGGCGTTGCTAATTAAACGAGTTAATGAACCCTCAACAATATTAAATAATAATCGATAGCAATGTTCTGCGTCAAACGGGCTCAAGGTCAAAACCCCGTGTAAGCGAATAAAAAACTGCAAAAATACATACGCTTGATCAAAATTATTAAGCATAAAACTACTCCCCGTTAAATTTTTGCAGCGGATGTGCAATGTGTAAATAATCATATTTAATTCAATATAATTTAAATTTTTAGCTTCATCTTGTGATTCAGAAACTGGCATATCCGGAATATAAGTGCTTTATATAAAATGTCGGAGGTTAATAACGATTGAATTTTGGTTAAATACGACAAAATATCGTCTTTTATAGTTACTACAAATTTAGATGACTGCAAAAGCTGAAGGCGCTCATAGTGTTACTCTAATCTCTCCTTAATGCGGCGAATTACAGCGGACGTAATTTGTGTAGAACAGTCTATGAGCATTTTGGACAATTCATTGAATGAAAATTTAGTCTCTGCCAAATAAATATTAACAAAGGTTTACATAAATTACCCCAAATAGAATGTAAAAGAAGACAAAAGGAAGGTTCACCGTGCACATATTAAAGGTGCTATAAAGCCTGCGTTGTTGTTTTTTTTTCTTTCTTTCTTTTCACTCACGAAGAACGAGTTGTCTCCTCTGCCCCACGCTCGATATCAATGCCTTCGCGATACCAAAGACAAATAAGTTAGTACATTAAACCGACCTATTCTCTTATACAAATTCCGTTACCCTCCGTCTATACGGTCTGCTATTCTTCTTTACGCTCTGCTACCATACTTGTTTCACTGGGCCCTAATGATAAAAGTATTTTTTGTACACGTTAAAGAGGAAACCTAAGGTCGGAATCCATAGACAGGTAAAGGCTACTTTTAAATTAAAAGAATTCAACCTAACTTCACCCACTTATTTAAAAACGTGCACGTGATTAAATAAAATATGTAAATATTGACACAAGACTCGTGCTCCCCAAAAAACAAAAAAAACTGTAAGGCCCCTTCAGACCAGTCAGAACAATTTAATAATGATTTGGGAGCGAGAAGGTTAATAAATTTTGCCAAGTTAAAGCCGAAAATATCACAAGGTTTAGCATAGTAGGTTTTGGCAAACCGAAAGCTCGCTCCATAATGGTCTGAGGGGGCGTAAGTGGCCTAGCAGAAATTGTGCCCTACTGATATTGTATAAGGCGACCCCGATAAAAGACAAGATCCCAACTGATGGCCGCTCGAGCCGGGTTGCGAATTTCACATATGTCATGCAGAATCGCAACCGCGGGAGGAGTCAAGGAAGCGTCAACCGCAACCTCCAATAGCAGACGCGTAATGAAAACAGAAAGAAGATACGGCAATACAAATATATGGTGGAGTAGATATATTTAATGCAACATGTAATAATCACTGACGAACCCTTTAAAAATATACAATTAGAAAGAAAGGTGTACATATATTTTCAATTTAAAAGTTAATAATGTACTTATAACGTAATTATAATATGTATAATGTAGGTATATACATACAGTATTAAGTCCTCATGTAAAGTTTACGTCAGTGTCTAAGTGATCAGCTATTTACCTATTGCGTCGAATTGCAAGGAAAATACTCAAATACACATTATGTAGTTACGTTTAGCCTAGGCCTAGAAAAGAAAAACTGAACATGAGTTAAATTATTATTTACGACCGTAGGCCTCGCAAAAAACGTCAATTATTTGCCGTGTTTACGGAGTTAAAACTTTTATTCCAAAATACACTACACGTTCACATTTGTCATTTAGAAATAAATATGTATTTGTATTATTCCTTAAATTCATATTTTTGTATATAGTTAGGTACTCATATTAATACGTTTATAGACTGTCAGCTTTCTGCAGCGTTGAATTGCAAAGTAAAGCTTCGTTATCTCTTCCAATGTAAAGGAATGTGTGTATTTTCAACTTAAAATCTAAAAATAGATATTATGGTACTTATAACATAATTAAAATATGTATAATGTGGGTAAACACCTATAGCATTAAAAGTTTAAGTAAGTGAGTAAGAGATCAGTCACTTACTGCGTCAAATTGCAAAGCAAATATGTGTCTTCAAGGAGAAATTGAACGTCAGTGCCACTCTATTACTAACGGCCATAGACCTCGTAACGACCGTCAATTTTTTACCGTGATGGTGGAGCTAGAATGTTTAATGCATAATGTATTGCACGCTCACATTTTTCATTTAGAAATATATATATAATAGATTTATATAATTCATTTAATTTATATTTTACATACATTCGAATATTAATAAGTTTATAAATTATCACCTTTCTGCAGGCTTGCATTGCGAAGTAAAATACCGCTTCATTAGCCCATCCAAATATTGTCAAACTATTTGAAAGCTAATCCAAAGTAACCATTATTCCAGCTTTTTTAAACAAGAAAATAAATCTCAAATACCGCATGATTCAATTATTGAACAAGAAAATAGCAATAAGGTGTCTGGGAATCCATATTGTTGCGTCTGGGGTGAGGCCGTTAACCTTTGAAAACTGAAGTCTTTTTTTATAATACTCCAGTATTTTATCTCACCAAGACGTAATAGAAGAGCACTTAAAATAAATTCAAATTCCTAATGGAAGTGATCAGTTCTAACGTAAGTGATATCTTTAATTTAGTTTTCACGCGACATTCGTTTTTGCGTTCATAATCGAGCATTTCGAAACATCTCCCATATCAAGGGTAGTTTGGTGTGAGGGCATTTGTCTGAAAATCTTTGTGTTGCATCCTTGCAAGATACGCAGCTTAAATGCCAAGTTTGGTGTTCAACCGACTTTTCATTTTTGAGTTATGCTGCACATGCGCGCGCATACACAGGCCTTCTTCTAATAAGGCTTTCTTTTTTTACTATTTCTACACGTACTATGTACATAGTGTATAGAGAAGGTATTGTATTCCACCCAAAAATTGATACCGAGATTCCAACGGAAATACATGTTTTGAGTCCCCCTGAATTCATAAAAAGCATTTTTGGAAAAAGGTCCATGTGTGTGTCATTGGACAGCTAAGCTCAACAACGAAAACACCGTTAAATACCAAACTTGGTATTTAAGTTTGGTATCTTCTAAGGATGCGACACGAAGGTTTTCAAGAAAATACCCCCACCCTAAACTACCCTTTACATGGAAAAACTTTCGAAAATTTTTATTTTCTCAAAAATGGCTCTTAACGATTTTGATTAAAATAACTTATATTTAAGATATCTACATGCCAAATAAAATGTAAAGTATTGCATTTTCTGGGAATAGCCCCTGTGTTGTTTGCTCCGGCTCTGCTGACGTTACCGAGGTCAAAACATGACCACCGAAAGTTGTAAACGGTGTCGCTCGAAAATGGTTGAGGGGAAAACAAAGTGCCGTGATTGTGACAGTTTTCATCTAAGTTGTGCCAAATTAAGTAATGTGCAAATACTAGCAGAAAATGTAGTGAAACGTGAAAATGGTAAAGTTCCAACTACGGTGACACTGACTATAGTGGATTTAACTGAAGATAAGATCAATCTGTGTAACGCTTTGTCAGCTTTGGCTGATAATAGTAATAAAATTGACACAAGAATAATAAAATATATTCTGATTCAGAAGAATGAAATGATTAATGAACTGCGAGGAAAAATTGTAATTTTGACTAAACAAGTTCAACTTCTATCAGCACGTGTGGTGGATCAAAGTGAATGGCTTGTAAATATCGAACAAGTACGAGCTGAACCTGAACAATTTTGAACACTGCGACAGCATACCAAATGTGGAAACATCGAGTAAAGTGTCTAGTGATAGTGAAAAAGTGCAGCAGACTATCCCAACAGTGAGCGACGTAAATGATTGCGCAACTTCACAACAAATTCATGATAAAATTGAACCAATATGGACTGAAGTAGTGAAGAAAAAAAGAAATAAAGCAGACTCAAAACCTGTATTATGCGTTGCTAATCCTATTAATAAACTAAGAGTGGTTCCAAAATAGCCAAGGAAGAAGGCTGTGTTTGTAAGTAGGTTAGCCCCCGATGTTACTGAAGCAGAGTTACTTGATTACTTAAAAGGTTATAAATTAAAATCGGCAAAAGTAACAAAATTGAAAACTAAATACGATACCTATGCATCCTTTCACACTGAAATTGACGAAGAAAATGTTAATGAGCGTTCAATGAGCTGTTTTGAACTGTAGGTGCATTTGTTAGCGAATTTTTGGGTAGACTTGGGCAGGAGCACATTTTAGGTTTTAAAACACCGTAAAATTCGTCCAAATCACTCATTTCTCATAGAAAGGAAGATATTTTAAAATTGAATATTTTTAGCTTCAACATTCAATCATTGAGAAATAAACTTAATGAACTTGACGCATTTCTATCCACGGCCAGTTATAACGTATTTTTAATCAATGAACATTAGTTATGTGAAAATGAAATGCAGCTGTATAATCTTAACAATACTTTGTTGCAAGCTATTTTTGCAGGGAACGCATCTTACATGGTGGTGTTTGTGTTTTTAACCAATGGTCTAAAGGGACATTCAGTGAGTAAGATTAGTGACCAATCAGTGGAACTTCATGCGGAGTTTGCGGCAGTCAAATTGGAAGAAATAAACTCTGCAATAGATTCATGCTACCGCTCACCCAATGGAGATTTTAATATTTTTATTGAAATACTAGTTTAAGTATTGGAAATTCTTTTAGTTAATATGAAAACGAAGGTAATTCTTGGTGGAGATTTTAATATTGATGTAAATATACGTTGTTGCTTTGTTAACCAACTAAGTAATATTTTAACGCAATATGGTATATTAATTGTAAGCAGTGCTCCTACACGAAATGACGCATGTTTAGATAATATTTTTACAAATTTGCACACTTCAGAATTTACTTGTAGTATATTTGATCCTGTACTTTCTGATTATATAGGAATTAGTCTTGAAGTAAAATTTTCAAAATAAATTGAAAACCAACTATTTCAGGAGAGATTAGTTTAATATCTTGGAGCGCAATAAAAAAAATCTTAAATTGTTTGAGTACCATGGATTAGAGTTTCTATTTGTGTCACAATGAGGTGTGTTTAATTTTAATGCTATGTTTGATATTTTATTATATTTTTATGACTTATGTTTTAAAACTATCAAGGTTCGTCAGCAGTCAAATAACTCAATTTCCAATGCTTGGTTCACGACTGCTCTTAAGTTAATGCGTGAGCATGTGGTAATGTAGCATAAAATAAATAACATTTATAAAACTGAAAGCAGTAGACAAATGTATTTAACTCATAGGGAAGTATACAAAACAAAGTTTTCTACAACAAAACAGTAATGTATAATGAGTTTTTAATAAACAACTCTGTCAATAAATGTAAGAAAACAACAAAAAAACATGGGACATAATTAATAATACGGCAGGGGGGAATATTAATAAATCCGAACGTAAGATAAAAACAGAGCAACTTAATACCTACTTTGTTCAGTCTGTTTCTGAAATAATAAAAAATACAAAAAGTACCGATAAGTCTGCTATTGACTTTTTAAATAATATGACACATCACTCTGAAAGTTTTACTTGGAAGGAAGTGTCGCATGAAGGAGTTTACAACAACAAAAAAAAATGAAATTTAATAACTCAAGGAGTCAGGATTATTACGGTTTTTGTAACTATCTACTCTATTATTTATTAAAACTAATTCTTTCTTATTTATTGGATCCCTTGGTAGTTATTGTTAACCAATGCTTTAACCAAGGTAAGTATCCTGGCCCCTTGAAAATATCTAAAGTTATTCCTCTTCACAAAAAGGGAAACAGATAAGTATTCTCTAAATATAGGACGGTATCCTTGGTGCCAGTTATATCTAAAGTTATTGAAACTGCAATTTTAGAACAGTTAGTTTCATATTTTGAAATTAACAGAATATTAAGTAATGAGTAATACGGTTTTAGGCCCAACAGATCTACTATTTTGGGTACTGAATACCTTATAAATGAAGTACTTTATTCTTTTGAAAACAAGCAGAATGTAGCAGCCTGTTTATGTGATCTTAGTAAAGCTTTTGACTGTTTACCCCACGATCTGCTGCTAAAACAAAATAGGATATTATAGAATAAAAAATAAAGAACCGTCCCTAATTCGATCATACCTTAGCAATAGAAAGCAATCTCACTCACTTAATGACCACATGTCTACTTTTCGACATGTAACAACGGGCGTGCCTCAAGGATCTATTCTGAGTCCTTTTCTTTTCATTGTTGCTGTTAGTGACTTGACTGCTACTCCAGGTAAAGTGATTTTTATGCAGATGACACCACTGTGCTAAATATTATTTTTGCAAATACTTTTGATTGGTCCAATACTTTACATCAATTTTCTGATTGGTTTGACGCAAACGGCTTGCACATGAATAAAGAAAAAACACAAAATATGTCATTTAGTTTAAAAGATAAACAAAGTACACTGCAAAAAGTTAAACTTCTTGGAATGTGGTTGGACAACAGGCTTTCCTGGAAATCCCACACAATGGAAACTTGCAAAAACTTGTCAAAAGTTGTATTTATCTTAAGAAGACATAGGATGTGTGTTTCCATTAGTACTTTATTGACTGTTTATTATAGTTTATTTCATTGTCATTTAAACTATGGCATTTTGCTCTGGGGTAGCAGTGGGTAGACCAATCAAGTATTTGTGCTCCAGAAGAAGGCTCTGAGAATACTAAAAAATTGTAATTCTCGCCAACATTGTGCACCTATTTTTAAAGAATTAGGAATTTTAACGGTAGCATCTTTGTATGTGTTTGCATGCTTGAATTTTGTTCATCTCCAAAAGACAGATGAGTTACTTTTTTCTGATATACATAACTATTATACAAGGTGTAGAAATAACATGGTACCTCCTAAATTTCGGTTACAGAAATCTCTTAATTCTCATCTTTATGTTGGAGTGAAATTGTATAATAAACTACCTTTAAATATAAGACAAATTGCCAATGCAAATTCTTTTAAAATTAGTGTAAAAACAGGATTAAGGAACTTAATTTTTACAACACACAAGAATATTTAAATACAGATGCATTTTAAAGACTAACTGACGAAACCTATAGCATTGTATGTATGCCAAGTGGTGAAATAAATTATCATTATGATTAAACACCTCTTTATTCTGGGTGATTTTTATTGCATTTTGCATAACTGGTAAACCGTACAAGATAGACAGAAACTTACTACACAAAAAATGTAGATCACGATAAACCACACAATATGTCATATACATTTTTTTCTTGGAGTTGAGATATTCCTTGTTATGGGTTTCAGCTTTAAAAAAACATAATTTTCTCATACAGGAATTTGTGAACTCCTGTCCATACAAACAAAGTAACTACAGTCACATAGCAACCAGCTTTTTATATCACTTTAACCTATGGCACTCTCTTACTTCGCTTCTACGTACAAGGAAGCAAGTAATAAGACTATTTCTGCTAATTTTTTTCTCGATTAGTATGAAGTAAATAGAAGCACATAAGCTTTCTAAAAATAATTTGTTGCAGAGATGTAAAGAAAGTCATGTGAATGGAACACATAAGATTTTTAAATACAGGGACCCTAAAACAGCTGTACTTCAGCTGAAATGTGGTGTAGAATTTTTGGCAGGAATACTGTACCTTCTCTGCTTACTATGTACACTGTAATACGTGTATACAAAATAATAAGTGCATTTAAGAATCAGTAAAAGTAATAACTAGGTAGTACTTCCTTTTAATTAAAATTAGCTAACCTTCACTAAATGATGATGATGATGATGATGATAATGGTGTTTAAGGGCGCTCAACTGCCGAGGTCATAAGCGCCCTTACGATTAAAACTTGGCAATAGGCAGTAAGAAAATACCAAAAAAGGAAAAAGAACACAAGTAAAAGAGCTAACACAGTTGAAAAGTAAGTAACAGAACGGTCCAGCCCTCTAAACAGAGCTGGATTAAAACTCCATCTAAAATCAACACATTAAAATTAAAAGTGTTTAAAAAGAACTGCTATCACACTAAAACGTCAAGGTAAAAGAAAGTTTTGCTAAAAATTTAAAAACCCTGTCCACTGCTCTTGGGTCATCTGCCAGGACCTCAGCAAGAGAGGCCGGCATGCCCATACATGACCGAATGTGTGCCAGGTGACCACACTCCAGCAACACATGACGAACTGTCTGTGCCTCCCCACAGAGCGCACAGACAGGAGCAGGTTCACGTTTAAAAAGGTAACTGTGAGTAAAAATACAGTGGCCAATTCTTAGCCGAGCTAGTACTACCTCCTCCCGGCGGAATAAACGAGAGGAGGTTACCCAGTTGACAGGGAGGTCCTTCACCTCTCGCAGCTTATTACCATGGAGAGCCGACCACTCCGCATGCCAAGTCGAAAAAACGGCTCTCCGTACAGCCACTCTAAAATCTTCTGCTGTTGAATGGGTAATCGTAACACTGGGCGCTGTGACTGCCGATTTCGCTGCCAAATCCGCCGTGTCATTCCCTGGCAAGCCAACGTGTCCAGGAATCCATGCGCACTCCACATTAAAACCAGAAGCGTGCAAAATGCGGAGAACGTCCTGGATGCGCTGCACCAAAGGATGGTAATTGTACAGCTCACGAATGCTCTGAAGGGCACTAAGGGAATCACTAAGAATAAGGCAGTCACCTAATTTTCGACGTCGAATATACAGAAGGGCTTGATAAATAGCATATAGCTCGGCAGAATATATAGATGTGCAACTAGGCAAACCGTAAGTAGAAGTTGTGGTGCCAGTTACAAAGGCACATCCAACACCGTCGGGGCTCTTACTACCATCGGTGTAAATACAAATACGGCCACTGTATTTGGATAAAAATTCTAAAAAGCATCGACGAATACTATCAAGAGGCGTAACAGATTTCCCGTAGAGCGTCATCCCGAGATCGACATGGGAGGTAGCGCGTAACCAAGGGGGGTGTATACTCTCTCCCTTGGGTAACAGCCGAGGAATGTCAACATGGTGCTGGCGTAGAAGCTCACGGAAACGAAAACCTGCTGGCCTGGGGCTCAGAGAGCGGAGGCAGTATCGCTCGTGCAGCTCAGGGGAGAAAAAAGCGTGATAAGTTGGATGCCCTGGCATACACTTCAGCCCACAGCCATAATTAGCAAGCAGGACATCACGCCGACAACGCAGAGGAGGTTCTCCCGATTCGGCGTAGAGGCTAACAACTGGGCTCGTTGGAAAAGCTCCAACGGCCACACGGATGCCCTGGTTATGGACTGTGTCTAACCTTCTGAGCACTGAAGGTCGAGCTGAAGAATACACAATGCTGCCATAGTCCAACTTCGAACGAATCACAGCACGATAAAGACGGAGCAATGCCGTCCGATCCGCACCCCAAGACTTGCCACTTAGTATCCGTAAAAGATTTAGAGAACGGTCACATCGTGCTCTAAGCTGTGCTATTTGTGGTGCCCAACAAAGTTTCCGATCGAAGATCAAACCAAGGAATCTCGCCTCGTCTGCGAAAGGAAGTAAATATGGCCCGAGTCGAAGAGACGGCGGCATTTGCCACTTACGGCGCCAGAAGTTAACGCAGACTGTCTTCTCAGCGGAGAAACGAAAACCGTGTTTCGAGCTCCATGCATAGAGATTGTCCAAACACCGCTGGAGACGGCGTTCCAAAAACGGTGTACGCTGAGAAGTACAGAAGATGGCAAAGTCGTCCACAAATAAACAGGAAGAGACACCTTGAGGCACACATAGTGATATGGAATTTATCGCAATAGCAAATAGAGTCACGCTGAGTACCGAGCCCTGCGGCACTCCGTTCTCTTGAATAAAATGGTTAGATAAAACCGAACCCACCCTCACTCGAAAAACGCGGTCCCGCATAAACTCCTGAATGACCAACGGTAGGCGTCCACGTATGTTCCAGTTGTGCAGAGAACGCAATATTCCCGCCCGCCAACACGTGTCGTAGGCCTTCTCGAGGTCAAAAAATATCCCAACTGTGGGGCTGTTCTTAAGAAACCCGTCCATAATCTGAGTTGACAGAGAGACAAGGTGGTCAGCAGTTGAACGTCGTCGTCGAAAGCCACACTGGATGTTCGTCAGAAGATTGTGGGATTCCAGCCACCACACCAACCGTCCATTGATCATGCGTTCCATCACCTTGCACACGCAACTGGTGAGGGAAATAGGACGGTAACTGGAAGGAAGATGGCGGTCCTTTCCAGGTTTAAGAATGGGTATGATGGTGGCCTCCCGCCACTTGTCTGGAAAAATGCCATCAACCCAGACACGATTATAGACCTCGAGTAGGAAATCTTTGCCATCAGGAGAGAGATGTTGCAACATTTGGACGTGGATACCATCTGGACCTGGTGCTGAGTGTCGTGAAGAGGAGAGTGCATTGTCTAGCTCTGCCAGGGTGAAAAGGCGATTATAATCCTCAAGGTTGCCAGAAAGAAACGAGAATTCTTGAGATTCCACCTGGTTCTTAACTGTAAGAAACTCAGGGGAATAGTTGCTTGAGCTAGACACCTGAGCGAAAGCACTGCCTAAAGTATTCGCCACGTCAAATGTATCAACAACAGCTCCGGTAGGTGTTTTGAGACCGGCGATGGGCATATGGTTCGGTTTCCCAGCCACACGTCTTAACTTATCCCATACGACAGAGGAAGGTGTATGTCGATTAAAGGAACCCACGAATTTATTCCATGACATCTTTTTGCTATCCTTAATAACCCGCCTAGAATGTGCACGCATCCGTTTATAGTGTATCAGGTTATCCAGTGTGGGATAACGCTGGAAAACCCGTAGAGCTCGTCTGCGAGCGCGAATAGCATCCCGACAGTCAGCGGTCCACCAAGGTACCGGAAATCGACGGCTGTAGCCAGTCGAACGCGGAATGGATTGCTCAGCAGCAGAAAGAATGGTCTCTGTAAGATGTTCGACCAAGTGGTTCACAGAGTCGTGCTCTTCGTAGCTAAATTCAGCCAAGTGGGAGTACAGTTCCCAGCTGGCGTGGTCTAGGCGCCAACTAGGTAAACGGGTGGAACATACAACGGGTGTCAAGACACTAATACGACAAGGAAAGTGGTCACTAGAATGCAAATCCGAGATGATATTCCAGCATAAGGTGACTGCCAGCTGAGGGGAACAAATTGCAATGTCAATGTGTGAAAAACTATGAAATGCGTCAGATAGAAAGGTGGGCTCTCCGGTGTTCAAGAGAGCAAGATTCTGACTATCCAAGAAGTCTTTAAGTAGCGTACCTCTCGCACAAGCCCGAGGAGAGCCCCAAAGAGGGTGATGGGCATTCACGTCGCCTACCAATAAAAAGGGTGGTGGCAACTGCGAAATGAGGTGTTCTAAGTCGCTGTGCGAGAGGTCCGCAGATGGAGGCAAATAGATACTGCAAATGGTGAATGAAGCGGAGGGTAGCTTAATGCTGACAGCAACGGACTGGATTGCAGATTGTATGGGTACGGAGTTGGCAAAAATATCATCTCGAATAAGCATCATAGTGCCCCCATGTGCCGGGACACCGTCCTCCGGGAATAAATCACATCGTACGGAGGAGTACTGCCTGATGGTAACGGTGTCCTGTGGACGGAGCTTCGTCTCTTGTAAACATACAGCCAAGGGTTCATGCTGGCGCAGCAACAAGTCAAGCTCTGGTCGATGTGGTCGAATTCCGCGTATGTTCCAATGGAGGATAGCCATTGAGTATATTATGGGATAAGTTTCAAATCGAAAGACGCTTCTGCAGATTGGGATTGGCTGGTCGGTTCAATTTGTTCTTCTTAGGCGTTGGGCTAGTACTATTTTCAGGAGCACGATCCTGCCGTTTCCGCACTGTCCCTCTGGCAGTGGCGGCAGAATCCTCCTGGTCCATCTCCTCCACAAGGGAGGTCCCTTTTTCAAGAGCAGTTTTCGGTCCAAGTAGTTCGAACCGATTGGATGTGCTGATCGGCGAAGACGGCCGTCGCCGATTCACGCCCTCCTCCCCAGATGACCCTTCAGAGGAGGATACACGTGTGGAGTTGCGTGAACTTTTCTTACCTTTAGATGACTTGGTAATAGATTGCACATTCTCTTTCAAAAAGTCTTGTCGTACATACTTGGTCTTAAACTGTTTTTCTGGGGCAGAAGACGTCGTGAATTTAATAGCTTTAGTTCCGGAGGTCGAGGCTTTCGGTGACAAGTGTGCAGGACTATTCTGTAAGCTGGCGGATTTGGCAGATGTTGATACCAACTTGGGTGTAGGTGCCGAAGGCTTTGGCAGCGCTTGGGCTAAAATAACCTTTTCCGCAATTGTAGCCCCGTTCATATCGCCGGTCTGTGTTGCGATTTCCCGACGCGGTACCGGTTTAGCTGCAACTGAGCTATAGGTACCGGACCTCGGGGCAGAGGGTTGGCGGAGTCGCAGGAGCTTCCGGGCTTCCAAGAAGGACACCTTCTCTTTCACCCGTATCTCCTGGATCGCTCGTTCCTCTGCAAAACGGGGGCAGTCTCGGGAACTGGATGGGTGTTCCCCGTTACAGTTCACACACGATGGAGCTGAAGCACAAGCCCCATCGTGGGAGGTGTCACCGCAGTGGACGCAGGTGGACTTGCCGGTACACAACTCACTAGTGTGACCAAAACGTTGGCATTTAAAGCACCTCAGCGGATTGGGTATATAAGGCCTAACTTCGATGGCTTCATACCCTGCTCTAATCTTTTGAGGCAGATCAACCCGATCAAAAGTAAGAAACAGGGTACGAGTAGGCAGGAATTCACCGTTGATCTTAAGTTGTACCCGATAAACAGCTGAGACACCCTGAGTCGCTAGATTTTCTTGGATCTCCTCAATAGATAAACCGTCCAACGCGCGGGTTGTTACTACACCGCGGGAGGAGTTCAGCGACTTGTGCACCTCGACCTTCACTGGATAGCTGGCTAACATGGTGGCTTTGAGTATCCTTGCAGCTTGCGAGGCGGAGTTGGCTTCGACAAGAAGTGTACCATTGCGAGCTCGAACGCAGGATTTAAGAGGACCAGCAATGGCATCGAGACCCTTTTGGATAGTAAAAGGGCTTACCGTCAGGAACTTCTTACCTTCCTCTGTCCTATGAATAACCAAGTAGCGAGGACCACATGACTCGACTACTTCCTTTCCAACGTCTTTATTAAGGGGTTTTTGTTTTGGTGCCATAGAAAAAATGGTATAAATTCATCCCCCAGTGCTCCCCACCCACCACGGAGCCCAACGAGGGGTCACCCCACTGGGGTGACAGGGCTACACAGGGGATATAGCGGGCACGCCGTCCTACTCACCCTGGAGTTCGGTGTAATACCTAGTCCTGGCCGATTGACTAGGGGTGGGTTAGTCCCTAGCCTCCCGTTTAGGCAAATCAGAAACCAAAGCGGTGTATTAGGCTGCGCACCCTCCCCAGTTACTGAAAGACAGAAACCCAGGCTCAGGTACGCAACCCTCAACCAACCAGGATATTCCTCTTCACCGACACGGGTCTCCACGCACGGCCTACACGTGGGTGGGCATTTTCACCTACTGACTCCCTCACCACTCTGAGGTTGCCCACAGAGGGAGTCAAGGTGGCTCGGGACCCCGGGTGCGCCTAACCCGTACCTACCGTAGTAGGCCCCTGGGGGGCCTTCACTAAATAAATACAATTTTAAACAAATGAACATGGTAGATGAAAGAAATGAGTGAAAACAGCGCGCGCACCCACAATTTATTAGTATAATTTAAACAATGTTTTTACTGCGTAAAATGATTTAACGGCATACTTTTTTAATTGTTGATCAAAATGTTGCAACAGTAATGGTTTTACAGTCCTCGTGCTTTTAAATAAGTTCATTTCACTTATCTTTCGGCGAGAGCTATACCAATGCTTTGCCAACATACATTAATAATGTGCACTTATAAGCATTTTGTCCAACAACGTCGACACTTTTTTTTTTTTTTTTTTTTTGGCAGATGGTAAAGAGTTATCTATTTCTTTTTGTATCGACATGTCTTTAATTGCTAAAACCATTGTGCACACAGCTGATTTGCGTTAATGGCCGCAGCATGTTCCCTCTGAAAAGCGCAACAACAGAGACCGTCTTCGACGCTAGCCAGCACTTCTTATTGGACGTAGCGTTCGACTCCTTGCACGGTTGCGATTCTGCATTACATATGTGAAATTCGCAGCCAGGTTGCTAGCCAAGCTTCCCCGGCCTATCCAGTACGGCAACTCGTATCATGTCCAGACATGCGCAGAGAAGTCTGGATCCGTTGGTTAGCCCTATAGCAGGTTGACATAGGCGCTTGTAACGGAGCAATGATGAATCAGGTAGTGACGTGAAATTCATCGTATAACGGATGTCTAATTACTACGAATTTCAATATAATTAATTCACAGAATATTCCATTATTACACGCCAATACATTCAAGCAGAATTATCCAAATATAATTACCAGTTCTCCTCTGTTCCTCGTCAAAACAGCCTTCATCTCCATTCTGACATCCCCGCCATCGGCTCAGAATAGGAAACTAAGGCTCAAAACCACAGCAGACTATAAAAAATAATAAATAAATAAATAAAAAAGAAGAAAAAAACCGATAATCTGTATGTCTTTTAGCTGGTTGGTCAAAATAAATAATTTAAAAAAAGAAGAAAGAAAACGAAATCTGGTTATTTGTAATCTTGCGAGTAGTGGTGCTCCTGTGGCTATGTAAAGTCCTTCCGCACCGAACGTTACTAGATCTCATTTAAAGTCGCTTGGCTATGGATAAAGAGTAGTAAATCTCAGGTTTGGCACAATTTTCTACAGACTACTTATCTCTTTGATACAAAACCTCCAAAAATATCATGTACTGTTGAAAAAAGTTTATTCTGTGTTAATCAATTAAGCTTTTGCGCCCTAATCCCGAAATTACAGACACTAAAGGAAATCGTAGCCAATTATTCACCAATTGAAAAGAACAGCTTTGATGCTTTTTCAGGAGACCTTCTCCTCGATAGTTCTTCTCTTTTCAGAAAATATCACGGCAAAATATATCTGTCAGGTTATTGGTATAATTCTTACACATGACAGAAGAAATTTTGCAAAACTATTTTGTTTATCGCCTTTGAATCTCGCTTTTCTTTACATTGCAAAATAGGCTTTTTGCTTAAGCAAACCTTTCTGATATGTCATGCACCATTTTGGATCAATTTATCATTAGCTGCAGTGCTTCATAAATTACACTTCTAGTTTTGCTATTAGCATAACAAAATTAGATACAGTATTTTTCAGAACATGATGACCCTGCCTCACCCTTCTTCCAAAGGCGGCCTGACATTAAAGTTTGGGATTGGGATGTTTGCGGCTGGAAGCGAACTCTCGCTGTTGCCAAGTCTTCCAGTTACGGGTCCCTTAACCGAAGCGCGATTCTCGAGTTGCAAGCAGTGTCTCCAGGAAATAGATTTTACCACGTTGCCTCTCCCCCCTAGTACACGATCGTCTTTTGTATACTTTAAATAATTTAGACAGGCCTGGATTTTGCGCTTAATAAGAACCATTAAGGATACCTAACACAGAAATTTTACGAATTTGGGTCAAACGCTGCACTTTTAATTTTTGCCTTAAAAAAGAAAGTTTCAGTGTTTGCTTCATCATTAAATAGTAGATGTCATGATCCGCCATTTTTAAGGTCACAGATAGATTTTTCTTTTAGACAATCTTTGCCACCCTAAGACAGTGCATGCCAATGGATATCAAACCACATGCCCAACAGATGAAACATTTTGGGGTTTGTTCAACGCACGGAAAGCTGAAGTAAAACCTACGGCCCGGTTGCATAAAAGTTAATCTGAGTTCAAACACCTGAAATTGATCTCAAGTCAAGCTCAACTTAGAATTTTGGTTGTATAAACAGTGATCTTAGTTCAAGGCATCTTGAACTAAGATCAAATCTGACTGCTGAATTTTCTCCAGTTAACTTAACTGAACTTGGATTAGTAGAACTGCTGAAGATACATAATAGTTGTCCTTTCTTTAAACAAGGAAGACATAAATAGTACAAGTTTTAATACAACTTAAATAAAATGGTAACACTTGTTTGTAGTTATTTAGATAATTAGCCTATATATTTCACAATTCCCTTGCAGAATGCATTGCTTATAACCTATGCATTCATTGATTATAACCTATGCTAATATTTTCAGATGTCAGATTACTCGGATATCTCCAATGGTGAGGATTTTGAATTTGTAAGGGCTCCTCGTGTTTTTCAACATAGATAGAATCCCATCTTAGAGCTTAATGACAGAGAATTCAAAATGAGATTTCGACTATCAAAGCATGTAGTTGAAGAACTGGAGCATAGGCTACATGCACAATTAAGGGCACAAACTCGGAGGAATTATGCACTCTATCCAATGTTTATGATCCTTCTTAGATTACGGTTCTATGCAACTGGGAGCTTCCAAATGGTGATTGGGGATATCTTTAATGTAAATAAAGGGACTGCAAGCAGAACTATACACAAAGTTACAAGAGCGATTGCAGCCTTAAGACCTCATTTCATTAATATGCCTAGGGAAGAGGGTGAAGGGTTATGCGGGATTTCCATAACATATGCAATTTTCCAGGAGTTTTAGGTGCAATAGACTGCACACATATCCCAATTATACCACCTGGTGGGAATAATGCTGAGATATACAGAAATCGCCAGGTTGGTTTTCTTTAAATGTTAAAGCTGTCTGCGACTCAAAACTTCGTTTCCGGAAAGTTGTTGCTAGGTGGCCAGGTTCAGCATATGATAGCAACATTTTTAGAAACTCTAGAATTCATGCACAATTTGAAGCTGAATAATTTCCCCGAGGTGTACTTCTAGGAGACAGTGCATATCACTGCTGTCATTTCTTACTTACACCTACAATGAATGAAGAAACTCCTGCAGAACGAGCATATAACAGGGCCCATAGAAAAACAAGATCAGTTATAGAAAGGTCTTTTGGCGTTGTCAAAAGACGATTTCCATGCTTAAGAATGAAATTAGCCGTCAAATTACTTCGAGTTCCTCCTATAATAGTAGCAACGTTTGCATTACATACCTTGGCCATTAATGCAGACGACAACACTCCTGACGTAGACGTTGCTGTTTACAGAGGAAGGAGAATCTACCAGGAACTGGCTATACCTGATTTAAATCAGAGAAACAGAAGGGAAAACACTGCACTGAGAACTGCACTTATTAACAACACCTTCAGGTATTAACGTTAATTTATTATTTCATAACATTTACATTTGTTGTGATTTTTTAAGTTCCAACTCCAGCTTTAACATTTTCATTTTCAGTTCATGTTCCTCCTCTAAGCATTCCAACCCCCTCTTGTAGAATTTTATCCTTATGTCTTCTTCCTTCCTTTGCTTTTCAGGGCATGATGGTCTGGTTGAACTGGCACTTGTAGATGCTGAAGGCTCTGGTTCAACAGTCTGTATTTCTTCCTCCTGAAAATTGCAGACGTCCACTAAGCCCTCATCCTGCGGTGAACTAGAGCTGACCTCCATATTTAAGTTTGTAATAACTTCGGGATGGAAATCCACATCATCGTCGAAGTCACAATGAGCTGGCAAAAACTGCGGCCTGAGTGCTGCAATCAATTTGTGGCCACTTTCGTCCAAGGAATACGGAACAAACATACCCCCTCCTGTTTTGTAAAGTTTGACTTTATCTTCAGCATTTATTTTCTTTGTGCGCTTTTTTATGTTTTCATAACACAATCTTAAACTTTTGCAATCGCGTGCAATAACATTTCTGGAATTAGATTCCGAAGTTATTTCCTTCCATGTTTCCTCCGTTCTCTTTGTGGTGTTGCTGTCTGTTTTCTTGTTTTCTATTATATTTTTGTGTTTTAGAACAATATCTATTAACATATCATTCTCTTCACTTTTAAAATTAGCAGAACGCACCTTTTTCTTTTCTTGAGTATCCATATTAAGGTTATGCTTTCAAGTCGCAGTATTGTAAACGGAAAAAAAAAAAAAAAGAGAGATTTAAATATAGAGTCAATCATTATACTGTCTATATAAAATAAAACTATTTTCAGGAATAAAAGCCATAAACAGAAATTTCCATTTAAGTCTTTTTTATGTCCATATTGGTCATCCTGTGCATTTGAATCCAATAAATCCCGAAGATTCTCGAATTGTCCCGAAGATTCTCGAGTCCTTTCGATGCAATACGAAAATTGCCTTATGTTGGTCATGTTGACATATTTGATTTTGTGTTCTCGGATCAACAGTGAACTGAGTTCATTAAACTAAGATCAGTTTTATACAACCCACGCGGAGAAGCAAACTAAGTTCATTTCTGATCTTCGGTTATTAATGAACTACAGTTAGCGATTTTTATGCAGGAAAAGGGCTTAAACTGAGTTAAATAATCGATATTTCTTTCCTGTATTTTCTCCCAACAATATTTTTATTTTTGGTATTATATGCTAATAGCAGCAGCTGAATTACCAACATTCACTGACTGAAATTGGTATTTCTGCAAGTTATATGGGTAATTTGTGCAAAACAGTATGGTGAAAGACGCGACGACTTCAAAATAGTTCATGTTTACACATTAGATTCTCAATACATTAAAATTAGTGCTATACACTATATTCCTTAATATGACCTTTCATTTCCATAAGAGGAAGCGTTGAAATGTGAAAGTTCTTCCATACATGATTATGTTAAACATGTTCCCTGGATGCAGGAGCAAGCATGACCATACATATTTTTAGGTTGTATTAAGATTGGGATAAACGGGCTGATAAGCTCCCAAAATTAGGCAATGCTTGAAAATTTAGACTCACAGGAAGAAAATTAAACCTATTTTAACTCAAAATAACATAAATAACAGTTTTTGTTGTTGTTAAAAGAATCCTATAGCTATATAGAATGTCTCCTTTAAACTGTAAATTTTTCAAAATGGAGAGATAAAAACTAAGGCAGTTATATATTAAAATTAAGTCATCGAGACGCACAACACTGACCACCCCTTTACTGCTGCACTCCACTGCGGGAAGGCTAGCTGCCCGCCGCATGTAGCACGCTGGACTTCAACATCTTTAAAGACCTATGTTTTGATGGCACGCAACGTTTGTATCGTGTTCCGGTAATTGTATTCAAACCCACAAAGATTGAAGAATTTAAATATCGTGCTACACTTTCCTGTTCATCAGTAGAAGTAAACACATTTTATTCCTCCTCGCCTGACGACCTCCTTGTCTCGGGGTGCATGACCAGGATATTGCAAAGGCTGCATGTAGTTAAAGTTGAACGAAAAAAAGTGGCAACTCTTTTGCAAGAGTATATTAGTCTCACCATTTAGGGTAGCGGCGGACCCGGAGAAGGCTCGGGCAGTGATAGTTTGGCCTCGTTCGAAAGATAAACGGAAACCACGAAGTTTTCTGGGCCTATGCAGCTATTACCATCAGTTCGTCAGAGGTTTCTCTAACATCGCGGAACCCCTCACTCGTACGAAAGAAGAAAGCCGGCCTTGCGTGTGTGTTCCAGGCGCTAAGTCAACACTGTAGTGAGCCTATTTTAGGATTTCTACAACTTGGTAGTGACTTTATTGTGGGCTCTGACGCCAGCGACTCCGACATTGGAAGCATTCTATCTCAGACCCAGGATGGCCGGGAGCGGGCAATAGCCTACTACAGCAAGACGCTCTCCAAGGTAGGAAAGAACTACTGCGTTACCTGGCGTGAGCTCATGACAGTACTAAAGGCACTGGAGCACTTTCACATCTTTACGTTCAGCCATTCCAACTGAGGACTGAACAATCCGCCCTCACCTAGCTGTTGAGCTTCAAAAGCCTGAAGGGCTAGACAGCTCGTTGGGCCCATAAACTCCAAAAGTATAACTTGACATCAGAACATTGGAAAGGAAGGAGCCTCAACAACGCAGATGCCATGTCCAGGCGACTCTGTTCAGAGGAGTGCGGCCACTGCACAAAGGTTGAGGAGAAAGGGCGGGCCGCCGCTGTCCGTGTCATTTCGGCGGTAACTGCAACTGGACAACTTAGGGCAGATCTGAGGAGGGAGCAGCTGACTTGGGGCTACTCCTGCGAGAAGTGGAGGCAGGGACTGGATTGAACTGGAGGGACATCGCACCCAGGAGTGTTGTGTACAAGTCCTACTGGGCCCAATGCGTCACTGAAGACCAAGGAAGGAGCACTGTTTCGGATATAGGAGTGATCTGATAGGAAAACCCAGAGAGTGGAGCTGATCCTGCCTCGGAGTAACATCACGGAAGTCTTCGGGAGGACATTTGTGATCCAACCGAACCATCGAACCGCTCCAACAAAGGTACTACAGGCCGAGATTACGGACAAATACTGCGAGGTGATGCCACCATGTGTGTGCTGCAAGTCGTGGACCAGGAGCCGGAGTCAAATATGACAGTAATACGTGCGAGCATCTTTTGAACGCATAGCCATTGATATAGCTGATACATTACCTGTGCCAGATTGGGGACAGCTGTATCTGTTGGTCACCGTGGATTAGTTCACCAGGAGAACTACCTGTAGAAGAGCTGCTTTGTCGCTATGGGTTACCATTGGAGTTACACAGCGATCAAGGCACCAAATTTGAATCCAACCTGCTGAGAGAAAACTGGAGCGACTTGGAGTGGATATGATGTGGGCAACACTTCTCCACCCACAGTCTGATGGCTTGGTTGAGCGATACATCAAGACTCTAGAAGAATACTTGAAAAAGGTTGTGGCCAATCATCAGAGAGACTGGGACGTCATGGTGCCACTTTTCTTGTTGGTGTACCGTTCTTCAGCCCATGACACACTGAGTTCACACCAGCTAGTTTGGGCTTTGTCAGAGAGGTTCGTCTACCGTGCCACCTGATGTTTGAGAGTCCTCCTGGGACAGAAGAGTCAGTAGTTGACTATAGAGAATCTTGTAGACTGACTTCATGATATGCATGAGATGATGTGTCAACACATCCAGCTGGCAAGTGACCAGATTAAGAGCCATTACGATTGACAGGTCAACAGCCGAGGTCTCCAGCAAGGTGATCTGGTGTGGCTATATCGCCCTACCGGGACTAAGGATTGCTGTCCCAAGCTTCAACAGCCATGGCAATGACCATACCTTGTAATGAAGCGGTTAAATGATGTCTTCTGCATCCAGAGGCTGCCTCGGGGGAAGAGGTTGAAAATACTCTGGGATTCTCTAGTCTATTACGACAGTACTGGTCGACACAACCAGCCCCAATGAGGGAGTGGTGTGACTAAACCTTGAGGCAGTATTCACTGTACACAATGACGTCACATGAAAGTCATAACTGATTGTTACCATTCATTGTTTCACCTGCATGAGTGGACATGTGCGCTGTTGGTGTGTTCTTTGTCATCGAAGCTGCGATTGTATTACATGTATGAATTTCTGCCACCTGTGATGGTTTACATATGTAACTGCTTCTGGAGGTATTTTGCCATGTCATCGACACATATAAAAGGTAGAGAATGAGCTCTGGAGTCATTCAGTTTTCAATTGCGAATGCACTGCAAGTAGCGGTTGAGTCAGTTTTTATAGGTAATTCAGAACATGCAATCATAGCTACAGTAGCATTGGGCATTGAAAGAAACCTGTTATAAAATCATCAAAGAAAGACATCTATTTGAATACAGATTTTTATATATAATTAGTGGAAGAAACAAAGTATTGTTTGTTGGAGTAATAAAGAACAGTTTTTGATACAAAATTTTGCAGGTGTGCTAAAAAGATTTTGAAGGCATAGCACCTGGAGATGAAATAGACATTTTTGCAAAATTATATGACATGGATGGTAAAAATTGTTCAGATGCATATTTGCAGGCTCTTATGAAGAAACTGCTAAACAAATGATATTTTTAAAGGAGGAAAATGATTAAACAATAAAGCCTAGAGGTCAAAACTTGAAACTGAAGTAGTAGTAGATCAGCTTGTAAGGAGGCTTTCTTGAGTCTACATGGTATAATGAAGCACAGAATTACCAGACTAGAAGTTTTATTAGTTAAAAGAAGAAGTATTAAAGATGTGTAAGAGAAGTAAAGATCATGGAATGATGCATCAAGTGAAATCAGATAATATCAGATCCACTAAGAAGGAGCACTATACTTCAAGAGTTGTGTATTTGTATGCAAAACTTAAATATTGGGATAACACACTAAAACTCCAAAGAAGAACATCAAAATGCTGCTGTTGTATATAGTTTCCTTCTTGAAATAAGCTCTCGGAAGTTTGATTTGAAATCTGGGGATAACTGCTATAAATGTAAAGAACTTTGAAGGAAAATATAAAAAAAAAAACAAAAAAAAACTCTTAATTATGTCCGCCTGGACAAATGTTTGGAATAGTATCTCTCTCCCTCATCTGGTGCAGCTATTAGGAGTCATCCTCAGATCTGTTGAAGGGCCACTAACCAGATGCACAGTTCAGCATGAGCGATATTCTCAAACTGGTATTACATCTCTTTTCCATAACAGTACCCTCTTTCAACTTTACTATCTAACCTATTTTTGGTTTCTTCTGACTCTGTTGACCAAGAGAATCCTTTCACTTTTATGTTTATCTTCCTCTATCAAATCTAACACAAAATTGTTTGCATCTGCAATCTACACATGTTTGAGTGGTGCAAAACGAACAAATTAGTTCTAAACAAAGAATTATAATGACTTTGCTTTCATTTGCAAATGATTTCAGAGTTAAAAATTTCCCCACTTCTAACCTCCAGATGAAACCAGAAGAAGCACAAAGAATAAAATTAGTGTACTAGAGCAGAATGCGTGAAGAATGTCAAACCAAAAAAGAAATGAAATTGAGTTCTCATTTATGGATGTTCTTTAACCCCATACTGCTGTGCGTGTCTGCACGAACAAGCCTTGCCGTTTTTCATATGCTCTTTCAAAGCTCTGGCTTTCATTGTTCTCATAAAGATCCATTCAAGAGAGAGCTGTGGTAACCTTAAACACTATTATTACGGTGTTGCATGTTGTGGGCTGTAGAAGATGCACTTTTTTATGTAGCAGCTGAAAAATATCTGTGGACTTCAAAAAATCCCCTCTTCTGTTTACGTTTATTTACCAATTGCATAATATTATGTTAAATGCATTCTGAAAGGATTGATATTCAACATTCCAAGAAATAAACTTATAAAATTCAGCGATTAGTTGCATCTATACTCACGTGAAGCATAATGAGATCGTACAATCATGTTAGGTGCAAATATACAGGGTTACTACAAAAGAAATAGACAAGTTCAACTGCTTGTAAAACAAAAACTATTAGAGATAGCAACCTAATTATTTTGGAGGTATGTTGAGAAACTCTCAAAGTTTCGTTTGTTACTATTGGTAACGCTGCAGTGTTTTGTTTATTGTTGAAGAAGCTGAAATGGCGGAAAATCCTGTGGAAAAGGCATATTGCTTGTTGGAATTTGGTAGAACGCAATCAGCAACTGTTGTCCAACGACATTTTAGAACACGTTACCACAAAACGCCACCGACTAGACAGTCAATCTACGACTGGTATAGAAAATTCGAGACAACGGGATGCTTGTGCAAAGGGAAGAGCATTTCGGAAGAAAATAACCGACAATAATGCTCTTGCATTTTGGCCACCAAGGAGCCCTGATCTCACACCATGTGACTTTTTTCTATGGGGATTCGTGAAAGACCGTGTTTTTGTCCCTGCACTTCCTCTTAATTTAGACGACTTGAAACAACGTATCAGACAAGCCGTGGCAAGTGTTGATGCAGATATGTTACAAAAGGTTTGGGATGAACTTGATTATCGCATGGATGTGTGTCGTGTGACTGGACGAGCCCATATCGAACATTTGTGAGTTCACAATGTAAACTTCAAAGACTCCTCTACAAATCAGTGAAAACGGCGTAAAATTGCCGTAAATAGTTTTTGTTTTACAGGCAGTTGAAGTTGTCCATTTCTTTTGTAGTAACCCTGTATATTATGCTGAGTGGTTAAACATTTTTTTATGTGTATCATCTTAGATGTTAGGGTAAAGAATGGTTCATATTAGTAATATTGAATGTTTATTCACGATATAGGACATCATGTGTACAAAATGTTTTATGGTAGTACTTAGTTTGTAATATGGAAATTACCCTTCAGAAAGCCGTGGATTTCTCTGAATCTGACAAGCCTATTGCAGAAAATGACAGCAGTTTTATAAAGCCTTCAGAAGCTAATATCTACTCTGATCAGGATTCAGGAATTGATGGGGCTGGTCCAGTTGATAATCTTACTGGATACCAACTTTACAATAAGATAGAAATTGTTGACAGTAAAAATGTAGTAGGTGGAGTGATGAAAATAATGCATATTTTTCACTTCAAAAGAAGAGGAAAATGATGAAAGCAGTAATGTGGAGTAAGGATAACAATACAGAGTTGGTCTGTATATTTCCAGAAGCTGATTACATGTTTTCCAGTAAACCTCCTAATGAATTTTTGAGCTTATGTTTAATGATGAAATGATTCAGCTTATGATTTCAGAATCTATGGTGTATGCAGTGTTAAAAAACTGGGATGATCCTAAATATTCAACAGAAGAATGAAATGTGCCTAGCTATACTTATGCTTTCCAGTTACAACAATTTTCCTGGCAAAAGGTTTTATTGGGAGACTTGAGAAAATGTACATAATCTGCTTATGCCAAAGGCTATGAGAAGAGACTCGTCTTTTTTTTTTTTTTTTTTTTTTTTTGAAAATTTGTCATTTCATTCACTGTGCAGGTAATACTAAAATGGATGTGAATATGTTGTTATATCCTGCGGGGAACTGCAAAAAATATAAAACAGCATTAGAAAGAAATCATTCCATTTCATCAACATTCAGCATTCAGTTGTAACATCAATGATGAAATCTGGCATGATGTAAACAATCATCTTGTAGCACCGTGCAATAGAAGATAATGTGCTGGAAAGGAATGCACTGGTTGCGCTGAGTGAACAAAATGCAATGTTGAACTTTGCATACCGTGCATTGAGCAGTTTCATACTGTTTAAACTTACTTGCTTTTGATATATAATTGATATATTTTTGTATTTCATATGGTTATTTCAGTTATAGAATCTAAGTTTGTGAAACTCAGACACATGCAGGATATGTTCTGACTTCAATATTTTTGCTACAATCCCTTGTGAGTCAACATTAATGTATAACATTGAAATGTGTACAAATATAAGCAAGATTGGAACCTTAATTGCATTATAAATACTAATTCCCATAGAAGATTTGTTGTGTGTGTGTGTGTGTGTGTGTGTGTGTGTGTGTGTGTGTGTGTGTGTGTGTGTGTGTGTGTGTGTGTGTGTGTGTGTGTGTGTGTGTGTGTGTGTGTGTGTGTGTGTGTGTGTGTGTGTGTGTGTGTGTGTGTGTGTGTGTGTGTGTGTGTGTGTGTGTGTGTGTGTGTGTGTGTGTGTGTGTGTGTGTGTGTGTGTGTGTGTGTGTGTGTGTGTGTGTGTGTGTGTGTGTGTGTGTGTGTGTGTGTGTGTGTGTGTGTGTGTGTGTGTGTGTGTGTGTGTGTGTGTGTGTGTGTGTGTGTGTGTGTGTGTGTGTGTGTGTGTGTGTGTGTGTGTGTGTGTGTGTGTGTGTGTGTGTGTGTGTGTGTGTGTGTGTGTGTGTGTGTGTGTGTGTGTGTGTGTGTGTGTGTGTGTGTGTGTGTGTGTGTGTGTGTGTGTGTGTGTGTGTGTGTGTGTGTGTGTGTGTGTGTGTGTGTGTGTGTGTGTGTGTGTGTGTGTGTGTGTGTGTGTGTGTGTGTGTGTGTGTGTGTGTGTGTGTGTGTGTGTGTGTGTGTGTGTGTGTGTGTGTGTGTGTGTGTGTGTGTGTGTGTGTGTGTGTGTGTGTGTGTGTGTGTGTGTGTGTGTGTGTGTGTGTGTGTGTGTGTGTGTGTGTGTGTGTGTGTGTGTGTGTGTGTGTGTGTGTGTGTGTGTGTGTGTGTGTGTGTGTGTGTGTGTGTGTGTGTGTGTGTGTGTGTGTGTGTGTGTGTGTGTGTGTGTGTGTGTGTGTGTGTGTGTGTGTGTGTGTGTGTGTGTGTGTGTGTGTGTGTGTGTGTGTGTGTGTGTGTGTGTGTGTGTGTGTGTGTGTGTGTGTGTGTGTGTGTGTGTGTGTGTGTGTGTGTGTGTGTGTGTGTGTGTGTGTGTGTGTGTGTGTGTGTGTGTGTGTGTGTGTGTGTGTGTGTGTGTGTGTGTGTGTGTGTGTGTGTGTGTGTGTGTGTGTGTGTGTGTGTGTGTGTGTGTGTGTGTGTGTGTGTGTGTGTGTGTGTGTGTGTGTGTGTGTGTGTGTGTGTGTGTGTGTGTGTGTGTGTGTGTGTGTGTGTGTGTGTGTGTGTGTGTGTGTGTGTGTGTGTGTGTGTGTGTGTGTGTGTGTGTGTGTGTGTGTGAGAGAGAGAGAGAGAGAGAGAGAGAGAGAGAGAGAGAGAAGGGTAGTGCTCATAGATGACCATAGCCTATTAATCAGTAGTGGCAGGCATTGACAGCACTTCAATTGGAATGTCATCATGACATATTCTAGCCTATAGTTAAAGTTTTGACCTTCCTTGATGATAAATACTTTTTGCAATTTAGACTATGGCATATTGAAAGGGAATAAATAAACAAATAACTAAATGAATGTAATCAACAAGAAAAATTCAGATTACCAAGTAAACAGGTTGAATGCAATTAAATCTTTGGCATGCAGTTTGAAATGAGGAAGGCAGGATTACAAGAGGAACAGTTATACCATTTTCCTTCTGAAACTCCTCCAAAATAAAAATAAGAACAAAGAATTTAATAAATATATTTCCTTACCAAAAATATGAGTAAACAATTTGCTGGAAAATGACATTGAACCTTTTGTAAATCCTATGAATGTCAAACCTACAAAGTTAGTCTGGATGGTTCATTTGTTTGGGCAGTCTGATCCATACCAATGGTTTTTAAGTGTACTTAAAATAGATTTACTGACATGCACAAGAACTCCTGCGGAATAAAATTCTGACACACCAGTGGTGCTGTGATCCTATCAAGAGCATTGTTAATAAACAAAATAACTTTTTTTAAGCTAAAGAGTAGGACTGGATTTGGAACTAAAATTAATATTTGTGATTCTTTTTGTTTTTTAAATATTTGTGCCACAGTAAACAAGATATTTAAACAGTTATCTGTTGCAAAACATAGGCAATTAAAATTCTTTGTAGTTATCATTTTGACTACGTTTGGTTCTATATATGCCATATAAAAATACAGATCTTGTTTAACTGAAGAACATCTGTTGCCACTACTGAAAATAGCTGTAGGTAACCAGATTTTAACAGACTTTGCACATGTAAAAGAATGTTATAAAGAACAAAATGTTATTTATATTATTTTCTGTAGTCTAAGCAGTATACAAAAGAAATTGATACTGCTTATCTAAGAATTAGCAACTACATCTGCAGTCATTACTTGCTTGTTTCTTCATATATCAGTTTGTTTAAACTAAGTGAAGTAAGCTAATTTTGCAGATTACATGTTAAGTGGTTTAAGTTTTGCCCATACTTGCTGTATGCTGAAGATTTCACAATTTGAACATCAGCACCTGAAAATCTTCAATATAAAATAAATACTGAAATAAATAATTCCATTGCCTCGCTGGAACACTGGTGCAATGATAACAGTGTATTATTAGTATTACTAATAATATATGTTTAAAATATTCTCACTAACACATAGAATACTGGAGATCCATGTAAAAATAAATTACCAAAACAATTAATAACCTGATCATGTTAAATACCTAATGTGAAATTCGACAGGAAATTATTCTGAACCCACCATGTTAACACTACAAGTGAAAAATTAAATAGAAGATACAACATTCTGAAGAGAATGCTAGAACAAAGTGGGGATGGTCAAGATTTGTATTAAATAGCACACATAAAACAATACATTAAACCTTTACTATTATAGGATTACTGCCAATAACATCTTTTACATAAATCAGAAATAACCAGAATAACCCCCTCTGAATAATCACATGTGCAGGCACTATTCTAGTAAGAGAAATGTAGATCCTTAGTGTGAAAATATTCCATCAGTTAACAGACAAGCACTGTCGCAATATGTGCTAAATAAGATTGCTACATGATAGTTATTGGTTAAATTACCAGGACAGGAAGAGAAATCTTAAATCTCATGATGGCTCCATACAGAAAGCAATTAATCTACAAGCACAATTAAGGCTAAATCAAAAACCGGAAAAATTCCTCTTACCAATATCACACCAAGAATATACCGATATAGTACACATTGCAATTTCAATTGAAGATGTCCTCGAATTAGACTCAAAAATTAATACAAACCACTTTAAAAAGAATACTCTCTCTATCCTGAACTGTAATGGCTACATATTTATGGGGGGCATATGTGGTAATGTAGCATCATGCAAATTTTACCATAACTTCACCTCTGTTACCAAATTTTGTATCCAGTTACAAATATGTTTACAAAATATATTTAGGAAGTTTGGAATCATTTCATTAATTTTTTATTTAATCTATTCCATTTACAATATTGGAAACACAGGGTCAAACTAAGGTAAATTGATCTTGAAAACTACTGAAGCAATCCTTTTAATCTTAAAACAGATAGATGAGCAAAATTGTAGAACAGAACTTTTCTCATGGTCTTAGTTCTTTTTCTAAAAATATTTTGTTATTTTGAAAACATTTTGTAACATTTTTACCACATAGATTTCATGTATAAGATTTATGAAAATTCTGTTCCACAGAAAACTGTATTCTTGCATCATAAACAACTATGAAAAGTTTCACTGCAATAACTTACAGTCTTCTGGAGAAACATGTAGCTACCTTACCTAATGAAAATGTATGTTTCAGAAAACTAAAAGAGACAATTGAGAACATTACGTACCTAAGAAAATTTTTTTAATGTTGGCCATAACCATATTCCTATTACAGGCACTTATTTCTTCAGCACTTTTCTTATCTAGTGGTTCAATACAACTTTTTTACTTTCTCCATCCGCACTATGTACATAGTGTATAGAGAAAGTATTGCACTCCACCAAAAATTTGATACCGAGATTTCACCAGAAATATATGTTTTAGGGTCCCCAATATCCAAAAAAAAAAGCATTCTCACAAAAAGGTCCGTGTGTGTGTGTCAGTGTGCCTGTGAACATGATAACTCAAAAACGAAAAGTCTGTAAAATACCAAACTTGGTATTTAAGTTTAGTATCTTCCAGGGATGCGACACGAAGATTTTGAGAAAAATCCCCCCACACCCAACTACCCTTTACATGGAACTTTTTTCGAAAATTTTGATTTTCTCAAAAATGGCTCTAACGATTTTGATTAAAATTTTGTATATCAAACATATTTACCTGACAAATAAAATGATATCTTGAATTTTCTGGGAATAGCCTCTGAAGAGTAGTTTATTCTGGATGAATTTTACTAAATTTTGAATGACTGCTAAACCGTAAGAGATGGACAAAAACTTACTGCACAAAAAATGTAGAGCACTTTAAAACACACAATTTATGTTATATACATTTTTTTCGTGGAGTTCGTCGTTTGTGTGACATTCCTTATTTTTGGTTTCCGCTATGAAAAACGTATACTTTTCTCATACAGGAACTTGTCAACTCCTATCCATATAAACAAAGGAACTTCATTGACAGAGCAACCAGCTTTTGACTATCACTTTAACCTATGGTTGTCCCTTATTTCGCTTCTACTTACAAGGAAGCGAGTAATAAGACTATTTCTGCTAATTTTTTCTGATTAGCATAAAGTAAATAGAAGTATAAGCTTTTTAAGAATTATTTGTTGCAGGGATATGGAGAAAGTCATGTGAATGGTACACATCAGCTTTTTTTACTAACTCTCTTCTAAGCTTTTAGATATGGTTTTGGTATTTTTGACAATTACACAGGAACAACCTATAATTTTGGTTAGAAAAACCAAACTCCAAACAAAAACTTTGATTAAAAATTAAATAACTCAGAAGTTTGAGACAACTGAAGTAGTTGAAGTATAATAGTTCGAAATGAGTCGGAATAGTGACACTCGCCTCATTTAAAACAATATTTTAAAGACTTATGTTTCAAGGATGTTTGCCCTCTTCTTCAGTTTAGGTCTGACTCATGGCTGCAAGTTGTGCTCTGTGGTCAGTTACGGTGGAGACATTTGGTGTTCTCAGCAGAAATTCGTAATCATGTGGAGGTATTTCAAAATTCATGAGCTGGTCTTTGTGTTGTGTAATGAGAATATTCTCCTAAACTGTGAGTGCTGCTGGGTGGTTTACAGGTTTTAGCAACTTTATGTCATTTTCTAATTTGTGATGTGATGTCCAAAAGGTGTGCTACTGCCAATTTGTCTATCTATTTCTGTTTGATGTGTCTGAAATGTTCTTTTAACCTTGTTTCCAGTCTTGTTTTTGTTTGACGAATGTAACTTAATTTGCAGTCCTTGCAATCAATTTTGTAGATGCTGGATCTCTGGTTCATAGGTATGGGGTCTTAAATGTCTATTTTTAGTGCATTTTTTATGTTGAATTGATTACTTGAAGCTAAACTTATATTGTATTTCTTGAACATTTTTTTGAATTTTTTATCTGCTGTTGAGCGATAAGTGGATTTTTTATATGTGAATTATGGATTTAGTGTTGACAAAGTGGTGATTTGTTTTAATGTTAATTTCTCCTTCTGTTTTTCAATTTTTTAGTCAATGATGTCTGGGTTGAAACCATTGGCTAAAGCTAGGTGTCTTAATTGGAGGTATTCTATGTTGTACTCTTTTAGGTCGAGTGGGATCTGAGGAGTTGTATACTGAGCTGTTGAAGGTTGCCTGTTTGTGAGGTTCCGGGTTGAAACTATACCATTTTATGCAATTGCCTGTGTGTTGGTCTTCCTGTAGATGCCATATGTGATCCTTTGTTTTTTCTGTGTTAGTTTTAGGTTCAAGTATGGTCAAATTTGTTCTTTTTCTGTTTCCATCGTGAACTGTATATGTCAGTCTTGTAGATCTAATAAATTTAGATGATATTTTTAAAGTGGTCCCAAAAAATTAGCAGAAGACTCTGGTGGTGAACAATGGATTCGATGAATCAAGTGTCTAGATGGGTGTATGAACTTTGTGCAAGAATAGAGAAGAGACATTGGAAGATGTATGTGTGCGGCATGTGCACATAATGAAAATGAGACTGATTTAATGAACTGAAATTAAACTTACATAAATATAGTTTTATATTACTGCTTTCCATATAATTACAAAAATGTTATAATAGTGCTTTAACCGTGTCACTTTTTTATTTTACATTACATAATTTGATCCATTTAATTTGTGTTTACTTTAAGCTACCATCCGAATATAGAAAATGCTGGTGTCTGAAATTAGGAACTCAATATTTTAAATACCTAAAATGCCAATTTTGCTTTGTCATAATGTTGACAAAAGAAAATGCAATATTTTGTAATTTTAAACTGTTATTGATGAAGTTGGATGAATGTAGTTTCTGTTCCTAAATTTACACTTTCATTAAACTACTTTACTATCCACAGCAGGGAGTTATAAAAAAGTATCCAAAACTTACCTTACCACCATCCTGCTGCAGTCTTCTTCAACCAGGTATCAGAGCTTTCTGAAAGATTTGCTTGCCTAAATAGGAAAGAAAGTTGAGTGACTGTTCTTTGGAAATGCTCTCTGACAGAAAGTGGACATAACCCAGTGCAGCCCTTTATACAAACACATTTTTAACACAATTCTAGATGGAATTTAAATCTGAAACTTTAGGATCATAAACAGAAAATCAATTTTTTGGCCACAACCACATACATTCCCCCTTAAACTAATGGATGCATCCAGAATGAAATAAGAAGACAGCTGGAGGCTAGATTTTACTCAAAATTGTTTAACCTATATGCTTCAGTAGGAAAAAATTCCACCCAATCTGAAATTTATGCAATTGAAGTAGCACAATCAAAACTTTGTACAAAATCAACTAACTCAATTTTTGCCATACAAGCTATAGCAAAAGATAATTCTCCAACCACCAGTAAAGTCTTTGAAATAAAAAAGCTAATCAAAACATTTGCCAAACATAATACAACTATCCAACTTTAATGGATACCCTCTCACTGTGGGACCCACAGGAAGGAGATTATCAGTTCATTGTTAAAAATGGTTACAAACATTTTTCAGAAACCAAACCATCTTTAGCCTATCAGTCTGCAAAAATAGTACTCAAAAGAAACTTCCAGAAAGAATTGAAGGAACATTTCAAAACATGATGTGGTGACAAGTCATGGCAATTTCAATGCAAAATGATGCTTAATACCCAAACATCCAAGATAAGAAGCTGTGGCAAGATTTAGATTACTAACGGTCATGACTATTTAGCCACACACCTTTATAAAATAGAAGTCTTCACTACACTAATTGCGTGATATATCAAAAACAGAATTTTATAATGACAAATGATTACATGTCTAACTCTGTAAGCACACTGATTGGACTCCATTGGGAAGCAGATGGTAAATGGCATATATGCAGGCAGCAAAACAATTAAAGCAACATAGTCTAGATACAAGGAAGTACTTTGGATAATGATGGGAGATAAACTGTTATATGATGGTATATGTGTGGGTATAGTGTATAATCCCCCGGCCACCTCACAGTTCCAAAACCCAGAATTGTATTATTTTGGATAAAGATATAGAGAGGCTAAGAGACAAGTACCTAAATATAGAAACTATAATTATGGGAGATTTTAATGTAAGAAGAGGGGAAAGTGATGTAAATTCAATGAATGGTTGGGAAGAAAACAATGTAACAGGAAAAACAAATGAGAACATTAGACATAGCAAAGAAAATGTTATAGAGAGAGGAAGTGACCAATTTGTTGATTTTTGTGAAATACTTAATTGGAAATATGATGAGGATGAACATGGAGAATTTACATTTATAAATAAAAATGGCTAGAGCATAATTGACTGTGTATTATTATCTAGTAATATTAGCTATATGGCAAACAATTTTAAAATATCAAATATAAGTACTAATAGTGGGCATTTTCTACTAATACCTGACATAAAAATTGAGTCACAAAATGTAACAACTGATCAAAAAGGAGAAAATAACACAGGTAAAAGGGAATATGATAAATTCAAATAGAAAGAAGAATGTGAGGCAAATTATTAATATATTCTTGATTCTGACGTAGGAAAAATATATCAATATGGGAGAGTAAATAACTTAAAAGATTTCAATATTAGAAATGCAATTAATATTCTGAATTTTATTATGAGTTGGGCAGGAGAGGAAATAAAAGTTAAAAATAAGGGAAATAATGGGAACGAAGATTGGTTCCATGATGAAAGTAAAATGACCAAAACCATTGCAAAAGCAAATTTACTAAAATGGAGTGAAATAGGAGATATGCAATATAAAGAAGAATATCTAAAAAGTAAATACTATTACAATGAGTTACTAGAAAATAAAAAATCTTTATGGAGAATAAAAAATACCAAGCTAATTAACATTATTGTTGCTTAAAACAATTAACTAAAATATGGAAGGGCATAAAAGCATCATATAAAAAATACACACTCAAACCTGACAAATCAAGAAGAATGGCTAGGTTATTTTTCAACCTTGTATGCATACAGAAGTTTTAAGGATGCAAAGGTAATTCCAGGAATAGAAAAAAACTACATTGGGATTTTGGATATTTCTTTTTATAGTGTTTAATGCCTGCTCTAACTACTTGTAGCACCGCAGGCGATCACACTGATGATACATGAATGATGATGGAGCACCAATGGAATGCGATGGCGGGGGATACTGGAGAACCTGGAGAAAACCCACCCTGTGCTGCTTTGTCCACCACAAATCTCACATGCGGTTGCTTGGGATTGAACCCGGGCCATCTAGGTGAGAGGCAAGTGCTCTAACCACTCAACCATGGGCAGCCCGACATTTTGGATAGAGCTATAACCAAGGATGAAGTAATAAATTAGATAAAATAATTAAAAGAAATAAAGCACCAGGAATAGATGGTATACCTGGGGAGTTTATAAAGGAATGGGGTAAAAATGTGAACTGTTTTAATATATTAACATATTGAGAACAAAAGGATATACACAAGAAAGCTGGAGAAAAGCTATTTTGCAGCCCACATATAAATGTAAGGGGGATATGGACAAACCGAATAATTATCGGGGCATAGCCCTACTATCAAATATGGGAGAAGTTTATATAGGAATTCTGGCAGACAGATTGCAAGCATGGGTAGAAGAGTAAAACAACCTCTCAGAATTTCAAATGGGTTTTAGGAAAGAGAGGAGAACTGTTGATAATGTATTATATAAATATTAATAGACAAATACTAAAGAAATAAGACATATATATGACTTTTATTGATTTAGAGGCATTGGACTGAATAAAACTATAACTACTTCAGTACAGACTATTAAAGAAAGGGCTTAATAATCAATAAGGGATTTTATAAAGATAACACTTTCTGCATTAAAATATGATAAGGGGCAATAACTAGAGAAAAGAAAAAGGGCTACGTCAGGGATGCAGTCCAATTTTATTCAATCTGTTTATTGGTGACATACTACAGAGCATAAGTAATAGTAATGAGTTTTTGCCTGTAATAAATAAGTACAAATCCCTAATCTCCATTTTGAAGATGATTTGGTAGTGGGTTCCATTACTGTAAATGGTCTAAAATTTTCTTTACAAGAAATAATTACTGTAAAGAATGGGAACTAAATGTAAACATAGATAAAACCCAAATTTTAGTGCTTAAGAGAGGGTTTAAATTGAGTAAATATGAGAAATGGAAAAAAGTAAGTAAAGAATATAAAATAGTGCGTGATTAGACTTATTTAGGAATAAGAATAAATGCAGGAGGTAAATGGGAGAAACAAAAGAAAGTAGCATTAGCAAAAGGAAAAGCCATAATGATGGCAGTGAGAGGATGTAAAGAGTATATAATTCAGTGGTTGAGGCTAGGATGTTGTATGGTATTGAAATATAGGGTCTCAAAAATTAATGGGAAATTGTAGATTTTTGTCCAAGGGATGTTTTTTAAGAAATTTTGGGGTTGCAAGAGCAACAGCAAATGTAATAAATAGCCTAAATTGAAATGGGAAGAGTGCAAGAAAAGTATTAGTTATGGAGAGGGCTTTAAAATATTGATATAGGATCCTAAATTTAGAAAACAGCAATTTGCTTGAACAATGTTTGAAATACCAAGAAACAAATTTACAAAGTACAAGTTGGGTAAGTAATTTAAGAAATAACTTAGAAAATAATGGTTTATGTAATATTTGGAGTAAAAGAGAAATAAATTATAAAGTTTTTTGGGAGGGAGCAAGAAAAAGATTTGAAGATTATGAAATTTAAAAATTGTTTAGTCAGCTATCAAAGAAGAGATCACTTGTATTTTATATACCCATAAAAATAGCTGGGAAAGAGAAACACACATAGATAACACTAACCAGGAAGAAAGGAGGAGGATAGCATGGTTAAAGCAGGAATATGGAGGCTAAAATTAAATGGGCATCCACAAGGTGAATGTCCATTAGGTGGGCGAAAGAAAATGTTCAACATATAATTATGATTGTAAGATAAACTGAGAAATGGAGAAAAGAAAATATATGGTCAAAAATGAATAGGAAATCTGATATAAATAAAATTATAGACAAAAACTGTAAGGCATTAGGACAATACTGGCTGGAGTATAATCCGGGCTTGTGGACCGTGGTCTACTGGGCTCCTTCTTCTTCCCAGACGTTTCGTCTGCGACTACGGCAGACATCTTCGGTGGCAGCGGCGAGGTCGAAGTGCTCTAGTGGACGTTTCAACTGCGACTGTGCTGGTTGTTTTCAGTTTTCAGTTTTTTATTGAGCACAGATAGCCCCTTGGCTGTTACAGAGATGCAGCCATCAGGGTAAAATTTACATCAGGTTATACAAATCATAGCTGAATACAAACAAAAAGAAGGAACCCATGCAGAGAGGCTGCTGCCTCTAAGAGAAACGGCTCCAGAGTAAAGTACATAGATACTAAGCCAGGAAACACATATAGTAATGAAAGAAAACAAAAGGCACAGCTGCTGCCATCAGTATGTGGAAGTGCCGACACCGAGGCGAAGGCAAAAATAAAAAGTAAATGAATAAATTAAATATAAACACAAAAAGCACACTTGCACTGCAACGACATACGCAGGCACTGTCAGCCCAGAGGGCAAAAATAAATCACTGTGGGGGGGCGGGGAATTAAAACGGCTTAACCCCTCGGTGTTTGCGGTGTCCAGGTTCGTTGGTGCCAATGTTCCGAATGTTGGGATGGGTTGTGAGGGAGGCCCAGACCCGGCAACCCCGAATGTGCATGATGTCCTCAAGTTGCGGCGCAGCCAATTCCTCTTGGATAGCCCTATTGGAAGTAAGGAGCAGGGCGCGAATGAAGCGCCGGAGACATAAATTCTGGATGCGTTGTAACAGGACCCAATGTGTGCGTGAAACGGCGGCACAGGCATAAAGGATATAGGAGCGTATAAAAGCCTGAAAGAGAATGATCTTCGAGCGAAGCGCAAGTCGGCGGCTGCGGAAAATCCGACAGCAAAGATGGAGGCGAGTCCGCCCCTGTGTACGCAGACGCGTGATGTGAAGGCGCCAAGTCAGGGAGCGGTCTAAGATAACCCCAAGGTAGCGGGTTTGGGTACGGCAGGGCAATGGCTGACCAGCCACCGTGAGGGTGAGAGGCGGAAGGTTGCGACGGTGGGTAAAAAGCACAAAGTGGCATTTAGCGGCATTGACGGCTATCTTCCAGAAGGAGAGACACTCCAAGAAACGAGTGACATAGCGCTGGAGGGCGAGTTGGCCATAGCGGAGATTAGGACAGTGGTGATAGAGGGCCGTGTCGTCCGCGTACATCAGCACGGAGCAGCACGGGTCCTGAGGGGGATCCCGGGTAAAGAAGCTGTAAAGCAGGGGGGCCAGAATGGGCGCACCCAAGGCAGACGCTAAACCAGCGGTCCTGGAGGAAGCTGTGGAGGAGCCGGAAAAAGGGCCGGAGAGCCGGAAGCTGATGATGGATTTTGTACAGTATGCCCGCATACCAACATTTGTCAAAAGCAGCCTGCACATCCAAAAAGAGAGCGAGGGTGCTGCGATCATTGTTGAAGGTGGTGCCAACATCATCCATAAACTTGAGGAGTTGGAGGTCAGTGGAGTGACGGGGACGAAACCCAAACTGAAAGTCCGGCAAGGAAGTAGCAAGGGGGGCTGCTAAGTGTAAGTGGCGGAGCAATAGTCGCTCGAAAAGTTTCCCTAGATGGGAGAGAAGGCTAATCGGCCGATAGGATGCTGCATCACGGGCGTCACGCCCTGGTTTCAGAAACATAACCCGTGCGGACTTCCAAGCGGTGGAAAAATAACCAAATTGGAGGCAGAAGTTAAATAAAAGAGTTAAAAATACAAGAGCACGGCGAGACATATTTTAGAGCAATAGGCGAAACATGGTCGGGGCCACACGCCTTGCCGGGATGTAGACGCCCAATGGCTCAAAGAACCCGACGCGGTGTGAAACGAAGATCCAAAGGCACAGGGGGGCTAGCAAGCCAGTCGTGTTGCCAGGCCGTAACGGCCATTGCCTGGGCAGGATGGGTAGTCTGGTTGTCCTGGTAGCGAGCTTCTAGGCATGAGGAAAATAACTCCTCTTTTCCTTCTGGGGAGCCTACCGGGCCGCTGGGATGTGAAGGGCGCCTGACTGCGAGCAGATAGGTGTGGAGGACCGAAATCCCTTGAGTACCTTCCAAAGAGAGCCGTCACAGTGGGATATGGCAAGCATACGCTCCTCCCAAGCAGCATCAGCACAGACAAGCCAAGTGTCCTTGACGGTGCTGCGAAGGACGTTGACCAGACGCCGATATAGGGGCTGGCGAGTCTGCCGCCAGAGGCGAAACAGACGACGGGGACATGCGACCAGATATTCAACCTCTGGGAAGAGGTTGCGGGCAAAATGGCGAGGCGTGGAGGTAGTAGCACGCGTGGTAGCCGTGCGAAGGGAGGCCGTAAAAGAGGCCACGGCAGAATCAATGTCTGCCTGAAAAGCACATCGGAGGCGTGGGTCAATCAAAGAGTGGAGAGTCGCCCGAAAGGTGGACCAATCCGTGACTCGCTCCAACCCATGAGGGGCAACAGGGGAGGACAAACGACCAGGTAGGGCGAAGTGCACCGGACAGTGGTCCAAGTCGAGGGAATGTATAACAGTAAAATCCGGCGAGAGCGCCACAGACCGAGCGAGGAAAATGTCGAGGACATCAGGCTGCCGTCCCTCCATCGGAGGCCAATAAGTGCAGTCCTGTGGGGCGTGTACATGAACATCCGGCCGAGATAAAAGAAAGTCAAGTAGCTTGGTGCCGGCGTAATTAGAAGAGCGACAGTTCCATGCGGGATGTTTAGAGTTTAAGTCTCCGGCCACCAATACCCGGCCTGGGGAAAGAAGAAAAAGACGGGTAAGATCCAGTATCATCCCATCCGGGGGAGTGTCTGGGGGACGGTAAGCAGCCACAAAAGTGATAAAACTGACGGTTAATGAGAAAGCTGACTACAGTGCATTCGAGATATTCTAAAGGGGGAGGAGGCGGAAGCGAAAAGAGAATGGACCGACGAGTATAACAGCTGTGCCACCCCCTAGGCGACCCCCGGGTCGGTCTGTGCGAAAGACATTAAAATCTGTAATCACAAATGGGACAGAGCTGCGGAGTTTAGTCTCTGTGACACAGGCCACGTCGATGCGGCTATGGCGGAAATAGGTGGCCAATTCGGCGCGATGCCGCCGAAGCCCATTGGCGTTCCAAAGGAGCCCACGAACCTCGTGGGTCTGAGGGAGGGGCCGAGCAGCCATAGTTAAAAAAGAGAATCGAGACACTCAACACTATCCTGGAACTTATCGATAATGTTGGAACAGGATTTGAATTTAGCTAGGCAAAGGCGAAGTTTAGAGAACAAACAGCGGGAATCAATGCCGCGGAAAAATGAAAAAAAGCTATTTCAGGTCGGCCCCCAGCTCAGAGTTTGGTGGGGAGGGGACCGCAGATGGCGTCTCGGAGGAGGTGGGCGCAGAATGATTACGGCCGCCAAGAGAAGCCGAGAAGGAAACACCTGGGGTGACAAAGGAGGAGGTGCCAGCATGCTGGCGACGAGCCTGAACCAGTTGGCGACTGAGGTCAACAAGTTGGCGGCGGTCCCGCTCCTGCTGAAAGGAGGTGCAGCCGCGGTAGCTGGCAGTATGGGCTGAACCACAATTAGTACAAGTAGGTGTAAAAGAATCTACTCCCTTGCTAGGGCAAGCCTTCAGCATGTGCGCCGCACCGCACAACACATAGCGCGAGGGCAAAGTGCACATTCGGAAGGTGTAGCCGATTTTCTGGCAATTATAACATTGAGTTATCTATTCTGAGAAACATGGGATTCAATCTTAACAACAACTTGGACCAAGGAACGTTCATTACAAAACTTCTTACTTATCTCAGTTCGCGGTAGGGTCACCAGGAACATTGGCAACAACTTACCTCGAGCTTCTAACCGCTTGCACTGCAGAGGAGAGTAGCCCTGGATGGTGATGGCTTCCGAAAGGTCTTCGGTGTCCATGGCAGCTGGAAGTCCTTTCACCACGTACCGGAGGGGCTGTTCGCTCTTCGGAAGGAAGGTATAATATTGAAGGCCAGCTTCCCTGAAGGTAGCCAACACCGTATGGAAGTTGTCGAGATGACGCAGAAGCATCTTAAGGCCATCAGGGGTGTCCTGGAGGGTGTACCCGTCGGGGCCACTGATGGTGCGAAGGATCTTCACAACAACCCGGAAGCGCTGCGCCTCGGGAACAATAATGCGCGGCGGGCGCGACTCAGGCGACGGTGATGCGGAAGCAGCAGCGGTGGAAGATGGGTCCACCGTGGAGGAAGTAGACTGCCGAGGAGGGCCCGAAGCGGGCGGAGTAGGCCGGCGGCGGCGAGGAGGCCTGGGTGGCACAAACTCAGCTGGAGAAGAATCGGGCTGGCAGGAACCCTCGTCCCCATGACCAGACAGAACTGCGAAGCTGTTCTTGGTCGGAAGTACAGAAGGAACATGAAGCGTCTTGGAGACCTTACGGGTCTGCACCCGGTCGTCCTAGCCGACGCTGCGTGGATGCGAGCGCTTGGAGCGCTGGACGGTCCATCCTAGTGACAGAGATTGGAGTTCCCTGCGTTTCTGTCCGAGCTCGCGTAGTAAGTTCTCCAGAGCCTGGGCAATGGAGTTCCATTTCACCGAACCCGGTTCGGCGTCACGGAGTAAGGACGAATAAAAGAGTTTTTCGCCCTCGATGTCAAGAATCTCCTTTCGGAGGGCCACTACCTGCGGTGAAGAGTCCAATAAAGCCGGATCCATGTGTCCAGAGGAGCCCGAGTTTGTGGATGGTGCTGAGACCGTCTCCATCAGTTCCGGAGCAGCGGAAGGCCCCCGGTGAAGCAGGAATACCAGCAGGGGTACCAACAGGTGACGTCGTAGCAGAAACGGTAGATGGTTGACATCCATGGTAGCGTGGTATCAGATAAGAAGCACCACAAGCAGACGGATCACTACCGGCGAGGCCAGCAGCCAGAGACCGGCAAGCCCCAAGAGGCTTTTGTCTTGGATGGTGGTTGGAATTCTTGTGAAGGTAGCGGTCAGTGTGTGTCGGTTTACGGTATACTTTGTGGCCTAGTGTGCCAACCTCCTTCCTGTTCACCACAAAGTATACCGTAAACCGACACACACTGACTTCTACCTTCACAAGAATTCCAACCACCATCCAAGACAAAAGCGCTCCACGATCAAAATCCTAGCCGACCGTGCTATACCTAACTGTGATCCGCAACACCTACAAGAACTTCAGCATTTGGACAAAGCGCTTCAAGCCAATGGCTACACAAAGCGCGAGATCAATAGAGCATTACACCCCAAGAGAAGTTCCACTAACACACAAACAGCCGCAAACGGTCGAAAGGGTAAAGCTTTCCTCCCGTACATCAGATAAGTCACAGACCGCATTGAAAAATTACTGAAACGCCACAACGTTGACACTGTCTTCAAGCCAACCAAACAGATCTGTAACACTCTCCATTCAGCTAAAGGCCCTAAGGGCCCACTAACCACTGCAGGAGTATACAGAATACCATGTTCATGCGACAAAGTGTATATTGGAACCACACAACGAAGCGTAAAAACTCGCATCAACGAGCACAAAACCAATTGTCGCTTGGGTCAGACGGAAAAATCAGCAGTTGCGAAACATGCCATACTCGAAGAAGGGGAACATATCATCCAGTATAAAGACACAGATAGGCTAGCATCAACCTCCCATTACTACTCTCGTTTATACCGGGAAGATATTGAAATACAGAAGCATAGAAATAACATCAATCGCAAAGAAGCAGGCCCTAAACTGAACAGAATATGGCAAACGGCACTAACCAAAGTCAAAATCAAGAGCACCAAACGAGCCAATCAGACACCAGCAGAGCACAGCACTCCATCGACAGAAGTCCAGCCCACCGCCAACCCGAATATAAAAACCGCGGTCCCCAGTAGGAGGCAGCATCTCCGACGCCACCGGCCGCGGCAAGCCCTGCTTCACCGCCGGCCGCCACCGCAGTCTCGCCACAGTTGCCGCCATTACCGACGACACCACCCAGCTCCACGCCGCCGCCGCCCTGGTTCAGTGCCGTGGTACGGGGAGTCCCTCGGGACCTTTCCAGGGCCACCCGCATATACTGCGACCGGGGGCCAACGCCGCTTGTTCGTGTGGAGATGCAGGACCAGGCTGACTTGGAAGCTGCTTTGGCGTCAGGGTTGCCCTTATTAGGGCGTCTTCTGGTCGTCGAGGCACAGGACACTTCACCGGGCAAGCCCAGTGCCCTCTCTACCCCAGGAGCAGACCACCACCACCACCCGCCCAGACTACACCACCGCAGACCATCATCATCGATACCACACCACCTGCACCCTCGATAGACGCAGCGACACGGGACGCCATTCAGGACCTCCACGCGGAGATCTTGAACGTCGGCGCCCGTTTAGCTGCCCTTGAAGAGCTGTGCAGCGTCATCAACGAAAAGGTACAGGACCTTCAAGCTGCCACCACCGCCGCCATCGCCACATTACAGTCCACCACCGCTGAGCTGTCCAGCCGGATAGCCAGTGTTCAGCCGCAGCCTCAGCAGGACCTCCAGCCGCAGCAGCTCCACTCCGCCGAATGGCCCCACTCCAGGGACCAATCACACATCGGGGCTGTTACAAGACCCGGACCTGAGTCTTGGATTCTTCGTGCACGGCAGTTATGACTGGAGAAGAACCAACACTAGCACCAACTCAATCCTTCACCCTTAAATTCCTTTACTTCTCTCCCTGAATATTCCGCGGTGACAGTCTGGGCCTCGGTCAAGTCTGTCTCCCGGTCCTCATTTTCAGTTAAATTATCACCTTGAATCCACGGGTGCAATCATGCACTTCCTTCTAATACCGTTGGAGGGGTTTTTTAGTCGGTATGCCCACATGGGAGACCCCGACACTCCGGGCTTGCCCAGGTCAGTCCTTAAAGTGGATTTTTCCCCTCCACTCGAAACTTAAAAAAAAAAAAAAAAAAAAAAAAAAAAAAAAAAAAAGCAACCAGCACAGTTGCAGTTGAAACGTCCACTAGAGCACTTCGACCTCGCCGCTGCCACCGAAGATGTCTGCCGTAGTCGCAGACAAAACGTCTAGGAAGAAGAAGGAGGAGCCCAGTAGACCATGGCCCACAAGCCCGGATTATACTCCAGCCAGTATTGACACTGGCCATGAAAGCCAAGAATTTTGATTAGGACAATATTTAGAAAAAGTAAAAAATAAATGGAAATGGACTATTATCATGAGCACTTAGTAGCAGTGGTAGTGGTAGTTACAGTAATATCTTCTTTTTTTGTATAACTTAAACAGGACTGCCCACTGAAAAAGTGGCATGGGCCAAATTCTATTATGACCGGCAGGCCAACAGCCAAGTTTTCAGCGTGGTGATCTGCTATGGCTGTATCACCCAATCGGGACTAAAGGATGCTGTCCCAAGCTTCAAGAACCATGGCAAGGGCCCATACCTTATGATGAAGAAGATTAATGATGTCATCTACCGCATCCAGAGGCTGGTAGTACTCTTGGATCATCTAGCCTCAGGATAACCAGCCTCAAGGAGGAAGTGATGTTAGTATACCTTGTGGCTGTGATCACATGAATGTAGCTTCTTATGAAAGTCATAGCTGATGGTTGCCATGCATTGCTACAGCTGTGCAAATGGACATGTGTACTATCAGTATTTTACATTGAAGCTCTGATTGTTGCACCTGTATGGGTTTGTGACACCTGCAATGGTTTGCAGATGTGACTGTTTCTAGAATTTTCTTGCCATGTCATGACAGGTAAGAAAAGGAAAGTATGAGCCCTGGCAGAGTCAGTTTCAACTGGGAATGCACAGCATGCAGTAGTTAGTCAGAGTGAGTGTTGAAAGAAACCTGTATGGCAGAATTGTTGCAAAAGGACTGAATAAAGATATCTATTTAAAACAGATTTTTATTTGTAATCAGTGGAAGAAATGGAGTTGTTTGAGTAATAATGGACAGTTTTGGTTAGAATATGCTAACTGGATTCAGAACAATATTACAATGAAGGGAAAACCTTGTGCATTTTAAAACAGTAGAAATTAATATAATAATATCCGACACTTTATGGCATGTTTAACTTTTAGAGAGTAGTATCATTCACTCTATGAAATTTTAATTCCTGTTCTATTTATAAGTTTTACTGAACAAGAGTGAAATTGTTTACAACTGTAAACAATTGCACATGTGATAATTTTTTACAACAGTTATCACATGTGCAGTTAACTGCTCCAGTCTCCAAATTTGTGAATTCATGTGAAAATATGGGAATTAGAGAATGAGTACTTAAGATTGGAGAAGAAATGATGAACCTAAGGATTGTTAAACCCTACTGCTCACAGTGATTCTGGGGAGCTTAATGCCAGTTCACAGTGCCTTTTCAAAATGTGTAGTAGAAGTCTCTGCCAACTATCTTTTTATCCTTATTAAATCTATATGGAAACTTCAATTCTTCTCCTAAATTAAATCTGAACTATAAGAATTCTTTTGTAGTCAAGGCCATGAACATGCTGTCCAATTGTCTCGTATGTTCAAGGAGTTATTCTTCACAGTTTTCAAGGAATGTAGATTCAAATCTTCCTATTTTTGTTGAACTGACCCCTTCGCTCTTACTTATTTTGGAAATTCTGTTCCAAAGAGAGGTCCTTGGTAAATCAAACAGTATTACCACTTCACTGGCACTTATTTTCTTATCATTGTGGTATGCATAGCAATTTGCACGTTTCCTCCTGCTCATTAGTCCTTTTAGCATTTACTCTTAGCAGGAGCCATAGTTACTTGCACTGATAAAACCTATGACAAGATTCAATTAGTATCGGACCAATACTATCTAACGTTGTACTGACAGGTTATACCAAAACACAAGACTTAAAAAAAAACTCCTGCATTTACTAAACATCCAGGATTAATTAGTTAAGCTTCCAATTTATTAACTTAACATTATTGCAATAACAAAAACTTGTAATGAAATAAATGCACATACTGTAGCAAGCAGTGATTGCCTTGATAAATATACAAGAGAAGCAAGTGTACAAACAAAAACAACTCCAAAATCCCGACAACCAAACTCCAGACATGACACACTCACAATGTCACTAAAATGAACCTCAGATGAGAAAGACTTCAAGATGCTCTCAAGATAGTGTGGTGTTCTTAAGATATTTCCATCTGATGTGGTATTCTAGTCCCTGGACAGCCATACTCTCCCATCCCCTATGGCGATTGTTTTCATCATGTGTCCTTATCATGCCCTGCCCCTTCCCTCCCAAAAAGGATATTCTCAAATTTATGAAGTCAAGATAAAATAGCACAATGTAATTTCAGATTTATAAATGAGTTTCTATGGCTCCATTTGTCATCTGAACATTGGGTGGTATGAATAAAAGTGAGACACATCTTATGAGACACTGCTAGCAGAAAATGTGACATGCAGCTAGACTTGAGAAGTGTCTTGTTAATTTTGTATTAATAAAAATTTCCCCTCCAAAGTCAGACGCGTTACCTGCATCTCATACACTATCTGTGTGTAAACAGGTCAACAATGTATTGTTGCATGAATGGAAAGGGTTTATTTCAGCATTTATGAATCAATTTATACAATTTATAATGTTAAAATGGATAAGGAAACATTACATTTTAATCGCGTTTCACGAATATTTTAAAACGCTATTTAATAAAATCATAATTGTCAGAAAATTTGAAACTTGCCGTGGCTGGAACTAAATAAGATTCAGGAAAAGTTCTAGATAGGAATGAAAATGAAATTTATTTGGTGGAAAAATAAGCAATGTTCATTGCAGAATAAAACAAAAAATCTGATGTGTTCCACTCACATGGCTTTTTCTAGCTGTTCCACATACAAACTATTCTTATAAAACATTGATATTTGATCTATATCATACTAATCTATACACCCATTATTAGAGTTGTTCTTATTACTTGCTTCTTTGTTTGTAGAAGGAGAATAAGGGAATATACTAGGCTAAAGCGATAGTTAAAAATTTTAAAAGCTGATCATTATGTGAAACAAAAGTACGGTGCCCCTTGCATGGCCAGCAGTAAAACTAGAAATATGAAATGAAAGTAGGCCTCCTGTTTGAGAAAGCAGTTTAAAATCGAAACTAATAACAAGTGATATTTCGAAAATGGTCAACTCTACAAGAGAAAAGTATGACATAAATTGTGTGTTTAAACAAGATATACGTTTTTGTGTGGTAAGAGTAAGTCTCTCTCTTACGGTTTACCAGTTTTGCAAAATTCATCCAGAATAAAGAGGTCTTCCGAGGCTGTTCCCAGAAAATTTAAATTCAAGATATACATTTTACTTTTGATGTAAGTATCTTTCATTACAGTATTTTAATCAAAATCGTTAAGAGGCATTTTTAATAAAATCAAAATTTTCAGAAAGTTTTTCCATGTAAAGTGTAGTTTGGAGCTTTCATGAAAATCTTTGTATTGCATCTTTGAAAGATCTAAATAATAAATAACAAGTTTGGTAGTGAACAATTTTTTAGTTATGCTGCCGACCGACACACACGGACCTTTTTCTAAAACTCCTTTTTCAGGACTCAGGGGACCTTAAAATATATTTTCGGTGAGATATGGACATAGATTTTTAGGTGGAATATAATAGCTTCTCTAGCTACTACGTAGTGCTAGTGAAAGTAAAAAGCAAATGCTTTACCAAGGACAACAAGCCTATACACACGAAAGAAGAGAAAAGAAAGTCCTTGGACCTAATATGGGAAACAAATCCTCTGAAAACAGTGAAAGTTATGAATTAAAATATTAAACAAAAAGATATTATTTTACATATCTATTATTTATTTAGTTACTTTTAAATAGAAATGATTCTATAAAGGTTCCACTGTGTTCAAGAGTACCAAAGTCTATTTTTGTAGTACTTATAAAGTGTTATCTTCATGTGCCATAAAATATTTTGTCTATATGAAATTTAGGCTTATTGATTATGAAATGGGTATAATCAACGCTCCATTTGTATCTGTGGATATATTGCTCTGTTGCCACATTGCTTTAGTTTTTTTAAATGCAGCAGCATTTGCCAGGAATTTGAACCTATCACATGCTCGTTCCCTTATGCAGTTACAAGAGACCAACTTTCCAAAAAGTTTTGAATACTGAATTCTGAGAGACATCTGTTTCTTCTGCAATTCCACACTGAAACCCAGGGTTTACTTACTACCTGCGGTCAAATGGTCAGCATTATGGCTTGTCACCCAAGATCCCAGGTTCGATTTTCGGCTGGGGCAGGGAATTCTTTTTTTAACTAGAATCATCTTCTTTTCCTACAGAGTCTCTAAGTATGCTTGTGAGTGTTTAATAGCATAAAACTTAAAAAACGATGTTAAGAAACCTTACAGTTCAGTGAGAAACCACTAGCAGTTGCTTCCAAAGTAAAGCCCCAAATATGACCACAGAAATTAAAGAGGGCCATATAAATTTAAAAAAAAAATGACAATAATACTCTAATCTTCACTCCTTTGCCTAAAGCTCCACCTCTTGTTCCTGTTGCTTCACGATGAAAATGTTTTACAAGCCACTTGTAAAAAATTTTGTTATAATCTTGAAGTTCATTATAATTTAGTTCATAAGAATCCCTCCTGGTTTAATAAATCTTCCTACTGTGCTAAAAAACTATGAAAACTGGTATCTGCCTATATGTTGTAAGAAGCTGCATCTCACGTGTTGAGACACCCTCTGAGGTGACTTAACAAATCATGAGACGTGTCTCATGCAGCTACTTTTTATTCATTCCAAAACCTGAGAAGCGTCTCATTACATAAGCGAGTGAGACGTTGGTCATGATCAAGGTCACCTCCATCTTGAGTCGTCAAGTTTTATTCGTACCACCTGATGTTCACACAGAAAAACTAGATACACTGTCTATGTTAATTGTTAAGACACTGTTAAATACAGTGAATATATGCAACCTTGACCTTCTGCTAGACATGTGCTGTAGTAGAACACTTGGTTATTTGGCCCCTAATAGACCTGTGCTATGTTTTTGTAGTTATATGTCTGTATTATTATTTTATTTATTTTTACATCTAGATTTCATTTATTCCCATTATTTTGCTAGATATAAATACTATTCCTAATTTTAAACACTCTGTTACTCAGAATTATTTCCTACCTTCACCATGGTTTCCCTGATTATGCAACTATCACAAATAATTTTGGCAAACAGAGGGGAATATTATTTTCCCATATGCATATTTAGTTGAGTAGGTCTTTTTGCATTTATTACAGCATTCTCATTGTTTTCTTTTCAATGTGGAATGGTAGTATATTTGGAAAATCATCTGCTGTAGGCTCTTCAGGTTTATATTGTGTCACAAGGGCTTTCAAGTCACTGGATATGTTTAATACCATTGTTCTCCTTTGTAACTCTTCCGAGGGCAAAGTTAATGACACTGTTTTCAGATACTGCTTACCTTGAGGAATATTTGTTTTGGTTTGCAAGGAGAATAATCCTAGAATTAACACCTGCAATACGTAAAAGATGGTAAAAAAAATTACAAAATCAAATGCCAACAATCAACAAGGGAGTAGGCATGTGGGGTCTGATTGTTCTGGATGGTATGTAACTGAGGATTTGTCATTCTTGCCACCAAACAAACAAACAGAAAAGGTTGCTGCTGCAGCAAACAATTTTGTAAGTTGTAATATTAGATGTCCTAGCCAGGCAAATGCGTAGGTGTGTTTGTTAAAAATTATAACTTTTAAATAATGTTAGTGGTCTCTCTCAGGTCTCTAGTGATCAACGGAAGGTTAATTAGGTTTTGTCACCTACCTAATTAGGCTATTATCTTTGTATTAAAACTGTTTAGGACTGTTCTGTTCAGTCAGTTTAATGAATTCTATAGTTTTGTATGTATGTTTAAAATAATACTATTCATAGCCCAGTTCATACAACTCTTTAATTAATAAAATGTCCTATAAAAGAAATAAAGAAACTGAGCGTGATTGTAAAAGTAAATCTTTCACATAATCACCAAAATTATTTATGTATGCTATATATAAATTATGTATGATTTAAATATTTACAGTAGCTTTTAGCCAACCTCATACACAAAGTTTTAATACAGCAGAAGCTATTGTATGATCACCTCTTCACCTCTACTCAGAAAATTCTTAGGATGTAATTGAACTGATTTACATTTAGTCAGAAAAATTCACTTAATTTTTTTTAATTCCATTCTTGAAGGTAGTGTCAAATGTTTTACTAGCTAAAAACTTAAGGATTCTGGAGGTTTTTATATCCAGCATAATCCTGAAGGGCAAGAAACATATTAGGCAGAGGAGGTTGCTTGGATGAAATAATTTTACCAAACCACCTACCCTTATATGTTAGCTCGCTTATATATGGCAAAGCTTAATTTAATTTAATTCATTACAAATTCCAATTCTTATTTTATGAAGGGGAATCACATCCTTATTTATGTTTTCTTAAAAATCATAATCTGAAGTACTTCGGCTGCCTACACAACCACTGCATGCCACTGGTGAAAATAAAGTTACAGTGGGACTAACTTCAGTAAAATAAAAGAACACAATGGGCAATCAAACTATTCAAATACACAACTACTACTTTAAGTGAACAATATTTTTAGAATGATCATATAACTGTTTACTTTTTGGGGATACCAGAAACATCCAACAACTTTCCAGGTTGTCTTTCCTTCAGGAGGCCAATAAACCAATGGGTTAGCCTCTGCAAGAGACTGTCTGTTGTTTGCTTAATTCCTCTACTGTTAGCTGCACCATAGCCTCAAAACAAATATTTTTGGTAACACATGGATCCGTATGTTCTGTTTTGCTATCATGGCAACTGTATATAGAAAAAAACACTGCTACATGTCCAGTGACCAAAATAGCTGCAAAAATACAGAGCTTTGGCCATCCCTTCTCACCCAAACTGAGCTCTGCATGTTTGCAATTCAATCTTTAATTCAGCTTATAAATAAGAGCATACTAAAAACAGCTTATTATGCATAGTTTCATTTATTGATGACCCTATGGAATAATATTTTGGGGAAATGCAGTAAATGCTAAAAAAGTATTCATTATGCAAAAAAAAAGGTAATGAGAATAATGGCAGGGGAAAGACGATCAAGCCACTGCAAGCCACTTTTCAAAATGTTTGGAATTTTACCATTAGCCTGTTAATATATTCTAGCCATATTGTCATTTGTAATAAATAACCCAGAAAAGTTTACAAAAAAACACAGATATTCATAGCAAAGAGACCAGCTATAGGCAGGACTTACATAGACCAACAAATAATTTGCAGTTATTCCAAAAAGGAGTTTACTACAAAGGAATAGTTTTGTTTAATTCACTTCCCTCTTCTATAAAAGAATTGTAAATGAACAAAAACAAGTTTAGATCAGAATTAAAATGATACCTTATTACTCACACCTTCTATACAGAGGAGGATTTCTTTCAATCAAAAAATACTGATAATAATGCAACAATGTAGATATAATAAACATGAATATTCTAAGAATGCAAGTGTAAGGGTAGACCTTTGGAAACAGACATGTAATTGAAAATTATGCAAAACTGACACCTCTGAAAATTTATTGTCAGAGTTATTATTTGTAAATAAATGTATTAATAAGTATGAATAAATGTAATTGTTGACATGATCTATATCCTAGAGTTTGGGCTTTGAGTCTTAGCTCATTGTAGGATCTACAGATTTCAATGTCATGTATGTATGTCTTGTACACCTTCAGTTCCTTTTGTCCCTCTTCAAGGACAGAAGGTCTTCCTTCCTTCACAGATATATTCCCAATTGGTTGTTTTTTTACTTGAGCAAACAACAAATGAAACATCTATGTTACCTATACATATCCTAAACATTGTTGTTGTTGTTTTCTCTCTTTGTTTTTCTATTAACAGAGTATTTTTTAGCATAACCAATCATTATTCAATACACAAGTGATAGTTTATATATAGCTAATAACATTTCATTGCATTTCCATTTACTTCACACAATATCATTTAATTTTTGCTCCATAAGGAATGCTGATTCTAATTCTAATAGTGAGGATACTATAACATCTGGAAAAAATTCATTTATTCAGATTAAAAAAGAATTATAATACTGAAAATTAAAAGCTGATAATCACAATCAGAAAATGGCATTACTACATAAATTCCCATGAAAACATCTAACCACTTAAACGAATGACTCATGCATGCACACAGTTTTCAAGTGCATTTCCTTATTATTTCTCTGGTTTTCATTTAACAATAATTACAAATTACTTTGCCAGAACATTGATACATTCACATTTCTGCATTAAATATGATGATCAAATGTTTAAGACCATAAAATTACAAATTTACATCTCATGTGCAAATATCTGAAGGAAGAATGAAACATGTATTTTCTCTCTCTCTCTCTCTCTCTCTCTCCTTTCTTCCTTTGATTGCACACCCTCAGGCAGCAGAATTAAATGTCTACCACGAATAAACATTTATAGTATTTTTTCCGTATAAGCTGTTTATTCTTCATTCCATACTCTGATGCTGTTGAATTACAGTCTCTTCTATGAATGTTAACACCTGAATCTAACAAAGGGCAATTTGAGTTTTGAATAAATATTGAAGCTTGAAATTTAACTCAGAGGATTGATACATATCCCAGATTTCTTAGAACATTTCCAGGATTGCCACATTTATCCTAGTGTTCCAAAAGTTTCTTGAATGATGGTGACGATGGAAATTTAAGGATGTTCAACTGCTAAGGTCATTAACGTCTTATTACACAAATCCTGGCAATAACTAGAGATAAAACTCAATAAAAATACAACACTAATAAAATTAGAGCTAAAAATAGATTTAAAAATTAGGGTAAAAGTACAGTCCATTGCTACAACCTGACCTAGCGATAAAACTATGACATTAAAGGAGCAAAAACAGGGAGAAAAAAATTAAAACAAAATCTTTAAATGGTTACATATGATAAAAAATATAGCTTAAAAATGTAAAAACCAGACCAACTGCTCCATTATCACATCATATATTTACCACCGACTAACACCTTAAGGTAAAAGTACACATGGGATAAACATTCAAAAACCCTGTTCATTGCTCTATGGTCATCAGCCAGGATATTGAAGAAACACTTTGTGTCCCATAATTGAGTCCAAAAGCAGAAATGTACAAGTCAAAGCAATCATCAAAATAGCCTGATAGAATGTATAGTTATAGAAATATTTAATCAAAGTTTTACTTATTTTTTTTTTTGTAACCACAAAGATACCTTACTTATGCAAAAACATGGATGATTATTTGTCAGAGCATTAATTGCCACAGAAGTCTATAATTTGATTATTTAGATCATTAAAGAGAATGAAGCTAAGCATGAAATATGTGGTTGTTTGAGTAATCATTAGCTGATGAAATGACTAAAAATAACCAGAGTCGATGATCTTACTAAATGCTCAACATCATTTAAAGCATAAAAGATAGTTTATAGTGTTAAAAATGGTGGAACAAAATTTGATAAAACCATACTTCTGAACACAGTGTTCTTATACAGTGTTGATAACAATGGTTTGTTAAACATTATCTTATTATCTAAATTGCGAACAAATACCCATAATTATGTATGGAAAAGGTACAAAAATGTACATATATATCAGTTTCAGATGTAGCATAGTAGTTATTTTATGGAATCATTAGGTGTAAATAAACTGGAGTACAATAGGATTAGATATGTTACAGCGAAAAGACAAATCAACGATTAAAGCACTATAGAATATTTATACTCAAAATAAAGTCTGCATTGAAATAGATTTGAATAAAGTGACAAGTGGTGGAGAATACCATGGGATATAAACTGGTTCTTATATTATTCATTTATTTATGATAAGAAATTAGTAAGGAATACAAATACTCGTCTACAGTAAATAATAGAAAAATCACATGATTACTTTATGCAAAATGTCAGGTTCAACATGAAGAGTTCATTATTAGTGATTGCAAGATTTGATAAATATTAAAGATTGAGGATTAATTATAAAAAACATAAGACTAATATTCAAAAAGGTTATAAGCTGAGAAGGAATGAAGATGGAGCCTGGAAAGACAAGAGATAGAGATAATAAGAAAATTTTATTTTACAGGGTGCAACCAAGAATAGTATCACCTCAGTATCTATGGCTCTGAAATGTTGCCTGACCAAGAAAGGCAGGTTGCCAGTTCTTTCCACTACTGTGTACACATTTGCTATCTTTTCATAAGATGCAAATAATGAAAGATGTAACATTAACTATAACTATAAGAATTATAATGATAGCACCGTTCTACATTTCAAAACTTGTTTTTTATTTTTTTAAATCTGATAGGTGATTCTTAACACATTTTTTTGTGCTGAATTGGAAAATGATCTCCATTTTCTCTCATCATCTCACGTTTTCAAAATATTCATCAATAACTAGGAATGAAATTATAGCTTTGCAAAACGAAATTCAAGATTTTGTGTGAAAAACTTTGCCAGAATTTGTTATTTGTCACTAACTAGTCATTACTTCATAATAATTATAAGCACATTCATAACCTTCCCTGAATATTGCATTTCAAATGTTATCCTCTTTGACCTTCTTGCATGTTGTCCAGAGCAGTCCATTTTTAACATCCAGCAATAGTCAGCCATCATGTCACCACTCCACTTTCCTTGATACCTCATTTCCATATTTTTTATACCCTGGTGAAATCTTTAACCCATTCTTCATTAAAATCTCCTAAATTATAAGGGAAATAATTTAGATGGGAATGAAGGAAATTTACTTTGACACTCATGTTGCAACCAGTCTGTTAGAAATTATATAGCACTATTTTCACTCTGATTGGGTATTTTTATTTCCAAGGAAATTAAAAAAAAAAAAAAAAAAAAAAAAAAAATTCTGTTAGCGTTCCAGACATCCTTCACTTCTTGATTCATAGTGTTCTTGAACTGATGTCCATCATCAGTTTTTGAATTTGTGGACCAACGAAAACACCAGCTTTAATTATTTTTTAGGATAATGAAGGAAATGTAACACAAAGGTATTTAAAGCACTCAGTATCTTTATCTAGAGTTTTCACAAATTGTTGCATTAAACCTAATTTTACATGGAAAGGTGGCAACAGTATTTTTGAAGGATCAATAAGAGGTTAACTTTTTATATTTTTTTTCACCCAGTATTAAATTAGTCCTACGTAGCCACTGTTCCCTTTCCCAGCGTTCTGACTTAGCTCTTCTATCTCATTCACATAAGAAATAAGGGTATTTTGTGAAACCAGCCTGCTGACCAAGTAATAGTCCAATTATCTTGAAATCTCCATAGACTAGCCTTAGGTGGTTTTTGTACTGCAGTTTTTGTAACAAAACCTTTACATTATCATATGTCTCCTTTAAAACAAAAGGAGTGGGCTAAAGTGGAAGAATGAATGTTTCCATTATAAAGCATTTAAGACTTTTTTTAAGAAGATTCTATGAAGAATCTCTGCTCTTTGAAATTAAAGTTTATGTTACAAAATTTTAATACAGCAAGGTTGTCTTGGCAATATACTAAATTTTCTTCTTCAGCAATAAAAGGGACAAGTTCATTCTCACGAAAAATACGTGCCCACAGTCAATACTTTCTTTTCTTTTAACCTAGAGCCTAACAGTTCTGCTGATTCTTTAGGCAAATATAAATCCCTCACTAAATCATTAAGCTCACTTTAATTAAAACATTTATCATGATCACAACTATCTGGTTCAAAAGTATTCACTGGAAATTCAGTTTCAGTGCTGCTGGATGCACATGGCAATGTATCAATTTAGGGTGTAAGGGAGCCAGAATATTAAAGACCATAAGGTACAGGCCAGATGGCAAAGGGAATGTTAGGATATACAAGACCTTTCTTGTGTTTAGCATTACATCCTACTACCTCACTGAGCAAAAATAACAATTGTCTCCATGATTTGTAGGTTCTCTACAAATTATAGAGATACTAAAAGGCAACATAGTTCTGTTTTCCATTTTTCCAACTCTTTAACTCTGCAAAACAACAACACATTTTGTGCAGCCATTACAATATATCCTGGTCTCCTAACTTAATGCTAAAATATTGAGAGTAAGTTTACTTTACAAAAGTTATTATATTCTGTCTTTGTTTTACTAACATATATGACCTATATTTATATAGCAAAACAGATTTGGATCATTTTCAGAACCATGTTTTGACATTTCTAAGAAACAAAACTATTATGTTATACTCTCATAGAGAACTGCAAACTCACACACTTCACGTTTACATAACAAGGAACAATGCAAGACTGATCTCCAATTTTAAAACAACCTTAAAATGCGATAGGTTTATTATCTCAGAGAGGAAATCCTTAGCCCAATAAACTGGATTGCACTTTGATATATACAGGGACCCTCTGTCAGTTCTCTAATGCATTGTTTATTTTAATAAGCAATCTCTAAGAGTAAGTATTCCCATTTATTAATTTTTATTGCCTGAGACCTAAACATTTCAACTTCCTGTTTATAGATAAAATGAATGCAGATAGATAAACATCTCCAAGAATAACAACAAATATCTTAACCTTTGTTCATTTTTAGGGGAAGACACATTTTCTGTATGGACCTAGGGCGGATATAGTTAGATTTTAATCAATATAAACATAAATATGAAAATAAATATAAACATAATATAAAATATAGACATAGTAATAGTTATATTATTTCACATTTGAGGTAATTAAGTTGAAATTATAAGCTGTTGAGCTTTTTTAACAGACGATAAGCACACTGTAACATTACTACAATAAGTACATTACGAAAAATAAGCAAAACATAAAATTTTGAATTAAAAAATGTCTGACATGATATGGAAGAACGGTTTTCATTTTTGGGACCAGTGTGAAATTGTGATTCAGAAACGGTCAGGGCTGTGTTTACGGCAGGGCAAACTGGGCAAGTGCCCAGGGCGGCAAAATTACTCGAAAGCTGCACAAAAAAAAAAAAAGCATAGACAGGAAACGTCAAGTTTATTTAAATTTGCCACTCACAGAGGAATATTAATTGATGCATGTTGGCTATGCTGATTAGTTTCCATCTATGCACATGTAGCGGAGACAAAGTGAAAGGCATACCAATAGTGAGAATTGATTAACACACACAAAAGATTGTAAAATCAAGAAGTGTGTGTTGTTATTCATTAACATTAATTTTCAATATATTGTTAGCTGAAGTAATTAACAGTAATTATTATTATTATTATTATTATTATTATTCTTGCAATTATATTGAGTTCTTTTAATTTAATGAGCCGGCATTCTGGCATAATGAAGTAGTAGGTTATGTTTGAATCTTTTAAGTTTTTCAACTGTTTATCATATTTTCTTTCATTTTCTCAGTTTCAGTGTCGATTGTCACTGAATAAAATGATAGGAAGAACGAGACTTAGTGGGGCTCAGTATCGTTCATTGGAAAAAAATAAAAGAAAAGAGAAGAAGACGCATTGAGAAAAGCTCCATGCCTTGATGTGTTTATAAAATTGACCACAAGGAGTTCATGTCAAGAAGAAACACCCTCGCCAAGTGAAGCTGTGAAACTATGGGGAAACAAGTACCCCAAATAAAGATGAAAAAAAACTTTTATCAAACGAATGTGAAGGCAGTACTTCCATCGTTGTTGACAAACCCTTTACAATTAGTGCTGATCATTTTCTTTGGGAAAAAACTAATAAAACATAGACTATATTGCAATGAATGGGGTAAAACAAAATAAAGAAGGTGAATTTTCTAAGTCGGAACATCAGTTTACAGATGGTGCCACAAGACGTTGTACTAGTGCATTTTTTCAGAGAAACCTGGCGAACGATGAAATTATTAACAGAGATTATTTAGTATATTCTGAAAGTCAGGGAACATTATTTTGTGCACCATGTACTCTTTTTGGAGGAACAGACCTTGTGGTTTCTCAAACTGGAAACATCCAGAGCTAATTGCAACTCATGAAAACAGTTCAAGGCACCGAGACTGTGTTCTTAGTTTAAAAAAACAGAAGTTCCATATTGACAAGGATAGATGGAAAATTATTCTCTCAACTTGGAAATGAAGTTCAATACTGCTGTAATGTCTTACAAAGGGTTGTTGCTGTTGTGAAGAAACTTTCCTCTCGAGGACTGCCTTTACGTGGCAATGATGAAATTCTTGGAAGTTCTCATAATGGTAACTTTTTAATGTGCATGGAACTTGTTGCCAAATTTGATCCTTTTCTTGCTAGCCACATGTCACTATATAAGGATTCTGGAAGTTGAAAAACTTCATATCTGTCTTTTGCTATATATGAGCAAATAATCAAAATCATGGGGAAGAGAGTTGTCGAAGAAATAGTGGCACAAGTTACTACTCTATAATTGTTGACTCCAGCCCTGATAAGTTTTGTCTTGCGTTATGTCAACAAAGAGGGGCTAGCTGAAGAGCAGTTTGTTGAATTTGTGCCAAATCCAGGACATGGTGGCCAGGATCTGTCAAATGCAGTGATAAACTGTCTTGAGAGACATGGATTGGACATAGGTAACTGCAGAGGACAGAGTTATGACAATGCACCAAATATGTCAGGTATTTAATCAGGCTTGCAAGCTAGAATCAGAGCTCTCTCTCCTTATGCTTTCTATATTCCTTGTTCAGTGCACACTCTGAATTTGGTGGATTCAAGTGCAGTAACATGTAACCAAGCAACTTATTTTTTTTGGCATTTTGCAAGAAATATTTAATTTTTTCAGTGCTTCTAGTCATCAATGGAATCACTTAAGCACATTTTTCAGTAAAGAGAACTTGAGTGTCAAGTCCCTCTGCATAACCCGATGGTCTGCTAGAGAAGAAGCTTGCAGAAGCTTGAACAAAGATGGCAAGGCAATCGTTGAGAGCACTGTTGCCAATAATAGGGAATGAAAGTGAGAAGTCTTTGGTGAAATATGAACCTAAAGGCATAATGAAGAAGTTGTGTTGTCTTGATACATCTTTTATTACTGTAGTTTGGAATTCCATTCTTGAAAGGTTCAATGTTGTAAGCAAGCAGTTACAAACATCAGACATACATGTAGCCACTGTTTGTAATTTGTATAGTTCTTTGGCTGGTTTCTTGGAAGAAATGAAAATAGGATATGAAGTTTTCAAGAATCTAGGACAGAAGAAATTTGAACCTTTTTGTAACATTACTACAATTGATCAGGATAACAAACACATTAAGAAAAAGAAAAGATTCTTTGATGAATCTGATTCAGACTGAAGGAAATGATGATTCAGATGAGTTACAGATGTCTGATTCTGGATAAACTGATTGAAGAACTGAACAACAGAGTTTCTTCCTACAAGGAGTTAAGTGAACCATTTACGTTTTTGACAAACCTGAAGATGTTTAGTCCACTTGAAATTCAGGAAGCATCATCCTGACTTCAAAAAGCCTACAGTTTGGATTTTGAAGATTCAGCATTTGTACTTGAATGCTTACACTTCAAAAGCTACATAGAAAAGAATGAAAATGCATTGCACTCTCTTACACAGCTGTGCAAGATGTTAAAGGTAACTGTCTAGAGAGTGTTTACCCAAACTTAAACATAGCTCTACAAATATACTTGAGCACTCCTGCTTCCAACTGCTCAACTGAGAGATCATTTTCTGCTCTAAGATGCATAAATAATTATTTAAGAACATCACAAGTGAAGGATCATCTTTGTTATCTTGGTGTTCTTGCAATTGAATCTGACTTAACAGTGAAAATGGACTATGAATAATTCATAAGCTTGTTTGCAAATGACAGGGCAAGGAGGAAGAAGCCTCTTGTTATTTAAACAGTATATGTTTTGACATCTAATATGGGGTGATGCCTCTTTAGTGTAAGTTCTTTCTATTAAGAGGCTTCTACTTAAATTTTAATAAACTCACTTATGGTGTTTGCCACTCATACTTAAGAATCCAAACTAGTGAAACCATTCTCTATGTTGTGAAAATTTAAGTAATATTTGTATTGCAATTTGGGGAGGGGGGGGGGCAGCAAAATTTTTTTTTTTTTTTTTTTTTTTTTTTTTTTTTTTTTTTTTTTTGTCGTCCAGGGGCATCAGAGGTCCTAAATTCAGGCCTGGAAACGGTCATTAATTAATTACCAAAAAAAAAAAAAATTCCATGCAGAATGGTTATAATTATAAGAATAACTATAACAAGGATAATGCAGTAAATTGCGCATGCACAAAAAACCAAAATCACCAAAGGACTAAAGCAAACACTATTGATGAATGTGCTACACTTACAAGAGAATTAGCAACATGATCGAAAGTCCAGCACTCACATGCGGAGGGAGCAAGTAATTGGTCTTGGCAGACCTTGGCACTGCAAACCTTGCCAATTTTCATTTATTTTTAATTGTGCTCGTAGCAAAGCTCTAAGCAACAACAGTAAACTATATTTTTTAAAATATTACAGGAAATGAAATTAAAGTACTGATATATTTACTCACGTGAATCAAAATAATTTCCTTTACTGTGGAAATTCACAGAGGGAGTACTGTTAAACGCGTGATTTTGATATACACCTCTCTCTTTGAAATGGGTTCCTGAAGTAGGTTAGACAAAGAACAGAAGATATTGAGCAGACATTTTAAACAGTACTGGGGATAAGCTTTAGAAGTGTATACAAATTAAATATCATGGGAGGGGGCTTATATATAGAAATTTGCAACTCCTTGTGGAGAGAGAGAGGGAGAGGGGAAGAGAGAGGGAGAGGGATATTTAGAATGGTGATTAAAAATTAAGAGGCATGAAAGAAGAAATTGACATTCACATTTCTCCATTGTATTGAGGTGTAAATAATGATTTCATTATGTATTACATGTGATGAAACCATAACATGAAGGGATCAGTTATTATCATAGAAATTGCTTCAATTGCTTTTATGAGAACAAGAAATATAAAGGAGATCAGAATAGGAGAATTGTTTGGAAATATAAAAGAAAAATGTAAATGAAAACTTTAAGATTCCAAAATCTATGAAGGGATATGTATCTAAAATTTGGTTTTGCTTCGTAATCGGCTTACCCTCCCGTATTTCTAGGACTGACACCCACCCCTAGGATTTACAAGCCAATGCCTAGGGGTTAAAAGACTGTTGAGGAGCCAACGGTACGAAACCAAAGAATGGAAATCCTGTTACGAGGGGTCAGTCCATAGCCAGGCGTGAACAAAAGGAACGGGATGATATGAAATGTATGCAAAATTGATGATTGAAATAGTGATGATGGAGCAATTGGTGGAATGAGTGGCAGGAGAAACAGGAGGACCCTGAGAAAACCCGCCCAGATGCTGATTTGTCCACCACAAATCCCTCATGCAGTCAAACCCAAGCATCCTAAGTAGATGGGAGGCGGGCGGTCTAACCACTCCACCACAGCACAATCTAAAAATTTGGTAAAGCTAATAAATACCTCACAACTATGGTATTGGATATGTTTACACTAGAGATGACTGAAGTTTAGATAATTAGTAAAGGGAAAAATAACACAAAATTGGTATGCAAAGGATGTCAGTTATTTATATATGAAATGGTTCAAGAAACTGAAATTAATCAATTAATTAATTCACTCACTCTACATCTAAAGTACATATCTGATCCTATGTGTTTTGAAGGCTGGCTCACAATACACCAAGAATGGGAACAACCAGAACAATAGAAAGCAAAATCACATGAATGAGTTTGGCTCATAATGCTTCATGTACAGGAATACTTATTAATAATAATGTGGAAGTTAATTTTGCCTATCATTTTTTACCTCTAACTGTAAAACATGGCCATTTTCTAAATTATGTTTTTCATTCTTTATTTTTTCAGCTAATGAAGATACCATTTGATTACAGCAAAGATCCAGAATAGAAGCATACTGAGAGTTAAAAGCTTTAAATATTTAGGATGTACAATTTTTTTGTTTTGTTTATATGGAATAAATGTGCACAAGTTCTGGATAAGTTATATAAGTTACATAAGTTTTGTTAACACACCTTGTACATTGCACTTTGATTTATTCACATATTTATTATTCACAGAATTCTACCAGGGATTTTACTAGTTTTTTTACAGGTAACGGTCACAGGGTTGGTCGCACAATTTGCACACTCACAGGCAGTTGTTCCCAAGGTCATGGAAATGCTTGGTCTTGCATATTTTTTGCTGGTAATCACGCACCACTATCGAGTTCACCAGGTGTCAAGAGTTCTTGATTAGTGTTGATTCAGGATCTGTTTGTCATTGCTTCTACTGTATAGAAGTCCAGCCATATCTCCCTTCTGTTCTTCTCTCTTTTGTTTAGTAGTTTATTTGAGCTGTCAGTGGATGGGAGCTTCATACACAGGTCTTCTATATACAAGGGTTCCCTTGCAAGTTTGCATACTAGCCCCGACTTTTGTGCACTTAGAAGTGTGATTTTACTGCTTCCAAAGTCATTAGGTCTTTTAGACTCAGCCTTTCCCATTTTGATCTATTCTGCAAGTTGTGATGGGAACTATTTTTGCACTGAACAGGCCATGGTGGATTTTAGTAATAGCCTGGATATTGCCTTTATGTCAAACATGGCTTTTCTGGCAGCTGCTGCTTGGGATTTTGTGTGTATCCTGAATCAGCTGGCAGTGGTTTGGAGAGTCAGAACCAGGTATTTGAAGCTATTGACTGTCATGAGAGGTTCTGTCCCTAGATATACTTTGTCCTCTACAGTTCTCAACCTTTGCTGTGGAATGTCATATGTTCAGATTTTCCCATGTTAATTTCCATTTTGCTTTCCTATATCCACTTCTCAAGTTGGTTGGTTGCTCTTTGCAGGCTGGGTGCAGAGTTCAATAGAATGACCAAATCGTCCGCAAATATATGTAGATTTTGATGTCCTCTGTCTCCTGTCTAATCATCTGTACAACATTGTATGTGGCGATATTGAAGAGTAGGGGGTTTTGTGGGTCCCCCTGTAGTTGTCACTGGTTTATGTTATTGTTTTACAATGTGGTTAAGCCGACTGTGCTCTGAATGCAGTTGGCCATCAGGATGTTATGGATCAGCATTGTGAGTTTATCTTTCCCTGTTATTGATTCCAGCTTCAAGATTACTATGCATCTGCGTAGTTTATTGAAGGCCTTTATATAATCTACAAAGACTATGTGGAATTTTCCTCGGGGATGTCTTAATGCATCCCCTATATCATCCGATTAGGTTTATGATGGCCTTTAGCATTTCCGATCTTTTTGGAGTCCGAACTGTTTTTCCAGGATTTTGTATTCTACTTCTTTAGAGATTTAGATACTGCTTGTATCATCAATGTGTATTTTTCCAGGGTAATTCCCCTGTAGGAGTTTGGGTCCGACTGATTGCCTTTCCACTTAAATAGCATCTCAATTGTTGAAATCCTCCACATTTCTGGAATGTTGCCCTCTTGTAAGCATAGGTTTAACATATCTGTGATTGTTTGGAGTATTATGCTAGTTGAGCCTTTGATATGTTCATTACATATTGAGCCGGGCATGGTGCTTTTTTGTTTTTCAGAGAAGTTATTGTCTTTGTACCTCTTCTTTCATGAAGAGGTTAGTTTCTGCTATGCCTGTCTCCAATTGATCAGGTCAAATGTGGTGTTGGTTTATTTACGTTGAGAATACTGCTGAAATGTACTTCCCAAACTGTTATGTTCATTTTTCCATTGCTCTGAGATTTTCGTGGCCTCAATGCTGTGTATGGGTCCTTTCTGGCTTCTTCCACCATATTGTTTGTTTCCTGTTCCATGTTTTCCTTTCATTTAGTTTTTAGGAGATTTTTGTATTCTTTTCTAATTTGGCTGTAGGATATTATATTATCTGGACTTTGGCTGGATTTTGCAGTATGTCATGCCTGGAGGATGATCTTTCTTTTTCCATAACATTCTTTGTTGAACTGTATGTATGCTCTTCTTTCGGGGTTGTATACCAGAGCACACCGAATCATTTTTTCCAGTGTGATTGGTAACCGATCAATGCCTTTTCTCTTTATGTGGTTCTGAAATTCTCTCCATTCTTCTGCCATCTGCATTAGTACATAATTACTTAGCTGTTGTTAGGCTTTGATATCTGTGGATTTTACTCTGCCATCTGCATTAGTACATAATTACTTAGCTGTTGTTAGGCTTTGATATCTGTGGATTTTACTCTGCCCTCTGCATTTAGGATGCAAAAATTGGCCATGACTGGGCAGTGCTTCTTTAGTGGTATTTCATCTGCTGAGTAACTTACTTTATAATAACTTAGTGTAATGTTGGGTCCTTTGAAGAATATTAAGTATATGATGCTACATTGTAAGTGTGGAAAGTATGTTCGTTCATCTGCCTTATTGACCTGAGTGAAGTCTTCCACTATTACCATGTCTAGCACCTCATTTGTTCTCTGACTAGTGGTATCTAATCTGCAGCTCAGGTCTCTGGCTATGATGATGATGATGATGATGATGTGTACTGGTGCTGTGTGTCTTAAGGCAGTCATAATGGCTGCTATTATGTCTTCCATTAGCATTAATGTCTCTACATATATGGCTATTATGAAGAGATTTTTGAAATTCATCACCAGTGTGTCCTGATCCTGGTGTGTGCTTAGTACTTTTCCTATTTTTAGTTTGAAGAAGCAGGAGGTTCCTCGTTTCGGCCATCATCTTGGCCCTTGTGTTGCTGGTGTATGTTGTGAATAGAATCTGTCTATTTTTAAGGCTTTTACTGTCAGAATTTCTATGAGGATTATGGTGTGTGTGTGTGTGTGTGTGTGTGCATGTGCGAGTGCGCATGTGCATGCGTGTGTGTTGTTTATTAGTGCTAGAGCACTCTTTAGCCCTTCCAAGTTCCATAGAAGAAGACTAAGCTGGGAATCTGGCTCCTGCACCCTGGGTGCAAAAATTAGGTAGCATCTTGCGACTCCCTCTGGCCATGCCTCTGCTTTGTTGACTTTTGTTAGTTCTTGTAGTGGAAGCACCACTTTAAAGTCCTTAAGTGTGCCTCTTGATTGAAGTTCTTTGCATTCTATTATGTTGGTTACATGTGTTAGTGAGGTACTTTTTAACTGCTTCTCCAGTTATATTGTAATGTAATTTCCCTGTGCACATTCAAGCTCTGCAGTCTGCTGCTTGCAGTTGTTCTGTTGGCGGTTTGTCATTTCCATTTTCTGGCTTCCTCATACCGATTGCTGTGGTCTTTGTTCTCTTGCTGTTGTCACTGTGAACAATGTTGAGGGTTTGGCAGCAATAACTGACTATAATTCATTGTCTTTCCTTGAATATTCTGGGAGTGTTAGTACCTGGTCGGTTTGTTGCTGTGAACCAGGCTCTGTTGTGGTTTTATTTTCCTCTCGTCATATTTTTTATATTTTGCTCTTGTCATATTTTTTATATTATTTGAGAAGTTTTCTATTACAATTTGTAGCTTCTGTATTAGGTTTTTTGTGAGCTTGTTTTCCATTTTGATGTCTGTACAGTTCAGTGTGTTTGTTCAACAGATGTCATCTGGTGAGGGGATTCATTTCCAGTCTCCCGGCTGTTGTGGTTGCATTGGTAGTTGTTGGTAGCTTTCTGTGCCAGGCTGGTAGATGCCACCACCTATCCTGTAGGCAAGTGTCATTTTCCTCTGTATTCATTGCTTTGTCTATTCAAACCTCACTTTGAGATTTCTTCTTTTCCTTAGTTTTATCATCTAGGGTGAGTTGCAGTTAAGTGAAAAGATTTCTAATGTTACTTACGGCTTTAAGCATTGTTTCTTTTGCTTCTTTCTTCAGATATCCCAGCAATAATCACAAAACATTTATAGCATATACAGGATGTGTTTTAGTTTTGTCCACCATCTTGTTTTGATAGTATGGATGTACAATATTAACTTACTGTGTTTATCTGAACACAGGACGGCCTTGAATGCAAAATGACCCTCTGTTTTTCTTCTTAGAACCAAATTTTGGAGTTTAGCATACCAACAATATAAAAAGAGTTGCACATATGTACATTTTGAACAAATTAAGGAACACTTACATTGATTAAGTCCTTTTACTAATTAATTTGTTTTAAGTAATTCAAATTTGTGCAGAAATTCATGCATAAGGGAAGAGGAGAATGGAAATTTACTGGTGTGTGTGGTTGGAGGTGACACAGTGCAGATACAATAAATATAAAGGATAAGATTTTCTATTTAGACAACATTCCTAATAACGGGACATCAAGAATTTCCTCCGCACCTTACTGCTGGCCACTGCTTGATAAAAGGTTGGCATCCCTAGGTTTATCGCATTTGATTCCGACGGGATGTTACAATTATCGGTGTTATCAGTGGCTGCACTGGTTAGTATGGTCTACTATGTTGTGAGTTCTGACGTGTGCCTGAAGCGAAATCAATGTATTCTACAGAGGAACATGTATTTCTAGTGCAAAACGTTTTTAATGAACATGGAAATTGTACTGAGAAAGCGATACAAAATTTTGTTGTCAGGTTCCCTAACTCAAAACTGCCACATCGAGATACTGTACGTGATTTAATGAATAAATTTCGGGAGTCAGGTTCCATGAATGATGCTATTTGAAGTGGAAGACCCAGTGTGCTAACAGAAGAAAAACTATCGGATACAATGCTTAAAAGTCCACAGAAATCAATAAACAAATTGGCCTAACAATGTGATATTTCTTACGGTTTCGCATACAAAGCAGACAAAAAAAAACTGGAATTTGTATCCATATAAGGTATCAGTCGTCCACGAATTAAAACCCACAGATCCGGAAAAAGAGTTCAGTATTGTGAATGGTTTCAGAGGTTTATTTTGTACCATGGAATTGACATGTTAGATAGGACTTTTTTACTGATGAAGCTTGGTTCCACTTATCAGGATGCGTAAATTCACAAAATACGTGAGCATGGTCGACTGAAAATCCTAATGCAATTCAGGAAACCCCTTTACATTCAGAGAAAATTGGTGTATGGTGTGTGATCTCTCGCTCTCAAATTATTGAGCCAATTTTTTTCCATAACTCAATTCAAATGTTTATTGCACAGATATTCTTTTTCCATTTATTTTACAGCTAAATGAAGACGAAGTGAACGGTGCATTCTTTCAACAAGATAACGCCACTGCTCATACATCACATAAATCCATGGGAGTTTAATGGTTATGGGGAAAGACTAATTTCAAAAGGTCTGTGGCCTCCGTGGTCTCCTGATCTTACACCTCCGGATTATTTTCTTTGGGAAGCCGCTAAAGCTTCAGTCTATAAGGACAATCCAAAAACAATTGATGAGTTGAAAACGGCAATAGAAGATTACATAACATCTGTAACAAAAGAGACATTAATTACAGTGTTCGAAAATAAATTAAAACGAGTGAATTTGTGTCTTCAAGAAAATGGTAAACATTTTCAACATCTTCTTTAAAAGGTTAGATGCATATTATTTTTCTACATTACTTTTCATGCATGAATATAGTGAACCTAGCAGTTTTCTTAACCAGCGAAATGTTTTCACCATAAACTCATGCCAACCAGTGCTGCCACCAGAATTCCCGACTCTAGGGAAATCTTGGGAGGTGTGGAGCGACATCTCGATGAGCCTAACACTTAAATGTAAAACATTTAACCGAATACAAATCTCTCTCTCTCTCAGATAGAAAGACAGAGGGAGGATGTTTAGTATGTGTGCGGTTGTGGCAGGAGGAGGGAAATGTGCAGCTAAACCTCTGTTTGACTATTGGCTCCCAATACATTAGGTGCAACCACTGATGTAAAAGGAGAGTCTTAGAGAGAAATATTTTCCAATATGAGAATGTCTATAATACCTCTTGTTCCATTAACAGCTAACTTTACAGCATGAATGAAACAGATGAAATCTGCTACATACATCATGACCTTAGTGGTAATCTTTACCATTTCCACCATGCTACACCACTATTATACTCATGAAGTTTTAAACTTATCTTTAACCTGCAAACTATTCAGCAAACATATATCGCGAATGCAAGAAGGCCACCAATTCTCAATATCAATATTTTGGGAAAAAAACATTGTGTTATATTCAGATAAATATGGTATGACTGATGTTTAAACAAAATAGCAACACTAAATATTAAGTATCCAAATAGAATAAAACAACTATTTGAATATGGAACAAGGAATATGTTAAAATTGTATTAAGTAATGTTTAAATCAAATTGAGTATTTATTTATGGATGCTCTTTAACTGAGGTGGTTCTTAGCATTCCATTCTATTTGGGGCATGAAAGACTGCTTAATTTTCCACTGAGGTCTCCCTATTATACATATACAGAGTCAACTACAGAGACTAAAATATACATTGGTAGGACAAAAAGAAATATAAGTATCTGACCAAAAGAATACTTTATAATAACTGTAATAAACAAATATACCAAAAGATCAGCCATTTCAGCTCACTTCTACTATGGGCAACATGATATTCACCTTTTAAAAAACATGCAAAAAGCTGTTGAATTGGATACCTTGGAAAAATATATGTGGAAAAATTCAAAAGCAGTCTTATGAACTTAGATCTCCCAATAGAAGAAAATTCACTGTTGAAGTTCATCAGCTCCCCACCAGAAAAGCCAACCATCACTGATAGCTTATTCACCTGCATTCAGGAATTGTATGCAGCTGACGTCGTAGGACAGATCCAATGCCAGTTCTGCTGATTAAGCAACACTTTTGGTGAAGCCTTGTGTAAAAAGACTCATTACTGCATTACTATTAACTGAGCTTCAAAGTGCATCAGTTTCAACTAATACTTTTATTCTTATTATTGTTTATATTATTAAGGAATTGTTATGTACTAACAACTTGAAAATATTTTTTTTTGTGTAGTAAAAATGAAAAATATGTATAAGATCCAAAAGTATATTTTATTCAATATTAAAAAATTGTAAAAACATATGTTAAAAACTCACTCACCACTCATGTTGGGGCAGTGATGGATTATAACAACTCGCTATTGCAGTGACCTATGAAAACTTTCTCCCACTTTTCATCACAAACCAATGCCAGTTGTCTCTGAACAATGCATGATAGTCTTGCATATTTCAACAAAGGAATGTCACTGGCATACAAATTTTCAATTTTACTGTCTACTTGCCCTTCCATAGCCTTGGCAATTTTACACATAGTATGAAGTCCAGCATATTTTTTGAACACACTTTTAAATTCTGTTTAATAACTTTTACTTTGGGACCTTTGAAAGAATGTATTTTTTTCAATGTTATGCACTTCATTAACTGTCTCAATTAAGTTGGATGATGTTTCAAATTTTGTTATAGAGTGGCACAAAAATTCAAATATATATAAAATAATTCATTTTTAGTGTACTATTGTTGTACAAGTTCTGAAGAATTTCAACTGACAAAATGTCATTCTTATTAATTCATTGATTACTGATTTAAAATTTTCAAAATTGTTTGAATAATACAACTGCTTCCAACCATGTCCCCCAATGAGTAACTATGGGTCTAGGTGGAAGCAGACCTGGATTTTTGGCTCTAAACAAATCTATTCTTGTTGGTGCTTTCACAAACACCTTTTGTCATTTGAGATTAATCTGTCCACTTTAGGATTTGATGTATGTATCTGCTCATATACTCTGTGTAAACCATGTGCTATACAAGTTACGTGTATCATGCATGGGGAGCTTTGGCTGCCTTCTTCGTATATGGAGCAGCATTCGTAGGTAAGAGTAAAACAATGTTCACCCCATTTGACCATAACAACTGCAGAGGTTAATTGAATAAGTATGCCATTGTTACATAATTTGATGCTGATATTTCTCTACATGCTGATAAATAACACTGCTTGGAAACTATTTCACCCATTTCAAGCACACCTCCACAACATTCCCCACTTTCCTACTGCTCAAATCTGGTGATTCGTCCATGCTTACCATATTTTTTATTTTCATATTCGACTTTGATATTCACATTATTTCTTCATAAAAAGCAAGGGCATACAATTTTCTTAATCTTCATTCCTCTGCAGTTTCAAAATGGTGTATTTTCTAAGAACATTTCTGAGATTGGGGCTTCTCATTATATAAAGTAATATCGCACCAAGGAAAGGTTTTGTGTAAATCGGCATAATATTCTGAACTTTTTGAAACTAAGGTATGCAAAGAGGAAGCTATTTCACCTAAAAGAGCTTGTCTAGAAGTGCACGTGAAATGGCCATTCTGTGTTTACTACCTGCTAAATGCTGCAATACTTGAGATTGCTGATCCGCATTTACTGATTTCCCAAATTTTTGACAGAATAGAATTCTTCCATCACTTGTATAGATGCCACTAAATTCATTAACATATTGCTGCAAATGAAAACAAACACTGGAATTTACTTTTGACATTATATCGCCAATCACTTGAATTAATATACTGATACTACTCTATTTTAAACAAGACTGGGGAATTAAAGGCTGAAGCAGTTGTGTAAATTGCATCACCTGTCCTCATGATAAATGAGGGACTCCCCTTCAGATAGGGAGGCAGCACCTGAAGGTTATTCACCAGGCAATATGTTTACAACTAAAATTCATTTGAATTGAATTATCACATGACAATGCAAGAGTTTTTAAATTACATTAAGAAATCCTAACAAGGAAAAATTGCAAATTAACAGTTTTAACAAAATTATTTAAAATATTTATATAAGTATACTACAAAAATATGTATTTGTATGCGAAATACAATTTTGTATAGAAACTAAATGTGCTGGTTTGGAATTTCCATCAGTTGCAGTGTTTTATCTTTAGGCAAAAACAAAAAAAAATTATTTGCATACAAATCTGTTCCCTAGTTATTAACAGCTTTTATTGTTTTTGGTATCTTGAAGCAGAATTGTAGTACTGATTTCTGGAGATAAAAATTTAGTATGTATAGAAATGAGGAATCAAATGTAAACATTTTAAGATATTTTGGTGTCTTATTGTGTTAATCATGAAGCTACTAGACATTTTGCAGTATTATATAATTTAACAACTTTTAAATAACTTCTTGGGAGTTTTTATGTATCCACCATTTATATATTGATACACAGGCTATAATCTGATTATCATAACACTAGAAACATGTACAAAACAAAATTACTGGAGGCAAAATGGAATATAAATGCTAAAATATTACTTCTGTATAATCAATTTAAGGCAGCCTGGAAAGTCAGAAATAGAGAAAGCATCAGAAACTGTTAAATTTCTGATGCACAACTAATGCTAAATCAGCACAAGAAATACTTAGGTCATATTGTTTTCCTATTTAGAACTGATGATGGTTGGAAAAACTTTGTGGAGGCTACTCAAAATAGATTTGAATGGTCTTCTTAAGTGTCATGTGATGACATGTTTAAACTTGTCGTTAGTTTTAAATCCTGAAACAATGAGGATATCCATGGTAAGTCCAATACTTCCTTAAAAGACGTAATTTAGTATGTTCTATTAACACTTACAGAATTTATCACCTGGTGTTTAAATCATGGTGTGTTTCCTGATACTCAAAGTCTCTAGAGTATTATGTCCTATTCAAAAAAACTCAAAAATTAAAAAGAGAGAGACCAGTGTCTACTGTTCTAATTTTTTATAAAAGTTACATGTAATGGAAACTTAGTTACATACTTTGAGCATTATGGGCTGTGAATCACAATTTGAATTTTTTTCTCGTAAAGAAGCTATGAATGTAATCAATTATTTACCTATTGATGTATACTATTTCTGCAGTCACTCTCACATTCAACTTGGTATGCGAGTCATCAGTATTGGAGACCTTGGGATGTGTAAACAACACAAGGAGTGTGGTGAGATGGTAATCACAAGCTTCTGGAATGTGACTCTCGATTCTTCTCCAAGTTACGGCTTCCAGGAAGTTCTGCAATGTCATTTCAGAGCTACAAAAGGAGGAAGAATAGCAAGCTGGTTGTGTCAAGAATTGTACTGAGTCGTGAGTGACTGGAGTTTTGGCACACAGTGGTGTATGAACCATGGATGGTGGGTAGCTGTAAACTGTCTACCTGTTGAAACGTTGAGTGCATTATTCGCAGCAGTGAATTTAAGACTTGATTTGTAAACTCTTTTTGAGTCAATAAAGACATTTGTTACACTGGCATCAGAAGTGGGATTTTTATGCTGAGATAGAGGAACTGAAGATAGAAATAAAATCATGAATGGAGAAGATGGATGAGAAACTGAAAACCAGAACGGAAAACACAGTGGGGAAGATGGAAGAGAAAATAGAATCCAAAATTGAAAATAACATAACTTGGCTTGGAGAAGCTGGAGTGCCATAAGTCTGTTGGTGTTCATTGTAAGGGTGGCTGAAGAAGTGATATTGGGACTGGATGCCCTCAGGAGCCATGATAAGATGGCTGATATTGGCAGGATGGTCTTACGACTCAGTGAAGACAAGTGGTACTCCAGAGTTCCAATAAGATATCCTGGAGTCTGCAGGATGACCCTGAAGGTGGGTGTGGTGATCGCTGAGGCATGCCTGGTAGACTGGCTGTTGAAGGACCATGCAAACTATTCAATTCATCAACATGCCCAGGGTGCAAGAACTGTTACGACCGACAAGCCAACAGGGAAGGTTCCTGGCAGGAATTTCAGGCATGGTTGTATACCCAAACACAGACCAAGGGGCACAAGCCCAGGTTCAAACAACCACGGGCAAGACCGTACAGTATGGTGGAAAGGGTCAATGAGGCAGAGTACTGCACCTGACAGGAAGAAGAAAGTAGTACATTTGGATCGTCTAGCCTGCTATGGTGGTGCTGGTTGGGATGACCAGTACACAGGAGGCAGCAGTGTGACATTGCTACCTTCTGCAGTGGTATACGCACATTTGCCTAGGTATGCGAGTCATCACAGTTGGAGGTATTGGGATGTATAAGGACACAAAAAGTGGCACACAACAGTAATCTGAAGCTTCGGGAAAGTCATTTTTGATTCTCTTCCAAGCTTCTTAAACCTGACTGCAAGCTGATCCTACGTTCTAATTCCTCATTTTCTGATTCAATGTTTGTCTACTCCTCAACAGGCTTCTGACACAAACCATTCGTGTGTAAGTCCTGGTGGGGTGTAAATCCTACACATGAGGAAGGTAAGCTGGCTAAATATACTGGGATTTGCATGTAGAGTTTGTAAGTTGGAGGTTCTCTAGAATGCTTTATCTTCTTTGTAATATTAGAAACAAAATGCCAATTGTGCAATTCAATTCAATTTTATTCCTTCATATATAACATTAACATGTTGTAGTAAATGTCAATAGATTTGAGAAGTGTTTACTTTGCTTATCTTCATAATACTATTAACTATTGAATTTTATGGGGTAATAGGAGCCGAAAGATAGAAATAATGCAAAAGAAGGCATTGAGATATATTACAAGATCCCATGTGTATGACCATTGTTAAGTCTTTATTTATCCAGGAAGGAACATTGATTGTTATAAATGAATATATTTACAGTCTACTTATTTATATAAGACTGGCTCTCCATAGTACATCTTTAGAGGTGATACAATTATGAAATTAAAATTATAAATAAATTGAATATTCTCTTCTGTAGACTTACTAAAATTTGTATAGATCTTTGATATATGGTATTACATTATTTAACAATATCTTGTTCAAATAAAGCTATTTTATTACTTTTAAGAGATTCCTAAAATCTTGAAATCCTTTTTATTCTACTGAGTTTTGTAATATACATGGTCAGCAATTATGTAATTTTTGTAACTGAACTGTAACTCTTGTAATGAAGTCTATTATTCTAATGTTTAATGAGGAATTAATAAATTGAAATTAAAATCTCATTGAAGTACATTTCACCATTGTGTTGTCACCCTCAAAACCTATTTCCGCTAAAAATAATTGCTTCAAATAATTAACCACTTACAGCCTGAACCTGTTTTCAGTTATACTGAAGTTGAGAACAATTTTTCTTACAGCAATCTTATCGAAGTTGTCCAAATTTAATACAATTTTCTTTTGCTTCATCTTCTTTTGGTAGTCTGAAGTACAAAAAAGTCCTTGCTTTATTTATCTTCCCTTAACACTCAATGCTCTGGACAGCCCTTTCTGTCAACCAAGTGCTTCCTGCATTTTCCCCAAAGTGGAGAAGCTTCCTCTTGTCATGAACACAAACAAAGTATATACCATATGGGCCAAAAGTTATTTGAAAAAGAGTAATGTTATGGCATGTTATTAAGTGCCTTTTAGAATCTGATCAACTGCAGTGACTGTTGGCTGCATCAGTTGGTAATATGATAGCAATGCTGGCAATTCAAACCATTAACAGTTCAGAGCTCATTTGTATTCTAATTCCTTTCTCCTCTGTTAATGCATTATTGCACATTTATTATAGCCTAATACAGAGGACAACAGAAGAAGACACCTGCTGAAAATTATATAAAGCTTTTACTATAAAAATGTCATTGGTCAACCTTGTAGAATACAAAGTCAACAATGACTTATACACATATCAATATTTGGTGTTCTAAGCAAACAAGCTATCGACTGCTCTAACAACCAAAGCTGCAATCCTGCAGTCAAATCTTTCTTCAGCTGGTTGAGTTTTCAAATCATTGCTTCCTTGAGCCAAAGTTTACACATAATTTTCTATGTACCAAGGTCCATCGATTGTGATGTTAAAATTTAAGAATAATATAAACAAACTGTTTAAAAAAGAAAAAAGGAATATAAATAAATTAAAAACCTACACAATACCAGCGAATAATAAAACAACCTAAATTACAAATACATGTCCTATTTTTATGAGAACCACTTTATACATTTTAAACTACAATTTATACCTTCATGAACCCTTAAGAAACAAAGAATTGTAGCCTTGTCTAGGCTGTTCTTGGTTTCTACATCCGAGTTTATAGCTATATACAATGAACTCTGTGATAACTTGAAGGGAGATACAATGAATGCTAACTGCTCAGAGTATGTTTTATACAACATAAATTAGCACAAGTTGAACATACACAGCGAAACAACTGTAATTTCTGATAAGTCAAACTACATTTTTTGCTTCATTTACCTTGCTTTCTCTTGGATTGGCACTGGTAAGTAAAACAAAATAGAATGGCTAGTTTGGCATATTAGGAATTCAAATAAAATATACAGTTAAACTCTAACAAAGATATTACTAACAAGAAAAGGGTTTATGGATATCTAACACGCAGAATGTAATGCTGAACTGTACTGTTCTGAATTCACATGAAAACTTGAAATTAATTACTTTCATTACATTATAAGAACATTTTCAGAGACATTCACCCATTAAGAAATTTGCTGGAAAACTTCTTAAAAATGTAATCTATTGTTCAGCCCCTAAGCTAACCTTTAATTTAAAGCAGGAGACAACTGCCTGCAATTCAGCTAATGTAAACAAGCAACATAACCAATCATTGAAAAAATATTTCTATATTATTTTAACATGTATTCAGACTATATTATCCAAGTTAATGGCGGTTGGCAACAGTTGCTTTAGAGTTAACATCAAAATAATTTTCAGCTGCTTTATAATATTTATTATCAACAAAGAAAGAAACAAATGTAACGTCTTAAGAAAAGCTAAAGCATTTACCGAATGGTTTCAAAACAATCAATGCTTCTTTACTTGTATGTGCATGTATGGTAGTTCACAATGAAAAATTCATTTGAAGCAATAGTCCATAAAGTTTATGAGAAATCCTGATGAACTACAGTTGTCAATATTAATTCTGGATGTCAATAATAGTGACAAAACATATCATTTACTTCATAATTACAGAAGTTTTTAATGCATACTGATTTCTTCTCAACCTTGCATGCACAGCCACTTGTATTATGGATGGGCCCCTGTGTAATGCTGCATTCAAGAACTTTTTGAGGACAGCCTGGTGAGATATTGAAGTTTGTGACTCAGTCTCTGTACTTCCAATTGAATGTTTTCCCCAAGATGCAGACTCTGATCTATCTGTTATGAGTTTCATTAGTCTTGGCTTTTCAACAATATTATCATTTTCCTTCCAGAAGTGCCATGTCCAAGATACAATCAGAAATGCTTACACACATTGACTTCACATAGAGTTCAAAACTTCATACCACTGTGTATCTACATACAATTTTCATGACACTGAAAGGCTAAAAATATATTCAAACTTCTAAACATAGAAGGACCAACAAAATCACAATAAAGAAGAAGAAGAAATAAACAGTCAACAGTTATTTGTCTATAATTTATTAAAATAAATTAAATGTGGGTTAATTCATCTCAAAATGGCCAGTAAAGAGAAAAAAATTAACATATGTTTTAAAATCAGCACTATTTGGTGTGTTGTGGAACCATATAATCCAACAATTCCTATGCAATTTCATACTCTGCACAAAGTGCTTTTCATTATAATAAATATTAAAATAGATGTAACGTCACCCAAATATAATCTTTGAACATAAATATATTGAAAACTATGTCCATTGGAATGTAAACAAATTTATAAGTATTCTACAGATCAGGAGGACATGCTAGTATAGTCATTAAATTATCATCTTTAACCATATATTTGCTATTTTAATAAAACTGACTTTAAATAGGTGCTTGCATATTTAAAAATAGAAAAAAAAAGTTAAAATATGCTACTCTCAATGTGGAATATCTACTCATTTAATAAATCATGGTAAGCGGGAGATAAAAAGTGAAATATCCCAAGAAATTCAAGATTAGCTCAAGAGTTGTAAGAGTGCATGTACACTCCCTACTGCGGGTAAAATTTATCGCTTCAGTGTGTCTAAAACTTGAGTATATACAACAGCACTTCAATATACAAGGTCGTGTTGCATAAATTCTTTCCAACTCAACACAAACATTTATAGAAAATGAAATCAAGAGGGACTTGACCATTATTTTTTTATTTGGAAACTACTTATGTATTATTCTCTAATAAATAAAGGGTATTGTTCAATAATACCAAAATACTTCTTTCTTGAATCCTGAGATATCTAACATTGCTACCTTCTGGTACTACTAGTACTGGACTGCACATTGTAGGCAATTTGCTCTTCAGCATTAATAGTAATTTTACTTTTGAGTTCTTTGGAACCTTAAATTTTATCTGCATTTTGTGCAAATCCTAATTTGATTTGAATGTTCTGCTGGAAAACAATACAGATCAAGTATCCATGGAGCTGCTATTCTCAATTACTTTGTTGTCCTATTCTTTTGTAGGTTGTGTAGGTAATTGTAACAGAGACTACTTCTGTACAGCTTTTCATTTGTACTAAAAAAGCAACATAAATTGCCATGGTTTTATTTGTTTATAGTTTTCTCTAAATTAGCATAATTACTTATCTCACTTAAGAGTTCATCACTGCATGAATTGCAATACCAACTAAGCCTTCATACATATATCTGTACAACTCCATGTTATGCACTGTCTACACAAACTGCTGTAATCGAAAGTGAGCATAGATAGCATTATATTGACAGGCGAAAACCACCCCCACTGGCAAAGTTCAGGCCTTATTTTCATACATTCTATCGGTGGTACCATTAACCTGAAAACTGGTATCTCTTCGTATAAATACCACAGAAATATAGGCATCTTTTAAATGAAATAAAATAGTGGGAAGTTGAAGCAATTAATATTATTTAACGTATCAAAACTTAAATAACATTTGTATAAGTCAACTACAGGTGGCAGAATGTCGAGCGAGAGAGAGAGAGAGGGGGGGAGAGAGAGAGAGAGAGGGGGGGTAAAGCATCACATTTAGATCCAACGTTATTGCAGTGGGAGAAAAATACTTTTGCCATGGGAAGTGTTCTCAATGCACAGCACAGAGTATACCCGAGCACACAGGTTGAAACTTGTAACTGCAGTAGAAACATCAATTGAACAAACCACAGCCAAATCATTTTGCAAACGGTCTGCAGAGTTGGGCATTCTGACATCAGCAATTTGAGACCACATAAAGAAAGATGTAAATCTGAAATGTTTTTGTCCAACCCTGTTAATGTGTCGCACACATGTCAGTTATTACTTGAAACCTCTCCAAGTGAAAATGACAAAAAAGATGTCAAGTTTTCTGTCCAGTGTGCGATTTATATGCAGCTCTTGTAGCCGTGATGTGTTTTTCTGGGCAAAAGACAATCCTCACTTTTTTGAAGAGATTCAGAATAATGCTCCTCATGTATGGTTTGGGCAGAGATGACTGTGGATCACCTCCTTATTTCTGTGATGGCCCTATCAATCAACACACTTATTTGGAAATGATTAAAGAGTGGTTACTTCTAGAATTGACAATACAAGGAATTGCTGACATTGTCTTCTTTCAATGTGATGGGGCATCAGGACATTTTGCCGTGTTCGTCTGCCAATACCTGGACAAAATTTTTCCAAGTCGCTGGAATGGATGTAGTTCACAATAATACTGACTTCAGTACCTTGGCCTGGAAGAAGTCCTGATCTCACCACACTGATATTGCGCTGTGAGGTTTTCTGAAAGATGTGACAAAATGCAGATATGTAAACAATGAGCAACTGAAAAATGCAGTTTGTGCAGCATTTTAAACATCACACCTAATATGCTGCTGTAGATGAAAAATCAGACATGGAGGTTCATTACTTATGTCACGAACATGGAGGAACCCCCACAGATGTCAGGCCGAATTTCATGTGCTGTTTTAACCATAAAGGCAACATACAGTGAAGGGCAATGTACACAGCCTGGCATTATGGTGAAAATAGTCTACATACGGAATAACAAACTGTGCTGCAATATATTGTACTACAGTGATTAACATATGCTTGCCATATTAGAAACTTGCGTTTGATCTCCCATGGTAAACAATGTGTTTCTTTGTTTCTTTTTCTAATTCTAGGACATGTGCTATTTTCATATACAATATATTTATAAAGAAATATCTCCTGCACTTAATGCAGAACATAAATTTTAAGATAACTAAAATTAACGGCTCAAAATTGGTTCTTTCTAGCTAAGCAGCTTTCCAAATATTATGCTTTATTTATATAATTCTGAGAGCATCAATGAGAGAAGCTACAGAGGACTAATGAGTCAATGAAAGCATTTGATCAATGTCTACCGATTTGGTTAGGGGTTTAGTAGTGAATGGGTTATGAGGCGAACATGATAACCATTGTGATAGTTGAAAATGAGTCAACTATCACATTGATTAAAACTTCACTTGTCTCAAACTTCTGAGTTATTTAATATGATAACCATTATTTGCATTCACATGTGCGTGTTGCCACATAGTTTTCCCAGCCATCAATGATTTACAGATGTTTTAGGTCATCTTCAGTTTTGTTTCAGATAGCATATTTTTGTAGCAATGGGATTCATAAGCAATACAGTTGGCAGATATCACCACATGACCTATAGCTAAGTTGGTAGAGCAACTGCCTGCTGTGCACAGGGTCCTGGACTCATCTCAGCTAGTGGGTGGGAAAGTTTCTCCAGCCAAGATTATCTCCTGTCCTCTCCAGAGTATGGAAGTATGCATAAGAGTGTGATTAAGTGTATGATCTAACGTGTATAAACCCCCCCCTCAAAAAAAAATACAATGACAACTGTACCCAAGTTAACACCATTGCCAATCAATGTTTCCAAATGTAAAAGGCCACTGATATGACCACTGCTGTTAAAACTGGATTTAAAAAAACAGACAAATCTAATGTTGTGTATATACCAGGTGACCCAAGCAAGCCATCCTCTGTAGTTTTATGTTTCCTGCATACATTAGTGGGAGAAGGGCTGCCTCGTCACTGTGTTCAAACGGAAAGTGCACACACCAGCAAACCTTCACTGAGCAGTGCTGTTTTCTGCATGCATTTTCTTCCTGGTTTCGCTTTGATAAGGTCATATGGCTGCCTGCTTGCAGTTCAAATCAGGTCTTTCAGTCAAACAGGTAACAACTGCAATGTACTCTAGCAAAGACTACACAGATATGATACTGATCTTTGGGAGGGGCACCACAATGCAGCTGACGCCCGAAGGCAGTATTCTCACTGTTTTCCAATGAGATGTCTACCTTCTGTGCATGTCTTTAGATGTACAGAGATGCATTTAAGAATTGAGGGATCTTTCCAGGTATAACATGTCATGGAAAGACCAATCTGTGATGGTTCCCGGAACGTTATGGAGTATTCTGGAGCAAATCCCAAACAAGGTAAGCATAGCTTAAATTAAAATAATGCATACATACAATGTATTAAAAACAATGTTATCATCTGTCATTTCATTTTAGTTTGAATTATTTGTACCTATGATAATGATACTGATAATTTGGTAATGATAATGATAACAAAAATTTGATGATAACAATACTATCACTAATAATACTAATACTATTATTATTATAATTAAAGGCATTAGTTCTCAACCATTAACACCTATTTCTCACTGTAATTAGGACAATAAGCTGCAGCAGACCTGGGATATGGAGGTCTTTGATACAAAGGATTCTGAAGGAATGAAAATGGCATCCCTTTAAGCTGCACCTACACAAACAGCTATATGGAAATGATTTCCAAAATTGGGTATCGTTCTGCAGAAGTCTCTTAAATAGATATAAATCTGGACTTCATCAGGCAGATTTTGTGGGGAGATGAATGCTATTTCGCCAATGACTCCACTGTAAATAGACATACTCTACATTACTGAGCTCCTGAAAGTCCTCACTTGTTACGACCACATCACATGCAATCGCACTGGGGTGTAATGTATGGTGCAGCACTCTAGGAGTCCACATCATTGGACCAGTTTATTTGGCTCTCAGTCTAACTGATCAGCTGTATTTGCAATTCTTACAGAATGAACTAAATCTGGAGTATCTTCTAGAGAACATATCACTTAGGTTAGCTGTGAAGCACTGATTTCAGCATGACGGTGCACCACCCCATTATTGTGGAGGGGTTAGAGTTTCTCAACAATGTGTACCCCAAACGGTGGATAGGCCATGGTGGTTGCATTCGATGACCAGCGAAATTGCCTGATTCAACTCCTTTGGATTTTTTCATATGTGGATGTATCAAAGCCAGGGTTTATGAAACAGAACTGGAAAATCCAGATGTGCTAAAGGAAAGAATACTCATGCTTGCACTTCAGTACCTGCAGAAATGTTAAAAGGTGTCCATGCTAATACTGAGAGTCACTTACATCAATGCATCCACCAAGGGGGACATGCATTTTAACATTTGTATAATGAATAATGCAATAATAAAAACATGTCAATCTATGCCATAGGTTTAAAGGAACATACATTATATTCATTATTCTTTATCGCAATCAAGTATATAATAGCATTTATTTAATATTGCTAATTGTGAAACACAAATTGCTGCAATATGTGTTGCTGATAAATTAGCAGTGAGATATTGATATGCTTTGAAACAGATCATTAATATGCTTTGGCCCATATGCATATTGGTTTGCTTAGGGACAATCATTCTTCCACACAGGAACCTTTCTCAAGCCCAGAAATAAAAGCTGGCACCCCATCACAGTGAGCAAGTGCTCTAGCGACGAGCCATGGGACCAGTTAGAGCAGTTACGTGTTGGTTTTCAAGCTCTGGTCTCACATTTAGAAGGGTTTCCTCTCTCTTGGTATTGCATCCCCTTTAGCGGGATGCTTAGGCAAACCTTTTGGTGTGTTCATTATCCGGGAGTAACTAACTTCAGCGAAGGATGGCTTGTGTGGGCCACCTGGTATATTCTAATACCCATATGTTATGCTTTCATGTATAATAATGAAAGACATGTACCATATTACATGCAGTATGCAATTAAAATATTCAGGCATTTTGTCCTAGTAAAATTCTCTATATATTAAGCACAATCAATGTTTTCTGAAGTATTGCACTGATTCTAAATTACCTTACCTATTCACGTTTACATTCATGGTTCCAACAATGAAATTGCCAACAAAATCTTCCTGGTATATGAGGAGTCTTTAGTTTCTTTCCAAATGTCCACAGATCAGCAGCAGCAACAGAAACCATTTCTTTTTATGTAAGTTCTAATATTTCTAGCACTATTTCTTTTACAGTGCTACAGCTCAGATCGAACTGCACATATGGCGCACAACAGCATTAAAAACATATTCAGCTCTAAAAAAGCAATGATTATTTAAATAATGGAAGTGAAATAGGGCCAGCTAAACATATTAAATGATTATACATCCATAGGATAAACTTTATTGCACTTAGCTTGAAAGGGCTGCTTCACTTCTTAACTATGTGTGCTTTATCAGTGCAAGAAATAGCTTGGGAGCATTTGTTTGTTGCAAGAGTTTAGTATCCATCAACTTGTTTTAAAATATTCATGTTTTATATGAGCAGTACTGAATAAATATTTTTATTCATCTGCTTTAATAATGCACACGATGGCCTCTTTAACACATACAGATTTGGTGTCTGTGCTTCTGCTTGAAGTAGACCAACTGAATATTTTTCAACATTCCTGTTTACATGAAAAAATGCAGACTTCTTACACCTGTTAACACCAACAGAAAACACACAAAACAGCACTGATATCAAGATTGATAAAAATCACCAATCACTTGTTTATTTGCTCTTTCATTGAGTAAAGAAGGAAGAAAAAGTATTACAAAAAAGTGGTAATATCTGAGCTAGGTTGGGGGGGGGGGGTTTCTATCATTATTGCAAAAAACAGTATTCCAAGAACCTAATGTATATTTTTTATTCTTCTCTGCCTTTGTAAGAGAGAAAACTTATGCCACAATATGTTACTTCCATTATTCTACTATTCTACATTATAACCAAGAGAGGGGGGGGGGGAAATATATATATATATATATATATTAGAAATTGCTAAACTATGGTTTGTAACAATCTATTTTAAACTACTGTTCTGTATTGACAAAAGAGAGAGAAAGGAATGATGTATTTAAAAACATGTAATATTCTCCAAAATCATCATCCCTGTAAAGGATTAGGCAATTGCCCATTACAACTTCATAAAGAAGCAGCCAAATGATTCCAACATTTTGTTGCCTTCTTCCTTGGTAGTTCCTGGCTGGTAGCTCTCTTCACTCACTCTGTTCATATGATCACTCCATTTTTGTCTTTGGTTCATTACTTTAAAAAACACATATTCTTTTAGTTTCTCTCTTATTTCTTCACTTTTAATCTTACCAAATTTGGTACAACCCTTTACTTGTCTAAGGAAGCTTATTTCTGCCATCTGAATTCTATCTTTAAAGTTTTACGTATAGTTCCACAAACTGACTGAAATTTGTTTATTTAAATATCAATATCCCTTTCTATACTAAGCTGGTATGACATCCTAAATATTTAGAATTTGATATTTGTTCTAGAATTCAACCCTCTAGACTAATTTTTGGTCGCACTGGAGTTCTTTCTTTAAAAGCCATAATCTTTGTTTTTGATATCCTAAAATCATATAATTTACACAATTTATTTAACTTATGCAAGATTTCTTTAAATCATCTTCATTTTTCTGATCTGTTATTAGATTATCTGTAAACAAAAAGTTATTTATACATGTTCTAAAATCAATATGCAATCCTCCTTTCCTAAATACACTATGATTTGCTTTTATTAGGGCTTCCGTTATATTCCATAATACATTATTTATTATACCCCATGTTTATCAAGCTGATCCCACAATATTATGCAATTTTGTATCCAATAAGAATTTATTTGAAACTTTGTTACATTTTGCAATTACATGTAATTTTAACTAATATTTGCAATTATTTATAATTTTCAACAGAATCTTGTTTCGTATGGCAAGTTATTTGAAGCATAATTAATGATAAAAGAAAGTATTTTTTAAAAGAATGACATAGGTTGAAAAGACAATTGTAAATTTAATATTTAGGGTATGTTTCTGAAGATTTGTTGAAAACTGTAATCTATTTACATTCCACCATTAGAAATATGGAGGCACAAATTTCCAATATTCCATGTAAGTTAAAAAAAATTTCCAGCACTTTTACTGAAAAATTAATTTTTTGAACTTACAGGACTATTCTTCCAGTCTAATGATTCAATCACACATTCACATTGATAAAAATCCTAGAGCATTTATGTTACAGGAATTTAATTTCTGCAAGTATACATTATGTGTAAAATTAAGGGCTGAAGTATTACATTATATTGTAACTAAATATATTTATTCAAATGACTGCAGCTCAAATTGTCTTTTTCTGAGGCTGAGAAACAATTTTGTTTCCTGTTGCATCAGTGCTCTTCATAGTTGATAAGCTATGGAACGGACACTATTGGTGCATGTGTATCATTTCAGGCTGGAAGATATAGGTGCATGGATTTGGCACACAGTCCCAATATGCAAAGTTTGATTCAAGTTTATTACAAATATTGCAGTAGTTGTATAACTGCGATGTGTTCCATGTATTGTGATGTTTCATTATACTGTGAATGATGAACAAACTCTACAATTGCATGCCATCATCAAGGTAATAGGTAGAAAGGAACTTAAAACATCAACTTGTATCCTCTAAAAATGGAGTCTAATCTTAAAAGCTTCTACTTCACACTGGAGCCCATCCACAGCATCATATGCTTTTGGAAGTCTGGCAGCTGAGACTGAAAACAACACTTTCAAAGCATGACCTTTAGTAATTTGGAAGGTAATTGCTGTGTTAGATTTACTATTGACCGACTTAATGGTGTTGAAAACCAAAATATGTTTACAGATTTTCCAACACAACACAACATACACTATACTTTAATATTAAGTATAATGTGAGTTACACAAAGGGAAACAAAAGTTAAAGTTTCTAAAAATGGAAAAATTATTATTCTGCAGCTTGCACCAAAATAATGAGGACATTAAATGATATTCTACAACTTAGTAACAGAGACAGAGAGAGAGAGAGAGAGAGAGAGAGAGAGAGAGAGAGAGAGAGAGAGAGAGAGAGAGAGAGAGAGAGAGAGAGAGAGAGAGAGAGGGGCAGACAGACAGACAGACAGACAGACAGACAGACATAGACAGAGAGAAAAAGAAAACACTGCTCTCTCTCTCCTCCCCCCCAATTGCTAAATAAAACTAAAGAGAAATAAATGTCAAGCTTGAATATGAACACTTCCCAGACTTAGTTGACTTTATTTTTCTACCTTGAAGGAAGATAAGGACAATATCACTAGTAATATTTAGTCTTTATAGGTAATATAATATCACAGCTGGTGTCAACAATCCTTCACCATTGGCTTTTTATGATCTCCAAATACTGAAACCAGTTTTACAACACCTCAAAAATGATAAATACTTGACATACAGTTTTACACACAAAAATTTAAAAAAAGAGAGAAAAAAAAAACACTTGTATATACACTACTATAAAACTTAAAATGCACAGCATTTGTTTGCTTATCAGTCTCCTTCATAATAAACTAATGACACTAGCACAATTGACCACCAAAAGCAAGTTTTACACACCAGCTTAAAAGCTGTCTCTTGCTAAATTATCATTAAAAAGCAGACAATGCTATAAATAGTAATCAAAGCATATTCCAGATTAAGGAATATATGAACTACAGTTTCAGAAACTCAATATTTATATAGTTTTACATAATCAATTCTCTGTAACATCACTGATTAACAGCACCACTACTTGTATTTACATATTTACAAAAAGCAAATTTTTTTTCAATATAGAGAACAAATATTTTCAATTTCTGTAGTATGACTAAACTTAAGGACATTTATATTTTTTTCCATATAATTTTAACAAAAGGAAACAAATATTTAAATAAATACTGAAAAATCTCTTACATTTGCAAAAAGGGACAGGGAAATGAAGAAAAAGGAAAGAAAACAAATATCATTATCCTGAGTGAGGACCTGAACTGATGCGACTCAAAGTCAGGAATCAGAGTTGCTATGGTCCATTGTTGTGGTAGTGGCAAGGCTCAGCTTAAGGGGAATTGATTGACTGCCTCCTCCACTGCTATTCTTCGACTGCAACTGTATCTGACTTATCACCTGTCCAAATGCAAACAAAACATTACAAAACGCAACTTCTCCTATACATTGGAATTTCATAAATCTAGTTTCACTTATATAAAAACTACATTAACCACAAAGCCTATATTTCTGTATTCTTTGTTTCACACAAAATTAAAACAGAACACTATTTTTGTGAGCCTATTATCCACCTCTACTTCATCTATGCAGCAAATGTGTGCTAATAGATATTCCAAAATCTGATTTATGGCAATTCTCTCTGTTGAATTGAACAAATACAATAAAGAGACTCTGATCCAGAATCATTCCAGAGAACTATTATTTGCCTGCATTTTAAAACATTACTCCAAATAGTGCAAATCTTTGTTACTAGCTACGAGCAAATTACCTACCAAAATGAAACATTTGCTTATTATAAATATACAAATAGTTTTAAAGTTTTGCGCAGGAAAATGAGGTGAAAACTGTAAATTTTATGCTAGCAAAGCAGTTATGCATATATAAGGTGTATAATATATAAGATGTGTAATGAGACTCATAGCTTAGTGGTTGATTTGGCAATACTGGCGATGCAAAACTTGGAGGGGAGCTGGTCAGTATGTGATACACTAGCATTACAAGCCTCACTTCGCTTCTGCATTAGCAACTCCCATACAGCACTTGAGACTTGCTGCTTGAGCTATTACAAACCAACTGACTAGAGTGTTGCAATGCAATCAATGAACAGAAAACATAATGTAAACATACATAACATCCTACCTAGCAACTAATCATTGAATGGAACAAACAACTGTTGGCGTGGAAACTTTTCAAAATACAACTCCTCATAAAATACTTGCTCTAGAATCCTGCAACAAATATCATTGACATCTAATTTACTCTACTTTTATTTTGTTAATATTAGTAGACATTATTCCATTAAAAAATTGCATGTTTGTTCAAAAAATACAGTTCCTAAGCATTGTTAAATTTTTTTATAATGCTACAAATATAAGCCCCTGACTATCATTAAATTATGTGAAAACTACATGTCAATAGCACTTTCCATTTCCTAAATATTCGCAATGCAAGTTCTAGCTGATACACCCTGTACATATTTATCTTGTTGAAGTATACGGTTTATGTAAAATAACAATTATTGAGGCACTAACCATTTCCAAGATTTATTTGTTATTGATTTGAATGTTCACGTACCTTATACGTTTTTTTAATGCAATTTTTTTTTCTTTTCTTTTTTGGTTTTTCATGCTCCTACAAAGAAGACAGAATTTATAAGCCATAATAACTTCCTTTGAAAAGATTTGACTATCCTTTAACATATTGTATTCTTCTTATACATACAAGGAAACGAGTAGTGAAGGTTCACCTGTATTAACAAGAGATGATAGAATACAATTAAGAGTTGCTTGTTGAGTGAAAAGGGAAAGTCATACAAATGCCCACCAATTTTTTTTTCTAATTGTTATACCGAAATAACTGAGTATTTAAATAAAAAACAAAGGAATTTGAGTCGGTTTTTGAACCACAAACATCACTACTTTTTACTTACTGGGACCGGTTTCGGGAACCCTTAATTCAGACTAAATCTTGCTTCATTGGCGTCAACAATGGGGGTGGTTGTGTATCACTTGTGGAGGCATCTGTTGCTGGATCTATGAACTTCCAGAGATTGCTGTATGGTGGTAAATCAAAATTCATGATATGGCTCTTTTTCTTCATGATATAGATCTTCTCCCAGACATCTAATTCTGTGGGTTTATACACTGGTTTTAACAGTTTTATATTCAGTGTGATTTCGTGTCCTGGTGTCCAAAAATTATAGGCAACAGCTGATTTTTCTATTTGCTTGTATTTTAGGTTTCTCATGTTTTCCTTTAATCTGGCCCCCAAACTTCTCTTTGTCCTTCCTATATATACTAGATTACAGTCTGAGCATTTAATTTCATAAATTCCCAGTTTTTTGTTTGCAGGGATAGGATCTTTTAAATTTCTGCACAGCAGTTTCTGAATGCTGTAGTTGTTTTTCGGAGCTAAGTTGATGTTATAATTCCTGAAGATTTTCTGAAGTTTGTTGTGTGCCCAAGGATGATAAGTGAATTTTCTGAACTGAGGTTGGTCACTGAGGTTCTGTAGGGTGGTTGTGCATGTTATGCGGTTCAGTTTTTTGTATTTATGTATTCTCTTGTCTACTGCTGTTTGGAGTATCTTTTGGTATTCTTTTTGGTATTCACTATTCTCCATGGGAATGTGTACTAATCTATACATTAAATTGTTCAGGACTGCATATTTGTGTGTTGTGGGGTTGTAGCTATCAAACTTTATATAGTTATCTGTTTTTGTGGATTTTCTATGTATTTCAAATGTCAGGTTATGTTTTTCTGTTCTTATTATTTTGATGTCTAGGAATGGTAGGACTCCTTCCTGTTCGGTCTCTAAAGTGACCTGAATGGACTTGTTTTGTAAGTTAAGAAGTTTGAGTGCATTGTTTACGAGTTTTTCTGGAACTATGATGATGACATCTACATACCTATACCATTTTTTGTATATATGTGGGAATGCCTCAGTGATGTGTGTTTCAAAATTACTCATGTATAGGTCAGCTAGGAATGGTGACAGAGGATTCTCCATTGCTAGCCCTGTTGTTTGTTGATAACATTTATTATTGAATGTGAAGTAGTTCTGTCTTACACATAAATTGGTTAGCTGGACAAGATCTTCCATTTCCTCTGTAGGTATGTTTATGCTTTGTAGCCAGGTTTTCAGAGTTTGTCTATGGGGATGCTGGGAATAGGGAAGTGACATCAAAGTATCTTATCTTAAGGTGAAATACAAATACTGAAAAAAAAAACCACTCTCTCTCTCTCTCTCTCCCTCCCTCTCTATCTCTCTCTCCCTCCCTCTCTATCTCTCTCTCCCTTCTTCTCTATCTCTCTCCCTCCCTCCCTCCCTCTCTATCTCTCCCCCTCCCTCCCTCTCTATCTCCCTCCCTCCCTCCCTCTCCATAAAGAGCTGATCCTACTGGCCTGGGTTTATCAACTTTGAACTCTGATGGTATAACAGATTTATTCTTTTTCATTGTACCACATGTGTCAGAAATCTATTTTTGAACTCTTTTACTAGTTCAATGGATGGAAACCAGTTGTCAGCAGTAACATTTCAGTTAGATTCTTCTATGGGTTTGCATAAACGTACAGTTGACTGGGTCAGTTTCAAAAGTTTGTGATCTTCTACAAACAACCCAATACCATCACTATCTTTCCCAGTGTAAATGTAAGCATTGAATAGGTATGAACAAATTGAAACAGCGAGACAATGAATTTTGATTCCATATTTTGCTGTTTTTTTTTCGGAATGTACATACAAAAACAACATCTCCCTCTGAAAGAGATGAATATTTTGTTCTGTCACATTCTCACTAGGGCAATACATCTCTTGTGAATTGTACATAAAGGTATCAAATATTGCTAAGATTTCAGCTGCATGGTCAGTTTTTTCCCTCTCCTCATGGGTTGTGGAATCATCAAATCGAAGACCCTTTGTGAGCATTCCAAAACTTCTTTGACATATTTCTCTAAATATGCATCTTCCAGTCAAGTCTTTTGCAAACAGAAAGAAAAAGAGAGCATGTTCTCATTGCCAGATTTAAAAATTGATGAATACATAAATTTTCTCCCCCCCTCTCTCTCTCTAAATTATCAATTTATTGAATTTTTTATTCTCTCCAGTAAGAGGTTATGTTTTCGTGTTAAACATCTATTCAGATTATACACAAACTGTATTACCTAACAATATGCACATTTCCCTCAATAACTATGAAAGTCACAGAAGTGAAAATTTGCACTTATTCAAGATGATCTGTAAATGTACTGAATTAGAAATATATTTTTAAGTGTAATAGGCTCTTAAATATTGGGACACAGAGGCTATGGGCAAAGCTTATTAGAAGGAGCCCATCCACCCACCAACTGGTTGAACAGTTAAGTGTATTAACACCAGAAGCTCTATGACTTACGAGAGATAATTTGAGTGCTTTGCAAGCTTCTTTCTTTCTGCCTTCTGAACATTCTAGAACACACTCAAAAACTCCAGTGGCTATTAAAGCAAGCCTGCTCATTGAGTGAGTGAGTTATTGTTCTGATATCCCATAAAGTGCTGATAACTCGTGTGCTGCAATTAGAGAGGCTTGCCTTTGATTCCACAGAGAGTGAAGCACAAGGAAGAACAGGATGCTCCACATGTACTTCATTACTTGCCACTACATCATGAGGAAAAGTGAAGTGACAGTGAAAACTGAACTATTATTTCTTAGAATTTTAAGGACAAATTTCAAATTATTTTATTTTATGGAGTGAACAAACTTTGTTAAACACATAAAAATAGTTTCAAAATTGTTGCATAACCTCAGCCAACTTGCATTATTCACTTTTCACAAAAAAGTTAATGTACTGGACACATTAATAACAGATTTGACTACATGTATCAGATGTTTCAGAAAATGGAGAAATGTACAGGAAGAAATCAGAACAGCATTATTGCAAACTCTGGAAGGTTTCTGGTACTTGAAAATGTAACAGACAAAATAGACAAGCAGGTAGCTTTGATATGGGAGTGCTAGCAGAAAAATCTCAAAGAGTGCCATCATCAATATATAAAGTTATGTTGTTTTTTTATCTATATAAAGGATTGAAAATAAGTTTTAAATTAATTAATTTATTTGCTGTATTTAAAAAGCAGAAGTGGAACCTAGAAAGAGGAAAACCTGAAAAGATATCTGAGCAATAATAAAGATGACTCTGAAATCAAAGAAATGAAAAAATAAATAAAGATGTGAACAACAGGATTGGTGAAATAAAGAAAATGAATGAGCATACAAAGAAAGAGAGAGCGGCAAAAATGATTTAACAGTTTAATAAGAAGGTGACCAACATAAACACACACTTATATGGCAAGCCCAATGCAAAAGAGAAGATGGGAGAGGGCACCAAAATTGTACACATGCATGCTATCAGAACAAGCTTTGATATTATAAGTCAATATATAGACTTATATTTTATGTATCATAGACATATTATGCATAAACATGTGCTTATAATACTTCATGATTGATCAATGTCTTATTGGACACCTATTAGAATAAAAATAATATATGCACATTCGAGTTTGGCTGATAAAACAATTTTATGTGTAAATTTGTAATTCTCACACTGTAATGTAAACGAAGGGACATGACAATGCTTATCTGATATAATAAGTGCTATCTTAACTTAATATTCACAGTTAATATTGCCTCGGTTAATCCTTCACTACTTGATGGCACTCTACTGATTGCTGCTCTTGCAAAATTAACTATGATTAGGAATAATGGGTAGGAGGGGGAGGGAGGAAGAAATACAGAAAATACTTTGAAGAGAAGCAAAAAACCTTAAATACTAAGTTTTTTATTTTTCTTAAGAAAACGCTCCATATTATATTAAGCACTTTTAAAAGCATATATTAATGCTTTCAAGAAAAATAAAATGATGATATTTATAAATATTTATGAAGTTTTTCTGCATGTGTACAATCTATAACAAAAGTAAATACCCAACTTCTGTTTGCTCGTGTAAAGGGTCTCAAGCGTACTTGCATAGATGGTATGAAAATGAAGTTTGTCATATGCTTTCTTTGTTATTCCGATAGCATGGCAGCTATCAACCCAACTCGCAGATTTGAAAAGCAGTATTTCAGCAATCATTGTAACCTAACAGGCAAATATTGAAAATTCAACATCAGTAGAAAATGTGTTATTGTGTTTTGATTAAACTTTGAACTAGAAGTTAAAATAATTCTAGTGTTGGACGCTTTGCCTATAACTTTAAGTTTGATTAGCAAGAATGAATGCCTGTGTTTAGGATAGCTGAGCTTGTTAGAGCATTAAAATTAAATGCTCAGACTGTAATCTAGTTTATATAGGAAGGACAAAAAGAAGTTTGGAAACCAGATTAAAGGAACACATGAGAAACCTAAATTACAAGCAAACAGAAAAATCAGGTGTTGCCTATCATTTTTGAACATCAGGACATGAAAAAACTGTTAAAACCAGCATATAAACACATAGAATTAGATGTCTGAGAGAAGATCTACATCATGAAGGAAAAGAACCATATCATGAATTTTGACTTATCCCATTCAGCAACCTTTGGAAGTTCATAGATCCAGTGCCAGATGCCTCCACAAATGATACACCACCACCCTCATCGTTGACACCAACGAAGCAAGATTTAATCTGAGTGAAGGGTGGAAAATGGGAACAAGTGTTCCCAAAACTGGTCCCAGTAAGCAATTACTAAATGATGTTTGTGTTACAAAAACTGACTCAAATTCTTTTGCTTTTTATTTAATCACATCACTGTCACAAGCTTCTTTGCATATTTGCAAGATTTCAATTGTTAGAGCATGTTGCTGCTGAACAACATAAGTTTTGGGACAAAGATTGAATCTCATGTTACATCTGTTTTTCTTGCTTTAATTTCATTTTTTGGATCATCATTTTTATATAACATGTGTTAAATATAACATTTTAAAGAAACATTTAATGTCTTTCTGATAAAAATCCTCACTTAGACCAGCAAATTACTAGGCTATTCTTATTCCACATAGCCATCTTACTAACACTATATCACAATGGAAATTTTATAGCTGAATTCTTTGTAAGATAAAAATTACATATGCTGTAAATAAAATAGGGAAATAAGCCTATCTCAACTGTCAAACATTCCTCCCAAAATTAATATTTTATTTTTAATCAAATATTCAAATTCAAAGGGACCTCTCAGTAAATCTCAAGTACTATACCAGTGTACTATACATTGGCCAAGCACTGTTAATATTATAATACCATACAATGAAAAGTAGTACATAGTTTCATTCCAACTTATTACATAACAGCCTTTTATCTGATTGGTAATATGGCTTATTGGTTTTTGCATTATACTTTTAATGGAAATGATTCAAAAGAGTAATTTCATATAAATTTCAGTTGGATTGGATAATTAATTCAATACCATAATTTGTTCTCAATTAAAGTGCAATGTTTTTTCTCTGCCAGTACACTATATTTATGCTAATTTGACAAAAATTCCTGACTGTGCAATGGACTTCTGTCAGCTGTCTAGACTCAGATTCAGCTAAGAAGGTGGTCATCTGCTAAATGCACAGAAAACCAAACATGTCACGTGGCTTCCCCAAAACAATGCACTTCAGTTGAGTGTCAGCATGTGAACAGAATTATTCATTATTTCAAATTTAAGTTTTTCTTTCATTTTGTGGGAAGCAATTGGTAAAATATGATGCTGGTGGAAGATAAAAATAGTATGTCACATATTGCACACACAGGCAAAAGAAGTTTATACACACAATTCACATTATTTTAGAAAATATTTGGAGTTAGAACCATAAAAAATATCACATAGTCCTGTCTCCTGTGTTGCCACAGCTTAGAAGAAGACAGCAAGGGCTATCAACATTGCAGCATATTTCTAAAGACTCCCTCCCAGATAAATATTGGAGTGCAAGAAAAAGAATGATTTCATTATTTCATTATCAAGCATTTAACATCAGATACCAACCATCCATATTTCTAAAGAGGTCCATTAAAAGCAATAGAGTTGCAGATTCAAATCACCAGGCAAGCGATGCAATTACAATAAGGAAGTTACTGGTTTAGATGAAGTCAGCAAAAATGTTCATCACATAATTTTCTATACTGTGACTGCACCCCTGTACTTGTGCTTATAGCTTTCCACACTGAATTGTTACACAAGCATAATGACTTACTTTCCATAGCTCCATTACATTTTTGCAGGTGTGGATAAATTTAATATGTGCTTTAGTGAGCAATTTAAACCAATGCCTTGCACTGTCACACATGCAGTAATGACTTCTACTTCTCGATTTCTTGTTACATAACCAGGAAGTATAAAAAGGAGGGCAAAAAAAGCCAGCAGTGTCGGTTTAGGCAGTGACTAAAGAGAGCATACTTAGATTAGAGAGAGACAGTTGAAGCAGTCAAATGAGCATCATAGCAATAAAAAATAAAATTGTTTTGCAACATTAGAATAAGACAATTTGTAAATCAGCATTTGAACGAGAGATTTTGTTACAATACATATGAGAGAGGAGAATATCCAGCAGTAGAAAATTTGGTGGTAAAATTGAGAAAAATTGAAAATGTTCAATGCTGAAAATTCTCAATACTCTATATTTTAATTACTGCATTTAAGTACAAACTTACTAATTATGGCATAAAATTCCTAATGGAACAGAGCAACATTGTTGCAGCAAGAATGGCTTTTGTATGCTCCCTGCACAAGATAAGGAAAGAGGGATTATCTGCTGTATATTATTTAGACAAGACTTTAGTCAACCAAAACTATGCCAATTCAAGCGGTTGGAAAATATTGGTTCTGTTGGCTTAAAGGTTCCTATTGGCAAAGGCAGCCGGCTAATTGTGTTACTGGTTGGTTCAGCTTTTTTCCTGAGAGCAAATTTGTATTTAAGTCTAAATCCATGGCCAGCAAAGACCATCACTCCAAAATGATGTATCAAGTAAGGAAGCAGTGGTTTGACCAGATGTGATGGTGGTTCATGCTGGAACCAATAATATCAAATCAGGTCTATGTGCAGAACAAACTATGGGTATGACGATGGACCTCTTAAACTATGTGAAAGCTGAAGCACCTGAAGTGAAGATCATTGTTAGTGGCGTGCTAAGAAGACGGGATGTGACCGACAGGAAAATTGTGAAAATCAACAAAGAACTGAATTGGCTGTTCTCTAATAAACATTATACTTTTGTTCATGCGAACTTTTGGTTGGTAGAAAGTGAATTTGGAAGAGTTGGTGTCCATTTTAACCGTAGAGGTGCCTATAAATTCGGGAAGCTGCTGTGCGATGTTATTAGTTCAGTACTTGAGGGAAACTAACGAACTCGAAGGTGGATGTTACTACTGACGAAATTAATATTACTCTGAGTGAATCAAATAAGTTGTTAGGTAATAATAGTGATAATGGGAATGCTGCTGCAGATGTATCCTTGGACAAAAAGCAAGTTCTTCATAACAAAGGTAAAATAATCTCTAACAGCAACTCTAATAATAAAATGTTTCGGGTTTTGCACTTAAATATACAGCACTTAAGTAATAAGCATGTTGCATTTGAGCATTTAGCCAAAGAAATCAAGCCCCAGGTTGCCATACTAACTGAACATAGATTGAATGATGAACAGCTTGAAATTGTAAATATTTGTAATTATCGGTTAGTGAGTCAATATTCTAGATCTTCATTCAAAAGTGGAGGGGTAGCAATTTTCACTCAAAATGGACTCGATATAACCCCCTTAAATCTAGAAAGGTAGTAATGGAGCTGGCAGGTATTAAGATAACAACAAAAACAGAAAACACATGCGACTTTGGTATTTACAGATCATCTAGTGCATGCCTGCCTGAATTCCTACACTTATTGGAAAGCCTCTTGGCCAGATATTCAAGAACCAATACAAAAATAATTCTTGCGGGGGATCTCAATATTAACTTGGATCCAATGGACAGCAACTATAAAAAACTATCACAGGTTATAACATCATTTAACCTTGTTGAACTAATCCACTTTTTTACCAGGGTTACAAATTATTCCAAAACAACAATTGATCATGTTATAACCAACATTGGTGAACAAGTTTTAAAAGCTGATGTACTTGATACCCACTTATCTGACCACTATGTGCAATGTGTTGATTTTGTACACATTGAATACAAGATACAAAAGGTTAATATAAAAAAAAAAAACAAAGGCAGTTAAAGGATAGATGCTTGGAATTGTTTGCAGGTTTTTTAAGCGAAGAGTCTTGGGAGAGTATGTATTCTTACAATAACATAAATGACAAGTGTGATGAATTTTATAGGATTTTTAATGATTACTTTAACCATTGCTGCCCAGTAAAAGATGTCAAACTACAGAAACATTTTAAAAAAAACATTCAAAATTCCTCTTCACCTAATTAAATTAAAGCAAGAAATGAAGGAACTGTCCCAAATACAGAAATATACAGTGATGGCATTTTATAAAGAAAAATACAAAAATACCAAAAAGCAATGTCTTGACAATCTTAATATCTTACAGGCACAATCATATAAACAGACAATAAATAAAAATAGAAATATACAAAAAGCAGCATGGGGATACATTAATGAAAGTAGACTGAACAGAGTAACCCAAAAAACTATTAACCTTAAAAAAGACGGGGAAATAATTAGTGACCCATTACCAGTTAGTGAACTTTTTAATGAATTTTTTGTAAATGTAGGAATGAACTCTCCAAAAGGCATGGGCAGCATAAATCCTGATACTGTCTGTAGCACAAGCTCATCACTATTCTTAAAACCAACTTCTGAAAGTGAGATAATTGATATAATATCAGCCTTAACAAGCAAAGCATCCCACGGGCGGGGTGAAATAGACCCCATAATCTTAAAACACTGTAAACATGTTATTGCAAAGCCCATTTCACACCTTATCAATAATTCTATAGAGAAGGGTGAATTCCCCCAGCGTCTTAAAACCAGTATAGTGCGGCCTGTGTATAAAAAAGGAGATGAACAAGATATAAATAATTATAGGCCTATTACATTAACTTCAGAAATAGCAAAAATATTTGAAAAGGTAATCTTAAACAGACTCTTGTCCTTTCTAAAGAAAAATAACACTATTCAAGGGTTCCAACACGGCTTCCAAAAAGGTCTATCAACAATTACTGCAATTGCAGAGTTTGCACACCAAGCATCTATAAAATTAGAGAATAACGAAAAGGTGGGTGCCTTATTTTTTTATTTATCAAAAGCATTTGATTGTGTAGATCATGATATCCTCATTCAAAAATTAGATAATTGTGGTATAAGGGGAATGTCCTAGAACTTAATAACTTCTTATTTAAAAGGCAGAATACAATACACACAAATTCTTTACCAAAATGCAAATTATCAAAATTATTATAGCTCAACCTGTAAGACTGTAAAATATGGGGTTTCCCAAGGCAGTGTATTAGGACCATTACTGTTTATCGTCTACATAAATGACTTGCCAATTACACATGGGGCTAAGATAATATCCTAAGCAGATGATACAACTGTTCAGCTGGGAATAATAATAAATTAATCCAGGACATAAGCTATCAGGGAGAACAGCTGACAAATTATTTTGACACAAATAATCTCAAGTGCAACATGGAAAAAACCACATCAATGCAAATTAGCCTAACTAACAAGACTCACTTCAAAATAAATGTACAGATAAATAATTGTAATATAAATGATGTAAGTTTACATAAATTCCTGAGGCTATATAAGGACAATAATATGACATGGAGTAATCATATTCACTATGTAAAAAAATTAGCAAATCAATATATCTAATTAGACATTTCAAGCCAATTGGTGACACCAACCTCCTAAAAATGATCTACTTTTGGGTTCTATACCCATATCTCTCATATGGAATTGAAATATGGGGATATTGTCATGGGGATATTGTCCAAGGGTTCATCTGGACAGAGTATTCGTCCTACAGAAAAGGTGCATTAGGATAATTTTTAACTTAAAAAATACTGATTCATGTGTAGATATTTTCACACTGTATTCACTATATGTATATAAAGCTATTCTTTTTGCTGTAAATAAGCTTAATTTGAAGATTTCTGATGTTCACGACTACAATACCAGACACAACAATGACTATTTCAGAGAACATACTTCTAAAAAGTCAAGTGATAAAGATGTTTTTGTGACGGGTCTAATTTTATTTAATACATTGCCAGCAGCAATTAAGTCACTAAATGGTACTAAGCAGTTTCAAAACAAGCTAAAGTACTTCTTAATTGATAAATGTTTGTATAAAGTTATTAAATCTGTAAATATCTCTTAGTTGTTGTGTGTTAGATGTTTAATTTTATATACTGTATATCCTATGATTATATATTATACCCCTTTGACAATGTCAGAAGCTTGTAAAAGAGCATTGACAGCTAATAAAGAATTGAAGAATTGAATTGAAAACCAGTTCTTGCCAAGAATTCAGTTATGGTGATGGAACATGCCTGCTTTCATTTACTGTAATTAAATAAACCTTTGCGCACAACACCAGAAAACCAGACAATTCCATAGCTCACTTCTAGAGGTATATAGAATATAAGGACACAAGAACAGAGTGCACCTACTATTTCTGTTTCAGATGCACAAACCTGCACAACAAACCATAATGAAATAAATGAAATTGTTAGGCAGCATGGATATCACATAGTGCAGTTACTTCCATGCCATTGTCACTACAACCCCAATGAGTTGGTACAGTCAGTGTAATGGGGTACATAGGAAGATAAAACAACACACTCAAAATTGCTGACTGGATAAACTGACACACGAGGTGATCTCCAGTAATTTTCCAATTCAGAAAATTACATCTGACATGCAGAAATACAGGAACAGGAATTTTGAAAGGAGTTGGAAAGAGACGATCTATCATAATCAATCTATATGAATCATCTTCCTTGTCCAATTCAAGTGATGGCAGTGACTGACTGAAGATTTTAAGTTATCTACACCTTTATTTGTGTATATATTACAATTTCCTTGCTTATTATTTTTAATTTGTTTTATCTAGTTGCTATTAAATCTTTGTGAAGATAAACAAAAATTATTTCTACTGTAATTGTGCTTGGATGAATGATTAGTAATATGTCAGTGTCATGGCTGATCATACCTCTACAGACAGAATGATATGGCAATACCTTCTGCAATATATCTTCTGTTTCTGTGCATAAAACGTTAACTTCTGCCTGCCTTCTTAGCTGAACTTAAGTCTAATAGCTGCTGGTAAGTCTCCAATCTCAAGATATGCTACCATGAATAATTTATCTAAATTAAACCCATTAAGGGTGTAATGGAATACCAGGATTCAAATATGCAATGTTGAAAGTAACTTTTAAGGTAGATAATACCTTGGTATTTAATGTTAGCGGAAAGCTATATAATGAACTGTTTACTGCAGAATAGGGAACCAAAGCTCATTTTAAACATTATAGCTCCGTATTTTTTGGTTTTGTTTTGTTTTTCTTTTTTTCTTTCTTTCTTTTTTTTTTTTTCTTTCTTTTTTTCTTTTTTTTTTTTTTTGTATTTTGCATCCATTCTTACTGCAAATTACACCACAGGCAATCAACAGCTGATAAAAGAAATGATAACTGCATAGGGAAATTTTAGGCAGGAAATGTTCCAGACCTAATTTTATGGTACCAATTATGAGCGAGAAAAACCTTATCAGGGAGGACAGTTCTGGAAAGAATTGTAACATAGACTTTCCTTAAATGAGTCTAGGCCATAATAACCTTAGCTACCCATGTTGGTGAACAGTAAAGTTAGTTTATACCAACATATATGTACTATTTTTAAAACATGGACAAAAACTGTTATTTAATTATATGTTTTAAAAATCTGTGTTCCATTCACATGACTTTCTCTAACTGTTCTGCAACAAATTATTCATACAAAAGAGATTCTTTTATCTACATCATGCTAATCAAGATAAGCATTAGCTGAAATGGTCTTCTACTTGATTCCTTATAAGCAGAAGGGAAATGTTGCTAAAGTGATAGTTATATCTTTTAAAAGCTGTGAATAATTGGAGCTCAGTTTGCTTTGAAAGGTCAACAGTGAACAAGCGTGTGATGTAAGGAAAGGTAAACCCATTTGAGTAAAGTTATGTAGTTTAAACTTGAAACCAATAACAAGGAATATCTTGTAAATGGTCAACTCTACAACAAAATTGCATATGACAAAGATTGTGTATTTTAACAAGATCTCAATTTTTGTGTAGTAAGTTTTTGTCTATTTCTTACAGTTTACTAGTTAGGCAAAATTCTGAAAATTAATCCAGAATGAACAGGTCTTCAGAAGTTATTCCCAGAAGATTCAAGATGTACATTTTATTTGTGATGTAAATATCCACAAAAATATATAGTACTTTAATCAAAATTGCAAGAGATATTTTTGAAAAAAAAAAAAAAAAAATTTAAAAGTTTCCATATAAAAGGTAGTTTGGAGCAGGATTGTTTTTAGAATCATCTTGTCCCATTCTTGGAAAATAATAAACTTAAATACCAAGTTTGGTGTTTAATGGTCTTTTAGTTTTTGTGCAATGCACTGACCTTTTTCTAAAAATGCTTTTTCTTTGACTCAGGGAACCTCAAATATATATTTCCAGTGATATCTTGGTATAACATTTTTGGGTGGAATGCAATACCTTTGCTATACACTATGTACATACTGCATGTAGAGAAAATAAAAATAATTTTGCATTCAATAGAAAAAGAATGATATATTTAAACATTTCTAATATTAGTTTGCACAGATGTGCACTATTTTATTTTAGTGGACTTTCACTATACAACCTCAGTAACCCTCTGATGGTAACAGGGGTGATGCATCACCCCAACAACAATTTGTTTCAACTATAAATTTGGCTACAATGGTTTTACTTTCCTGTCATGTCTATGTATTCCTCTGTCATTATTGCAGATATCAGTTACTGGTCAGCCGTGCTGATTTAACAGTCAGTTTCAGCCGCTACTCAGGACTGAATAATCCTTGGTGCTATAAGTCACTCCTGTTACCGTGCATGTAGCAGTTATTTGTATTCTAGATTTTCAAACATGGAATCTATGAATGTCAGTGACCCAAGATTTGATGACTTTATGAGAAGAGCTTTAGAAGAATATGAGGATGACAGCGAAAATTACTTACTTTCAAGGGAAGAAGATAACTTAGAAATAGCATCTGCACATAATTTTGAGATTGAAGCTACAACATTACATGAGGAGGAGGTGGAGGAGGCATCATCACCAAACACAGTAAAAGGTAAGAATGGATTTTTATGGTTTATAGAACTGTCTAAGGAAAGTAGAACTCCTACTTGGAACATTGTGAAAACTCTCAAAGCTGCTAACTTTGCTCAAAACAGTGATTCAGAGCATGATACCCTCAAAATTCTATTAAATAAAACTATTGTTCAGATGGTTGTAGATCATACAAATGAGGAAATTCAAAGGAAGAGATGCACATATTCTGGCCAGAGAAGAAATATGTGCAATAATAGAATTACTTTACATGTCAGGTAGCAGAAAAGATGGTCACCACAATATTGAAGACATGTGGTCTGGATCATCAGTGTACAAATGTATTATGAGCCAAATGAGATTCAAATTTCTGCTAAATTGTCTGAGACTTGATGACAAGACAAGGAGAAACAGGGAAGATAAATTTTCACCTATACATGAGCTTTGGACAGTTTTCATAAGCAATTGCTGCTCAAATTACTATCCACATATGTACGAGACCATTGATGAGCAGTTTTTAGGGTTTCGTGACAAATATCCTTTCCGTATTTACATTGCTTCTAAACCAGATAAATATGACATCAAAATAATGACTATGTGTGATGCCAGAACATATTACATGATTGATGCTATGCCATACATAGGGAAGGAGAATAGAAACATGAACGAAAGTTTGCCAACTTACTATGTGAAAGCTTTGACAGAAACAATTCATGGTACAGGTAGAACATCACTTGTGACAACTGGTTCACATCTGTACTTTTGGCAGAAATGATGTTGAAATATAATTTGACAATTGTTGGTACAATGCAAAAAAATAAGGTGGAAATCCCACCAAGTTTCCTACCTAATAGAAAGAAGAAAGTACTATCTTCTCAAGTTACTTTTCATCAGAAAAAGACACTTTCTCCTTCACTCCTAAAAAGGGGAAATCAGTGGTACTTTTGTCTACTATGCATAGTGCTCCTGATGTTGACGAGGCTACCAAAAAGCCAGGGAAAACAGATTTTTATAATAGTACAAAAGGAGGCGTGGATGATTTTAACAAAATGGTACATGCATACCCTGTTTCAAGGGGTACATGCTGATGGCCACTTTAAATGTTATTTTGGACCAGGCAGCAATAAATACTTACATTCCTTTCTCAGTAAAATTACAGCAGGAGATGAAAAGAAAAGATTTTCTAAAGAATCTTGGATTTCAAGTTGCTTCACCACACATGCAATGCCATCTACAAATGAATTTGCCGCGGGAGTTGTCTGAAAACATAACTTCACTTCTGGGATTCAAGAGAAGCAAGAACCCCCAAGATCAAGATCACAGACCTTCAAAACTGCAGAAGCAAGCAAGGTGCCATTTGTGCACAAGAGATAAAGACAGAAAAGTGAAAATAGCTTGTGTAAAATGCGGAAAGCCTGCATGCAATGATCACAGAAAAGAAATTTGCATATCTTGTTTCTCCTAAATCATAATAACTGTTATTAAATTACCCTAACTGTGCTCTGTGTTAATAACATTAATGTCTAACAATGAACCAATTTTCCCTTTAAAAGTATTGTATAGTTAGCAATAAATATAAAGTAAAGCAATGGGGTGATGAGTCACCCCTGTTACCAATGAATGCTGTGCTATTCACGTTACCAATGGAGGGGTAATTATGGAAAGATATGTTACCAATGGAGGGGTAATTATGGAAAGATACGAGGGCAGATCAAATATAAATGGGAATTTTAATGTAGTGCTGCTATTGGTCATAATTTTGAGGAGAGACTGCCAGTATGTTGGTGGGGGTATCTGGAGAGGGGGTATTGCATGTGTATGCACCGCAGAGAACGGGGCTGCGTTAGTATGCCATGAGTGAACAAGAGGTACACACATCTGTTGCACAATTCATCATCAGATTTCTTGCAAAAGAGGGCACCAAACCTTCGGAAATTTTGAGACGGCTCCGTGCATAGCTTGGGGAAGAAACACTTTTGAAGACTCGAGTGTATGAGTGGGCTAAAATTTTTGTGGCAGGAAGAGAAGCTGTGCAAAATGAACTTCATAGGAGGAGACTGCAAATAAGCATTACTGGAGAAACATTGTTGCCATTTGTGACATTATTGAAGAAGATCAGCACATAAAAATATCCGAAATTGTTTTTGCCCTAGGAATAAGTTACAGAAGTGTTCAAACAATCATCTGAGATGAACTCCATTACAGAAAATTGTCTGCCAAGTGGGTTCCTCGTCTCATCAACCAGGAGCAAAAAATGTTATGCCAGGAAGTTTGTCAGAGACACCTGCATTGCTAAGAGGAGGAGGGAGAAGATTTCTTGAATCGCATTGTGACTTGTGATGAAACATGGGTGAATCATTACACCCCAGAGTCAAAGCAAGCATGGAGTGGCAGCGAAGAGATGAAGCAGGTCCGGTCAAGGTCAGAATATACCCATCTGCTGGAAAGGTGCTTGTAACCATTTTCTTGGACTCTGCAGGCATTTTGCAGGTGGATTTTCTTCATGAACAAAGGAAAATTAGTGCAGCCTATTACCATTGCATTTTGGATCAAGCAAAAGCTGCATATTGCAACAAGCTACGCCAGCAACTGATCCAAAACGGCATTCTTCTCCATGACATTGTGAGGCCACATACTGCCGCTTTAACGCGAGAAAAACTGGAGAAAATGCATTGGACACCTCTGGAATACCCTCCTTACAGTCCAGATTTATCGCCCTGTGACTACCATTTGTTTGGACCACTCAAACAAGACCTAGGAGGACAGAGGTTTGATGATGATGATGCAAGTGTAGAAGAATTTGTCAGCAACTGGCTCTGCATGCATCCTCCTCCTTTCTATAAGGATGGCATCAAAAACTTGCCAATCCGATGGAGAAAATGTGTATCGAAGGCAGGACACTATGTGGAAAAGTAATCTGCATATGAGCATTTTTGTTTGTTGATGCAATAAATTTAAAAAAATAATTCCCATTTATATTTGATCTGCCCTCGTACATTAATAAAATTATCTCCAAGCTTTAATGATGGACATAGGTGTTCTATAGACTGTTGTATGTGTTAAAAAAGATTGAGGACGTGCAAAAATAGCATTACCCTTGCTATTTAAAGTACCATAAGTATTAGTATAAGTATTTAAAACCTTTTATTCGCTACATGATGTAAGTCAACCATTTATTTGCTGTTCATATAACATGGAGAAGAGTAATTACGGTTTTATTACACATAATATCACATTTAACACCAACACAAAAAGTGCCCAATTAGAAAGAAACAAGAAAACATATAAAAACAAAAAAACAAGTATTGTGTATGCTTCTATGATTTTCTATCATGGTGTCAATCACTGGGGCATTGAATCCACTAAAGGTATAAAATAATTGGAATCTCTTGTCAATGACTTCCTAATGTCTTCTATGGGATACAAGAATGCTGCACCATTGATGAACTTGGGACCTCAGAATTTCACCCAGGTATCATTTGGTATCAAATACTGTGAATTCACATGGGGGGGCATATCTAGTCAAGATGCTCCTAGACATGTGGACTCAACAAACATGTGTGAACATTTGCTGACATATAGAATGAATGATTACTCTAATGAATAATGATAGTAAAAAAAGGCAAACCGCTCAATAGTTGGAGCAACCACATGGGGAGTGGAAGAACTATGTTCAAATCTTGGCTGTGACACTGAATTTTTCAGCTGGTTCTAGCAGTAAAACACAACATTATCAATACAACAGTGGAAAAATAAATTGATCCCAAGTTTTCAACATTGCATATGTGCTTGAAGTGCATTTTTACTTCTGAGCCTGATTTTCCTACATTCTCTTTACATGGCAGATTACAGCAACAAGAGGCATAATGCACAATACTGATCTGTGTGAAGCACACTCAATAAAATTGAGTATTTCCTGTTCTTAGACTGTAATCATTCTTACAGCATTGTACATGAAGTATAACATGCTTATCCTTCCATATAGCAGGGAAGCCCCTACCTTCAAAAGCAATGTCAAATGTATTAGTTACATACCTGTTGGCTAAGAACTGGAATCTGTTGGAAAGTAACAGGTGTAGTTGTCAGATATGTGATTTGAGGAGCTGCAGCAATCTGAACAGTACTGGGTGCAGCTGCAATACGGACATTCTGGGTAACAGCTGCAAAATAAATTTTAAATGTTGCTTAAGAGAACCAGTCAGTTCTTTTGTGAGCAAATATTATCACAGCTATAACTCTTTAGGTTAATAAGGAAAATTAAATTATTTAGGGTTTATTTAGAAAATCCTATGGGCATTAATTAGAAGTGCTACTGTCCAAATAACGATGTTTGAGAGAATGATTTTATGGATTTTTGGAGTAATCAGGACAGGGAATGTATGAACACATAGATATAAAAATGAGTTGTACAAGCTTTACAGTAATGGATTTGGAGATACATACACTAAGTTTCTAAGTTTGAAACAGTTGGTACATGTTACACATGTAGAATCTCTAAGGAATTAAAAGCTACTTTTATGAACTTATAGGAAGGCACAGACCAAGAAGTAGACCAACAGCAAGAAAGTGGAATTGTATACAAACAGCCTTGGATCAGTTTGCAATTATGTATTATCTGGAAGGAGTTAGCAAAACACAGGGATAAATGGGTGAGAGCCATAGAGAAGAATATGAAAAGCATGGATTGTAATGCCCACTAAAGAAAAAATGAGCAGACTTTAATTTAAAAAACTGAAAAAAATACATGAGGATATTAAAATTTGCAAGAAGCTTGTCACAGCGATGTGATTAATATTTGATGCAAGAGTCAAGTCGGCTTTTTAACACAAAACATCAGTTAGTAATTATTTACTGGACCGGTTTCAGCAGTGAAATAACAATTGATATCCAAAAAAAATAAGAATTGAAAACACACATCCATTTTATTATAACAAGCACCTAAAATCAAAGCAATGTTAATAATTAAGGGCTTTATTCTATATGGACAAGAACAAAATTAATTCAGGATTTTTGTAGAAAATATTAGCAATATCAGTATCCAAGATTGCATAAAATAATAGACAAAAACATGCAGCACCATAACAGATTCTGCTGTTAGAGGCTTTGGTATATGGTGCACTAGTGGAGTAATGGCAGTAGTAGTATTACAGCACAGTAGAAAATATAATGTAAACCTTGTTCTGGATAAAATGACTTCATGTCAGTCACACCATCAAGTTCCTAAGCTGGATACCTACTGCAATCACAAACTTCTATCAAATATATATATATATATATATATATATTTTCTTATCAAAAGATGTAGGCTTTTTCAGCATGGACAATTTTATAAGAGACTAACAACTTTCTGACTTCTGTGCCATTTTTAACAGCTCTGAAGTAGTGAATAACACAAAATGTGAGAAACTGCGTAGAGATAGTTTGAGCAGTCTTTATAAAGAACTTCACTCTTCTGCTATGGTATTCACCATGGCTTACCCATTACCTCTAAGCAGCTATTGAAAATCCTGTTGTGATATTCCATTAAATAATTGCAGAAGGTAAAACTGCTGATTCATGCAATAAGTTATACTGATACATGTTGCAATGTTAGTTTTGTTAATATTCAGATTTTGGTGAAAGAAAATTTCTTTGCATATTTCACCCTTTTGTTTAATTAAAGCAACATTAAGACAAATAACACCACAAAGTGTCACTTATTTGTGAATATGAATATTCAAAACAATTAGGCAAGAAAAAAACAAACCAATTCATGAAGCGGGGCTGTCAATTGCTGCACTTTATCTTCATAAAGGCTATTTGGTAATCTCACAAATATAACATCATACCTTTGAATATTTTATCTCTGAGGGAAGAATGCAACTTTCGACAGGAAGACATCAGAAACCCTCACTTTCCAGAAAGGCAGATAGGATGAGGACTATCTGTGGCATATCCACCAAATTCATCTAAGTTATTCCACAACCAAGAATATAAAATGGTTTTTTATACTAGCCTTTACCACTGTTAAATTTATAAAATCAGCCTTTCAAGTGCACTTTTAGTTGTGCATACTTGACTTGTGTACTTCAAACAAGGATAGCATTTTCCAACACAAATTCTAAACTGGATTACTACCTGCTCAAAATTGTGTATATGATTTATAGTATTTAGATGCATAAATTTAAAGATTTCTAGAGAATAACAAAATATTGGCTTAGGTATGAATAAAGAAAATGTTTGGCAATAATACATCTGAGAAAAACAGAAATATAAAAGTAAGAAACATGCTATTTAAAGAATAAATTGTATTACAATTACATAGCATACTGTCATTTATTTTCATGTGTGTTATAAAAAGTAAATACAAAAAAAAAAGCTAGTATTTCTGTTTGATGCTTAGCAAACACAGTAAATGATTGTCATCACTAAAGGTTTTGCTTAATCAACTCTATGCTAATATATGTTTTGCTGCAAAGGCATAGGAGGTGAGACAATGGTGAATTGCTTCAAAAAGGGGATTGGCATATTAATATATGATACTCTGATATTAACCAGAGAGAAAAAAAAAAAAGGTTAACTCCATATTACACACAAGAATCCCAATGTATCATGAATTACAAAAAAAGAAACACTTAAATAAATGTATGAAAAGCATCCACCAGGGCTAAGCAAGTATATTTAAAGGTTTTTATTGATCACTGTTTTTATAACATACAAGAGCTTTTGAGCTCAGTTGCCACAATATATAGATATGTGTACATAGGAATCTTATACTGCTGCTTAACTGTTTCATATACCAGGTAATTGAATTTTTAATTAAATTTCTTAATTATTTATAGTGTAATTATGTGTAGGAATAGATCATTTTCAAATGAATTTTTGAATATTAAACTTGATAAAGACATATTGTAATAAACTTCCAATCAGTGAAACTTGCCGATCTGCTCACCAACCCATCCACCCATTTACATCTGAACTTAAAGGAAAGACAGCACTAATATTTCGAAGCAACTGTTGAAGTTTAGAGGAAATCTGAATGAACACAAGTATTTTTGAAACCTTAAATTAAAATTTAGCATGGTGGGCTTTGTGACAGTGATCTATTCTAATCATTAAGATTAATTGGTGAATTGATTTTTGTAACATTACATCACTAACTATTAGTTCAATGGAAAACATGTTTCGGTAGCTATGTGCTTCTATTGTCAGTTTCCATTCAACACAGCTTCATAAACATGTTTTCCGGTGAGGTGAGAGGTGCGAGGTAAGCGAGTGAGGTGGTGGTAATAATAATAGTGTCCTCTCACTCCTCTGTGAAGCATCGGGCCTTAATGAATGCACACCAGCGTATTCTATTCTTTGACAATACCTTAATTTGCTTCCAGCCCTTACCTGAAACTTCTGTCTCTTTCTTAACTGTGTAATTCTTGGTCTACCTGATCTCCTAATTGATCCTCAAGGGTTCCAATTGAAAGTTGTTTTAGCTATACTACCATCTTTTCTTCTCATCTCGTTTCAAGTGCATTTCCATTTCCTATACTTCACCCCTTTCCCAATTTCCTGTTGGTTGGTTATTTCCACAGGTCCTTATTTGAAATGGTCCTTGGGCCCCATATTCCCATGATTATTCTCAGACATCTATTATTAAACACTTGTAATTGCTAAGCAATTGAGCTAGCAATTTACCTAGTTTCACATCCATATAATAACACCAATTTCACATTCATATTAAATATTCTAACTTTCAATTTTAAGGATATTAATAAGTGATGTACTGGTTCAAAAATAAAATCACTAATTAACCTCAATGATTTGTTAAACCATTAATGCATAATCCATTTTTGTTTGATTCTAACTGCACATTTTAATGAGATTTTCATATTCCCAGTAACATTTTATTTCTTCTGATCTTCTGGTTGTTAGCATTCAAAATACATATATTATCATGCAAAAATCTGATATTTACTATTTATGATACTATTTAAAAAAGGAAGAAGTAATTTCTGAGAAAATAAACAAGAACTAATATTTCTGTATGTACAGGTCTGTTTGCAGTAGGAGAACTCGTTGAAAACTTTCACTTGCATTACCGATGAGTAGAGCTCAGATATTCATGTAATTACATATTCTATGCAAACAATAATTAATACAAATTTAAGCATGGACATTACCTTACTTAAGCTTATTTTTATGTATTTTGGCATGTATTATATATTTGTACAATCTTAAATAAAATAAATATTTGGCAGTATTGATGAACCAACCCAGCTCTTACCATTGAATTTTACAGTGCATTTCCTCAATTATTTATTACATTTATTTTTTCTTTCTTTCTCTGCCTATCAAATATTTTCTTCCTTTGAAGTGCTACTAATTAAAATTTTAATTGAGATGAAGTATTATTGATGTGCAGTTGCAAAGATTTAAACATTTGATGATATATCAACAATGAGTGATGTCCAACTTAAACCATTAAAACTTCATGTGTGTTCCTGTAATACTTAGTTTTCTCTGAAAAATCAGAGATACCAGGAAAGATTCAAAAGTGGGAGTCATTCTATAATTGTATGAATAAGATTTTCACTTGCTGAAAAATGAAAAGCATTTGTTGTGATACATGATTGAGTTAAGATAGCTGGTAAAATTATAGTATCAAGTATGTGAAAAGAAAATGAATGTTCCATGAAGTCACAAGTGGAACAACATATATGAAGTGCATTCACAATGCCACTCATCAAGAAATCAAGTTCTATCGATGTAAATGTAACCTGAGCCTACTGAAGATCAAGATCAAATATGCTTCAGGAGGACATATCTTCAGAAAGAATGCTCTTTTTCCAGTACAGTCCTGCAACATCTTAAATGAAAGATCATTTTCTTCATCCAAGAAGATGTTATCCAAAATGTCATTTAAATCAGAAAATGTGGGGAAATATCTTTTTGTGCACCATGCCAGGAGGTAAACAATTTTCTGCATTACATACCTACTTATTCTCAATTAATTCAGTTATTGTTTAAGCAGAAGCTGTTTTTTTTTTTTTTTTAAGTTATTTATAGTCTAACATGTTTTATGAATAACATTTGAAGTAATCATAAAATAAGTTAGATGTTGATTTGAGTTGATTGTAACACTTTCCATTATTTACATTGTTTCATAATCAAGGATATGTTTCAGAAGTCCAGTTGCTACCATTATAAACTTTTCAACTACTGGTGCTGTGATTATCTGGTGTTGCAGTAGACATCTCTGGTTAAGGATTTAGGAACTTCTGGAAAAAGATGTCTCCAGGTGTGATTTCTGAATTCATCAATTGTTCCTTGTTGATGTGAATGTGGGTATACTCCCAAGTTTCTAACTCCCAACCATTTCCTCTGACTTTTAATAAAATTGGAGTCTTTTCTATGTTGTTATGTTCTCTCCAAAAATGCCATGCCACTGCTGATTTATCATCCTGTTTTAATTCTATGTTACTTGTTCCTAGTTGCCAAAGTTCTTTTAGTTTTCCCTATATAACATTTTTTACGGTCTAAACAATTTGTTCAGTATATTCCTGCTCTATTTTCTGTTAGGACTTCATTTTTAATTTTTTAATTTAAGAGATTTTTCACTGAGAAATTACTTGTAGGTGCTAGGAAAATAATTTGAGCTCTGAAGATATTCTTAAACCTTGTTGTATGCCAAAGGGGGTATGTGAACTTCCTAAATGTGAACTTTTCATCCTTAAAACAAAATAATTTGAGTCGGTTTTTGTAATACAAACACATCTTAGTGGTCAGTTACTGGGACCAGTTTCGCGAACATTTGTTCCCATTCCCACCCTTAATTCTGACTAAATCTTGTTTCGTTGGTGTCAATAATGAGGATGGTTCCGTATCACTTGTGGAGGCATCTGTTGCTGGATCTATGAACTTCCAAAGGTTGCTGTATGATGGTAAATCAAAATTCATGATTTGGCTCTTTTTCTTCATGATGTAGATTTTTTCCCAGACATCTAATTCTGTGTCAGAAGATCTACATCATGAAGAAAAAGAGCCATGTGAATTTTGATTTATCACCATACAGCAACCTATGGAAGCTCATAGATCCAGTACCAGATGCCTCCACAAGTGACACAGAAGAATTAGATGTCTGGGAGAAGATCTACATCATGAAGAAAAAGAGCCATTATCATGAATTTCGATTTACCACCATACAGCAACCATTGGAAGTTCATAGATCCAGCACCAGATGCCTACACAACTGATACACCAACACCCTCACCGTTGACGCCAAGGAAGCAAGATTTAGTCAGAATTAAGGGTTGAAAATGGGAACAAGTGTTCCTGATACCAGTCCCGGTAAGTAATTACTAAGTGATGTTTATGTTACAAAACCTGACTCAAATTATTTTGTTTTAATTTAATCACATCACTGTCAAAAGCTTCTTTGTATATTTGCAAGATTTCAATTTTCATCCTTGTTTGTAGTGAGGGTGCTGGTATCTTTGATGAGTTTTATTTGTTTTGGCTTTATTTATTTTTTTATGAACTAGTTGTTTGTTAAATCCATTAGCTTCTGCTGTTTCAATTATGCTTTTTATTTTGCTGTTAAACTCATCCATGTCCATTGGTATGTTGATTAATCTGTGTGCAAGACTTAATTACTGCATGCTGGTGGGATATAGATTGCATTTGATGTAGTTATTGGAGCGAGTAGGTTTTCTGTGTACGCCAAATTTTAATTTGTTGTGATTTTTCATTATTTTCAAGTCTAGGAGAGCCAATTGTGTCCATTTGTTTCTTTCTCCATTGTGAAGCTTAATATCTTTTCCTGAATATTTAAAACTTTCATTGCATTCTCTACGTGTTACCCAGGAACCATGGCAAAAATATTAACATACCTGTGCCACACTTTTAACATCCATGGGAATGCTTTGGTGACCCTTATCTCCATAGTGCTCATAAATAAGTCCACCAATCAAGGCGATAGAGGGTTTGCCATGACCAGACCAGATTTTTGGTGATACACTCTTCCAGTAAAAGTGAAATATTTTGCTGTATGCCTATGTGGGTTCATTTTATATATTCTTCTATTTCATTTGAATATTTTTAAAGGAAAAGTGTTACAATTGACACAAATCAATACTTAACTTACAGTATACATCACTGTCCCAAAATCCTCATCATTTCATGTAATCACAAAATACTTTTTATGAAAACTGTGAAACTGGAATTTGTGTTCATCATTATCTGATTAACAAATTCATATAATTTAAAAAATTAGAATTTTCAAATAATGACTGTGGAGGAATGAGAGGTAATAAAAACAATAAATAGGGTGGTACGAGGGGTGACTGGTAAGTGAAATAGATTATTGTTCATTTAAGGTCTCAACTCTGATGTAATTTTAAGTTATATATTTATAATTACACATTTGATACGTTGATTCATTACACACTTTACTACATATTTATGTAAATGTTTCTAAATTTAACATACAGAAAAACCTGGGCTATACTGATGAAGTATAAAGTTTGATGTTTATTGGATGTTTAATTTAGCCATGCACACATGGGCATGTATCTTGTTTTTAGGTTCTCAACTACATATAGCAAGCAGGGGAAGTGTTGTATTCCACACAAAAATTTGATTCTGAGATTTCACCAGAAATACTTGTGTTCAGGATCCCTCAGTCCAATAAAGCATATTTAGACAACATATGGGAGAGCAAATGAGTGAGTGTGTGTATTTGTTTTTTTTTTGAACAACTTAACTCAAAAATCAACATTGGATAAATACCGAATTTGGTATGTATCGAAATTCAGTGCCTTCCAAAGATGTCACACGAACATTTTCAATAAAAATCCTTCACCTCCTACTATCCTTTACAAGGATCATTTTACAATTTTTTTTTAATTTTCTCATAAATGGCTGTTCACTACTATTTTGATTGTAGTATCATATATTAAAGGTATTTTGATGGCAAAATGGGTATCTGGAATTTTCTGGGAACAGCCTGTGAAGTTCTTTTTGTTCAGAAGGAATTTTATACAAGCTTGTGTAACTGGTAAATGCTACACATAGATAAAAATGTACTACACAAAAACATGCAGAGACGTCTTTAAAACATACCATTTATTACAAATTACCTTCTCTGTAGCGTAAGTAATTTCTGATATATCCGATATTAATGTTTCAAATTCATCAATACTTTGCCTTTATATTTATTAAAAAAAAAAATTGCTAATTTTCAGTTGTTTCTCGCTATTGCATGAACAGAGTGTGGAATTTTAAGGCCAGCATATAGTTTTCAGTTGTTAGACATTTGACTAGTGCTATTCCTTTGTATCTATAATGAAATGTATAGTGTAGCTATTTCTGCAAAGATTTCCCTCTATTGAAATTAAATATACTTTCGTAAGATTAATCTGTGAAGCCACAAATAAACAATAGTATAGAAAATCATGTGAATGCAACATATCATATAAAAATTGCTTCTTTCTGGACTCAGGAGCATTGAAAGCAGTTTGTATTTACTCAGCTATGGTAACTTCAATTTCTATTGCTGATGTAGCTGATGCCTGTTTTGTTGAAAAGAGTCTGAACCAGGCAAAAAAAAAAAAAAAGTATTCAAGTTGCTATATTTACCACTGGAAAGGACTTTTGAACTGCTTCAATGCCTATCAAAAATAGGTATAAGTGATACTAATGATAAGATTTTATTATATACTTGAAAATTGTATAGCAGGAAGTTGCAGATTCTTTTAACAAATGTGGGTCAAAAATTCCTCTTCCCTTTTCCACTATGAATAGCTGTAAATAATTTCATACCAACTTGAGTAGAGATTATATTGCTGCTGCCCTAGATTGCATGGTAAAGAAATAAAGACTGAAAACTAGAGAAACCTTTGGTTAAAAAATCCTCCAAGTTCATTAGTTTTTAATTTGAGTATTAGTAGCACTACATCTTATTCCCCCCCCCCCCCCCCATCTGCAAAAATATCTGCCTAGGTCACTTAGAATTTCATTATTAATGTTCAGATTTGATGACTAGTTATACAACTGATGAACCATTGACCCAGTACAATTACCAATTATCAACTCTAAGTCTACAAAACTTTGGAAGAAATCCGTGATAGTATGGATCAAGGGCCGTCTTCGATATAAACATCTGGATTATAGCATGCGCGCGTGCACTCACACACCCACACACACACTCACTCTCTCTCTTTCTTTCTCCCTCCTTCCATCTCTATCTTTTTCTCTAACAACACACATACTACATACTGCTGCATGTATGTGTAGGAGGACCATTTTTATTTTACAATACTTTAAAATATATTATTCCCATGTCACACTTCAAAATTCTTTTGGTTTCATACTTTTTTTTCTGACTTAAGAGACTTTACTAAGATTCATTTGGGACAGGATGTGAGTGGGCATACCGGACTTCCTTTGGATTGTCACAAGGGACTTTTCGAATGACATTATTTCCATGGAAATTTCTAGAATAATGTTGCATCAGACAACATGGTTCGATCACGTGTTTCTGCTCAATCCAACACTCAAGTAATGCATCGGCTCACCACATAGAGGAAACAGACGTCATTTGGGTTGAGTCAGATCGAACTGATATAAAGGAGCGTGATAGCGCCAATCGAGGGAGATAGTTACATTCTGGAATGAGAGCCGCGACGCTGCCCGTCAATCTTTTCGTCTTGCAGATTTGCCAAGTCCGGACGATGTAGCCTCCCCGACTCCTCCTCAATACATGACAATACGTCAAGGTAAGACTCACTAAGTACTCTAGATTTTCTCCCCTTAAGATTGTAAACTGCTCAACACTGCTTAGAATTAATGAAGCGTCAAACTAAGAAAATAAACTTTTGACTACGCCAAACTTTGAGTTGCCTCTACCCCTAAGCTCCAACCATCATGGTTGTGACAATATGGTGAATGCGCCGGCTTTTCAAAATTGTCTTGAGAAGTATGGTTCAATCTACAGCCTCTCAAATTTAAAGTTATCTCAATGCCAGCCGAGTAATTGTACATTTTTCTAGTTTTTAAGTCTGCTTTCTTTGAACTGTGTGTGTTCATATCTCAGTACTACTTTAGTATTGTTTTTTTTTTTTTCTCTTTATTTCTTTTAAAATTGATGAACATACTTTTGAGTTGCAACACAGTTATTTTAGCATTAGTATCAATTTGTCTTAATGCAGTGTACCATCTCTTGCATATTATTTTCTGTATGAATGATCTTATCGTTACCCCATTTAGTGTCGCACACTTCCACACACTTAAATGCATGGAATTTTTATCTAAGTATCTCAGTGATAGCCATATTAGTACCGAAATCCAGACGCTAATTCACGAATATCAAACTATCATGGACAACAACACTCAATATCAGGTCCCAGCATCTATGGTCAATATCTGAGTTAGAGCTAGTAGATGAATCTGAGGTTTAACTCCTATTCAGTATTTTACTCCGAAAGAACGTAGTCTGAGCATGGGTGACCTCAGCATTACAGTATCGCCCCAAGATTATTTTAAACCATTAATGTCTTCAGGCTCTAGCTCGACCGAAGATATAAAAATGACTACGGCCTCCACCTTGGCCGCACGCTCCGTTCCCGAAAGGACCCAGTACACATCTGTATTCACCACAAATGTGCCTTTTGCATGCCCTTTAATTGACCCTGGAAAATTCAACGGTAAACCCGGTCAGGATGTAGGAAACTACTTCTATAGCTTTGAAACCATCGCTATGGCAAATGGATAGGAGGATAAGCACAAGGTACAATATCTGCCGTGCTATTTAAGGGAAGCATCAACGAATTAGTTTAAAATATATTCCCGTCATCTGAAATATATATAATGTACTAGCTCTCTGCGACCAGGTGAACCCTGACATGAAAGAACCTGAAAGAATTCGCCATATTATGCGCGGATTGAAACCCTCGTTACTAGAACGTGTCCTCCCCTCGAACCCACGATCTATTGGAGAACTGATACAATTTGTCCGAAGTATAGAAGCGGCTAGATACCTTGCCGGTCAACGTGTTGATGCTCGAGTATTCCCCACGTCTAAACCAGTATCACTGGTCAGTCCACGATCAGACGTAAATCAACTGCAGCGTCAGATTCGTGACTTGCAGAAACAAATGCAAAAATTTAAATTGAGACCATTTGACACGCCTCGCAATCCTCCCCCCCCCCCCAGCAAGATAATGCAACGGGACAAGACCATAGGCGTGGTAACTATAGTCAACGTGGCGGTCTTTACGTTGCCTCGAGATGAACATGGCGTGGCCCTAATGCCTTCCGTCGCATACCAAACAGTAGATTCATGTGCTTTAAATGCAGACGGCCAGGACATACTGCCCCGAACTGCAGACAATACAATCACCCAAACGGGCAAGGAGAGTACACCAAAACATACGACGGCACTTATTCAGCCGGTAAATGTCATTACTATACAAGGTACGGTTGCCAATCAACCAGTGAGTATACTGTTTGATACAGGCAGCGCAGTCAGTATAGTACAACACAATTTTGTGACCACACCCACCCACCCGGTTTCGTAAGATTTGATACTACAGACAGCGGATAATACATTACTAGATGTATGTTATTCCACCCTCTTTGCTTCAACATTAACGGCATATCCATTGAAGAGGGTGTTGTTAAAGAGTTCGGACATGATCTACTAGGGATGGATTTCATGAACCGATACAAGGCCCTAATTGACTTGGAAACATGCACAATTGCTCTTAAATTTCCGGACTCATCCCAAATGGAATTAAATTGTGGCGAAAAGCTAGGATGACCATTGGCACAAATTACTGTGGAATCGGACGAGGAAACCGCAGTGCCACACAAAGCATGTTGTATACAAGATACTCGCATTCCCCCTTTCACATCAGTAAATGTTAAAGCGAAACTGCCTTTTGATATACTGAGAAGAATTCTCTTAGAACCAAAAGGAGCTATTATGCAGAAGAAAAATTTGCAAATATTCCCTATCTTTTGCGAAGTTCGCATAGAATGTGTCATCCCAGAACACAATAAATACAGCGGAGCCTAAAACAATTTTCTCGGGACCACTCTTGCTCATGCGCATGAGGTAGTGCTAATACAAGCTGCAAATTGGTCTCCCGAAGATACACACTCAGTTGACACTGAAAATGCAAAATTTAACTTGAACTCACACAGGGGCAACAAATGCAATTGAGTGCATTATTGCAGAAATATCGACACGTATTTGCTACAAAACTAAAGGAGCTAGGAAAAACTAACATAGGAGAGTTTAAAATTCAGGTCAATGATGACAAACCTATAAAACAAAAACCCTATCGTGTAATCTCAGGCACAAAGAGAAATCATGCAATCCCAGGTGCGTGAGATGCTCGACGCAGGTGTTATCAGGGAAGAACATGACCCTTGGGCTTCCCCTGTTATCTTAGTTAAGAAAAAGAACGGTAAAGTGCGCTTTTGCGTAGATTTTCGAAAGTTAAATGCAGTAACAGTAACTCCATCTTATCCCTTACCCCTTATTGACGATCTCATTAGTTATTTGGGAAATTGTCAATGGTATTGCACTCTAGACTTGCTAAGTGCATATTTTCAAGTCCCAATCGAGGAAACTAGTCAACAATATACAGGATTCTCCACTGATCAGGGTCACTATATTTTTAGCAGACTCGCTTTCGGTCTGGTTAACGCCCCTAGTTTCTTTTCGGAAATATCCATTAAGCTGCTAGGTGATCTAAAATTCAAGAAGGCGTTGGTCTATCTCGATGACGTTGTATTCGCATCCTCATTTCCTGAATTGCAACAATTTGGAGGAAGTATTTCGCAAACTGCAAACGCACACCTTTAAATTAAAACCTGAAAAATGCTTCTTTGGAATGTCTCGAATTAAACTTCTTGGATTCGAAGTTTCGGCTAAAGGGATTGAGCCGGATTTTGATAAACTCCGAGCCATCACACAATTGCCGACAACCAAAAACGTACGTGACGTACGCAAAGTATTGGGCTTATTTAGTTTCTATAGACGGTTTGCACCAATTTTTGCCTCCATAGCGCATCCCCTTCATGAACTCACACGGAAGAACAAGGACTTTGAATGGACTCAAAGCCAACAAAATGCTTTTGATAAATTAAAGCAATTGATGACCCAAACACCCATTCTCGGACATATCCACCTCGGCGCATATACAAAAATACACGCAGACGCCAGTACTATTGGCGTGGGCTGTGCACTTCTACAGAGAATAAACGGAGAACTTCACCCCATAGCTTTCTCTTCCAGATCCCTGAACAAATATGAAAAGAATTACAGTGTTTCCGAATTGGAGTTACTTGCCATTGTGTAATGCTTAACATACTTTCGACCCTATATTTACGGGTTCCCTGTTCATGTTGTAACTGACCATCATGCACTGTGCCACCTATGCAAACTTAAAGATATAACAGGAAGACTGGCTAGATGGGCCCTCAAACTTCAAGAATATAACGTCACCATATAAATCAAGTAAAAATCATCTCGACGCCGACGCACTATTTCGCTTTCCAGTTGATGAGCCTACACCCCATATAGTTGAACAACAGACGAACTTATAACTTGCCTCTTAACACAAGTGCAAGTTGCACAAGAGCAACAACGTGATCCTCAACTACAACCATTAATAGCTGCATTAGAAAATCCGAACACAGGCTCACCGAAATTACGATAGGCTGCCTCTTACACCTTAAAATCCGGTGTGCTATATCGCAAAAATGCAGGAGCCTCAGGACGATTACACTTAATGGTGATACCAGAACAATTAAAACATGCAATTTTATTTTCATGTCAAGATGACCCATTGTTAGGCCATCTTGGGTTCACAAGAACATTTCCAAAAATCAGTTCGCGTTACTACTGGATAGGAATGCGAAAATATATTGAGAAATACGTAAAGGGTTGTCCAAGTTTTCAATCACGCAAGGGTCCCCGAAATGTTAAACCAAGTGGATTCCTCAACCCATCCCTGTGTCTCAAGTAGGTGCAAGGTGGGGTATAGATTTGATTGGTCCATTTAAAAAGTCAAAAAGAGGTAACACCACGGCGGTTATTGCCACAGACTGTAAGTGGACACAAGGCAAGGCAATCCCAAAGGGATCCATAGAACATGCCGCAAAATTTACACTAGAAAACATAATCTGTCGTCATGGTGCACTAGCCCAATTACTTTCCGACAGAGGATCAGTATTCCTGAGCGAAGTAACGAAACTTTTACGCTTCCTCGGCGTTCAATCTGTTTTCACTACAGCTTATCATCCAGCCTATAATGGATTAGTAAAAAGAGCAAACCAGACTGTCATTAACATGTCACATTACACCTCCACAAAACAGGATGATTGGGACGCGGCTCTACCGCACGTTCTCTTCGCATACAACACTAGTAAACAAGAGTCTACAGGGATGACCCCCTTTTTCCTACTATATGGACGACACCCCAAATTACCGGAAGAAGTCCAGCTGAAGGCGACGACCGATCACCTCTTTGTCAACGAAGTACAGACTCGAATTCAGAACGCTTGAGAAATCGCGAGCCAACATAACCTGCTAGCAAAGTAAGTACAAGCAAATCTTTGACAGGAAGAGAAGAACGCTTAAGTTTCAACCAGGACAATTAGTGAAGCTGTTCACACCTACACGTAAGAAAGGCTGGTTGACTAAGTTATTACATAGGTATTATGGTCCCTATGAAATTGTGCAACAGACATCACCAGTTAATTATAAGATAAGAAATACAACAGGACCCAGAAGAAACGAAAGTATCGTTCATGTCTCCATGCTATACCCATACTACTCGTATAAACCGTTCAAGAGACATTAATTCCAGAAAACTAAAGATCATAAGATAATGAGTGTACATATATATTAAGAGAATTGTAGTAGATAATTAAACCGTACTTTCGCCACATTTACTATGAATTTAACCTTAATTATGTTATATAAAACATAAGGTTAAATTCATAGTAAATATGGTGAAAGTAGGGTTTAATCTATCACAATTCTCTTATTTTACATTATATTAGAAGTCCACAATAAGTCCTCTACCTATTATAGTAGCAGTACATAAATGATAGCTGCATTACAGTACAACTGGGTAACCAAAGATAGGCACTAACAGCAAGCAACTGAACGTGTATATATACATATCAGTTGTTAGCCTTAGATAAATAAAAACATAATTAACAGATGCCGCCTACAATTTTTTTTTCTTTCCAGCATTAATAGGACATAAATAAGCAATTAAATAAATAACAGATAACAATAACATTTGTAAGAAAAATAAGAAGAAACAAATCAAACATTACAAAAGTTAAACGTAAAAATAAAATTGAAACACCATTTCCAAAATTCTAAAATTATACCTAACATTTCAATATAAGAATAAAAAGAAGAATTAAATTTTAATATAATTAATTACCATATTAATCCACTTGGATTACCATTCATCACTGTGAACTTACCATAAATCCATAGTTTATGTCACTGACTTCACTAAATGATAACCACCAAATAGTTTCCTTAACTTTATTTTTCATGTGTATTTTGGAATTTAGTTTGCTAAGTTCTAATTTATGCCAATTCAGTTAATTACAATTGGTATTCGGAAATGCGACCAATGATTAATTGCCATAACTTGTGAATATATATAAATAAATTTACCAGAGTATTTCTTCAGTACATTGTGGATATTAAGACAGCAAACAATTCAAATATTACTGATTAATCATGTTATTTTTAGTATAATTGCGGTGATGATAATTGATTAAAATGATAATGCAGTTCTATATACAAAGACATAACTCACCACATCCCACAAATTCTAACAAGGCATATGACACATTATCAAATACACAACCATAAATAACAAGACACAGCATGCCACTGAACCGATTGACATAGCATTGATACACATTTCCTACAGGTGGCCGACGCTATCTGCACCTACTGGAAGTATCCTAGATCCATAGGAGAATCATGTAGTATACCCTTGCTTTACTCACTCTGGTACATTACATAATTCATAAATGCTGCAATGCACGTCTCTTTTTGAAAATGTTTAGTATAATATTCAATAGCAATTATGATAATTGTTAATATTCACTGCCACCTTGAATGAAATTCAATGAACCTGTTAATAAACTGAAAATTCTTTTGCTTCCATCCTAATTGCAAATAACTAATATTATGTCATAATAATAAATCACATAATTTTCACGATAATGATGCTATAACACAGATTTGTAAGCCAATACCTTCAGTTACATGTTTTTTGAATCTCACAGGGTAAGTGAATTAATTACCTAGGAAATTACACTCGACATTTCTACCCCCACTTTCTGTATTCTAAGCATCACATCTCAGTTACTCTTCCAGATCCCATGTAGAACAAAATTTTCCGCGACAACACGATTATTCATACACACTATTACCACAGAAATATGTTCATTCTATTTTCAATAATAAGTATATATTTGTTACTATGAGATACTGTTCCACCAAGTTTTGGGAACTATGTAAACCCTCTTTAATTTGTTTGATTTTTGCAATCAATACATTTTTGTTTGCTTCCTACTATACTTCTGTAACTACAAAATTGCATAAAATGTATTACTGAAAATATTTTGATGCAAGAGATAAGTTAATATTAATTAGGCATTAACAAACATAAGCATTACTTTTTGCTAAAATAATCTATGCCAACACTTCAAAAAGGATACCATTTTTTTGTCTCACTCTACACTGACAACAAATTGATGTAATAACCATTATTATATTTTCGGATGTTTTCAATAGTATTCTTTATTATTTTATGTCACTGCTCACTCTTGTCCACTATTTTATTAGTGTTGAAACATAAACATGTTAAAATATTCCTGTGCTACACTACTGCACTTCATTTTACTTAATACTTTTAGTACTCACCATAATTCATCTATATGTAGAATAGTTGCTTCTCCTTTGAATATGCACAATTGAACACAATTAAACAGTTACTTGCTTGCAATTGACCACCTAATCCACAAGACTTCTGTCTCCAGCAACATCTGATTATAGACAGCCCAGCGCACTGTTACTTCCTAGCATCCGCAGTCTAAAGTGATTATAACTACGCTGTATATTTCTTGCAGGAAAACTATATATTTTCTGAATTTTCCCGACAAGCATATCGTCACATCCACAGAATCTTCCACATATTTGCTCATTCCTACAGCGTAAGAACTATTTAATATTTTAGTTGTCCACATGCTTACATATTCGATCATTTATGCCCCTAGAGAAAGACAGGAAATTAAAGAGTAAGAAAAACAAACAAACCAAAGCAACAGATGAAATATCTAGCTATTATTCTGTGTGTTTTGTTGATCTGACCCTTATACATGTTAGCACAACCATGCTTTTTATTAGTGTTCAGAGAAAAAAAAATTGGAATATTCCATACACAAGATTTTATTAATGACATTCTAGACATTTTACTTAATAATTCTTTTAGATATCGTATGTAATTTTATTACATTTATTTGTCATTTTTATTGTATCATTACTTCTGTATATTTAGTGTACAGGAAGGTCTATTTGTCTCAAATGCTATAAAATAAGTACATAAATTAATTACATAAATAACTACCAATGAAACCTCCAGGTGAGGTGATGGATTTATACAATACTTATAAATTTGTTTCCATCTACACGCATGTCTTAATTTTGATTTATATTGTATATAATACACGCCTAGTTTTACGAATAAGTTTTACATATAAGTTTTACCCTCCCCCCCCCTGATAATAAGTTTTCCTTGATGTGTACGCAGTTGTTCATACACCTTGATTATTAATTACCTTTTTGACATGCCGTGATGTTACGTTTAAATCCACGTTAAGCTTAAATAACACATAAAATTAACATATAAAATTATATATAACATATAACATTAACCCGAAAATAATGCTTGAGCTATTTTCTGGATTCCATGAAGTCTCATTTCATTCGCCCTCCATGTATGACAACATGTCGATTTGGACTGTACATACATATTTATCTTGCCATTTTTGTTTAAATAGATAATTATAAAAAGGAAGCTCTGCTATCGCCAGATACCTGTGATTTGCTTATCAAGAAACACAAGTTTCTTAACCGAGCTCCCATCTGTATATCGTTGTCGCTCTGGCATAAGTCAATAAGTCCAAATTTGGTTGTTTTGAGATTATTACACCACCTCACCAAGAAATATGTTCTCCATAAATTAGCAAAAGTCTCAAAGTGATATCTCTTTCCCTTTTTAAATTATGCCTATTTTAAATTTTCATCAAGTCCAAATTTCATATTTCTTAGGGTGGCATAAATCACTTAATGAACTTAGTTACTTCTGCTTGTCGTAAGTTGTAGCTACATTACGCATCCATTGTCAAGCAGAATCTGCTGAGAAACGGATAATGTTAAGGTCACTGTCATGCGTTCCAATAATGCTTGAAGCCAATGTCACATTGAAGCAACTTGCACTCTCAACAAGTTTTTATTTATCTAGGAAGAGTTATTTCACAAAACGGAAGTAAATCTTTATGTGCTAACAAATGCTGTGCAGGAAATGTAAACCCAAGGCCAACTAATGTTACATAGTACTAAACATAATACAAATGAGGAAGATGCTTTCAGCATATTGGCAGGATCCAAATGGCGGCAGAACAGTGCAACTATAAAGCAAAGCTCCGAAACTGTGAAGAGTTATACAGCAACAAACTTAAAATCGCAAAGGAAAATAACGAGGAAAACAAAAACCCTCGAAGTGAAGGTACAAATGAAAGCAGCAGTAAAAATCCAACGGAAAAGGAGAAAATCGCGAAACATATGCAGCAAGCAGGTAACAATGAAATGGGGGGAGAGAAACTGAACGACGGTACACTAGAAGACAAGGAAAGCGTAGCGTCGCTACAGCTTATAATTGAAATATTAACAAAAGAGCTTAAAGAAGCAAGAATAGAAAACCAAAGGCTAAAAGAAGAAAAAGCAGCACTGGAAATAGAGGTAAAAAACAACGCCAGCACAAAATGGAAAACTGTAACTCATCGAAGAAAGGCAAACCAAGCCAAACCTACAGAATCTCAAGTGATTGAAACAAAGAACAGATTCGGCTACCTGGAAAATATTCAGGAGACACAAGCAGATGCAGACAGGAAGAAAGAAGCAGACAAAAGTGCAGCAGAAACTAACCAAGAAAAACGCTCAAACAACACGAGCGAGAGGCGAAATGAAAGTGAAATTCAGAAGACGAAAGAAGACGTAATAGTGCTAGGGGATTCGATAATATAGCACGTCGACTTATCAAAAATGGCCAAAGTGAACGTGTTCAGTGGAATAAAGACAAAGGAACTAGAAAACCTGATTGAAAAGAAGAACGCAGGAATCCAAACCCAACCAAAGGCAATATATCTGCACGTGGGAACAAATACAATGAAGCAAGCGTCTTGTCCCGAAGAGGTTATGGGCGTTATATACTGTGCGGCAAAGAGCATAAAACAAATGTATCCGAAAACACTAGTTATTATAAATGGTGTAGTGAAAAGAAGAGATGTACATTTCAGATTTATAAACAGTGTAAATGAAAATATACGCTGGATGTGTGATAAACTAAAGTGTGTATTTGTGGATGTAGATAGACAAATGGGAATGGACTGTATAGGGAGAGACGGCCTGCACCTAAGCAGAAAAGGAACGGCAAATCTACAGAGAATAATGAAGAATACCATCTACAGGTGTACAGCTACGATCAACTGGATCATAGATCAGGGAAACTAACTGCAAAGGGGGGTACAGAAAACTTGTCCAGTACAACTAACTTAGAAGAAAATACAACTAAAGGTAAGGCAAATGATTGTACAAACTTCACCACACAAAATCTGTTAGGTCTAAAAACTAATTTGGCAACAAAAAGTAAGGGTAAAAATAAATTTAGTCTGTATCATCAAAACATTCAAAGTATCGCCAATAAAAGAGCACTTATCGAGCAAAACATTCTAAATATGCAACCCGATATTATAATATTTACAGAGCATGGTCTAAAAATAGAGGAATTAAAGGTAAATAATTATGAAAACTACTCATTAGGGGCTAGTTACTGCAGAAATAACCATAAAAGTGGGGGGGGGGTGGTAATTTATGTTAAACAAGAAATTAAATACAAAGAAATAGATTGCAAAAAATTCTCTGAAGAAATGTGCAGCGAAATTGCAGCAATCGAAATAAAGCAAAAAAGTAAAAACCTCATAGTAATAAGTATTTACAGTCCTCCAAATGCAAACAAAGTAATTTTTCTCGAGAGATTAGAAGAATGTCTCAACAGTATAAGGGAAAATAGAGACACCATAGTAATAGGAGATTTCAATATAGATGTTCTAGTAGAAAACAAAAAGAAAAGGCTATTATTAGAAATGCTAGTAAGAAATAATGTCGCACTGGCAGAGACAGAACCAACAAGAGTAACTAAGTATTCAGCAACATGTGTGGACCTCATGTTCTCAAAGTTATGAAATTAAAATAATAAAAAATGGAATAAGTGACCACTATGGTCAACAAATAGTAAGTAAAACATTAGGTAACTTAAGATCCAAAACTAATAAACTAATAGAGGTCAAAAGAATAGTAAACAAAAACACACTAGAAGCATTACGATATTACATCAAAGAAGCACAATGGGAAGAAATCTATGAAAAATATGAAATAAATGAAAAATTTGAATGTTTTGCTAAAATCTTAGAAAAATGCTTAAACACAGCAATACCTATATGCAAAGTAAATTGTGGTATGCAGAAAAGTAAAAACTGGTCAACCAAAGGTATAAACATCTCAAAAAAACGCATGCAATTCCTAAACAGCTTAAAGCATCCAAAACTAGATGATAAATCATACACATATATAGAAAATTACAAACAAATGCTCAATAAAGTAATAATTGAAGCAAAGAAGCAGCACAACAAAATACTGATACAAAATGCAGAAAATAAAATTAAAGTAGCATGGAATATAATAAAAGCATCACATAAAGAAAATAAACAAAAATGGGTAGAAAACATATGTATTGAAGTAAACAATAGGTTAATAGAAAACTCAATAAACATAACAGAAAAATTTAATGATTATTACATCAATATTGTAAAAACTTTAGGCCTCAGCCAAGGTCAAAACCAGCAAACAACTGAAAACAGTATATGTAACTCAATGGTGTTACGAGAAATAACAAATGAGGATGTTATTAAACAGATAAACACATTAAAGTGTAAACAATCTTTTGGGTTAGATGGACTTACAAATGAAATGGTTAAGCATTGTAAATCTGAAATGTCAGAGATAATGACGCATATAATTAATCAATCCTTTATAACAGGTACATTTCCCAATGCACTAAAAAAAGTAATAGTAAGACCAATATACAAGAAAAAAAATTCAAAGCATGCAATGGAAAATTATAGACCCATATCATTATGTTCAACATTTTCCAAAATAATAGAGGGATTGTTTTTAACTCAACTACAGAGCTTCTGCAGTAAGTATAAAATAATATCAGAGTACCAATTCGGTTTTCGAAATAAGAAATCAACAATACAAGCTATCTGTAAAGGAAATGACATCCTCATAAAGGCAATAGACAGGAAAGAATATGTAATCGCAATCTTTCTTGACCTTACTAAAGCATTTGACTGTGTAGATATACATAAATTAATAACTAAAATAGAAAATTATGGCATCCGGGGACTCCACTAAAATGGCTAAAATCTTATCTACAAAATAGAGAACAATGTGTGGAAATTATATACAATTCAAATGGTAACCTAAATAAAATCAGATCGTCTTTTAACAAAGTGACTCACGGTGTTACACAAGGATCGAAACTAGGGCCATATCTATTCCTTATATATATAAATTGCTTATTCAAAATAATAAAAGAAGCAGGTGAAATAGCCATTGGATATGCTGATGATACTACAATTATAGTAAGGGGAAATACAGAACTTGAAGTACAAGATAAATCAAATATACTACTTGAAAAAATTAGGGAAGAGCTAGGAAACCTAGGGATGGTAATGAATACAAATAAAACAGAATGGATGCAAATCAGCTTAAAAAAGAAAATCTCACCCAATATTCAATTAGTCCTAGACAATAAACAAATACAACAAGTAACAGAAACAAACTTCTTAGGATTAGTAATAGATAACAGATTAAACTGGGAAAAACATATTGAAAAAATAGCAAAAAAAATAAATACAGGACTATACATCTTAAAACAAGCGGCGCAACAAATGGATAGAGATAGCTTAATACAAATATACTATGCCTTCATACATTCTCATTTGAGCTATGGGGTTGTATTATGGGGTAATGCACAGAAAAAAACAATGCAAAGAATATTAAGACTACAGAAGCATGCCATTCGAATAATATGTAAACTAAAGACGACGGATACTTGTAAAAATTCCTATAAAAAACTAAATATATTAACATTTCCGGCACTGTATATATATGAATGCATTAAATACTCAATAAAAAATCATAGCAATCAAAATAGAAACATGCACATACACGAACATGACACAAGAACGAAACAAAATTATTTCATTAACAGACTAAGAGGAACGTTAAGTAACAAAAGTATAGAAAGTAAAACCAAAGATTTGTACAATCATTTGCCTAAACAAATAAAACAGATAACTGAAGAAAACTGTAAACTTAAAGCAATTAAAAAGTATCTCTCAGAAAATGTATTTTACTCTATAGAGGAGTATAAAATGTTAAACTAAATAAGTTATGCTGTATGATATTTTTTTTTTTTTTTTTTTAAAAAAAGTGTATATACTCATGTTATTATTTATACTATATGTTTAGTTTTGTAATCAATCTGATGATCCTTGTAAATTATGTATTACAAATGGAGATAATAAAGAAATAGAAATAGAAATAAATTGTAAACAAATCCAGCAATACTTTGAATAATCATTTCTTAAATGACCTGAGTAATTGGATGAACTCATTGTTCTCTGAATTTGCCAGGCAACTCAATGTGTACTTCAGGTATCTGTGCAATATATCTGTTGAAACTGACATAAGTGATGAAGGAAAAAGCTATTTTACTCTAAAGAATGCTGAGATTATCAATACGGAGACTACAGAATCAGAATCTGATTGTCATAATTTTCATGTAAGTCTGCTATCAATATTAAAGTTTCTTATTTTAAATTTGAATCTGGCAGTTATAATTTTCATCTAATATGCTATTATCAATATTTAAGCTGTTAATTTATACTCTTATTTTATTATTTTACCCCCAAAATAACTAAATATATCTATTTGCTTTAATAGAATAATAACAGTGATGCTTTTAGTGATACAGGGCTAACTGCCAGTGAAGCTGATTACTTGTCTACAAACTTCTGAAACATATGATTGTTTAAGATCAGCAATTGTACATACACCAGGGGGATACATCTGACCATAAAGCTTCTGCTAATGAAGACAATTCTCACATAATACAATCTGGAGGTAATGTTTGTTTGTTTGTTTATCCATCTCTTTAACCTCTTTAACTGTTATGGTCATATTGGGGCTTTGACTGAAACATTGCCATCTTTATATTATTATTATTATTATTATTATATTTATTATTATTATTATTATTATAACTTAAAGTTTAAATTGCTGTAGCTTTTTTTATCGTCTTTAACTTATTTTCACACGCACATTCACTCATGTACACACTTACAGACTCTATGGAGGAAAAAGAATAGTTCTAACTAGAGAAAAAGTAACATCTCCAGCCAGGAATCAAATTCGAGGGACCTCAGGGTGATGTCAGCTCGCTGACCACTCTACTGTGCAGGCAATCCAAAAGGTAATATTTTTAACGTGGAGCGATGCCTTTCTGAGCTAGTATATAACTTGTAGGTTTATAAATGCAAAGATCAAAGGTTCAATTCCTAGTTGTAGTTGGAATTATGTATACTTATACCTATCATTTGATCTTAATAGAATATGGATAGCAAGAAGACATTAGACCAGTGTTCATTTTGTACCAGATGTGATGCTGCTCAAGGGGAAGAAAAGCAAGAACTGGAGCCCAATATCTAAATCATAAGCAAAGGGAACAAGAAGCCAACCAAAGCAAAGCAAATGACAAAACAAGGGTTTTCACAGAAGAATCGTTAGTGACAGCAACTTTCAGCCTACAATTTTTTTTTGCAAATCCCAAGTAGTGAAGTAGCTCCGATGTACTACAATCATAAGCTTTGTACCTACAGCTTAAGAGTGTATCAGAGAATCCCACACTGTTACACTGGCATGAATTAAATGGTAAATGGGGAAGTGTTGAAGTTGGAACTTGTCGTTACTTCTTTTTTACCAGATACTTCCTTTACAAACAATAAAGGAAGTATCTCTTTTTTCGGATACTTCTGGTGGGCAAAACCAAAATGTTGCTGTCCCTTTATTATATTTGCTCAGATCACTAACATTAATGTGATTGAGCAAACTTCCTCGAATCTGGTCAGTACGCATAATGCCATTGAGAATCAAAAGAAATTTGTATCTGTTTACACTATGCATGATTAGCTAAACATCTTTTGATTTGCCTGTTCCTCAAGAAAAAGGAAGAACCTTATTATGTGAAAGAGCTGAAGTTTGAAGACTATATTGATTTATCAGGCCAGAACAATTCTATGCAACAAAACTAAGGACAGTGAAGAGAAGAGAGTAAACTATTTGAAAGTAAAATGCTTCAGATATGAGAAAGAGAGCCCTGGAATTCTGAAATACAGTTATAAGCATTTTAGGAACTATTCACAAATAAATGTGTTTGGACAAAGAATGCCTACTCTCCTCAAGGCGTATAATACTCCCTTTCTATATCAGACATGAAATATAAGGATTTATTGTCATGCGATAAAGGAGTCATTCCATTAGAGTTTCATTCATATTGTTGCTCCTTGCCACATTAAAAAAAAGTGGAAGATAGAAGTCCAGAATCAAACATCGGAAGTGATAATGAACCTGAAGGATACAACAGTAATTAATTTGGATCGGAGTAAATTTAATTAAGCAAAGGGCAAAACCAATTTTTTAATTTCTTCAAAATAATCAAATGCTATGTGTAAAAAGTTTTCAATTTTAGCAGATAATCATGGATTACATCCACTTTCAAATGTAGTAGCACAGTAATGCAAAACGTTTTACGTATGCACTTTTTTATCGGTATACTGAATCATATTTTTGCAAAGTTACAAAAGTGTCAAGAAAATAAAAACTGCAAAATATGCTGTAGACAATAACTAATTCATTTACTATAAAAAATAAACTCTTTTGTTTTATAATCCAGTGGTCTACCTATCTCCTTTAACATATCTTTTGCTCTTCAGGCAGAAGTCACTTAGTCCAATATTTTGGAAATTTGAATGAATTTTACAGACATTTACGGAAAAAAGGATGAGAATCCTATTTAAAATAACTAAAATGTGTACATATTTATAAACTGTATTTTCACTTTATGCTAAAGTCATAATGGATGTTTAGAACTAAGACAAAATTTAAAATCGCTGTATCTCTAAACACAGATTTTGGACTTAGTGATTTCTGCCAGAACGCCAACGATATATTTAGCTTATACCACGTATTTTAAACTTTGTTTGTCAAGTTCTGATTTCAGAAACTATTTTCCGCCAGCTGCTATGCTGAAGAATGGGTTAAGCGCATTAAGAGCATGTTTGCAGGACAGCTTTGCAGAGATTGTTAATTTAATGTACCGCTTGTTTAAAAAGGATGAAATTGGAGACAAATTGGCATTTCTTTCCTTTTAATAGGTAAGACATATTTCAATGTTAATTTTCTACATGAATACTTAATGTATCTCGGAGATGTCTACGGATACGGCTTTACCTCATCCTGTTTACGACTGGTAATGCTTATCTCTGGTTCAGTCTTGTTCTGAAGAAAGTCTCTCTCTGCTAGGAATTTCACAATATTATGATGCGTTTAATTTAATCATACCTAGAGATTATCAGGAGTCTTATTACGCAAATAACGGAGTAATTTTGTTTTTCAGCCCTCATCTTGTGGTGAATTGCGAGATTTCCCTAGATTGATAGGTTGGGTTAAGATGAGACATTACTAATAATTTTTACATCAATTTATTAGCGTTTGATCTATGGAGTAACCGGAAGGTTCCGTTGACATTTTATTTTTCTTATTTTGTGAGCACTCATGTATTTTATGTACAATGATATTTTTCTCTTTCCATGCGCATGGACATATTTACAATGGGTATGTTTACATAGAATACGATTACAATAGATATGTTTAACATGGATACGATTGCAAAAGTTCAACATTCCTGATTTTTTTTTTTTTTTTTTTCTGAACTCCAGATGTTTGTTCACATTATTTTTCCTTTCATTATTGGTTTTTCTAGCGAATCTGATAGTGAGGTGAACCATTAGTCATTAGTATCTGCATATCAATGATGAACTATTTTATTAGTACCGGTACTGCTTGTTGAGATACAGATTGTTCTTAGACTGAATTAATATTTGTAACACATTTTATTTTTACGTGGCATATTTGTCACGGTAACATGATTCCTGATACAATAATTCTGGTAAACTCTAGGGTATGATGAGGATCCTTATTCGTTCTGCAAAACATCTGACAATTAAATGAGATCTGTAATGTACATATAATAATATGACTATTTTTAACCTGTATGTGTAGCAATTATGCTAACTAAAACGAGCGATTTTGTTTGTTATTTGAATGCAACATGCCAAAATAGCATTTGTATCTATCTATCTTGCATTGTATACTCTTGTATATGCTTACTATTCACGCTCGTCATTCCCTCCAAAACTATTTTTTGTAAAGGCAATAACTCCCTTATGAACATAAGTTGTACACTTGGGGGCTGCCATTGATAGTCCATGATGAGCTAATTTTGATCAAACATTTTAAGTACGGATTTGGAAGGCCTACCACCTATCTTCCCTTACTTTTTTCTACTGAAGAAATTCTACCCTCAATTAACCACTTAAATGACATCGATTTTACGCATTGGAGATTAACTTTGAGGCACACCCTTTTACAATATAGTTCTTGTGAGAATTATAAGCTATTATTGTCCCAGGTCCGCTACCTTTGAGTTTATCGCTTACTACATGACATTGATTTACTGATCATCTTAGGTCAGCGAGGATGGTGGAAGTTCCCCCTTTTTCTTTTTTTCTACATTCTTCCCTTCTGTACAGCTTTTGAATGCATATGTATATATATATTTTTTTTTTTTTTTCTTTTACACCCCAGCAACCCTAAGCTTTGCAACACTGTCTTCATTAGGTTTACTGGTACTGGTGAAAAACAAAGTATATACAGTAATTATTTTGTCAATACTTTATTCATTTAGATTCTATTCAATTTATTAATTAAAGTTCATTTAAATGTTTATGCCTGGTACATACATATATTACCCTCATCTTTTTAAGCATTATTAAAAATGTTCTTTGTATACCATATAAATATTTAACACTTGCACTTATGAGAATTTTTATGACATGTATTCTTTATCTTTGTGCAATTCTTATAGGTCAATATGTAATTTTTTTGTATTCTAGTGAAACATCAGCGCAAGTATCTCAGTTTAATGACTCAAGTTACTCTGTTTACAAACTTTAATCACTAGCACATGGCTGATGTTCTGTGCATGTTTTATTAGTTATTTCTTTGTAATAATTACTAAGCAATGTTAATGATTACTCAACTTCATTATTACTTAGATGTTTCACGACCACATTTTAGTCATTTCATTTGCATTTTATATTGACAATCTTTAGTTAATCTTATGTAGTAACACCATCATTAAATTATTTCCCCCTATCTTAACATGTGTACCCTTTGGATTACCTGATATGCCTCTCCCTCACCCATCACCTAATCTACCTTACATAAGTATTACTGCTTTCTCATTTTTTTTTCCACCCCTAATTTTCTTGTATTTTTTTCTTTTTCGAGCAATCCACATTAATTGCACTTGCACGGTGCAGCCAAACCATCCATCAACAAGGATCTTCGTGGGACATCAAGGCTGAGTACCACCACTGACATTTCAGTTTACCCTGGGGTTGAACAATGGACTATATACCCCCGGAGGGAGTATATCATCTTGAAGCCAGTTAAATGTACTTCTGGACATTGGTTTTTCCTCTGGAAGCTTGGTGAGGATCGTACACTATGGACACAATGTTATAACATGTGCTTATCTCACTTCGGACACTGGTTGTGTCCCAAAGACTTCTCATGGACTGCGTTCAGTAAGTGTATACTTGTATCTGCAACATATTCATTGACATTATTTTCTTCTGTATGTCCTAAAATCACAAACACTTCCGTGGTAGTATTCATTTAGGTCTCCTATGGAATTTGACCTCACACATTGTGGATTCAACGAGTGAACTTACCTTTCCCTCCATCTGATAGGTACTTCTCCCACTACCCTTGTGCTTTTTTCTCTCTCTTTCAGGTGCTACACATTTTTCTTATACTTACTGTTATGTATACTGGGCGTTATTTCATTGTTAAGATCTTTTTACTACTATTGCTTCTCGCAAGTGTGCCGAGTTGCCTATGCGCCCTGTAATGACTTTGTATTTTTTTTCTCTTTATTTTCACACTTTATTGTATATTGTATTGTATTAGTATAGTGAGCAGTGTTGGTTCCCCTTAAAGGTATGTTTTCGCTCATTGTAGCTATTCTTCTTATTGGTGGCACCAGAGGGTGCCTTTTTAGAGCAGTGGGGTATTGTTGCCTATATGTGTAGGAGGACCATTTTTATTTTACAATACTTTGAAATATATTATTCCCCTGTCACACTTCCAAATTCTTTTGGTTTCATATTTTATATTTTCTGACTTAAGAGACTTTGCTAAGATTCATTCATGACAGGATGTGAGTGGGCATACCAGACTTCCTTTGGATTGCCACAAGGGACTTTTCGAATGACACTATTTCCATTGAAAGTTCTAGAACAATGTTGCATCAGACAACATGGTTCAATAGCGTGTTTCCGCTCAATCCAACACTCCAGTTAGACGTCAGCTCATCACATAGAGGAAACAGACATCATTTGGGTTGAGTCAGATTGAACCGATATAAGGGAGTGCAATAGTGCCGATTGGGGGAGATAGTTACATTCTGGAATAAGGGCTGCAACACTGTCCATCGATCTTTCCATCTTGCAGATTCGTCAAGTCTAAATGATGTAGCCTCCACGACTCTTCGTTGGTACACGACAATACGTCAAGCTAAGACTCACTAAGTACTCTAGATTTTCTACCCTTAAGATTGTAAACTGCTCAACACTGCTTAGAATTAATGAGGCATCAAACTAAGAAAATAAACTTTTGACTACGCCAAACTTTGAGCTTCTACCCTAACCAGCTACACCCCTAAGCTCCAACCATCATGGTTGTGACAATACAAAACTTGCACTGACATGGGTCAGGTCCTCAGGCTTAAAATAATGTAGAATCTTGATATTAGGCTTTATATATATATATATATAAAAATCTATGACTATTTTAATTTGTGACTTATAGCATATACATAAAGTACAATAAGCCTGGAATGCAAAATTATTACAGTTTCTACTGGAATTGGTGAAATGGGACCATGTTGGTGAGTATATTTTGGTCAGATTGTTTTTACATAGTGGAAGGTGAAAGATGAAGTTGCATGGCTGCACCAGCAGCTGCCATAAAGTGCCATCAAATGTAAGAGTCCTGCGGCAAGAGCAACCCGTTTTCTATTTGTCTCAATAGACTCTGATCGAAGTACTTTAACTGCATCTCAGTCATACTTAATCACTGTTATTCTAAAACCTCATGAGTCCGACAGCTGAAATTGAGATTTTAAGTAAAATGAATGCATTATAATACTCCTCAGTGGTTTATAGTATGTTATAAAGAAATCATCACAAACTTTCCTGCCAATAACAAAATGCGAAACCTCATACAATGAAGCAAAAGTAATTTCTATTCATCCAGGACCACGGATACATAGTGCTTGGATTTGCAAGGTCTTGGTGCCTTATTTTGTGAACACAAAACCTTGTAAATAGTCAGTATGAGGCATTTTTCATTAAATTTATGAAAGCAACTGCAATACAAATGGAGATGTAAGAAAATGGCATTGCTGATATGCATACAGGGAAAAATCTATAAAATAGAGGAACAATGCTACAATGAGTGTTCTGTGGGCATACATAAGAGAAATAGAAATAATAGTTCTGAGGCGCAAAATCATATTATTTCATTTCTGAATATTTTGCCCATGCTAAAATTCCATTACTGCTGATTTGAAAACAAAGAAGTAGTATTTAGAATCTTGCTGGAAAGGTACATCACGTCTCCACAGAAAGTACAAAAAGTACTTATTGTTCTGGGAGCACAAATCAGTACCATGATAACTCTTCTTCATGAAATACAATTCCATGGGCAATGGAATCTTTCAAACCAAGAAAGACTAATTGCAAGCAGTGTGTCAGATGAAGATTTTAAGAAGTACACTGAAGAAAAGATGCAGCACATGCAGAAAAATAAAATGACAAAATGAGTAACAACATATTTTTGTGATTCTGGGTAGAACTTGTAAGCCACTCTCTAAAAGCTTCTGCTTTGTACTAAACCAAGTTGAAAGCACATCATTTTACTATCTGCAAAGTAAAGAAGCATTCTGTTACCTGTGGGGTGAGGCAAAGGGAGGTTCAATTGCTGACGAGTTCACCATCTTTCTGAATAAGAAGGCATCAAACTGCAAAGGTGAAGTGATATTATACATTGACAGATGTTATGTATCAAAATGGGAACTGCATTCTTGTAAATTTTGTGCTTTCAGTAGTAGTGGGGGGGGGAGTAAAAAAAAAGCAGAAATTCGCAGAGAATAGTTCACACACAGATGAAGTGAGAGACAATGCACTTTACATCATTGAAAGTTGATTAAAGAATTACGAATTGTTTTCACCAGCCTGTTATATTGATATCCTTTGAAGTGGCAGTCAAAAACCACAGTCATAGGTAGTATCTAAGTATCTTGATCATTATTTTTTCAAGAAATACAGAGTTTTGAATATTTTATCAATCCACCCAAATGTGAAAATGTTCCTACAGTCAGAGATAAAAGAATTTTGCATTACTTACCTACAGACACCATAAAATACAAACTTATGGTAATCAATGGGAAGAACTATTAAGGCGTAAAATTAAAATAAGTATGAACATGTAAATTGTATCTCTTTGTGATTAACCTCCAAAAACATTTACAGATAAGTTTATTCATTTACAAGAATTTATTATTTTAGTGATTACTAATCTATTCTAAGACAATCATCCTTGTGTGCAATCAGTTACCATGTAATCATATTAAAATTATTTAAACGGAAACGAAACAGTATTTTTCAACAGAACTCAATTATTGTAAATTTAAGTATTATTGTATTTAAATGCAAGGGCTGGAAATAAGATGAGGGGAAGTCTCAGGATACCAGCTGTGGTGCCCTCTTGTTGATGTCTGAAAGAGAGCATCCTATACTCAAAGTATGGCATTTTTGGTGTGGAAATGCATTCTTTGCAGTAGTTCTTTCATTCTTAGGGAATCAATGAGTCACATGGACTCATGCCCAGGGAATCACACAGACTCATGTGCAAACAGGCTCCACACAGCAACTTAGTTGTGATGCAATTTTTTGGTAACCGAGGACATTGTGCAAAACATTCAACATAGTAGTGTGGGTTGTTCCTACTCATTAGCCAATTTCCTAGAAGTCCACCTCCACATGCAGCAAAGATTGAATCAATTCAATAACTCAGTTTTCGACCCCAAGTTAACCTCCATCTGGTTTCTGATGCACACTATTATGTCCTACACACAAAGCTGCAACCCAATGTGGCAATGCCTCATTCCTGCATGCTTCATGTAGTCCAGTGTGACATTCCCTGAATTTTTTTCCAGGAGCTCTATGATCATTATTCATGCATACTGTCCTAATTTGGAAAATATTCCCTTTAGTGCAGTGTAATTTGACAACCTTCTATCAACACATGCCACTCCTAGCACTGCAGTACCTTTGCTAGTACTGCAACCCGAACTGTATAGTTCCGCCCATCAGCAGCTTGAACAAAAATCCCTGCATGGGGATAAAACAATGTTGCCACTTATTTCTTTCCAGTCCTCAGATAATATTTTCTTAGACATTTAATACACCAGGCCTATATAAAAATGAATTATTGTTTAATTAATAAACTTTTGAACAGCTATCATGTTTCCTGCAATACTATTATTAACATGTTCACCTTTATATAAATTAAAATTAATGTATACCTCAGGCCATAATAAATGTATGCAAAACTACTGCATTTCTTAATGTCACTTTTCATTGTGAAATTGCACATTTCTTTAAAATTAATCTCTAAGTACTTACTTCATCTAATCTGAAGAATAATTTGGATGTAGATGATAAACTGTTCATAGTAATGCAGAAAATATATGCCAATAAATAAACAAAACTTAATATATTAGAGGTGAGCAATAAGTCCAAAACCACTTAGCTCTAATGTTATAACAACATATTAATGACAAAATCTCATATACCATTTTCTTGTGTATTTCTTAATTTTTTTTTACCTATTTAATCCAGAATAGCATTTCATAACTGTTTAAATATGTCAAACATAATTTTCTTTCAACTCCTTCCAAAATATTCTGTTTAGTTAACATTTTTCTTCCTACTGCAAAATTTTGTTTTCTGGAGGTTCAAGGTATGCAAAACTGCTGCATATAACAGCATATAAATACAATATATTGGCCCATGCAGACCTCCAATACCCACATACAAATTCAATTGCACAGCTACTTGTGAATTTATAATTAAACTCTTACCTTTTATGTTGGTTGCACCACTTTTAGCATCTGAATTTGTTGTGCCTTTCTGAAGTTCTGTGAAAACATTCTTGGTATCTGCAGATTCATTGGCACCATTGGCAATAGCCACAGTCACCAGTGGCATGCTTTTTCTTCCAAATAAACTTCCTATGATTTCTGCTGGATTAACATTAGCTGTGGGTTTCTTCTTTGCTCTTTTTGCACTGGTAGTACCTTTAGTAACTCCTCCTTGGCGCTTTAAGCTTCCACTTAATATATTTGGAATGTGAAAATGTCCAATCTTTGCTGAAGTTTCTTTGGAAGAGACATTTTGATTTAATGGTTTAATGGTCACATGTTGAGGTTTTTGCAAAGCTGCTTTAAGAGAGCTAGCCAACTGAATATTATTTGATGTGGGTGGCAAAATAGTGTTAGACTTACGGGTAGATGACTGTATAGGCATTTTGTGGCTTTTTGAGATGCCAATATTTGGTACCAAAAGTTTGCCTCTAGGGCCCAAGAAGTTACTTTTTGTGCAAATGTTGGTCAATACTGTTTTTATAGTTGCTGTTGCATGATTAGTGCTTGCCTGAAGAGCATTGCCATAGAAGTCATTTCCTAATGGTGATCTTATTGGCCCATTAGTTAAAGCCTCCTTCAAACCCTCACGAACTACTTCCAGTCTTCTTGAATTAGTCACCAATGCTCCAATTTTGCGCTCAGAAAATGAGCAAACCTGAAAAAAATTAGTGCTCCACTTTTAATACTGAATCAAACATCCTCTCCAACCATGAAAAAAAAAAAAAATCTTAATTAATAATGAATACAAAATTAACTGTTGGAATCTGTCTCAGAATTATTTTGAATTTATCACGTTTAACCCAGTTTTCACACTTTTCTTTCAAAGATTGTAAGATTTTCAAAGATTTAATACTGGATTTTACAATAATGATTATAATGAACACTGCAAGACAATAATTTGCTAGCTAACTGCAAACATTTTTAATAAAATAACTCATTATGTGGCAGAAAACTCGAGCAGTTACTTGATAAAATATATCACATTAGGTTTTCTTTGAACAGTTAACCATTTATATCTTCATTATGCACAAAGACAACTTTGGCTCTATTACCACTGATGCAAGTAATAAGAAAAACAAACCGTAGTCAAAGTAACATATAAAGCGGCCAAGGCCAGTGCAGTCCTGCAGTGGGAGCGGAGAACAGGTGAACTAATGTGATGAGGCAATACGGCTTCACGTCTACATCATGAAATGCTATACAGTCCAGGTTACTTCACTAGCATGCCGCATATTATTCAGTGACTGATGGAACACTTAACAAAGAAAAGAAAGAAGCTTAGAAAATACTTATTACAAATGCTACTGAACTTGTTGTCGCTTCTACCAGTTAGAATAAGACAATGATTTGCGAGATCAGAAAGAAGGCCAGCTTGAAGAAGGTGGGGGGAGCAAAATTACATTACCTCACAAGATTGGTAAACCTCTTGCAACAAAGTTGTTTTGGATGATATGGACTAGTGTGCCATTAGAAGAAAATATCAGGAATATTACGAGGTTAAACAGAAATCCCTGCTTTAATTTATTTGGAAGTAAAGAAAAGCTTAGGAAAACACTGAAATTTAAAAAGTGTAAAAGATAAACATAGTTTACTGAGAGAATGCTCTGATGTAATAGCTCAAGGAGCATAATTTCTTAGAATGCTATTAGGTCAATAACAGCAAATGACTGGAAAAACTTGGTTCAGAAAGTGAAAAATATTCAAGAAACATGTTGACAGAGATATGTATTAATGGAACGAGAAATGGAAAGAATAATATTCAATCCAGAACTCAACAGCAATACTGAATCGGGAGAAGAAATAGCCGCTGGATCCGAGACCGACACGGCAAGTGAGGGAAAGAGATGTACAAATTTATTGTATCGCAATGGAGTTAGAATATACTAAACATGTTGACAGAGATATGTATTAATGGCAGGAGAAATGGAAAGAATAATATTCAATCCAGAACTCAACAGCAATGCTGAATCAGGAGAAGAAATAGCCGCTGGATCCAAGACCGACATGGCAAGTGAGGGAAAGAGATGTATAAATTTATTGTATCGCAATGGAGTTTAGAATATACTTGATCTCACGCGCACCCGCACCCAATGGACATGCCATCATGAACTATCGCTCACACTTTCCCAATTGGATTATACAGGCAGGTGGGGAAGCCATTACATGTACAAGTGGCACTCCCTGGTACAGAGCTTTACTTGCCTTGGCCGGCTTATACTTATGCCAAGACCAAATACATATTCATTAAATTACCTTATGTATTCGTAGAAGTGATAACCAATAAATACACAATTAAAACACACAAACATTTTTATCAAGACTGTCATAATAAAATAAAATAATTTGTATAATACTCTAGATGTTCTGTCTCGAACCAGATAAGAAGATATGTCAACATTTAGGAAGTGTATCTGTCCCATAATGCTGAATAACTTGGAAGGGCAAATGGCCAATATTTATACTGCATGGCATAGTGGCCAGCAAAGACCTGGCAGAAAACATGAGTCAGTTTACAAGCTGGGTTCTACTTAGTTTGTCTAAGTTTCCTGTGTTTGTCTTTATTTTGATGACCAAAAATGCATGGAAACACAAAAACAAACAACCTAAGTGGTACCCAAAGCAGGCCGGTTTTCTACAAGGTGTGCCCCGTGCCCCAGTGAACTGCCTCATATTTTCTGTTAGGTCAATGTGGCATAGGGTATAAATATTGGCAATTCACCCTACCAAGTTATTGAGCATCCTGAAGATAGGAGAGATCCATGCTCCCAACACATTTATGACTTATCAACTCACTTGGTCTGAAGCCTGAGAATGTTTAAGAGAGTGTCACCCGGAAAGCTGAAGCTCTTATTCATACAATGCCAGGAACAGTTCAACATGTATATGTTTCAAAAGGACTAATAAAAAATGAATGAAGATATATGATAGCACAAAATGTTACATTACATTTTCATTTTTATTGCTTTATTTTATTTGTGTATTTATAATTACCCTTCCTTCCTTCCTTCCTTCCTTTCTTTTAATTCCTAATTTGAGTTTTTTAAGCAATGTTACTACTGTTGAAAGTTATAGCAAGTTCAAAACATAAGAGAAACGAAATCATTTAGAGGGAGCATGCACATAATTACACACTACTCATTTAATTACAATAACATAATGCATAATTACATTCTACATATGCCATTCTGATCTTAGCACCAATGTAATGCTTTGGACATAACTGAACAAATTATGTAATGAGACAAAACCTTCAAAGCTCATCATATTATATGTAACTTTATGCACCATAAAAGACAGAAATTTAATCCAGTTACCATACCTTCAAATGCTCATTGATCAAATGAATTATAAACGCATACCTCAAGTTCCCTTTGGTGCAAATTCATGGAAACAATACCTTTATTTTGAAACATCAATGGTACATGATGCGTAGGAAAGAGGAGCAAAGGGTAGAGGACCACTGCATATAATGGTAAGAAGTCAGCAGTTAATTCCCCTCTGGATCTGAGGATACAGCAGATCATGTGCTCTAGCATCGCTGACAAAGAGTTCTTCCTCTGCCTCTTCTAAAGGTAGGTGTAGTTGAAGTATAAAATTGTTTACAAAATTGGTAATTTTGAATGTCAAGTTTTGGGGTTAAATATTATCAGAATAAACCAAACATTTTACAGTAGTAGATTATTAATAATAAGAGTATAAATAAATAAACAGAACTTTATTTTCTGGGTATATTAATTTAGTATGTGAAAACAAAAATGTTACATGAAGGTGGAAGTAAGGCAAGAACAGTTTTTTTTAATTACTAACATATTTCTTACTTTTTGCAATATTGCAGAGAATATGTCATTTGTCAAGGTACATATGACTTTTAAAAAAATGCAGTACTTTTAAAACAACTTCCTTTTTCTAACTTTGCATGACAACAAATTTCCTCGAGAATATAATTAATGATTTGCTTAATTTCAAACAGACCAAATTAATTGTAGTCTATGTTTTACATTACCATGTACAGAAACAAAATAGAAATTTTGAGCTCTTTAAATTTGCTAACTTTTATTATTATTATTATTATTATTATTATTATTATTATTATTATTATTATTATGGAAAGATATGTCTTTATCCACCAAACAAAATTTACCATTGATTGTAACTTGTACCAATATATTCTAACATAATTTAGTAGCCTTTGGGTACTTGAATGGAATGTATCAGCTATACAAAATCATATTTAAATGCATATTTAATTGACAAATACAGTGAATATGTACAAGCATGGTATATTCAGAAAACTTTAGAGAATAAAAATTGTTTTTCTGAGTATGTTCACATATATCTACCCTTTACAATTCTGTGTATAAATTGCATAACGTGGTCAAATTAAACATTTTTTTTTTTTTTTTTTATAAAAGAACCACTCATGATTATATTAACATTAGTGTATGAAAACTCAGATATTTCTTCATGTTAAGGTACAATCAACCCAGTGCCACTCATACAGTGTCACATTATGATCTATTGATAAAACATTAAGTGTTTGCCAGGAATTCTGAAAATTTTGATACGACATAGAATAGCGTTGGTAACCCAGTAATTAAAGTAAAAGAAAGAAATGAAACACCAAATAAGAGCATAAAATTGAAACCACACTTCCTTGTAATATGATTCCTGACAAGAATTTTTCAGTTTTAAGATAGACTCAACGTAAAAGGAACAGAACGAGTTTGTTAAAGCAGGAATGTGTAAGTTCTCCATTATAAGTGATCTTTGTCAATATTAAGTATATTGCAAATATCCAACATTGTGGCTTTGAAAGCGAACAGAGCCATAAAACACAAATAATGAAAAGGGGAGAGTCAAGACAATGGCATATATCTTGACCCCCTAATCCGGATGTTTTTGAAAGATTCCTATGTACAAAAGTTCATTCTGCTGCAATTGAGTAGCATTTTTAATGCTCTTTGCACTGTGTTAAGAATGCGAGAATGAAAAGATACCATCATATAACATTATATTAGATAATTTTAAGTAAAAATTAAACTATGCAAGCACCTTTTCTTGGGTGCTCAGCTCTCTAGTCATCATTCCGTAGGTTTTGCATAATTTTGGAAGCAGAGCAGAGAGACAAAATAGAGACATGTATTCTATACACCTCTGCTTCATTTAGTGGCCTCAGATCTAAGCTTTAATTCTGTTTGTAGATCCCAGAGTTTATGCATGCTCACAAGTGCAGTGTTTCATTTAAAACTTTATTAGTTAGTGGTAAATTAGAGGGCTGATGGGCCTCATTGAGGCTGAGGGCCTCAAAGAAAGATATTTTCTTTGGTTGGCAACACTGCAGAAAGACAGGGGAGCGATATCTCTCTTCTTTTGCTGGCCTTCGCTTACCTGTAAAACTGTCACTCAAGAAAACCTGTAAAACTATCTCTCAAGAAAAGATGGATGCTTGTGTTTGCTACTTATGAAACATTATATTTACCATCCTTAGTGAAGCATCACGTGTATTATTTCATGACATATATTGTTCTCCTGTAGTCACTTCAACTAAGAGCATGCTCACCAAAATGTAGGATAATACTATATAAATGTTTCTTGAAAACTACACAATTTACCATAATGAAAATTACCACTTGTAAAAATATTCTTCTGATTCAGAAACTATAATAAAATGTTAATTAACAACATCAATAATTGTTACTTTATTGATGTTCCATTAAACAAATGAATTTGCAAAATGTTTCACGAATCTTCTTCAGTGCACTTTGCTCCTGAATATTTGAAGTGAGGCACTTTAAATTTTGTAATCACTTTTAAAAATATGTTATTTAACATAGCTGATGAAAGCTAGGCATTTAAATCAACAATATTGGAAATTTAAAAAAACAACACACAATTATGCATACTTTATTTTTTTATTTCTTGTACGTTTCATGTGAATGTACCAAAATACCTTTACCTGCTGTTTAGAGCAACATATTTTACACAAAAAAAAAAAAGTTTTAGAAAACTGTACTTAATCCTATACATAAAGCATATATGGACATGTTCCACAAACTATGCTAATTCATAATAAGCATAAATTGAAAATAAAATTTCTTTACCCAAACTCTCTACCAAGTGTCCTTAAATAAGACAAAAACAGTGTGTATATCCAGTTCGAATAATATTTCAGACTGAGGACAAGTTGCATTCAGTGGGCCAAGCATTGCAGCAGAGCTTTCAGGGGGCCTGCTGCAGCAGAGTGCTGGATCAGTAACTGAAGCAAAGAAATATTTTGTTGCACACCAGCAGAAAGAATAAAAATACTTATTTTATTTGCTATCAATATACTTATAAAAGTTTCTGACAGCGTGTTTGCAGATATTGTTTTAATAGGAGAGGTATCCAATGATATTTGGCAGCAAGGAGCTGCATAAAATGTTAGAGGTAGGGTTCTGTTTTACTCATAAGAGTATTTAATAGACTTAAACTCCTCATATATAATATTTATGCATCAAAAACAGCATAAGCAGTTATTCCCAAGATCTCATTTCTATTTATATTGGTAACAGCACTATAACTACCTTTACGTCTATGTATTAGTTTACACAGTTTTTACACCCAGAATAAGTTACTGAAAAGCTGCATTAACTAAATTCAATCTTTAAGGTTCAATAAAACACAATACTTGTCACTCCTTTCGGAATACACTTTAAATATAACCCAATGTTGAGGGCCCTAAGCCACAAAACATAGCTGAGGGATGCTTTTTATAAGGAGAGGTTGTGGAGTGATAATAGGGGGTAGTTGAGAGATCTGCACATCTAAAACCCCATCATCCAGGTCTTAAGAGATGACAGTGAAGAACACCCACTGCTGTAGCCAATACGACTGTTACCAAATTTCTAGAAGTACAACAAATATATTTTGATGTTTAAATTGATGTTAATGAATTGAAATAGTAACATAAACAATAGCCTTAAAAGAAATCAAGGGACAGATCTGGTCAGGAGAGTGCAATGACCTGCAATGGGCCAACCTGATCTATCTAGTGTGCACCAAATGTAGCTATCAAATGGGCACATAAAATTAAACTATGTCTCAAGTATGAAGCATGTTTCATCAACAAACATCACAACATCACATGGTTAAAGAAGTCTGTTTTGGGGGGGGGGAGGAAATGGATACACTGCCACTGTCACTTGGCTTCACTGCATGAATTTTTTCAAAAAAGATATGGATACAAAGTTGTAGGATCCCATTAGTTTGGAAAATAATTCCTGGTAAGGCCTCCGAGATGCATGATCAGAACCAGGTGCTACCCTGAATGCCACATGCATGTCTGCCAGTTCGATGTGAGTTGTGTTCTACATTTTTTATAGTTAAATTTCACTGTTCTGCGCATAAACAAGGAAGAACTGTACTGTACTGAGAAGTAGTCAACACAATGAGCTGAATGAAACTGACCAGAAGACAATAGAGGTAAACCAACCTGGATCACAGAAAACAATTAAATGGAGATAATTTGTGAAAAGAAGTAAGCAAACTGGAGTAAACAGAGTAAACCAACTGGGTGGCAGCATTAATGGCAATCCCTGTTGCACTGCAAATAGTGGTTTCCCTTTCCCTTGGCATATTTTGTGTTCTTCTGTGCTTTTGGATTAGTAAACAGAATATCTGTGACATTTATTTATTCACATATCTAATTACTTCAATCCCTTCCTGTAAGATAATCCCATTTAATCACATAAATCCCTCTTGCACTGAAATAATACATTCCATCCTAAGGGTGCATTAACAAGAAGTGTATCAAAGAAGGTGCTTTCTATCTGATAACAAAGTTGAGCCTAAAATTATTTAATCTGTTAACAGATGATATTTTGGATAAAATTATGAAAAGTAATAGGCACTGTCCCATTAATAAAAGGACAGAAATGCCATGACTGCTTTCTGCAGATGATCTCATAACAGAGGGGACAACAGTGATAAGGACTACAACAAACTATATAACAATGAGTTTCATTTTGTGGAAAATAGAGTTGAAGAATGAACAGTAAAATGACAGAGGATAATAGTTTTTAAGAGAGGAGCAAAATTATAGACAGAAGAAACATGGTATAAAAATCTGATGTGTTCCATTCACGTAACTTTTTCTAGCTGCTCCACAAACAAATGTTTCTTAAAAAAGATTATCCTTTTTTCTATGTCATGCTAAATTATATAAGCATCTGTAGAATTGATCTTATTACTTACTTGCTTCCTTGTAAGTAGAAGGGAAATAAGGAAATGTATTAAGTTAAAGTGATAGTCAATCTTTTAAAAGTTGGTCCCTGTATGAAACAATTGAGGCTCAGTTCACTTTGCATGATCCCATTTCAGAAAAGTTAATAAGTTTAAAATAGAAACCAATAACAATGAATATTTTGAAAATGGTCAACTCTACAAGAAAAATGTATGTGATATAAATTATGTGTTTTCACGAGATCTACATTTTTGTGTGTTATAAGTTTTTGTTTATTTCCGAAGGTTTAAATCTTTATGCAAAATTCTACAAAACTCAACCAGAGTAAAGAGCTCTTCAAAGGCTGTTGCCAGAAAATTTAAAATATACCTTTTATTTGTGATGTGAATATCTTTAATAAACAATATTTTAATCAAAATTGTTAAGTCATTTTTGAGTAAATCAAAATTTTCAAAAAATGTTCCATGTAAAGGGTAGTTGGGGCTGGGGGAATTTTCTTGAAAATCTTCATGTCACATCCCTGGAAGATACTGAACTTAAATACCAAGTTTGGTATTGAATCAACTTTTCATTTTTGAGCTATGCTGTCCACAGGCAGGCAGACAAACAGGGCTTTTTTTTTTTTAAATGTTTTTTTCAGACTCGGGGAACTTCAAAACATATAGTCACCCTCCATGGTGTAGTCATCACAATGCTACTTCATATACCCAAGGTCATGGATTCAAACCCGGCGGAGGAGTTGGATATTTTATGGGCATAAAAAGCATGGCTTCCTTTGGAAGGGAAGTAAAGCCTTTGGTTTTGTATCGTAGATTCACAGAACGTAAAAGCACCTCAAGCTTGATGAGGAGGCCGCTGAGCAAAATTAAGCAATCTTTCATGTCCAATATAGTATGGGACACGGAGAACTGCAGTAGTTAAAGAGCATTCATATATAAAACTCCAGTTCCATTTTTTTCAACATATTTCCAGTGAAATTTCAGTATCAAATTTTTGGGTAGAATACAATACCTTCTCTATCCACTATATCACATTGTACATATGGGCTAGAGAAAGTGTAATTGGAGTTGTACAAATAATGATGGAATGTAGTTTGGGGGTATGATATTCAAGCAATGCGAGATGCGAGGCACAGTTTGAAATGCATGAATATAACAGAACCTAGCTATGAAAGTCATTAGAACATGTATTAATTTCGCTCATAACTAATGAACTGACTAAAAAGATTTATATGACACACAGTGGAGAAAAAGTTGAAATACTGGTAAATGTTTACTTAAATCTAGATTACAACGAAATGGGAGAATGTCTATAGTACCAAAAAGATACATTAGGAAGCAAGAGTTGGTTTGAGATGGGTAAACTGTTATATTGGAATGGGGATGAAGTTTACAACTGGAGGAAAGTAACAGTGATTTTAGAAAGAGAACTAGGAGATTTGAGCTTTAATAAAAATTAATTAGATGTGCATTAAAGAGCTAAAATAAACTGTAGATGGGAGAAACAAATATGCAATTGTGATCAGTTCAAAAGAGGTCTTCCATGGTTGTATTCAGAGGAGTATTAGGACTAAGGAATCATTTTCCAGAAAGATTCATTATGGTGGGAAACAAAACATACCTTCTTTTTTGAGGGAGGGATGGAGGGTGGAGGAGGGAAGGGAAGGGTTGGGAAGGGTGGGAGGGAGGGAGATTGGTTATAAACAGGTATAATTTAGCATTATTGTTTATAGAACAGTTGAGGTGAATTGAACTTATGACTCCAATAGTTCTGCTGCACCTTAACTTCTAGGCTGTATACACATGACAGAGTGGTTAAAACACATCAATAAGAGATGGAATAAAGTACAAGATGTAGTAGAAGTTAGGAAAGATATGGGAGAAGTAGATTAAGTTTTGATAAGAAGCATGAAAGCATTACACAGAAGTGATGGTGCTGATGTGTATTTATACCTGAGTGAATATGTGAATGACTAATTTCAGTCCCATAAGTAAATTTCACTTTCAATATAATAACTATTATAATAGATGCTACATAAATATTGAGAAATCTAGTCAAGAAGCTCCCATGTATAGGGTACAGTCAGGTAACAGTATGCATCTGGTAAGAGTTTGCAGCAACATTTTCACTCCACTGGCAACACTGATGGACAGCAGAAAACTACATTCATTGTTATTTAATACAAAGGCTATTTAGACTTGCCAGACATCCCATGTTATATGGGATTTCCCATATTTGAGGAAGAATCATGTGTCCTGTATTACCAGCATATGTGATGGCAAAAATCCTCTATTTCATGCTATACTTCAAGTTTGCATTCTGAAATGCATGCATGTTCATTAAATACAATGGTATTGGTAACTACCGATCACATTTTTACTTTGTAGTGAGGCAGGGTCATGTCATGAGATCATGCAGCCAAGTCATGTTGCATTGGTACTGTAAAGCAGAAAGGGAAGACGTTTATGAAGTTATGGTTGTGTGTTTGGTTGCCTTATATAGTCTTGCAATGTTCTTGAATGTCGACCTTGATCCAGAAATCAGTTAGCGAGCCTGGATCTTTCCTCTCTTTGGATTCTGCAAACTAAGGCTCATGTAACTTGAAGCAAGCAGGGAGAAACATCCTGAGTACAGTCGAGTGTAAAGTGTTATTGTAAGTGTGCTTTTGCATGTGTTGAGTTAATTTTTACTTTCTTCACAAAGCATTCTTATTGTGAGCTGTCTGTTTTCATGAATTACCTCATTCACTTGTATAACTTAACCATCAGTGATGACAGAAAGCTGCTTTGAACAAAACAAAACAAAAATGGAGCATTGAGAAGAGTAAATATTTGAATTTAATAATAAAGTATAACATTAAAATCATGCTGAATTATTGTGCGACTGTCAATGTTTTATAGTAGTATTAAGAATGGTGGAAGTTTCTCAGTGCAAGGGAAAGAAAGTTGCAAGTAGTTACTCCATCAGAATTGACAGATGACTTAACTAATCGTATACTATAGGCAATTTTCTGTTATTGGAAAACATAACTGTAGTGCAAAAATATTGTTTTGAATTGACTGAAATTTTAACATAGGGTACAAATATGTTTAATGATTTTTTTAAAATTTTTATTTGTGGTACCCTCTCTACCCTTCAAAGTCAGAGGTGGAATAAGTGTCCCATTATTATCATTCTAAAAATCTGTGAAGTCTAACACCATCATATGTGATCTTGAAGAGCTCCCATTGCATTTATTGGTTATAGCAGGTAAATACTAGCTTTTGCTTCATACGTAATTTTTACATTGTACATCATACACAACTATCACTATACAGGTATGCACAAGAAGCATAAATATTTGCTATTAGAAATACAAGTATGTGAGGAATAAACAAATTTTTGAGAACCTGCAGAACAAAGCATTGTCTGCAGGTAAAGATACGCTAGAAGTTAGAGGGGAAGAGTATGCACATACTATTACCCTCCTTCACTGGTTCCAATGCTCTGCTTGTGTGGTTTTCTTTGGACTAAAATGATCTTTCTAGTGCATGTATGTGGTGACCAAAGTGTGTGTTACCTACATCTGGAAATTAAATTTTAAATATTAGTTTGGCAAATAATGTTTTTTCTTATATTCAATTTTCAAACTGCTATTGGGGAAAATAAAAGACAAGTTGCCAAGTCATTGGGAACTATGGAAGGAACTAAATGCAGAAAGTGGTATTATCCTCCCTCTCCCTATCATCGTCATTGTCATATCATCATCATCATCATCATCATCATCATCATCATCATCATCATCATCATCATCATATGTCATTGCAATGCAGGCTAAGTTCATTTTTTTTCTTTCTTTTTTATGTATTATTACAGGGCTATGCCCCCACACCACTTAGAAAATTCAAGAAAACATTCTACACAGTCAGGGGTAAAGAACTTGCACATCATTGCTGGGACCTACTTAGATGCTACATTTTATGTTCTAACCATATTAAAAAAAAGAAAAAAGGCACAATTGGTGTTCCATTTTGCAGAGCAGAATAATCTTGACGATTATTCAACCCAACCACCGAAGCAGCAGGAGTCTTGCTTGATTGGCTTGGTTTATTAAATGCTTGTTGTGCCGAGCAATGCAACTTGGGGTAAATTATGGGCTTCAACAAAATCCAGGTAGACAGATCTTTTATTAATCTGTAGTCATGCTACAATGAGAAGTTTCAGACCTGCAGAATCCTGTCAGCTGCTTCAGCTTCTACATCCCATCAGGCTTGATGTTCCCTCTTAAGTGTATGAAGCTAGAATTTTTATCAGAGCCCCATTAAGGATGTCAGCATTGGTTTCTGAATCTGTTTTCAGAAACTCTGAACTGTTTATGCAGTGGTTGAAGCAATTTGCTCAGCATGCAAAACCCTCAACTGATGATTCTGTACTCTTCATTTTGGATCAGCATGGCTTCCGTTGCTCCCTTGCAGCTTCTGCATTTTGCAAGGAAAGAAATTTAGGGCTACTTTCCCTACCTCCCAATTCCAGTCACAAGTTACCACCACTGGACTATGGCCCTCTAAAATCTGCATTATGTATTAGTAGCTGATAAGTTTGTTACTAATCGGGAAGAACCTTAGGCAAACAGATGTCAATGCTTGGTTTCAAGCTGCATATTCCAAAGAGGCTGCAATGCAAGTAACAGAGAAATCCTTTGAATCAACAAGAATATTTCTGTTTACTCTAATTAGCTTCATAATAGAAGATTTTGCTCTATCAGAAATCATTGAGTGAGCTGAATGGCCAACAACTGCAGAAGACAGAGGAGTCCAACAGGTAACTAATGGTAAATGTACTTCATCAGTCTCAGATGATATGCCTATCGAGTCACCAGAAAATACCCAAAAAATGCAACACAAATGAAATTCAAAATGCTGATTTATGGGTAGGCAAAGAAATCCGAATCCCCATATAAAAATGCACTGTTAGATAAACAAATTATGTCAGACAAAACTAAATGCCAAACACAGTATCCTTAAGCCTAATCTGAACTAATACTTGCAATCAAACACAGGAACAACTAGGTACACATCCAAAGAGGCTTCTGATGTTTCAAATTGCGCAGAGTGTGGTGGAGTCTACAAGGAGCTATTACAGAAGCCTGAATCAAGTGTAGTAGTTGCTCCCAATAGTGGCATGAAGAATGCAATGTTTATGAAGGCCAAACTGAATTCTCTTGTGATTTATCTTAGTCCATACTGCGAATGCATCACATACTATTACCCCGCAAGACAGGTAAGAGAATGAATGAGCCAAATGTTATATATGTTATACATATTGGTATTTAAGGTAAGTTTGACAGCTAAAACTGATGTATAATGCTCCTAAATAAACCAGCAATAATTTTCTGAAAGAAAAGTTTGTTTTAACATTACTATCTACTAGTTCAGTGATTAAATGATAAATATGTACTCTTTCCCAATTTTCACCAACATAAATCCAACGTAAACCTGGGACCAATATCTGTAAAATTACTTAACATACACAAATATTTTCAACATGCTTATAAATAAAAATGTTATATTTTGTCCTAGTAGAATTTTAAAAACTATATCATAACACTGGTAACATCTCTTGTCCATAACTTGACACAGCTCAAGGTTTTCTTCTTATCCATTTCATTATTTATTTTCTTATGTGGCTTTCACAAAGCTGTCATGGTGAGCATGTTTTTAACATATGTAATGAACAAGATCACTACTTAATGGAGAATTTACACTTCAAACTTTAATTTCATATTACTACTATAAAAATTTGGCAGGTAATCTAATTATAAATAAGAGTAGTTTCATTCTTACCCTTTTATCTTATGCTCTTTCCTTCTTCTACTTTAATTCCTGTACTTACTGACAATTGTCTTTGAGAAGAAACTGGATTGAAGTCCTCATTATGAGACTGATCTATCCCACTTGCATTTATATGAATGGCACTGGTTGAAGCTTGCGCAGAAGTTGTCATAGTAGCTGGGAATTTTATTCTAGGAATACAGATTCTTATTTTTGTGAGGAGTGGATGCACATATTTCCCACTTTTCCCATTATTTTTAGATGTACCTGTTGCCAATGGTTTTGGATGTGATTTCAAGGTACTGGGTGAGGGGCATGGAAGTGAAGGAAGAGTTGTATATTTTACCTTGGGAAATACTTCTTCTTGGTGCTTTATTAATTCTTCCTTTCTTTTTAATAGTTCTTGATGCCAATGGCTTTGGATGTATTTTCTTATTTTTATCACCCCCATAGTCATGTATATACATTTTACTTTGACAATACTGCTACTTACTGATTTAGAGATTGTTCTTTTCTTTGGAACTTTCATACTTGATACCAATAGTTACTGACAGAACTTTTTATGATCTTTGCAAGAAAAAGCAGATTTAAATTTTAGTTGGGAAGAACTGCTGCTTGCAGACTTAGTGATTTTTACTTTCTTTCTAACTGCTACACTTGATGTCAGATGAGTTTTCACATTTTTCTCAACTCCATCAAAGGTAGTGTCTGCAGTAGGTTGAGAACTGATGGAAATTGTTATTTCTTCAAAACAGCCTATCAGAGTACCTTCTATGCCTAAATACATCAAACTTGGATTGAAGGCATTATCTCTGTGTGCTCAGCTACATACTACCACCTCATTTGGATCATCTGAAACATATGGTGAGGAAGGACAGACAGCATGACAGTGTAGCATTTCAGTATTGGATGCTGACTCCAACTGTCTGGAACCACCAATGTATTCCATCTCTGTGGTTGAAATCAAATGTGGAGGAGGTGTAGGACTACATTCAGCTGTTATTCCGGCAATATATTCTGAGAGATCTTCAGTATCAACTCCAATAGGACCTTCCATTTCATTAATTGTTTCAAACGATCTTGGACTAAACACATCATATAGCTCCTACGGGTATGACGCTACATTTTCATTCTCTACTTTTATCTTTACTGTTATTGATCTTGGAAATGTTCCTAACTAGATCACGTCATCATCTACCTGTTCTGTCCCAGCTATTGAACCACTACTTTCATCACAGTTGGTGTTCACCATCTGTACAGCACGAGGTGGAAAGACTAGGAGTTGCTTCCCGTGGGATACTATCTGACAAGTTTTCAGTCTGGGAAGTAACCTCAAATACCTCATCATCCACCTGATTTGTCCTAAACATTAAGATGCTGTTGATATGATTTCCTTCATTTTTAAGTTCCAGAGGTTCTTGGATTAAACACATGAGCTTTTCGACATGAGTATAACATTGGATCTTCATTATTTACTTCTATATTTACTGTTCTTTGTCTTGGTAATGTTCCTAACCAGATCACTTCATCATCTACCTGATCTGTTCCATGTGCTGAAACACTGGGTGGTCTAACATTTATACAAACTTCTTCATAGCTCAACTCCAGTGCTCTTGAATCAAATATCTCATCACTCACTTGATCTGTCAAAAACGTTAAGATGCTGCAGGTAGGAGTTTCTTCTATTTCTTCATAAATAAGTTCCAATGGTCTTGGATTAAACACACCAGCTGCCTGACATGTGCATGATGTTAGATCTTTGTCACTGGTATTGGATATGTTACTAACAAAATCACATCTTCATCATTTACCTGATGATAAAATGCTGCCTGTATCAGAGCTGAGGTTAAAATCTGATGATCAACACATTTCCTTATTCCTCACTCCATACTTTCAAAGCTTCTGGATATATTGTCTTCAGCATCCATGTGTGTTGTTCCACATGTTAATAAAGTGCCTGCCTCAAAGGTGGTGGTTGAAATTTGTGGATCATGAACTGAATTGGGAAGAAATATTTCTTCTGGCAGAGTTTCAATGAAGTGCAAATGTGTATATTTTGGACCTACTTCTGGTGATACTGTATCCAATGTCACCTCAACCACCTGTTTCACTTCAGAAGTTAAAATACAGCCTTTATCTAGATGAGTGGTTGAAGTGTTATGAAAATGAGATGAAAAACTGGAGGAATATTTTACTGTGGAATACTGCTGTTGAGTGGAGCAACACTTTTGGCATTTAATTCCAAAAGTCTTCGACATATGGCCTCTACAACATACACATTCACATCGGGTTGACAAGTTTCTTGACTTTCTTCTATACAGAACCATCTTATTTGTGTGAGATATAACAGTGTTTTCATTAAATGCAGCAACTGAAGTCTATACCTACATCTGATAATATTGGATCACCTATACCAATCACGGTTCTGTTTCAATTTTAAAATACTGCCTTTATAAAGGTCAGTGGTTGAAAAATTAGGAACACGAGGTGAAGAGCTCGGAATAATGCTTTCTTGTGGAATGCTGTTTAAGAGTTTCTCACTATTGAATGGAGCAACACTTTTGTTTACTACCAAAGGTATTGGACAAATTGCATCTTCAACATTCACATTTTCATGGAAAATTGCATCTTCAACATTCACATTTTCATTGGGTTGATTACAATGTTCCTTGATTTTCTTCTGCACTAATGTCCAAAAATTAAGCATAGTTTAATATTTTATTACCAAACTAGCACAAGTGTACAAAAGTTAAGCATAATGCAATATGTTGTTACCAATGCATTACACATGATCTGGATTGCAATAGCATGAGAAATAGCAGAATATTTTGACCTCAAGACACCTTTTTACATGAGCACAACATCAAACGATCATTTCCACAATGACAATGATGGTGTTGAGTGTGATACCCCTTCATGGCTACACAGGCCTCGCAGCACCATGGCATGCTCTCTATAAGGTGGTTCAAGAGCTCTGCAGGCAGCAGTCCTCCTCTCAGAGAGCACATCAGAGGTTTGGGGGCTGGTGGGCTGCAAATCGCCTTCTTAATGTATCCCAGGCATGCTCATATCCGGTGACATTCACTGACCAGTCCAAACGCTGGATATTTTCCCTCTCAAGATAGTTGTCCTCCAGGTGGGCTCTATGCAGATGTGCTTTATCATCCACTAAGATGAAGTGTGGTCCAACTGCACCTCTGAAAGGTTGCACATGTGGTTCCAGTACCTCGTCTCTGTACCTCTGGGCATTCACAGTACGACCGTCGAAGATGTGCAGATCTGTACATCCATTGAACATTATGCCTGCCCACACGAGTACGCCACCACCACCAAATGGATGTGTTTCCACGATGTTGGTGGGATGAACCGGGTTCCATGTTCTCTCCAGATTATTGTGCAATGAGAAGCATTGTTCAAGCTGAATCTGGACTCATCTGTAAACAACATGCTCCTCTATTCATTCAAGGTCCAATGTTGATGACTCCATTGTAAATGGGACCATATGTGTATTCGAGTAAGTGGGCATGTGCTGCTGGACATCTGGCATAGAGACCAACTGCCATAAGCCTCTGGTATACAGTTTGCCTCAAAACTCGAATGCCTGAGATGGCTGCAAGCTCAGAAGACAGTTGTCTCGCAGGCATCCAATGTCGTGCTGTTATGGTCCAATATCGGTCCTGTTGCGGTGTTGGGTGACCATGTACAGGGGTCTGACAAACACCTTCTGCTTCTTGGAACAGTCACTAAAACCTGGAAATGACACTTTGTGGCACATTCAGGGCCCAAGAGACTATGGTTTGTGTCTGACCTGCCTGTAGACATCCGATGATTTTACTCTTCAAAACAGGGTCCAGTTGCTGTCTTTTTGGCATATTGGTCCTGTCTTGTAGACACTTTGCAAAAGCAACTACTCTCTGTTCACAATGGGAGAACAATAACGAATGAGCCACACACTGGATCTGATACTCTGATATTGGTTTGCTGCTCTGGTGTTGTTGACCTTAGAAGTGGAACCAGCTTACCTATCAGAGACCAACAGTAAGAGGAGGCACACACTGTGATAACGTTTAATGGTGTTGCTCACCATTTTCCCTTTCAGTTCTCCGTTTTCCAAATTATGTTTAACTTTTGGACACTAGTATATATAGAATCCATCTTCATTACAAGACCTTTGATTTTCTTCTACATAGAACCCATCTCTTGTATCTTCCTTATCTGAGCGAGATACAACAGTGATAGGGTTACTTATAAGTTTAGCCAACTTTTTCTTCTAAATATTTTTTGATATAGTGCTAATATGCACATTAGAAATTTTTTTTCCCTTTCTTTTGGAAAGGCTCTTTCATCAGTTTCATTTGAATCTGTTTCCACTGATTTGATACATGCATCAAATTGCTTTTATAAAGATGGTTTTATTCTAACTACTGTTTCATTTTGTGATCATTCAGATCGTTTGCTTCTATACAATCCTTTCTGCTAACAGTTCATCTCCAATTTGTATTATTTGTTCTCTTTGTATTTAACTTTGATCTAAGAACATGATCTAATAGATAATCTGGCTCAAATTCCGAATTTAAGAATCTGTTTGTACCCCTAAGAACAACATCAAAATTATGAAGAGCAATTATTTGTTGTACACTATCACTTAGTTCAAAATTTACAAAAAAAGGATCTGCTATCAGTTCTTTATTACTTCCAAAGGTTAGATAAACGCTTCAACTTCAACTTTTGCTGTAATATGAATGTGTTGTTATGTGTGTCAAAGGCAGTGGATGAAGTATAATGTGGTGATTCTTCACAAGAAAGAGCAAACACAGGCTTCATTTGGGGAGAACTACTGCTTGCTGACTTAAGTGTTTTTGCTTTCCTTCTAATTGCTACACTTGATGCCAATTGATAAGGATGTGCATTCACATTTTTCTCAATTCCATCAAAGGCCTGTCTGGAATCACACTTGTGTTCCATCTCTAATGGTGAGTCACTCACCATATCAAAGTCAGTGTTTTCATTAAATGCAGTGACTGTAGTCTGAATTATGTCAGGTGAAGTGTTACCAGCAATTTTATTATTGCTTTCATCAAAAGCTTTGGCTGATATATCATATGGAGGAGCTGAATGACTAGGTTTGAGTAATTTCTTCTATTTTATAGTTTGTGTTACTATTAGTTGGGCTAGTAGAATACATTTCTACATTTACTTCCAAATACGTTGTACAAAATTCAACATTATTATCCTTCTCCTTCATCCCAAATTTGCATATATTCCTTGCTACATCACTGGTACTGATGGAAGTATGATGTGCAGGAGATTGAGTAAGAGCTGTAATTTCTTGTGGCTTACTGTCTGGTTCTGTTTCAATATCCCTATCAGCCATCTCATTATCAGATGAATTAGTAAAACATCTACATCAGCTATAGTTGCTGAAGTCTGAACTATGGGAGATGGAGGACAGACACTAGCTGTTTCTTCTTCTTGAACATTGACTGCTTCACTATTGGTTGGGCTAGTGGAAGATTTTGTTCCTACATCTCCTACTTCCAAAAATGTTGTACAACGTTCATCTTTATTATCCTCTTTGTCTCAAATTTGCATCCATTCTTTACATCACTGATACTGTTTGAAATATGATGTGCAGGAGATCGACTAGGAGCCATATTTTCTTGTGGCTTACTCTCTGGTTCGTTTCAATATAACTATCAGCCGTCTTGTTATCAGATGAATTAGAGAGTAAGACATCTACAACAGCTGCAGTGGTTGAAATCTGAATTATGGGAGATGAGGGATGAACAGTAATTGCTGTTTCTTTTTCTTGAATGTTGGTTGTTTCACTATTCCTTGGGCTAGTGGAGTTTTTATTCCCTCATCTCTTACTTTCAAATATTGTGTACAAGGTTTAACATTTTCACCAATCTTTTCAGTCTGATATGTATATACACTGTTGCTGCATCAAAGGCACTGCTTGAAATATAATGTGCAGGAAACAGAATTGGAGTCATACTTTCTTGTGTTTCACTGACTGATTCAGTTGAATCAGACAGTATAACAAAGTCTACATCAGCTGCATTGGTTGAAGTCTGTATTATGGCAGATAGAGTAGCAGTAACTAATGCTTTTTGAATATTACTTGGATGCATATTATTGCCATCTTTTTGGTTACTAACCAAATCTGTATCCATAATCACATGATCAGCACCACCACCCTCATCCTCTTCCTTCTCCTTCGCCTCCACCTCATCATTATCTGTATCTATCTCAGCTGGTGTTAAATACACTACATCCTCATTCTCATCTTCTAACTGTTCTAATGTTTTTGCATTAAAACTGGTAGTTGAGGTTTGAAGAAAAGCTGCTGAAAGGTTATGTGAAATGTTTTCTTTTATAACGCTGGTATTCTGTTTCTTTGTGATGGGTGAATGGTTGCTTTTTCTGTGTTTTGTTTTCCATTTTGTTCCTATATTTAATGCTGATTTTCTTGGTTGTGGTTTTGAAAAGTTTGTCATCTTATGACTCATTTTACTTTTCTCTGATATTGAGACATTATTTACCTCAGTGGCAGAGATTGAAGTCAGCAAAATATGAACTGAAGGAATTAAAGCAGCTCCCTGTTCTGATGGTATTTCTGTTATAAGTGGAATTTTGCATTTTTCCTTTTCTTCAGCTGAAAGATTACACAAAATGTTTACTTCTGAAATGCTGGTCTTCCATTTCTTAGTGATGGGCGAGTGTTCATTTTTACTGGGGAATGCTTTCTGTTTTGTTTCTGTTCTTAATGCTGATGTTTTTGGTCGTAATTCTAAAAGGTTTACCCTTTTATGAACCACTTTATCTCCCTCAGATGTTGAGGCATTATTAAATTCAGTGGCAGAGGTTGAAGTTTGCAAAGTATGAACCAAAGCATTGGAGGCAGCTCTCTGTTCTGAAAATGTTTCTTTTTCTTCAGCTGAAAGTTTATATGAAATGTTTACTTTGGTAACACTGGTGTTTTGCTTCTTAGTGATATGTGAATACTTAATTTTCCTGTGTTTTATTATTCTTTTTCTTCCTGTTATTAATGCTAATGCTCTTGGTTGATATTTATTAATCACTTTATTTCCATCAGATATTAAGACATTATTTACTTCAGTGGCAGAGGTTGAAGTTTGCAAAATATGAGCTGAAGGACTAGATGCAGCTTTCTGTTCTGACAATGCTTCCATTATGGGTGGAATTTTGCATTTTTCCTTTTTTTCAGCTGTAAGATTAGGTGAAATGTTTTCTTCTGCAACACTGGTCTTCTGTTTCTTAGTGGTGGGTGAATGCTTACATTTTCTGTCATTTATCACCCCTTTCCTTACTGTTATTACTGTTAATGAATTTGGTTGATTTTTATAATCAACTTTATCTCTCTCAAATTTTGAGACATTATTTACTTCAGTGGCAGAGGTGGAAGTATGCAAAATATGAGCTGAAGGAAAGGAGGTAGAGCTTTGTTCTGACAGCATTTTAGTTATGGTTGGAATTTTGTGTTTTTCCCTTTCTTCAGCTGAAAGGTTATATGAAAACTTCACTTTAATAACATTAGTCTTGCGTTTCTTAGTGATGGGTGTATTCCTACTTTTTCTGGGACTTATTATCCTTTTCCTTCCTCTTACTGATGCTAATGCTCTAAGTTGATTTTTGTGATCAACTTTACCTCTTTTAGATTTTGAGACATTACTCAGATTCTCTTGATTCAAAGCATATGCTCTCCTAGGTATTAAGAACCAGCCAGCAACAAAGGCAAAGGTAAAAGTCTGAATGTTAGTACGATTAGGGACAAGCTTTACATGGTGTATAGGCTTTGATAGTGTTTCAGTAATGTTTCCCTTACCTACTGTCAGTGCACTTGGTTTCTTTCCCTTCCCTTCAATTTTCTCACTTACCGCCAATGGTCTTGGATGTGACTTCAGCCAGTTCACGTCTTCAAGTTCCATTTGGTCTGGTCCAGGTGTTACAATATTTCCTGCATGAAAGGCAATTGTTGATGTCTGTAGGACAGGTGCTGAGGTACTAGGGGTGATTGTTACCCCTGGAATACAGATGGATAGTGATTTACTGATACTTAGCAGTGACAGTGCCTTAGGAACATTTGTGTTTAGATCTGGAAGTGGTGTAGGAGGAATGGAAGTTCGGGAGATATTCATGGCAGATGTGGGAGCAGCTGATAACCCTGGTTGAAGATCCACCTTGCCAGTCATCTGGAAACACAAGAGAATTATGTTTAAACTTAGATAGATCATGTATTATAAGGTATCCCAAGATGTCATCATTGTGGAATTTATAACAGAGATTCTGCACTTTCCAGTGCAGACATTCTCATTTGTTGCTGTTTTTAAGGGTGAGAAAAAAGATTATAAAATAGGACACATTCTGGTTTACATATTGTCATCTGGATGGAGGGAGAGGGATAGAGAGGTGGAAATGCACACATTGCCATTTTTCAAGTAAATCACTGTACAAACTGGTACAAAAGCCTACAAAAAAGATCATGCCCTTACAGAAACAGGTGGAATTCATACTCAAATCCTTCATTGGCCTGAATGCTCCTATGCATTATGAATGACAGCCTGCCTAATATAATTACAAATGAATTGTGAAATATGGCTAAGAAAGTGCTAGTGAAATTGAATATGTCCAAATTCCATTATAATCTCTCATTCTTTTCTTGGTGCATATTTCAAACCACCAGCACAACTAAAACTGCTACCGCCTCAATTGCACCAACCATCTCTTCCTTTCCTAACCATTTCATAAAAAAAAAAAAAAAAACAACAAAGAGTAGGAAAGGTTCTTTTGCCAATAATTTAATAGGTGTAACACAGAACAGGAATAGAGATCTATATCAGCAGTAAGATTCTGTAGCCTTTAACATTTTGAAAATATACATAATAAAAAAATGAGCCCAAAATACACTAAATGAGAATTACCTGACATTTTGATTCTACCCAGAGGTAACATATAACTCAGTTTTATCAAACATGTAGTTCCCACACCCATAAGCAATGTATTTTATCCTTCATTTGTCATATCAGAGAATGCATAGTTTTATCTACTTTTATTAGCTTTTTATTAATTTCTTTATTACTCCTTTCATGCATTACAAAAGCGGTTTAATGTTTATAAATGCTCTAGCTCTGAGCATTTGTTTTTGGGATACAATATTGATGCTTGAATCATCAGTTTCTCTCAGGTTAAGGAACACACTGGAACTAAGACTTATTAAGGAAGCTCACTCCAACTGATATTAAAGCTCTTCTCCTCTATTATAAAGCAGAGATATTGCTGCTACACCACAGAAGTGAGCACCATAGAGTGAAATAAATTATTTCAAATGCTGTGTACAGAACTGAGGAGTCCAACGGGATAAGAAACCTTTTTGAACATTACTCAATGGCTTCAAGTTCCAGAATCATAGCACATCATGGCCAGAATCATAGCACATGATAGGGAACAGAGGTTCCAGAGCACATCTCTTAAATAAGATAATTTGACTAGAGCCCAAAAGTAAGGCTAAATGCCTTTTCTGTTTGAGTGGATATATTAAAATGTTAAATATAGATAAATATTTCCTTACATTTAGGGGCAGTAGAGCCAGCTATCTTGCCTTTTGTGTCTATTTTAACTTAATGCCTATTTTAAGGTCAAAAGCCTTTTTCTGCCTGTTTGAATTCCTATAGATTTCTTTCTGCCATTATTTGCACATTTTAAAATACACGTAAAAGAACTTCAATGTAAGAAAGTGAAAAAAAGTTCCAAAATAATGAAATGACACATTTATATCACAAAAATATTTGAGAATATTATTTCCAATACATATGCACATTTATTGTTTTCCAAAAGACAAAAATTTACCTCCTCAAACAATTCAGTTAAATTCTTTAAACAGGAGAACCTCTCAAGACTGCATTACTTAGACCTCCTTTTGGTGCTAGTATTTCTGGGAAAAATTGAAGGTCTTACGTAGGTGTCAGTGGAGAGAACATGTTAGCTGAGCTTTTTGCCATATATTCAGTTTGCTTTAAAAGTGGGATACTTTAAAGGTATTTGGCTTTAAAAGTGAAAATGGTGTATTCCTGTGTCACATACAACTTGTGTTGTCACATACTTCTGATATCACTTTTCATTGGCAATAATAAATTGTAATACTTTGGTATGTGTATCAAATTAATTCTGTTTATTCTCATGGTTTCCTCATTTGTTAAGCAATTTTTTTTTTCTTTTTTTCTTTTTTTTTTATTTTTTTCCCCATTATTAGGTTTCCAATACAGAAACCAGAACTACTGAATAAGTCATTAGCTGCCCTAAGACATGGCAAATTTGGGCTATCCAAATTCCACAGACCATGTGTTTTACAGAAAATATTTGCTACAATGTAAAGGCAAGATGATGCTAAAACTAAATGCAGTTCCTTTGTTATTTCAATTGCTTATCCATCTGACAAAGGTAATGATAATACTAATATAATTTTTACAAATATTTTTTATCTGTTTATTATATCACAAATTGGAGCTAAAATATTAAATTCAAGGACACAATTTGTCCTTATTTAAAACAACTATACAGAAATCTCAATTCAATTAGTTTTCTAAATTTGTAATTCAGACTGAAACAGAACTCTGCAGAATGCTAAAAAACAATTTTACAAAAGGATTAGAATCTAGAGAAGAAAATAGCAATACTGAGCAGAGTGCAGAGGAGCCTACCAATAGAGAATGAGTTACAAAGAAAATCTTAACATATAGAAGCTTTAAAAAATCACATTTATACATACAAAAATAAAGCAGGAAACAGGAAAGCTAAATTTACAAACTTGAAGCAACAGTTACAGAATTGAAAGCAAAAAATCAGCAAATGAGCATATCATATCAGTTTTATGGGGTAACTTTCCTGATGTAATGGCTGATATGATACCTAGAACTTCTGGGAAATCCAAGGGTGAATATTTGGATTTGCTAAAACCGTTTGCCATAAAAACTCACCCTTACACACCAGCAGCACATGATTATCTCAGGCAGAATCTTAACAAAACATTCTCATATTCAAACATAATGAAATGGATAATACAGTAAGCAGGAATCTTGGTTTTACTGAAGTAGTTGTTCTTATTTTTGAAGAATTCAGTAAGCTATCTCACCAAATTTAGGTTGTGCTTATATTTAATGAAATGTTACTCAAGAAATTAGTTGAATGGAATGCTAATGTATTTGCTGAGTATATTGATTTAGGGGAATAATTATGTTTATCAGAAAGAGAAGAGGCTAAAGAGGTTCTGGTGCTTATGATGGTAGCATTGAAGGATTTGTGGAAGATGCTTATTCCATATTAGTGGGTTAAATGCGGATATAAAAAAGAATATTCTGGAGGAAGCCATAGAGATGGGGAATAATGGTAATCAAATAAGAATTCCTTCATCAGCCTAGAATCAAAACCAGCATTTTCTACATTTTTAATTCTGCGCTTTGAGCACTTTACTACAGAGACACTCAAAACAACTGTCTACAATTCCTTGTTGACTAGAGCCTAGAACTTATATAATTACACATTCTGTTCCTGTATATGTAGCTATAAGAAAAGCTAAAATGTTGACGAATTACTCTGAAAGGACTCTTATACCAAAGTTTTACATTACACGTTTTTAGATATTTGAGGCATAATACACATTTCACATAATACTACATAATTTTACATAGTTTAATATCATTGTGCAATTATAAATTTTCATCAATTTCATATATATATATATATATATATATATATATTTTTTTTTTTTTTTTGTAGTTTAACATCCTTTAACCTGGTTTGGTCATATCGGACCTGGTTTGGTGAAATGATGCTCAAATGATCTTGGGGTCCATGGAGCTTAAAGTTACTCAACATTCATCTTCTCAGGATGAGGGAAAACCCCCCCCAAAAAAAAACCTTATCTGTGTAACTCACCCTAAGCGAGATTCGAACTCACGACCTGTTGAATGTGAGGCAGACACGCTACCAACGTGCTACCCAGGTGGGCTCATATATTTTTGTTACAAAGCAAGAAAGGTAAAAAAAAATAAGTTTTATTATTGCACTTCTCAAACATTGTTGTTAGTCCCATACATTTCCACTACATTCAAAGTTAAATTATGAGAGTTCAAGGGGATAATGACTCTTTCAAATGTTTACCTTGCTTGTTTTCAAATGCTTCAAAATTTGTAACAATCAGTTGTGTTTAAGTTAACCACGGCACTGGTTGCATCTTCACTGTCATCAAAACTGACAGCATAGATTTCTATTGACAGAGCTTTAACACTAGTCCTCTGCCAAACTTGTGATAAATATATAGGGTGTACAATGAAATCTCATTTAATAAATAATCTACATACCAGGAATAAACAAAGGATTTCTTCAAAAAGCAGCATACTTGCACACTTGCAGGGGCAGCCGCTATCATCTCATGGTAAATTTCACAAAGAACTGTGCATGGCATTAATTACAAGGAACATGCCCTGATACAAACTTCAAGTACCTGAATTTAAATATATCTTACAGAAATATTGCAACTGCAACATTCCCACCAAGTCCTTCACATGAATTACTTGGACTCTTGTTATTTGACAAGAAAAAAAAATCAGGGCTGACACAGCCAAATCAGCTGATAGTAGAAAAGAATCAGGGCTGACATAGCCAAATCAGCTGATATTAGAAAAAAATCAGGGCTGACATAGCCAAATCAGCTGATTAAAAATTAACATAGAAATTTGATTAGCTTATCTGTAAACTTCTATTTCCTAGCAAAATATCAAAAGAAAGGGGAAAAAATAACTAAAATTTTGGATTTTACATTTAATAGTTTTACATATTTTGCCAATTTTGGTTACATGTTTATATACATATTTTGTAATTTGATATACATAAAATCCAGGCCCTATTGACGACTGTGCATTAACATAAAAGGCACATTTAAATTTGCAATCTCCTAGAAGAAATTAAATTAAAGTTGAATTCTACTCTCTCTGGTACTTATATCCTATTCATGAGTATGCAACTTCAATGATGGTGTTTACTTTTGTTTTGTTCAGTCATAAGAAGTCCATCTATTCAATAGACTCATTTTATTTAACTCTCAACAGACATTCATTGTCTAATCTCTGTGCATAAATACTGATGATTATAAAGAGGATATTGTTGCTATTACTTCGAACTCAGGTATGCTTACAACATAATTAGAGGTGATTTAATTTTAACTTTTTGCCCCATTGCAATCAATGCTATTGCATGTGACCTTCACAACTCTTATGCTCCAGCCTGGCGTTTTTCATCTCTCCACTTGAAGTTGTGTATCCACCTGTGTGAGGGCTTGAGTATGGTGGACATAATGAATATCATGAAAGAGATAAGAGGAGGAATGTGGGTCAGCTCCCAGATTATACACAAATTTTTTCCCCTGATTTCAAAGAAATTAGAAGAGAAAGCAAGTAAATCAGTTCTCTTAACAAGGAAAATATCATGCTATAAAAGTTGTCTGTAAAAGTAGTCTGTTGAATCCGTTAAAGACATTAGAATGTTGTGTCAATTTATTTATCATACCTAAATTATGCTCAACTTTATGATTAAAATGATATGGCTTTGTGCAAATTTGATTCAGTCACACTTTTTACTGAAGGAACAATACTCTCTTGCAAAATGTGTAAACATCTATTAATCATGAAACAAAAAGTAATTTATGTTTTGCAACCGGAAAACATGAGTGTGGGGTTTTTAAAATGGCCGAGCCCAGGATCACAAATATCAGCATCAGTTGCAACATGGAGCAGGCAATCCTAATGTTTCCTAGATTTATGCAAAGCTTTCATACACTCGGAAATTCCATTCTGGAAACTGGAAAACTAATGTGTAACTGATGAGTACTTATGAAATGGTTTGTTTTAAATATGCTACTGTCAGTTCAGTGGGTGTAGAACATTCTTTTCCATGATGAAAAATGTTCTGACAGGCAGCTGAGAATGTCAGTTGATACCTTGATAAAACATCTTGTGTTCCTTGTGATCAAGAAAAGTAAGAGTAAGAAGAAGTACTTTGACACAAATTATTAAGTTCTTTGATAGCTAATTTCATTAATAAAGAGTGGAATTACTCTTTTTACAATATATGCAAATTCCTATGTTAATTATGTTAAGTCATTATTTTCGGTATTTTAAGTGTCTTTAACCCTGCAATCTTGAATAACAATGAATTTAATGGCTGAACTTCTGGGTTCTAGTCATGATATTAGCTCTCATTGTTTTCAAATTTGAGATTATTCACCTTTTTAAGCTATAACACAACTTTTAGCCTAGATTTAGATTGATTTTTCTTGACTTTGACTTAATTCCTCTTGTTCCTTCCGGAGCATAGGGCATCTGTGAAATGTCTCCATTGTGTTCTCCGACTTGCCTGCTCCTTAACTTCCTTCCAACTTTTCCCCACTTCTAGTGCCTCCTCTTCTATGGTCCTCTTCCATGTCTTTCTAGGATGACCTCTTTTCCGTGCCCCTTGTGGGTTCCATTCTAATGCTGTTTGTTCTATGGATCCTGCTGGCTTCCTCCATGTGAGTCCTACCCATTTCAATTTCCGCCTCTTGATTTCATCTTCTACCTGGAGTTGATCTGTTGCTTTCCAAAGCTCTTCATTGGATATAATTTCAGGCCATCTGATGTTTAAGATGCAACACAGGCAACAGCTTATGAAGGTCTGCAAGGAATTAGTGATACTTTGGGTAACCTTCCATGTTTCACATGTACACAGGAGAATGGATTTTACATTTGTATTAAAGATTTTTATTTTTGTCTTCCTAGAAATGTTCCTATTTCTCCATACTGCAACATATAACTGCAAAAGGCCCCATTTGCTTTTTTAATTCTAGCTTTCACATCTTCTTCTGCTCCTCCTCTTCTTGTCACTACACTTTCTAAATACTAAATGTGTCGACCTCCTCTCTTTCTTCTCCAGCCAAGACTAGATTTTCATCAATTTTAGAGTTTATTCTCATTTCCTTGGTCTTAGTAACATATTTAGTCCTGCAACCTCTGCCTCCTCTTTTAGCGCTTGTAACTTGCTCCTCATATCACTAAATCTTGAAGCCAGTAAATAAATATCATCTGCGAACTCCAGGTCTTCTAGTCTCTTTCCCATTCCCCACTGTATTCCTCTCTTTCTTCCACCAAGCATTTTCATCACATTATCAAGCACCACTAAGAAAATCGTCAGTGAGAGGATGCATCCTTGTCGATCTCCACTTGTGACATCCACATAATCTGTTAGCTTTCCCTCATGTACTACTTTACACTGATAATCTTTATACATTTCCTGCATGAGGTTCAAAATCTTACGAGGTATACCATATTTCATCAGAGTCCCCCAAATCACTGTTCTGTTTACCGAGTCAAATGCTCTTTCAAAATCTATGAATGTCAAGTACAACATGACTTGCCATCCTCTACTTTGCTCAAGGATTATTCTTAAGGTATATATTAGATTTACACAGCACAGTGTCTGTGAAGCCCTGCTTGTTCTTTTTGGAGTCGCCACTCTGTTTCATCCTTCACTCTGTTTAAGACAATTCTGGATAAAATTTTACTTGGTATACTCAAAAGTATTATTCCTCTCCAAGTTTTTCAAACTTGGAATCTCCATTTTTGGGAATTCTGATTATCAACTTTTTCTTCCAATCTGTTGGCATTTCTTCCTCTCTCCACACTTTTGTCAATAGTGGTAACAGCAAACTATTAGTGACTTCTTCATCCACTTTTAACATCTCTGTATCAATGTTGTCAACTCCTGGTGCTTTTCCATTTTTTGTTTGTCTCAACGCTAATCTAATTTGTTGCCTTGCTGGAGGATCAATTTTTATTCATGTATCTTCATTTTCTACAACCACACTCCTTTCTGCTTCCATTTCCTTGATTTTTCAGTGTATGCAATTCAATTTTAATGTGTGTCTAATTAACTAGAACACCCTTTGATACATTCAATAGGGAGCTATATGTATTAAATTAGCTGAAAAAGGAATGAGTAAAACATCAATAGAAGTTATTCAAAGACCTTAAGAAGAAAATGAGTAATTTTATCAAACTAGAACAGAATAGGATCACAGTTTTCGTATAAAATACAATTGGCCTGAGACAAAGGGTGTATGCTAAGCCCTATTCTGTTTAATTTATTCACTGATGATATCCCAAAAGAAACTGAAAAGGAAAACTTGCATTGTTTGTAATGAATAATAGGAATCTTACAGGTCTTCTCTTAGCAGATGATTTAGTAGCAGATGCAATATCAATCACAGGATGATCTTGTACCATCACTGAATAAGCAGGTATTGTAAGAAATGGGGTTTAAAAGTTAATACAAACAAATCTAAAATTATGGTTTTCAAAACAGGAAATAAGCTAAGAAAGGATGAGAAATTGTACATAGAATAGCGATTGAGGTAGTCAATAAATATTGTAACAATGCCCGAATCCCCCTTTCGCTCGAAGATCCACCCTAAAAATAACAGGCAAACGAAGGCCTTTGTTATTCCCTGCAAGATCTCTCAAACCTTCTTCCTCCCCAGGCCATTAACATTCTTCTTCCAGGGTAATCTCTTTCTAATTGACAAAATTTAATGTTCTCATAATGTCCATGAGAGATCAGAGGTCAGTATTTACTGTATAAGGGGACGACAAGTGCTGGAGAAGTGAACTGAACTGAAGTGACTTAAAAGTCAATCTAGTGAGTGATGCTTGCTAAGACAGTGTGATGTGAACGCATGGTTTTATTTGTGTACAAAAAGTGTAAGTACTGCATTATGCATAGTGCTTTAGTGTGCAATTAAGTGAATTTAATTGAAACTGGTGTTCTCATTTGTTACAGTGGTGTCAGGAGTGGGATATAATTCTTGCAATAGAACAAATACCTCAACAATTGTTAAATGAAGTGGAGGCCATGAAATCCTGTATGGACAAAATGGGGAATGAAATTACGACAGTGAACTCTGGCATAGAAGAAATTAGGAATGAAATGATCACAGTGGATTCCTCGTTAGAGAAGGTGTATATAGAAATGAAGATCGAACTGAAGGGTGTAAAATAAGGTTCAAGAGATCTTGCGGGGAAACACACAAAGACCTTTGCTTGCCCGGCTATTGTGTCTGTCTGTTCTATTGTTAGGATGGGCCAGGCCTTTAGTCGAAAGGGGGGCTCAGACATTGTTACAATATGTTTATTTGGGGGTGAGGTTGAGTGCTAATGGGCGATGGGGAGACCAAATGAAAAATGCTACAGGAAGATTGGTTATGGGAGGTATTAGAGCATGTTATGGCTAAATACCAAATATGAAAGTGATATGGAAATGTACTGGCGGAAGCAAGAATGCTGCATGGAGTGGAAATGTACTGGTGGAAGCAAGAATGATGCATGGAGTGGAAGTGTACTGGTTGGAGGAGGGATGCTAGAATATTGACTATATTTATAGGGAATTTTGCAAATTAATATTGGGCTTGTCAAGAGCTACACTGAATACAGTAACACTGTTTGAGATGGGAAGAACAGGAAGAAAGGGGGAGAATGATCGAAAGAGGATTAAAATATTCATATACAGTGCAAACATTGTCAAGGACAGTTTGTTAGTTCAAGAAAGGGCCGGCTGGCTGGAAGCTAAGTTGATATGCAAACATGAGAAAAATTTCAGAATAAATAGGAATGGGAACATTGGCATGAGAAAGAGTTTCTAGAAAAAAGTGAAAGTACATATTGAGGATATTAAAAATCAAGATTTCTTTAGTAGCTTAAGTGATAAACTTTGTTGGAACTATACAAAGATATAAAAAGATTGGGGCAGAGACAAATATGTGGACTTATGTAAGAAAGAGGGGTGGGGATATGCTTGGGCAATAACCAATGGGTTAAAACTAAGGGGGCTCAGAGGGGATTATGACATTATTATATGGCCAATGTGTGAGGAAAATGAGGAAACACTGCTTTATATTCTTAAGTGCGAAAAGACAGAGGTAGGAAAAGGGAACTGAGATTTGAAAAATGGGATACACTAAGGATACAGCAATTAGCAAAAGAAAGTTTAAAAATAATAGAAGAGAATTTATTATAATATGCAGAAAATATTTAGGAAAGGCATGTGAGAAATGGTACAGAATTTTGAGGCAATGTAAGGAAGGTGATATGAGCAGAGAGAACAGGGTTATCTTGTATAGTTAAACAGGATTCGTATACACCAATAACCAGGGTGTTAGTGTGTATAAGGTCCACAGGAACAAACAACTCTCAAAGATAGAAATTTAGATGGATTTATTGGAAGGAAAGAGAAACGAAGAAAGGTATATTATTGTGTGAAATACATCAAATGTTGGTATTGTGACTTATAATAAATGCATTCATTCTTTTAATTACAACCCTTGTTCACAAAAATTAGAATGACACTGAATACAATAAAATTGACATACTATCTTAAAAACAGAAAGTGATGAGGGGGTGAAAAAAAAAAAAATGAAAATAAGCCTTCATACAAAACTGTTAAAAGCAGCAACTTGCATTTTCACATAAACATGACAGCACACAGAAATGATTACCACACCCTAAGATTCCTGGTGTGTCAAATATCACAGGCTGCAACTATTCATGTAATTAATACCTCTTCTTAGTTGACAGATGCTTATTGCACCACAGACTTGGTGGTACCAGAAAAAGAAATCAATATTTGGACTGAAGTCTGGAGAACATGAATGTCAAGCTACAGCTGGACTCTCCCCTCTACAGGCAGGAAGACCTTGGTTCAGATATTCTTGCATAGGCTGTAAGAATAGGGGAGGAGCTCCTTTATGTCACAGTGGCATTAAATGTCGAATATGTAGAAGTTCGATTTTTAGAAACACATGTAAAAATGTACTGCAACAAATGAAAATAAACATGCCCATTTAACTCAGGGACAACATATGGACCAATGAAATGTTCTGAAATAATTGCAATCCATATGATCATAGAAAAAAAATCTGCAAATGACAATTCTCTACAACAGCATATTGCCTGACAGAGACCCACACATGATTGTTTGAGATTAAAACCATCCGTACTATAACCAAAACTCTTATTTACCAACAACTCTTTATTTCTTTCACTGATTACAAATAAGTATCTATTCAGAAATGAATAGATTGCTTTGGTGCTTTCACAACAATTCTCTTTAGACGGTCAGCAGCTGTGGCTACTACTGCATGCTCCAAAACTCCCATTAAAATTTAACTCTCGGCAGGTCTCGTTTTCCTTTTTATACTTGTTGATCATGAGGCAGGTAACTTCCAGAAAGTGCATGTGCAAACTACCACAAATGTCAGAAACTCACTGAGGTGTAACAATGTGCAGTTTAATTGCCAACATCACATGTGTCCACTCACACAGGTGTAACATTTGCCACTTCAATGTCAAAAGAACTTGCAGACAGCACATGTGTCCACTAACGCAGGTGCAGGGCATAGCCGTACTGCTCCCTCCTCAGGTCTGGTCATCCCAACCCACAACATCGTAACAGGCTAGACAATCCACGTGAACTACTAGCCTCAGGGCAGCTTCTGGGTTCGGTAGACTACATCATTTACCCTCTTCAGCATAAACTTGCCACGGTTGTTGAAGCTTGAAGCAGTGTCCCTTGGTCTGGTATAGCCATACCAAATCACCCTGCTGGAAACCTTGGTGTTGGCCAGGGTCATAATGAGTCTTCATCCAGTGGTTAGCTCTCTGGATTTGTTGACATGCCATTTCATGCCCCACGCAATTCTCCATTGGTCAATTGCTGGCTGTTGCCCCAGGAGGACTCTCAAACATCAGATCACATGGTGAATGCAGATCCCTGTGAAAGACCAAACTGGCAAGAGTAAACCTGGTAATGTCGTTGGTTGAGGAACAGAAGGCCAGCAAGAAAAGTGGCATACTCGCATCCCAGTCTCTGGTGATTGGCCACTGACTGTAAGTGAGATGATGATGTCCACATCTTATACACTCCAAGTTGCTCCAGTGCTTCCTTCATCAGGTTGAACACTTAAGTTGGTGCCCTGATCTCTGTGTAGCTCTAATAATTAAATATAGTGACAAAAACAGTTCTTCTACAAGATAGTTTGCGATGGTCTTGATCTTCTGGTTAGGGAATCCATGGTTACTAACAGATACTTATTGCCCCTGTCTGACACAAGTAATGGGCCAGCTTAATCAATGGCTATGTTTGACAGGTGCTCCCACATTATACTGCTGCATGCAACCCTGGCTCCAGGTCTGTGGGCTGTGACTTGCCGCAACATATGACATTGGCAGCACCACTTCTCAGCATCTGTCCATATTCGCTGTCGGTATGACATTTGTCGATGCTTATCCATGGTTACGTTGGGTCCCAAAACCCCTGCATGTAATTCTTCCAGAACTTCCTTGAACTTACTCCAAAGGAGGATCAGTAACTCTCTGGGACTTCCCATCTGGTGACTCCCATACTCTGAACAGTGCTTCTTCCTTGGTTTTCAAACAGTCCCATTGGGCCCAGCAGGACTTGTATGAATTACTCAAAGGTGCAATGTCTTCCCCAGTAGGTCCTTTCCCTCACTTCTCTCAGAAGTAGCTCCAAGACAACATCCATCAGCAGCTCCCTCCTCAGGCCAGCACTATCTTATCCAGCTGCGGGCAGCATCATTATGACTCTCACAGTTGCAGCATGCACTTTCTCTTATCTTTGGTGCAGTGGTTGCACTCCTCTGGACAGGATCGTCGAGGCATAGCATCTGCTTTGTTGCCACTCCTGCCTTTCCGATGTTCTGATGTGAAGTTGTACTCTTGTAGCCTCTGGTCCTAATGGCTAGGTCCTGGAATCTCAGGAGCCAGGCGAGGGTGGAATGGTCAGTCCTCAGGTGGAATGGCTAACCGTAAAGGTACTTGCGGAAGTGCTCAGCACCTTTACTACTGCCAGGAGCTCTCGGTAGTACTTTTTTGCTTTGGAAAGCATCTTGCTGTAATAGACTATTACCCGCTCCTGGCCATACTGGGCCTAATGCCCCCAATGGTGCTGCTGGCATCGGAGTCCACAATAAACTCACTACCCAGTTGTGGTAATACTAAAATAAAGCACTAAAATAAAGCATAACAGTGGTGACTCAAGTGCCTAAAGCATGCTCTATACCTCTTCTGACCACATGTAATGCTGGAGCTATTCTGTCAAATGAGTGAGGGGTTTTATGATGTAGAAGAGAACTCTATTGACTGCATAAGCCCAGGAAACTTCTTAATTTCCATTTGTCTTTCGGACGAGGCCAATCTCTCTCACTACTCCAACTTTTCCGGGTCCATGGCCATCCCAGATAATTAGACTATGTGGCCCAAGTAGTTAACCACCTTGTAGAAGAATTGGCACTTTTTTGCATTCAACTTCAGGTCAACTGCCTGCAGCCTTTGCAGTCTCTTAAGTCAGGTTCTCGAGATGTTCTTTGAAGTTACTACCCTCGACGATGTCATTCACACAGTGCGGCAGGCATCGAATGTCAACCCTCTCATCACTGATTCCATTAGACACTGGAAGATGGCTGGCACATTGCAAAGGCCAAAGAGTGTAACCCTAAATCGCTCAAGCCCTTGACCAGTTGAGAATGCTGTCTTCTCTTTGACTTGGGGATCTAAGGCCACTTGCCTGAATCCAGAGTTCTAGTCCTAAGACGAGAACCACAGGGCACCAGCAAGTGTGTCCAGTGTGTCATCAATCCAGGGTAAGGGGAAACAATTTTCTTTATGATGATGGCATTCAGCTTCCTGTAGTCCACACAGAAACTTAGCTCTCCGACCTTCTTCCTTACCAATACTACAAGGGAGCACCAAGGACTGTCAAGACTCTTCAATGATTCCACTAAACCTCGTGTCCTCAAGCATGTTCCATACCTTGGCCTGTTTTGCCAGAGGAACATGTCTTGGTGGTTGCCAGAAAGGTCGGGCATCTCCAATTCTATGTTATGGTGTCATGTCAGTGTAGCCATAATTGCTATTCCCTTCGCTAGAGACAGACTGCTATCAACTAAGTAGATGCCGGACACTCTCCTGTTGTGAAGCAGTCTGTGGACAACCACTATCTTCCGCAAATCTTTCAGCTGGGACCTCAGATCCTGTGACGGTGCTGGATGGTCATATCCATCACACAGAGATACACTACTGGCTTGCAATTCCATAACTCCATCCCAACCTGGATGTCCCGCTCAATATTCAATGGGTTCAATAGCCTCATGGGCACTTCCCCTAACAAGGCAATAAGGCCCAGGCAATGCATAATCCATTCAATGGTGTTTACCGGTCCAATACAAGATTCCTTGACCATTGGCCCTCCAGGTGCACCTTCACTACCACCTTGCTTCTTGCGGGCACAATTACATTGTCCCTCAGGATCGCCCTGTACATCCACAGATGTTCACATGGGCTCTGGAGAACATCTCATCTCAGCTGAGTCGCAAGATTTTCTGGCCAATGTTGACCACTGCCTCATGGCTCCTGAGGTCATCCAGTCCCACTATAGCACCCCAGCCACCCTCGCAACAAACACCCATAGACTCACAGTGTACCAATATCAACTTCAACAGGTCCTCCTCCTCAATAGGTAAGATGTTGCCCAATGCTGTCACTAGTTGCTAGGGCCGACTAGGTGTTCATGTCAGCAAGCCCTTCACCCTGTCAAGACTACTAGTATTCAGCACAGCTCCCTTATGCCCAGCCATCTACAATGAAGCTGTCGCCCTCTCTTCTGCCCAAGGCATAAAGCATCACTCAAGGGGTTGATTGAGATACCTCCAATGTACACCTCATCATGCTGGTTTTTACTCATTTTCCACCTGATTTTCCGCTTAGTCGGAGTGTCCTTGATTAGGCAATATGACTAGCCACACCCCGAACATACACCACTGAAAGGTCGTCATCTCTCTGTACCCATTGTAGCATTGTTTTAGTTGCCTCCATTCTTAATGCTGCCATTAAGGCCTTGTGGTTGGTCTTATAGTCATAAAGCATAGGACAGTGTCGTATCTCGGTGTCATGTGCCCCATCAACAAAAGTGGGTGGCTTCTTGGGACAGGTAACTAGATGGTAGGTTCACCAGAGTTCTGTTCACCAGCTGTTCAATTGCCAGGATGATCTCTTGTATCATCTCCCCTGACTTTTGCAGCCTCAATTTAAGCTGTATGCCGCAGCCAGGTAATGGTTCCCGAAGCAGTTCTCGGGGCCTCCCAGATATCTCCAAACATCACCAACATCAGAATCGCATTCAAGACTTCTGCCGCCCAGCCCTGGAGGCAGGCTTCCTCTTGTGCTGGCCTATTGGTCATGGGCGGTGACGGCAGTGAACTGTTAGTAGATTGCTGTCACAGCTGCACCTGTGTCTATGGCACAGCTTCTAAGGTGAATGTTAGGTCAAAATTCTGTGGTTTGATCTGTGAAGATTTTGCTTTGCATCTTGTCGTCTCAATCTTCAAGTCTTTCAGCCTTCCATCTAGCATCTTCTCCATTATCATGTTCAATTCTTTGGCACTTCATTGAATCTTTCCTCCAGGGCATTAAGACATTATTTATGTATTTTCAACATTCCATCAAGCTCTTCAACCTTCTACCAAGATCTTCCACTCTATTTTTCGTGACAGCCAGTGTTTGTCAATTTAATTTGATACCTCTTTCTTTAGGTTCTCTGTTCCGCATTTCCTTTTCTCTTCCATCTTGTCCATGTAGGATTCCATTTATACCTCCAGCTTTTCCATTGCACAATTCACAGCCGTGATCTTGATTTTCATCTTCCCAATTCCTGATTTCATTTCCGTGTCCATTTTCTCCATTCCCAGTTTCATTTGTTTCTATTTTGTCCATTCCAAGTTGCATTTTTTTCCATTCTGCATTTCATTCATTCCAATTTTCATGTTCTTTATTTCTGTGATAAAGTTTTCATCATTTCCTCCATCTTGAAATTAATTGCTGCTCCTGACACTAGTGTATAAAAAAACCTGTGTTTGTCCAACAAACAACTCTTTCTTTCACCAATTGCAAATAAAAATCTGTTCACAAATGAATGTTTTTCTTTGATGCTTTTACAACAATTCTCTTTTGAGTCTCGTCAGTTAAGGCTACTACTGCTTGCTCCAAAACTCAAATCAAAACTGAACTCTGGGCGGGGCTCAACCTCTTTTTATACCTGTCGATTGCATGGCAAAAAGCTTCCAGAAGCAGCTGCACATGCAAACCATTACAAGTGTCACAAACTCACTCATGTGTATCAATGCACAGCTTCTTTGTCAAAGAAGCTGTTGACATAACACATGTCCACTCAAACAGGTATAACAATCACAGCTTGGATGTCAAAGGAACTCACCGATGAAACATGAGTCCACTAACACAGGTGTAACTATGAATGGTAACATTCAGCTATAATTTCCAAAGCAAGCCATTCAAACATATGCAGCGATTATGGGTGCAGGACTTAGTCAATATCTGGTGAATATGATCACCATTAGTGAGTAATACAGATGAAAAAAATTATGGCAGATGCAGCAAAACCCAGACACATTATTGTATGCAGAGGCCAAAGTCTGCTGGGTTTATTGTGATGGTGGAAGGAATGAAATGGTTTGGATATGGCTTGCTACTCATTGTGGTTAGTGGACAGTGCATATGGAATAGCACAGATGCTGGTTAAAGGCTGTTCTCCAACTCTATGTGGATTGTTTTCATTAAAGTGCAGAGTGCATCGAGTTTGTAGCACCCATATCCCTGCTATTATCTTGAGGAGCCCACTCTTTCACAAACACTTATCAATGGACTGGAAATTACACTTATGTAACAGGCATTTATCAAAATATATTATCCTGTGAGGTGCTGCAGCTGCTAAATCATTTATTTCAACAAAAATAGCTTAGCTTATCTTCAAGTTTAGAGAATGTGTAAATTTTCTACATGTTGCCTTCAAATCATCAGCTTACTAATCACAGAGAGTGGTAGTAATAGTTATGTACTTATTAAACAAATTCAAGTTACATTTCATATTAAATAAATAAAAAAATAAATAAAGACCACATTACAAGAAATGAACCCATGACCTCCATAGCATCAGCTTTTGTCTAGTACATTTAGCCACAAAAGTAGCTGAAGAGCTACTTATAAATTGGATTGGCCTACATACCACAAAAAAAAATCTATTCTAAGTGTAGCACTGACTAGTGTGACTAGTTAAAAATTTGAGATGCTTTAATGACACTAAATCTTGAAAATGCTGATAGAAAGCTACTGAAAATGAATATTTCTAGGCTCACGTAGCAGTTTTAACAAACTGCTAAATCAGTTTTTACCTCTGTTGGCTTTAACACAGACTTATCAACATTCAGATGTTCAAATGTTATGACTTATGGACAAATACAACCATGTGTATGTGGTAATGTATTTGTGTGTTTTAGACTTGACATCTTTAGAATGACAATGAGGGAGACTTATACATATCACTGCTTTGGAAAGCCAGATGCAGTACCAGAAATATGGATCTACAAAAACTACCTATATTTACATCAGTTAAATATTTATTTCTACTCATGTTAAAATTTCAAAGGAATGCCCAGGGTGACTTACGATAAAATATAGTAAGATATAAATGCTGAGGGGCTACAGCCCCTGTGGACCTGGACCTGCCAATTTGACTACCAGCCTCACTTGCACTTACACACAGCAGAGGAGGGCAATCATCCAAACAATATGGGGAGGTGACGTGGACAGGATCACACATCCCACAGCTGGAAATTTGGCCTTCATTGCCAAGGGTGCTGTCAATCACAGCCACTCACTTTCCTGGCAATGCTGAGTGGGTATTGGTCTTATACCTGGGACTTAAAAATTGCATCCGCAATAGTAGGATTAAACCTGGGTGCATCCTGTGGAGGGAAAACAAAGCTCCATGCTCTAGCCATAGCATTTCAGTGCAGATGCTAAAATAAAGTCACTAGGTCACTAAAGTTTGGAGATATGCATAAACTAAGATTATCAATTTAAACAGATTGCACCATTAGATAACCACATTCTTTGCGAGTATAAATGAGTATCAATTGGCATTCCTATCTCTACCTCGCAGTCTACAGTGCTAGGTTAACAACCTCTCGTGTGGAGACAGCTGGTTTCCAGCATGGCCATGGAAAGAGAATTCTTTTGTGCAATGATTTTATGATTTTTAAAATTGGTTTAAATAAGACCTAAAGTTTTGAGGTGCTTTCAGGAGGCTGTTGGGGACATTGCTCCTTTCTGTGCCACAATTTTAGAGGATGAAATTAGGAGTGATCATCTGTCTACAGTAGTAACTGAAGAAGACATAGCTGCTGTGGAAATAATGGTCTGCAAAAATAATCATGTTACATTTAAGGGAATTGAACCAACAAAGAAGATTGGATCGCCATCAGTTTCTGAAATATCATATGACTATCTTCACCTGAAGATGGTGCAATCCTGTTGGGTGCCCCACAATTTAACTGATCTGCAAAAGCACACACATGTTGAATCGTGTGAAAAAATGCTGGTCAGATTCAATGGAGGAAATAGTCAACAAGTTTCTATTATTGTCACTCGTGATGAGACTTGGATTTACCAGTTTGACCTTCAGACTAAGCGTCAGTCGAACTGTATAGATCTATCCATATGACGATTTTCCAATGAAAGTGAAGTGTCCACACAGCATCCAGAAGAAAATGGTGGCCATTCTATTCTCTAAATCTCATCATGTGGCTAACATTCTTCCCTTGGAACAAACAACAGTTACTGCAAGCTGATACACAACAGTTTGCTTCCCACAAGTTTTTGAGATGCTTTGTGAATTACAACCAAGTACTGGACTCCAAGGAATTCTGCTCCACCACAACATTGCCTCTGTGCACAGAAGCAATCCAGTTTCTGGAGTCCACAGAAATGAAGCTGATGACACCCCCTCCCAACCTTCAATCCTGATTTGGCTTCAAGTGATTTTTGGTTTGTTTCCAACAGTGAAAAATCGTATGCATAGAAAGAGGTTTACAGCCCTGAAGAAGCTGTTGCAGTGTATGTAGGTGAAAATTGGTGGCAGGAGTGCTTTCAAAAGTGGTTTGAGAGAATGAGAGAGTGCAAAAAGTGTGGTGGTAAATACTTGGAAAACCTCCACCAGTCAGATTAGTTCAATCCAATTGTTTTTGTGTACCTCAAAACTTTCATAGTGACCCTTGTACATACATTATAATAAACACAATGTAAAGATATTGGTTAATTATTTCTATAACAAATACATAATTATGTCAAATATACAATTAGTCATCTGCATATTCTGAAAGACTATCACACTTCATATTTGCAACGTTTCCTTGTATTGGGTCAAAAAACTTGCATCATTTTTAATAAGATCACAAAAGCCATGGCAAGCCACAAATTAGTTCAATGTGGTTTGAATTCCACAATTTATCAAATTCACGCATTTACTTCTTTGAATGTTCTATTTTTATTCAAAATTTAAAATACTTAGCCACTCAGGCATTTGAGGCAGTAACACTCAGTAATAAGACATGTATATCCAATGAAAGGTCACTACTGAAAACTGTGACCATTTCTTTTCAGATAATTCTAATTTCTGGTTATTCAGTAACCCTGAATTATCCCCATAACATAGAAGAAAATAATTTACACTTTTAAGCAACACATTCTCTATTGAACTTTCTACTTTGGTTCTGTCACAGACCAGTTAACTTATGTTGCTATAGTTGCCACCACATACATGTTGAACAAGTTACATTACAACTGGAACTATTATAACCAAAATTATGCTTTTTTATTTTGGTAACACACAATTACTGGCTGTAATTGACTGTTCTTCACTACCAATTTTCCTTTAAAAGGTTATTTTCTGCTTTGAAGATGATTTAGGTGCATTGTGGCCAATTGGTTAGAATGCTTGCCTCTCAGCTATGCAGCCCAGGTTCGCCCCCAGGGGATCGCAATTGATATTTTAGGTGGACAAAGTGGCGTCTAAGTGGGCTTTCTCAGAGTCCTCTGGTTTCCCCTGCCATTTGCTCTACCAATTGCTCCTTAGTAATCTTTCCTTTTATCCATTTCACTGCTATTTCATATCACTGACTTTCTCACTTTCATAACAGGCATCAGGCTGATCACCTATCCTGTCTCCTATCTGATCTGCAGCCAACATTCCTCAGCAGGCGTCTAACCCTAGTGGCTTGCTAAGTCCTGGGAAGGTGCAAGTCCTACATACAATGAGAATACAAGGAGAAAGAAAAAAAGACTGCACTGCTCATTTTTGAGGGACTGTAAAGACGCGTTTCAATGGATTCACCACCATGTACAACACAAAATCAGGATTGCAGGTATTATACCATGCTTTGAAATTTTATTTTTCCAGGCCAATAACCACAAACTTTTCATTTTCCCATTTTGTTAAACAGCACAAGGTCACATTTTCTTTGGAATCACTCATTTCCTTTTAATAAGTAGCAAATAACAGAGGGGTAAAAAGCAAAAACCTATTAAAACTTTCTTCGCAGTCCTCCTATGTAATGCGAACACATGACCCTGTGATGTGACCATGCATACTTGTAGAGCTACTATACAATATGACCACATGACCCTTGGTTACATTATCAATGTACTGAATAAATGTGCGTATATTTTAAAACAAACCCTTTAAGCATAGAATGAAATATGGTAGTTTTTAAGTCCCATATAATGTTAACACTGGGCATGATGCTTCTTCTTTAATACAGGGAACCCTGCATAATAAGACATCTGGTAAGTGTGCATGCATATGTGTGCATGTGCCTGAGTGTTAACTCATGCCCCACACTTCATTTCCCTTAAAACCTTGGGGTTTCTTTACACACAAAATAACCACTCATACAAATGTTTACCACCCAATGAAGGATTTTTTTTTAAAAATATTCTGGTTGTGTCAAAAAATTGACCAAATTTCACAAAACTGATTTCTTCAGACCCTTGTATAACAAGACAAACAATTGTGTTGTTTAATATTATTTCCCAAAAACTGAAGCAAGTGCCAGCAATGATGGGTAACCAGATGACATCTAAAAGCATTTTCACTTACAATATTAGGATATAACTCAATTAATTTTTACCTGGAAGTAAATGGTTACCTGTTTCTTTTTAAGATGACATCTAAAAGCATTTTCACTTACAATATTAGGAGATAACACAATTAATTCTTACCTGGAAGTAAATGGTTACCTGTTTCTTTTTAAGAAGCTCTTTTTTAAGAAGCTCTTTTTTAAGAAGCTCCTTTTTAAGAAGCTCCTTTTTAAGAAGCTCCTTTTTAAGAAGTTCCTTTGCTGCACGAAGATCAGCCAAGAGTAAGTCAAAGTTCTTGCTCCTGCCAGAGACTGCCCTTCTCAATGCAATAGGATGTGATTTGCAGGTTAATGATCTTGTGCAAGGTCTACTGTTCTCACCCATCCAAACGCCACAATGTTTATCAGGGTCATACTGCCTTGCTTTTATAGGCAAGTATCTTCGATCTCTTTTTGGTCGCCTTCTGGCAGCAGGAGTAGTTGTACCTTGTAGTTGTGACAATGTATCTACATTACTGGTGAAAATAAAAGGTGTCACCGAGGATGCTGCCTGTGTGGAAGGTGAGTCTACAGGTGCCAGTGACATGACTGGCTGCACCACTGGTGATCTTGGGGCTCCTTCATTATCATATATGTCCACTGAGTTATCAGCAACTTGTGGACTTACTGCTGTTGCTGGTGAGGTAGGTGCAACTAAAGGCTGCTTTGATTTTGGTTTTGTTAATGTGCCCTTCTTACTAGAGCTTCTCTTGACAGGGTTCTGATCTGATAGCTCTGGAATTGGCTTTATCTCTGATGGGTCTTGGAAATGCCATGTTTCTGCAAGAGAAATTCAATACCATTTCTGTTTTCACAAGTTAATATTGTAATGCACATGGAAATACACTAACATTATAAGCATATTAAATTGGTTAAAAAACATCAAGTTCATAAAATTAACTACTGTTGTTCTGAAGTTAGAAGCAATTGTTTTATGTTAACTCAAAATATTTGAATAACATATGAATCCAGACAAAAACATTGTTGGGAATATTATAATTTGGGTGTTTGAAGTTTCCCAATATATGCGAGCAGAATTTCAGTTTTCTTCTTGTAGGTAACATAGCTACAGGAGCCTTTTGAAATGTCATCTGTAGTAAAATTTATTGGAAATATGATCACTGAGCAATTTACTGAATGGAATAAATTAATTGGGAACACTCGCTAATACTTGCGAGATGTCTTTGGAACATCTGCAGTCAACAAAGGTACTGTTGGTCACTGGGAACAGAGGGCGAGAATGGCCTTGCCGTGGCTGAGTGGTTAGACCATTCACCTCTCACCTAGGCAACCCAGTTTCAATCCCAAGCAACCACATGTGGAATATGAGGTGGACAAAGCAGCACATGGGCAGGATTTCTCTTGTGTTCTCCAGTTTCCCATGCTATTGCATTCCACCAGTGTTCCATTTTCAATGCATGTATCATCAGGATCATTGTCTGTGGTGCCATATGTGGTAAAAGCTCACTATAAAGAACACCACTAAAAACAGCGAGAGCATATAAGGACAGTTAATAATATTGTATTTTGACCGACTGATACTATAGATATGACAGTTATTATAATTTATCATCATTATTATTACTACTATTGCTACTATTATAAAATTATTACCTTGTAAATAACAAATGACATTGCTATCTATTGACATATTAGAGACATGATGACAGTGTTGAATTATTATAAAATGATTAGTTTGTAAATGACTAATATTGCATCCTATAGGTCACTTCAAACAGTGCTGCAGCTACTACAAAACAACTTGAATGTCCAGAATCTAACTGAGAAAAGGACAGATGAAAATAAAAGTCTTTCAGATTGCCTAATGGAGCCTAGCAACGAAAAATACAGGAACTAGCTATGCACCTAAAAAAAATATTTCTCTGCTTCATGATGACATGGAATGATTAAAAGAAGAAAACAAGAGGCTAGAAGTAGCTAATGATGCTTAGGAAAGGATCTGTGGAACCTGAAGGAAACTCATTTCTCTATGGAGACTCAAGGAGGAAATGCATTAATTCAAACAAAGAACGCCAACGGTCTTGCAAATAACAATATCCAACAAATATGACATTAAGTGAATCAGATAGTGGTGAATATACTCTCTCTTCCAGTACTCCATCCTTTACTGCGAATTCTAGGCACCCTGAACACACCAAATATTAAGAGGTTAAAGAACCCTGCTCGGAGAACACTGTGACAAGCAATGACTTCTCACAAGAAGAAAACCAAGATGTCACAGAAGAAGAAAGTAACGGCTACTCAGGGGTTGAATGATGGTGATATAAAGGCAACAGACAATGGTGTACTTGTGATGGGCGATTCAATATTTAAATATGTAGAAGTGGAAGGTGCCTTAGTGGATGTGTATAGTGATATCAAATCTTCACAGCTTAAAGACAAATTTGACCAATTGAGCCTGAAAACTGTGGTACTTCATGTTGGTACTAACAACATTTGGAGGAATAACTCTGCTGTAGAAGTAATGGGAGAAATATACAACACAGTGACAGTGAAAAAATTCTAAGGAGCAACTATAATGGTGAACAGTGTAACAATAATTAGAGATAAGTGTTCTGCATTTATACAAGACATTAATTTAAATATTCTATGAACATATGGTGTTCTAGGAGCCATATTTTGTGATGTAAGATGGTACTTAGATATATCTTGTCTCGGAAAGGATGGACTTCATTTAAACCATAAAGGGCATATCAACTAGGCAAAGTCATTAATAAAGTAATTCAAATGTGCAACAATCAGGGAAATGGTCAGACTGTCTAGATGGTGTACAAAATCTTGGAAATAAATAGGATTTTTGCCCCCAAATCAGGGTAAGTAATGCTACTGCCACTCTAGGTATGGTAGGAAATGTGCAGAATCTTACATTTATACAGGCAATGTCTAAAAAATGAAACAGATAAATTAGATGTATTACTGGCCTCACAATTCAAACAAGTCAATTTTCTGTGCCTTATTGAACACTGAATGCATGAACATGAAATTATATCTATAAAGTCGAATGGTTTGGAATTGGGTATGTATATTGTAGAAAGATATTTAACCCTGCTCTGCTCGCGTGGCATCTGGGAGACTCCACATGAGCTATTTTTGCATATTATAAGAAAACAAAAACGAAAACAAGTCACTGACGGTGCCTCCATCCACCTTTCAATCATCTAATCACGCATATACAGTCGTAGCCACAAGCGTATCAGTCTCACATTGGAGCTCAAAAAAGCAAGTTGTTTACTTACGAGTGTGATTGGAGTTCATGAGATGTCATGCGACCTTCATTGTTAAAATGGTAATTTCATTTCTTAGGCATTTGGCCTTGCTATTCGTGGAAATTCTTAGACAAGTACAATTTTTAAGCACATGTTTTTATATTTCTAAGGTTCAAATGATTTTAAGAAAAGATTTAATCTCAATATTCCAGAAGATATGAAGATTATTCTTGAATAAGTGGAGCGAGAAGTTAGAGATTTACAGTGTTGAGGAAGAAGATGTTGTAGAGACAGTAAAAGAAAGCATGGATATGGAAACTATGAGCTGGCAGAAGATTATTTGCAGGTTCAGTGTCGGACAATTTCTTCCTTAGAAACTGAAGATGGATATCGCAATGGTATCCTCGGGATACTGAGGAAACACCAGAACCTACAAACAATGGTCCTTTTGCAAAAAGGCAAAGGCGTAATGATTGTGGTCACTCCTAGAACTGATACAAGCAGTACAAGTGCCGATATTGTAATAAGCTAATAAGTATATTTGCCTGGAGCTCATGAAACAAATGTGTAATGTATGGCAATGAACAAAATGATGTTTGACTTAGAGCATGTATAGCAATAAGCTGAAAAATCATTATACTTTCAAGTGACTAAGCAACTTTATGGAACAATTGAATTTGTTGCTTATACTGTGATTAGGCAACAATGGGTTCTAGTTCCTTTCTTGGCTATAGTGTCCTTTGTTTTATGATATTTTTTAGAACACAACTTTACTATCTCACCATTACTTTTATATTTTTACTAAGGTTTCTGAAAATGGCTGCTCATTTCTTTGTGCATTGTCCTTTCATTTATTCCAATTGTGGAGACACACAATTATTATTGCAATTTGTATTTTATGGGATAACTTTTTTGTATGTACTTTGAACCCTTATCTAAACCTTATAGGCCTGTCTCTGTGAAGTCAATAATTTGATTTGTTGTAACAGAACAGCTATATTAGAAATCCTACTTTTTTCAAGTTTAATGAGTATTTTGAGTTAATAATTTTTATTTTGTGTTAGACATTTTCCCGAATCACTTTTGATTATATGTTAACTGCACATGCATCACTAAATTAAATTGAAAGGTATTAATAGTATTGACATCTCTCAGATGCCATGCGAGCTGTTACATTTGTCCCAGCCATGCGAGCAGAGCAGGGTTAAAAATGGAGGCCATATTGTCATAATGCCATATTGTCAAGGTGGCATGCCATTTAAAACAATAAATAAAACAAGTTACCTTAATGAGGAAAAAGGTTTGAACATACAGTTATTGAAACAACAGTACAAACAGAAAATTAACACTTGCTTGTATATATAGAGCTCCAGATGCATGCATAAAAACATTTCTAGAGAAATTTGACACATTACTTACTTCTCTGAAAAATAAGTCAAATAAATTAATTACATGTGGCGACTTTAACCTAAATTTTCTTATCTAAAGATAAGTATAAAACAGAAACATTAGCCATTACTCACTCACATAATTTAAAAATCATAATTAATACACCCATTCACATAACAACCACTTCTAAAGCAAGTCTTGATCAAAGAAAACTCGGCCCCTTCCAGATTTGAAAATATTGACTTAATGTGGTTCTGATGCATATACACATTAATCTAGAAACTGCATCACCAGAAAAAATTACATATTAGAGGATCTATAGCAAAGAAAACTGATATTCAAATTTCTTGCTAGGTAAGGAAAACTGGGATAGTATACCAAGATTAAGACATCTAAATGAAAAGTGTGTTCCATTTCTTACAATAAGTATTGCTTCAATCTTGCCTTTCTGGTAAAAAGGGTTAAAAAGAGTGAAAACAAACCATCTGGATGGCTCAGAATAGAGATATTAACATCCTGCAATAAAAAGGATTGCTTAGCCAAATAAATAAAACTAACTAATGAAATTTTTGAAAACATACTACAAAACACATTCACACTTAAAGTAATGGAGCTTAAAAGCAGTACAATAGCAGATTTATACTAAATGCACCAAACAAAAGTAATGCAGACAGCACCAATATTATACAGAGAAACAGTAACCTCTTTACCCTGGAAAATGATATAAATCAAAATAATAAAAGCCTACATAACTGACTGGCAGGGAATAAGATCCACTTAAATATAGATAAGTTAACTTTTATAAACTTCAGCGCCCAGGTAAAACTAATAAAGAATAACAGATCTGCATTAATAGTCATCCCATAAACAAAGGCAATGAAACAAAATTCTTAGGAAATTGGATAGATTCAGAGCTAAAATGTAATGCACATATTGATTATCTAGCCAACAAATTATTGAAAATCTGCTATTTAGAGTAGCAAGTAAAGAGAGTACCACAAACATTTTAAGATCTATGTATTTTGGACATGTTCACTCCATTTTAATGTATGGTATTCCAATATGGGCCATTTCCACAATTTATATGCTATCTTTAAATTACAAAAGAAAATTTTAAAAACAATAAAGCAAGTTTCTGGAAAACACCAAGCAAAACAGTATATATACACAATATATACACTTGAAACATTATGCTTCATTCACAAAAACAGGAACCTCTTTAAAACAAATAACATGTATCATGCCCTCAATACTAGAACTTTGAATTACCAAGTCTTATCATAAATTCTGTCACAACTATAAACATGGGTAGCACAACAAAGAATGCTAATATTCAAAACATTTTCATACCATTCATTAACACTATAGTGAATACAAAGAACAGATAGTTACTCAAAGTGTCATTTTGAGGCAACATAGGCTTTCAAGTGGCGCGGACAAATATCTATGGCAGCACGTATGACAGTTATGTCCAAATTCTGCACTGTTCACTTCAAATTTCATTTTAGGGCCTCCAGATTTCTGTGTCGTGTCAAGCAGGCTTTGCTTTTGATGATGTCCCATAGTTGGTAATCCAGCAGATTCAGATCTGGACTTCCCAATGGCCAATCTTGGTGCACTATAAATTCAGGAACATTCTCCTTAAGGCACTGTTGCACGTGTTTAGTTCTATGGGATGGTGTACAGTCTTGTTGAAAGACCCAGTGTTTGTTCTTGAATATCTTTACAATCGACTATAAGATGGTATTTTTGTACACTTCAGCATTTGTCTTCAAATCTTTCTCGCAAAAATGAACCCTCATAAGACACCCCCAACCACACCATCACAGATAATGGGTGATGACCTTGCTAAACAGGGGGAGCAACTGCACATGCTTTTATACTGCTGTTGGCATACACTCTATCATTTTGTTTGTTCAGTTTCTGTTCAATATCAAACATTTTTTCATCTGTAAAGAGAATGTGTTTGTGACCGTTTTGAACATGCCAGCAAAGGAGGTTCTTTGATCTCTCCCACCTAACTGTCTTCAGTCAAGATGTAAGCAGTTGACCAGTCCAGCGATGGTAGGCTTGGAGTCCAAGGTGTTTGTTCAACATTCTTGAATCACTGATTCTTGAAATGTTCATCTCACATGCAATGATTTTCTGTTTTTTGGATGGGATTTCTGGGTATTCATTCACGAATTGCTGCTGAGGTTCAAACCAAACAAGGCCGACCAGATATCTTTTTATCCTCGACACATCCAAGTTCCTCATATCGATTTATGGTACAATGTATGAATCTTAAGTTGATTCCCAGCTGTTTCAGCAGCTTAAATATTGTGGTAGCTGAATGGTTGCACTTATGCAGGGCAATGAGTGCAACTCTTGTTTTCTTTCACTGACCACTCCATTCTACTGCTATGTGCAGACTGACTACCTCTGCTGCAATGTTCCCTCCAATACTCCCCCCACCAACTCATCACACAGTCAAGCACAAGATACACTTTGCTTTTTCACAAGTCATGGTCAAATGCGGTGACAGAACTTATGATAAGACTGGGTTACCACATTCTGCCATACAAATAAGAGTCATGGTAGCATTTACCATGGTGTAACCAATGTGTACAATATATACCTGGACATTATAAAGAATTGATCTAAAGAAAATTTAAAATGTTCACTAACCAAAGCTCTCTTAGAGCATATTCAACATATTCAACATTCAAGAACTTAAAAATATAAATTTATAACTACAGCTACTTGTACATATTGCAGTATATATACTGAGGCAGCCACGATTTATGTATAAATCGAAAGGTGAATAATGTATTATTATTATTATTATTTATCATCACCGTCACCGTCACCGTCACCGTCACCGTCACCGTCACCATCACCATCACCATCATTATCATTATCATTACTATTATTATTACTATTATTATTATTATATATTTAATCTGGTAGATATATCAGACCATCTTCGTTGTCACAAGATTTCTTTATCTAAAAAAATTAATAGGAAAATGGACTTTGACAATTTTCTCTGCACAAAGTAGCATACACAGTCTCTCTTCGAAGCCCTAAAATGAAAACAAAATAAACTGGACGTTTTTCCCCTTCCCTGTTGTACTGTACAACAACTAATTTACAATAGCTCTTTTAGACACGCCTTAATACTTTGTTTCTTGCAAACGATGAGAAGGTTCCAATAAGAGCATTTCAGTGGCTAATTCTATTATCGCATCTATGCAGCTGTGGCTACTTTTGTTGCTATGTCATAATATTAATTCTGCTATGACATACAAAACAAAATGGCAGTTTAATAATTTAAAGCTTAGCACTCCTGTAGCTACAATGGTTCAGTGTAACTGATATAGTTTTCTGTGGTCAATACTGAAGCTAGTGTTGTTTAACACCAGAGTTAAATTCTTTGTTATACATACTCTTTGATATGTTTATTTTGCACCAATATAGGTTGGTTTCTATTGTAAGAATACAGAGTTAGTTTACAGAATTTTTAAAATTTTGCATCCTAATCACCAAATAAATTTTCTGGTGCCAAAAATCTATGGCACTGAATAGGGGGCGACACAAAGAAAATATATGTTACAGAATTATCACAACATTTTATATAGCCTGAATAACAAACATTCATCCAATCAAGAGAGTAAGGATTTTGTTTAAGTAGTCTACTGCCACTGTTTGTATCTGCTCACAGAAGTGAAGTATGTACAATGTTACAGAGATTTAGTGAAATAAGTAAACAATGGTAATTGATTGTTCTTTCACACATGGCTATTTGTAGCACAAGGATTGAAATAGAGAATGAGACTGAAAAATTCAATGAAATAGCTGGGATTCGAACTATGGTCTACTGGATACTGTCTGGTCGCTCTATCCAACTGAGCTACCATGGCAACATGCCTATATAGTAAATTTCCCAATGGAATCACATTCTTCCTGGTAAACCACATCATTTACAATTGAGGGGTTATCATCTAAAGGGGCTAAGCAATAAAACGTAATTTTTAAGTTATTCAATATAAACTTTATTAAAAGAACGTGAAGCAAAAAATGTGCTAACTCCACACTGACACTTGCTCATTGACTTTAGAAAATAAGTTATCACTTGACAAGTTCAAAAAAATAACAAACACTCACTTTTCCAAATAAATTGGTACTGAAATGCTGAACATTAGAGTGGGGACAAACAATATCTGTTGCAAGTCCACCGACAAAGTACAAACATCACTTCCAAGCATACATGAATCTTTACTGTTCTTTTTAAACATTCAATTGCCTTTTCAGCTTTCATATGATGTAGTTGCAACAGTCTTTTGACCTGTGGAGAATAGCTTGTGTTTCCTTTAATTTGTAGGTTATGTAGATTACACTTCTTACATGTGTCTGTTCTAGGATGCCAAAAGCTGTGAAGTGGAAAGTTACAAAAAACATTCTTCTGTAATATAAACTATGCACTCTGCTTTCTGGATATTTAGCTTTAAATGCCTCATAAAGCCTATTGATTTTGAAGTCTGGAGACAGATATTCTTTGCTTGACATATTTCAGGAGTAGTGACCAATGTCCCTTGGTATTGAATTTATATGCTCTTTGATCTGGCATAGGTCATGATCTGAGTACTTGTGAACTTAGGCTCCTTCTCTACCATCATGGTATATGTATCACCATTCTTCTTTTTTGATAAGATTTCAATTTCTTTCTTACCGATAGCAAAAATACTCATGAGCATACGTTTACAGACTCATTCATGATCTCCCTCACCATCAGGCACATTATATATTAACTTGCTTTGTTGTTGGTTTTCTTCAGGGTTCTTTCCATTCCATCTGAGATTCACAGTGATGACATTAATCAATCCCATTAGGAATGTCCCTTGTGTTGTTTTATTATCAGCAAATAATTTTTCAAAAAGTTGTTCCTTCATTTGGAGTGAAATTGATGTACAATCTGATGACAATTACACAGATTCTGAAAAGACAATGACAGACAATAAGACAATTTCCAAATGTAATCATGTTGCCTATAACTAGAAAATATAAGATAACCTCAAAACCTGCCTCAATGTTTGATTTCATCTTCATGGGTATTTCTTTCCCATGCTATGTATGATATGAATTACCAGCTACTCTTAAGTTATGTTCATGCTTTCTTTTAGAGTTACTAATGCTTCTGTAATTTCCCTTTCCTGAACTATTCATATTGTTTTTACTAGGAATTGCTAATGAAGACACACAAAAGACAAGCTACAAAATGGCAGAAGTGAGCAGAAGTGTATAATCTCTATGTCCAGTATAGCTAACTCTGCATTTACCCCATTTAGCATGAACAAGTCATAGGAGTTACCTCTCATGCCATCTACTGGCCTTCAGCCATCATTGGAGATCACGCTTTTAGTATGTAAAATCCTGGTTCACACACCACCAAAAGAAATACAAAACACAATTCATGCAAAAATTGGCGCTTAACCTCTTTAGCATGATAACCCTTCAATTGTAATAGGCATCAAGAATATTCCTGTCAAATCAAAAATTTCAGGATGTAATTTCAGGTGAACATTTTGGACCTGACATACAAAGAATGCGTTGATACTGTTAAGCACACTTGAAGAGACAACAGCCAAGGAATCTTGTTTTTTAACAGAAGACACCATTTAATGAATTACGCATTGCTCTGGCATTGTTGCCTTAGGAGGAAGTGACTGTGAGCTGCTGAATACAAGGGAAACAAATGAGGACATCCAGGTTGGGATGGAGTTGGGAAAGTGCAAGCCAGCTGTGGGTGTATTGCCATGCATGTTTATATGAGCAGCCAGCAATGTCACAGGATCTGAGGCACTGGCTGTAAGACCTGCTAAAGCAGGTGGCTGATCATCTGACCACTTCACAACTGGAAAGCATCCAGCACCTACTTAGAAGATACCAGTATGTCTTCAGCCAAGGGAATAGTGATTACAGCTGCACTGTTCAAGTACTCCATCGCATCAACACAGAAGTTGCCCGACATATCAGCAACCACCAAGATATATTCCTCTGGCAAGGGAAGCATAGGTATGAGACATACTACAGGGTATGAGAACTAGGGGAATCATTGAATATAACAGCCCCTGATGATTCATGTAGTCTTGGTGAAGAACAGCAAGCTATGCTTCTGCATAAACTACAGGAAGCTGAATGACAACAGATTGGACTGTTTTCCCTTATCCCAAATTGACAACACCCTGGACACATTTGTTGGTGCCCAGTAGTTCTTGACTTTGGATTTAAAATCAGGATACTGGCAAGTGGCCCTGGATGCCGGAGACAAAATGGCTATATTTCTGACAAGCTTTAGCAATTTATGGTTATGCTGGCCTCTACAACAGCCACCTTCCAGCACCTCATGTAATCAGTGATAAGAGAATTGACAGCATGATAGCCTGCTTGCTATATCCGGATGACATCTTTGTTGTTGGTAGCGACTTCAATGACCACCTCAAAAACTTCAAAGATACTTCAGAAGCTGCACACAGTAGACCTGAAGCTGAATGCAAAGAAATGCCAATTCTTCTACGAGAAGGAGGTGAACTACACAGGCCACATATCACACATATCTGGGGTGGCTGGAGAAGGCTCTGGCAGTGAAAGACTGGCCTCACCAAAAGACAAATGGGAGCTGTAAATTTTTCCTGAGCCTATGCAGGTGCTATTGCTGATCTGTTGGGAGTCTCCAACATCACGAAACCCTTCACCCGTCTGAGAGAAGAGTGCCTGACTACTATTCTTCTTCTTCTTCACCTTCACCATCACCATCACCTCCTCCTCCTCCTCCTCCTCCTCCTCCTCCTCGTTATTATTATTATTATTATTATTATTATTATTATTATTATTATTATTATTATTATTATTATTATTATTATTATTATTATTATTATCATTATTATTGTGTTATAATTATTATTATTGTGTTATAATTATTATTATTGTGTTATTATTATTGTGTTATTATTATTGTGTTATTATTATTGTGTTATTATTATTGTGTTATTATTATTGTGTTATTATTATTGTGTTATTATTATTGTGTTATTATTATTATTGTGTTATTATTATTGTGTTATTATTATTGAGTTATTATTGTGTTATTATTATTATTGTTGTTATTATTATTGTTGTTATTATTATTGTTATTATTATTATTATTATTGTTGTTATTATTATTGTTATTATTATTATTATTATTGTGTTATTATTATTGTGTTATTATTGTTATTATTATTATTATTGCTATTATTATTATTATTATTGCTATTATTGTTGTTATTATTATTGTTATTATTATTATTATTATTATTATTATTATTATTATTATTATTATTATTATTATTATTATTATTCACTCTATGAAGTTTCCGCCATATGTGTGCAACTACATGTCACACCCATTACACACCAGGAAAGTTGTTCAATATAAACTGTTATCGAGTACCTTCTTTCAAACATGAATCTATGGGTTTTTATTAGCCATAACAATCATACAGATATTTGCATGTTCTAGGCATGTTTCTATGAAGATGTACAACTATTCTGGAGGTGCAAGTCTTGGATCATTCATCTTAGTCTCGGATGATATAAAGTAAGCTAAGATTTGGGATACAACATGCTTTTCAGGTGAATCCCAGAGTCTAGCACAGCGCAATGCCATTTAAAGGCCTTTACACTGTTCCTTTCCTGTCTCTTATAAACAATCAGCAACAAACTATCATGTGGTTCAATGTCCTCTTGAAAGGGTTTGATAGCATTTGCATCTTGTAATAAATTTGTTCTTTTATGTGCAGGTTTGGGATCTTGAGCAGTGCGGACGTACCAGTGGGAGGCAGGTAGCAGCAGAACAATGGGTGTGGATCTGGTTGTTTACCGGGCGAGGGTAGGAATGTGGTCGGGCAGGCGACCGCGGAAAGCAAGTAGAGGGGCGACTGGAGCTATGGAAACTACAAAGAATTATTATTTTATGGCTTTTGTATTACTAGCCCTGCTTGTGATAGGAGGAGTTGAAATAAATCCAGGACCTGTAGGAGATGAAAGATGTGGAAGCTGCAACAAAGCACTGAGGACCGGACTTCTTTGTATTTCACGCGCGAGCTAGTACAATTTTGGCTGTCAAAAAATTAAGAGAGAGAACAGAACATAGAAGAAAACTGGTCATGTAAGGACTGCAGGAGAGATGTGACCGTTACCGCAAATGACAAAAAATTGGAGCAGCTGCAGGAGGAACTACAAGGCTTACGTGACAAGCTGAAAACAGCAGAAGATATTATTCAGAAGCTTAAAGAAGAAAACCGCTTACTGAGGGAGACACGGGAAGATGACCTAAAGAAAGAGGAGAAACCATGTTTGATCATCGGCGACTCTATCGTTAGACACGCAGGAACTACAAATGCAAAGGTAGCTAGTTATCCTGGCATAAAGACTGACGGCCTTCTGAGGAAAATTGAGAAGAAGCGAGAGGAGGAAGAAAGCAACTACTGGACCATCATATTACACGTTGGAAGCAATGACCTACGAAGGAGTTCTGACTATGTGATGGGAGACATGTATGATTTAGTTAAGAAGACAAAGGCACTGTTTCCCTCAGCAAACATTGTCATCAGTGGAGTTTTGAGGCGACGCGATATCAACTGGAGGAAGGTAATGCAGGTAAACGACACGTTTTCGTGGGTGGCTGAACCACTGGATGTGCAGTTTGTGGACTCAAATTCGTGGATTGACGACTGGGACTATGGAAGGGATGGTGTTCACCTAAACAGAAGAGGAACTTCAAAGTTGGCAGCATTGTTCGTGAGGGTATCCGAGTGGAGCGGTGTCACCGGGTAGCACTGACAACGGCTTCGGGGAAGCGACGATTCTCAGGTAGGGGCACATTCCTTAAGGCTGTTGCAGGTAAATTGCCGAAGCATCATAAACAAAACATTAGAATTTTGGAATTTAATGGAAATAAGTAACCCAAGTGTGATTATAGGTACGGAGTCATGGCTCAGTGTTGATATTAATGACGCGGAGATATTTAGATCAGATTACAGGGTGTTAAGGAGGGACAGGGAAGGAAGGGGAGGGGGAATTTTTATTTGTACCAAGTTAGAGTTAAGCAGTAAGATATTGTGGGTGGAAGAAGACGTAGAAATGATGGCCATTGAAATTATCGATCACGAAAATGAAGCAAATAACATTACATTAATAGCGTGTTACAGACCACCTGGCGAAACTAACTTTAAAACTCTTCATAAATTAGTGGAAAAAATCTCTTCGGAAACGGGAAAAAATGTTATTTAAGTAGGAGATCTAAATTTGCCAAATGTAAACTGGAATGGGCAGTTATTAGGAGGCAAAGCTCAATGTGTTGTTAACCTTCTGGTTTGGGATCATGGGTTTTCGCAGGTAGTCAAAACACATACCCGGAAATCGGCTGTATTGGACGTGTTTCTATGCAGACCTGAGTCATTGTTTAGCGCATGTGAGGTTTTGCCAGGTATAAGTGACCACAGCTGTGTACAATTAGACATAAACTGGAAGGTGCGAAACCGGTTTGAAGGAGAGGAAATTATTAGTTTTAACTTCTGCAGAGCAGATATAGATGGAATTCAGACTTTTCTCAAAAAGCAATTTTGCCTGTTTGTAAAATCTGCAACAAATGTAGATGCAGCATGGGATAGTTTCAAAATACTTATTTTGGAATCAATAAAGAAATACGTTCCATACAAAGTTATCAAACAAAATAATGATCCAGAATATTATACAAGATCCATCAGAATACTTAAACGAAAGTCTAGGCGCGCGTTTCATAAACGGAAGAAGTCAGATTGACATTTTAACAGATGTAAAGAATTAGCTAAACAATTGAAAGACGAAACGTTGCAAGCCCAGGAGCGGTTCTTAGAACAAATTCTTAGCGGGACCAATAATAGTTGGAAATCTTTTTACAATTATGTAAGTAGACACAGGGGAAATAAACTTGGCATACCAGAACTCAAGGAAAATGGAATTGCCACATTGAACGATAAGGAAAAAGCAAACGCATTAAATTCACATTTTGTGTCTGTGTTTAACAAAACGGATTATAATTATAAATTGGAAATTGAGGATAGTGGAAATTCCGTTTTTCAAATAATGGCATCCAAATTGTGCAGAAGGATCAGAATGTTGCAAAATCGAAAGTCGAGGGGGCCTGATAATATACAGACCGAAATACTAAAAATTGGAGGGGAATCCATGATTCCGTACCTAATGCCTTTATTTAATATGTCAATAAATAACTGTGCCTTACCGGAAGACTGGAAAACAGAGATTTTAGTTCCAATTCATAAAGGGGGAAATAAAACATAATTAAATAATTATCGACCAGTCAGCCTAACTTCAGTAGTGTGCAAATTGATGGAACATTTAATTGTGGAATATATACGGGAGGAATTAGAAAACAAAAAGTGGTTCAATAAAGCGCAACATGGGTTTAAACCTGGATACTCGTGTGAAAGCCAGATAATGTCATTATTTCAAGATTTAGCAGAGGAGGTGGATGCAGGGGGAAGAACAGATGCAGTGGTGATAGATTTTTCCAAAGCTTTTGATGTTGTATCATAGAATTTACTTATCCAGAAGCTAACTGCTACAGGAATTGATAAACGCGTAGTTCTTTGGGTTAAAAATTTTTGGAAGGAAGATCGCAAAGGGTAAAAGTAGGCAAGGAGCTATCTGAAAGGGGTATGGTAAGCTCGGCGTACCCCAAGGCTCAGTACTGGGGCCGTTACTTTTTCTTATTTTTGTAAATGACATAACTGTTAACATAAAATGCCAGATAAGGTTGTTTGCAGATGATTGTATTATTTACAATAAAATTAGAAATGTTGAAGATGAGACTGCTCTTCAGGGTGATTTAAATGAAATTAGTGATTGGGCTGCTGCAAATAAAATGAAAATTAGCGTTGGCAAAAGTAAGTCGATTGCATTTAATAGATCTAGGGAAAAAATTCTGCAAAACTATCACATGGGTGGGGAAAAAATTTAACAGGTGGACAGCTGCAAATACTTGGGAGTTTACTTGGCAAGTAGCGCTGGATGGGACGAGCAGGTAAATTCGGTATCTAAGAAAGCGTGGAAAATGCTGCACTTCTTAATGAGGATTTTAGAAAAGGGGAGTGCAAAGTCCAGGGAAATCGCGTACAAGTCCTTAGTGCGGCCGGTCATGGAATTTGGAGTAACTTGTTGGGACCCGTATAGAGTAAATCAAATTGATTCGTTAGTAAAGATCCAGAAAAGGGCTATAAAATTCATAAAAAGGGGTAAATATTTTGGACCTCCAAACGCTGAGGAGATAAAATGGGAGCCGTTGAAAGTTAGGCGTGAGAAACAGAGGTTGTGCGCTTTATTTAAAGCTTACGCTGGCTTAAACGCATGGGAGGACGTTACTGACAAACTGGAAAACCCAACTTACTATGCACGAAATGATCATCCGTCCAAAATTAAGGGTAGAAGATACAGAACTGACGTGGGAAAGTTCTCTTTTGTAAATAGAACCATAAAAGACTGGAATGAATTGCCTGGAGCAGCCTTGTCTCTGAAGAAATTTAGGAAAAATCTTGATTTTAATGTTGGATAATTTTTGTAAATATTCCTTAAATGAAATGCTTGTGATTTCATTTTGTTGTAAATACAAATGTTAAATTGGTTGGTGATTCTAATTATGAAATTAATTAATCTGAATTGAGAGAAAAATTAATGTTTTCATATTTGTGTAAATAACTATTATATCTAGCTTACAAAGCCATGAACTGGCAGCTGTGATTTATTGTTTATATATCTTGTATACATATATAACTCTGCCACCGGGTGATACCCACTTGCAGAGAAATAAATACATACATACATGTACAGAGGCAGACAGAAGTATTCAAACCTAAAGGTAGGCAGCTTTAAACATTGATATAATCTACAAAGAAGCTGCAATTATTTATTATTTCATTAGTTTACTGATGCATTATTGCATTTTTCAAACAACTATACTGTACACTAATGATACAAATGTATGCATATTATTATTCTACTTGTGATTTCACTTAAAAACATTACTTCACCTTATGACACATGTATTCAAATGTGCTCTGTAACAGTAATACACAGTGAACTTTTTGTATCCTTGAAAAGCCTATTATTGGCTGATGTCACACAGTACACATGCAACTTCAGCTATAGTGGTCACAGATGAAATTGGGTGTAAAAGATATGACTTTAGGGGAGAGAAAAATCATCTTGGGTATGCATCAACAAAGTAAGACATATAAACAAACTGCAGAAAGTGTACATAGAAATCCATCCACTGTATAGTGTATCCTCCAACACTATAAAATGAGGAATACCATTGTCAACCAGTCTAGGAAAAGTACTCCACCTAACCTTACTTCCAGAGATGAAAGGCATGCAATGAAAATGGTGAAGCAAACTTCCAAAATAACTGTAACAGTAATTATAGAACATCTGGAAGAATATCTTGGTAAGGTGGTTCATAATAGTGGGGTTCTGTACAGTACCAAGTACTAAACAAGAAACAGCATTTAGTGTTTCTAATGAGTATGTAAGCAAGTTCAATGAGTTCTGCGATCATGTGTTGTGATCAGACGAAACAAGTTCAATGTATACCAAAGTGATGGTCGATTAAGAGTATGGAGGCAGAAAAATACTGAATGGGATCCTAAAACTGGAAGCTACAGTCAAACATAGAGGTGGCAGCATAATGGTATGGAAATGTATGACTTCAAGTTGTGTGGCTGAGCTTGCTTTTATTTACACGCCTTTTCATTAGAACATACAACAAGAACATTTGCAGTGAAGCTCTCAAAAACTAAATCTTGCAAATATTTTTATTTCCAACAAGTCAGTGATCCTAAGCACTCCTCAGAAGTTGCTAGGTTACTGATATACAACACACCCCATTCACTCACCTCAGTCACCCGACTTGAACCCCACTGAGAACATCTGGCAAGAACCTGAAGATAGGATCAGGAAACACAACATTGCAAGCACAAGAAGATTAAAAGAAATCATTCTGTAACAATGGCATACAGCTGATTAACTAGCAAGCACATACATTCAAATCAAAGTGTTTGGCATCAGTTATTCACAGGAAAAGCATGATAACCAAGTACTACAATGTTGCGATTAGATTATTTGAATACTTATGTCTAACAGTTGGGAGAACACTCAGTTTTCATTACAAAAATGTATTTATGTTTAAGTAACTCCATGTGATATTAAAAATGAAATAAATATGGGTTATAAACTTTGAAGTGATTTGATTATTTTACTGTGTATGCTTTGGTAGCTAAATGTCCTCTTTTAGTAGCATAATGTTGAAATTTGTATACTTCTGTCCACCTCTGAACATATGTAGATAAAGGTCATTTGATATCTTTACCTCCAAATTGCCTGGAGAGTAAGATTCTAAAGTGTTAGTGTGGTAATTTTTGGACAGTATTTATAATTTTCTTCTTAATGGTTAACATATTACCAGTAATAAAAATATCCCAATTTTATAAAATGTTGGTTTATTTAGTCCTGCTAGAGAGGTGAAACAACTTTAGACAGAAAAATAACTAATGCAAGCCTTGCACCTCAGTCAAGTTCCCTATTACATATATTTTGTTTAAATTTAAATGCCACAGCATCCATGTCTTCTTCACCATGATACCATGAGTTGAGTATCATAGGAGGGGAGCAGGCAATACTGTTCTGCACTGCAACCTTTGTTGATCTATTTTACATTCTCCATTCTTATTTCATCAATCCAGATGTCTATTATTCAAAATGAAGTGAATCAGACTTTGGAATGTGAAGTTTGAAAGCCCTTCAAATTTTGGAAATTGACTTCCAAAAATGAGGCATATTTGGTGAGCAAGTGCTGAGCATATACAGAATAGACTGGCAGCAGTCTCATCTGCCTGTTAACACCATCTAATGCAGAATTCACTTGCCATCCCATTCTGTGCAGGTACCTTCTAAGGAGACGGTGTCCTGAAAAAAGACCTGTTGTCCATGAGCACTTTTCCCTGCTTAACTTTAGCATATCTTGCAATCTGATTCTGTCCAATCTCTATACAAGAACTATGGAGTGCCTGAACCCTACAGATGAATTCCAGAACTTCTAATCTTCTCTAAGCAAAGCGTTTCTGAAAGCCAGCTTAGCTGGTCCTGATTACAGCCCCAATACTGGTTCAGGTCCAATAAAAGGTTATTCAGTTCCCCTCATAGCAGCTTCACCTGCCTTTTCATTGCCCAGAATTCCCATGTGCCATAGTACCATTTCATTTGAACAGAACTGTGGGCATCTAACGCCAAGGTGGACTTTCAGCACCTCTAAGACCCACTTTGGTTTGGCCATGTTGTTATTGAGGGCCTTCAGGCTGGCCTGCCTGCCTGTCTGAGATTATAAGAATGTGTGTATTATAGCAACTTCTTATGCTCCCTCAAGTACTAATATAGTAAATATCTCTGCCTGAATGGCATATTTCCCAAGCTAAATGATAGCTTGGAAGCACTGCAATAGAATCCAGCTTCTTCCCAAATTCAGTTTTAAAACCATCAGTATTCCAGATTGGCCTTCATCTTCATCAGGTTTAACCTATCCTTCCCATTTACAAACAGTGAAAGCTTTGTCAAACAAAATTTTTGGTCTCATAAATTAGTTTCTCATATTGTATATTGTAAACAATTCTTTAGTCTGAACTCCTGTCACACACAACTTGTGTGAAAAAACAATTAAACTAACACTGATTGACCATAACAGTTGGCTATACTATGAAGCCCAGGACATAAAGTACTTATGACATTGTAAGTTGCAATTGAGGTATGTCATTACAATATAATTTGAGATCACCTTGTGGTTTACCAGGTAACATGTGAGTCAGCTGAGGAATTTAATGTCATGCCGACATGTTGGCATGGTAGCTCAAAGGTACAGCAACCAGCTAGAGACCAGGAGATCCATGGTTCAAATCCCGGCTCTGGTATTGAATTTTTCAGTCTGGCTCTACTTATCCAACTCCTGTCCTACACATGGCTTGTGTGAAAAAACAATCAAATTAATACTTGTTCCAGGATTGCTTAAGTTAATTTAAATACCCATCAAAGGGAACTTCAGTTTGATGCTTTAACCTATGGAATGCTCCAAAGGCATCTGCACTGACCCAGATATGTAAGAGAGAAAGTTCCAGTAGTGTTTCCATAGCTGCAGTGCAGTTGTTCTCCATGCAACTCCCCATTTGTAACTTGCTAAGTTCATTTTTGAACTGCCTTAGTTTAATTTGTGGCCGCCAATATAATGCAGCATATGAAAAAAGGGATATAATCATTGTTGTGTATATCCAACACACTACTTTGGTTTTCAGCCCCAATATCTTGCCAAATAGGCTTCTACATGTCCAAAAAAGTTAAGTTTTCACAACTAAATGATCTAAAGGGTCTTTCAAAGTCAAATTCTTTTCTAAATGCAGACCAAGGTATTTGACTAGAGATGAATAGGGTATAGTTTTATCACAGAGAATGAGTTTCTTCATGGTCATAGTTTTCCCCATTCTGGTAACAGCTACTACCACTGTTTTACTTGGATTGACAAAAAGTTTGGTTCTATGTTTTACTTGGATTGACAAAAAGTTTGGTTCTATCACATCACATCTCAACCTTCCTGAGTGCAAATTGAAGAACTCTGAATAATATCAAGAAATTTTCCTCTGAGAGTAATAGCAATGTTGTCCACAAATCCTGCTAAGAAAACTGGCATCACTGAGTTGACACAATAGTATATCCACCATTAGATTCCAAAGCATGGGCAAGAGGGCTCCTCCCAACAAGAGATAGATCAAATGTCTCCTCTCTCCAAAACGCTTAGGGTCAACTCTCTATTGGTTAACATGAAATGTATTCTACAAACAATTGATGCCTTTGAAGGCCTTTCTTCATTACTTCACAGTAAGTCTTAACAAAAACACTTTCTATATCGAGAACGGCACCAATTGCAATCTCTTTGGTTGCCAGCAACATCCCTATAGCAGAGATTACATGATAAAGCACTGTTTCTGTTGTTTTCCCAGACTGGTAGTAAATTGGTTTCTGTAGTAGGATATTCCTCAGTATATTAAGCCTTGTCTATCAATTAGTCTCTTCTAATCCTTTAGGAAAGAAGGAAAAGAAATTTATTGGACATGTTTTTGTCTCATCGTTGTTAGGATATCTAGAGATTGTCTTCATGCTAATCATGCATGGTTATAGGTTATTCAACCTTGTAAATTCTGCAGAGCAAGAACTGAATGGAATCAATTCTCTGTTCCAACAGTGCAGGAAAGATCAAATCTGCTGACTTAAATAGTTCAAAGGAACTGATAGCCCATTTGACTTTGGTTGTGCTGATCATGCCTTTCGTCATGTTCCAGTCCTCTTTGTCATGACATGTTTAACGAATTAATTTGCCACCAATCGATTGCAAGTTCACTGATTACTTTTGACTGTGGAAAATGAATACTAGCTAAATGCACTAACGTTTGCAGTCCAGAATGTGTGTAACTGCAATCAGGTACTTAAGCAGTGCTAATTATCTTATTAGTATTTTTAGCCATGAATTTCATGACCATAGCTGCTACACACTTTGGAAAATAAAATTCCTCAACTTTACTGGGTTTCCAGATCAAATTTGAATTTTCTTCCAGGTTATTTTCTATTACATGAGAAACATGTTTTATACATCTGCAGGAACCCAATTATATAGTTTAACTACATAGAAAGGGCTTCATTTTACAAAAAAAAAAAAAATTTAAATCACATTTTAAGTGCAAAATTTATTGTAAAAATGTTTTAATACTTACATTTACACAAATATTTATTCAGTATGTTATGCATGTATCTACTTATTTTTAATACACAGTGCATTGCATAACTACACTCGCAAAAAAAACTTAACTTTGTAATGTGCAAATCTGATCTTAAGTTGTGCCTCTTGTTCAACTTTTTTTTTTTTTTTTAACTCTCCACCATCCTAGGTTTTTCATGGTTCTGCTTCATCTTTGTCTTCTGTTAAAATTTTCTATGGCTCTCTTGCTAGAGCATTTCTCATACAATGGATCATAATCCTTTGTGATCTCTACCTTCTGTAATTTACCAGTATGTTTTATTCCTTCCCATATCAACCTTTGTGCCACAAATGAATTCTTGATATTGATTTCCAAGTAAGCATTCCTTATTTACTGAAAATTCTCTTTCTACAGATGCAATACCATCTGAAAGTACAAAAGTCTTTTAAAGAATGGCAAGAGTTCTGATTGACAAGATGAAATGGTACTTTCCCATAATGAATCAAGTTGGGTTGCCCATGAGTAATTAATTCACCTTTTCAAGAATTTTAAATTCTCTTTCTATTCAAATACACATTTCAGAAATCCATTTGATTTGAACATACATTTCAAGACAGAAACAAAGATGTTTCTTGGCAATTTCTGGGTTTCTACATATTGCATTAGGATCAAAGAACACTTCAGAAGAACTGAAATTTCAGAGGTGCCTTTTCAAGCAAGTTTGAGTAAAATGTCTGCAGATATTTCTGACAGCTCTGTTTGAAAAGAAGTATATCTTTTGAGGAAGGATTCTGCACCTATTAATAGCATCACAAACACCACACCCCAAATTGACATTTTTATTGCACTAACCAAATTCTCGGAATCCATTATATTTATCTTAGCAATATTTGTAGTTTTAATTATCACATAATCTTTAACAAATACTCTCATTGCAGATGCCATAATGTTTAATAGTTCAGAGAATAAGAAAGAAACCAGCTTGAAGACTTTGGTTCTTTCCTCTATCCTTTTAGTTTTTTTTTTTTTTTTTTTTTTTTTTTTTTTTTTTTTTTTTTTTTTTTTTTTTTTTTTACACATATTTTTAAGTCCAAAAGGATTTCTAATGCTCTATCGGACACTTAAGTGTTTTCAACCCACTGTATGGCAAAAAATTTACTTCTTGGAAAACTGATGCACCAGTAAATGACATATAATATGCTCTCCTTGCTGGTGCATTTTTAAATACATTATAAATAGCTCTTAAAAAGTCTTCAATATTCCACTCAGTAGATTTTAATCATGTTTTGAAAGAATTACTCACGCTATGCAGACCACTTATACTAAATTCTAAGATTACTGCTCTAACATATGAATCCAGACGTTATTCATCTTTAAGCTCTCACAGATATTTGCATTTGGTACATTTGACCAGTGACAATTAAAAGATGTTTTAGGTCAAAAGACTGGAATTTTTCTTTGAATGCTGCTAATAAATCTGCTGCTGTAGAATGTCCTAAGTATTTACTGACACTGGCACTTCCTTGTTACTCCAAAATCTTATTACAAAGTCCATTTGTTTGGTTTGACTTATTTTACTGAAAATTTTGTTAAATATATACAACATCCACTATTAGAGCATCACTCATTACTTCATTCAAGATATAAGGTGCTAACCATAAACCAAACAATGCTTTTGTCCTCCCAAATGCAATCTGCTTAGCTATGTCACTGTCAGGAAATATGATGAGGAAAATGTTTGTGATTTAGCCAGCTGCAGAATGTGACAAATGAAAGGACATGACTGCAAGCACCATAATATTTCTGCCTTTGTTGTTCGCTCTCTTCTGAGAAACCTCTGCATTCCACAGGTTGTAGGTTCTGTAGTCAGACCAGAAACCAAAGTCTTACATGTTGACACATAGGAATTGTCATTAGAGACTGATGCAGCCATACTTCATTTTCTTGACACAATGGCTTCCCTTTTGCATTTCTGGTTCATAAGCATCTCAATTCTGTGAGAGTTTGCAGACCCTATAGCAACCACATGCTTTTTACCTTTCATGTGGCTAACTAGAGCTTGTTTCCTCATGCTGCTAAGAGAAACATTTTCTTACATATTTTGCACTAAAATGAAAATCTGTCAGACTTGCAAGGCAGGAGCCAGGAAGAGAAGGCGTTATCAGTATGCTAAATATAAGCAACAATCCAATGTAATGTACATGAATTAAAATTAACTTTACTTTCTTATGGATTGAAACTCTGAAGACCTGTGACTTGAGGTATTAGTTTATCATCCTTGTACTAAATGCTCAAATTAGGAAGTATTTTACTGTACTTTTTAAAGCAAAAGTAGTCCCACATATTAGAAAAATCATCCCATTATGGGCATTGTGCTGTTAGAGCAGCTGTGTGTCTGCATGGTGCAGCTTTTTACCCTTTATATCCTGCACAACTTTTCTAAGTCCAAGAAATATAAAAAATGCAGGAGTGGTGACAAAAGTAGTCGAAATTATCGCTGCACTTAATAATATAGTGTTGCCAATCTCTTCCTCACCACCCTAGCTGTGTGTGAAACATTGAATTGAAATTGTATGTCTTTCATTATAACTATATTCATATTTTAGATTTCATGCAATTATGTGAACAAACAAAATTTGAAGTGGATGCAGTTCTTGGGTGGTCATTACAAGAAATACTAACTTCCAGGAAATGACAAGACCAATTTTCACAGTCTATCACAAAACATCCTTTGTTCAGAAATGCTAGTTTTCCATCTGTCCAGATCAGGAAGCTTGCCTATCTTCCCAAAACTCCAAATACAAAAATAGGGGCAACATACATGGTGCTGGCCATCTCTTTCAATAGTAGTTGAATACAAATGGTATAGTGGCTGGTGGTTTTGCAGCTCAGCTTAATTTAACCCATCAAGACTGTTGGAATAGCTCCACCAACTCATTTCAAGAGATAATAATGGACATTTATCCTGTTGTGTAGTACAAATTTCCAATCGCTAGGTTGATTTTGGTGACCAATAACTTGAAGTTGGCAGCAAAGGATAGCACGTACATTCAATTCATATCTACAAAAAGTTAATCTTAGTTATTTTTGCCACTGGCTGTCACAAACAAAAACATTGTGCAGCTTGCAACTAGGACCAAAGAATTCAGTATTAGAACCTCTTTGGCAGATGAATCATATCTATTCTTTATGATATATCATATCTACATTAAGAACAGGAATTAAGATATTGTTGGAAGAAAGTAATAATCCTGCATAAACTATTTTTCTTGGGAGATCAAAGGAGGAATAAACAAAACCAGTGAGTTTAGAACATATTAAATCATCTTCAGGCTTTGCATCATCTCCAAATTCCTCCAGATACAGAGATATTCGATTGAGTGAATAAAAACCAATGTCCAACTCAGATTAACGGAATGATCATTAAGCAGAAATTAATGTGGATGTCTTCTATGCAAGGACATATTACTAAGACATACAACATACAAACCAGTGGTGTCTTTTTGTAATAAGTCAGAACTTGTGCATAAAATTTGGATTCTGACGTTGCTTTGGTGGGCCCTTTAAAAATGACAGCAATTGGTTACTTTACTGAATTTCAAACATTATGATAATTTCTTTATATTTTTAATAATAAAACTGTCAATTTGTTTGGTTCAATGTGCTGGAAGGTTCAGTTGTCACAACAGAGATAAGACTGACCACAGGAACTCGAAGACTGAGATGCTGGATGATTAGGGGATTTCTGCAAATTGTCCTTCCCTGGATGACTTGCCAAGTGATACAATGCAGCAATAGACAAAGTGGTACTTCAGTGTACAAAGGCAGAGTTACATTAATATGAAATACTAATATATCATATTTAAAATTCTTATTTGTTTCACGACAGTAATTGTTTCATATTTTTATATGTTCTAATGCTCTGCCTGTTTCGAAGAAAAACCAATATAAATATTTTATGTGAGGTGTTCCTTACACATGACTTTCTCTACCTCTTCTGCAAACAAAACTACTCATACAAAAGATTACTTATCCACATCATGCTAATCGAGGCAAACATTAGCACAAATTGTCTTACTAATCGCTTCCTTGTAAGCAGAAGGGAAATAAGGGAATACACTAGGCTAACGCAATAGTCAAATCTTTTAAGAGCTATTGCTGTGTGAATCAATTGAAATTTGATTCTCTTTAGGTAGCTAGGTGTAAAACAAACAAGGTATGAAATGAAAGCTGACAGACCAAGAGCAGTTTATAATGGAAACATGGACTGGCATTGTTTCTGAGCATGTCATTGGGCCATACCTTCTTCCTCCTCGATTGCGTGGCAACACTTATAAAACATTTCAGAAGTATGCACTGCCAGCCCTGTTGGAATAAGTACTGTTTGATTTTTTTTAGCTCAACTGCATTTCCAACATAATGGATCTTCTGCACATTATGCAATAAACATATGAAAGCATCTAAATTGAGTCTTCCCAAATCACTTGATCGAAAGAGGCAGTCCTACCATGCCCTGGCCAACTTGTTTGCCAGATCTCAACCCCATGGACTTTTTTTTTTCAGAGGTCATCTTCAGACTATGATGTATTCATCACTAATTGATTCTGAAGGGACGTGGTTGCCTGCATTATTGCAGCCAGTGATGGGATTTGCAATGCACCAGGAATGCTCAACAGGGTTCAGGAATCATTTCTGTGTCATTGTTGCCTATGCATTGAAAAGGTTGGCATTTTGAGCAAATTCCTTTGAAATCTGTGCCTGTTCCTAATTTGTTTGCTTACTTATGTTCTGCATGTTCTGTATTGCTAATAATAATGCAACTTATTTTTGTAATTACTCAGCAACATTTGTACTTGTTAATTGTTTAATAATTATTTACATTTTATAAATTGTTAGTTGAGCTTGGACTAGTTCATTTAAGTACATATTGTCCACTATGTACCAACTATTTAGGACATGAAAAAGTAAATAAAGTTAAAAGAATTTAAAATAAAAAGCTAAGCACTGATTAAATGTAAAATTACAGCACAACACAATATTTCCTGTAAATCACATTCAACTGAGTGAAGAAAGGAATAAAGAAAGAAAAAGAAAATTCTTTAATAGTCATGGGGATTCGAATCCGTAATTTAATTTTTTTTTTTTTTTGTACAGCCCCCTTTAACAGCTATGGCCATATCGTGGGCTTTTAACTTGTGAAATAACTCCACATTACCAGTAGATTGACATTAGATTAATAATTTTTATTACGCACCCACACACCACTCACATTAAGACCTCCATACTCTGTGGGAGATAGGGAATATTTCTGGTTAAAGAAAACTTCCCCAACCCAGCTGGGAATCAAACCTGATACCTCCAGGTGAGAAGTCGGCTTGCTGACCACTTGACCACAGAGGCAGTCCCTGCAATTTTAATGCATGTGCACTTTTGCATTCTCATACCATAGCCATTATGACAAACACACAAGCTTCAAATTCTTCCACTTGTTTTCTAAAAATGCCTTACAGTTCAAGTGGCCATGACAGTAGCATACATACAATCTAGCAATTTTAAAGCAAAACTCTGTGATTTGTAATCATAGACCATAGGTTTCCTATCTCAAATTGATTGTCTATAAAACATCTATTACCAGTAAATATCTCTCTCGCTCTTGCTCTCTATCTGTCTTACCTCCTAATGGGTCCAAAACGTCTGTGTGGCTTCCTCCATATTTGTAGTATAATTTAATGCCTCTGCAAGTCCAATTGTACATCTACAACAGTATATTAGTGGTGATTATTTTAAATGGCACACAAACTATGTTTTTCAGTTGCACAGTGTTTAGGTATCTGCAGTTTCTCAATCTTTTCTCACAATACCCCAAGGTGCATTATCAGGTGTGGTGAGGTGAAAACTTCTTGCAAACCAAGGTAATGGAGCCAGAGAATGTTCTGAGCCACATTCAATGCAGCAACTTGGAAAAAATGTGTTAAGAGTTAGCTTGCCATTGATCAAACTGCCATAGGCCATGATCTGAACACTCAAATTTAAGAGAGTGAAGATATAACAGCATTATTTAGCATTATACATAGCTAGCAGATGGAAATTGGGTTAAGATGTTGAGGGTATTGGAGGTTCAAGTCTGCATAGGTACTTTTATTTTTATGTAATCTCCTTTGTTTGAATTTTATAATGACCCTTCATATTTTGCTGCATTATGAATAGGATTTATTCTTACTGATAAATAAAACAAATATAATGTATGATTAGCATCTAGGTACAATGGAGAATGTTTCAACTGCATTAAACACCTGAAGGAATACATGCCTTCTCCTTGGTTTCTGAAATTCAGCATGCACGCACGCACACACACACACACACATGCAAGCACACACCCACACGCAGCCACCCACATGCATGCACACACACACACGCACGCACGCACGTACCCACCCACACACACAATATACGTTACAGTGGACCACTCTAATTGCATATGATCTGAAATCAACCAAATGCTTTTCAGTGACATTCATATTCTCAAAGAACAGGCAATTTTGTCAAGGCTAATCACAGCACTTACATTTTACTAGTACAAGTAGAGACCCTGATTGCTGCTTGCCCCAGTTCCCCTGGTTTCTCTGGCCTTCTTTTATATTCTTCTTCCTACACAAGATGAATTATGCAGGCAGAGCCTGTTCATAGATGATACAGTTTTGCCCTTCTTTGTTCTGATGATAGGAAAGCTCCAGTTGAGGGAAACCTATCGCTCCTTTTCAGTTTTGTTTCCAAAAAGTCTAAAGTAACGGGGAAATATAGGTCAACCAGCACAGACACCACTTATGCTGGGAAGGCTAAGGGTGTCATCTGGTGCCCTATAGAGATTGTTCATTACAATTTTATTGCTCCAGTGCCACATGACCATCAGCACAATGCATTTCCACCTTGTATTCATAGGCCAGAGCCCATACACAGTGAGTGGTTCTCTAACTGGGAACCCTTGGTTTGGATTTTGAGTCAGTAAGTCACCTTTTTGTCCCCTGAAGCCTTCCTGGTATGAGTAACTCTACTGGTAATATCACCTCGATTACTGCCCACAGGTTCTCAGGCACACTGAAGCTCCCCCACCAACAACCAAGTTCTGCAGCTTCTAAGGAGAGTCTCTTTACAATGCACAAGACAACATAAAGCTTGATATTTTCAAAATGTACGAAGTGTTTAGCTAATAAATCACAATAATGTGTCTGTATATTATTGCTCTATAAAAAGTAAAATATCCTCTTTACTGGTGGTGAATATCTAATGCAGTATTTTCTTAGACAAAAATGTCAAATTTATTTCCATCCTGTACAATAGTAAGTTTTTTCCACCCAAACTAGCAATTATAGTTTTCTTTTTTCCATTATTTACATGTCATTATTCAATCAAACATAAATAACTGCTTGGTGCACCTGATGTCACATAGAATAGCAGATTATGAATTACAATTGATCATCAAAAGAAGAATATAGTAAGAGAAAAATGTGATACTTACTGTAGTGATTCTCTAACCCACCAGGATGGACTGTAGCTCCACATGTCGCACAGATTATTCCCTTAAAGGTCTCTTTCTCTGGAATTAGCCCATATATGACCATATCTGTAACAAAAAGATGTCACATTACATCAAATAATATTGCTTCCAAAAAATCTCAGCAGTAAGTAATTAGCTAATAAATCACAATAATGTGTCTGTATATTATTACTCTTCAAAAAAGTTATATACCATCTTTACTGGTGATGAGTAACTATTGTAGTATTTCCTTAGACAAAATATGTCAAATTTATTTCCTTCCTGTACAATAGTTAGCTTTTTCCACCCAAACTAACAATTAGTTTTCTAGCTAATAAATCTGCTGTACTTATATTCAGTTTATAAAAGGATGCCAGTAAACAAATTCTTAGACCATGTATTGTCAGCAGAATGCTGCAAGGGAGAGCAACAGATGTTGGTATCTATATATAAGCTATTATATAATTTCATCGACAGATTTTTAGGGATTGTGAACATATGTTAGGTATATAGTTCCACAGAGGATGTATGTATGTCTCTGCATTCATTATTGCATGTAACAGACATATCTGACAACAGCAGTGACACTATCAGAATTTTTCTAACTGCTGATACACAAGTCATTTTTTCCAATTAGATCCAGGGGTAGGGTAGAAATGTGAAACAAACACCTTTGCTTGGTGAAACAAACTAGCACGTTTTTCTTTTTCTTTCTTGAATTTATTTGCATATTATGACATTTTTAAAATGCTTATATACGAGGCGCATCCAGAAAGTAAGTCCTGATGACCGATAAAGAGAACAAAAACATCACTAAGTAAGAAATATCTATTGGTATAATTACATAGACTCACTGGCTACTTTTCAACATAGTCAACACCATTGTTGAGGCATTTATCATAACGATGCTCCATTAATTGTATATCCAAGTCATAGGATTCTGTCGCTAATGTTCGCAGCCACGAAGTCACTTCATTCTGCACCCCAGTGTCACTGTAAGAAAACGCTTCATGAGATGGAAGAGATGAAAGTCATTTGGAGCGAGGTCAGGACTATAGGGTGGATGTTCAAAGACCTCCCATCCAAACTTATTCAACACATTTCGTGTGGCGTTGGCTGTATTAGGTTGTGCATTGCCATGCACAAGTGTAATACCTCTTGTCAACATTCCATGTCTCTTGTTCTGGATTGCCCGCCTGAGTTTATGCAACATCTGGCAATATCGATCAGCATTTACGGTCTCCCCTCGCGGTAAAAATTTGCACAAGAGGACACAACATCGATCCCAGAAGACAGTGCACATGATTTTTTTGACAGAGATTGTCTGCTTGAATTTGGCCTTCACAGGTGAACCACTATGCCTCCAATGCATGGATTGTTGTTTTGTCTCTGGTGTGGCATGCGACATGTTTCATCCCCAATGATAATATTATCAAGAAACTTGTCACCTTTCACTGTGTATCGCAGTAGGAATGTCAATGCTGCAGCCAAACGTTTGGTTTTGTGTTCATCTGTCAGTTGTCTAGGCACTCATCTTGCACCCACTTTTTGAAAACCAAGCCACCGGGAGACAATTTCATGCACAAGTGAGCGAGACATCTGGGGAAACTGACAAGAGAGTTCTGAAATTGTGAAGTGGGTTCTGCACAATTGCTTGCCACACACTTTCCAACACTTCTGACGTCACCAGGGATGGTTGGCCATTACAGTCTTTGTCGTGAATATTAGTTTTTCCTTCCATGAATTGCCTGCATCATCGTCTTACCATACTATCACACATAATGTCCTGTAACCAGTGGCGTCACAAAACTGAAACTTTACTACAATGTTACCATATACTTCCTCTCTTCTCCTGCGCACGTGCATTCCTATCTGACTGGTGGTACCATCTCTGGATGCAATCGGGACTTACTTTCTGAATGCACCTCGTATTATGATTGCTGTGATACCAGTGCCATTAAAGTATACTTATATGCCATGAAAAATTGAATCAAAACAAGTATAGAATTGAATAGAATTACCAGATTAACAATACTGACATTTTAACTGCTGGCAGTGAAGAAAACAACATAGGCACATACAATTCCATTTTCTATAATTATTAAAGGTAATGAGTAGAGGAGATCTGAATGTTGACCAAAATTATATCACCAAAAATAAAATGTTTTGAGGCCCTCTGACTCCAAAAAGAAATGTTAAGGAAAAAACGGTGTCTGCATGTGCACGTATATTATATGCAAGAATGACAACTCAAAATGAAGAGTCATATATATAACAAATTTGGTATTTATGTTCAGTTATCTTTTCAAGAAAATCCTACTATTTCAAACTAACTTTACAGGAACATTTTTTACATTTTTAACTTTGTCAAGCATCGCTCTAAGGATTTTTATTAAAATACCATACATTAAAGATATGTACATAAGAAATAAAATCCATGTCTTGGTTTTTCTGGAAATAGCTTGTGAAATCTTCTTCATTCAGAAAGAATTTTAAATAATTTAGTACAACAGGTAAACAGTAAGTGATAGATGAAAACATACTATACAAAAAGTGAAAAACTTTTTAATATACATAATTAATTTCAAATAAGTGTTCCTGTTGCAATCACCCATTTCTGAGATATCTGTTTTGTTGGTTTGAGTTGTTTAACACTTCATCGCTCTTTTGAAGTCCTGTCAATGTTTGTTTCTCACAATTAGTGGAATAGTGGAAAGAGAGTGAAATTTAAAAAATTATATTTCCTTTGTCTCTATAATGAAATGTGTAATATAGCTATTTTGGCAAAGGTTTATCTGAATTTAAATGAAGCAGCTAGTAAAATAAGTTTTACTATGAATAATTTATACACTCACTAATTAACAATAGAAGGTAGAAAAAATCATGTGAATGTAAACACATCAGATCCTTTTTAATAGTGTTTAATGCCCTTTGTTACTACGTAGGTACTGCACCAAAGGCAGTGGATGTACAATAGAGTGGATATAAAATTTATAATTGGAAAAGGAAGTTTGAGAAGGGAATGTTTAAGATACATCCACAGCATTTGCCAGGTATAAGGATTGAGAAAAGCCTGGAAAACTCCTCAGTCAAGGAGGATGGGTCCTGTCAAGACCAGCAAACCTTCAATACATGCATAATAACATTACCTTGGCCACCCATGCATGAAAAAAAAAAAAAAAAAAAAAAAGGTAATATAAAACTTAATTTGAATTTAGATATAACTGTGCACAATAGATGAATAGAAGAAAAATTGTATGTTTCTCAATTTAAATAATGGGCTGACTTTGGATGTAAAAACACTGTTCAAAATATGCATAAGACATGCTGTTGCTGCAATGCAAATGGTTGAAGGTGAACCACCCAATCTACATGTATAATGTATTCCTGTAAGTAGGACTCTAGGATGTATTGGTGTATGGGTAAAGTCTGTTACTTTGAAATCAGTGGTAACAAGTCAAAGCTCTGCAACAAGGTATTTTTTTTAATTAATAAGTCTGCTTAATTATGTTGTTATGTGTGTTTTACAATTAATATAATTAAACTAGCAAAATGGTGAAAAAATTATTACCATCAATTTTTGGGCTATTCAAAGTGACACTAAGTACAAAAATAATATGCAATAAGTAAATATTCATACCATTCTTGAAAAGACAAAATAAATAAACCTCAAAACCAAAAGGCATCGATAAACCACAGGTGTCAACAACTGCTCTCATTCTGCGAGCCATGGAGTCCATAAAGGTGTGAAACAAATCCAAATTCTTCGCAACCTCCTCCCATGCACTAACGCTCTGCCCCACAATTCATCTACTGTACAGACAAGCTGTTGTTTTTCCCTATTAGAGCACAGACCCATTTTACTCTAGTCCACACATATTCAATGGGATTCAGATCCAGTAATGTGAGGGCCAATCGAACAGCTCTATGTCACATCTGTTAATAAACCATCTTTGAATCCAATACGTAGTGTGTCTTGTTGGTGTTCTGGATGCTTGTCCTGTTGGAACAAGAGATTCCTTCAGGGTATCATTCTCAGGCTGAAGGAATCAATGTTTCCCAAATCATTTTCTTAACCACCACCATAAATCAACCTTGGATGCATTCTGGAGGTTCTGCTCCCTCTTATGACATCCACCCCAATAAGCAGTGCTAACATGATGTGATTTGTTCAGTCATCTCACTAAGCATTCACTATACCAGTGGCCATCCATACAGTAAATATGAGCAGGACTGTCACTTCTATTCATGACAGTTACTTTTTCACATTTCTCTAATCAAAGTTCTGGTGGATAGCGATAAATGGTACATGATTTGTGCTTCTATTAAACACTGCTTCTTTGCAGTTTGAGACTTTATTCCATGCACTCTAAAGCATCTCCCTATGGTGCATGTGGAGCCAGGAAAACAGGGTAACCTTGAGATCAAAAGTCATTCTAAAAGGGTGCAATTATGCTTGCCTCAACAATGTGGCATCCTTCTACTCTGTAGAGTTGCATGATCATCCAGGACATGGTTGATTTGCAACTTCTTGTTTCTCATGAAATCATTTAGTCCATTTTTTAGCCATTGTCAAGAGGGCTTCAATTTCTGCAACTGCCCTCGATGCAGAGTAAACTCCATGTATCACAACACTTAGTTGGTGACATAACTGTTGTCTGTATGGTATTTCTAAGGATAATGGTGTAAAGGAATATTTTAGCCAGTAAGAACCTTCTTATCTACTGGAAGTTTAGGTATATTCTGCAAAATATTCTAAAACAACTCTAGCATTTTAAGACTTTACTGAATACCTTATAAGTTGAGGAAAAAAGCATAGCTACTGTGAAGCGATTTGAATCTGAAGCTTGCTTACACTCAGCCTACAGGATGTGCATTAACCATTTATGCCATTCTTATATGATGCTTTGCATTGCCTAAATGTGTAGATTGCATTTGCTTACAACAAATTTTTCAACAAATTTATTTAGGTGTTGTATGTGATGATTCTTTAAAGAACATACGTCAGTAGAGCATATTGCAAACTACAAACTAAGTGTAGCAAATTAATGGTTTAGCTTTATTGCTGTTACCTTTTACACCAAGGCTCTGGCACAACAAGCACGCTCAAAGCTCCATATCCAGAACTTATAATTTTGTGCTGCCCCATCATTTTTGACAAGAAGTATATATGAGGACCTGGATACAATAATAACGTTAGTCAACTTATTCTCTTGTTGCATAAGCATTGTTTTCAAAATCCTTGAACCATCTGCTATCAGGCAAGCTGTCTCTTATTTCTGTCTACAGTTTCTAGAGTTCAGGAGCTTACAGAAACAAATGGCATGCTCTATGTTGTTATTGCAATGAACAAAGCGGTACTCTGTTTGCAGCATAAGTAGGCAGAAAATGGCAGCCTCAAGCGAGATGTTATGAATAAAAGGAGCTAACAATACTAATCATGATGAATCTATTATATCCAATTGTAGTGATTCAGATGTGTATAATGGCAAGATATGGATGAATGTTTCTCACCTGAAAGCAGAGGGAAAAAAAGGAAGAGAGATCCCAGTAATTAGAAGAGAGACATTGCAAAACTTCAGCACTATAGCGGCAGAGGTTACATTTCCCTCACAAGTGGAAATAAAGTGAGGAAGAAAGTATTTTGGAAAGCAAAAGAATGCTGCAGAAAAAGGAACAGAAAACTGTTACATATTTCATTATATTCAAGAACAATATTTTAAGCAAAGGTGAACCAAGATGACTATAATATTTTTGTTAAAAATTTGTAATGTTTTTCAGATGTTTTGAGATTGTTAATGATGAAGAACAAATAGATTGCTTCAAATCATTTTGAGATATTGGGGACAAATTACTTCAAGATGCAGTGTTACTGGGTTAAATAAAGAGGAAAAAATCTTCCAGAAACAAGAAAGAACAAAAGAAAAGAATAATTTGTGGTATTACTCTACTAAAGTGAAGAATGATAAGCCTGTTTGCTGGCAGTTTCTATTCTCCATATTCCAGATATCAGAAATGAGATTAAGGACTGTGCAAAATTCTTTGAAAACAGGCGAGTGTTTTTTGAACCATTTAGGCTACTACTTTGCATTTAATCAGTTGCTGTTATATGAGGAATTGAATTTCTTAAAACTTCAATACTCTTTAAAGGTAGTGTTCTAGATTCTCATGTTTTCCCCTACAAAACACGAGAATCGACCAATAACTGGAAATGTGTGGCAACTTGTGGAAGAGCACTGGATGCAGATTCCTCATAAAGAAGCACACAACAGCAGAGCAAAGACATCCAGAAAATATTTTGAAAATCCTGAGTTGAATGTTGTAAAGTTGTATAGTGCATTCAAGCAGTATTTTTTTGACAAATCAGGTAAGCCACTGAAAATGGGTTACAGTGCTTATCACAAATATTTCAGAGAAAACAGTAAATATTCTTTTAGATAGTAAAGAACATACTTGTAATTAGTGCACAGAATGTAAAAATATCTGAAAGCAAATTCCGAAAGTAGTTGTAATTACATATATGCATCATAAGAAGCAAGCTGAGGCATATAAAAAATTAAATCAGATATTGTGTGTGCTGTAAGTAATGTGAGTTCCAATCTATTCGTGCTTAAATTTGATTATGCACAGAACCTTCCATTGCCTCACCTAAATGTAACTGCTCAATTCTATAAACAATTGCTGTGAATGTATACATTCAATGTGCACTGTCATAATGATGCAAGTAGCAGCTTCTATTGCTTTGTAGAATTTGAGCAAAAAAAAAAATAAATTTGTTCTTCAGTATGTTCTTTTGTATATGGCTTTTATTTTTCAAAAACTAGAAAAAATGCCCCCCCCCCAAAAAAAAAACAAAGTTATTTTGCTATCTGATTTGTGAGGCAATCAGAACAAGAATACTGTCATGACAATGTTTTGTGCATGGTGTCCAGAATTTTAGAAATAAAAGATTGAAAATATCTTCCCTGTGCGAGGGCATTCTTTCAGTCAATGTGACAGACATTTTGGCAAATATAAAAAGCTTTTAAACAAGTTGAAAACATAGAAATTGCTGAGGTATATATTAACATAATGAAAGAAAGCAGAAAATGTCCAGAGCCCTTTTATTCTAGTATGTCATCCCATTTAATAAAAGATTGGGCTTTAGCATTTAACCATTCTGAGTACCTACTGCATAGGGGTACAAATTTCCTATTCAAAAATATGTGAAACTTCATTTTAAACATAGCAGTGTATCAACATCTCAGCTATACACTTCCAATTTCTAGCCATTTGAATTCATAAATACTAAAGATTAATTAAAACATTAATGGGAATGCACAGTGAAGTACCTAATCAAATAGGACTAAAAACAAAGATTACACTCAAACTTCACTCTTGAAATAAAGTAACTTACTTCGGACATGTTTCGGTGGCATGTCCAAAGTAAGTTACTTTATTTCAAGAGTGAAGTTTGAGGGTAATCTATGTTTTCACTATTTGATTAAATGTTAAATTTCTCTGCTACAAGGATTTAACATTAAGTAACGTAAAAAAGCCCGGTGTAAAACCACAAAAAAGAGCTGATGTACTGTATTTAGCAAAGTACTAGAAGCCTGAAAAGGTAGAGTGGTGCGAAAGAGCCTTGTGTGTAGAATTGAGTCACAGAGTTCTGAAAAGGAGAGTGATTGTTGCAAATGAGGGGAAATCAAGAGTGTTACTGAATCACAATCATGTTTATTAATTCGATATATAATCTCAACCTATTTTCCAATCATACTGTATCCATGTTCAGCTGGTATCATTAAAAGCATGTGTTTTATATATTATTCCTGCATTCCATGCAATAACAGCATATGTTAAGACAATTTAAAGCATTATATCTCTGCAATCTTAAAATGAATCCATGTACAAACTTAAGAAATGACTTATCTGATTGTTAAAAACAATTTGTGTAAAATTTAACCTTAAAACACTGTTTATAGTTAAGTTATTGAATTTTGAAACTTTGTTCCTCAAATTATCAAAATAACTTAAATTGACTTATGCAGTTATTATATCTAATGTCCTCATATTGAATCTGTACCTGAATTATGCAAACTGTGTGCGGACACGGGATAAATTAGGAGGTACTTTCACTTCAGTTCTTATTTTGTCCACCTCTTCATCTACTGCAAATCATATTTAATCGTCATAAAAAAAGAACAATTTCTATGCACAAATTTGTCTGCACTATGAGTAATGATTTGTTACCGATTCGTGACAATCTAGTGCCAACAATTATTAAATAATTACTGGTTACAGATGTGAAGGTTTCTTTCTTTTATAGGATACTTTAAGCAGCTGGATAAAGAAATTGCTGTGGAAATAACAGCAGAGGTACCATAAGAAAGCTGAAAACAGCTGTAGGACAAAAGTAATCAAACTTTGGTACATACCGTAATTTTATTATCTTGTTTATGGTTTTATTTTACAGTAAGCCATTGCTATTTATTAACACTTATGGAATTTTATGGAATATAGTACAGCCTTTTCTTTCAACTGCAACAACATTCAACTGAATGTTCTTAGAACTCTGTTTTATTTTCAGAAATCATGATAAAATTTCTGGCACTCACTTTGCTTGATCCAATTTGCCAGTACATAAAGAGCATCCATTGTTGAGTAATTCCTGCATAATAATTATCTAAGACCAAGGGAAAAGTCTTTGCTGCTCTACCGATTCCCATTTCACATACCAAATTGTGCCATCAAAGGGGTGAAGTGAAGAGAGCATCAATACTGTTTTATTTCATTTTATTGCCATCCTCCTTAGTACTATTAAAGAACATGTGAGAGTAACATATTTACATATTTAGGTATATTATTCTGTGCCAGGTATGGGCACATTCTTGACCCTGCAAGTTACTCATGTCATTTGCTGCTCTACTGATTCCCATTTCACATACCAAATTATGCCATCAAAGAGGTGAAGTGGAGAGAGCACCAATAATGTTTTATTTTATTTTCATTCTTTTGAGTACTATTAAAGAACATGTGTGAGTAACCTATTTACATTACATACAAAAGTTTCACAAGTTTTTGCATATTTATATTATTCTGTGCCAGGTGTGGGCATTCTTGACCCTGCAAGTCACCTCATGTCATTTGACCCCCAAACCCCTTCATTTTCTGTTTGCTGTTTAAAACACAAACTCTCTTAAATGTAGAACATGAGATGCATTCCACAATAGTTAAACATTTACAGAAGAATGGGCTCTTTTGTATATTGCAGTTACAAAGATACTGTAATTAATTTATATAGTGTGAGTGTATCATGCGACTTCTTTAATTTCTAATTTATACATACTTTTTTTTTTTTTTGCATTTATTATATCTAGTTTGGAGTTGCTTTGCTTCATGACATTTAAAATTGAGTTTGCTGTATTTTCTGCAACTTTAGCTGTCTGTCCCCCAATTATAGGGGAGGCTTTTCCTTATGTGCTGAAGTGCTACAACATGCTACTTTTTTCTTTCTTTCTTTTTTTTAATATAAATTGCACAATAGACATGCTGAAAGTCTATGTAACAAACGCAATGCATTATGGTAGAAATAAGAAAGGTAGCACTCTTAATAATGAACTCTCGAAGCAAGAAAAACATGTAATTTTTTCTAATGGAATGGTATCTGCAAATCTGAACTGCTAAAAGCCAGCAAGCTCGCTAGGTCAGTACTGCATTTGTCTAGAATCTTCCCCCTTACCTACCTGATGGTCACAATTACCCTAGTCTTTGTACTGCTATGTGCTGTGTCTCGGTTTGGAAGGAATTCAATGCACTTTGCTATGAAATATCTGAATAGAAAAGGGTAATTTTTGCTAGGGAAGCTGATATGTAATGTTGTAAATATATGCAGGGAACAGAGAAACTTATAGTCATTCCAGAAGAACAAAACATAAGATAAAAAAATAATTTCAAAGCATAAAATCAGCAAAAATGGTGAAATTAAATTAAATATGCAAACAAATTTGGAGGTGATAATGAACAGAAATTCCATAATATCTAGAAAGACAATAATTGGGGTAAATTAAAGCAGGCATAACATTTTTCATCAAAATGTGCAATATATAAGTAATAAAACAGCAGTAATAGAATTAATGTAAAAGATCTTTATCCTAATGTCACTGTTTTCACAGAACTTGGACTGAAACTTGATATAAACTAGACAAACAATTATGTTGGTTATAGTTTGTGGGCATGTTATTGCAGGCAAGGACATAATAGTGGGGGAATAGCAATCTACATAGCCAATACAATTTAGAGAAACAGACTATAGCTTTTTTTGCAGATGAAATGGTATGTGAAGTAGCAGCAATCTAAATCTTTCTAATAAAAAGAAATATTATAGTAATTGGAGTTTATAGATCCCCAATAGCTAATAAAAATTACTTTCTAAATATTTTAGAGAAAATATTAGAACAATGCAGGTGGACAAAATTAAAATAATTATGGGGGATTTTAATGTTGATTTACTAAGCAATAACTCAGGAAAACATAAATTAATGGAAACTGTGGATATGCAAAACTTGAGAATTGGTATAAATGAGCCCACTAGGGTGACTAAGCAAGCAAAACCTTGCTATGATAATATACTCATAAATCTACCCGAAAGTAAGTGGGAATCAAACATAATTAAAGCTGGGAATGGGGACCATTATGGTCAATTTTTAAAAGTACAGGTAAAACAAGAAGTGCAAAATGATAATTTTTTAATACAAAAGAATAATAAATAAGCAAAATTTAGGTAAGTTTAAGGGACTCTTTTTACAGGTACACTGGGATGATATATAAAGGGCGGAGAACATTAATAATAAATATACAATTTTTAATAATATAATTCAATAGGGATTAAATGTTTATGTATTTTTAAAAAAGATAAAATTGAAGTCAGACATAAAGCATATTAAAGATGAGAAATGGATGACAAAAAACATAAAAAAGTCGTGGGAATGAATGAAATGTCTAAACTCAATAAAAAGTCCACATATGGGAGAGGAATCATAAACATTTATAAATATTATAGAAATGGCTAAAAGGTTACAAAACAGGGAATTAGTGTTAAAATCAGATAATAAGGCAAAAGTAACATGGAGCATAGTAAACAAGATGCATAAGCAGGGGAAAAGCAATCAGGATGAAAAATTTTGCTATTAAAATTGGGAAAAAGACTAGTAAGAATCCAAATGAAATATGTAATATCTTTATCAGCTATTATATTAATGTAGCGAGTCATATAAATCACAAAAGCCAACATTAATGAATTTTCCAAACTTAAAAATATTAGGACAAACACACAGCATGGGAATTTTTGAAGCAACAGAGGAAAATATAATGTAGTAAATAAACAAGCTAAAGGAAAAAAAATCTAGTGGCTTGGATGAGATATCCAATGTAATATTTAGACACCATAAGTATGAGATGACAGTCCTAACACATATAGTCAACACATCACTAAATGAAGGTAAATTTTCAGAAATGTTACAGCAAGTAATTATATAAACAAAAAGGAAATAAAATGGCAATGTTGCCGTTTAAGGGTCAGTTGGCCGCGCAATGCCGCAAAACTATACCAACTTTACAAATTGAAAACCTGCTGTAGAACTGAGCACACAGTGCCAAAGGAATGCAACCGATTAACAGCCACAAGATGTCAGTAGTATCATGGTTATATGTTGCTAAATGGCGCGTATATGACGTAGCCTAAGGGCATGGCAAAGCTACCAGACAACTGCATCTATCATACACCATTACCCCTACTTATTGCAGATGTTGGTTATTTGAGGTTATGTGGTACATGAGCTAGCTAAAGGCGATTTCATCAAAAATAAAGATAACCCTATCTACGTCACACTGATATTGCAGTGCTTTTAATATGTTTGATCAAGTAATATTTTGAGTTAAATGGAGAAATTTAATACCCAAAGCTACTGTTAAATAAGAAGTTTTTGATTGCTTTGTTTCTTTTTAACGAAAACAGGAGCATTAGTACTAATAAAAATTATTATTATTATTATTATTATTATTACTACTATTATTATTATTATTACTATTATTATTACTATTATTATTATTATTACTATTATTACTACTATTACTATTATTATTATTATTATTATTTATTGTTATTACTATTATTATTGGTGGTGGTGGTGGTGGTGGTAGTGGTAGTATGATTATGAGTATTATTATAATTATTATTAGTTGTAAGAATAACTGTCAGCCCAACCAGATCTACTTGCTCTTTCGTTATGTCACTGGTAGCCTTAAAAAAGGCTGTTTTGTCATTGAAGAAAATGTGAAAGAGGTGGAGAACAGTAGGAGATATTCAGAAGAAACATGAATGTTACTTTGTAAGGGAAGAAGGATGCAGGTTGTTTTGAAGGAAAATAGGAGAGTTTAAACTGGATAGTTTTCGGAGAGTGTCATGAGAAACCTCAGGAACACTCCAATTTGGGCAGCCGCATTTGTACATAAATTCATGTGAATACAATGCAAACAGGCCTCTGGAGGTACCAAATTGTCTTCGGAGCCTGCTCTTGGAGCGCATCCACACATTTTCCACCTTCTGCATGTGCATGTCGGGGTTGTGAGGATTGACAAAATTCTCATTGTGGAGAACAACTGAGTGCATATATACACCATTATTTATGTTCTCCAAATTGGTATATGCTGCCCAGCCATCACAGACGATGTGGGAACCCTGCAATATGAATTGCTGGATTAGCCCTTCCAGCGTTTGGGGCCTCCAGTCTGGTTCTTCCACCAAGAAGCACCTTGCAGATCTTTCTACACTGCCGAAGACCCAATGTCCTTCTCTCCATTGTCCTCGGTGGTACTTCCGGTGAAAATACTTCGATTCGTCGATTTTGACAATGAGAGGAACACCATTTTCATCCATACCACCTATTTCTGAGGCATGCCTCTCCAAATAAATTTGTCATTCTTCCTGGCAACAATTGGCCCAGTTCACCGATGTATGCCAGTGACCAACGCTGGCTTTGTGGGCACTCTGATACTACAAGAAATCACACACCCAGCAGTAAACAAATACCAAAATCTGCTTTAGCACCAGATGACTGCACTCAAAAAATTAATCATACTGCACAGTTTGACGCAGTTGGTAATGGCAGCAATTCCAACGCTTACTTTCTGAGCTCTTTACGTATGCCTGAAGTCACGTGGTTGCTGGCATCTTACATATCTTGCCTCGTTATGCAATAGATGCTGACATGCACACATCATAGCAAGCTCAGCATTAGCTAACTCACTGCAGAGATCCTCGAGCTTCCACTCTTCTTGCAGCATTGCATCCACTGCCATAATTTCTGCCTCGGACACAATTCTAACATTACCTCTATTCACCATTGTAAATTTGTGTGTGACTACGACATTTCCCTCCTTCCTATGGGTGAGGAAAACAATTCATTACTGCCAACAGTATATGCGCTCCCTGATGCATATAATTGCATATTTCAGTGTTTCCCCAACCTTCCTATGAATGCACTGCCTCATTGTATATTTCTGGGTTTCCCTGCTTTGCTATGGTTATGCTTCTTAAGGCATATACTGTTAATTGCAAATGTCATGCTTTCCACACTACCCTATGACTGTGCTGCCTTACCTCCTTTTCGCAATACCAACTATATATGCTGAATTACGCTGAACATTGCACCTTTCAGATGCAAAGGTTGGCTGCCTGATGTTACACGGCCAACTGACCCTTAAACTATGCTTATAAACAGCAACATTACCAATAAGATAAGTACAGAAAGTTATAGGCCAATAACACTATGTTCTCCATTTTCTAGAATAACAGAGTGCATGTTTTTAAGACAACCAAGTCTATTTTAAGAAATTGAATGTTATGTCAGAATGGCAATTTGGTTTTTAAGAACAGAAATCAATGTAAATGCAATAAATAAAGTAAATGGTAGTATAATAAAGACATTAAATGATCATGAAAAAGTAAGTGCCAACTTCTTAGATTTCTTTTGATTCTGTTAATATATATATTAATACATAAACTAGAAAACTATGAAGTTCAGGGATTAGCAAGGGATTGGATCAGCTCAACTTAATGTGTCGAAATGAAACACAGAAATAAAGATGGAACAATGGAAAAAATAAGATCACTATTAAGCAGGGGGTTCCACAGGGTTCTAAGCTAGGTCCATACTTATTCTTGGTATTTGTAAATGACATTTTTGATTTGGTACAAAAAAATGGAGACATAGCTGTTGGGTACGCAGATGACATGACATAAATAATCAAAGGCAAAACAATATCAGAGGTTGAGGCAAAAACAAATTCAACACTAAAAATAGTACAAGATTATTATGAAAGTTTAGATATGATACTAAATATTAAAAAGACAGTTTGGATTAATTTTGAATTGAAGAAGATCACAACATTTAGCAATAAAATGGAAATAAACAGAGAAACTATCCAGAAACAAATTAAAGCAACTTTCTAGTAGTAGTAATTGACAAACAACTAAATTGGAAGCCATACATAACACACATCACTAAAAAAAAAAAATAAAGGTGTGAGGGGTACTTTAAATAATCGAGATGAAATGGGTATGGAGAAATAACTATTTATAAGTTACCCAAAGAAATTAAAAGCATTAAAAATAACAAGTGCATGTTAACATGTATAAAAAACTATAGAATGCTTTTATAGCATAGAAAATTTTAAATATATGTGCGTGTTTATATATGGGTTAATGAGTTGGTCCTCATGCTTATAAATGTTTTAGCAGATTATAGTCCCACCACACTCAGCTTCAGATATGAGACACTTATTGAAATTATTTAAACATTACTTCATTAATTCTAAAAATTAATTACATTTTCGTAACAAACTGATTCTTACAGCAGATAGTTATTCCAATCTCATTTCCGTTATACTGTAGAGAAAATTGATTGTGAACTATAGGCCCATTTTGACAAATGAAGCTACTAACATATCTCAAATCAATTCAACTGGCTTTAGTTTTAAGGTATCAAAGGAAGGGCTTTATTCCTGAATGGTTTTGGACTTTTTTAATCCTTCAGATCATAATGCCAATTTTATTGCAGGTTGTACTGAAAGATGGGAAAGTAATTTTAAAGATGATCACAATCATTAATTACTCAGACTTATAGTGCATCAGTAATGAGTAGGGCCCAGATATTTACGTGCTAAAAACTTTAAAATATTTATTTTTTATGTAACAAAAATTTTAAAATGTGTAATAAAAACCTTTTTAAATTCAAGAAACACTTAACAGAGCATAAACACAAATTGCTCTTAATCATCAGATGTGGAATACTTATTGAAATTGAGTGAATGACTAACATCTTCTCCAAATTTTCCATCAGAAATCCATGCCTGTTGTCATGAAATAATGGCTTATATTGAGAAAACGATTGTTCTGCATTGCACAATGTTAACCTAGCATATTTGAAACGGGACATATCACTAACATTAACACCATCAACTTGTTCCTTGGTCTTCCAAAATTACAGTTACTTAGCTAATGGCTTTGTAGCCTGTATTTTTGTCAGACAATCCTTAAATTTTGTCTTAAGACTTTGGCTTTTGAATTGCAAGGAGTGTCCAGTTGTCTTTCAATGCACTCTATTTCTTTAACTACATTACTCAATTAATCCCCCGAAGTCTCTAGTTTTGTTATAGAATGATTATACATTATATATTAGAATAATAATAATAATATATAATTATATATATATGATTATAATTATATAATAATGAAATATAATAATGATAATAGAATGAATGAGAGCCAGGTCACATTTTAAATTGCTGGCTTTTACTAAATTTTTAACATCAATTAAAGAAGCATTGTCTGGGTCCAGTTCAACTACTTACAGATACAAATGCTTCAAAATTGTCTGAATAATATATTTCTGCACTTAGCCAACTGCCCCAATGCATGGTTATGGGTGTAGGGGGCAGTGGGAGATCAGGATTTCTTTCTTTAAAAACACTTGACTTTAGTTTGTGATTTCACAAAAAAAATTCTTATTTTCATTTGAGTTAGTAGCAATCGTTTTTATTAAGGATGCCATTTTTTTATCATATGGCAATTGCATATTTTGATAGAGAAATTGATGCAATCTACACTGCAATCTTCAATCTTTGGCTACAAAAATGTAAAAACATTGTTATTTTATCAGATTCTGAAGTGGCAATCCAAGCAAAAGTAACACACAATCCAAAAACAAACAAAAATAAGAGAAGTTCACTATTTTGTAAAACAGATACAAAATGTAAGTAAGAATACAGTCTTCAAGTGGATTCCTGCATACTGTGAATGGAGTAATAATGAGAAGGCAGACATCCTAGCGAAAAAGGGAAACCAAAATTCAAAATAAGGTACAACCAAAAGTACCACTGGAATCAGTTAAATGTATCATTAAGAAAATGAATAATGATTATAAAGCTAAACTAACCACAAATATATGAAATTCAAAAGGAGAAAAATTCTTAAAAAAACTTGAAACTAACTCCTGAATTAACCCGAAGAAAACAGCCATCGCCATGTTCAGACTTACCACTGGATGACTGTCTCAGCAAACACGTGCATAAAATTGGATTGCTATCGTCTCCAAATTGTCTGTTATGCAAAAAGGAAGAAGAAATGATTATGGAACATATATCAATCTGTGAATAACTTAAACTGTATCCAGACTTGACCTCAAAATATTGGGAGGCAAGAAGGAGAATTGCTTTGGCTTTGCGCACAAGCTCCCACATGCATGCGCACAACCACACCCATGCCCACACCCACACATACAAGCTCCATTAAACAGCCTAGAAATTGACACATGATTTGTAACTGACAATTGTTTAGAAGTTAGCAAGAAGTGTTGTTTGGAAATTTTTTCTCATCATTTTCTAAACATGCCTACTCAAACATTTCCCACTTTTCTAACGCCAGCAGAATCACTAGTTTTGTCAATGCTCACCCATATCTTATTTTTACATACTGACCTAATGTGTTTTAATGTTTCATCATGGCACTTCCAGAGATAATTTTTCCAAAGAGTTGATTCATCAGGAGTGCTTATATCTGTATATCTGGTAAGAAACTTTTTGAATATGGGACTGTTTACATTATAAAGGGGTACATCAGCCAAAACAAGTGCTTCACATAAATATGAAAAATACTGTGAATTTATTTTAACGTTAGTTGAGGATAAAGCAGGTTCTCCTATAAGAACTTGCCACAATGGAGTACATGAAGAAGCTGCGATATGTTTATTTCCAGACAAATATTGTATTATCTGTGATCGTTGATCTGCACTTAGACATTTCGCACAAGGGTGGCAAAATAATACCCTACATCAATGGTAAAAATGCTTTTAAACTCCAATAAGTATTTCTGTAAATGCTCACGCACACTTGATTTCACTTTCAGCATGTTTAAAATAATTCGTAGACCTAATATCACAAATGTTCACTATTTAAGCTGGATCCTGACTGAAACAGAAATAGACACACAGTTATGAACTTATGATTGCACATTGGGGATTCACAGTCGTTCCCTGATCCTTTTCCATGTGAAAGATAAGGTAACTTATGACATGTAGGTGGGGAGTGTTTTGAGACGATAATATTGCGTTGTCTCTGAAGTAGATGATCAACAGTAATGTGCTAGCACAGTTCTTACATCACTTCTTTCTTGATTGCAGAAGAATTATTAAAATATACATTTATTTTGAAAAGGCAAAAATATTTCATTAAAATTATGAGAAAGTATATAAATTATGGATGTATTACAAACATTTTGGAAATATTTATTTACATGAATTTTTTTGTAAAATATGTGTTTTATGTGAAATAATGTTTTGAATTTATACCTGTGGATTCTCAATTGGGATAATAAACTTTGTTTTAGGAATGTACTTCTTAGGGAAAAAACATGTTTTTAATACAAATTCATGCCCTAGTAATAAGCAACAATATAGGGGCCATGAAGATCAAGATGAAAGAGCACTATCCCGTTCACAATATCTGCCATGTTACACAGATTAGTTAAGTCTGGTTATGGAGAACTTACACAGCTGATCCATGAAGCTATATTCAGCTTCTCAAAGTCAGCCTGCTAGGAAGCAATTGTTGCTCAGAGAGTCACAAGATTTTAAGCTAGGTGTCAAATCTGAAAAAGTTAACACCATATATAATCACAGAGAGTCTATGCTTGTTTGCTTTGAGGAACTAGAACTAGAACAATCTGTAGGACAGGACTTCTGCAAGAAGTTCATGGCCTGCATTACAATTTGGAGGATGGAGAATTTAGATTTTTAATTTTTCAGAGAATAATGCCACAAGTTGACATTGTACATAATTAGCTAGTCAAGACAGATGAATGCAGAGAAGGCAAAAGCTGCAGTTCAATCCTTCACCAAAGCAAGTGATGTGTTAAGTAGTACAGATGATGTAGCACACCATTTAATATCCAAGTCGTAAAAAGATGTTGCAGAGAAACTAACCTAGCTGTAGATGATAAGTGTGTTATGGAATAATATTGGAGGTACATAGCTGCTTGAAGTCTACAGAACATCTGGATGCTGCAAAGCTATTACACACAAAAATATTTCAATTATTTTCTCAATTTCTTCACGAAACAGATCTTGACATTGTCAATAACCAATATTAAGAACTCAACAAAAACAAACTTCCTAACTGAACTCTGCATTTTGTATGAGCAACTGGAATTAAGTAAAATAAACGTGCTTTCACTCTTCAAGTTAATGCTAAAACAATATGTGAAAAACTGTGTCGTGACAATCTTGAGTTATTCTGACAATCCCCATGTCAACTGCAGAGCTAGAATGCTGTTTCTTCTCTTTGAGGAGGATGATAACCTTTCTGAGGAACACATTTGTCAGGTTCTATGGATATGCTATCTAGGTATAGAGAAAAACATTTGTAACAAGCATGAAAGATTTCAATGCCAGAATGGTCGACAAATTCTGCATGAATAAACATCAGCACATGGACTTCATTTTTCAAGATTAGTTCAATTGCATGCATTTTTTTTCTTTCTTTTCTTTTTCATGTAGCACACTATTATTTTTAGGCATGAGCTACCACTGCATTTTGAGCCTTGATATCAACAATGGCAGTTTCACGCCATATACAGTTCACAAAGAATGTTTTCTTGATATACTCATCGTTGATCAGTGGCATACTCTCCAGGGAATCTAGGGAATTGGAAATGGACCATGTCTGAGTCTATTCATATTTTTAATTTAGTTGTTTTAGGATTTCAATGGTAATCCAATACTGTGTCATAACTCCATATCACTATAGGGAAAGAAGTGTTTCAAACAGGTCATCTAACTAGGCAAGAAATTCTCCCCATAGCTATTCCACATATATGCAGCATATTATTATTTACTATGTGCCAGCACGGACCGGTCATTTGTATAGGCTTCCAGGTCCACCTCAGTCAAATACGGAATCCAGGCTAGCTAACAATGATAGCTACCTATTCTGTGCACATGCAATAACATTTGTTTTATAATTTTGAAGTGTATTGTTACATTATAAACAATTCAATATGGCATGTACTTGTTTGTCAAGGAAATACAGAAGAAGCCCTTTGGAAGTAGAGATTTTAAGGTCAAACTGATATAATGTATAAAGGCCAATCACAGACACAACACCTAGATGGCCAGGGTTTGATCCCAAGCGACCGCATGTGAGATTTGTGGTGGACAAAGCGGCACTGGGGCGGGTTTTCTCCAGGTACTCCAGTTTCCCCCGTCATCGCATTCCACCGGTGCTCCATCATCATCCATGTATCATCAGTGTCACCGCCTGCAGTGCCATAAGTAGTTAAAGCGGGCATTAAACACTACCAAATAAAAAAAAAAACACAACCCTAACCCTTAGAAGTACAAAGATAAGAATAGTGTATATAAAAGCCATTTTACCCTAGTGAATTATACTAAAACTACATGGCTAACTGACTGCTGAAAAATTATTAATGTTTCTACAAGCTTCAAGTTTTTGGCAATACATTGAGTAATCTTTAGTTAGATACTCAAGAGCCGCTTGGACATTTCAAAACATAAGGAACAAAGTACAGATCTTTTTTTGATTGTTTTTCCATGTCTAATTAACACAGTTTGCTTCTTAGCCAAGCACTTAACAAAGGATATCACATAAAACTATTGAACTATATTGCACAATATGATACTCATCTAAATTGGGGGCTTTGAACTGTTTTGAAAGTTGCTCTTAATGGGAAATGATAGCTATTCAATGTCCTTAGTAGACCCTTAAAATCTACATGATGATTGTCTAAATTTTGTGAATACAACATATTATCAATTACGCTTTCTCCCCTTTCATTGACAAATGTGAACTCCCCTGATTTGTCTGATCCTCTTGCCCCATCACACATCAATAGATTATTAACTTCACAAAATTCTATCAACTTTTTCCCTTCTTTATTACTTATTTTGTCTTTACTATGCCTCTTTATATAATTATTTTCTTTTGTTTGGTAATCTAAATCAGCTAAATCTTCCCCTATCCTTGCATTGAAGTCCCCTAATATTAAGAAATCTGAATTATTGTACCTCCGGCAGAAAATTTCCATACCATTCTCTAACTTGCTGTAAAAGCTTGCATCATAAAAGTCTGACATCCCTGGCAGATTATGTATAACACCCAAACCCAAGTTTTGGCACTTTCTTGTCACGTTTTGTAATATGACCCACATCACTATCTGAGCACCAATATTTCCTTTGCTCCGAAATTTCTTTCCTTTCAAATAAACACTCAAATTCCCCCCGAGACCCTACATTTCATTACTTTTTTTTCTACTTCTCTTTTTTTTTTTTTCTTTCTTTTTTTTTTTTTTCTTTTTTTTAGAAATATTCATAACCCTCCATACTTATCACTTCCTTTTTAGTTCCCTGTGTTTCCACCACTGCTATTACATTGCCCCACTTCATCATTTGTGTTAATTTGCCTTTGGTTATTTTGTCCATTAACCCTTCCACATTCCAACAAAATACTGCCATCCTATACCATATCCATCCTACTTTGTCTAAAGTGTTGCAGCTTTGCTCTTGTCCTGGTTAACCTCCCCTCCTGTTGTGTCTTAAGTCTCCCATGATCTTTGACTGTCAAGATGGTTCCTCCTGGCACTGATATTACACTGATCACTTCTCCACTTTCCATACGCCCATTCCCACTGTTGCCGCTAATGTGTGTTTTCTGGCTACATGCCGTAACTTATCCCATACGACAGAGGAAGGGGTATATCGAGTAAAAGATGCTACAAAGTTGCTCCATGACTACTTCTTGCTATCCTTAATAAATATATAAATATATATTTATAAACTATATATATATATATATAAATATATTAAATCAGTTACTGACTGAATTGGCAAACTACTTCTACACTACAACATTGACACGATCTACAAGCCCACTAAACAAATCCGAAACACACTTCATTCAGCTAAGGATTCCAGGGACCCTCTATCAACAGCAGGTGTTTACAGAATACAGTGTTCATGCAACAAAGTATACATAGGAACCACATAGAGAAGGATAAAAACTTGCGTTAACGAACACAAAAGAAATTGTCGCTTGGGCCAAACAGAAAAGTCAGCAATAGCAGAACACGCTATTCTTGAAAAAGGAAAGCACATCATTCAGTTTGATAATACAGAAGTACTGGCTTCAACTTCACTCTATAATTCTTGTTTATACCGAGAAGCCATTGAAATATACAAACATGAAAATAACATGAACCACAAAGAAGAAGGTTTGAAACTAAACAGAATATGGACAACAGCATTAACAAAGGTCAAAACCAAGGATTCCTCCCGCACCAAACATACGTCAGCAGAACGAAGCACTGCCTGCTGTCAGGTCCAGCCCAACATCAACCCGAACCAATCACAGCCAGCTCTCCGGCCAGCCACCGGTATATATATACTGCAACCCATGGAGCTAACAGCACAGTTGCTGTTGAGACCTCCACCAGGACACTTCGATCGCACTGCCACTGAAGATGTCTGCCACAGCCGCAGATGAAACATCTGGGAAGATGAAGAAGGAGCAGCCCAGTAGACCACGGCCTACAAGCCTGGATAATCATTTTTCTTATATTCTTAATAATTCTGCTAGATTTGGCACGCAGCTGTTTATATTGTATAAGATTATCCAGAGTAGGGCGACGCTGGAAAGTCCTGAGAGCACGTCTGCATGCACGAATGGCCATCCGGCATTCATCTGTCCAGCAAGGGACTGGAAATCGACAGGGATGTCCAGTCAACTGCAGAATAGAAAGCTCAGCAGTGGAAATAATTGTCTCGGTGAGCTGTTGGACCAAGAAATCTACCAAATCATGCTCGTCTTAGTGAAAAATGGTTAGGCTGGAATAAAGGTTCCAGTTGGCCCGGTCTAGGTGCCATCTAGGTAAACATACATCCTGTGCTAAGACACAAATAAGAATAGGAAAGTGGTCACTTGAATGCAAGTCAGAAATGATATTCCATTGGAAGGAAACTGCCAACTATGGAGAACAAACTGCTATATCCAGAGGAGAAAAACTATTGAAGGTGTCAGAAAAAAATGTAGGCTCTCCAGTGCTCAGGAGAGATAGATTGAGATTATCCAAGATATCAACGATTACTTGACCTCTCACACAGGCCCGAGGGGAGCCCCAAAGAGGGTGATGGGCTTTCAGGTCACCTACCAACAGAAGAGGAGGTGGTAGCTGGGAGATGAGGTTTTCTAAATCAGTGCGCGAGAGGTCAGCAGATGGAGGCACATAGATACTGCAAATGGTGAAGCTAATGGAGGGGAGCCTAACGCGAAGAGCGATGGACTGTATGTCAAGAGTGTATGGGTACAGATTCAGCATACATCATCTGATAAGAATCATGGTGCCCCCAATGTGCAGGAACACCATCTGCCAGTGATAAATCACACCGGACAGAAGAGTACTGCTTTATGGAATGGTGGTTGGGGACTGAGCTTGGTCTCTTGCAAGCATACAACCAAAGGCTGATTCTGGTACAGCAACAATACAAGCCCTGGTCGATGTAGTCTAATGCCATGTATGTTCCACTGTAGGATAGCCATGAGCAATTGTATGGGATAAAAGTTAAATGGAAAGGCGTTTCTGTATATTCGGCTGTGCTGGTCGGTTTATTTTATTTTTCTTGGCCGTCGGATTAATACTTTTTTTCCGGAGCACGACCCCGTCGCTTACGCACAGGCCGTCTGGCAGGGATGGCAGAATCCTCCTGGTCTATTTCTTCCATGGGGAACGTCCTCTGTCCAATAGAGAATTTCGGTTCGAGGTTCTCGAACCCATTAGAGGTGCTGTCGGCAAAGATGGTGGTCACCGACCTTCTCTCTCCCCAGAAGATTCCTCAGAAGAGGATCTGTGTGGAGAATGACGGGGATTGGTTCTTCCCTTAGATGATTTGGGAGACTTCACCTTTTCTTTTAAGAAGTTTCCTGACATAACTGGTCTTGAATGTTTTCCCTAGTACAGCATACTCAACGGTCTTGCCGGTCTTTACGCCTGAAGTCAAAGGTTTGGGTGACTCCTTTAATGTAGTTCGCTTAATGGTGGCGGATGTGGCAGATGGCGATATAGGAGTAGATGTAGAAGCGGAATTCTTCAGCAGTGATCTAGCTATGAGAATCTTTTCGGCGATGGTGGCACCGTTTATATCGCTGGTTTGAGTGGCGATTTCCCAGCTCGGTACCGGTTTAGCTGCGATAGAGTTATAGGTATCGAATGTCGGGACAGAGGGTTGACGAATGTACAGGAGCTTCCAGGCTTCAGAGAAGGACATCTTCTCCTTCACCCGTATCTCCTGGATTGCTCTCTCCTCTGCAAAAGGGGCTGCCACCGCAGTTAACGCAAGATGGAGTTGACGTATAAGCTCCATCGTGCGTGAGGTCTCCACAGTTGGAACAAGTAGACCGACCACAGCAGAACTCGCAGGTGTGACCAAAGCGCTGGCACTTGGAGGATCCGAGTGGGTTAGGGATATATGACCTAACTTCAATAGCTTCGTACCCTGCCTTAGTCCTTTGAGGGAGATCTACCCTATCAAAGGTAAGGAACAGGATCAACACCGCGCGAGGATTTCAAGGCTTTGTGCTTTTCCACTTTGACCGGGTAGCTGCCCAATTTATTGGCTCTCTATAATTTCGCAGCATGGGATGCTGATATTGCTTTGACCAGGAGCGTGCCATTACGCGAGCGAGTACAGGATTTCACTGGACCAGCTAACGTATCCAGGCCCTTTTGTATTAGAAATGGACTAACTAATGTGAACTTCCCTTCCTCTGTTCTATAAATGACCAAACAGAGAGGACCGCTGGACTCGACTACTTCCTTTCCAAGCATAGGTTTGTGTTTGTTTGCCATAAATATATGGTATAAATTCATCCCCCAGTGCTCCCCACCCACTACGGAGCCCAAATAGGGGTCACCCCGAGGGGATATAGAAGGCTCGCCGTCCCACTCACCCTGGAGTTCGGTATAATACCTAGTCCTGGCCGATTGACTAGGGGTTGGTTGGTCCCTAGCCTCCCGTTTAGGCGAGGCAGAAACCAAAGCGGTGTATTAGGTTGCGTACCCACCTCAGTTGCTGAAGAACAGAAGCCCAGGCTCAGATACGCAACACTCAACCAACCAGGATATTCCTTTCCACGCACGGCCAACACGTGAGTGGGCATTTTGATAGATCGACTCCCTCACCACTCGGAGGTTGCCCACACGAGGGAGTCAAGGTTGGCTTGGGAACCTCCGGGTGCGCCAAACCCGTACCTACCATAGTAGGCCCCTGGGGGTAGTAAATCCTGGGTTTCAGTGCGGCATCGCAGAAGATACAGAGGCCTCCCAGAATTAAGTATCCACAACTTTTTTGGAAAGTTGATCTGCTGATCCTACACAAGGGTATGAGCGTTTGATAGGATCTAATTTCTGGTAAATGCCACTGCAGTTCAAATAACTAAAGCAATATAACAACAGTGTGATACATTCCCTGATGCGATTGGAGCTTTGAATTATGCCCATATCATAATTAAGACACCAAAATTTCATGTACACGAAATCATTACCAGGAAAGGTGTTTGTTTACAAGTGATACAAAATGGTATGGTACCATTCAGTAGCGAAATTCCGATGTTGGCGGTGGTGGTGGTAGTAATAGTAGTAGTAACAACAATAATATGAATGGTTATTTCTTATAGATGGGAGTTCTTGACAGCATACATGTAGATATCTTGTGTTATAATACAAAGATATTTTGGCCTGAAAAATAGTGTTTTTATAATAATTCAACAAAAAGTACTGTTAGCTACAGAGCACCTTCGTTTATCTATGTTGTATGGTTCTCCATACTAAACATTTTCAGGAACATGATGAGATTCTTGAGGTCCAAGACTGCGGAGAGTAAAACAGCAGGGAAACAGGCTTATAATGTTGGCCATGAGAATGAGGTTGATTATGGTGATGGTAGCGATGGATAAGAAGCAGGTGTATTACGGAAGGGGGATCCGAAAAAAGGGATCAAATAGCAAGATTAATAAGTAATTACATGAGTACACTTTTATAACCAAAGCAATATTGCAATATTACCATATGTAACAGTTATTAGTTTCATCCACACATTTACAAATCAATACATAAAAATGAACTGTGCACTTTCTTTGTCTTTTATGGCACATGAGATATACTTTATATAATCTTCTATAAAAAATAGGTTTTTGCATCCCTTAACTCAGTGGAACTTTTATAGAAGCATTTCTATTTAAAAGTAACTAAATAAATAATAGATATATGAAATAATACACTTTAATTTTTTATTCTTAACCTGCACTGTTTTCAGAGGATTTATTTCTCCTATCAAGTCAAGGACTTCCTTTTCTCTTCTTTCTGTGTATATTCTTGTTATCCTTTGCTTTTGACTTTTGCTAGCACATATGTACATACATTGTACATAGTAGCTGGAGAAGGTAAATTATATTCCATCCAAAAATTTAATGTTAAGATTTCACCTGAAATATGTTTTGAGGTTCTCTGCATGCAACATAACTCAAAGACTGCTAAACATCAAATTTGGTATTTATGTACAGTATCTTCCAAGCATGCAACACAAAGATTTTCAAGAACCCTCACCAAACTATCTTTTACATGAAAAAATGTTTAAACATTTTGTTTTTCGCAAAAATGGTGCTATTAATTTTGATTAAAATACTGTATATTAAAGATATATACATCACAAATAAAATGTATATCTTGAATTTTCTGGCAATAGCCTCTGAAGATTTCTTTATTCTTGATGAATTTTGCATAAATGACAAACCATAAGAGATAGACAAAACTTACTACTTAAAAAAATGTAAATATTGTTAAAATACATTATGTCATATAAGCTTTACTTTTAGAGTTGACTGTTTTCGAGATATTCCTTATTATTGGTTTCACCTTTATACTACATTACTCTTCATAAACAGGACATTTCCTTTCATTTTGTCTTTAGTTTTACTGATGACCATGCAAAATTAAACCAAACCAAACCAACACAAACCAAACTTCTATTTCACATAATGATCAGGTTTTAAAAGAGTTTACTGTCACTTTAGTCTAGTGTATTCCCTTATTTCCTTTCTATTACAAAGAAGCAAGTAATAAGACCATTTCTGCTAATGTTTATCTTGATTAGCATAAAGTAAATAAAATAATGTCTTGTAAGAATAGTTTGTATGTGGAACACAAGATATTTTGTTTCATTCTGCTTTTCACATTGCTTATTTTCCTAAACAAATGAATTTCATTATAATCCCTATCAAGAAGTTTTTCTAAATCTTGTTTAATTCTGCCCATTGCAAATTTTTAATCTTCTGACAATTACAATTTTATTAAATAGTTTTTAAAACATCTGCGAAACACGATTAAAACTAATTTTCCTTCTCCATTTTGACAGTATAAATTTAATCATAAATGCTTAAATAAGCCTTTCCAAACACACAATAATACATTGTTGATCTGTTTACACACAGATAGCAACAGCACATAAATGAGACACAGCACACCTTACTTCGGAGGGGAAATTTTTATTCACACGAAATTGAAGAGACATGTCTCAAGACTAGCTGCATCTTACATTTTCCGCTAGTAGTGTCTCATAAGATGCGTCTCATATTTATTCATACCACCCAATGCGAAGACTCACATATCTAGTCTGATTATTTAAACACTCAAAAAATCAAATTGATGACTCGTCTACCATACAATCCTGATTTGGTACCCAATGAGTTCTTTCTGTTCCCAAACATAAAGAATAAAATATGTGGACAGTGATTTTCGTCGGCAAAAGAAGCGGTTGATGCATTCAAAAACCATGTTTTGGAGGTGCCTCAAGCAGATTGGAAAAAAATGCAATGACAAATGGCTCAAATCCATGCAAAAGTGTATTGATCATAAAAGAGAATATTTCGAGAAACAATAAAGCAATTTTCAATGACAAATTATTGCCTTTTTTTTTTTTTATTATTATCAGGCTCAAAATATAGATAGTGCCCCTCATTCCAGAATAAACCTCTTATATACTTCTAAACATGGATCTCTTCAAAAGGAACTCAACCTTGAATGATCATAATACAAAAGCATGTAGTAACATGCCCCTCAACACTCATAGGCTTATCAGATGTCTTAAATCAGTATTACATCAAGGTATTAACTTACACAATCACCTCCCAAAGAATGTTAAAGAATTTAATCATAAAAAATTTAAGATAGCTGTGAAAAACATTCTCTTCAGTGATTTAAATATCTGTCAATGATCATATGAATATAAAATTTTAATCTCAAGATATAAACATTTTATTTTAAATATTTTTATAATTTATATGCATATAAAATACAATTAATTGTACTCTGGCAATGCCATATAAGTGCTTAATGCCTGAATCTTACGTTGCTTTTATTAGAAATGAACCACAGTTACTTTTTTTAAGATACTGCCCTTGTGAACTTGTTTGTTTCATGGATCCTGTTCATCTGGAGGATACACTTCCGCTTAAGAGAAAACTTAATGACTACCTTCAAGACCAAGATTGTATGTACCTAATGACAATTAGATTTACATATTTTGATTGCCGTCATAAAACACAATGTATATAGAAATGTAATCAATTTGTTATAGAATTGTGACAGCTCCACAAATATCCTATTTCCCCTGATTTAGCAGTTCCTGTGGTGAAATAGATTGTGTCTGTTTAGCTCAGTTTCAGCTTTCTCAGCATAATGTTAATGTAATGCTGATGTCAGTTATGCAAATTATATAAAAACCTCAGATTTTTATATTGCAATGTCTTTTGGCCACTACTGCTAACAGAATTCACGAAACCTAGATCTCCAAAGGGGACTTAGTTTATTTCATTACTGAAATACTTCAGGACCTTACATGATGCCTTGGAACCAATGCCACACTCCTCAACTGAGAAGGTAAGGTGCCACATCTAAAATATTATCACCAACATGTAAAAAGCTCATCATCATGTCTTTGTAATAATGTAAATACAACTTAGTTATCACCTAGAGTGCCTCTCTTGTAGTGTAATTTCAAGCAGTGTATTACCTTTCACCACACCTGATTGTTTCCCACTTTTAGTTAAGCGTAGATAATTGTAACCCCCTGATACCTGACCTGACCACCCATTACCCCACACCCATAATGTAAAACCTTTAGTGTTACACTTGGTGTCTGTCAGGTTTTAGGATGGCAACCTCTAGCTAGATAAATGTGAATGTTACACTTGGTGGATGTACTATGGTGCCCATTTTCTGAAACATTACACTTGCAACACACAGCATTGCAACAAGAAAAGTATAACTTCAACAAAAACTATAATTACTAAAATTAACTGTCATAGTATGTATTATTTCTTTCGCAAAGCCATAAATTCATTGTATTTAAAGTGAATAAGCTTTATTCTATTGTGCAAATGCCCTAACATTGTGGCTCTAAGAGTAACATTTCTTATGGCGCTTAGCGAAATGAACACTGTGAAAATAAGCCACTGATATCCCTAGATGAAACTTTGATACCCTCACACTACAGAGTTTCCAAGTGTTGATGGAATGACAATATTCCAGAAAATATATTGAATGAAATTTATTTTATTTCCACTTAATAATACAATAAGTTCTATAAAACTATTTTATAATCACTTGACCATTCACAGAAAATACAGCAATACTAAATTCTAGTGACTCCCAAGTTGCTGTGTAACAAAGTGTCCCAAGTAGTTTCAACCTTATGGTTATTCAATTATCAGGCCAGCTTATATCTCGAGAGATTACCTCCATCCCTATTCATATTAAATTATGTTTCTAGCCAATCTAGTTAACAATTTTTGTTTTTGTTCTTCTATCATTTTCTTTTAACCATGTCCAGAAAACCACCAAACTCTTTTAAGACACTTTAGTTTTCATATTCACTTTCTTCCCCATATCTCTATTGGTAAATTAGTCTACTTCTCAATCTCAAGTTTTGTTCTCATTTCTTTAGCTTCTTCACATGCCAATATTGTCTTGCTTTACACAGATTGGGCATTCCTCCATATTTAAACCTCCTCTTGATTCTTTCAATTTCTCTACCCCTGTTCGGGCCCAAGCAGAACCTTCCCTCGCCCACTTGTCACATTTATATAACTCTATCTCATATTTTCTTTAGCTCTTTGAATACTCTGACTTTTTGATACTAAAACTACCTAATATCTCCTGAATTTCCATATCATCAATTCTTTGTTTAACCTCTTTCCTTGCTCACTCTATTCTGCCACACCATACACAAGCTTATGTCTTCCATGATCTAATTAATTCTATTAACCCAGGTATTTCTTCCCCTCACTTTCTCGTATCACTAACCAATGTTTCAATAAATTCTTGATTCTAAACTAATATTTCAAAGTAATACTTCCAGTTATGCACTCTAGCACAATTTATTTAATTTGTACTACTGTCCTTAGTGTTTAGCACTTTGTGTGTACTATTACAATGGACAACAAATGTTGACCTTTTGTTTGCGACATGAACGAAACCTCTTTTCTTAAGGATTACACAATGCTAACATGTATATGGCAACAAGAATGCTATATTGGTTCTGGTTTGAGAATAATATTAAGGAAAAATATGATAGTCATTTTTTCTATGAAAATCTGTATGATGCCTTAAAAAATCATTTCATGATTGCTTACCTTTGCTAAATATTCTTTGTCTTTGCTTCCCTCTTGTAGTCAAGATGAGGAACATCCCTGATGACTGTCCAGCAGTAGTAGGCAAGCATTCTTGCTCTCCACTTTCCCTGGTAATGTTTTTCCATTAACAATATGTGTGGGAGGAAATGTTTGCCATTTTCATTGGTTACTTCCCCACAACTTTTAGGAAAACAATTCAGATTGGAGTGTAAGGAGTGTAATTTAAGGGACATGCTGCATACCATTTTTTGATAAGATTTCAGCTTGTTTGTTTTCAAAAAAATTGTTTGACTTCTCTGAAAGAAATCCATGCCTGTTTCTCTACACCATTTAAAAGGTGACCAATTATCTCATCTTGGTGAACCTGACAAATCTGTGGGCCAACAAAAACACCTTCCTTTAGCTTGCCTCACTAATTCTAGGAAATACTGGGTATTTGAATGTCAGTCATTTTGGTCCAACTTTTTAGCAAAGTTTTTGTTGAGACCAAGTTTTATATGTAGTGGAGGAATTAAAATGTTCTCAGATTCCCCAGCGTTCATGTTTAACATTCATCTTTTCAGTTTCTATACCTTGAAGAAAAGGCCATTCCTTTTTTTATGAAATGAGATGAAATCTCTACTGTCCCATTCATGTATGAAACAAGTGTTTAGTGTAGCCTAGTTGTAGACCAGTGAACATTGCAATTACTTTCAAGTCTGCACATATTTTCCATTTATACATGTTATAATGAATTAAATCAAGAAAAAGTTTAAGGCTGCCATATGATTCCTTCATAAGCATGGAATAACCAATAGGAATTGATGGCAACTCATTGCCATTATGGAGTATTAAGCTTTGATACTTAATTTGGAAGCATCTGAAAACAGCCGCCACTGATGAGAGTTGTAATTAATATTCAGAGCACTTGTAAGCCACTAACATCACTGCAGAACACTAAATGGCCTTCCTCAGAAAAATATTTATCAAGATGTTTCTGACGGTCACGGAAAAATGTCACTTTCACATATTTGGCAAGATAGTTGCATCGTTGCAATCTGAAGGCTAACAGCTCTGCCTTGGCTTTAGAAAGTTCCAGGTCTCTGACTAAATTAATTAATTCACTGTGGCTAATTTTGTGATGTTCAGATTTAACATCAGTTGCAATCAAGATCTGTAGATAGGGATGTTTGTGGATCACAAGGCTCGTATCTCATCACTATGGGATACAGGACAAGTAGTAGAATGTATACTGGGATATACAATAGTCTTTTTATAATTTGTCATACCTTGGAATGGTGGGACCACACAAAATAGACAGTGTGATTTGTGGGCTCTAGCCAAATAACGAATGGCAAAAAGCATCAAAATTCTTCTGTGATTCAACCAATCCTGAAGATTTGTGTAGCAAGTCTTGCAGTCTCCCAATTTGCAGAATTCGCTAAAATAAAGATTGTAAGCTGGTTTTTTATAGGAGTGATATTTGTATGCTGCACAGCAAACACCACTCTGCCGCAAATGTAACAGAAATTGTTAGTATCATTTATGCACTTACATGGCATTGTTAACAAGTAAAATGTAATATTAAATTAATTTTACTGCACGTCATACAATTTGATGTAGCATTTTAAGACATAGTTTTTACTTGAGTTTTAATAGTGATAGTAAATCACATCTGCACTCCAAAACACTTCTCAGGCACCGAAGAAATTGAATGTAAATGAATTCTTGTTTTGTCTTTATAAACAGGCATCTATTAGTCCCTTCCTTACAGTAACAAACCTTAAGACAATACCAGCTGATTCCTTAAAGTGTTTATCCATCACCTATATCCCTCTACATTCTTATATAGTTACAACTTACTGTCATCAGTAATGTGCCATACCATAAAAATAAGAAGCAACTGGCAACTTTCAGCAACATTTTCATCATAAGAGTTGCTCAATAAATTAAAAATTGTATACACTACTCATGGCGCAATTTTCCTGTTGACCAGTGTTATTTACTTGAATCACATTTGATTACCGCCTTTTGATGCTTATTTCACTGTACTACATTTCCATGAGTGATATTTCAGTTTCTGCTTGAGGAGGGGGGTTGGAGATTTACTGAAAAGCTTCCAAAATTTCCACGTGCATTTCAGTGATACATTTGGTCTAAAAGAAAATTATCTTTTATTTCCTAAATGTGACATGTATATTAAAAGTAGTTATAATTTTATTTCCAGTTATTTCTAGTGCGTCTCCTTACTGTTTCACACTTTACCTGTATTATTATTATTATTATTATTATTATTATTATTTACTTGTGTTACAAACGTTTATTGCTTCACTGTTATTTATTTTACTAAATTTCCTTTCTATTGTGTGATTTACATCTACTATCATTCATTTATATTATATTTGCTAACTGCTTCTTGTTTAATATTCAGTTTTATTGCATTTATTTACTATTTCACGCTTTTCTATTACTGCACCGTATAACATTTTGCACTATACCAACTTCTTAATGTTTCCTATTGCTGCAGTATTTTTTGTACTTAAAGTCACAATCACAATGAGTTGTAAGCACAGACATAGCCTAAGTGCAAGATCCTACATCTATGTTATTCAATGAAAGCATTCACCCAACATGCTGTGCAATGTCAGAGGTTGCAAACTCCAAACTTTATGTCTGCATTGCATACATAAGAGGAATGCACTACCTGCTGTTGAACATCAATGTGAGACTTTATTGGGCCTATTGTACTGTACATACATACTGCTCTTCCATTTGGCTATGCTGCACCACATTTAAATCGTTGATGCTATAAGATTTTTAACACATTGCTGCCCTAACATTAACCATTGATAGTTGTGTGTGTGTGTGTAATTTTTATAACCTATTATTTATAAAAGATTGAGTGAACTTTCTTATGATACTGTTGGTTATGTTATTCACTTTGAAGCTTTCAGTGTGCTTGAGAGATATCCACTATAAATTTATGGATCTTGAAACCCATGCAAATTCTTGCCTTATGCTTACGACTACTGTGTTTGGTCACTCATGCCTATCCTTAAGCTGTGTTATATTAGCACTGGGACTTCATTGTGAATGTAGGTTAACAGTTGGTACCTGATATTGTGCATTAAGAGTGTCTGCCATAGCACACTGATCTCCGAAACATTATCCTCTTTTAATCCCTAAATTACACTGATTAGCTTCATATACTAAATGGTAATTTGGTAACTTAATAACTCCAAGTCATCTCTAATCCTTACATTGCAAGAGAGATGACTAATATCTTCCACATGTTCCTACATCGAGATGGTCAATTTTTGCTATTGTTATCTACATCTTATTAATTTTCAAATCTATCATCCCATCTTATATTAGCCAATTTGAAGGACCTGGCCAAGAATGCCAAATTTAGTTTTCATAATATATTTAGTGTTATTGGAAATTATGTACACCTTACAGCAATAGCTGAACCACTATTCACTAGCTCACATATTATTCTATCGAAAACAAACTGCATTATTGTTACATTGTGAGATCATCTGCATGCAACAGGAATTGTTAAAGCAATAAATTTTCCTGATCGAATCACATCCTTTTGCAAACAGGGAAGCATGTTCAGAATTTTCCAAAAATGACCAGCTTTTAACAGGTTTCACATGATACTTATCACATTACCATAATTGTAACCTCAGTAGGTAGGTTGTATAATTCTATCATTAATAACAAACTTAAAGACCATTATGTGACAGACTGTCAATATTTAGAAAAATTCTTGAGCACATGAATGGATATTCTTTTGCAGAACTTTGCTATGCTTGTTGTAAATATTGATTGCAGTAAGACTAGTTGTAATCTGTCATTTCAATCTGCTTGTGAATGTGCACTGGTGAACCTTTGGACTTGGCAAGATTTCTCATGACTCATGTTCAAATGTTTCTCATAAAATAAAAACTATTGTTTAACAATATAAAATTTGGTAATGCTAAATCCTTTGCATCCAAGGTTGCATAACATCAGGCATGCAACATATGAAAACAAAATCTAATGGCATTTCAAGCTGATGTCACAAGGTATGAAGAGGGTAATAGATTCTGTAATGGGTGAAAATGGCATACATATGGATAGTTGGCTGTGCGTATTGTACTATAGAACAAATGAGGGCTCCTCTTCATATAGTGAAGATTAATTCATTACCACATAATCTGAAGTAAATATTAAATGATAACTTCATGCAACTCTGCAATATGAAATTAACCATAAAATTTTGATATATTTTTTAATATATGTTTATTTAACAGATACAAAGCTCTGACACAAGAGTAGCATGTGGTAGTTAACCATATAACCCAAAATAACTATTGAAGCATAACCTCACATATTTCTGCAATATTAACCTTAAAATATGGATGTTTTGTGATATATTTAAATCTGAAAGTTTCATAACAACATATGTAATTTAGCATATAGGTAATGTTGTAGCTGAGTGGGTTAGACCACTTGCCCCCCACCTAGATAGCCCAGATTCAACCCAAGCACCCACACATGGGATTTGTGGTGGACAAAGCGGCATCTGAGTAGGTTTTCTCCAGATCCTCTGGTTTCCTCTGCCACTCATTCCACCAATTGCTCCATCATCACCTTTCCTATCATCCACTTCGCTTGTATTTATATCATACACTTCCTCACTCATGCCTGGCTATGGGCCAACCCCTTGTATCCAGGTTCTCCATTCTGTGGTTTTGTATCATATTGCTAATGTAGAAACAAAAATTAAACTCCCCTCAAAAGCACAAAAATGCAAACTTTAACAAGCAAATTCAGTAATGTGGCTGACTAAGGGTCTGTTTTTATGTATTAACTATCATTCCCATGGTCCCATCGTTGAAATAAAGAAATAGAAACATACTTGTTTCATGTATGAAGTGTATGTTGTCTTAATTCTTTAAAATTAACAAGTTATATAAACTATGCCCATTAACAAATAATCCTTCTTAGATTCTGAAAATGACGGATAAATGACAGGACCCAGATAATATTCTGTTTTAGGTTAACCCACACATTGCAGATGTTGGTTATTTGAGGTTATGTGGTACACGAGGTGATTTCATGAAGATACCCCCCCCATCACTGTCACACTGCAACTGCGGTGTTCTTAATAAATTTGATCAAGTAATATTTTGGGTTAAATGGAGAAATTTAACACACAAAACTACTTTCAAATAAAGCTTAGCTGATTGCTTTGTTTTTTGTAACGAAAACATAGCATTACTAGTAAATAATAAATATGTTTACGAATAACTGTCAGCCCAACCATATCTACTTGCTCTTTAGTTATTTCATTGTTACCCTTAATTTTTTTTTACATAGAAGAAAATAAAGAAAGAGGTGGAAAACAGTAGGACAACAGGAAAGGGCGAGATCTAGAAGAAGTATGAATGTTACTTTGTGAGGGAAGAAGGATGTTAGTTCAGTTTTGTGGGGAAATAGAATAGTTTAAGTTAGAGGACAGTTTTCTGAGTGTATCACGAGAAAGCTCTGAAACACTCAATATGGAAGCACCATTACTGGTATTATGCCAACAGCATCTCTGCTTTCCCACACTGTTAATTGCATTTTTCATCCTTTCCAAACTACTACCTTATTGGTGCGCTGGCTTCCCTCCTTTCCGCGACATCAACTATATATGCGCCATTATGCAGATCATTGCACTCTTAAGCTGCAAAGGTTGGCAGCCAACAGACCCTTAGTCGGAAACATTGCCACAAATTCACAGAGTTTGTACAAAATACAAGGTTTTAAATTATGAGACAAATTGCCCAAGTTCTAGAAGGCCAAAAATAGACATTGGAAGTGCCTCCTATGAAATATGCAAGAGTGGCATCATAAGATGAACGATCATTCTCCCAAAACCAGGCAGTGCTCCCAACAAGCAGCAGAGATTTCTAATGGACAATTTCTATTCCCTAGTTTTAAACTGTAAGAATATTGCCAGGAATATAAAACCTTCACTAAATTCTGCTCAACTGCATCCCTCTGTAAGAAAAGAAATAAAACACAAAAGAAAGCTTGGTCAGAACTTTTCAAAAATGTGCTGTTATTCTCTCCCTGATGCTGCCACACAATTTGTTGTGCACATATCTGGGGATTATTTCCAGAGGTTGACTATAACTGTCCCAAATGATAGGCATGTTGGGTGCTATGGAAGGGCAATAGGGCTTGTAGTCCTCAGTCATTTCTGTTCGTTTGCACATGAGCATTCATGAACTTTTGGGCTTAGAGAACTGGCTCACATCTCATCTCATGTTTGAAAGTATCTACCAAATCAGGACATTGCCTTGATGGAAGTTTTATATTCAAACAACCTGCTTGCAATTTTCATAGTGTTTTTAATGAATATCTTGGCATTTGAGAACATAACCTGCAAAAGAGCATGTAAATCACAAAATAATGCTGAATACTTACCTTCTTCTGGCAGCTTCATGCAGTCTGTTTCTTGAGGTGGTACTGTTTGATCATCTGTAAATCAAACATCAAACTTATTATTAGTATCCAAATTACATTTTAAACTAGATTATAAACCATTTGGGGTAAACTACTTAATTTGTGGCGCTATTTGGCAAGGAGTAGTCAAAGGATGCTTTTAGAGTTCTCTCTCTCTCTCTCTCTCTCTCTCTCTCTCTCTCTCTCTCTCTCTCTCTCTCTCTCTCTCTCTCTCTCTCTCTCTCTCTCTCTCTCTCTCTCTCTCTCTCTCTCTCTCTCTCTCTCTCTCTCTCTCTCTCTCTCTCTCTCTCGCTCTCTCTCGTTCTCTCCACACCAACTGTTTTGCTTGCAATCAGAAATATGAGATAATGCAATGTTCTGTTGGCAACCAATGTGAGAGCCCACAGAAAGTATCTGACTGGTTCATTTATTGTTGTGAAGTGTACATGGCCTTCGATACCAAATATATTGCAAGAGGAAAAATTGATGGTCACAGCCACATTGTTCAAATTCAAAAACGTATATTATGATGTTCCAAATTTCATCTGTAGTGAAAAATAGAGGAAAACATCACCCTTGGGATGATGAATGTCAAATGAGGTGTGAATGAATATTGTCGGTGGTGGTGGCGGCCGTGATTAGGTTTCGGCTATGTGTAGTTAATGGGTATCGTCATGATTGAGGAGTTGAAGGTGGTGGTGATGGTGGCAGCGGTGTAGTAAACAAGTGAGTATTGTCTTGATTTAGGAATGGAAATATACACAATTATAGTTAGCATTCTTTACTGATGAAAAAAGACAATTGGCAGCATTTCATTAAGCGATATGGACATTTTGCCTGCACTGCATTCTTCAGTATGGCTACATGCAGTGAAGGTAAATAAGAATTATAACCATTAAGATGAGGTGGTGGTGGAGAAGTAGTTAACAAGCAAGTACCATCATAATTTAGGGACAAAAGTGTACATAATTACAGTTAGTGTATTTTATTGATGAAAAAAGATGGTTGGCACCGCTGTATTAAGTGATGCAAGATTATATTTTGCTGCACTGCATTCTTCAGTATGGCTACATACAGCAAAGGTAAATAAATAATTATAAACATTAAGTTATGTCAAGAAAACCTTCTCTGGCATGAAATCATAGTAAAAAGTTATTTTATAGATATTAGATAAAAAAAAATCTAAAGTTAAACTTCTAAAAAATATTCTACTGAGGTTGGATCTAGAAAAAATTAAGTTGTATGTTGAAAAGAATAGCCATATTTTTAGCTAATATTTATTATGATATCATGCTGGAGAATGTTTAACATTATTTAAGGTTTGTAACTGTTTATTTACTTTCAGCTCATGTAGCCATAGAGAAGAATCAGTACAAATTATCCATCTTGCATTATTTAATGCAATGCTGTCAACAATCTTTCTTCATCCACTAATTACTCTAAACTGTATAGGTAACCATGTACACTGTCTGTCCAAAACTAAAGAGGACACTAACTCGCTCATTAACAAAGCTTAGCCTAAACCTATTTGGTACACCACTATTCATTATCATCATTATTATCATCATCATCATCATCATCATCATCATCATCATTATGTCAAATTGTCATACACATCTGATTCGTTTAAACATCTATCAACCTAAGAATCCATTTGCTCTTTAATGCACCCCCATGGAATTTGTGCTGTTCTGCTTTACATTCATCGATTTCAATGATGTCACCATGAACACCAATTTGGTATTGAAGACCATGCACCCTTCACAGTAGTAACTGAACCACTCATATCCCCACTACCTGCAAGCTCACACATAGGTCATCCCTCATATGATTGCTTGTAAGTAAAGCAGTGGAGGAGGAAAAGAATTTGTCTGCTTGATCCTTTGCACACAGACTGTAAGACTGTCTCATACTCAGTTATGAAAAGAATAATAAATATTAATAATCTCTAGGTAATTGTTTATACCAAAAGTCCTAAGAGTGGAGCTCTAATAACATTCTCCTACTGGCAGCAAAACTTGGGATAGAGTGCTCCCCATCTCTTAATGGGGTGCAGGACAGCATTACATTCAGAACATAACATTCTTGTTCTGGCAGACCTTCATCAAATAATAATTGCAATAAACTGACAGATCAGTCTTATTAATTGGATGAGCCATTTCTAGAACTGTTATAACCTGTAACAATATTGCCACTTCGCTTCTCAAACTATAAAGTTCTGCCTGATTGCATTCATGTGTTTATAAAGCAATAAAATCTGAGAGAAGACAAAGTCAGGACTATTCAAAAATGGCTGGCTGTTAATCGCTTCCATATTATATATTGTTCAGACGTTTGGGGATTATTTGCAGAGGTAGGCCAGCAGTGTTACAAATGATATGTAAGTTGGCCCCTTTGCGAGAAACAATAGGACTCGTAGCCATCCGTCATATTTGTCTGCTTGTGCATGCACATTGGTAAACCTTTGTACATACAAAAAAATGGCAATAGTGATCTGTATCGGTCCCTGATGTGTAACTTTGTATCATTTCACTGTTTTCATATTTATTACATTATGTACCGAATATGATTTATTCCATATTTTTTGTTCTGTTTTCAAATTTATTCTAATGCATTAATTATAAACAGTAGGCCAAAGGAAGGATGCTTTGCCCATAAAAGCAATAATATTTCTATTTATTAATTTCAAAAATGGATAGTTTGCATGTGAAATGAATAAACTCTTGTTCATTTATACGTTTAAAAAATGTATAGCTTGTACATATGTGTGTGTGTGTATACATATATTTCTTTTTTTTAAATGCCATTTTTATTCAGGAACCTCAAAGCCCTACATTTTAAAATACATGATCTTTCAACATCAGCCTATAATCTACACTTTCCAGCATTTTCAAACATTTAAGCGAATAAAAAAAAGTATATAATTTAAAGGAATGCAGTCCTTTCTGTTCCGAGTTTGAAATATTTTTAAACACTGCCAGTGATAGGGTAACTGACAGGAATGTAGGAGAGGTAGTAAATGGCTGGCTGGTGCAGGGACCCTAACAGATCACTATTACTGGAAAATTGTTCGCCTCCTCGCGTCACGTGTTCAATAGTATCCCGCAGTGTAGCATTTTCGGCCCAAAGCCGTAAATCCGCGATGACAAGTACAGAAGAAACACCGTAATTTATTCAACCAAGTATCACGTAATTTGAATGTGTCTATTACTTACCCTCTGGTGGCTCGCTCCCGAACTTCTCCGCAAACTTAGACCAAGGCTGTCCAACTATCTCCTCAAATTCTTCAACCATTAATCTATCCGCGAGACTCATTACTGCTTCTGAGACATTTGCATGGTCTATCGTTGATCTTCCGTCCATTCTGGAGTCAGCGTCAGTTTCATCTGATTTAGGTTCTTCCCCTATTTAAATAGAATAACAATAAAATACTTGAGGATTTCATTCTTTGATAAGGTAAGCTCAAAATGAAAACCTGTCGATAAACATATGCATTAAAAATCTTTGCAAACTTCACTTGTTCCATGATCAAAAACAGAGCATTAACACTACTCACCTCCAGGTTCTCCCACACCAGCATTATTTCCGCTTTCCTTCGAAGAGCTTTGAAACATCCTTTTACACTCTGTTGTGACAGCTGCAAATAAAACATGAATATACCGGGAGAGCTACCCCGATTTCCCCACTATAATCAGGTCTCAGGGCCACGGATAAAGTTAACACCACCGCCAACTTGAATTCCAATCGACAACGATGCATTACGAATCAAAAGAAAAAGTGCATGAAGGAATACCAACACAAGAAGGTTAGAGTTAGTCAGATAGGCACAGGAAGGGGTCAATCAGCTAATGCGCTTTAGCCAACACTTTTCTGTCTGGAGGATATTACTCATCGGGGTTCAGACCGAGAGAGACTGTCGCAAGAATTATATGTGTTCAAGAATATTTTACTTATTGTTACCGCTGAACTAGTACACACTGACATAACTTAACATACACTAAAAACTTGCAGGTTGTGCCATTGTAGGATGCAAATCCCACAACCGAAACAAGGAAGGAACTGAAATTATGCGGCACAAACTCACAAAATACAAAGGGTTGCAAAATGTTTGGTCATCAAAATGCCACAGTAAAGACGAAATAAATGTAACAAACGCTAGGATCTGCTCTCTACATTTTTACAATTCCGATTATGTACGGGACATCTGTTCGGAACCGCCAAAACCACCTTGCAAACGAAAACTGAAAGAGGAAGCAGTTCCGTCACTAAATCTTCCAGTTAATAGTTCAGGGCATCAGAGTATTACCTAGATGGCCCGGGTTCGATCCCAAGTGAATGAATGTGAGATTTGTGGTGGACAAAGCGGCGCAGGGGTGGGTTTTCTCCGGGTTCCCGATTTCCCCCGCCTTTGCATTCCACCGGCACTCTATCTTCATTCAACATATCACCAGTGTCATCACCTGCGGTGCCACAAGTAGTAAAAACCGGGCGTTAAACCCTACCCAAAAAAATCGGAGTACATCTGCCATTAATAATGACGAGATCCATTTGAACTTATATTCAAGCACTCCAAGAGAGAGAACAGAAAGGTACCAGAAGTGAGCTATTCTCAAAAGCGCGTAAGAAACGCTAAAACAATTATCGCCAATAAAGAGGGTGGTATATAAGAGCATTGATATGTGTCCAGATTCAGAGCGGGAAGGCTTACTACCTAGGTCGCTAATTTAAAAGCTAGAAACACCCATTTAAATAGTATGTGTAATAGAGCCGGTAGTTCTCCCTCGCTACTCGTAAGTCACGCCACTCTCGAGAGTGTGGCAACGAGAATCTCGTGTATCGTGAACTAGTGCTCACGAGGCGTAGTAGTTGACATAAGATCCGTGGAATAAAATGTTTACGTAATAACTAGGGACATATAATTTATTCTCCAACTTAATATAAAACCAAAGACAGAATTACTTCGTGCAACACAAACTTCTTAACAGCAATAAAATATTTAAAAACTTATTTGTAATAAAAGTGAACACCACGTACATTGATGTCTGCAGATTCTGTGATAGCACATTTCGTTTTTAACCCGTTCTCTAGCGTGAGTTATTTAAATGTGATCCGTGTCTTGGTAAGCTATTTAAATCTCAAATCATTTAAACGGATGAAATAATAGAAGTTACAGATCATATGCAAATATTGCTTTAGTATATGTTGTTCTCATTTAGGTAAACATGAATAATTTTATCAATTTTTAGCCGATTTTAATAGATTTATAGACGATTTCTTAATCACCTAAAGGAATGCTATACATTTGACATCACTTCTGTTATGTTATGTCTCGATACTGTGTTGGCTTGCACCCGTCAACACAGTTCGTAACGTATCAGTTTCTCATGTTTCTCCAGCTGCTGTGATCTTGAATAAAATGAAACTGTCTAGCGTTGCAATTTATAAACGGAATAGCACTTCTTCATCCTATACAAAAAATTTAGTGAGTAACAGGGTTGCGAAGTTAAATGACGGGCAAAATTTAGTTTTCACGGATGACGGATTTTTTGACGGATATTATTCGCAATTGTTAAGTAGTGTTATATTGATTTTCCATAGAAAATCTGTCAGGGAGTAAATGTTTGTGTACCTGCAAGGCAGTGTCTGTTAAGCAATGTAACAGCTATCTTTTGTTTAGAGCTAACAGCAACAATCTTCTCGGATGATTGAACAGCTCTGAAAACATGACGCTGTGGTATAAGGCCAAATGTGTTCATCAGAGCGGATTCTCAATTCTGCATACTGAACGCAGTGCTAGTGCGTTGTTTTTTTAATTACCTAATTGAACAGAAGACTTTGCGTTATGAACAATTTAAATAAGAATGGTTAAATAAATAAAAAAGGAATGGTTGCTAGAGGTGCCCAGGGGACCTAGTAGTGCGCGGTGCCAATGTTGCCAAAGCAATGCAAATATGCTCCTGTCAGATTTATACTTTTTCATGGAAGAAGCAGCTGATCCCTTTTTAAATTCACAGTCAAAACTACCATTTCAGCCTATTAAACCTACTATGAACGTGCAGCTGCAGAAGCTGTTCTCACGTTGTTTGTAGTTAATCATTGCTCTTGATCATCTTTCAGACCTGGCCAAGAAATTGTTCCAAAGTGCTGACCTTGAGTTTTAAATGTTATTTTTGAAAGAAAATAGGAAATTGCTAATTTTGATGGTTTCTGGCGGATTTTTATGAGCTGGTCTGATAGAAAAAATAATCATAGCGGAAAACTCTTAATGTAATAAAATGCAGGTCAAAATAAACCCATGTACTGCTCTCGGTTATTCGGCTTCATTTGATAGCCGGAAGGTGAATGTAAGACACTAGGTCAAGGGGAGACGTAACATATAATTACAATAGGTATCTCTTTACTATCTGAGTAACAAAGTAGCACAGAGGAGAAGCGTATACATATCTACCAAAGTGTATAAAGCAACCCAGCGCCAGGGGAAAAGATTTTGTTCTATTCAAATAAAAGTGTCTAGATTAGAGCGGATAACAGAATTACTGCTTCAAATAATGTTTACATGCTGATTTATAACAAAACTATAGATCACTGGCATTCTGACTCTGCGAGTTTCCTTGCCATTGCACCGCAGTCTTGCGAGTAAGCGAGAATCTCGTAAGCTCGTTAGTCAACTCTCTTCCTGCCAGCTATACGCTTAGCTGCATCTAATGTTTGCGAGAGTCGCGGTTAGCGGCAGCGAGAAACGAACGAGACTGAAAGCTGTTTTGACCGGCTCTAATGTGTAACCAACTAAGATCTCACAATAGGATTTTAATGAGCAAATTGTCTAGTGCACAAAGAATCATGTGCAAAAACCAGAAAAATATAAAAGAAAAGGTATCAGAAGAAGTAACCTGGCTATTGGGAACGCTGTTTTCATCCAATCAGATAAGGCATTTAGTGAACGGGGGTAAAAGGGTTAACTGGGATAAACATTACATTTGCAAAACCATAACTATCAGAGCTATTTCTCAAAAATGCTATGTGTGTTTAAGAACGAATTTGGGTTTTCCACTCCCTTCCATTTCCACACTTCGAAAATGGATGTCACTTTTTAGTCTCTTTTTAAGCGGTAACCCCAGAAGCTCGTTTTTTAATTCTCGTTCCCAATTTTCTGGAAGGAAGTGATCTGTACAAGTCCTAGCGTTATTAGCACTTACCGAATTATCCCAGCGTAACACACACTTGAGTTGCAACTCCGGATCTTTAGGATAGTAATGGTAAAAGACATTCCATAATATTTTAAGATGTATATTTGCATTAGGCAACAGCGCAATCGTTGTTTTTATTAGTGCTACGACAACCACACCAATAACAAATTTAGCTCATAAGCAATTGCATCTCATTTATTTCATCAGAGGGATTATATATATATATATATATAATTTACAATGTGCATCATATTGCACTAGGCAAGTTCACGGCTCTTCTTTCGCATTCTCAAAGTCGTCACGCCGCCAACCCAGCAGTGACAGCGGTATGAGCCTTCGGCATTTGGAGATACCAACATATGACAGACAGTCAGTTCAAACATATGTAACAGCTGGATGGTTTTTCACGAACTAACATGCAAACCCTCACCTAATAGCTAAGCTGAAATACTAAAATGTATACTCAGTGTGCGCAGTAATGGATAGTCTTTTAAACCATCACAAAAGTACGAATTTAGTTACGCTTTAATACATGAATAAATGAATTCACGTCATTAATATCAGTATAACTACAATTGAACAGACGTTAAACCTAGTTCGCCGGTTTTTTATCCTGTTTTAGCGATAACTGCTCAGTAATGCTACTAAAGTACAGGAATATAGTTTATAATTTGTAACAATTGATCCGATTTCCGTTCACTTAAAATAATACTACAAATGTGTAGAAAAAGCTAAGAAAATATACAAAATAAATTAACTATATACTGAGCATTTAACATTCAAATGGAATTAACTATGCCTAAACCTAAACGTACCATCCTGTGTTGTGGCTTTTGTAAATAATTAGTGGCCACTTGTCTAAATATCAACAGCAGTAAACGTAATAAACACAAGCTTTTAAGTTGCATAAATCATTTTAAATAGAAAGTAGTTTTAAAATCTATTCCTCTGAATTATGCTTAACAATAAAACAATGAATATTCTGAGCATATGGCACAAGATCAATTTCTAGGTTCCAAATGAAAATATTAAATTAAATGTATTACATTTATGGATGCTGTGTAACTGCTGTGGTGCTCAGCGTGCCATTCTATTATGGGCGTGAAAGATCTCTTAATTATGATCAAAGGCCTCTTTTCAAATTGAGGTCCTTTTACGTGCCGTGAAACGACGATATGGGACCATACTACCTTCTGAAGGCAGCCACGCTAAGGGTTTTTAGGCCCGAAATAATCCATCGTCCTTCGCCGGTTTGAACCCCGACTTTTTGAACTAGAGGCCAAGATATTACGCTTAGACCATTTAGAAGATGCTCAAGGCTAAATCAGTATGTATCAGAAAGAGCACGCGAATAAAATATTAGTATTGTGTATATATAAATCTACAGATAACTACACCGCTATCCAAAACATTATATATGTAGCTTACAACTGCTTATCCAGTATTCCTAGTAAAAATTACTATTTATTGTGGCTGCTCCAGATTTACAATAAGTATTTGCAACTCATGTTTGAAAGTTAAATCAATTTGTAATCTGGGTATAAATAAACATATGAGTTGATTGTGGCACAGCATTAATGGGTGCAATTAATCCTGTGCTTATTTAACAGCTACCACATACTCTGAATCCCTCTCAGCCTAGTTGGAAAGCTCATTGGTATAAATCACACCTAGTGAAGAGAAAATTAAGTTGAAAGATAAATTAAGATGGAACAGTTAAATCCCATAGCCGGGTTTGAACCAAACATATTTCGGTTTCCGTCCGATTACTCTAACAAACGGAGCTACTCTGGCAATGTACCGGTAAATCATTAAAGTCCTCACCTGACTTACATTTTTTCAATAGCTCATAAGGAGATGTAATCATATTTGATTTAACATACCCCAATGGGGACTTAAAATGCCCTAGATCCTTTTAGTTAAGTGTGTATTTTACTAATTTTTGTTTCCTATCAAACGGCTCAGATTACAGTAGATTGTGAAATTACTTCCTAATAGACTACTGTATGTTGAGGGTTTTCGGTTTTTCCTCAAACAGACTACTTGTTTAAGACCTCGAGTCTTTAATATGAAAATATGTTTAAATATTAAAATAGTATATAAATCGCTAAACACGCGTGTGACAAGGTTTATATCGTCAACTAATTTTTCACAAGCTAACTGAGCGTAAATATATGCAATAGTTCAAAATATGCGTATATTTTACTAAACTTGGTGTTTCCTAATTTTGCCTGTGTTACAGCCATAACCAAGGGAGTGTATTGCCATAATTGAGCCGGATTTCTATTAAAATACACTAGATCAACACACCGCTCAATGGAATACATTGTCCAATAGGGCGCCTTCTGTGCATCTAACATTCATTGACCACCAAGCTATAAAGTTGTACAATAAACTATTTTAGGAATTAACTAAACTGACATTAAAGCCAACAAATTTGAGAAGGAACTAAAGGCAATCATATTGGAACATGTTATTCCGATTAAAACAATATATATTATGACTCAAATTTCAATTTTAGGAATCTATTAACAGCCAGCTGAAATTGTTTTATATTATACTTTATATTCACTCATAATGTAAACTCCTACTACATTGAAATAAACAATGTCCTTTATTACTCAAACACACAATTATTTATATCTTCCAAGTGATTACAATACAGTCTTTTGTAAACAATAGTGTTTACGCGATGCTTTCGTAACAATTCTGCCGTGCAGGTTCTTTCGACGCTCGATATCCCTGCAACTGCACATCAAAATTTCCCGTCGGAAACTGACTACTGCTGCACGCTGAGAATGAACCTCTCCGTGGTTCCTTCTCTCCTTTTTATACCTGTCGAAGACGTGGCAAGAAACTTCAAGAAGTAGTCCCACGTACAAACCATCGCAGGTATCATAAACCCACACACAGTGCAAATTTTGCAGTTTTTATGTAAAGAACTAGTTGGCGGCAGACGTTTCCACTCACATAGGTGTAACAGTGAAAGCAACAATCAGCTATGGCTTTCAAAGCAAGCCGCTAACATACACTACGGTCACAAAGCGTAGCTTATTGACTTGTTTAATACCTGACTTTTGTAATACTGTTTTCACTAATACAAAATTAACATAATACAGAAATACATTGTTAAATATTGTCCACTGTAACAAAATGTAACTGCGCAGTCTATTTACGGAATATTATTATTGCAAAACTTTATCACAATTAAATGCAGAAATCACAAAGTAAATAGTTGTATCGTTTACACAGTGATGAAACACCACTAGCATCAAATCCCGTCGTACATCCAGCCTCCGGGTGTAGTGAGTTTAGCAAGAGCAGAAAAAAGAATTATCAGTGTGCGCCTACAGCTTTCCAGGAAAAGTGAATGAGGAAGTTTTGCCATTATTAGCTGCAAGAACCCACTCTTTTTTTCCATTACATCATACGCAGTGTTACTTGGTACGTTTCATGTGCTAGACTTAGAACTCAATTTATCTCACTGTGTTTTAGCAGCCGAAAATGAGGATATCGCATCCTTTATAGGTGCATAAAATAAGCACAAATATATAATAAGTTCAAGATTTTAACATTTCTTATTTATTCCAAGCTGCTGCTGTATTCGTTATAAGTGCATTATGCATATCATCTATGTGTAAAATGTGAAAATATTAGTGATTTAAACATAACGTAGGATTATTTCAAGTACATAAGGTATCAGGCATTAACAGTTTATATGTATGTGATTTTAGAAGCAAGAACCTTTCAAACCAACAATTATTATATATACTTTTTATACTAAAATTAGTGTTAAAAGACAGAGGGAATGTAGATTCTCAACATTGCAGTGAATGATCTTACCGTTGGTATGACGCAATTTATCTGAAAGAAGGTTATGCTTTCTGTGGTTGGCATGTCTGTGAATGTATGAAAATAAAGTTAGAATCATGGAGGGAATCAATCCCGTATTGTATGCTTTGTTCACCGAACGTTTAAATAAATAAAATGGAATGATGAAACCCAAATGCCTAAAGTGTGTAATTTAAAACAAAGAGTTACTTCCGAGGATCCACTGCAGCAACAACAACAATACCAACAACTACAACATAAACAGGTTATGGACCCAGGTGTACGAACAAGTGAAAATGGAGATGTGCGTGTATGTGTGTGTGCGCACGCGCGCGTGTGAAAATTAAAACGTGGTTAAAACTGAGGAAACTCAAAATAGATGACAAAAAAGCTAAAAGATTTCGAATGGAAAAATTTCTAGAGGAAAAGGACTTGTTAACCAGCTAAAACACCGCTTGTAAAGCTATCAAAACACTTTGAAGCCGAAGAAAAAGATAATAACGCCATTCATGCAACAAAGGAAGTTAACGCAGCCGCTGTCTGGCAAACGAAAAAGAAAAAAGGCAAGATATCTGAGGTGCTATGTCTCACTAAATCTCAAATTCCCTTTTTAGGAGTAAGCAGACCTCAAAAGAAATGTGGGAAACTGGTATATTTGGAAGGTTGTTTTGAGATGAACGCACCAGTAACCCGAATGACTCTTAGAAGTACCTTTCCAATTCGAAATTTAAAACAATCTCAGAAACACTTGATAATGTTTGTGCGAAATATGATTTGTTAATATTACATCTGGCAGAGATTGGGGAAGAAATAATCAACGAAGGAAATGTGTGTCTATTTCTAATGACACTACCAGAGGAATATGACAATTTTGTGTCCGCATTGTAAACACTCACTTTGGATAATTTGGCCATGGATTTTTGTCGTCTCTGAATACGCGAGAAAGAATTTTTTTTTGGTAGTGTTTAACGCCCGTTTTAACTGCTAATGGCACCGCAGGCGGAATACGCGAGAAAGAAGAAAAGAGGGAAGGCAGAAATGGAGAGCAACTGAAGAATAGTCAAGATCAAGTACTTAAGTACCAGTGGCGTTTAAGGAAACTCAACAACACCATTTCAACAATGGCCAAGGAATTCCAATCAAATGCAGCCAGGGAAAGAGCAAGAGAAGAAGAGGAGGTTTCCTTTTCCATGTAACAATTGTAAACATATTGGACATAAGTACATGGAGTGTTGGAGACCAGGAGGAGCCAAATATAAAGGTCCACAATCATCCGACGGTGAAAGTGCACATAGTGACTCTCAAGTATATTCCAAAAGAGATAATAGTGAAACAAGCTTGTCATTACAGCGCAACGGGGAAGGTTTTCATCCCTAGCTGATTTCACGATTCCTAGATTCTGGTTACAAGAGTATCAGGTCTTTTTGTTGTATCAGATATGCCAGTCATTAATAACCGAAAACTGTCAATTGTTAGAATTTCTGTTGCTAAATCTGAATTTTTTATGATTTCCAAGGAAGCTGATGTTATTGTTAATACCCATGCAAACGGTGAGGTTAGGAAAACAATACTTAAGAATGCTTTCCTATTTGACAACTTGATTGTAATTTGATTTCACTTTCTACTTTGGAGCAGAAAGGATTTGAATTGGCGATTGAAAATGGTGAATGTAAAATGAAATGGGGGAATAACATAGTAGCTATTGGAAAAATAGAAGGAAAGTAATATCAACTGAACTTCATTGTAAATCTTGGTGAAGCGAGTGCTTGTCTTGCACAAATTGACGACGAGCTATGACATAGGCGTATGGGTCACATAGGAAGTGAAGGGCTGAAAAAGCTTAGCGTATCTGTACATGGGTGTGGGAAGATAAAGAATATTGAAAAGGTTATGTGTGACATTTGTGGTAAAGGAAAGTAAACTAGTCTGTCCCACAACAAATCAAGTAATAGGGCTCAGAGATCACTGGAGAGAGTGCACAGTGATGTGTATGGCACTATACAGGATGTTTCAAAAATATGGGGCATGATTTCAGGTATGTATTTCCCACATGTAGACAATCAAATTAGTTCATTATAACATGTGTCCAGAAATGCTTCATTTCCGAGTTATGGCCTTCACAACATTGAAATTTACTGGAACGTTTTTCTTTCGCAGGTTGTAGTCATTACAGAAGATGTTCAAAATGCCCACCTCCTGCTTGAATACAGACCTCACATCGATGTCTCATTGACCTGCGAACACGATCCCAAACTCCAGGAGTATTGCGTATGTCCTCACAACTTGCCACAATTCGATTCCGAAGGGATTCCAAATCCGGCACCGGAGACGAATAAACCAATGATTTTAAATGACCCCACAAGTAGAAATCGAGAGGGTTCAGATCAGGTGAGCGTGGAGGCCAAGCAATTGGGCCACCTCTATCTATCCATCGATCAGGAAACCTTCGATCCAAGTACCGGCGAGCCGTAAGACTGAAGTGTGCAGGAGCGCCATCATGCAAGAAGTGAATGTGTTGATGATTGATCAGTGGAGTGTCTTTGAAAACGTCAGGTAGGGTGTTTTCCAGGAAGTTTGTGTACGCCTGCCCCGTAAGTCTGTTTACAAGTACATGGGGTCCAACTAATCGATCACCAATGATACCGGCCCACATGTTGAGGGAGAATCGCACCTGGTGATGAGATACAACCGTTACACGTGGGTTTTCATGCGACCATACATGCTGATTGTGGAAATTTGTTATGCCATCTCTTGTGAACTGTGCTTCATCTGTAAATAATACGACGGCAGAAAAGTTCGGATTTACACCACACTGCTGCAAGAACCACTGACAGAACCTAACTCGTGCAGGGTAATCCGCTGGTGACAGGGCCTGTACACGTTGCAAATGATAAGGATACAATTGATACTCGTTCAACAGTTTCCAGACAGTCGTATGAGGAACATTGACTTGCAACGCTAACCGTCGTGTGCTGATAGAAGGAGTCCTGTCCACAGCCTCCAGAATCTCCTCCTGCACTTCTGGAGTTGTAGATCTTGGTCGTCCCCTTCACAAACCAGGAGAGGTGAATGTTCCATACTCGCACAGACGGGAATGGAGACGTACAAATGTCTTCCGATCTGGACATTGTCGCTGTGGGTACCTCTCCTGGTACAAACGACGAGCCAGTGCAGCATTGCCGTCCGCCTTACCGTACATGAAGTGTATCTCTGCCAGCTCTTGATTTGAATACATGTCGCACAGTCTTAACGCCTAAAGAACACTGAATGTAACCTTCCTCAGAATTAACTATCAGGGCGCCCTCCTAATGTCTCCTTTTCGGCAAAGACCTGCGGAAAGAAAAACGTTCCAGTGAATTCCAATGTTGTGAAGGCCATAACTCGGAAATGAAGCATTTCCGGACATGAACTATTTTGATTATCTACAGGTGGGACTTTCAATGTTGTAAAGGCCATAACTCGGAAATGAAGCATTTCCGGACACATGTTATAATGAACTACCTTGATTGTCTTCATGTGGGAGATACATACCTGAAATTATGCCCCGTATTTTTGAAACACCTGTATATCCCGTGGCTTACAATGGTATTAGGTATGTACTAACCCTAATTGACGATTTTACAGTTATGTATGCCTTGATAAAATGATGAAGTAGCTGGGTACATTAAAGATTATGAAGCTATGGCAACTAGCAGATTTTCATTTAATATCTGTCAGTGACGCTGTGACAATGGAACTAATTATGTAAGTGAGAAGGTAAAATAGTTTTTCAGGCAGAAAGGTATTAAATTTTAACTTAATGTCCCACATACTCCTTCAAACAATGGAGCTTCAGAACGAATTAACCGGTATATTTTAGACAAAGCCCGATGCATGTTACTAGGTTCCCACTTGAAGAAGACGTTTTAGATAGAAGCAGTCATGATCGCAGTTTAATTAATTTATATGAGTCCAACAAAGGGCTCTGCAAAATGGTAAAGTACCAGTTGAGCTGTGGTACTGTTTTTGCACTGATATAGTAAGCTAAGAGTTTTTCGTTGTGTTGCTTATGTGCATAAACACAATATTAAGATTCAAGGAAAATTTAATGTTAGGGGTAAAAGGCGCATTTTATTTGGTTTTTGTAATGATGGTTATAGACTGTGGAGCTTGGATGATAGGAAGAAGACTGTTGCTTGTGATATGATCTTTGTTGAAACCCGAACTAAGTTTCTAGGGGAAGAATGGGAAGATTCAGAAAATGTAGAGGAGGCCCAAACTTTCAATCAGGAAGGGAATGAGGAAAATACGATGGATGGTTCAAAGAAAGAATCTGAGAAAAAATATTTTTTTTTTGTAATGTTTAACGCCCGGCTTTACTTCTTGTGGCACCGCAGGCAATGACACTGGCGATAGATGGAATGACGATGGAGCACCAGTGGAATGCGATGGCGGGGAAACCGGAGAGCCCGGAAAAAACCCGCCCCTGCGCCGCTTTGTCCACAACAAATCTCTCAGTCGCTTGGGATCGAAACCGGGCAGTCTAGGTGAAAGGCGAGTGGTCTAACCACTCGGCCACGGAGCGGCCTGAGAAGGTAGACTCTAAGGAAGAATATGCAGATAGAGAGGAGCAAGATACAATCGTAACTGGAGGTTTAAGGAGGGGCACTAGAATTACAAGGAATAGGTAACCTAGTTATGTAAAGGCCTATAAGACCTTATTTCCATTAACAACGTTTTTATCAGAAGAAAATCAAGAGAAAGAGAGAGAGAACGAGAGAGAGAATCATGCATTCTTCACAATTTTATCAACCGTATGGGAGACATGAAGACAGGAATTTGGGGGGGGGGAAGTCCTTGTTTTACTCTAAGTGCAGTCTCATATAGTGAAGAGTTCCGTAGTCTTATAAAGAGATAAAGGACAGGGATGACCAGGAGGAATGGTATAAGGCGTTTAGTGACGAAATCAATCATTAAAGAAAAATCGACCATGGTATCTGGTAGGAAGTGCCAAAAAGTAAGAAGATAATCAAAATAAGTGGGCATTTGTTAATCAAAGAAATGCCGATGGAGATGTGGATCGCTACAAAGCTAGGTTACTTGTGAAAGATCGTTCTCAAAGGCACCGAGACCTATGGACCAGTTATAAAGCTGGCTACGCTCAGAACATTGCTGTGTGTGATTAATGCAAATCAGTACGTTCTTCATCAAATTGATGTAAAGAATGCAGATTTGGAATGGCATATTGAAAGAAAATATTTTTATGTGTCCACCAGAAGGAATTAATGACATGGAAGGTTGGTGTCGTAAACGCAAAAACACATTGTATGGTGAAACTAAGCATCTAAATAGTGGCGTGTTAATTTTAGTGTTTTTGTGAAATTGCATGACTTTAATCAGCTTCAATTGATACATATTTGTATATAAGAACAAAAGGAAGCGTTGTTGTGTACTTGTTGAGGTGTGTTGATGCTTTTATTATTGCATGTAATGAACTTAACATTTTGCAAAATGTCAAACAAAAGCTAATGAGAGGATTTGAAATGAAAGATATGGGAGAAATAGTTATTTTGAGGGGATTAAAATTGACACAAAGGGAGCTCAATGCTTTTTAGCCAGAAACAGTACATACAGAAGCTAATAAGCAGCTTTGAAGTGCAATCAGCAAATTCTAAACAAACTCCTTTAGAGGTAAATCCAAAGAGAGAGATTTATACCTCTAAACCGAACAAAATTGTAAGTAAAATCTACCGTGAACTTATCGGAGCATTAATATATGATTGCGTGACTATACCGCCAAACTTGTGCAAAACAATAATTTTTACAGCCAGTATAAGTGCAATGCAATCCAAGTGCAATAGATGGGCTAAAAAGGGTGGCGCGATACATTCAAGACACCCTAGAGTGGGGTCTGTGGTATAGAGGAAATTCAAATTAACTCTGGCTGGGTAAGTAGATGCAGATTTTGTAAACAACCAGGATTAGGGTTTCCATTTTAAGTGTTTGGGGATACAGTAATTTTCGAAACAAGGAAGCAGAAAATAGTGTCTTTGTCTTCAACTGAAGCTGAGTGTATTGCCTTGGCACCTGCTATAGCAGAACAACTTTGGTTGAAGCCATTACCTGAGGAAATGTTAATAACAGTAAATTGTCAAGTAGAATCTATGAGGATAATCAATCCTGCATCAGTGCATTGTCTAGTTGGGTTCAGAAACGGTTAAAACATGTAGATGTGAAATGTAAATTTGTACCAGATCTTTGTAATGTCATATCCATTGCGGTTATGTAAGTGCCTTCAGAAAATCAAAAGGCTAATTTGTTTATCAAAGGACTTCCATTTAAATATTACATAAACATAGAGAATGCCTTGGTGTATGCGAAGTAAAACCATGTTAAAGGTATAGTAAGTATGCTACAAAACTTGGCCGTCAGGCGCACGGTCGTCTCCCGGTCACATATTGTACAATTGGCTGGCTGTCGCAAAAATGAAAAATGAAATGGCCTACTATTTATGGACGCTCTTTAACTGCTTTGGTTCTCAGCGTCCCATTCTATATTGGGCGTGAAAGATCGCTTAATTTTGCTCAGAGGCCTCTCTTATCAGGCTTGAGGTTCTTTTACGGGTCATAAATCTACGACACGGGACCCACAGCTTTACTTCCCTTCCGAAGGAAGCCATGCTAAGGATTTTTACGCCCGAAAAAATCCATCGTCCTCCGCCGGGTTTGAACCCGCGACCTTGGGTATATGAAGTTAGCATGGTAACCATTACACCACGGAGGGTGACTGGGCTGTCGCAAGTCCTATCACTCAGTCACACATACGTGGACGTAAAATAAAATCTCACGTCACATTAACAATAATCACAATGAACACAATATATACCTTATCACAGAAGATATTGGCAATGCCACCCATCTGCATAAACACATCCTCGGTATCTTTTGAGGAACTTTTCAGTCACACCAATTAGCTCAACTTCCGAAATAGCTTTAATTTCGGTCCTGATATTTTGTTTTAATCCTTCCAAAGTGTTGGGGATTTTGTATACCTTATTTTTCAAGTTGCCCCATAAATAAAAATAGCATGCCTTAAGATCAAGGGACCGAGTGGGCCATAAACCCTTACTAATGATTCTATCCTCAAAAAATTCCACAATAAACTGTAACAATAGCAGAATCCTGTTGGAAGTATCCAGATCGACATTCAATGTCCGTCAACTGTTCGAAACATGGTGCCAGCTAGTATTTCTGTATATTTTCTCGTAAAAATGGGCCCTATTATTCTGTATCTATTTATTGCGCATCATACCCCGACCTTTTGATCATACAGATTGAGGTTCATGAACGAAATTGGGTTTGTCTGCAGCATAATATCGGTTGTAATGTGATGACACATGACCACTTAAGTGAAACCATGCTTCGTCACTGAACAGTATTAAACGTGGATCGATTGTTCCATCATAAACATTCCTCAAAATCCAGTTACAGAAATTTACCCGACACTGGTGATCACGTGGTAGCAGTTCCTGGAAATCAGTACCCTTGTATGGTTTGAGTTTTTGAAGTTATTTTATTTTCCATGCTGAAGCTTTAGAAACATCAGCTTTTCGAGGCCACTGTTCTAACCTTTCTCCGATTTCGTCTAATTTCTGCTCCGTAAGCACATGACTGCTTACGTTTCTTTTCCTATCACAAATTGATCCAGTCTCCCTTAATTGGTTTTCAAACAAATGAACACTGAAAAAACGCACGCCAGAAAATTTAGTTTCAATTTGCCTTAAACTTCCCTATAAGATGACGTAGGCACATGCGTATCGAGCATAAACAGTATTTGTGATAATGTATACAGCATTTTGAGAGTATTTCGAATAAAACTAAATACTTCTAAACATTTCTATCGTTATTCACGTGTGAACTGGACCAGAACAGAAAAAAAAAAAAAAAAAAAAAAAAAAAAAAAACTGACGCACATGTAAAGAACGGATGTAAGACGCACGCGCAGGAAAATTCAGTGGAGGTCATTGGGCCAAGCTCCCTGCGGCCAAATTTTTTAGCAAACGTACTGTAGATGTTTAGAGAAATTGAGGAGCAGTGTTGGTGTGACGCAATTTCTCTGAAAGAATGTCATGTATTCCTGTGTTTGGCATGACTGTGTATTTATAAAACTAGGATTAGAGTCATGGAGGGAATCAGCACCGTGTTGTATGTTTTGTTCATGGAACGTATAAAAGGGAATGATGTAACGCAAATGCTTAAAGTGTGTTATTTAAAACAAAGAGTTACCTCCGAGGATCCACTGCAACAACAACAGTTACTTCAGGGGAAAAGTGGCATTTGGCATAGGCTCATTAACCAAATAAATGCACTTCAACCTAAAGGTTTCCTAGTTCTGCATATGATTTCTAAATAACCTTGTACAATGGACATCTTAATATGTTCCTATATTTAAGAGAATTTATAATTAGGGTTCTGTATATTTCAAGCTCTAGTAGTTTTATAGTAGTTAAGTGGTGTGTCTGCGGGATACACCAAGGATTTAACAATGTCAAAAGCTTGTTGAGATAAACAATGGCGGTATAATTTATACCAGAAAGATCCCTAATATGACTTCCTACCAATGAAATCGAACAGTCATCGCCGCTGAAAAACCCATATTGTACGTGTAGAATCCATCACGAAGTATACAATAGAAGTACATTTTAATGAGATTGAAGTCAAATCAGAATACTATTGTGCTGGTATGTGTGTAATAAGAGTCAAATTTTCTGAGAAAATAGGTTGTTTATACAAACATAAAGTAATTGAAAAGGATGTGTGTGTGTGTGTGTCTCTCTCTCTCTAGAGAGAGAGAGAGAGAGAGAGAGAGAGAGAGAGAGAGAGAGAGAGAGAGAGAGAGAGAGCCGGGTGGAGCTAACACCCTACAAACATTTTCTTAAGCATTGCGACTTGTAGGTTCTGCATACTTCAAACTGCATTTGCGGCATATTATATATTCTTTGGCTTTCTGCTGACAAATGGGACCTCCAGTTCCCACTTCTCGCTTTGAACATTGTAGTGTTGTATCCTTTCAACAGATGACAAGGTATTGAATGACATACAGTGGTGCAGTTAAGTCCATGATGGAAACCACTGCGTTTTGTAAATGTTCATTGTGCAAAATTAATGGATAGTAATAATAATAATAATAATAATAGTAATCATAATAATAATAATGTTATAGGTGAAAAACCTGAAAATAATGACAATGACCGATATCAAGCAGATGGAAATACCGAATCTGGTCCATCCACAGAACCTGAGGACAGTTTACCATAAAGAAAACGTACCACAAAGTATGCCGAAACTTGTAGAGGATGGAGACAGAGGAACTTTTCAACAGCGGTACCCCCATATTGCCAACATGAGGGTGAGTCTCACTTACAATTTATTTAGGATAATTTGTACGGGTCCTATTTTATGCCAAACACAGAACATTTTATAATTATCGTTTGTTAGCTTACTGGTGTGTTTTGGTGTTTAGGGATCAAAGAGGACCAGTTCACCAACTGCAAGACTCCAACAGAAATCTTGCTTCAGCTATGTGGAGTACTTATCGAACATATATGCTATCAGTCCAATTTGTATGACACAAAGAATGGTAAGAATTTATGTATGAAAGTTTCTGAATTCCTTGCATTTTTTCGCATTAATTTGTTGTGGATTATGTTGTTCTCCCTTCTTGGAAGAACTATTGGTCCACGAGTAATGATGTAGCCCGACATATTATATCGAAAGCTATATTAAGAAAATGCTTTGAACAAATATTGACCAGCCTTCAGGTGAACAATAACTTAGCTAGACCAAGGACTGCAAGGATAAATTGTATAAAATTTGCTTCTAATTGCTACTTCAAATACCCAGTTTTCACTTTCATACAATGTAACAAGATCTGTTGGCATTGTTGAATCTATGATTTTATTCAAAGTCAGAAGTTCCCTCAAACAATGTAATCCAATGAAGCCCATAAAGCGTGGGTATAATTTATGTGCTTAGGAGACTAAGACTTTATTTCTAAATTCATGGTATACCAAGGGAAATATGAAACAGCTGATGAAGAATTTGCTCCGTATGGTTCAGGAGAGAGGGTTGTTTTACAGCTAAGAAAGCCATTTTTGGGCAAAGATTTATTACCTATTTTGACAACTATTTCATATCACTAAATGACAGGCTTAAAACAGAAAATGTGGTAATGTTGCCGATTAAAGGTCTGTTTACTGCGCAATACCGCAAAACCATACCAACTTTAGAAATTGAAAACCCGCTGTAGAACTGAGCACATAGTGCCAAGGGAATGCAATCGGTTATTAAATGTAAGATGTCAGTAGTAGCACGGTTATATGATGCTAAATGAGAGTGATAATGCTCTTATTCTTCCCCATTCAATGTTGAGATAACGCACCAGTTTATCGAGACAGTGACAGAACACAAAAGCGAAATTCAAAAATATTTTTATGTATTAATGGTCATTTCCATGCCCCTATCGTTTAAAATAAAAAAGAAGAAAACCTATTTTATTTGCTGCTAGGTTAATGCTTAACAAATCGCCTGGTTATGGACTCAATGACACAAGAAAACAATGAAAATAAAATATATGTTTATGTATTAACTATTGTTTCTTAGTGATATTGTTTAAATAAAGAAATAAAAGCGTTAAAATTAACAAGTTATAAACTATGCACGTTAACCAATAATCCTTCTCGAAATCCGAAAATGCCAAAGAAATAACGGGATCCAAATAATATGCCGTCTTAGGTTAACCTACTTATTGCAGCTGTTGCTTATTTGAGGTCATGTGGTATATGAGTTAACTAAAGGCGATTTCATAAAATATAAAGATAACCCCATCTACGTCACACTGCAATTGAGGTGCCCTTAATAGTTTGATCAAGTACTATTTTGGGATAAATAGAGAAATGTATTACACAGGTCTACTGTTAAATAAGAGCTTATCGATTGCTTTATTTCTTTTTAAGGAAAATAGAAGCATTAGTGGTAAATAAAAATAATTATTATTTATAATAATAATAATAATAATAATAATAATAATAATAATAATAATAATAATATTGTTATTATTCGGAGAAATGACGGGATCCAGATAATATGCTGTTTTAGGTTAACCGAATGTCAGTGTATATTTCTAAGGTATATACTGTAAATTGCAGCGTTACCTACGCGTGTACTGCTTTCCATCCTTTGCGCAATACCAACTATATATGTTCCATTGCGCAGATTATTACGCTTTTCAGATTCAAAGGTTGGCTGCCTGACGTTACGTGGCCAAGAGACCCTTGTTCGGCAACATTACTGAAAATGTTTTAGCTCGTGGAACCATTCGCTCTAACAGAAAAGGACTCCCTTCTTTCACTGTTGATAAATTCCCATCTAGGGGTGAATATCAGATAGCTGTAAATATCATTATTTACAGCTATCTGATATTAATATCATTATTATTGAAATTTAAGGATCGGGTTTTTAATATGAATGGTTAAAAAAACACAGTTCTGTTTACTTCAACTTCTATGGTACAGAAAAAACTGCAGTAAACAGACCAAAAGATGATGGCCCAAAAATTGAAGTAGAGTGTGCTTAAAGATAATAATCTTAACATGGGTGGAGTTGATAAAGCTGATCAGATACGTGCCTTGTAAAGCGTCAATCGGAAAGCAAGAAAATGGCGTCACAGACTATTTTTGGGGGATAGTAGATATAATCTTCATAAACTCTTTCATTATACACAATCAAATGTTAGGCTGGGAGTACTAAAGTTTAGGAGAAATGTTGTTCAAGGTTTAGTAACAAATAAGATATAAGTAGGAAGAGGTCTAGCCTGAGGCCCATATCATTTGACATGCCCCAACTTAAACGAGGGAAATGTGCATCTTCAGTACCTGCTGATATAAGACTAGGGAAAAGAGGATGTCATTTGCCCTTTGTTTACATCATATCGAGGCTGGTGTGAAGTATGCAGCCCAAAGAAAACCGAATCTAGGCCTTATTCGGTATGTAAAACGTGTAATGACAGTTTTTGTTGTAAGGACAGGAACAATTGCTCTTCTCTGTATCATGAAGTAGGTATTAACTAAACCATAATTATATAAGGTATACATGGAACAGTTTTTTCAGCTTCTAACAATGTATTTTTTCTTATAGTTATAAACATGATAATTATAATGGGGTTGTTATTATAATAAGCATACAATTTCAGTTTGAAGAGGTATTCTTATAGTGAAAACTACATTGAAAACGCGCTTTAATGCCCAAGTCCCATGTAACTTTTATAATAATGCTATGTGTTTATCAATAAAATTATTTATAGATATTTAATTGTGGGTTATTAAACCTGAATATACAATATGTTCACCCAAAAAGTATTTCCTTACTATAGAGATCAAGAAAAGGTTAACCCGATTTATCCCAGAAATGTCATATGTAAACAATGGACACGTACAAACCGAACCAGTGCTCGTTATTAAAGACAAAACGTATTGTTGATTTCCAAGGTATTTTCTCAAACTCCATAGACATGTCTTCTTAGTAGTGCCTTGGTGATGTAATATGTGTAGTTTTATCGTATGATCATCCTAAGCTGTATTAGCTTAGGATGATATGAGAATTTCAGAGGCTCGTGGTAACATGACAAGGTAAGTATGTATTACATATATTCATATTCATTCTCAAAATGTTTAAAAATATTTTCGGATAAGTATAGTAAACGTTTTGTTATTTAACCCAGGCTATAGATTTTAGAATGTTTTAAATCTAGTAGTTGATACTTATATTTTACTGTACGTGTTTCCATACAGCTATGCTAGGTCATTCTGAATACTTATGTTTCTCTCTTTCTATCTCGGTGTTCCGTCTTTAGCGCATACCTGTTTGGCTATGGATTTTGATATTCTGTGTTCGATACCTGATATCTCAGAGTGTTTTATAAGCAATAACGGACCTATAATAGTATGAACCAATCTCTATGAGAAAGGGGATGTTTCGAAAATATGTTTTCATGCTATGTGCTCTATTTAAGATTGGAAGACATTTCAAAGCATTTTCTTCGGGTTTTAGAGGCCTGTCACTAAAGAATGCACTTGACTATCTGTGTCACATTTTAAGAGGCGACGAAAATCCACAAGTATTTTACATAGAATCTTCTGAGGTTTAGATGTTACAAATGGAGGAGATAATGCAGATGATTAAGAAAGTGGTGTTTAGATTATATGGCCAGTTGAAATCTAAGTATGAAACAACATATTATGCAGATCAACATATTGATGAAGTGATAACAATATTTTGACTAGTGTTTTACAAAATGATTAAAACATAGAAACAGCTTCATTCACGATTTCTGATGCTGAACCACCCACTTCATTCTTGAGTAGCAGCTTGCATGAAGTCACAGCAGCTCAATCTACATTTTCAATCCCATAGTCTGAATAGACTAATAAATTTATTGGAATGAAGGAGGATTCCTGAGCATGATACCCATATTGCTACCAGCTAATTTATAAATTACAAAATTTCACGCGAACAATTCCACACAGTTATTTTATGATGCCTTACAGGAACATTCGTATTTTTTAGTCTATTCTTTGGGAAACCAAATCTTAACATTACACTTGAGGAACTCAAGTTTTTTTTTTTTTTTTTTGTTTTTTTTTTTTTTTTTTTTTTTTTGCATTTTATTTGTATCTATCTGTAATCAACACAGCCATGTTTGTCGCTGTGGAGTAATGATGAAGACACATGCAATGAAATTGTGCCTAAATCGATGCGTAGAAATCGTTTCCAAAAGTAATGCGATTTCTTCATTTTGAAAACAGGTCCACAAAATGCCCAACAAATCCACTGATGGCGATAAAATGTGGCAACTACGATCCATTATAGACCATTTAAAGGCTAAGATGCTAAACCATTTCCATCCTAAACAACTTGACTATGATGAAACCCTGATTACCAGAGCTACGAAGTTCGTACCGTTTACCGTTCCTTTTACATTTTGCGACCGACCGTCTGGATGCATGAAAATAGATAAGAACGCATGGTGCAGAGGTAAACAACCCTATTATTAGGTAAACAGTACAGTTTCCAGAGAACAAAAATGACTTATGAGACATTCGTATAAGCACACCTATTTAGATAATTATGTGCAACACACACATTATTACGTATATAAGGGTGACACTAACTTTTTTCTATACATGCACATTATGAAAACTACCCACGCAATTATAACACGGATTGAAATATTTACTGACCAAATATTAAATGATATCCAAATAATAAAATTAATTTCTTAAATACCTTCAGTTTCTTATTAGGTAAAACCGAAGGCAGGAATTAAATTAAATCTTCACTTATTTGCAGCTGTAATACTGAAAACCATGTGTATTTCTGAAGCCTTTCAAGAAAACCTCATTCTACATTCCGACAAGCAACATTTATAATGTTAAAAAGCGTATTCCACTTCGCATTACGTGATCGGGGCATATTTCCGTTTCAGTATCACCAAGAAAATAGCATTTGTTGGGATCTATAGGTGCAGCTTGTATGCGATATATCGCACTGAATCCTACATTTGTTCAATTACACTTTTCATTTTCATCTATACTTCAGCTAGGGTGGTCGTGGATTGGTAGATCCATCTTGATAGTTCTACATGCCGAGCAGATTCAGTTCAGTTCTATATCTCTGGACTATAAAAGTGTGATAGTTGTGAGTAACTTTCTGAACAACTTTTAAATGAATTATATACTTCTGTGGAGCTGTTCTTTTAGTAGACGTTTGACAGTTTGTATACTAGAAGAGCCATCAATTTTTGAATACGTACATGTATAAGTACACAGCTAGAAGGCTTATTATGCTTATAAAACAAATTAATTTTGCTCACATTTGAGTAGAGCCAGATGCTATTCGAACGCCTTCCTTTCTACTGACGTGGCTCAGTGTTATGCAGTGATACCTGTTTTGCAGTAATGGATTGCAGTTTACGTTGACCTTTGCTCGTACAAGTAGCGCCGCATGGTATTGCCATAGTCTGGCCGTTCTTACTGCATAAGGAAAATGGTACGGGCTTCCCAGCTCATGTGATTACATACTTTGGCTAGCATGAATGTAGGTAGTTTATCAAGGGAAATTCATTAAGATTTGGCTATAAAGTGTTGTCATTGTGTATTCTTTCCGGCTATCTGATAAATTTTGAAATACGAGGAAAAAATTCTTGCTCAACCAGTAATGACACATACGCATTAGCAACATGGATTAATATTAATCATGTTACCAGGGGAATTATGCGTTAGTGTCGCGTTAAGTAAATCTGATTAAGAAAAGTTAGGAAATATGAACATATGTTGGTGATGACCCTAATTATCGCATAATCCTGTCGTATAAAGAAAAGGCGATGCTTTTGAAAATCAATTTGGCAGTAACCCCTTTGAGGTGTCGGGCGTATAAAAATGTATGTAAAAAAAAATATGAATTATAAAATAAAATATTATGGTTGCCGCAGGATAATTGAACACGCAATGGCCGATCTGTATGTATAGTTAATATTTATTGGAATTATTTTTCATTTTCTAAACCAAGTTGAATAATACATTAATCAAATACACACGACCTCACAAAGTGACAGGATTATAGATGGGTCCAAGATAAACATTTTTAGATAGGGTAAAGATGGGATAAGAGTTCCAAATTCTTTCTTACAGCATAACATGTATTAAAAGCTAGTACGCCACTAATCACACAGCAATGGACCGTGACGTGAACACCCGGATTTTGGGAAGCGCAGTCATAGTGGCATTTATTAGCGCTATTGTAGGGGTGTGATCATCGTGTTAACATGTTGCGGTATTTAAATGTTCAAGCCTCCATAGATATGTTTAATTGTTATGGTCTCCTTTTTTGTATTTTATAATGACCCACTTCTATTTTGCTGCGTTGCGTAATATGACTTATTCGTACCGTCCAATAAAATAATATACGATTAGCATGCAAGTGCAATGGAGAAAATTTCAACAACTGTTGCACTTGACACCTAAAAGGCTACACTTCTATATACCCCTCGAAAGAGTTTCTAAAATACAGTGCTACGCTGTACTTCTTTATACCCCTCGAAGGAGTTTCACAAATACAGTGCATCATACACTGAAGTCTTATGTACGTATACAGTACAATTGTATGCACGGTTCAATATTTACGAAACAATGTTATCATTCCGTCAAACAAACTTCAAATGAAATAAAAATGAACAGCTAGCTCTGCAGTAAAACAATTACCCACGTAAAACTAATTAAGAACTATTAACTAGTCAGGAAAGTTCATTTAATCATTTCATCTCCACATGAAAGGCAAATAGAAAGAGACTTCGAGAAATAATACAGTATCCGAAGCACAAATTACAACAGATCAGCAGAATAACCATTAAATCTGACAAACGGCAGCAAGCCTGCAGTGATAACGATGATGAAATGAACCTCGCCTCTATCAAAACTTTCAGGATTGTTGTGAACCTTGCCACAAGCAGCTAAATTCCGTGGCAGCAATTGTTCACCTGACGTAATAGGCATCTGGTAAGTGAAGTACTTAAGCATGCGCAAAGCTACCACGTGGCACCAAAGGCACATGAGCTCAGAAGTTCCCAGGTTAGATTAACTTAGAACGTTGGTCTGATCTCCGTTTCGCTCCTCGCTTATACAATTTATCTCCTTACACACAATGCGTATACTTTTACAATATGAACACAAAGTTTAGCAATTCATGGCTCTTACACTAGTTACGCTCAGGCATTAGACATGGTTTTCAGAAGCACATTCTCATAGCACCACAACAGCTCAAATGGTTAAAGCGGTATAATGTCTACGTACGGATAAATTCAAAGTGCCCGTATTCGAATCTAAGCAATATTAATTTTTTCTATTACATCGCAAAACATAGTTCAGTAACTATGTTTCAAAGCACACGTTTTCAATAACCTAATAGTTTTATTTCATTAACTTGCGCATGTTCTTTGACAACTACTACACTAAATGTTGAAACTAATTTGTATTCGAGAGTTTATCGTCTTGGCTTCAGAAAATGCTGCTGATATTGTGTACCTCTTGTAGAAAAACAAGGAAATTAAAAAAGTAAGCAACGGAAACTCCAGATGCGGTGCGAACTTTGTATCATGTGATTCGACAATAAGCGCTATACCAATCTATTCTACCAGTGTTATAGCGGGACACTCTCGCTATCTACGTATTATCTGAAAGCAATCGAAATTTTATCAGCCAGCGGCCTGCAACTCTCAAGTACAGGACCATTTTGCCAAAGTTGCGAATCCAATAATTTGAAATATAGTATATGGATTGTCCACCAAGACTGCATTCCTTCGGCTACTGGCAAAAAATGAGGCATTCAACATGAAAATAGGACACACGTCCACATTCTTTTAATTTACGGCCTCTGTAGATCGAACCACAAACCATGTCATAACTTTGACATTTGACAAAAGGCAATATAGGTTCCGTATCTCAATCCTTTTATCTACGAGCAATCTACAATCCTGCCAATTTGTGGTTTAATTATGGGACACCTGTACGTGAATTAGAACATAAACTGAATATATGGTATTCACAGTACTATAAAGCAATGCATTGAAAATTCATACAAATACATACACAAACATTATTGAATAAAGCATTTATTAATGTTTTCGACTGCACATGTTTGAATCAAGATATACAAATATAATGTTAAACTTAGTTGTAGCACCACTTGAAGAGACATCATCCGCAGGAATATCGCGAAGAGGTCGATCGTTTGAGGTCATTTAGGTGAGGCACAAGTGTCGGAAGTTTGGGTGGATATCGGCATCGATGCTTGCAACGCACACAAGTTATACGGTGCTATTGCGAACAACGTAACTCGCTGGAAAGTATCCCGGAGAAGTATTAATGCTGAAAATGATGAGGCGTTCGTTGGCCCATGATAGAGTGCATTGGGCATCAGGATTGCAAGGTCATTATTTGATGGAGTAGAATATTACGCCGAGAATCGCCGGAAGGTATTTTGATTGTTACAATTTTGTGGTTTGCAAAGACGGAGATTTTCTGCGCAGGAATTCGGCACTCGCTGTTTTCTATAGTGTTTCACGCCCTTTTTACTGCTTGTTGCACCACAGGCGATGACACAGATACATGGAATGAAGATAGAGCACCGGTGAAATGCGATGGCAAGGGAAACCGTTTAATCTGGAGAAACCCGCCCCTGCTCCACTATGTCCACCACAAATCCCACACGCTTGGGATTGAACATGGGCCGTCTAGGCACTCACTATTGCCACTTACATTTACGATACCATCGACGTCGAACCATTAGGTTGGGATAACTTCCAAGCTATGTTCACAAGTTAAGGATATGAATCCAACTGGAAGAAATTGGAATATTATTCGAAGTCGGGGTACTGCTTAGGGGCGGTGAAGGTCACGATGAGAAGAGAATTTTAGCGTATACCTTTCGTTTCCGTTTTGGGGCATTTGGTCCCCTATGTGAATCATACATAGAAAAACGGTGTTCATTTCGACAAAAATGTCGTGCGACATGACACCGAATTTGGAAGGCAGAAATAGCTCTTGCTGTTGATCGTGAAGTCCATTTTGGAGCCGTACATAGGGGGATGGATCGATCACCCTGGATATTGTGCGGGCAACTTCTCTACATCTCTCCAATTGACCCGAAGGCAAGCGTTTCTGCCATTTGGTTAAGATCACGAAGAATGTTGCCTGTAGTGGTCATGCTGTAAAGAAACTTTTCGCATATTGTGATGAATCAGGCCAATGTTAGACTACAAGAGCTGTACAGGCTGAAGCGGACATATGCTGAGTGTTGTTATATCCACATCCAGATATAGCGTTCTCACGCTGTTGAAGAGAAGCAGACTTTCACGCCAGCATGAGCGGTGCATGACCGTCTATGTGAACCCTGTGTCACTGTTGATTCCAATGTTGCTTCCGCCGAAGAAAACTGCAAATTCTGCTGTTGCTTCGGGGTTAGACTCTCCCAAACAAGATCGTTCTATATGGGATGTATTTGGGGGAGATCATATCGCCGTAAAATACCACTGTGCGAAATTCATTATTGTAGAGTAGGGAGAAAACTAAGTGGTGTTCGACATATTTGATCATCGTCGAAATCTCCGGCATAACGCCGCGAATACCTCTTTAGGACAATTTCAATTCTGAGACGAAGCATCTTTACCCCGTGGATGTTATCCGGAATAATATACGACTAGTATTGCCCAGTTGAAACGCCAAAAATCTCTCGTAGCACAGGTGACCATAATTGGTATGATTTTGTATTTTAGTTGATACTTATTATGTTTGCAAATAGAAAACGATGTATCATCCATTTGGAACAAACTGAAGCAATTTATTGCATCATCTCGTTCATTCATGTGAGCTGCTTCGTCGCTTTTGCCAGGACGTCTATTTCAAGGGCCCGATGGAATCTCCTCAAAACGAAAAGCACGATAGGGCAGATAAAACTTCAGAAAATCTTAAGCTTTAAGTCGACATTCCTTGGCGTTGTCCAGAGATGTAGAAGGATGTGAGCAGTTAGATCAAAAACCAGAACGATATATTCATGAGGATATTGCTGGGTAGATTGGTTTTCATCCTTAAAATGAATGCCTAGCCCATCCTGAAAGTTTGAAAGCATCGCATTAATTGACCGGTATCAAAACTGCGTTGAGGAGGATGGAAAAAAAAATCTTCTGTTTTTTTTGGGGGGGGGGGGAGGAAGGGCTTTTGTTTAATTTTACTTAATTCACCCCTTATCAATCAATCCAATTCACCCCTCATCAAATAAAATAGGCTGCCCACTGACTTTCATGTTGAAGGAATTCATGACAAAGTGTTGACGGTTGAACGGGTTCAAAGCATAATTGCCACAATAGACCATTTCGCTTACAATGACTACCCTTCTAGGAGCTTGTCCGAAGACAAAAGTAGGAAGGCTGTGACATCAGCCAGTAGATCACATTTGATTTCAAAAGCGCTCAACTAGGAGGCTATGGCCCAAATATCGTCCCTTTTAGATAATAGAATAACACAAATTAAAAGTTACACAAAATGAGAGGCGGATTTTTCTGGAGCTTGCTATCGTATGGTAGATCAGAATTTCCTAAACACCCTCACACTTTGAGCAGACAATCTTCATCTAGGAATGGATGCAGAGACTTCAGTTTGGCAGAGACTAGTTTTGCTTTCTAAAGACAAACAATTTCTTCAGCACATTCCTCTTTCTGCATCAGTTGCAGTACAAGGCCAAATTAATTTCCTCTACACTGAGGCATCCAAAACGCTTCTCTCATGGATCTTTTTAATCAAGAATATGAATTGTAGAACATAATCAAAGACTCTCTTCAGCTTCTCAATATAAAGAATTTCTCGAGGGTTTCATTTAGGCTTCCAGGCTTATATGCACGAAGGGAAAGACTTTCTGCAGTGAAACTCCTTTGCTCGCAATCAATAAGATCAGGTAGTTCAGCAGATATAGGTGGCAACACCAGAGATGCTGCTTGAATTAATATGAAAGGTTGAACAATTTACCGTAAATCTAAGTATACCTACTACTGTGGTAACACACAGAATTGTAGGCTTTGCAATAGTGGAAATATGGTGCAAACACCCAATGTCACTGTCCTTTTGTATCTCAGATACTGTTTTAGCAAGTAACGCTTTCAGGCTTGCTGGGGGTGTATGTAACCAATATACAACACACTGTGGAATCATTCCACAGACAATTTTGAGGGTGCGCTTCAATGCAGATAACAATTTCTTTAACAGACGAGAGAGGAATTGTGCTGTACATAGTTTTAGTCTAGGTGAAGATTGCAGTTAAACAGTAGCAAATCTGGACTTTGGTGTACTGAAGGAAACAGTAAATGTACCATCATACAAAATTCTAAAATAGCAGCAAGCACCAAATACTTTATCTTAAGCATAGCTGATACCGTGCAGTTCAAATCTCTTATGGTGTTTAAATCGAATAAATTTGCGATCAATGGATAAACCATTTATGCAATTAGGGTGCTCAAATAACTTAAGCCATTCTGGTCTCAAAGAAATACGCAAAAAATCATCCCATACGATCATTTAGTGCCCAAAGATCTAGAATAAAAAGTTGCACCTTATAACAATTGGGCTTAAAAAGCCAAGAGGATCAAATACACACGACATAAGATATGCTGCGCTTGATCTCTTTGGTCATACCCTTGTAGTAATCAAAAGTGCCAAAACTTGGATGCCAGCTTATACCGGTCTTAATTGCTTCATTGCCAATCTTTCTTGAATGAGACGAGACCTTTTGAAGAGCAGGCTCAGTATTTGACGTTTCTTCAAAATTCGACGACCTCTTTCTCAGCGGAAATCTTTTTTATATTAGTAAAGCAATCAGTTGGGTTTGCAAATCTCTGGTTTCAGTTGAAGCAGCTCCTCGTAAATAGTCATCAAGTAGAATGCGGCTTTTAATGCTTCAGAAGCCAACGTGAAATCCTTCTGATGTTCATCACTAAATTTCTTAACACATCTTGTAGCTAAAATGGTAGCAGGAATAGTGCCATAAGTTCCAACAGTCAAATCTTAGCATAAGCAGATTATACTGCTCTGACGACCTTCAAAGCATTCTCTGCAGGCACCTATCTCAAGTGTCAACAGTATCCTGTACACCTGGTCAATATCAGCTGTCATGACCATTGGATGCAGCCAAGCGTAACACAATAGAATATAGGATGTCTTTCAAAGATATAGCAGTTATAAAACCAGCGAAGCCATCAAAGAAAACGCTCAGCTTGATTTTTATACAAGAAGACTTAAATACAGGATGATGTGGAATAATGTATTGTTTAGGCTCATTTATAAATTCACGCAACTGCATATGTAAAAGTTCAGCATAAACTTTCATAAAATTTACATAATCACTATGCATTGCTTTATTATATTTGAATCTTTTGAGGTAAATTATTCATGTTTTTGCCCGCCCCTAAGTGTTACCTATCGTGGCATCTAGTCTGCCAGGGAACCTAAACAAAAATATTCCATCTTTAGTCCTAGTAATATTTTCAATTATCTTTGGCTCACAGAATGTGTGCTACTTTGTTGAGGAACCTGACAGATTTCCTATATTTAACAAAATGTGCTAAACTGATTATCGAGTGCATCGTTCAACATACTGAAGATAAAAAGGTATACTGTGGCATTTGGTATGACAAAATGTAGAAAACCCTAACGGCCTTCTGGGGTGCCCGAGAATTACACTAAAACCAATAACAGCTCCAAGTAACAATTAAATTTTATGTGGTTAATGAAAATCGGAATTACACAACTCAATGTATACGACCGTTCCATTCAGCACTACAAATAGAACTAGCAGGCACTGCACTCGTAACGTTATCCAGGACTACACAGTTATCTCTATTTAAGAGTTTCCTTATCTTGACCTGTATTAACAGTACATGTATGGATTACTTTAGCTCCTGTTATGTTATTTATACCATTTATAACAATTTTGTTATCAGCAAAGGGGAGTCCAATCTTCTTAACTAATGAAGTTGGTGTAAATAACATTTGGGTTTTGAATCCATCCTACCATGGCCCTTTATCATATGGCATGGCCTTGTCTGTTAGCTACTTCCGCAATAATAATTGGAGACAGCGCATTTGAGCTACAAAAATACTGATTTTATGCCGCCGTAGCTATACACCTTCTGATCAGTGGAAGCAAAATGGCTATTATTGTCTTTACTATTTGAGTTCAAATGCTCGTGGTGCTTTCCTTTTCAGTTAGCACGTCTTGACTTACAATTTAAAAATCTCTGCCCATGGCCAAAGCAAGAAAAACACAGTTTTATACCTCATGACTCTCGGATTCGAAATTTCCACAATGTGACAATGAATGTGATTATTCGTCGCAGTGAGTGTAGGAGGCACAGTTAGTGTCAAATGATCTGCCAGTTACATGTTTAATTTTATTATGCTTAAGTTGATTACTACCATTACTAAAATCGAAACTTCAATAGCTGTGTTTTAGCTTCTATAAATGAATCAAATCTTTAAGACAATTAAATTTATCAGATATGGCCTTTATCTCCTACTCCTGCGTTTCCTGCTTCCCCAATTTATCCAAAACAGCCTCTATTAAAATGATTTTTATGTCATATAATGGAACGTCAGGTTTACGAGGTTATAATGCTCATTTATTGCTAACTGCTTCAATTATTAGCAATCTGTATTCTCTGCTATTTACATTCTTTACACTGAGCAAACTGAACAATCACTTTACATGGGCAGCAGCAATTACCTCGTTGTATCTTTCATGCAATAAGTACCAAGCAGCATCAGCATTATCTTCAGTAATAGTTAAACTGCCTATTAGATCACTGTGTTCTCTTTTGAGCGCGGAAACTAAATAGTGAAATTTATGGATTCTTGTAAGTGAACTATTATGCAAAACTAAACCAATGAATGTGACACGAAAAAGGACCCCTAACCTAACTTGGACGACCAAGTCCTACCGGTCGACAAGGTGAATGCGACGGTCATCCTCTCCATCATCCAGTACCGTGGAAAGACGAAGCAACTCCTAGATGATCCAGCCTACAGACCCCTGAACAAGGACCTTAAGACAGCCATAGAACGCCGCACCAAGCATCTCATCAAGAACTCCAGCCTCACTCCGGAGTCTAAGCGGTGTCTGTTGCCCTCAGGCTGCAGACCGCCCAGAATGTACGGGCTGCCCAAAGTTCACAAAGCTGAGGTCCCTCTCCGACCCATTGTGTATGCCATAGGCAGTCCTACATACAGACTAGCACGCCATCTCGCGAACTTGCTGCAGCCTTTGATCGGGAGTTGCGCTCATCACGTCAGCAATTCCGCTGGAATTGTTAAAACACTCAACAATATCACCGTTGGGCCACCGAACTTCTCGTCAGTTTTGACGTAGTTTCTCTCTTTACCAGGGTACCCCTTCCAGAAACTATACAACTTTTAACAGAACATTTTCCGACCTACATCACTGAACTTTTCTGACACACGTTGCCTTCCACCTTCTTCCTGTACAGCGGCAATTTTTATGACCAAGTACGCGGCGTAGCCATGGGCTCTCCACTGTCACCAGCCATAGCCAACTTCTGCATGGAGCACCTAGAACATGAAATTCTGGCCACCTCTCCACTAAAACCTTCGCATTTTTTCAGATATGTGGACGACACTTTCGTGGTGTGGCCACATGGCCGGGACATACTGCATGACTTCCTCACTCACATCAACAGCATCCGGCCTCAGATCCAGTTCACAATAGAAGTTGAAAAGGACAGAACTCTGACATTCTTAGACATCCTAATATTTAGGAACAGTAATGGTTCACTTGGACACGCTGTTTATCACAAAGCAATACACACGGACCTCTACCTAAATGCCACCAGTTTTCAAATAAATCGCAAAAGATCGGCGTACTAAACACTTTGGCCCACAGAGCAGTCAGCGTCTCGGATCCCTGCCATCTCACACAAGAGCTACGGCATTTAAAATACACTTTCCGACAAAACGGATATTCGGAATATGACGTCACTGTGACACTCACCAAAGCCCAAAAAGCCACTACACAGCTATCTCCAGAGAAACCCACCGCCACAGCCTACATTACATACACCGGCAACCTCGCCGGAAAAATCACCAGAATCCTGGCTAAGCACAACATCAAGACCATACACAAACCTCCTCCAAAGATAAAAAAGTAATTAGGCCAGTGAAAGACCAGCTAGGCCTCCAAGTATCGGGAGTTTATCGCATTCCTTGTGATTATGCTGCCCCGTACATAGGTGAAACAGGCATGACCATATCTACCAGGGTCAAGGAGCATAAGAGGTCTTGTCCGCTTAATGCAACCCGAAAAATCCGGGCTCTCGGAACACAGCATCGAGATGGACCACAGAGCCAACTTCAGCGAGACCACCATCGTTGCCAGATGCGATGGCTACTGGGAACGCAGGGTCAAGGTGGCTCTGGCCATCACTTCGGAAAAGGGCACGCTCAATCGGGATGCCGGTCTTCAGCTCAGTCACGGTGGAAACTGGCCACCGAGTGCACTTCCCCAAAAAGGGGAAAAACTTGTCCAAGCCGCACAACTACAGACCAATTAGTCTACTAAGCACACTCGGAAAACTTCTCGAAAAAGTAATACTCAAACGGCTCAACTCCCAACTAAACAAACAAAACATTTTAATTCAAGAACAATTTGGATTCCGAGCAAAACACTCAAAAACTCAACTAATCAGGGCAACCGAAACTATAACGCACGGCTTCAACTTCAACAAATCAACAGGGGCTTTGTTGTTAGATTTTGAACGAGCCTTTGAAAGAATATGGTATTGTGGCCTACTAAAGAAGCTCAAAACAATAAATATACACGACTCACTCATTAAACTCATAGCAAACTACCTAAGCGGTCGAAAATTTCAATCCAGAGTCAACAATCATCTGTTATCCTAACGCCCAATCAAAGCCGGAGTACCACAAGGCAGCATACTCGGGCAAACTCTATTTATATATATATATATATATATATATATATATATATATATATATATATATATATATATATATGACATCCCAAAAACCGAAAATACAAAATTATACATTTATGCGGATGACACCGCAATATTGACCCAATCAGGTAAAACGGGATTCATACACAGCAGACTTCCGAGGGCCCTCAATAATCTATAGGAATGGCTTACAAAATGGCGAATCAAAGTAAATGCACCAAAAACGCAAGCAATCATATTCACAAAACGCATCAATCACAGTTTTCCCAGACCCCGCCTGCCACCGCTTAACATATTTGGTGAACATATTGGATGGACAGATATGGTAACTTGGCTAGGACTTAAAATGGATCAGGGTCTAACATGGAAAAAGCATATTACCCAGACCCGTGGAAAAGCCAATGCTCAATTGCGCAGGCTATTCCCGCTCATCAACATGGGCTCACCGCTAAGCCTTAACATGGGACTCATACTTTACAAAACATTAATCCGATCTATAATTACTTACGCATCCCGCCTTAAACCACATCAAAAACCTACAAAAATTCCAAAATAAAATTCTACGCTTAGTATCTAGAGTACCATACACATCTCCAGCTGACATACTTCACGAAGAACTCAAAATACATACAATCGAACAATTCATTAAAAAGCTAACCTATGACACGTATCAAAAACTAAATGCACATCACAACCCCTTAATAGAAACGCTAGACTCATAGAAACGATACACAAACAAACAAGCACAGACGACCTTTATCAGTTTTTGTCAGGACGATAACACAAGACACCATACCAGACGAAATACAACAATATGTAACAAACCTCCTCTTCTAAAACATTCCCTGTCCCCTAAAAACTCCAACACACATTTTTATTTATTCTCTCTCTTTCTTCTCTTCGTGATCGACGTGCGCACCGGACCTTGGGCAGCTGCATTATGGAGTCGATCACTTGGACGACCTTGGCAACCACCCGGTAAATGAGATGACGAAGGCTCAAAAAGCCCGGAATTACTATTACCGACGAGCGGCTGCGCAACCACTGACCAGCGGAGTAATCTCGCGAAGCACCACTGCAGAGGCACAACTCCAAGTATGTATAAATCTTCATTCCAAACATATATCTTAAACCTAAACTTAATGCATAGAAGAAAAAAAAACACTTTATTTATAGGCAATACATGACAAGCAAACACACCTGCAGAAATAGAACATAGTAATACACGAATAAAATACTTATAAAATGAACGCATGAATATCCACTGGTATTGTTCAGGTTTCATGGGCAATCCCAGTAAGTAGCATTAACGCGCTCGCATGCAATACAAGCCAGCTAAGTAGCTTTCACTTACTAACCGGGCTGCTATGCGACTAATGCATGTTAGCACGAAATTATTCTTTATAACGATTAACACGTGGAGAGGTTTTATAGTGGATATACCGCACTTCGCGGGGAGCTCCACATATCCCCCTAGCCATTGCACTAAGACCTTGGGTCGAATGCACGAATGCATGTTTCCCCTCCACGGTAAAAAAAAAAAAAGATACAATCATTCAGCATCCTGAGAGATGTACGCTCCCGAAACGTCAATGTCTTCACATCACCTCACCTGGCTTGAAGCCCGAGAACATTTAGAGCATATTCGTCGCCACGAATGCTTCTACTCTTATTTTACGTACACATTGTTAATAAATTTACGTCTGTAGTCCCGCTTTTGAGTGTTTGTCACATGTTCAATTACCAAATCCGACTGCGGACCTCCCAGTCATTTTATTTCTATTTGTTCCACATATGTCTTTTTAATGTCGAGTCCACCGTATTCAGGGCTACCTTTGAAAGTCACAAGAATTGAGAACCGCGTGGTCAGTTGCTCAAGACAAGAAAAATTGTTTTCCGCTAAAAAAAAGAAAAACAAAAAAAACAAAAACAAAAAAACAAAAAAAAAAACCTGGGTTTAAAACGTGTTAGAAAATCCACACTAGTCTCACCTGTTAATCACTTAAGTATTGTCATGTAAGTTAATCACATTATATCAGAAATAACTTAGAAGAACTGCAGCACACGCTTAACTCACGCATAAAATGCAAATTACAAAGAAAAATTGCGCGTCTCAGCAAGAATTTAAATGCCCTTCCGGATAGTTTCAGCTAAATCTCAAAGATAGTAGCACCTCCCGGTGATAAACAGAACCCTGGTGGAGTTAGTGAGAAAGAAAGTGCACGGCTGCACTGTGCTCATTCCTGGCTGTAAAATTCCGAGCTGCTTTGTTACCCGCGCAAGTGTAGAGCTGCTAAACCTTAGCTATACGCTAGCACAAGAGGCCTGCGCTACAAGCGTTGTTGTCACATACTCATGTTCTCGGCTATGTTCAATCTGAAGAGCAGAGCGCGGTATATTTAAACAAGTGGTACGGATAGCGCATCTTATTAAATGTGCTCTTACACAGCACCCGCGCTGAATGTTATAGAAAAAACGACAACAACAAAAAAACAAGTACGTTACGAAAATATAAAACAGCGCGCCAAAAAATCAACGCAGAAAATAAATAAGAAAGCATTAAACTGGAAGTGGAATATATGAGCCGTGCTCCTTGGACGAAACTGGCTACAAGCTAATTGCAGCGCTCAAGACACAGTTTCTGCCAATTAGATGTGAGTTTGATGATGATGATGATGATGATGATGATGATGTGCGCTTCCATGCCGAAGTAATCGCTGAAGTGGGTACGGAAGTTATCTGTAGATCACCGCAATGTATTTCAATGACGTCCAAGTGGAGGTCTGCGCTTCGCAGGAGGAAGAATTAATGCAGATTATTGAACCAGGTCCCTCAATTTCTGCAAGTACACCCAGATCGTCATTCCCTGAAAAGCAGAAGGAAGATGTCAGAGAAACATTTTACAAGAGGAGGCTGAAGTGCTTAGAGGAAGAACATAAACTGAAAAATAAAGAATTTGAATCGAGAATGAACATTACAGAATTGCAAATAGAACACACACAAAAGAAAAAATCTTTCAAAAGTTGAAATAATGTAATTTGTGATATTGAATTAGAAAATATAAAATAACGGTGAATATATGAAAGTGTTGTTAATTAATGCAGTTCTCAGTGCTGACTTTACCATTCTATCTCTTTAATATAAGTCTGGTATAGTCAGTTCTTGATAAACCCTCCTTCCTCTGTAAACAGTACAGTCTGCGTCAGGAGTGTCGTCGGCATTAATGACCAAGTTATGTAGCACAAATATTGCTACTATTAAAGGAGGAATTCGAAGTAATTCCACAGACAAGTTCATTTTTAAACCTGAAAATCTTCTTTTGACAACCCCAAAAGATCTTTCAACGACTGATCTGATTTGTTTATTATCCCTGTTATATGCTCGTTCTGCAGGGGTTTCTTCATGCATTGTAGATGTAAGTAATGACTGCAGCGATAAGCACTGTCTCCTAGAAGCACACTTCGGGAAAATTCTTCAGCTTCAAGCTGTGTATGAATTCTGGAATTTCTAAAACTATTGCTATCATGCGGTAAACTAGGTTACCTAGCAACAATATTCTGGAAACAAAGTTTTGAATCACAGATAGCTTGAACATTTAAAGAAAACAACCATAACGATTTCTCTAAATCTCATCATTATTCCTACCAGGTGATACAATTGGCATGTGTGTGCAATAGAGACGGTCAAAACAGCTTTCAGACTCGCTCGTTTCTCGCTGACGTTAGCCGCGACTCTCGCAGCCAATCGAGGAGCTCAGCGTATGGCTGGCAGGAAGAGAGTTGACTAACGATATTACGAGATTCTCGTTTATTCGTAAGACTCACGAGTCTCGTTAATAGCAAAACTGCGGTTAGAGCCGGTCAAGACAGCTTTCAGTCTCGCTCGTTTCGCGCTGCCGCTGACCGTGCCTCTCGCAGCCAGTAGATGCAACTGATCGTATGGCTGGCAGGAAAAGAGTTGAGATTACGAGATTCTCGTTTACTCGCAAGACTCACGAGTCTCGTTAATATCAAGACCGCGGTGTAATGCGCGAAAACTCGCAGAGTCAGAATGCAAATGATTTATAGTTTTGTTATAAATCAGTATGTAAACATTATTTGAAGCAGTAATTCTGTTATCCGCTCTATTCTAAGCACATTTGTTTGGGTAGAACAATTTTTTTCCCCTGGCGCTGGTTTGTTTTAAACACTTTGGTAGGTATGTATACACTTCTCCTCTGTGCTACTTTGTTACTCAGAAAGTAAAGAGATGCCTACTGTAATTATATGTTAGTCTGCCCTTGACCTTGTGACTTACATTCACTTTTCAACTATCAAATGAAGCTGAATAACCGAAAGCAGTGCATGTGGTTATTTTGGCCTGCATTTTATTACAATAAGCGTGTTCCGCTGGATCATGTTGGATGCGTTGCTCATCAGAGTTGCCAACACATGATTATTTTTCCGTCAGACCAGCTCATAAAAATCCGTCAAAATCCATCAAAATTATTAATTTCCGTATTTTCTTTCAAAAGTAAAAAATTAAAACTCAAGGTCAGCACTTGAAAACAATTTCTTGGTCAGGTCCGAAAGATGATCAAGGGAAGTGATTAACAACAAACAACGTGAGAACAGCTTCTGCAGCTGCTCGTTCATACATGACTTTAATAGATTGAAATGGTATTTTTGACTGTGAAGTTAAAAAGGGTTCAGCTGCTTTAGATGTTTTTTATTTTTTTTTCACGAAAAACTAAATCTGACAAGAGCACATTTACACGGCATTTGCAATATTGGCACCGCGCACTACTAGGTTCTCTGGGCACCTCTAACAACTATTCCTTTAATTATTCATTATATAACCATTCTTTTCTAAAATGCCGTACATACCGCAGAGTCTTCTATTCAATTAGGTAATTAAAAAAAAAAAATAACGTGTTAGCACTGCGTTCATTACGATGAATTCAGAATACACTCTGACAAACATATGGCCATATACCGCAGTGACATGCTTGCGAAGTTGTTCAATTATCAGAGAAGTTTGTTGCTGTTAGCTCTAAATAAAAGCGTTACATTGCTTAACAGACACTGTCTTGTAGGCACTCAAAGATTTACATCTGTGACAGTTCTTCTAAAGAAAATCAATATAATATTGCTTAACAATTGCGAATAATATCCATGAAAAAATCCGTCCTCTGTGAAAACTAAATATTGCCCGTCATATAACTTGGCAACCCTGTTGCTCACTAAAACTTTTGAATGGGATGAAGAAGTGCTATTCCGTTTATAAATCGCAACGCTGGACAGTTTCATTTTATTCAAGATTACAACAGCTACAGAAATAAACGCAACTGATACGTTACGATCTATGTTGATGGGTGCAAACCAACTTAGCATCGAGACATAATATACCAGAAGTGATGACAAATATATAGAATTCCTTCAGGTGATTAGGAAATCGTCTATAAAATTGTTAAAATTGGCTAAAAAGTGATAAAATTATGCATGTTTATCTATACGAGAACATATACTAAAGCAATATTTGCCTAAGATCTGTAACTTCTATTATTTCATCTGTTTAAATGACTTGAGATTTAAATAGCCTACCAAGACAGGGATGGCATTTAAATAACTCATGCTAGAGAACGGATTAAAAACAAAATGTGGTATCACAGAATCTGTAGATATAATTGTACGTGGTGTCCACTTTTACTGCAAATAAGTATTTGAATATTGAGTTACTCCTAAGAAGTTTACGTTGCATGAAGTAATTCTAATTTCGGTTTTATCTGAAGTTTGAGTATAAGTTATATACATAGCAACACAAATGATAGGTGTGTCATTAACATTAATGTCGCTGATTCAAACGCGTAAACGCGTTTGGATATATATGTATGTATGTATGTATGTATGTATGTATGTATGTATGTATGTATGTATGTATGTATGTATGTATGTATGTATGTATGTATGTATGTATGTATGTATGTATGTATGTATGTATGTATGTATGTATGTATGTATGTATATATATATATATATGTGTGTGTGTGTGTGTGTGTCATTTTGTGTTATTATAAGGGCCCGGAGCTTTAGCTTTCTAGAAATGCAATTTTAGCCTTTTATTAGCTTATTTTAACCACTTTAGGTTTATAAACAATTTTCCTAGTTTTTCTAGGCTTTTGAGCAATGCTTTTGCCTTTCCCTAGCTATTTAGGGAAGTCAATGACAAAAGCCTTTAAATATAATATAGATAAAATATGATTTTACTTCACGGAAGGTGGTTATTAATATGTACAGTAATTTAAAACAATGTATTACACAGTAAACGCGTGCTAGAACATTGTAATTAACGTATCAGAGACATATTATAATATATAGCACTCACATAAAATAAAGTTCACTTGGTAGAACTGTTGCTATACACAACCAATCACATTTGCACATTTTCTGATGTTCTTTAATATATTCCTATAGATAAAAGATCTTTCAACATCGCAAGATGAAATTGGCGCATATTTCATTCGCGCATTTTCTATACCAAGAGCATTATTTCCCTGGATAGCCCCACATGTACACTCAAAACAAAACTAAAGGAATTGCTAACAAAAAATTTAGTTCAAATGAACTGAAGGAGAAGAAGAAGAAAGGCTTAAGTTTAGCAAGCTTTAGGTCTCAATGTCCCATTTAGCTTTTTTAGACTGAATAAGATTAGCACCCAAATCGCTTGAAACATAAAAGTACTTTGAAGCTTTCTAATTTACAAGGGGAAAAATAGACTAAAACCTAAAAATCTGGTCCCTAGTAATTACAAAACCAATTTATTTCTCGGATCATACGTCAACTACTCTGCCTATAGTTACGAGAATTCTTGAGTCGCCTCGCTTGTAAGCACTAGTTCTTGATACACGAGACTCTCGTTGCCACACTCTCGAGATTGGCGTGGCTTACGAGTAACGAGCGAGCGCGGCACGGATTTTGACCGGCTCTAGTATGCAGTCCATTGTTCCTAAAACTCCTGAGAAATTACATATATTGTGGAAATTTCGCATAACCTTTCTTATTTCACCCTCTTCCATCCTGATGAAATGAGATCTTAACGCTGCGATCTACCTTGTAGCTTTGTGTATTGTTCTACATGCAGCCCCTGTATTTACATTAAATACGATTTAAGAGGTTAATCATCCAAGTAACCATATAAATTCATTACTTACCATTTTAATAGGTTATAAACACAAACAGTGTATAACAAAAAAGGCAATAGCTGTGAAATAAAGAGGTTAATTATCCAAGGAAGCACAAAAATGCATTACTTGCCATTTTATTTAAAGCTGCTGTATTTATTTCTTCTTTATTCTAACAAATAAATAACTTCTGCAGCTTCTGAAGGTCCGCTGATCTAAGTTTAATAGGTTAACCAGAGAAAATTCACCAGTTAGATTTGTTCTTAGATCAAGAGGCCGTGAAGTTAGATCAATTACTTTACAACAAAAATTCTAAATTCAGCTGGACTGAAGATCATTTTCAGGTGGTTGAACTCAGATTAACTTTTAAGCAATCGGGCCTTAGATTTCTTGGAGGCAAGCCTACAATACCCGTGCATACGTGAAGATTGCTTTTGGAAACAGCATTTACTAGGTCCGGCTGGCATACTGTAACAATGTTTTGTGCAATGCGGGTTTTGCATTCCCTATTACCGCCTAGCTAGCGTGTTGCCTCGCTATTACTCAACTGATCACCTGGGTGATACTCGTTTTCTTAGCCATTATGCATTCTCAAACAATCATATGCATGGAGTAATCTTGTAGTTATCCTTCTGTCCGTATTGTCCTGTGTCGCTTTTTCTAAGACTCCTTGCTGCCAAGGAAAGACGATAAGTAGTCTCCTGGAAGAACCCCAATTCGATTCCTGCATGTATGTACTCGATGCAAGCGAGGAGCAGATGTTCATGCGGATTTTCCATAGCCTTCTCAAACGCCCCCAACAGAAACCTTCTTTTGAGGTCTGAGCTGCTAGCAGAGTCTCTCTATTTGCATCTCGTCCTTGTTGCTTTTAAACACCAGAATGTAGTTCGCATTTAACCGTATCATTCGAATTTTTTTCCCTTGCAGAAGAACGTTTTGCAAGCAGTAAGTCACACCGAAGCGCTTGTGATGGGAGTCGCTTGCGAAGATTTCGCAACTGAAACATTAAGGCAGTCGGTACTTCTAAAGTTCAACTGTCATGTATCCCAAAAACTCTCCCGCAGGCGCTTTCCACTCTTAGCGTAATCGAATCAATAAAGGAGTCGGTATTAAAATGGTACTCCAGCTCTTCAGACCGGTTTAGATACGAATGGAATGCCAGCCATACATGAGCCGTGGTATAGGCAGCAATGACGACATTGGAGGTATGCATCAGATTTGGGTTCTTCTTACAGTACCTTCAAGTACCCCCAAGTGTTCGTAGCAGATATGTAGGTCTGCAACTCCACTACCGGGTTGTTCAGTAACTGGAGGATTATGTCGTACTTATCAACCAGCTCATAGGCGGAAAGTTTAACGCTTTACTCGTGTATTCACCAGAAGGTATTCATGATAAGCTTCGCCAACTCGCTTCTACCGGAACTGTACGAAATAGCTATAGGGCCCAGGGTAACACATTCGCGGTAATGAAACTGTTTTACAAAGTCCTACTTTGCGGCGGGTGATGCGTACCCGGAAAGCCAAACGGCGGCCTCGGTTTTTTGTTTTTTGTTTTTTTAATCTTTAAAAATGTATGGACATAATTCTGATACGGTCCCTTGGCTCCTGTTTTGGAGTTATTTTGAACCATATTTTACTTCCAAATATCCTAGATCTCAAGCACCTCAGAGCAACCATAATCTCAACCATGACCCTGCGCTGTCGTCATCGTGAATGTTCTCTTCCTGGTTCTGCGCCCCCGCACATATGCAACATAGTGGAAGCATAATCTCGCCATTTACACTAAGGATGCATGGTGAGGTACAGGTTATATGGCAGCAGAACCTCTGACCTTACGATTCTTCTCTGCAAGGTTTCCATACGAAAAACGTTTTCCAAGTCAATTTAGCGATGGCCAAGGTGTAAGGCTTTGTGTTATTAACATAGGATTAAAATTGCACACGTCGTAGTAAAAGAAGTTAGTGCGGTTGAGTCGCAGTATTTATTGATACTATTCGTTCGGCTCCGTAAAGCGCTTTTCTCGGGTTTAGAGACTCCGGTGTGGCCAACTGTTTCATAGTTAGGGCGAGGCTCCTAGTTCGCGTTTATCATAACGTTGAAGCCACATTCCCATACAGGCATAGCCTGCTCTCCGTATTTTTCTGAAATGTCTCTGTACTCAGGTACCTAGAGGTCATGGTCTCCCCGAACAATACATCAATGCGTATCTTTCAGTAAAAACTTCGGAAACACGTGACAAAAACGGTCATTAAAGAAGAAAATCGTTTTGTCGTGCCCGTATCCGTCCACCCTGCGCCCAGAAAATCTTCAACTCCCGCCCTCTCATTGCGTATAACATAGGAACCCTGTATTGCTATTCCAGCCAAGTCAGCCATGCTCATTATGAACGACTGTTTGTTAGGTGGTACCCGGCTTCGGGTATCATGTCTATTTTGCCTTTCGGCATAAAACACTTTCTGTATAGTCCATGCATGCTTGAGCAATCGTAACACATTCCCAAACGGGATCGATTCCATTCTTTTTCAGAAATTCCTTTCCAATTATTCCAAACAATGGCTCAACTGCGTAATGTCCATCTGGAAATATTTCACTAATTTGGTCCGCATGTCATAGATTTAGTTCCAGACCTTATTTCCGTCATACAACTGCTCAACGACCTTTCGTCCGTCTTCTGAAATGCTGTCGGAGAAATAGTGCCTGTTATCAGGAACCTCCTTTGGGTTAAGGAGGTAAGTAAAATACCTATTGTTAGGTGAAGTATCAGAATGTTTAACGATTATCACATTTCATTCTAAATGTTTTGTGCTGTTCGTTATAAGCTCAGGGTATTTCATAAACCCCTATAACACATTTTGGTAAAAATCTCATAAATGCATTTCGTTAATTGTGTATAGTAAGTTCTTTAGACGGTGCGCAATAGCAATCATTTCCAATCCTGCCACATGTAGCATTCGTGACGTGATCAAACAGCTGTTTTACATGATACGGGGGGAACACCCACTCCCTCGCTATACGCTACATAGAATACCTCATTTGGTGTTCGTATGCAGAACAGAGAGTTCTTCTCGTAGGTTAGCAACATGCTAACTCGGCCTTTGTGGGGTGTAATTTATTTGCATTCAAAATCAATTAACATCATAATGAAATCGCTTTTCAGCATCTAAGACTGAAATTGTTTAATTTAAAACTTTTGGTTTGCTTCCATACATGTCTTGCAATTCGTCCACAGATATGGGTAGTCTTCCTATTCCTCGTGTTATATAAACTGTTACTGTTTAAGCACACCGTTTCGATGTCACATACTGTATACCCTTTAAAACCCCTCCCTTCTTTAAGTGATCCTAAACCAATAGTGGCCATGGAAGCCGTGGTTACACATGTTATACCGTACACACAGCATGTATTCTGTACTGGATGTGGCGCAGTGGGCATGTTGTGTCCCATTTGTGCAGCTCCCTTGGATTGGCAAATGTGTGGTTACAGTAGCAACAGCAGTGGTTGTACTAAAACGCCGATTTTTAGTGGCCATCATTAAAAGTAAAATCAATTAACTTTTCGGAATGGTTATTAGATTTGTTTAAACGTTCTTTCCTGAATGATCACCAAAGACAGTAAAGTGCATCCTCCATTCCTTCATTATGCCTTTACACATCGTTTATGCTGCCTCCTATAGATCTGAAAGGCGCTGTGGCTCTCTCTCTCTTTTTTTTTTTTTTTTTTACAAATAGTCTCAATTGACCAGTATCTTATAGTTAACATTTTTGCATGTCTTAGCATAGCCACTGTCAAGGCTCTAGGCACAAACACATACTATCACTATCTTACATCAATTATGCCTTTATTTCTATAGCATAGCCCCCATGGTTTGTAATAATGGTCTGAAATTTCCTTTGCTCATACACAATTTAGCTTTAGTAACCCATCAATTATTTATTCCTTATTGCTTTGTATTACATTCTTTATGCTTTGTATAAATAAATCTGTGTTTAGCTGGCCAAACCTGCGCACACTCTTAACTGTCACGACCGTGACGGAGATGACTTGTGGGTTTAGGTATAAATAATCAGATGGAATAGACGGTCTTGGTATGCTTTCTGAGTTCTGAGGTATCTGGTTTACAACGAGTGAGTGACCGTAAGTGAAAGCGAATAAAGTTGACTTCACAAAACTTATCATTCAAAATTCCCCACCATGGTTATTCTTGATAAAAGTAAACAGGTCTCAGAAGAGCTATGGGTCGACGATCAGACCGACCATCGATCCGGACGTTCCACGACGAGAGACCACAGAGATCGAGCAGGTCCTGAGAGCTCGTACTATACAGGGTCTCTCTATTTCTATGGTCGTGTAATGCCACCACCATTGAGTTGCGCGGGTTTCCAAGAACTTCATAGAGACCAATCACATTTGCAAAGTTACATGAAGCAACAAAATGTTCTGTGATGCGCAAACAGCCGTCACGGTAACCTCCAAAGATACTATCCAGGAAGTGGTTAGATCCTTACATTCTGTCATGCAATCAGCTTAACAAGACTTCAACAAGTTAAGAAATCGTAAAATACACTACTTACGAATTTGAAAGATTATGACAGGGTTAAAAATAATACGTAATAATGACCACAACTAGCTCCTCGCAACAATACTAAATCACGTAAATGCATTTTGTTAATATTGTTCGTAGTAAGTTCTACATTCAGGGGTTTGTTTTCCAATGTTTGATTCCACAAAATGAAACAAGTTATTAAACATTGTTTCAGTCCACAGTTCTGGATCTGCCATTTTGAGGTATTAGTTTAACTGTTATATATGTCCCAGAAAACCCTGAAATAACTTTAGAAGATTTCCGCGTTTATGGTTTATGATTTTAAACCTCATTTCTGTCCTTTCCGTTTCATGGCGATTGCACTGAGGCACCTGTTTACTGATGCTTGGATTTTCAGGTACTTTTAGTTCATCCTATACACGACCAAATAGCTCTGGCACCACCTGCGGTGCCATAAGTGGTTAAAGCGGGCGTTAAACACTACCAAAAAAAAAAAAATAGCTCTGGCATGAGTTTTAACACGCGACTCTCCCCTAATAGCAACACGACTTTTTTCACGTAATAACCCTTTAATTTGTTAGATTAAAATCACTAATTCTTCTGAGAAATGCGTTTGCATTATGCTTCAATATCTTCGCTTTTAGATTGTAGTGTATTTCACATTCCCCCCAAAAGCCTAAACTCCTGCTGAGTGTAAGCCTATAGACCACGAAGCTTTATTCTTGTGTTATCGTAACCACAAAGACCAATGTGCAGGCTCTACACCAGATGTCATTAGCTTAATTTTCGCTTATTGCGCCTCGTCAAACCAGGTTTGTATCCGTTCACATCCGGTGGAGTTTCTTGCTAGTGTAATCTACAAGTACATCCGATTAAGTGTTCTTTGGTTTTCTGCTGTCAATTATTAATACATGTATTTCGCTTTTTGGTTTATGCTATTGCTAGCTGTCCGAAATACCCACCAAACTTAGGCATCTTGGTTTCTTAGCTACATATAACTCTAAACTTGCAATTCGATATGCATTATGGGTAGCAAACGTTGAGCCGCTCCTGTCTTCTTTCGAAGGCGACTTTGATCCCTTTCCGCCCTCTCCATCGACCCCTTGATGGTTATACACTTATGACCTACATGATCAGGAGCGGTTGCAGCTCAAGTTTGTAAACTTCTTGTATGCCAACTTCGGCAACAATCCCTACGAAGTTCTCGCATCTCTAGATTCCATAGATTAAGATTCGACCCCCTCCTCTACAACTGCGTCGTCTCCCAGGCTTGGACACTTCACAGACCATAGACCCATTTTACGGACTCTCTGATGCAACTGCATCATCAGGCCCGACTGTTTCAGTTTAAGAGGCAGCCTCTGATCAAACCCATTTTGAGGCTGAAGCCCATTGAAAGAGGGCAAAATATCCCAGCAGATCACCCTCGTGAGGTAGGATATCGACCTAGCCAATGTATTATCTAGGGTACCATTACTACTAGACGAGATAATTCAACAAGGGGAAGAGGAGGGTCGCTCGTCGTCGTCTAGGGAATTTCTAGAAACCAATTTAATTCCTCGTAGATCCGCTTGAACACTTATTCCTGTCATCGGTCCGACTAGCGTGAATGTCTAACGTAGATCGCCATCCGGTTCCTTACCATATTTCGAACAGATCTCTTCAGAAGAAGGGCAGCTAAATGCCATTTGTCTGCCGCACGTAACTTAAGATTTTGAGCTTCCTCCTCCCCCGACCTGATCACTCCATCCCTTCTTCCTTTTTTTTTTTTTTTTTCCTTCCTTTCTGATATATAAAATCTTTTAGTGTTCTAAATTTCTTTTAGCTATGTCGTTCCTGTCCATTATACAAGGCCACTTTACATACTAAGCACGGCAGAGTGGGCATATCTCTAATTCTTTTCAAGGCAGAGATTGTCACCATCAACTTGCCAGGCTTCCATTAGCATTTGGCCTAATGGAACTGGCCAATTGCCAACGGAGTGCCTGTAGAAGTGATTCTACGCACATAGACCGCAATTGTAAAGTTCTAAATTCAACCCGACTTATCTAGAATGGCAGGTTCGACGGGGTTGTCCCCTATATAACTTTATCTAATTCTTATGCTGGCATTCCAAATCATCAATAAAAGCATAGTCAGGGCAAACACTGTTCATTACGGGTTACCTGGCGTTGCTCAAACTGTGTTTGCTTTCACGCTGATGTTTATGAATGCTTTCACTGAACACTGCACCCCGCGTGGGCGTTTTCAAATGTGTCATATGACATTATATATACATACATATGACTTTAGTGCCTTCTCCTTCATTTCTTTGTTTATTAGCCTGCATTTAATGTTTTCTCTCATTCTTCTTTTTATGTTTTGTATTCTTTTATGGTTTATTATGGCTATGTAAATCTATTATGTACATTTCCCGTATGTTTTGTAATTAGTTGTTATTTTAGGAACTGAAACTGAAATATTGTTACTAAATACCTTTCTATGTTGCTATTGTATTGGTTTACTTCATTATTTAATGATATTCCCTTTCCTCATTCCTATTCAGCTTGCTAGTTAGATGAAACACACTCTGGTTAGCTAATTCGCTAGGTAATATAGGTTTATTCTCAGAACCCTCCCATCCGTATGGTTTCCTCGATCATATATGCATGTAAATGCGTGCATATTAGTGGGTGTGTGTGCGAGCGCGAGCAATCACCTTTCTACCAGTAGACTTGCAGTATCGCTGAGGTACACTTCACTCCTCTAGATAAGTATGTTTTGTGTTCCATAGCTAACGTCAAATCCGTCGTTTCTGTTATTCATATTTCCTCATATCTGTTCTGCTGCATCTGCTTGGTCAAATAACTCAATTTCACCAAGTTCATCTCTGCAATTTGCAGATCGTCTCCATTCCTGCTTGTTCACCATTATCCTAATCGTATTACCAGGTTGTTCAAACCCCGAAACTCTGTATTTATTTGCTTTACTTTGTCCTTTATTTTGTTCAACAAATCTCTGACTATTCACATCTGTGTCTCGCACCTGCATCTTCCTCTTTATTTCTTCCAATTCTGCATATGCTTTGCGATTGCTTTTCCACTTTCTTTCATTTCTTATCGTCGTTTGCTTTCACGCTCTATCCTTTTGTGCGTTTGAGCATTGATACTCTTTTCACATCTGTTGCTAACAGGCTTTCTCATACCGTCTACTGAAACGCTTCCTCCTTGGCACACTCCTTCTCTTTCTGTTCCCCCCTTTCCACCATTAAATTCAGATTGTATTTTCTGATTTCCCGAAATTGACCATCTAGAGTTTGGCTTAACCCCTCCTGATACAATTTTCCCTCCTGCAAAATATACCTCCCACTCTCTGCTTCCTTATTCTCCAAAATATGGAACACTATGGCCACTATTAGCTTGCTGTTATCCGGATTTCGCCTGATAGGTCTGCTACATCCATAAACGAGCTACAATAAAGCATTTCAACAAATGTTTTATTGTCGTCTGCATACATGTTAACAGGTGTTTTATAAAACTTTTTTCTCCCTGTTCCTCTTTATTTCCCGGTATACACCCACATCTCCCGTTTAACAAATGCCCATCCGGGCATTCAATTTGACCTATTGCTACTTTGCCATAATATAAGTATCCACTACGGTGCTCTCTTTGGCTGCTAATTACGGGCTCTAGACCGTCATGAACGTTTTTCAGTGCTCCCAAGTTTGGGACAGTTGAATTAAAGCAGCATACGCTGCCTTTCTTATATGCACACATACATGTTGGCAATAGTTCATAATTCTTTTCGCACTTAATACCATTTTCTCAATGTCCTGTCCCGTTATTCATAATACCCCATACTTGCCAAAGCTCACACAGCTATCCTTTGGGCAGGCTTAATGTCCAGATGGTATCACTATCAACTGTGTTGTATATAATTATTTTTCTTCTCTTCAACACCTGTTTTTAGCTTCTTTTTTTATTCCTTCCTCTTTTGTTTTGGTGCCCTATTCAACCACTCACATTTTTAGTTGACTTCCACCAATAGCCGTTCCTATTGTTTCAATCACATTTGATTTTTGGTTGTGACGTCATCCACCACTTCGTTGTTTCTTTCATTTATTTGCATATAGCTTACCTCCAGTGCACTTTGTGCTGGTCCTCTAGGGTATCCGCTTTCCCTCTAACCTCTCGTTTTCGTATCCCTTACTTCTTTCGTAGTCCAGAATTTTCCCAACTTCACTGGCATCCGAGGGATTGCCTTCCTTGGTCTATACCTTCCGCCAAGCACTCGGCCTTGGTCCGCGTCATCCATATATTTTCTTTGCCAATTTCCCCATTCCTATCCTCGTCCTCCAGGGTTTTTTCTTTCTGCTTCTAACTCCATCTTCGCTGTTCTTCAGGGTACTGCCTTCCCCGATCTATCTCCACCATCGTTTGTTCTTGTTTTTTATTTCATAAGGCTTAGGTGTTTTAGATTATCGGTTTGTCTTTCACACCATTCTCCGTCACTTTCTTTTCCATGAGCCATTTCTTAATCCAGCGAATGAACGCAAAATTAGAGCTTAATCCCCCCGGAGGCAGGATTTTCGTTAATTCCTCTTGCTAATGCATATGTATTACTACTTCAGACTTATTTGAAATCGCGTGGATATGCTGCAAAATCTTCTGCATACCTGAGAACAGAATTCAAAAGATCTGTCCACTGCCTCAAAAGGGAGCTTTAAAGAATAAGCCACGTGAATTTAGCGTTTTAACGCAAAGGAAACCCACAAGCATTTGTTTGAAAAAGGTACCCTATATATTGCACCAATTACTTCTGTTAAGCATCCAATTTCAAAGGTGCGGCGGTACTCAAAGAGACAGAAAAAATAAATGCTTTATGGTCATGTGTTATCGGGAATTAAACAATAAATGTATGGGCTGATCATAAGCACATTGGCACAAACATGTAATTTTATATCGCATTGGAAATCAAATTGTGGGAGAGAGTTGCTCCACAATTGGCCGTACTGAGTGCAGCAAATGCAATGTTGGTATTTGTGTGAACTTGCTTTAAAGGTTATCACACAAAAGAATGACCCATGTTTTTGTAAACTTCCACGGCCAACGTTAAGATTATCTTGGTCCAATACTTCCGGAGTAGACCGCGTCTTACGGCTAAATTTTGCCAAAGTTTCGCTCATCTTATAATGAGGCTTCCTCAATCAGCCCTGAGGAATTTGCATTATAAGATGGGCGAATCGTTGGCAAACTTTAGTCTTAAGACGCAGGCTACATCGGAACTATTATGTACCTAAAATCATAAAAATTACCATTCACATTCATATTATGTGTTCCTAACCTTCACTGTGTTCATAAATGCAGAAAATTCAATACATTAAATGAATCTAATATTGCTAAACTCTATACATCCTTTCCTGGCATGTCCCTGTGTTGCCTAGTGGTAGCAAATAGTTTTGGGCACATACAGGTGAGGAGAATTAAATGAGTGACATTTTTCCATTCCTTGGGACTCCTATATCAGTTTATGAGAAAATGTCTAATGATAAAACAAAAATAGTCCTACTATATAATGGGTTAAAGCTCTAAATCAAAGCAGTTTAGCAGGTGATTGTACTCCTTCTCATGATTCAGAAGCATCAGTTATTTTTTCATACGCACAAAGATACAATTTTATTAAGTAAGTTTGGGCTGCAAGGGAACAACCTAAGACAACAGTGATATTGTTGAATTTATGAAGCACACTGTGGCAGAGACTTTATGAGGCACCTGTGCTAGCGATGCCCTTGTGGCCAAGCTCAAGGAACAAGTGGTTGGCAAGCTTAAGGCAGCAATGGAAGCTAACACCGAAGAAGTTAACAAACATATAATCTGGAGAGGAAATTAGAATACCTGGAGTGATATTGATGCTACTAGTTTCTGTGTATTTTTGGTGTGTGCAAGGAGGAAAGTGAGAACATCATGAGATCACCATTGCCATTAAGATAGGAGTGAATCATAGTCTTAGGGTTGGGAACAAAAACCAGGAGGGATCTTGCCCCATAATTATGAAGTTTTGAGCCACCACAAATGTAGCTATGTATGATAATTAGAGAGGTTGCCACAAAGGCAAGACACCAAACACAACAATAATGCATAGACAAGCTTGATGTTTGAAATGTGTGGACAATGTGCCATGTCAATTTTGTGCATGAGGGAGGGGAAAAAGGAAAATAGACAGTTACAGAGATACAGGGGTCTAAAGGAACATGAACTGTAGTCCATATTTGTATTCTATAGCTTAAATAGTATAACATAGCTAATACAGTTAGTTAGCTAGCTGTTAATATTAGGGTTTTTAGTTATCTAATCACATTAAGTTGACCACAATGACGTAGATATTAGATGAAGGTGTGACAGCCTCTTCCAGGCCTGAGTCTTTGCTTGCAACACCTACCACTGGAAAACATCCCTTGAACAGCATGTTTTCCTTTTACCTTCAGGCGCTTCAAGTCATTCATGTTGTGCAGAGTCTAGAGTGTCACTTTCATGAATTGCAAACATTGTCCAGTTAATTTACACAAGATAATGGCATCAAAAACTATGTTACAGAATACATCTTTCTGGCTTGATTAATAAAAATGGGTATATGCTTTTAGAAAGCCATTACAATAGTAAATTTGGGAGAGGGGTAGCAAGATAAATGTTAGATCTGATCTGAAACCAAGTTGTCCATCATTCTTATGGTTTATATATGGCACACAATGGACTTTTATCAATAGCCCCAACTCTTAGCTGTAAGAAATGCTCGCTTGGTGTAGTGTATAAGCCTATAAGTGTTCATTCTTTAGGCAACTGGAAACACAATTATTTATCTTACTAGCTGACTATTAGCATATATTTCTCATGAAAGATTTCAATACCAGTCTCACTGCCTGAACCTCTACTGTTCAGCTTGATGCAATATTTTACACATACACGGTGGAACATGTCCTTTCTTCTTCTTACTTGCACCCACCATACTTGTTACTAGGAATCATTACTGGATTTAATTGTGACCAGCATTATCGATAAATACTGACACATAGGCAGTTACCAGTGCCAGTTATATCTGAACATAATCTAATATACATAACCTACTCACTACAGTGTCTAAAACAAAACTCTAAGATTGTGATTTAGATATTTCAAAACACTTTGATGTATCCCATACCAATGATATGATGCTAATTCCTTAGAACATTATCTGCACACTATGCACAGTAGACAAAAAGTATTTACCAATTTAATACATTCATTACGGAATTGAATGATAAAAACACACCTATAAAATCTAAATGCAGGACTTAACAACCAGGATCATAGTTGACTAATGGTATTCCTACTTATGACTCAGTAAGACCATGCGGGTAAGTTATATATAAAAGAAAAATATTAAGCCAAATTTGAGAATTATAGATTGCTTCATAATAAGACTAGTCAAGCAATCAGAAATGCTAAAATAAGACATGCATACAGCCTCATTGAGCAGAAACATAACGCTGCTGATATGTGGTGAGGCATTTGAACAATATTACTGAAAAATACCTGCCTCACTAAATTACCTTAATGACAATTTCACCAAAGTTCCATTTAAACTAAACTTTGTTGACAAGGACCAAAATATTTGAGGTGTGTTGCATTAGGCATCTGAAACTGAAAAATTGTTCTTTACATTTATCACAGAAATGGAGGTCATGCCACCACTGAAATGCATGAAGACACTGGCTATGTAAATATAATACTTTATTTAAAAAAAAAATTGTGGTACTGCTGACTGTGATGCACACCTACATTGTCTTCCTTATGACATTGAGTAATCCTGCAAATTGGAAATGGGCTTATATAATTTCTCTGCCAAAAACTAAAACACCTGAATCCTCCAAAAATGATAGACCAATTATTTATCCATCTCCCAACGTTTTAACATATATAATAATTTGAACATATTGTGCATAAGCAGTTGCCAGTTACCTCAAGCTTCTTGACACCTATCAATCTAGTTTCAGAGCAGAACATAGTAGTAGCTGAGCACTTAAATATTATTGAAGATATGTACAAAGTTTGTGATTAACAGAAACTGGCTGTATTGGTACTGGTAGACATGACTAAAGCTTCTATAACTCGATAGACATAGACATATTGCTCCCTAAGCTTAAGACACTAAATTTGTCTGATACAACTACCAGGTGTTTTGACTCCTATCTTTGCGAAAGGCAGCAGTATGTCATTTCTAGGAACCTCAATTCATCATGGGGTTTTGCAAAAGCAGGAGTTTCATAGGGTCACATGTGGGGGCCCCTTTTTTTTCTGCACTATAGATATATATAAACCAGATTTCTCACTCCATTCACTACAGTAAATATCACCTTTATGCTGATTTTTTTTGCCGTGGGTAACGCATGCTTTTACTACTTGTAGCACTGCAAGTGATGACACTGATGATACATGAAATGAAGATGGAGCACTCTTGGCATGCGATGGTGGAGGAAATGAGAGATCCCGGAGAAAACCTGCCTGCCTCTGCGCCACTTCTTCCACCACAAATCTCACATGTGGTTGCTTGGAATCAAACCCTGGCTGTCTAATTGAGAGGCAAGTGATCTAACCACTCAGCCATGGCGCAACTCATTTATGCAGATGACCTACAACTACACATTCACAATGTAGTGTTGGCATTTAACCATGAATTTGACTCTATTTTACTAATGGGAATGTGGTCTAAGCCTTGGTAACAATCTCTCAAAGCAACAGGCATTGCTGGTGGGACATCAACTATTATTGGTCACCATAGGTATGAGAGGTATTCTTTTAATTGAAATTAGTCATTCTATGATCTCTGCTATAGAATCGATGAAAAATTTACTGTTCACAGTAAATTTAGTTGGAACAACCATGTTACTGAGATTTGCAGGAAAATAAATTCTTTTTTCCACACTTTCAAGCATTTAACATGACTCGGCATGTAAACCTAAGACAAACTTTGGTACAAACAATGGCAATGCCCCATTTTGATTGTAATCCTCTTCTCATTCATTCAAGATCTTATTTGTCACATAAATTATAGCTAGCACATAATGTTATGTATGTTGTTAAGATCATATAGCACTGTCTCTCCATGAATTGTTATGGCTCCATCCTGTTGATGGTAGAAATATTCATTGTCTAATACTTCTCTTTATACTAATTCACACTTCTTCCCCTAAATACCTTGTTCTTGCTTTAAACATTCATCCTCAACTCACAACTCCAGAACTTCCCTAAACTCATCTCTCACTGTGAGCATTGCTAGGATATGGAATTCAGTGCCACAGGGTGTCATTGGCTGTCAAACTTTAATCATTTTTCATCATAGATTACACATTTTAATTATTATTCTTAATTTAGAGGTAAGATAGAGATGGTGCTGCATTTTAATATTTTCCTTTTAATACTAACAAGCATGGAACAAACCAAAAATCACAGTACAAGTTATTTAGTATCCTTGAATTGTGGGCAAGTTAAAGAAATCTTAGAATAATAATCAACTGTTTCTTCCACACAAGTCGTGTGTTGGACAACAGTTGGAAAGGTACACTCAGACTGAAAAATTCAATGCCATTATTGGAATTTGAACTATGGATGTTTCGGTCTCTGTCCAGTTGCCCTTACCAATTGAGCTACCATGGCAAAATGCTGATGTATCAATAAATTTCCCAACTGATTCACATTTTCCTGGTAAACCACAAAGAGATAAACAATTATTTTGAGACAATATACTCCAATGATAACTTATAATGTGTATACTTTAAGTTCCAGGGTTCACAGTTAAATCTAGACAAATTTTATATTTACTTGTTGTTTACCGCAGATGATACAAGTCATGTCATTTTGGCATGTTGCTATGATAGGTCAATTGATAAGAGCAACTACATGGAGATTAGAAGATGTGCATTTCAAACGTTCACAATAGCATTGCAATTTTCAACTCTTAGAAAACAATGAAAGAAGTTTAAAGCATTCTATAGCACATTTTCAAAAATATACCATAATAAAGCCTAAGGTTTTTATAAACACATACACAAAATTTTGCAACCATAAAGCACACTATATAATGAAAATATTTTCAAGAACTTTTGTGAACCTGTTTTCTTTGTATATGATAAGGAAGTCTCAGTTTAACAATATTGGGTATTTTATGTTCTATCTAATCACTACTAGGTGCTTGTAATGAAAGTATTATTGCTGTTACATATGAGACTTTTACAACAGTAATGAAACATACACCAATTTGTGAAATATACATGCACTTAAAGCTTCTGTTCTGTTAAATTCTAAGTTTCTTTACTGTGAAATCATCAAGAGAATGATTACCAAAGCAAAAATAATATTTTTATCTATGACCATTTGCTAAAAATTTTAGTTTATATTTTATCTGAGACACAACGATGTCATCATCCACCTGAAACCACTGGACAGTCATGCACAGTGTGCATGTTGTCATTATTAATCAGTTTTCAGTCACGACACACTTGGATACTATGCTATAATAATTGGGATGCAAAAACAGTTTCATGGGGAGAATATATGCTTTCACAGTTTACCCAGAAAAGTCAATTTGAAATAAAAAGTAGGATTAAATACAATTAACTATAATGACTTCACAAGTAATAAAATTCCTCTGGTATTATAGCATAGATTTCCAAAATCCATAGCTCTTTGGAATCAGTTCTTCTTGGTATGCAAATTTGTAGAATAATACAGAAAGGCACTGTTTTTTAAGGAGGAAGAGGAATAGTTAAAAAAGAAATGACAAGACATTTTCTAATGTGGAATAAAAAATTTATAAAGCTGTAGCAGGTTATAAACTTGAAATAAGTTTCCAATGTAACTATATAAGTTATTAAATATTTATAGGAACTTTTAGGAGAAACTTGGGGATGAAGAAACATACATCAGGAGCCACAAGCTGTCAACTGGTTTTTGTTATTTACACCACAATCTTTTATTTTTATGCAGTTTTTAAGATCCTTTCGGCTATATCAAATTTAAGATATTGTGACAAACACTTGAAATACACCAAATTCTTCATTAAAAAACCCTCTTATATTTTTCAATCCCAAAACATTCTATATTAAAGTTTCTACTTTGGTTCTGCCAGACAGTTTACTTATGCTCCTTGAATCTCATCAACACATACCCAAATAAGTTACACAATACAATGGAAACTATCATGACTGAGACTCTGTTTTATATTGTGGTAAAACACACTATGATTTCACCTGTTGAAACTGATTGTTCTTTATTTCTATTGCTACTCACAAAGTTAGTTGTTATTTTCCATGTAGAAGAACACTCTACTGCACTTTTCTGATAGACCATAGAGGCCTATTTAAAATTGCAACAAAAAACTCACAATGGCAGCTGTTATACTTTGTTTTAAAATTATTATTTTCCATGCAGATAACCAAAAATACTTTTCTTCATTTTTGCCATTTTTAAATAAGGACATAGCTATTATTAAGGGAGGAATCATTCATATTCTTTCAATAAATAACAAACAACAAATACAACACCACAAGCCCCATAAACATCTTCCTTCTTCATGCTCTTCCAGCAACATGGGCTGACCATTGACGCTGTAGCATGACCATTTACACAAGCAGCTACTACAGCAATATATGACCATGTGACTGGTAGTTACCAATATCAATGTACCAAATGAATATGTATGTATTTCAAAATACAATCTTTAAACGTACAATGAAATACAGGATTCTTTATGTCCTATATGATAATATTGAATACAAATCTTCCTTCTCAAATATGGGAAACGCTATATAATATGGGATGTCTGGCAAGTCTAAGTATAGCAGTGAGTCATGTGAATGCTGATCTGCCTGCAAACGATGCTCTTACCAATATTGGTATTTGAAATGACAAGCCTTGTCTGTATCAAAACAAGTGTTTCAAACTTTATCAGATATAGAAAACCTACTTAGAGTGAGCCAGTTAGTGTGCAATACCAACATGTACGAGTGTAAGCTTAGCATAACTTACAGCTAATAGACTGTTTCTGCATCTTAATGAACTTTTTCAAAATCAGCGTAAAATCATGTAATCACATTTACACAATACAACATATATGTAAATAACATAATGCTTTAAATTTTAAGAGAATTTATAAATGTTGCTGAGTCTGCCTTAACTAATTTCATACAGGATAGGCTAACTTGATTATAAATTCATTCCTAACATACAGTCGCACTTGCTACCGAACCCAGAATTTGTTTTAACAATTACAATGAAAGTGGTACAATGTGTAATATCAACAAATGCACTTATCCACTGGCTTATTGATTGACTGTTGTGTTGCACAATTGCATATAAATAATCATTGGTTGTTGATTGCTTTTATTTGCATACATGAAAACAGACTCAGTTCATAGAAAGACAATCAGTACAGTGCAAGTGAAATGAATTGGTATACTCTATAAGAGCGTGTGTTTACTGTTAATAAACAATAACAATAATAATAATGCTTTATTTCACCTTATGTTTACATAGCTTGAAACAGGCAAAATATCAAGTTTTACATATATATATATATATATATATATATAAACACTTTATTTATTAAATAAGTTTGTAAGGCACTTTAGAATTTCTTATAACTTTCCCTTTTTTTATTGCAGCTGGGAGCCTATTATACAGTTTTGCACCAGCATACCTTGGCATCTTTTCAAATACGCCAAGTCTGTGTGTAGCGATAACAAGGCTACTTTTATTTCTTGTATTCTGATCATGAATATTCGAGTTTGTTGGCATTGGGATTTTGTATTTTACTATACATAAAATGGTTATATAAATGTAAAGACTTTATAATCATTATTTTTTGCTGTTGTCTTTTTAAATTTGACACATTTATTGGAGGACAGATTCAATACAGGCATGTCAAAAGCAGTTTGTACGGAAATTTGTAGACAACCAACATCCACCAAGTAAGTCCATCATTTGGGCCTCACTGAAGTAACTTGAAACACATGGAACTTTACTGGTTAGATATGCGGGAGATAAAGAACAAATGCCACAGGAAATGATTGAGAGTGTGAAGGATATGCTACTAGTGTCTCCCTCTAAATCACTCTGCAGACTTTTGCAAGAAACAGGAATGTTTAATTTCACTCATCAGTGCACAGCAAAAAATAGTGAAGCTTCACACTTACCATTTCACTGTGGTGCAATTAAACCATTACCTGCCAATGTCCCTTTTTTGGGATGCATGCATTTTACACTCTTTACAGCTCATTAAAGTACATAGGTTTACTTCTTATGCAGATTTTGGTACTACTATTAACTAGAAAGTAGTTGAATGTGCTAATTATTTCTTTAGTGTCATTCTCCGCCACCAGGGTTGCGTTAAAAACATGTGGTTCCTGGATTTTACTTTGTAAATGTTTGAAGCATGTTAATGTAATATAAACCAACATTGTTACTATAGTAATCTTACTAAAAACATTGTTTGTGATTCTAAGAAGTGAAGATTGGGCACAGTATCCATCTCCAGTAACTAAAGTAGGCAATATTAGCAAATATTAATGCTGTTCCATTTTTGGGACATTGGTATAATCTAATAGCTTATGAAATTCTACCTTATTGAGGTCATGAGTCAACATATTGTGGCAGCGTTTTGAAATGCTGAAGCTCTAAAGTGAGTATTATTATTGTTATTATTACTACTATCACTATTATCATCATCACCATCATCGTCGTAGTCATCAACTCATTTCTTTTACAACATAATTTATCTTTCAGTTACAACCAGGGTTATGGCTTACTGGAGCAAAAAGGGGCTTACTATTGCAGAAGCACTGCCTTATCTTGAAAAGTTGGAACAACAAGAGTAGGAAGAGGATGATACTGCAATTGTAAATATACCTCCTGATGCTGATGAGATAACTGATGAGGAAGACATACAAGAATATGAACTTGACGACCAAGAGGTGAGGGATGTGATTCATAGTGCTTCAGATGATAGTATAAGGCGAAACCAGAATCTGTTGACATAATTTTCCCTCTTGCTCCGCACCTAAGACACATTCAAGGAAGAGAAAAAATGTCTCGGAACAGCTACTAGAAAGAAATAGAAAACTGAAGTGGAACCAAACTGGGTGAAGTGTACACCAATCTAAAAAAATAAACAAAGAAGATCAAGGTAACAAGGAAAATATAAGCAACTTTTCTGAGGTTCTAATTGGGAAAAGTATTGTTGAGGTTTTCGAGGAATTTATTTACGATGATGTTCTGGTTTGTATTTTGAAGCAAACCATAGTATATGCAAATAAAAAAATAACCTTTCCTTTTCTATTACAAAAGCGGAGTTGAAGGTTTTTATAGGAATATTGTTGCTCTCTGGTTACCACACTCAACCCCAAGAAGAAATATATAGGGAGCAACCTCCAGATGTAGGAGTACCATTGGTATATAATGAATGTCAAAATGTCGCTTCAGGGAAATAAAAAAAAATCTGCATTTGAATAACTCTAAAATAAACAAATCTGATGAATTGTATAAACTCAGCATATTCTTTATACAGAAAAATCAAAGCAACAGGCACAATGAGAGAAAACCCCATAAAAAGACGTTCTCTCATGGCCAGCAAAGAAATAGAAAAAAAAAAATACATAGAGAGGATTTTTTGACCATCGATTCGACAAGGCAAATGAGGTACTTGTAGTGAAATGGAAGGACAATAAAGTAGTAACCTTGGGTGCAAACTTCAGTACAATTAAGTCACTGTCAAATGTTCACAGACATTCACAGAAACAAAAGAAACAGATACATATTTCAATGGCAAGATTGTTCAGGAATACTATTCCCATATGGGAGGAGTTGATCTTCTAGGTAAACAAATTTCCCTCTACCGCATAACAATCCACTCCAAGAAGATGGCCATTGTTTACCCAAATGATAGACATTACGACAGTCAACACTTGGAGGGCTTACCAAAGTGCAAACAATGAAGAAATTTTGTCTCTGTTGGATGTTTGATGAAGGATTGTATTGGCCTATTTGAGCAAGAACAATGAATCTACTCCAAAGTGAAGAGGTCCTCAAAAAAGCATATTTCTGGGTGGTAGAGTAAGTATCGAAGTGCTATTTGATCCCAGAAATAATCTGATTCAACCCATTACTACACAAAGAAGATGTGCATTGTGCAAGAAGAAAACCACCAGAATCTTCAAACAATGTGATGCTCCACTTCATAAGTGTTTTGTCCCATTTCACTAATTGAATAATATATGCAATATTTACACTGTAAATGTATTACTATAATGCATTGGAACATAGATTTTTTTAAAAAAAAAATCATGTGAAAAACTCGTGAAAAATATAGTTAAAAGTTCACCTTTTAATGTATGTTTTGCCAACACATTCTGCCAATGTCCCAAAAATTGGACATCCTTTTATGAATACCCCTTACATTAAAAAATATCAATAACTCATTTTTTGGTATATTTTGACTTCAGTCATAAATAAAATGGTGTTGTTTGCAAAAAATTCAACAGCATATAATTTTGGCAGGTAATGGGTTAAAAGAAATTGACAAGGTGAAACGAGTACGTTTCAAACATTTCTTCAAACCAACCTGACCTTCTGGACTACATTATGGTTCACAGATGTGGTGTGGTTTTATTGTCGGGAGACATAAATAATCAAAATTTCCATAATTGGGCATGTGAAAACCACTATATGATACACAAGAGCCCCAGAAAAGATTGGTGTATGGTATGCAATATCTCGGTAGCAAATAAATGGTCTCCTCTTCTTCAATACAGCCATTACAACAAATGAATACCTTTAAATATTCAATACATATGTAAATCAACTGGACAACAAGGACCTCTCCATGGGATGTTCGCAACATGCCACACATCCATTGCCAGCATGGCCAAAATTCAGTCTCTTTTGGGTGACCATGTCATTTCAAAAGTGCCTTTGGCTGCCATGCTCCCCCAACCTGACATCACCTGTTTTTTTGGGTTGGGGGGGGGGACCTTAAAGGAAAAGTTTATAAGAACAAACTACAAACCATAGACTCTTTGAAAGGAAACAACATTACAGGATCCAGGCAATAAACTGAGGCATCCTAGTGAAGACATCCTTAACATGGTTTGGGAAATTCAATTTTGCCTGGATGCAAATGGTAGCCACTACCAGCATCTATTATGATATGTCAACACATTTATTGCAGAATGAGATATATCATCTTCAAATTTGACTGCAGCTTCTCCATTACTATTGGAGTTTTGGGTTTGGTAGCAGGTACGACGCACTAGTTCATGTAAATTAAATTGAAAATATGTTAGGTGGCTACAGACAGTATACAATTAGGATAACATGAAAATAAGTTAGCGAACTTAGGAATTTAAAGTTATTGAGGGTTTTGCTTAATATAGTATCCAGTAATAATGAACAGATATGACACATTTTGGAGTACTGGTATCAAGGTTAATTACATTTTAGTTAAGAGGTTTACAACAGGGGAACAAGCAATTGAGGATTATTGATTTTAGCATGTACCAAGATAAATATTAGAAGATTGAAATTAAGTAGATGAAGAAATGATATACTGAAGATTAAACATTGTATCAGTTTTATTTTTGTATATTGTGTGATACAAAGGTTTTTATGACTTGCTCTCAATCCCAAATTTATTATGCTACACTGATATGTATGTAAAAAAAAAAAAAAATATTTTTGTTAACAACACTGTCAATTGTATTGTTATATCAGTACTGCAAGTGTGCCAAAATTTTGTACCACAGAAGTAGTTATACATGCCAGAAAATCTACTGAAATGGGGCTGTCACAGATGTAAAGCATGTTTAAGCCAAACATAGATTCATGGAAGATGAGAAAAATATTTTTAGATCCATGCAGCTTTGAACCTGAACCATGTTTCAACTCCCCCTCATTTCTCTTCTAAAGTTCATTTTTCTCAGGCTTGCAGTCAGCCCTTAATTCTTAGAACTGGCACAAAAAGGTATTTAGATAGTTTCTCTATATGAATTTAGGACATATTAATACACTAGGTGTAAGACAGGTTGGGGCATTGCAGTAAAATGTATAGCATTTGACTATGAATATGGTTTGTGTAGGCTATGTGAAAATATTTGGGACTACTCTAAATATAATGATTTACAGACAGGAACATGTCATTATTATTGATATGCTAGGTTAGAATAAAAATATTTTGCATTATTCACTTGCGTAGAGTTTTGGTTTTGACCTGATATACTAAATTCACACTGGTAAATAAGTTGTTGTACAGGTTACAGGTAGGTTACAGCACCACCACTAAGTAAGCTAGAGAAAAACAGGTCAGGATAAAATAAATACTTGCTAGCTATTACAGGAGAAGTAGCTAGTTATTTCTAAGTGTAGCCAAATCAAGGGAGTGAGACCAAGAAGCTTGCAAATAAAAATACACAGGATGCAGAGAAATCCAGAGCCTTTATTTATGAGGGTTGAATGAAAAGTAATGCCTCCAACTTCATAACTCTTCAACAGATGGCAGCATTGGTATGCACCAGGTACTGGCTTGTTCCATAGCCTCTTCTCTACAGCTCCAGTTGGCAGGAAGCCTTAGCATCAAACGGTTGTGTTGTTACGGTGTAAAGTATGGAAGTCTGCGCAGATGGTCGGTCAATGCAATTTAAGCAACATGCAGTCATTGAATTCTTGACAGCAGAAGGTGTCACCCCAAAGGAGATTCATCAGAGAATGAAAGCAGATTATGGTGACTGTCTTGATGTGAGTAATGTGCATCATTGGGCGAGTAAGTTTAAAGATGTTGAGGTGGGAACATCTGACTTGCGTGACAAACAAAGAGTTGGACGTCCTGTGACAGCAACCACCGAGTTTCACAAACAAAATGTTGACAGATTGATTCAGGATAAACGTCGAATCACTCAGAGAGAAATTGCAAGCACAACCGGCATTTCACAAAAATGTGTGGGACACATTATTGCTTTGCTTGGCTATTGGAAGATCTGTGCATGATGGGTACCTGGATGCTGACTTCGAAATGAAAGCGCACAGACTTGAAATTTTCTAGAAACTCCTCTCGCGTTACGAGAATGAAGATGACGTCTTTCTCCATTCAATTGTGATAAGAGACGAAACGTGGGTACACCATTACACCTGGCGACGAAACGTCAGACATCGACACACAGACTTGCCCCTGAAAAAGAAATTCAAGACGCAGTCCTCAGCTGGAAAAATCATGAGCACAGTGTTCTGGGACGCAGATGGTACCCATGTTGATTTCCTTGATTGTGGAACAATAATAAATTCAGAGCGTTACATCACAATGCTGCGTACTCTGAAACGACGGCTAACAAGGGTCCGAAAGGAAAAGGGAAATGTTTTCCTGCAACATGAAAATGCCAAACCATACACTTCATGTGCCACCACAGCAGAAATTCAGAGATAAATCTCACCACCATATGGCACCCTCCATGGAGTCCAGATTTAGCACAGTCTGACTTCCATCTCTTCCTGATAATGAAAGACGATCTGCGGGGACATCATTATGCTTCTGATGAAGACGTTGAGAGAAATGTGAGACTGTGGTTGCAGAAACAGTGTGTCCATTTCTTCTGTGATGGCTTCAGTAAACTTGTTCATCATTGGCAGAAATTCAATTGGGTGGTGATTATGTGGAAAAGTGAATATTGGTAATTAAAGATTACATTCTAAGGATCATTTCTGCATTTGATTTATTAAAATATTCCCATCCAAACCTAATTAACAAAGGTGGAGGTATTACTTTTCATTTAACCCTTGTACAACTTGGGGAAATTTACACATTGTTACTGGTGACAACTCTTAGACTGTAATCCCACCAAGACACTCACTTGAAAAGTGTAGAATTAACAACCTGCCTAAGTTTTTGTAGCAATGTTGTAAGATAAAGTCTAAGAGCCTCTTCTAACCTATTTTATAAGGTTTAAATATTTACAGCTATTCTTCCATCAGTGTAGAGCAAATCAGACTATGTTAGTTTCTTTTTTTTTTTTGGTAGTGTTTAACGCCCGCTTTAACAACTTATGGCACCGCAGAGCTCAGTTAGTGCTATACTGTCTCCAATATTGGTTGCTCAATCTAATGCCACTTTGCTTTCTGCTTAATAAAATATCTAATTTACAATAAATGACCAGTGGGTACCCTACAATATCCCAGTCAGATGAAACTAGATGCCCTATCTGAAAAATATATGTACAAGGTGAAAAGAAAGAGAGAAAAAAAAAGTAAACATCCTATATTATAATAATAATAATATGGAAGAGTGCCCGGTACAATAAATGCTGCAGGGGTGCATAGGAGAAAAATAAGTGTGATAAAAAGTTGTGTGGGGATACACTTGAGGGTGGAGGAAAGACTCAAGGAAACTGGCACTCACTGGAAGCTTGGGGGTGGGGGGTGATTTTAGGTACTGTTATGCTATGCCTCAGCTGGATATGTATGGTTGTCAATTGCCAGCATCAGATTGTGAATGTTCTGATGTTGCTTCTCCATTGTCTAGCTTCAAGAAATTGATCATCTCTGTAGGCTGCTTTATCAGTGCATTTTCTTCTCCCTGATGGTTGATGAATAACTGATTATTCTAAAAGCTTGAGACAGTTTTGTGTCATGGATTGTAATTTTCCCCCTTTTTCCTGTCCTTTTATTCCTGGTTTACTCTTCTTTTCCTCCTCACCCATCAAGCCCACCTTGCTGTGAAAGTCAATCTGCTTGACACTGTGTTAGGAATAAGCAACTCGTGTGTCCTCAAATGTATAGCAGCTTGCCGTACCATTTTCATAGGTATCTGCCCTTAGCCCAACACTGCTGTAGTAGTTACAGTAGAAACCTGCTTATCTGCAGTAATTGGGACCAAGAGTAGCTGGGATAGCAGAAAACTTTAAGATGGAATGTGCAGGAAATTGCAGCTTAAGGTTTTATGTACTTCACGAAGGTGTTGCCTTTATGGAAATATGTATGTTCTTAATTCAATTAATGTACATATTATTAAAATGGAAGTACAGTAGTATTACAATTCTTCTTTAATCAAGTTACACTTTAATTGCAAAACAGACCTCTATTGTTTGTTCTTTGAGATTGTTACTCCTCTTTTTTGTTGCTTTGTTGTGCCAGCATTCCAACCAAAGTAAATCGTGTAGTATGAATTCCTCTTCTTTTATGTAAGCATCACCTTCGCTATCTCTTTCATCATGGTATTCCAAACTTATAACTTCAGGAATGTCATGTCTGTCCATTCAACCATCCAAGATGTCCTCTTGATCCATAGGCTGAATAACAAGAAGACTATTTGATAGAACCACAAGTTGTTGAACATCATTACTGGCATTGTAGTTTGCAGTAGTATTTTCTCATTTCCAAACAGTTTCTGCCATGACTTCCTCACTGTATCATCGTTAATGCTATCCCATACCCCAGCCCCCAATATACGTCTTTTAATGTTATTGATTTCAGATTGATTTCTGTCACACCTTTCCCATCACCAAAATATTTGATTAATGCTTTGAGCAGTCTCCTCCTGTAATTCCTCTACAGAGTTTCCAGGACACCTTGATCAAGGGATGGAAAAAGCAATGTCATGTTCAGTGGCAGCAAAATTGCCTTGATATATCACTGACTCGTGCCTCCACATTCGACTGTGATCTTGCATTATCAATCAGAGGTAGAGCTTTGCAGGGTAGTATTTTGTGTTCTAGAAATACCTCTACAGTAGGAACAAATTGTCCATGAAACCAATCCAGAAATATGACAGTCCATCCAAGCAATATTTTGACATTTTGTAGATTATAGGAAAGTTTTTTATTTTCATATTTTTTAAAACTGTAGGGCTTTAGTGCTTTATTATCAGTCGTTTCAGTCACAGAGAGCCAGAGGCATTGATGCAGCTTAAGACCATAACCTCCCCCCCTCTCTCAAGTGCACGCGCACAGGGTTTATCAAAAGTCTGGTAACATTAATTTCGATGTTTTATTATGCCAAAACTATAAATGATAGCACTTTCAAACAAATGTCAGGTTAAAGTGAAACTGTCAAAGCTCCGCACACGCGCGCACGCACGCGCCTGCACACACACACACACACACGCGCGCCCCCCCGCATGCACACACACACACAGTCCTTAATGTACTCCATAGAAAAAGTGACATGCAGTCATATCAGATGACCTTGGACCATGTCATGAAATATCGGTCCTTTACTCCAGCACATTGTATCCAATGATCAGACATCTCCATACTCAAGTAAGCACGAACTGCATTGTGGAAATGTGATGGAGCCCCATCTTGCTGAAAGACGTTTACATTATGACATTTGTGGAGAGCCATTCAAAACAAACGAAGAGGAATGCTGACTTCAGGAATTGTGATGATCCATGACAATGCTTGTCCACACACTGCTGGCACAACCCATCCGCTTCTTGAACAATTTCAACGGGACATTTTCAATCATCTGCTGCACAGTTCTGGCCTGGTACCCAACGACTTTCACCTTTTCCCTGAACTGAAGATGTGGCTAGGAGGGCAGCACTTTCAAACCAACAAAGATCTTCAAAACAACGTCAATGCTCATTTGAAATCATTGGTGGCAACATTTTTTGAAGCGGGTATTGCAAAGCTTGTGGACAGAAACATAAATGTCTCAAACTTTTCGGTGAACATGTTGAAAAGTAACCATATATGTTCAAAACTTTTAGTAATAAAATAATTGTTTTTATGAATTTGTCTTTTATTTATAAAAGGTTGGAACAAAAAAAAAACAAAAAAACAAACAAACAAAAAAACAAACAAACAAAAAAACGGCTCTTGTATCTATTTTACACAAAATGACCATCAGGTACCCTAAAGTATACTTGGTGCAAATTAGTTGAAAAATAAGTTAGGAAGCCAGAATTTTAACTTATACAGGTTTCACTGTTAATATACTGTATATAGATTATGCAGTGAATAGGAGAGACAACTTTAGGAATACTGTGTTGACATTTGTTACACTAACTTACGTTTAAGCTCATAGCATTAATCATGGGCCTTAAAAAATCAGCCCCCACTCACATGAATAGGCAGTTTGCCTGTTCCAGCCTCAAATTTTGAACTACTTTCCTATTGACAATCCAATTTTTCTTTACCCTCTCGGATGGCGTTTAAGTGAAAGCTTAGTTAACTATTTTATTCCACTCTTGGAGTGCACTTTTTATGATTTATTTTATGATTATGTCATTTAAAGAAAATATATATTTAGCTGTAGTAATATTTTTTATTGCTATTTATCTTATGAATTTAAATCTAGTGGATGTAAGAATATTATATTGACCTGGAAATCCTGCCAAAAATTTAGGCAACCATAAAGTCCATTGCTTGTCTATATAGATCTCAAATCACTGCATAACTTCCTGTTGGGTATGTCAATTGCTCAACTGAGGAATATCTTCAGACATTCCACTAGCAGATCCTAACTTTAAGTCAAGGGAGATTGAACAGTTAGGAAAATATTATTTTCTGATGTGTTGCAACATCGGCAATACACTCAGATATCCTACATCCAAAACATGGTTTTTGAATAGATATTGGCTGGTGCGGTATAAAAGAACCACATTAAGACAGCAGCAACTTCTAGGATTACTCAAAGAGATGATCAGCATTCGCAAGTAGAGCACTTTTGACATCAAGGGCTAATAGTGAGCTGTGGGTCCAAGGTAAAAAGACAACATAGAGAACATTTTGAGGATAACAAAGAAACATTTGGAGGCTTTGCTGTGAGATTTGACACTCAGCTTGGTCACTCTTCAGTCACACTAGAGCTTGCTTGGCATACACAGAGCACAAACGTGCAAGACAATCAGCTGTGAAACAGGAATGTAGAAAGCTTTTGACTGAATATTTAATTTAGACTACATGGCTCCAGCACATCCCATGGCATGACAAAGCCATCATACTATCCGCCTCTACGTCATGTTATTTGCCATGAAACCCTGTTGCTACAAAGAAGGTTGAACCAGAAACTGAATCAGCAATAGTGACAGGTGCTTCAATATATTCAAATAATTGTAAAGCAGTAAAGTAAATACTAATAAAATAGTAAACATTAATCCTTGAGTGGCTTGGCTGTTATTATTTTCTATTTTGCTATGTTCAAAGTAACATCACAAAACTTTGGTGTATTCAACACCTCAGCAAAAGCTTTAATATCTAATGGCCAGATCCATGGTCCTTACTTGAGGGACACATGTACTCAAATCTCAATTGAGCGTCAACATCAGATTTAGAAACAAAATTCACCTGAAAAATTAGTAAGGAGGTGAGTGAAAAGTGAATATTCTTCTACTGAACTCTGGTGTGGACTTAAAAAACTCTTAAAGAGCTTTTTGAGGACTGATAACTAAAAATGTTTCCGAAACATGTCATTAACATTATTCAAACATTTCAGTAGTAAAGTGTGAAAGTTTGTGCATTCTGTGTGATTTGCTAATTCAGAATAATGAGGTTACATGAAACCAGTGAAAATAAAGGCTTGGTAAACTTAATTTTTTGCTGGGGGTATGCTGGTGATTACTGAATTTCTAAGCCTCTAATACAGAGCTCCTATTTCTAATATAGATAAATTATTTTATAACAAATTCATCATGTGTGTTTTTACAATGTGGGTTTACTTCAAACTAATGCAGAGATGAACTTATTGACATTATCTCTTGTCTAGGCATGATGCAAATGCAACTGTATGCATTCAAAATGATAACTGTTTTGGTAGTAAACAGGAGAAACAATCTGTAAATAATGCTTTCAGTGGCAGTTTGGTTGTTGCCTGTACACTGTTAACATATGTAAAAATATTAAAAAAATGTAATAACACACTTGAAAACACAATCAAACCTGTTAGTTGATTTCTCTGAATAAATAGATAATAGATAACATAAATTGGGATTAAATTCATACAGACTAATGACAAAGTAGATTTTTTTTAAGGTGGGTACATTATTACTTTTAATTTCCCAAAACATCTCTGTACTCTCTACAACTGTGTTAAGCAAATATTCATTTCTGGGGAGAAAATTTTACCATTGTCTGATATTTAAAACCATAAATGAAAACCATGGAGCAATACAATTCACATAGAATAATGTGTACCCAGTGAATAAAAATGAAGCAAAAACCACAGAATTTATAACTCTCTTTAGCATTTGGAGTCAATGGCCGTTTTGGAAAAGACAAAAATTATTGAAACTACCACAGTCTGTGCATGACTATTCAATGGTCTTATAGTAAAAGGCCACTCACCTCACACTAATATCAAACTCAATCAAGTAAATTTCTCTGTTACCAAATTGAGGAAAAGTCAGCACTCATACTTGAATGTATAACAAGCAAGTGGAGCATGAGTATCCTTCAAGTAAGGGCTATAGATTAGCCCCCTAAAGTCAATCAATAATATTATGATGGTTGGAACTACTGTTCAGCAGAAACTTTACTCTATAGCAATGTAGTTTAACATCCTCAGGTTGCTCTCATTATAGGCATCACAAAGATGTGTTGCCAAGTGAGCACACTTTCAGATGGTCAGAATCTGTACAAATGTGCCTGACCACTGTAGGTCAGTCAATATCCATTTAGATACCAGCTGGCATTTACTACCTGTCCCACCTCATGTTACTGGTAGTGAACACTCGCACAAACTGTTACATCATACACTGGACAGGTGCTGTGGAAAATCAGTGTGCATTACACGAGTGTTCGAATACAGTTTTGTGTTTAATGAAGATGTTCACTCATCATGTACAATGCCCCACAGCAGTCGTGCTGACATTACAGTAGGCAAGTTATAATAAATCTAATAAATATTGCTTATTGTCTAATGTTAATGACATAAATGTAACGTCAGCATAAATGTCCACTGTTTATAGTATTATATGATGGACTGTACCATGTACTTGGCCCCTGAAACTCCCTGCAACCACTCAGTAATCTTCATTTGTTAGGCAACAGCAACATCGGTGTCATCAATAACCTGAACTGGAATAGGTTATTATTCTATACGAGTTGGTTAAAGCACAAATTATTTCAACATCTTATAAGATGTCTCAATGAAACAAAAAATGCATATTTTCCATAGTTTTAACCAATAATGATAAACCAAGTAAAAGTAAGCATCAACTGTGATTGTATTTGATATTTTTGAGAGGCATTTTGTTTATACATTTTCTTTTTTTCATGTATGTAAGTTAAGATAAGTATTTTAGATATACAATAAGAGAAGCTTGTTAGATGCTTCAATTTTGCTTGGACTGTACTTTATGCAAGCTAGTTGACAAAAATCTGACCAGAGAACAGTGTCAAGAATTTCCTGATATGGGATTTTTCATCCTTGTTTATACCTTCTTATATATTTCCATCAAGCATAAAGAAAGGCTTACTACACACAAATATGAGGGCTGGTCCAGAAGTACCCGACCTTACAAAGAAAGCACCAAAATTTGGGGGGAAAATATCTTTAGTTCTCTACATAGTCTCTTTTCAGCTCAATATACTTTTCCCAGCAATGTTCAATAGCTTCAATACCCTGTTTATAGTGAGACCTATTGAGATCTGAAAAATAGCCATCAACTACAGACTCCACCTCTTCATTGTTAGCAAATCTTCTACCACCAAGCCATTTCTTCAAGTTTGGAAACAGAAAATAATCAGAGGGGGCTAAATCTGATGAATAAGGAAGCAATTCAAACTTTAACTCATTGAGTTTGGCCATGGCGAAAATAGACATGTGAACTGGTATATTCTCTTGATGTAACAAAACTTTCTTTTTCGCTAAATGTGGTTGTTTTTGCTCGATTTCATCACTCAAATGCTGTAACAAGTTTGCATAATATTCACCATTGATTGCCTTTCCTTTTTTGAGATAATCAATGAAAATTATTTCACGTGCATCCCAGAAAATTAATGCCATGATCTTACCTGCATATGGAACTGTCTTCACCTTCTTTGGAGCCAATTCTCCCCTCCCATTCCAGTGTTTTGAATGTTCCTTCATCTCAGGTGATGGACCCAGGTTTCATTCATCATTATGAATCGATGCAAAAACTCAGCTTTATTGCAGCAAAACATTGCCAAACATTTGACTGAAGCATCTTCACAACACTGTTTTTGTTCTACTGTGAGCAAACACAGCACCCACCTTGCACACAACTTTCTCATATCCAAATTTGCAGTCAGTGTGCGATGTACACAACTTTTTGAAATGCCTGCAATGTCTGCTGGCTCACGCACTTTCAGTTGATAGTCATCCAATACCATTTTATGGATTTTCTTTACAATTTCTGGACTGGGAACCTAATTTGGTCAACTACTGCGATGTTCATCTTGGCAGCTCATATGGCCGTGCTTTAACTCTGCCACTCACTGTTCAAACGAAGGAGCAGACTTCCCCGAGGTAGAATCTAGCTCAGCTTTAATATTAGTTAGACTAAGACCTTTTAAATGAAAGTATTGTATTACATAACAATGACCAGTTTTATCTATCTATACGTCAGGTTGGGTACTTCTGGGACAGCCACTGTATAAGTGAAGATATGGTGAATGAGTTTTGTAACCTTAACACTCAATACTCATATGACTTAGGGGTGTATAGCAGCAAAGTCCCATGTTCTGTACAGCCAATGTAACAGAATTGGTTTTCATTCCTTCCCATGTTCCAAATTTTATATCACTTGGGGAAGCAAGAACAAAGTCTGCCAAAGCCCATGTAAGGCATGTAGTTAGGAACTTGATATCAACATTTGAGGAAATGTGCATGTTGCTTACTCAAGTCAAGGCATACCTGAATCTTAGACCTAATATTTATATTCTAACTTTAGTTGCAGACTTTCTTTCTTTTAGCTTATTGGCAAACCTCTTGTTTCCATTCCTGGACCAAATTTGCTTATGTGTACCACATCTATCCAAATTCAAGACAATGATTTTTTCTAAAATATTAACATTGAAAACTGGGGCCATCTTGCATTTGCGATGCATGTTTACCAAGTACTATGCCAGTATAAGTTTAAAACTTGCGGCTACAGCAGCGATAAAGCATGGGGAAAAATGGTAAAGATTACTTACCAAGATCCTATGCAGCAGATTTTGTACATTTCATTTTGTACCATAAAGTCAGCTGTTAATAGACATAAGAGTGGTTATAAGCATTCTCACAAGAAGAATGATTACTTCTCCATGACTAAAATATCAATAGAGGATTTCCTTTCACATCAGTGGTTGTACCTAAAATTGCAGTTAATGATTAAATAGAAAGAGACAGATTTACCTGCACATTTCCGTTCTTTACCACATACTGGTACATTTCTCTTCTCCTCTCTCTCTTTTCCTATCACACAAATTTATAGGAACTTTTTACATTACTGTATATTAATTAATAGAAAATGGTACCCATCTTTGCCATCGCAGCTGAGCTACCACTGCCATCATATCATCCTGTTTGATTCTAATATATAGGTCTCTAATTAGAAATTATTTCAAGAAGATGGAAAGAAAACAGCACAACTACACCACACCTACCACCTACCCTGAAGAATTCTAAATACTTTCTGTTGCCATTATGCCTTCAAGATGCAACCAACTGAAAAACACTTGCATGTACATCATTGCAATGGATGGACATCCTCAGTAGGTCTGTTCCAGTTTCAGTGTATTGAGTTCTAATTATTGCCTTGTATAAAATGAATGAGGAAAATTGTGGATCTTCGAGCATTTCAGCTTATGAGAGGTTCTTATACATGTATGATAACAAAAATACAAAAAGTTGTGCTATTACTTGAAAATATGGAGTTATGGAAGCTTATAGTGAAAAACTTTCAGTGGACTGAAAATAAGATGGTGCTATGAACTTCAACAATTTGTTATCTATATGAGAAAATGAAGGAGAAGGAGGAGGAGGAGGAGGAGGAGGAGGAGGAGGAGAAGAAGAAGGAGAAGAAGAAGGCTTTGCTATTTCACGGACATTATATGCGCCAAAGTATGAAAACTAGCCAGAGGTCGGCAACATGAAAATGGCCGATGGTTCAAAGCCAGTAATGGAAGGTGCAGCAGGATGATGCACCAACATGATGTAGTTTAGTAGCACAGAACAATAGCATAATGTCTATTCAAAGAATATGAAGAAAAGCTAATTCAATATCAGTGCTATGTGATACATTTCTTATTTATTGTTGACAAGGCACCAATCTATTTTGACATGTCATCCAATATCATGGTTGAGAAAGGAGGTAAGGTGATCACATTCACATAACAGAAAATGAAATATCTAGAATAATTGTGATGTTGAGTGTTCTTGTTGATGGAAGAAAGCTGTCTCTGTATGTCACTTTGCAGAGAAAAATAATGCTGAAGGTGAAACTTCCATCAAGTATAGTTTTCTGATGCCATAAAGGATACACGAGTAGAAAATTTATGATAGACTGGATTAAAACTATCTGGAACTAAAGATTGGTTGCCCTACTTGAGCCTCATAGATTGCTTGTGTTTGAGGCCTATAGGGTCATCTAACTCCTGAGGTAAAAAATGAAATTTTAGAAAGCAAGTGTTACTTCATTGCAATTCTGGCAGGAATGGTATCACAGCTGCAAGTGATACATGTGATGGTCAACAAACCCTTCAAGAACCATTTTAAATAACAATACAGTAACTATCTCAGTACTTATGGGGCACCCTACATTAACTCCATTAGGAAAGCTCAAGGAGCCATCTATGGCTTTTCTGGGTGAGTGGACACTAACAAGGCAACTCCTCACACCTGACCCATTTATGGGAAGATTAAAAAAATGCTGACTCACCAACACACTTATTAGCTTGAATGGGAAGAAATTAACTGAGAGATGGATGACAAGTACTTTATTATCTGATGAGAACAGTGATGGAAGTGATGATGATTATTAAAGATGACATTGGGAATACTTTAGTACTTGATAAAAATGAATGCCTAAAATATTTTATTTTCATAACTGAGAGACATGAATCGAGAAATAGTTTGCTGAAACTAAAACTGAAAGTTATGTTTTGCACACAAATATTTATGTTGTTAATAATGATTTGTATAAGATGTACATATCCTGGCTTCATTTTGTTAGGAAAGCTGCTCACAAAATTAAGTTGAGAAAAAAAAGCAATCAGCTTAAGTGTCCCTTAGTTTCTTCAAAATGTATGTATAACACTTTAATTTTGTTTAAAAAATTAAGTTATATCATCTTCCTTTTATATAGATGATCTGCTAATTCCAAAATTAAGATCTGAAAAAAAAAGGACTCCTCTAGCATTTGAAGTTGTCCTGTATTTGGATAAATAAAAATATCATGAAGACACTCCAGATGGCAGCTAGCTCCGCAAGGACAGCAACAAATATAGAAGTGATGATCAACTGTATACATCACTCATCTGCCACAATTCAGTAAATTGACTAAAGAAGCTCCAAATTCTTAGAGGAGCACAATGCTGCATGACGGAAGATAACCTTCCCCCTCCTTCAGTGGATGAAGCACATCTGGAAGAAGTTAGACTATCAGAGTATTGACTGTGTGGACTGCAAGAGGCCTGTATTACGACCTTCGGTTAATAGCCGGAGTATGTTAACTCCCAGTTGTTGCTAACTGGTGGTTAAATTCAGTGGCTCGTATTACGACCACAATTTGCCTGTAGGTTTGGTAACCTTTGGGTTATGATACCATGAGAGCAGTTGGTAACATTTTTCCACTAAAATATCACTTGTGTTTGCAACGCTACCTTGCGATAAACTGTGTAATTACAACCAAATTTTGAAAACGGCGTGTTTATAAATTTATTAGGTGTCAATTAACCTCAAAGAATAAGCATGTATTTGCATTTCAGTAACATATTAGAGTTTAGTATAGCATATACTTAGTGTTAGTTTGTTTAAATTATAGCTACTTTTTTATATAGGTTAGATTTCTTCATAAAATCAGTTAATTGTTAGGCTAGCATGCTTTTTTTTATTTGTTTATATTTGCTAGCGTTTAGTTAGACTTATTCATAGGTATTTAAAGAATGGAAGAGATAAAGAAGAAGCGCTCTGCAAACTATTCCGAAGAGGAAAACTTATTAGTATTAGAATTAGTTCAGGAAAATAAAAACGTGGTGGAAAATAAAGCCACAGGGGCAGCCACGTGGAAGCAGAAGGTAGGTTTGCATTGTAGTACTTTATTTCTGCCTTTGATTTAACTTTTCATATTTATTTATATTAACCTTACCATGTATAAATACTAATTCTGTAATTGTACTATTTTAGGAGAGAGCTTGGGAAGAAATTACAAAGCAATTTAATGCTCAGACCCCAAATCACCGGACCACTGCCCAGATTCGTGAGAAATATGATTCTCTCAAGAAAAAAGCTCGACAGGCAAATGCCGAAAGAAAAAGAAACCTGTATGGGACAGGAGGAGGAAAGCCACCATTTCCAAAGCCATCACCAACTGATGATGTTTTAAATTTGCTAATGGGCTGCTCAGGCAATGGAATGGAATCTGTGACAGATTGTGATCTTCTTGGTAAGAATTGCAGCAGTTTTCTCTCATCTAACTGTAAAAGTAAACATGAGTAATTATATTGTACTAATGTGTAATCGTATTGCAGATGATACAAGTCCTCAATCCAGACAATGAGTGGGCTGCTTCTGGCACTTCAGTAAGTGAGCCTGCTGAAGCAGAGCAGCAGCAGCAGCATACACAAACTTCAGAAGGTAAGAGATCTGAAGCAGTACATATATATGACTAAGCTAACAGTGGCAAAGCATGTGGTCCAATAGTTAGTGTATTTAGTAGGTTCACAAAGAAAAATTGGAGCAATATCCTCCCCTGTCTGCTTGAGATCTAAAGACAGGAAGCCATAAGCAAAAAGCAGTCATGCAGCTTCACCTAAGTAGATTTTGAGCTGTGGTCCATGGCATGAAAATCGAGAAGTGGCTGTAAATTCATTGTTGCAAAATGTTCAATTTATAGGCTCTTATATAGATATTATGCAACCCAGTTTTTTATATCCGGACAAAATTATGATTAATGAACATAGGTTTTCCATATGAATTTTGGTTCTTTGCAGTCTGTAGGCTGCATGTGTTCTGTAGGAATATTCCTTAACACTGCCTAGGCCCAGAATTTATCTTTAATTGAGAAGGCATATTCTGCCAATAGTGAATTAAATTCTATTTCAAAGTGTCATTGAGTAAATACCAAGGTACAATTTTTTTTTTTTGCCAATTAGAAATGATCTTATTTTGATTGTTACTGAAAATGCAGAATACATTTAAGAATAATGCAAGTAAAATGTGAATGCATATATCACTACATTCATTGATATATAAAAGTACTGTGGAAGGTAACTGATGTATTGACTGTGTGTAATGTAGTTGCCAAAGGGGGAAGGAATAAAGATAGGAAATATACACACAAGTTTACCTCGTCACATTACTAAATGAAAATGAGAATATATTTGAATATTATAATGAAATGATTATTTTGAGAACATTCTAGCTGTGCCTTGTCAGGAAGTGTTAGAAAAACATCAGATACCCTATTTACTTGTGTATGGTTATGTAAAATCTATGCAGATCATATACATATATACATTGTTTTCTAATCTTGCTGAATGATATATGTGAGATATGTAATTCTTTGTCTGCTATAGTTGGAGAGAAATGTAACATGTATTAATAAATAATTTTGTATTGTCTGCTATAGTTGGAAAGAAATGTAACATGTATTAATAAATAATTTTGTAATTTACAGATCTTGACTGGGGTGACTTCTCAGTAAAAATGCTAAAAACACCTAGAAATGCTGCTTTACGGACTACTGGCAGTGCAGGTAAGCACTCTTTCATAGAAATGTATGACTGATGCTAACATAACCAGTCATATTGATATGGAGATTTCTTTGAATGTGTTAGATTTAACTCAACTTAAAGTTGCTTTCATCCAAGAGTGTAGTAAAATATATGTCTTCTTAGGGCCTATTACACCAGCTTTTATGATGAATAGTGAATGTTTACATAGTTTCTGTTTACTTGCAGCATTATCTTCCTTATCATAAGAAGGAATACTAATTAAAAAAAAAAAATATATTACATTTTTGGTACTAAACATCACTCACTTTTTAAATGTACTAGAGCATATTGCAGGAAATTTGATTAAAATGAGCTCAGATTTTTATTTGTAACTGATTATAAGGAGGCTGACATTAACTTCTAGTATTTGAAGGAACACCTATGTTTACATGAATTTTTTGTTTGTTTGTTTGCATGCAATAATACTTTTCTTACCATAAGCTAGAAAATTGTTTGTGTAAAATGTGTACTTATATCCAGCCAGTACTTCAATAATGTGTGTGTGTGTCTGGTAACATGAACCATTCTTTTAAAATATAGCTGTGGATAAGTGTGACAGACACATTTTCCTTTTATATCACGTAAATTGGCTCAGCTAAAATTCCATATCATAACTTGTTTGACACTGAGCTGACCCATGACAATGCCTTAAGTTCCATCAGTAAAGATGTTTTCATGATAGATGACCACAGGATTAAATTTTTGGTGAAGTTAAAAATGTTTGCACAATAATTTCTTAAATTTGTGTACAAACTCAACTTAAAAAAAATATGGGAGTAATACAATAAAGTGTAGGGTCCAAGGAGCATTTCATATTTCCACAAAAACAATAATTATGAATAAAAAACTTTAACAATTATCATTTGACACAGGTTGTTAAAATGTTGCATACACTTTGTTTTATTCAAAACTTGTAAATATGCATAGAAGCTTGTGACAGTGGTGTGATTAAATAAAAAATAAAAGAATTTGAGTCGGTTTTTCTAACACAAACATCACTTATTTTTTGGGCAAAAGTTGTTTCCATTTTCAACCCTTAATTCTGAGTTGAAATGGGAACAACTGTTACCCAAAACCGGTCCCCAGTAAATAAAAATAAGTGATGTTTGTGTTACAAAAACCGACACAAATTCTTTTATTTTTTACTTTGCTTTATGTTCTGATAGGTAAAACGGGCAAAATGAATGGAGGGAAAAAAACTGTAGATTTTGGATTTTCACATATACATAGTCTTAAGTAGACTAAAATCAGATGTTTAACTCTGCTAAATGCATTTGTGTGTTTTATGCACAGGAATTGACAATGAAGTCATTCTCCTTCTAGCTTCCCAGTATTTAGAAACAATGTTAGGATACATGTTCAAAGCTTCTAGATGTTCCATATTCATAATTTCTTCTTTGGTAAATAATATGTAGTTTGGTGAGGTTAAAAAGCCAATCCTATAGAGATAGTTATTCAGACAATCTTGTCCAGTTTTGAGACGAAAGTTGGCAACAGCTAATTTTCTTTGTTACTTTGGAATTAAATTAGGATTTTGTACAATTTGTAGCCACTTTGAATTATCATATTCATATGATTTGTATTTAACTTTTATTTTTACAATGTGTTTCATTGATTCATAAGGAAATTTTATAGTAGCTTTTTGTTTAATTTCAGTTCCTTTCTTTGCCAAAAACATTGATTTGTATTAACAACCATTCCACAATGAGATGAAACCATTGTAATACAACTTTTTTCCCCACTTTATTAATTTGTTACATTATCTTTTGGATTTCTTTAATTTTTTACATTTTACGGAGTCTTACTATTGCTTGCATAGCAGCCTGTAAGTATGAAAGCATAATTTATGTTTTTGCATCGATACAGCCAGGGAAATACATTTTGCAGTGTTATATAAGCTTATATTTCTCCATCAAAATTTGTGTTATTTTTTCCATTTCTATAAAAGGAAGAGAACTGGCATATGCCACCTGCTTGGTATCAGAGAGGGAACCATATATGTATACATGTTGTCCATTTATGAGTTGGATAATTTAGATTTAAGGTTTCTAGTGTAAGGGCGTTAGCTATAATAGCACTAACTTGTTTTTTTTTTTTTGTTTCCCCCCCAAGTTGATTTTTTAGATTTAGTTGATGTTCAATTGTTAAAGGCTCAGTAGGGTTGATGCAAGTGATGAGGTTTTCTCTAGTATTTCTAATTTCCTGACTTTTTGTATCGATCCGGATTGTTTTAATTTATATAAAACATTTGTATATCTGCTAAACATTGAATCCTATGATCGATGGTCATCCATGGTAAAAACTATATTTACTGAAGGCATTGTCATGGTTCAGCTCAGTGGCAAACAGCTTAAAGCTAAATTTAATTTGTCCTTTACTATTTAGCTAAAAGTATTTTTAAAATACTAATGCACTTTCTTTATTGAATTTGAAAAATGCAGTACGAATGCATTCATGTGGTGCCAAAATGAAAATGGTTTGGTAGTAACACATCCAGTTTGATAAACTGCTACAATGCATTAAAATATAAATAATTTGTGTTACATCACTGCTACTAGCTTCATTATTACATATTGTATGCTACAATGAATCTTCAGTATCACGTCGGGTGATACTCTAACTTAACCGCCAAAGACCAAGGGCTTTGTCTTGTGTCCACAGTTTTTTAAAATGAAGAGCAAATCTCAAAAACGTTGAAGCTCCATGTCAGAAAAAGTGTAAACTTAATGAAACAATAAGTTATAACATTTTTATTGAAACTGCACACATTTACTTCTGTGAAAAGTCTGGACGGTGATTATCACACCCTTGGCACATGTAATCATGCACAACACTTAGATCTAATTACTTAAAGGAATGGAATGTTAAGATGTAATTAAATGTGTTATTACTTCAGCTTATTTCCAATACTGTTAGTAATGTTTTTCATAAAACATATTTCATGAAACATATCACACAGACTGCATAAGGTCTATAGTTTCCTTCATTCCTACACCAGAAACAAATGAATGCTATGTGTGCACTACTCGTATTATGTCTTAAATCAGTTCAACAGCAGAGAATTACATTTCATAAAAACCTACAATTTAAGATTTGCTTGCGCTATATGCCAAATGGTTTTGTACATAGGACAAATTTGAGTAAATGTTTTCTGTGATAGCTGCATGTATACTGTCTGAAATTAGAAGGCACAGAAACCAAGGTATTGTTTTTTTTGTGTAATTGTGAATCTTCTATTGTTCACAGAAAGGAAACGTCGTCTCGATGCATCACCTTCAATGAGTAGTAAAAATGTCCTGTCTTGGGCAAAGGAGCGGAAGGAAGTTGCCATACTTCAACAACAGTTGCTCCAAAAGGAGTTTGACAATAGAATGGAAAGGGAGCAGGAACGACATGAGGCTGAAAAGGAGGAGCTAAGAGCTAAAAGAAATAGGGAGCAGGAACTCCATGATGCCAAAATAAAAATAATTGAACAAAAACATATTTTGTTAGATTTAAAAATAAAGCTGTTAAAAAAGCAAATTGCTCAATAAAAAAAAGGTTTTTTTTTGTCAAATTTGTGTTTTTATCCATTGTTAACCATTTTATCCTATAATTGACACATTTTTTTTTTTTCCAAGTGGAGGAAAATGTTCTTTTAATACACTGACCCTAACATGATAGTGAAGGACTCTTCCAATGAGGCCCTACCTATTAAAAAAAACTGTACCAGTAGTAGGAAGGTAAGGAATTGCTGCAGAAATGCTACTGCACCTGTGCTCTGCAGGTCAAAGTGAAAAACTATGGTACTATGTGGTCAGGATGGTTGTTAGGAGACATGCTTGACCAAGGCCCAGCCTGCCCCCTAGTGAACCTGTGGTGTAGGTTTTGGGAATTTTCTGTGAAATGTTGAAATTCCAGGAGAGCCACCACTATCCCTGTGGTGATAGTTTCTTCCTTGTTAGTAATTGGTAGCATTGGAAATATAGTTTCCATGAAGGTTCTGATGAGTACGTAGGTTTCCTGAAGGTGATGGCTGATATGCAATTGTTGCTGCAGCAACAGAGGCCTTGAAGGAGACCAGTCAAGTGGGTCAGTTGTCGCTGTCAGATAAATCCATGAGGTGGCACTCAATTTGGGCCAGCTTATGCTGGATGGATGAGCACAAGCACCTTGACATTGTTTGCTTTGATGCAAGATGAGTTAGAAATTTAACACTAAACATATTAAAAGCACAAGCTTTTTTAATAATAGCTCATGCCCTAAAAACATAAACAAAAGTTAAACATAATCACAATTTTTCTTCATTTATTAGCATAAGCCCTGAACAAAGACAAATTGATATGAAAATAAAATCATTTAAAATGAATGGTTGAAAACTACACTTTTTCTGTAACAATAATTAGCAATAAACTCAAAATATGATAAATTGACAGGAAAATAAAATGAAATCTTTGCACTCAAGTGGTTAACAACCACACTTCCTCTAACAACAGTAAAATATATGATATATAATAATACAAGTAGGTAGTTACAAATAAAGAAAAGCAAATTATAAAAGTCTAATCAAATTTTACCCAGAATATATGCTCTTCCCAAAATTCACAAACCTGGAAATAAAATGAAACCTGTTGTAAATTGCATAAATTTACCTGCTTACAACCTAGCTAAATAGTTAAGTAATCAGTAATTTTTAAAAATTTGAGAGTTTAAGTATTAAAAATTCTTTTGAGCTAGTAGAAATACAATTGTCTGCTATGATAAACTGCTTTGTTTCCAAGCATTCCTAGAGAAAAACATCTGACATTTTTAAAAAACATGGTTAAGTTCTATAGAATTGAATAAATATTTAATAAATGATTTTGTTAACCTTACTACTCTTTGTTTGGATCAAAATTTTTTCAGCTTTAATGACAAATGCTATCAACAAACTTCCGGTTTAGCAATCGGTAGTCCACTTTTCACCTTTTCTTGCTGATCTTTTCATGAGCTATTTTGAAATACAGGTCATTAAAGCATTCCATTAATTTTTAAAACTTTTTATAGATATGTAGATGATATATTTGCTATTGTTTCTGATAAACATGTAAATGATGCTTTAAAACTTGAATTTACAGGACAAGACTATAAAATTCACATTTGAAATTGATGGCTGTCTCCCTTTTCTGGATTTAAAAATAATAAGAGATAACAATAATTTGAATTTTAGAATATACAGAAAACAAACTCACACTGATAATTATATAAAAAATAATGGCTTTAACCCTTTTTCACATAAATTTTCTGTTTCTAATAGTTTAATTTATAGGTTAACTAATTTACCCCTTAATAAAGATGAAGCAACCTTTTGATTTCATCGTCCTGGAATAAATATTGAATGATCATGAAAGTATATAAGTTGTTCTATTAAAGGTGAAGCACTGTCTTGTAAACCTAAATTTGCTAGAATACTTTTATTGGTAATGTTGTTCGATTATCAACTTCAAATAATCAAATGTTCTATAAAGAACATAAACACATTATCAACACTGCTTTAATTAATGGTTTTAATACCGATTTTATCAATAAAATAAATTGAGAAGCCTAAATATCAAGAAGCTATTCAAGAGATTTCTATTCTTAAGGAAATAAATGATAATTACATTTTTAAAAAAATGTACTAATCACCCTTGGGCAAATAAAAGATTCACAAATATTTTCAAAGAGCATGGTAAAGTATTGGTTCCTCAAAATAAATGCAGTATAAAAATTTGTTAGGCTTTTCTAAAAAGGATAAAATTTCAAAAAATAAAAAAATTGGCATTTACCAATTAAATTGTGACCTTGTTTATATTGGTCATTTGAAAACCAGAGTAAAAGAATACTTTAGGTATATTAAATACAAAAAAATTGATAAATCAGCTGTGGCAGAATATTTTTGGAAATTTTATCATGAAATAAATCTAAATGTTAAATTATTAAAACACTTAAATGGACCTATAGATTTAATGGTTTGGGAGAAAATATTTATATTAAAGTATAAAACTCATGCAATGAATTTTGATATAAAAGCAATTGGCTCTCCCACCAAATTTGTTTTGATTCCACTAGTTAGCAATGCATTAGTACACAATCCTCCAAGTAGCAGTAACCATAACAATGTAAACAAACAACATCAAAAAGAAACTGAGACCAAAAGGAAAGTCATACTGAAAATGCAATAGATACATTTATTGCAAAACTAGTCCATGGGTTGCAAAAGATAAGTAACGATTTGTTACAATTACTAATTATTTTATTGGTATTCCTCATATTTGCTTTCTTACAATGCTACAAAGATAGCAGCTACATTTATTGCACCCTGTGTGCCTGTAATCTGTTACGAAAATATTGTATAAATGTTCTGCGCACACCATCACGAACACGATTTGGGGGATGTGCTTCTTGGAGCTCTGCCAGCATTTGTTCCTCTTGGATGTATGTCTGCAACCAAAGCTGGAATTCTACATCAACTGGAGGAACGTCGTCATCATTTGCTCGTGCTATGTTGTGCAGAACAGCACATGCAATTATAATGTTCTGCACCTGGTTCAAATTAGTGTGAAACCCCAACGACAGAACAGGGAACCTTGCTTTTAATACACCGTAACACCTTTCCACAACATTTCTTGTACGGAATCTGGGACTCATTGAACAGCTGCTCCTCTGGTAGCTGTGGAGCTTGCAAAGGAGGAAGGAGATGTGGGTCTACTGCATATGCAGAATCGCATAATACCACACTGTTCCCTAGTTCATTATTTTCCAGCCGATTCCTCAGTCTTGAATGGTTAAAAATGGTGGAGTCATGTGAAGACCCAGGCCATCGTGCTACAATGTCCTGAATCATTAGGTTGGCATCCACCAGTGTCTGGACATTAAAGGAAAAATATTCTTTTCGGTTTCGGAACTGTTCAGCCTCCTCACCACCTGGAGATTTAATTCGAACATGGGTGCAATCAATAGCACCTATCACTCTTGGGAATGCAGCAATGTCAAAAAATTTTCTTTGGATGTTCTGCACATCTTCCCTTGTTTGAGGCAGTGTAACATATCTTGGCCTTAAGGAAGCAATGGCAGCAGTAACATTGCTGATGACTCGGCCTGCTGTTGTCTTATGCACACCACTAGTATCACCAATTGAAGTATACGATCCAGCAGTTGCATAGAAGCGCAAGATTCATCAGAAGTTGCTCCATCACTGGAAGATATGAATTTCTGAAAAGACAAATTCCTTCAATTGTAATCACTGACTCAGGGTAGGAATAATATTCAAAGGGAATACAGATGCATCAAGTTTAATTGATTCAAACTTGATTACTAATAATAAATAAACCTTGAATGCAAAGTTTTACCATTATCCCTGAAAGTTTTTCAGTAATATCATATGACAGTGCCATTAATAAGCAAATATTTATTTTATAATAAATAAAATAAGCCTTAATACTGTATAAACTGATAGTATTATTTATTATGCTTATTACACAGAATAGAAAAAAGGGAAAGAAATTTGTTGTAACAATTATTAGAAATTTATATAAAAACTTCTAGTTTCCCTTACTTGAAATGTTTCCAATTAATGTGATCACTAAGCAAACATGTTTATATCAAAACTTATGACAATTTTGCAAATATGTGAAGTCCAAAGGGATCTATGTAGCAAAGTGTTTAAAAATAGAAAAACCTCTTTGTTATTTATATTGGGGATGATGATGATAATTATTAATAATAATAATAATAATAATAATAATAATAATAATAATAATAATAATGCACAACTTTTATAGCTTAGAAAGCTGGTTATAGTTTAGTATTATGTATAAATCATATTCTTCTCAAATGAATTGTCATAAAGTATGTCACAGAATGTTTGCAAAGAGGGGAGGTTCAAAAATACAAGGTATATCCAGGTATAAAAGCAAACTTTTTATAAAATATGCCATCCATACCAATAACAAACAATTTTTTTCACAGCATTTGGCCAGGTATGAAATTACAATCCTTGTTTTCTTTTAAGAAAATAGCTTATGTAAAAACTAGCTATATTAACTTTGGCAACTGTAACTTTTCAATCCAAATGCCACATATTAGTGAAAGTATTATATCTTTGATATGAAAAACCGATAAACTAAATTACTTTATAAACCCCATTCGTTACATTATGGGTAATCCCTTGCAACACTCCAAATGTATTTATGCACTGAAATTACGGGTTGTGTGTCATGACAAAATTTGCAATCTGTAAGCTTGCATTGAGATAGGTATGTGTAATTGCCTACTGCATGTGATTCATGAGTTTCTAGGCTGTGATAAATACGGAACCATACGGCATAGTAAAACATCACAGAACTCTAGTGGCTTTCAACATCTGACTTGCGATAGGTACGGAACTTTAGCCTAGTATAATTAGCAAGTTGTATGGTATCACACAGAAGTAATTATTGAACTTAACTATGTCAGAATTCTGTGAAAAGTTTGAAGACATTTACAAACCACAACCTAAAACATATTTTCTTTATCCGTTATTGCTTTCAGTTGCCTGCTCCTTGTGTTAACGAAAAGCTACATCATTTTCTTCCACAATGAATTTAATATTTAATAGCAATGATCTTAGGTGCCGCGTGTTTTGGCATCTTTATTTTATTCACGCTTTGTTACAAATACGTTCGTTGAAAACTCATCTGGTGACTTAAAAACCCGTACAAAACATCGAATTCTAACAACAATCCATCTGCATCATGGGGCACTAGATTTATAATTCCATAACCTCTGCCGTAAAGATATATCTAAGGCCTTCGATGGTTTATTTATTTAATTTTCAAAATGACAAATACATGACACTGTGCTTGCCTAAGGGTATATCATAGCTGAAAACTTACCTTTCTGTAGCAAATTCAACTCTGTGCCTTATCTCCTCTAAAATTTGTGATACTGTAGCTTTTGACAATCGGTATCGTTGTCGAAATTCCTCCTCGTCCCACTCCTCGTAATTATTTTTCCACACTCTTATTCTCTTTGCCCTTCTTCTGTTCAATAAATACTCTGCCAGCATTTCATCTTCAGAATTGCTATCGACATTCAATCGCGGCTGGAAGTACGCCATTTTAGAACGAATAAACTCCAAATTATCTCAGTAACCGCTACTCGAGGTGGCGGTCAGCTCATCTCCAAAAGTAACTCTCAGTTAGCCGTTAACCGACGATCGTAATACAGACATCTAGACATAACTACCAGTTAACTGCTAACCGAAACCTTAACCAGAGATCGTAATACAGGCCCTTAATAACCCATTACTAAATTAGGCAGCATTTCAAGCAATTGTTAGGTTAATGGATATTGAGTGCAGTCAGTTTGCTGGGACTAACTAATATGAATTTTGTTTCTGAACATAAGCAATTTATTACAAATTACGCAAGCAAAATTTTTGTTATCCTATTAATGTACTGAACTTAATATTACATTGGCTACACATACCAGAAGAGGAAGTCAGCAACCGCAGTTATGAGAATGTTTTAAATACAGAGGGAAGATTGGTAAAAGTGATGTGCAATGTTTTGTCATTTCATGCATTTGTTTTCCTTCAGCTACCTAAAATGAGAGAGAAATGAACTACCAGAAAGGTGTTGTAAAGTGAAAAGTCTTTATGAAAAATTAAATACTAATAGTTTATTCATGTGGAGCCAACATTTTCCCTTCTGATTTACTATTAAATTGCAACTTAAGTTATTAATTCTTGTATGACTAACTCCAAGTTATTATTCTATATGCCAGCTTATTGATAGAAATACTTCTCATTAACAGAAGACCATTATTACAATGAACTTAGTTCCCAGTTAGCAGTTATGGGTGCTTGAAACTAATAGTATGACATGATGCTGTGGCACGAGTGATGATCCAGAGAGGGTGCAGGGGGCATGTGTCCCTTCCTCACCAAGCAAAGCAATAAAAAATACAGGTTGCAACATACATTTCAAAAGTATTTAGAAATAAGAAGAAAAAGTGGACTCAATATAAGTAAAATAAATACAAACTTCAGTAACACTAATTTATATGCATTAAATAAAAAATAAATACCTACTGCAGTCTCTTCCCTAACCTGATCCGCATAGCTTATGTTCACTGCCTTTTCTTGGATATGCTGCGACAAGAGGCTGGATGGGGAGTGAGGTGCAAGAGTATTAGCAGGGGTAACAGTTAAAACAATTATCATTCCGATGGTTATGGTATTTCATCATTATGTGATAATTATGCTGGTTTCATAATTATGAGGCGATTGAACAATAACTTTTCTCCACAGGCATAACTATGCAATGAAACATCTTTAACCAATACAAAAAGTTGAGGTCATGTCATTGCCATCATCATTGTCCTCTAAGAATTCTGGTGTGCAAAAAGACAGAAAGATGGAATTAATCAATAGTATAAAAATGTATGCAGAAAGGAAGGTGTTTGTTTGTTAGTTTTTACTCTGCAGTGGTTCACTTTTTTTTTTTTTTTTTTTTTTTATATATATATATATATATATATATATATATATATATTGCTTAAATCACAACTATTTTGGTATAAGTAACTCCTTTTGTTTGGTGGTTCAAAATGTAATATTATTAATACCAGATATAAAATTATTTATTTTTCCCCTTTTAGGGCATATTCATCAAATGTTTTTCTAACACCTAAGTCCAAATTATCAAAGCTGAATTTTTAAAAATTTTTTGAGAAAAATCCGAAACATCCAGTGTGATGCCTCCTCACAAAAAATGCTGAATCCACTGTTGTGCCACAGCATTTAAACAGCTGATGATGAAGGAATTAATCAAAATCAGAATGTGTAGGATACAAGCAAATAAATGCACAGAAATTATTCAACAATTTATTATCCTTCTCTGTTTCAAGAACTGTTCAAGAATAATTCAGAAGCAACACCAATAAAATGGTGGGTTGATAATTATAAGACAACTTAACACAAATTATAACCCTCATGAATAAATAGTACACGTACTGCAACTATAAAGGAATATAACATATTTGATATTAACATTCTAAAACTTAATACACTTAGCTCTAAACATTTTCAGTGATGCTTCTTTCACAGTTCTTTATTTTACATTTCCTATTTTAAGAGAATGTATATATAATCATTAAATGCAAAATATTACAAATATCTATTATAGGGTAAAGACTTTCAACTCCTAATGCCATCAATTGAATATGGAAATGAAAAAATTATAAATAACAAATTTTTTATTTCTTAGCTTTGAAAAACTAATGTATTTCCATCTCCTGAGCCATTCATATATCTTAAAACTGACTTAGGATGATAAAAATGAAAATCATATTATGATTCAATCTTACAAAATCTAGGAGTTCTTGTAAAACAAAACAGCTATGGAAATGTTAATACCATTAGGAGACTTTCAATACATGTGAATGTTCCTTTTTTCCTCACTTGTCACAAAACTTGTTTATGCACACAAAAAACACATTTGGTCACTATACCTCACAGTTTTCATTTCTTTGCAAGCTCATTTGACAGCCAGTCCAAACCTTCATATAAGCCATGTCCCTGAGTAGCACAAGTTGCCTGGATGTACCACTATAAATAAAAATAAATAAAGAAAAAAGAGGAAAAAAGACAATTAAAAAGTGAACACTTCTTAATTTAAGTATTTTATGCAAACATTATATGCTTATTGTACTATTACAGAAAACAGATTTGTTAGAAAGTTAATATACACCTTATATCAGATACTACAAATTTTGAAAATATGACATTGAAAGAGAAACTGCTTTTATATTTGTCAACATTTGTTTAACACTTTAATCAGTATCAACATAAACACTCAGAAAAGTTTAAAATATGTACTGATCTACTTACTCCCAATATGGGAACACTGATACCAGTTTTTCTGTCAAACATGTACTTACTTTATTTCTGGAAATCATTTTGTAAACCAAGATCAATTACAAATCACGAATAGTACTGGACCACTAAATTACACAATTATTTCAGAAGAAAGGAGCTCTGCTATGACCGCTGTCAGTTCTGTATTTTGCAGTTTTATTAAATAACATTATCCCACTTTACAATCAACAAATACTTAATTATACATATTTGTTTTCAGGGATGCAACTATTAATGCAGCTTGGAGAACCCATTTAAACTGAATTTATTTCTGATGAAGTACAATCTCCTAACCAGTGACTGGATCTGAAAGGGAATTCCTTTTTTAATATTTCCATCATGAAACATAAAATGATCACAGGACATTACTGAGCAAACTTCAGCCATAAATAACCTGCATTTTTCACTTCCATTTTTTCCTCTTTTTAATCTCATCTCCCTATGTTCAGAAATTTTCCCTTCCTGATCCCCCTTTTGCCAACATGTTTTTAAAATATAAATTACAGAGTATTTTGTTGATATGAAAACATTTAAATTTGTGTTCAAAGTTCACCATTGAAAAAATAGTTCCCTTCACCCTAATGAATGTTGGATTCACCTATGAGTGAACAACAAAGCAGATGCTACCATGATATGATTGACATCAAAGGACTTAAGGCTTTCTCAAATAGCAATTGGCTGACCTTCAACAACACCTTATCCTCCTCTATCTGCTTTCTTCATATTTTCTATAATTTCAAGGCTTGAAAATGAAATACCAGATCATTCACCATTGCCAGTGTTAAGCTTTTCCTTTGCACATCCACCCTCCTTTGTATACATCATTTCGTTCTGTGTGTAAAACGTTTAATTTGAACTTTGCCTTCTGACAGTATTATTTGATATTTGTGTGAATGTAAATATTAAGCTATATGAGAAGCATGTAAAGGACAGAATAATGCAATTCTTAGTATGCAAAGCACCAGAAAAAACAATAGAATTTGTGGGAAAGCTACGAAGCAGTAATTCATTCAGGATTCATTGCAGAAAGTTAAAGCAAGTAATGGAATGCTTTTTTCACCATCATAGCTACCTTTGTACAATGTGGCATTCCTCTCCATGAAGTTAATATATCTGCAAAGAAGAATTTCTTACACTCTTTGAAAGAATTATTTAGAGCCAGTTTATGAAGTCAATATAGAAAAAGTTAAAAGAGGTTGTTGCAGACCATCTTGATTTTTTTTATCAGATGAAACAACTGAGCCTTTTTCTAGAGCTGTTCTGAATATACATGTATTGCCTTTGACAAATCTATCTAAACCAATGTCATTTGTAATGTATGAAAAGGATAAGTTCAACTCTGCAAATATCATACAGAATTTTCATGAATGTTGCTGCAAACTCTGGACCTCAGGAGTACCCTACTGCAAAATATGCCAAGTTGTCACTGACTAGGTATACACATGATAAAGTTCAACACTTTTTAAATGAAGTAACATGAACATTGAAAAACACTGCATCTCTTATTAATACTTTTATATCTAATATCCTTTTTTCCTACCATTTTCATGGAAATGTTAAACATGATCAAGTTCAACTATTTTTAATGAAGTGACATGATAATGAAACAAAAATTTGTACCTCTAATTAATACTTTTATAACCCTTTTTACCCATCTTATTTTGTCAATTTTTCATTTTTTGTCCTTTTGGTTTTAAAATGTTTCCCTATAATATCTGATCTATACCTATAACTATGATTACTTAATGTAAAATTTTGGTTGCAAACCATTATCCCCATTGAAAAAAGTAGATATAAAAGTCTTTATTTGCTCACAATATTACCTTCACAAACACAAGGGTTGGTCAGAAAATAATGTCTACTATTTTTCCTCTTTAAACTTTGAACAAAGTTAATGAAAACTGCAGAGCATGATAGCCACAATATTCAGGTTTAAGGTCATTCTCAATATAATCTCCACCTTTTTATAATGTTTCGGTCTATCTGGAAACACTACAAAGAGACCAGACATAAACAAGGCTTGCATAGACCAACATATAATTTGCTGTCATTCCAAAAAGGGATTTGTTTAATTTACTTCCCTCTCCTATAAAAGAATTGCAAATGAACAAAAACAAGTTTAAATCAGAATTAAAAAGATACCTTATTATTCACACCTTCTATACAGAGGAGGATGTCATTCAATAAAAAAATACTGGTAATAATGTAACATTATAAACATAATAAACATGAATATTCTAAGAATGCATGCACACGAGTAGGTTTTTGGAAACAGACTGACACCCCTGAAAATTCATTGTAAAGAGTTATTATTTGTAAATAAAGGTACTAATAAGTGTCAATAAATGTAATTTTTGACATGATCTACGAGGGGCATACTGAAAGTCATGAGCAACACCGTTTTACAATCTTAATATTTATTTTTAAGCCAAACGAAATACATCATCATAATCTACAAACTTTCTTTCACTTTTCGACATAGTCTCCATTGTTTTGCACACAGTTTTCCCATCGTTCTACAAGTTTGAAAATGCCCCTGTGATAAAACTCCGTTCCAGCTGCCCGCTGACCCGCACGCACTGCTTTCCGAATATCCTCCAGCGTCTCGTAGCGTTGGCCACGCATCTGCTCCTTCACAGAACCGAAAAGATGGTAGTCGGAGGGTACCAAGTCGGGACTGCAGGGAGGATGTGGAAGAGTTTCCCACCCTAATGCCCTGATCTTCTCCATAGTGGCACGGGCAGTATGCGGACGCGCATTATCCTGTTGAAGGATGATCCTCTTTCCAGGGCGTTTATCACGCAAAGCCCGACGGAGCTTCAGAAGTGTGTTGATGTACCGGGCAGAATTTATGGTTTGTCCAGGTTCAAGAAAGTCAACCAGAATGCAGCCTTGTGCATCCCAAAAGACAGTTCCCATAACTTTTCCTACAGATTGCACTGTCTTCGCTTTCTTCTTCGATGGTGAGTTCAAGTGGTGCCATTCCATACTCTGACGTTTCGTTTCTGGCTCATAGTGATGGAACCAGCTCTCATCTCCAGTCACAATACACGTCAAAAATTCATCACCTTCATTATGAAATCTCTGAAGAAGGTTTTGTGCAACGGTTCTTCTCTGAAGTTTGTGGTCTTCAGTCAATAAACGGGGGACCCAACGGGCACAGACCTTTCGATAACCCAAGCTGTGGATCATTTCTTCCACTGCACTATGTCATATTCCAAGTTGCGCAGCAATTTCATTCACAATGAAACGCCTATCTCCTGTAATGAGCTCTTCAACTCTTTCCTTGTTGCGTTCTGTAGAGGCAGTTCGAGGACACCTGCTACAAGGCGCATTTTGCAGACTCGTGTTTCCATCTTTGAAATGTTTCACCCATCTTCTAACACTGCTGGCACCCATTCAGACACCTCCATACGCACGTTGAAGTCTGAGATGAATTTCAGGAGCAGATTTTCCTTCTTTCACAAGGAATTCAATGACAGCACGCTGTCGAAACGAAACATCAATGTCAGCCATTTTTCAAACACCGTCACGTGGTAGAAGCTAATGACGTCACAATATGTCAGCATGTGGCTTAAAGTCTGTAGATTACGATCCTGCAATTCGTTTCATTACATTGTTGAAATTTAAATTTTTACAATGGGTTGCTCATGACCTTCAGTATGCCCCTCGTACATCCTAGAGCTTTGGCATTGAGTCTAATTTCAAAATAGGATCTACAGATTGCAATGCTATGCAAGTATGCACATATGTATGTAAAAGGAGTGTATTTCAGTGAAGCAAAAAATCAGACTTTCTTCCTCAACCATTGGAGCACTGATATTTTCAGTCTCATCTTCAAAGTGAATCCTATGGTAAGCTTCTTTATTAGCCTGAATAGGTGGAAATATGGAGTTAGATCAGGGCTATTGGTGGAAGGGGCATGACTTCTAATCAAATTTATGCAATCTGTTGAGTGATGCAAAGACTGGTGTGTGGTTTTATATCGTCATTCAAAAGAAGTAACGTGCCATAGCTATTGATAGATGAACTTGTCAAAAGCATGCTTTAAACTTCTTGAGGGTACTGATGTAATGGACAGAATTTACTGTGCACCCATGAGGCAAAAGTTTGATGAAAATGACAATTTGCTCATCCCAAAACACTGTCACCATAACTCTCTCTGCCGATTATACAGTTTTTAAATTTTTTTCTTCCTCAGCAAGGATGTATGATGCCATTACAGTGATTGCCTCTTTGATTAAGGTTAAAAAAAAGATGAACCCACATCTCATCTCCGGTCACAATTTTTGCCAAAAATGTCTCTCCCTCCACGTTGAACCACAGCAAAGGTTTGAAGAGTGCTGTTTTTCTTGTCTCTCTATTGTGGTCACTTAACATTTTGAATAACCCCTATCAAATTTACTTTACCAATGGAGAGCATGAGAGATAGATCATCTGTTGTTGCCCAACAGTCTTATCAATGATCTTGTCAACTCGCTGTTGCTTGTTGTCACTGGAGTTGCTGGCCTGCTACTCCTCGTTTCATCAACCAAGAACATTTGCCCTCAGCTTCTCTATACTGACAAACCCATCATCTAGCACTTCTTATGGCTACTGCTGCATCCCCACAAACATTTATCAACCTTTCATGAATGTAAATGAGTGTTTCACCTTTTGCATTCAATAATTCTAACACAATATGCTGCCTGATACATACATCAATTCCTGCCATTTTTGCTGCCACCTGTTAACTTGGGAAGTTGTTATTGCACAGGACTGCAGATGATGGTTTGATAAATACTAAATTCAATTTTTTTACTTAACTAATGTATTTAAGAACAAAAAATAGAGAGCATTACTTTCTGAATAAACCAAGTATATTTAGTCCCAAAAATGGTGTGTTATTTATGGACACTCTTTAACTGCTGTGGTTCTCAGCATCCCTATTTAGTCCCAAAACATGTAACTCCAGGTTATGTGTGTTTTGGTATACAAGGGCAACACAGAACACTTGGAAAATCAAACAAGGATTAGTTTTCAACAGTTTTCAATGATTTTACAGTTTTCAAAATATTCCCCTTTGACTTCAATACATTTTTGCATTCAATGAAACCAGTCTTTAAAGAAATGCCATTCTTCCTGTTGTACTTCACAAACCTGCTATTAGAATAATGTTGCACTGCTTCATCTGATGGCGAAAAAGTGAATCCACACATTTTATCTTCAATTTTTTAAAATAAAAAGAAATCACAATCAGAACTGAATAGTAGAGGATCCATGGTGCTGAACTTTAGGGAGCCCAGATACTCAGTAGTTTTTATGTATCAATGATGCATTGTCATGATGTACAATTGTTTTACTTTTTGGCATTTTTTGAAATTTTTAAAACATTAGCAGTAAACAGGCTTTCCTGTAACAATCGGCAGTAATGGCATGTCTATCTTAAAATGCTATAGTAGCGATATAACCTGTTTTAGAAAAAAACTAGCAGTCATCTTTATCACCACTGCAAATTCATCAGACTGTTGTAGGGTTAGGTTCTATTCAAAAGACCATTGAGCAGACTGAGTTTTCTTTTCAGGATTATAATAGTAAATCCATGATTCACCACCAATAACTATACCAAACACCAAATGTGTAAACCAATCGATGCATTGTTTAACTTTCAGAGTCAGTTTATGTGAAATTCGACAACAATGGTTTCTCAAGTGTAACTTTTAATATGTAATATTTTGGATTTGATGCATACCAATGCCCAATGTTACCCAAATAAGATCTCCTTCAACCTTCTTCAAGCATTACTCTAACAATTGTAATATTTTCCTCAGTAACAGCAGTTTTTGGCAGTCCTTCGCGAAATTCATCATTAAGGAACAACCAATCTCTTTTGAATTTACTGTACCAATTTATAAATTGTTGCCTTCAATGGAGGTTCTTTGCCAAATGCATTTCCAAGCTGATCTTCACATGATCAGGTGTTTATGAAAACTTAAAAATTGTAAAAAAGTCATAGCCCAGAAATTCTAAAATTGTTCAATGCTGCCCTCGTGTATTACATTTCCATCCCTATTTATATTCAATTGCCTTATTATTCTACTAATATTCACTTTTCTTTATGCTTTCTCTTTACCATTCTTGCCAATTTTTCACACTTTACCAAAATAGTTTGTTACATGTTTTATATCTTCTTCTGCTTTGGAGTGAAAATTCTAATTAAAGTTACTTATCTAAATTATTCCAGTTTTGCTAACATACATTTTTTGTCCATGGCTCTGTATGACTGCAGTATAATACACAATGAAGCTATATTTACTTACATATAAGTGAGGTGAGTGTTACTATTCCGACTCATTTTCAACTATCACATTGATTAAAACTTCACTTGTCTCAAACTTCTGAGTTATTTAATATATATTTACTTCTTCACACTTTGGGCATTTTGATAGAAATCTGTCATGTTAGTATGACTTCAGTTCTTGTCCAAGCAAATCCTTCTGTCCAGCTTAGAGAGCAAGTGGAGCAGAGACATATCACTTCTGGTGATATATTTTTAACAGCTCTCACACACATATGCATGGTTATCCACAGTGGGGCCTACAGAGTTGCTTAATGGCCCACAAGCTTTTAGCACTGAACCTTGAATGGGTACCGGATGTATTTGCAGGCTATGGATAGCTGGAGTCAGACTGGTGGAGTCAGCTGACTATTGACTTGTTGGCCAAGCCTGTCTCCAAATAATCAATAGAAGACTGCAAACCAAATCCTCAACCCTAAGATGTTATGCGACCCATGCCAAAGGGGAGAATGACACGTCAGAGATGTGTGTCTAATGGAGCAGGATAGCTGACAACCTCACAGAATACTTAGTTTACCTAGGCATGCAGTACTCTGTCTGGACAAACTGAAGATATTCCAAGTTAGCATTCATTAATTTTTTTTGCTGAAAAAAATGTGAGTCAGTTGAGGAATTCAATGCTAAACTGGGATGTTGCCATGGTTAAGAGAGACCGGGTAATGCATGGTTCAAATCCCAGCTATGGCACTGAATTTTTTGGCCTGGCTTCACTTATCCAACTCCAGACCTATAAACAGCTTGTGGAAAAAATCAATTAATTGATACTAATTGACCTAATAGTTGGTTAAATTATTAAGCCTAGGACTTAAAGTACTTATAACATTGAAGTCACTATTGGGGTATGTCATCTCAAAATAATTTGAGACTGTCTTGTGATTTACTGGGAAACATGCAAGTTAGTTGAATTTAATGCTGTGTTGGAAATGCTGCCAGGGTAGTTAAGTGGTTACAGCAACCAGCTAGATACCAGGAGATCCATGGTTCAAATCCCATTGAATTTTTCAATCTGACACCACTTATACATATGCCCAACTAATTTTGGAACAAAATTTTAGTTCTAATACCACCCAAAAAACCAGAGGGCTGTTCTAGGAACCCCAACAAATGCAACTTTAATGAAATGGAAGCTGGTACCTTGAGAGAGGGTCCTTTTATCTAATTTCAATGTATGCAACTGCAACTCCCAGAGATGAGGATGAGTGGACCCTGACTTCACAGCAGGAAGAAAGGAACCAAAGGTAGTTTCGGGGAGCATACTGAAGTGGTTGGCACCCTAAAGCTGAAAGGGGATGTATTTCCCAATGCATCTCCTAAAACAGTGCCTGCTTTCAGTTTTTGGAATAGGCCTACCAAGGAAGGTGATTATGCATGTAGTAAGGAAGGCCAAAATGCTTTCAGCCAGGCGAACATACACAAGGCAGGGTTTAGAGGTCACCATAATAGAGAAACCTTGGCTTTGACAAGCTAATCAACTTAATAGAATCCTCAATAGTGTATCCCATAAAGGAATAATTTTATATAACAAGATAGTCACATCTTTAAAAGCTATGACAAGAGAAGTGTTAAATCTAAAGTGCATAAATAATAATAATAATAATAATATTATTATTATTATTATTATTACTATTATTAAAACATAAATTTTGTAGCATTAATGATGTTACCTCAAATATTTGGCGCATACTATATTAAAGACAACTGTGTTTCTAATACACTTGTATATACTTAGTTGTACTATTTATTTTGTAACAGATGACAAAGCTATATGTACAGATTTTATATCTGTAGTGAATAAAATGAATATTGGATACTAAATGAGTTTTTCTTTCTTAAGTACTTTAGGGGATGAGAAATCCAGAGCATATATCTTAACACATTGAAACTTATGGGCTTTGCCAGGCTTTCTAATGAGGGCCCTGGTGGTGGTCATAAAAAGATATGAGAGGTGCTGACTACCTTGAAGGCGGTAGTCTGCTCAACCTAGTCTCTGTCCAGCCTTACTTCACCAGTAATGTAAACAAGAGCAACAGGCTGCAATGGCTATGATTGGTTGCTGAACGTTTTACTGCTTTTCTCCATCACAAAATAGTTCCTCTTAAATTGCTGAGTGGGCACAGAAATATATTACACTATGCAATGTTGTCTAAATAATATAGTATGAATGATTAAGGAATATAAATTTATTTATTATTTATTCATTATTTCTTTATGTAACAATGCATATCCATAATGCAGTTTGTTTCTAATGGTTGCTTCTAGTCAGCAAGTAATGGCAGAAGCATGTGATACCAGTATAGTGAAACGTAAGCAAGGAAATAATTATTCCTAGTGTATATATAATAAGTGTTGTGAAAAGTACCTTAACTTTTCATTAAACAATGTTTTTAGCTTAGGGGTAGAATTTACTGGTGTTTCCAAAAGCAGCATAAAAGCATTTAAATTAGCCGATGTGCAACATCTTGTACCAGCAGTTTTACAAGTGACAGTGAATGTGTGTTACACATTGTTCGGGAAGCACAAACAGAGTGAGAATTGGAGGGTATGGTAGATATTGTTGTTGGCCCACTAATTATCAATTTATGTGTGATTCACAAAATACAATTGCAACTGCAGCAAATGATTCATATCTCAGAGTGAGGCCAGTTTTATTTTCCAATTAGCTCTTCTGGCAAGATATATGGCCATTATATTAAAGAAATATGCAGTGTATGGTTGTGCATTTGTGAAAGCTAAAATAAGCACCAAAAAAAAAAAAAAAAAAAACTGTTTGAGTAATGTACGTATGCAATACTTCAACAAACTTTCAAAACAACATGTCTGTATTTTATAATTTTATGGGAGAGTTTTACATTTTGTACTGAATATATAATGACTCACTACCTATTTTATTGTGTTTTATTTATTATGAATTAAATAGATTTAATCATTATCTGTGAACAGTGAAAGTAGGTAGCTATTTCTTTTCCTGCCAAATGTAGGTGTACAATTGTATGGTAGACGAACCAGATTAGCACCATATGATGGGAGCATGTGATTCGCAGGAGAATACATCCCGATTTGTTTACATTGCTGGTGAAATAAGGATAGATAATATTTTCCATATGAGTCTAAGGAACTTTCACCACCTCAGAAGTTCCAAGATCTTGTGGAATACTGCAAGAGTAGAAATCTCAATCTATTGATTGGCTGTAATTCCAATTCACCCTTAGCATTTGGGATATTATGGATATCAGTATAAAAGAGGTGACTTTATTCCATTTCTTGAACATGATGCACCTAGAAATTGTGAATCAAGGAGATGCTTTACCTTTGTTAAATATCAGAGGGAGGAAGTCCTAGACTGACCCTGGAGACCTTTGGGATCCTAGGGGATGTTAGTTTGAAACCCTCCTTATCCGATCACAGACACCTTCACTTTGATCTTGAGGAAAAGGGGAAGAACCACCTTCACAGGAACTCTAGGGGGACCTGGTGATCCGAAGAATGGAACCAGATCAGGGTAACATAAAAGAGAGATCAGGAGGGCTTCCGAGGAGTCTCGGAGGCACATTTGTGGGCATATACAAGAACAATTAAGTCATGCTTGATTGCAGAAATTGCTGGTCTCTGGCAGTGGGGCCAGATTGGCTTTGTTGCAAGATCCCTGGTTTTACTTTTTATCCCTATAAAAGTACATATGAGGATGAGGTCCCCGTTCTCCTGCACAAGGGCTGGGAGATCATTTCTCCTTGTCTTGTGGGGATTTACAGAGCCTACCTTGCCTTGAATTTTTTTTTTTTTTTTTTTTTTTTTTTTTTTTTTTTTTTTTTTTTTTTTTTTAAAGCCTCTGGGGGGGGGGGGCAGGCCAAGGTGATTTTTAATGCCCAAATTGCACAAAAAATTGTGCTACAGGTGTAAGGGTTTTCAGCCGATCAGTCTAGCATCCTTCATGTTGAAGGTTTTGGTAAGACTGTTAGCTAGGTATATCAGGTAGAGTTGATATACTTGTACATTCTCAGTAGTATGGAAATTTACATAAACAAAAAGTTTTTGTGAGGGCACCAACAAGGATTCAGCTATTATGAGATGTACCACTACCACATGAACCCATCCTTACCCACTGTGGAACTTTACTTCAGCCAGAGTATTACAATGAAAATTTGGAGCAAATTAAGGAAATTTTACTGAGTATAAACAAGGATGCTGCAAGCATTGCTTCAGCTAAATAGATATTGAAGGGCGCATAAATTTACCTTGACATTGCATTCACCAATCACATTGCATTATTATTGCCCTGAATTTTTGGAAGAAACTGTATACAAGCATTTGAATTTAATTGAATAAGCAAATGAAAAAAATAAATTTAGCCCCTGGCACCTTTGGTTGCAAAATTTATGAAAAACTTGATGCACTGCTTCACAAATATCTGGGATTATCAGCCCTTTGTACTGTGGCTGATGTATTGTGTGATAAAACTACAAATGATAAATGTGTAATCCTCCCACATCTCATACAAAGATTTAAATATGCTCTGGTGACATTGGTTGATGTGTGCCTATAAAATTACTGAAATAGAAAGAAAGATAAAGGTGTACATGTCTTTGTGGTTGTATCATATAAATTAAATATTCTTTATAAATTATTTTATGTGCCTAAAATTAGATTTTGAACACCTAAAATCCATTCTTTAAAACCCACTTTAGGTACCTAAAATGAGATTTTATGCACCTAAAATCCTGAGATTTGCTTATAACATTGATGGGAAAAAAATGGGAAATATTAAGAAAGGCAAGGATGCTGAATGAAACAACTAGTTTGTTGGACAAGATTACAAAAAATATTGTGTGTGTTCCATTCACATGACTTTCTCTACCAGCGCTGCAAACTATTCTTACAAAAGATTGTTCTTTTACCCACATCATGCTAGTTGAAATAAACATTAGCAGAGATTGTCTTATTACTTGCTTCCTTGTAGTAGAAGAGAAATAATGGAATACACCAGACTGAAGTGATAGTAACATTTTTTAAAAGATGTTTGCTATGTCAAACAACTGAAATTCAATTCTCCTTGCATGACTTGCATTAAAACAAAAAGAGAGATGAAAATAATTATGATTTCCAGTTTGAGAAAAGTCTAAGTAGTGTAACACTGAAACCACTAACAGCAAATATTTTTGAAATGGTTAACTCTATCAAACAAAAAGTTTGTGTCAAATTTTGTGTTTTAACGAGATCTACATATTTTGTGTGGTAAGTTTTTGTTTATCTTACAGTTTACCATTTATACAAGTCATTCAGAATAAAGAGGTCTTCAGAGGCTATTCCCAGAAAATTCCCGACATACATGTGCATACACACTCCCCATCAGTATGATTTTTTTCTGTTCTACTCGCCTCGCAAATAATATTACACCAGGTGTTCTTCCAAAGTACCATACAGGGTGTTTGTTTACCTTTTATGTTTTTTTTAACGCTCCTGGCAGCTACATTTTTCAGATGGGGCATCCTGTTTCATCCAACAGGGGTATTGTAGGATACTCTATGGTCATGTTGTATAAATCAGTGATTTCATTTGTATCAGTTTGAGCTATTGATTGACAAAATGCCATAAATGATTATACAGTTGTGGCCTCATAAAGTAGGTCATGACAGGTCCTTGCGTTGGAACCACCAATGCCGCCTGATGCACTCTTGATCAATGCTGAATAATGAAGCAAAGAGTCATTTTAAAAGGTAACTTCCAGCAGAGTAGAATGCACAAAGTGAGTTTTGTGGAATTAGGGAAATCCAATGGGTTCTCCCCATAGCTTCTTAGCCACATATGCTTGTTAATTCCTCTGAGTGATAGTTGTAAGTCTTCTCACACATTTTGGTGTACTATTTATAGTTCCCCTACCTCTCTTGGAATCACCCTCTCTTACACCTTCAACCCTGCTCTATCTTGAGCCTACTATTCCGTAGAAAATGCAGTGGCAGGTGTAACTCGTACTTCTCTGGGTATGTTGCTATATTGAGATATAAAAGTTGTTCAGTCAGACAACTGAAAAGAGGCCATTAATACCTTAAGTTACACTCAAAAACCATTGAGAAAGGGAGAGATATATACAGAATACCAGTAAGCAGGAAATAAGCGGAATAGCATGATTAAGAGCAGGAGTATGGGGGCTAAAAGAGTAGTGACTATCCACAAGGTGAATGTCCACTATGTTGCATTTTATTCAAATGAAGGGAAGCAGAGATTTGGAGAAAAGAAAGTATACTGTCAAGAGTGAATAAATTTTTTACTAATATAAATAAAATTTCAGACAAAAATTTTAAGAACAAATGCTAATATTTATAGAAGGTAAAAAGAAAAGAAAAGAAACCCCCCCCACCCACCCACACACACACACAAAATGGGAATAGACTGTAGGAAAAGGAAAGGACAATAATTTATAATTACCATATAAGAATTAAAGATTATTGTAATATTCAATTGTTTCTTCTGAAAAGTCACCTGGGGCAAATTTAAGGAGGAGTCTAACATATGTAATAACTTAGTACTTCAAAAAATTATTATTTTTATTATTACTAATCAAGGCAAACTAATAAAGAATGAGAAGAAAATATAGAAAAGCTAAATGAAGATTGTAATAGAAAGAGAATATACAGATATTATTGAGAAAGGTAAACGAGAAGTAAAAATGAAGTAGTACCAAGTAAATGATTAAGATAATGCACAACATTATAGGGAAAGGTAAATTAAGATTAGATCCAAGAGTGTCAGAATAAGGAGTAGTAATGAATGGAATATTAGATGGTAAAGTTGTTAGAAATAAGGTAAAAATACAACAGAAAATAAGGAATATAGAGAAAGATAAAGCATAACATCAAATTAATTACTGGGAAAATTTTGGAAAAGATGTGCTTAAACACAAAATGGCTTTAAAGTATTATCATTATTAAAGAAAAGATAATATAATAGAATGATGGACCGCTGGTGCCAATTACCAAAGGGAAGGAGTAAATAAACCAAATGACTACAGAGGAATAAGCTTATTATCTATAATGGGGAAAATGTACAAAGGAATAAGAGCGACAATGTGAGTAGAATGAATGAATAAATAAATAAATAAATAAATACATAGATAAATAGAAAATCAGAATTTTAAGCAGCATTTAGGAAAGAAAGACAAACACATGAGCAAGAAAACAGGGAGGGTGAAATGTTACAGGACAGCCTTAAATAAGCAGGTGTTCTTAGGTGGGGGTTACACAGAGCAATAAATATACTATGAAGAATGGGGAATTAAAATGAACACAAACAAATCCGAATATTCAAACAGATATCTGGGGGAGGGAACAAATGTTGGAGGTCATAAAAGAGTTTGATTTAAGGGCAAGGATGAGCAACATTAGAGAATGGCAGGCTAACATTAGGAAGGTGGTAAGCAAAAGGCAGAAATGAAATAAGCATATGGAAATACAAATAGGAAGTGTTGACTGAATAGCTGGAAAGTATGTATAGGGCTTTGGTGGAGTCATTAATGCTATACACAGTGAAAGTCTAGGGAGGATCACAAATAAGTGAAAAATAGATCACATGTGCAAAATAATTTGTAAACAAATTATTAGGAACACCAAGCTCAGCACCACGGGAGGTAGCTTTAGTAGAACTAAGAAGAAGAACAAATGGTATAATACTGGAGAAAATTTTAAAATTCTGGTTTAGATGTTCAGTAAAAGAGGAGCAGTAAGACAAAGAAATGCATGAACCTACAAAGAAGTATGACAAACAATAATTGGTGGCAGAAGTGGAAAAAATCATGGAGATCGGAATGGAAATCATATGGAAACTAAGGGAAAGAAACAACAATGGCTTTTGAAGACAGAACTAAAATGAAAGGCACAGACATACTATAAATTTGGAGAAGCTTAGAAGAAGAAGTCATTAAGTTCAATAATATAAAGAGAATTGGAATGATAACTGTATAATAAACAGAAAAAGGATGGATTGGCTAGATGAGAATGGGGTCAATGTACTTGAGAGTTAAGCAGAAAGGGAAAAATAATTTGTGAATTATGTGGTAGAAGGAGTAGTACGGAACATTATATTGTAAGGAACTAATGACATGGACACAAAAAGTATGGGAGAAAATATTAAATAAAATAGTAGCTATAAAATTGTTGAGAGGTGCATAAAAATGGAAATATGGCCAACAAAATGAAACAGAAAATAGAGGGGAGAAAAAAAAAGAGATGAGAGAAGGGAATAATGGTTTAGGTTAGAGGGGGGGGGGGAGAATGAATATAAGGGGATTAAGGATGTGACATGTTTCCATTGTGGGTTACATTTCCCTAAGTTGGCACCATTGCCTCTCCATAGCTTATATTTCCACAAGTTGGCACCATTTTTGTATTCTGCTATGCAGCTGGTTGGTATGGTACCCCACCTGTTCTTATTGTGTTAGGCTGTGATTAGCTTCACCAATGAGTGCCTGAGACATCCTTGCTGGCTCTTGAGAGAGAAGAATCAAGTTTGACATGGGAAACTGACATCAATAGCTCTTAAGAAACGGAACTGGAGTGCAACACGACATGCTGAGAACAATTCCAGTGCTAGACCTCTAGTTCATTACAGCTTTTTGCAATTTTTTTCATCTTCCTTGGAGACCAGGATGTCTGTAAGATGAGTATCACAAATGCATTTGTTTAAATTTGGAGTGCTAAGCCAGGAACAAGAGAGCATGGGTGTGTGACAGGAGAGCTCCAGATATTTAAGGAAAAATAGCACAGCTGACAAGAAAATGGAGGTCAGTATAGAGGTGTACAGCAGAAGAATTGGACCTTTTATTAATATTAAAAATTACCAAAGTGGCAGGAAAAGAAACAAAGAAGAGTATATTTTGTATAATTGAGCTGCTACTAATAATTAGAGGGCTGAAAATTAACCCAGGGCCAAAGGGCAACCAAAAAGCTTTGGAAAAAATTTAAGAAATATGCAGATAATGGAAGAAAGGCTGAGGAATAAAATGAATTGAGGAAAAGAAATTAAAGAAGAGAAAGATGGAATTGTACCAAAAGACGACAGAAGTTGAGGGGCTTAACAGAAAAATGGAAACTCTGGAGGACAAATAGGCCATTTGAGACGCAGGAGGTTTTGAAACAGATTCATAAATTAAAAAGAACGAAAGCAGCCAGAATTGATGGGTTATCTACAAGTTCTGAAGTGTTGCAAGAATCAAGAAAGATTTGTGTATTTAAGCTGGTTATTTACTTAATAAAGGGCAGGAGGAGGATGGCCAAGGAATGGAGGACAGCAATTATAGTTCCAATTTATAAAGTTGAAGGTAGCCAAGTTTTATCCAAGTAATTACAATTACATATCCAGGTGCAACATTATTGTTAAATATGTGCCAAATTTTTACAGGCAGGTTGACAAAAGAATACAGGGGTGGGCAGAAATAACAGGATTTTGCCATTTCAAGTTGGTTTAGAAGGGATAGGAGAGCAATTGATATACTGGTGATTGATACTGTAATAGGGAAATATTTAACAAGGAAAAGAGGCAAATTTTATGCAATTTTTGTAGATTTGGAGAAAGCTTTTGATAGGTTGATAAAAAAAAAGCACCTTGGTACAAACTTCAAACTAAAGGATTGAGCAACAGAATGACAGAATTGCTGAGAAAGCTATATCATCAGATCACATTTTGTGTAAGATGTGGAAGAAATGAGATGAAGAAGGAAGTTGAGCAAGAAAGTGGTTTAAGACAAGGGTGTAAATTCAGCCCAGTTTTGTTTAACTTATTTATTGACAACATCTTGTAGGAGCTTGTTAGCAAAGGTCCCTATGCCAGTGATTAATAACATAGAAATTCAAGGTCTACTGTTTGCAGATGACTTAATGGTGGGATCAATAATAGTAAGGAGTTTAAAATTGGCCATTGGCGCAATAGAGTGATTCTGAAATAAATGGAGGCTGAAAATGAATCACAAAAAGAAAAAGAATAAAAAATATGATGTTCAAGAAAGACTCAAAATTAAGGAAGAAAAATGGTTTGGTGAAGGTGGAAAAATTCAAATTGTTAGGAAATTTTCCTGCTTAGGGGTGAAATTATCCAGCACGGGAAGGTGGGACAGGCAGATAAGAAGTGCTGTGGAAAAGGGGAGATTTGCTATAAGGCAATAAGATGTTTGCAATTAGCACCAACAATGAGTGTAGAGCAGGGACCACCAACTGACATGCAAGGTGTGCCTATATAGTTTGCATGGTGCCGGCGTGCCTGGTCATTGCTGGTGAGTGCTAGGGGAGATATGCAGTGATGTTCCGTAATCTGCACTTGCATTCCATTAAATAATTAAGGACAGGGTAGTAGCTAAGGAACAATTCAAAAACTGTACAATACATGGTTTAATATCTCTCTGGTACTTGTTATTAAATTATAGATGAAACAATCCAATAGCAGTACAATTATTATAGCCTTCAATCCTATACAACCAAATGATGGCATATATAAGCAATATTTCTGACTATGAGAATGAAACAGTACGTTGTGGAAATTAGCCCAATTTTGATCCTGAAACAACTGAAAAATATAAAATAACACAATAATATTTACTATACAGTGATAATATTACACAGAATACTTCAAAGTAAACAAATATACACGTTTCAATTAAGAAGTTTATACATTCAGTTTTCGGTAGACATTCTTGCCTTCTGACATCTTTTGGTTGTCACAATATTCACTACATTTGGAGACAGTGAAACACAACTCTGGACCCTTAATGCACACTTCAAGTTATGATCACTGTTGTTGGCTCTCCGTGGGTTTTTAATGAGTTTCATAGCTGAAAATAAGAATTCATATACATAGGTCAAACCAAACATTGCAATCTTGTAATCAAGGGAATCTTGATTTAGGAAATCTCCTGTAGAAATCTAGCAAACTTCCTCTGTTTCTGTGACTGTCAGCTAACTCAATGTCACATTTCAAGGGGATAAGCTCCAATTGAACATCTTTGGGAGTAGCATCAATATTCATGCTAAATGGTGTAGCGAATAAATGAAAATCCATTTTTAAGCCCGTGAGATCGAAATCTTCATCAAACGCACGAGAAAGCATGTGCAGAGCTTCAACATAACATCCCACTTCTAGGGAATCACAATCATGGATCACACTTTCCAACCTGGGAAAATGACAAGGAGCACCATTTGACAGTTGACGTTCCCATAGTGAGAATAATTTTTTAAAAGCTTCAATGTTACAGAACATATCTGTGATTAATTTGTTTTTCCTTTGAAGTGAAGCATTCAAAGTATTCAAATATTCACTTATATCGGCCATAAATGCAAGATCACATTTCCACTTAACATTCATGAACTCTTCAATAGGTTCTCCGCACATTTCCATGAACAAACGTATCTCATCCAATAATTCAAAGAATCTGCTTAAAACCTTGCCTCGACTGAGCCACCTAACTGCTGTATGATAGGGTATATCACCATACTCGTCCTCCAAATCTTCTAAGAAGCTTTTAAATTGTCTGTGGTACCTTAGTTTGTTTACAATCTTCACAACCAGACTCATTACAGTGTTTACATTCAGTGTTTTGGCACATAAGTTTTCCTGATGAACTATGCAATGAACTACTGTTATTTCTTTTTCTAGTTTATTTTTCAGGAGGGTCACAAATCATTGTGCACACCTACCATAGCTGGCATACCATTGGTGGCTACCGATATGAGTGTATTCCATGGAATCCCTGCATTCTCCACAACTTCTACTACACAATTCAGAATGTCTGATCCTGTTGTTGTGCCTTTTATTGGCACCAGATCTAGCATTTCTTCCACAACTTCCAAATTTCCATTTACTCCAGGAATAAAAATACATAATTGAGCCATACTTGGTAAGTCAGTGCTCTCATCAATGGCAATGGAGAATGCAATGAATTCTCTTGTTCTTTTAATAAGTTGTGCGTAAATGTTGTCCGCCAGATCTTGAATTCTGTGTAAAATAGAATGAGGTGACAGACTGACACTCTTGAACTGGTGAACACTGACAGGGGTGAATTTACTTACAGCTATAAACATACATTGTTTAATAAGTGGACCATCAGAAAAACTACTAAAAGATCTGGCAATTTCTAGTGCTATTTCGTAACTCACATAAACTGAGGTTTCTACCATTCCTCCAACCCCTTCTTCCTGTTCTTCTTCCTGTGATGTGATCTTTTCTCCGAGATTTTGTATTGCTGCAGTGCGTTCTTCTTTTTCTAGGGCCGAATAATCATTAACATGTAATGTATTAAAATGTTGCTGAAGGTTAAATCGTTTCAGCACTTGAAATTTTTTCTGGCAAATTAAACAAATAGCACCACTGCTACATTCCATGAAGTAGTACTCTGCTTCCCATTTGGGACTGAAATAATGTATCAGTGTGGGTGCCCTTTGCTTTAATGAGTGCCCTTCCATATCAAACTGACACTGAAGTACGGACTACCACTGCTCAGGAAGACAAACCGACTGCTACCACTGCGAAGCATGAACTGAGGCAGCACGGTGCTTACAGCCCAGCACATGCACCGCAGCAAGCGAGTTGGCTGTGGCTGGTGTAGAAAGATTTGAGAGAATATTGTGTATTGGAAAGATTGGATTTAGTGTTCAGAACATTTTGCAAGCTAGGTTTAGGAGTCCCTCAGTTAATGCAGGAGCAATGGCAGAATTAGGGAGGGTTAGTGTTAGAGGTCGGAAAATGGAAAAAGTACTCAAGTTCTTATTTAGGATTCAGTAACTGCCAGAATCAGATATTCTGAAAGTCTGTTTAAGGTTATAAGGGAATAGGATAGAAATTAATATGTGATTGGATAAGATTACGTAGCATTTGATCAGGAATAGTTTAGGTGATGCATGGTACAAAATGGATAATCCTAACAGGGGTTTTTGGAGAAAAGCAAGAAACAGATAGAATGATATGGATAGGCAGTTTCCATGGGCATAGATGAGAGAAACAAACTGTTGCAATAGTATAACAAGGTGAAGGAAAATATAGGAAAGGAAGAACATCTTAAAAGTTTACACTAGAAATGAGAGATCGGTGGCATGGTTCCGACTAGGGATATGGAAGCTGAAAGGTTTGAGAGCAGAAGTGAGGCAGGGGTTATGTCCAATTTGGGAGGAGGATGTTTAAATGCAAAAGGATGAATGAATGGACAATCAAGTTTATTAAACAGAAGTGGTTAGGGAGAGATGAGATAGGGATAAAGAAGATCTTCAAGGTCCAAGGGCAACTAAAATATTTAGGGGAATTCTTAAGGATAGCCAAGATAAAATGGGCAAGGCAAATAGATAAGGTTTTTTTAGTAAGAGCACATTGTGAACTACTTTCATTGCACAAATAATATGGTGGTTAGGTATATAAGTAAAATGGAGATTGGTGGCATACCTGGATAATGGGCTGAGTTACAAGAGGCTGCCACCACTGTAATGAACTTAGCACTTAAATAAATTAAATTTTAAATGTTACAACTCATTGTTCATGGAAACTGTATGGGTTAATTATTCTCATTAGGGAATGTTAATGCCAGACCCATGCTGAAATTTAAAAAGTATTTCTTTCTTATATTCATGCTCCTTACTCTATATTGAAACTGTTAACTAGTTATATAAAATATACTGGAACAGCAGAATTAGTTGTAATTACAGCGAATTTATATTAAAGAACTGTTGCTTTAATTCTCCTAATTTGGGTAGCTCTCTTGCTCTCACTCTGCTTTCTCTCTCTCTTTCTCTCTCTCTCTCTCAATATTTATTGGAAAGGCAGCCATATTGGTTGGAGTGGCTCCAGATATTTCCTTAATTAAGTATTTAAGTCTTGGGGTTCATATGTGTTGTTTAACTATTTTAAACTGTTGCTGATTCATACTTAATTCTTTGAGAAGACATGAAGACAGAGTTAACATTAAAGTAGATGAATTAATGACTGGCTGGCAGGAGAAAAACGTTTACAAACAGGGTGGAAGGACGAAGGAACCTGACGAATATGTTGATGTCCTGGAAAACCCCAGAGAACACTTTAATGCCTTGGAGGCAAAAGTTGATAGTGGCACCAAGGAACTAAATGCCATGATGGAAAAGATGCTCAACAGAAAGTTGAAAGACTTGAAGGTCGAGATGACACAACACAACATCTGCACACGTCAAGCCATCCAAGTATGATGGGACACCACCTTCAAAGTCTTTTAGTGACAGATTGCCACCATTGCCACCCACAATCGATGGTCAGCAGAAGAGGAAGATGTGCAGCTGATATCAAGTCTCCAGCACTAAATGTGATCCTGATGTTGGCAAAGTCCAGAGAGATCTGAGAAACCCTCAAGAACTGGCTTAGGGAACCATTGCTTGGATGCAGCCTACCACAGTGAGCTTAAGATGATGCTGGAACAGTCATGTGCAACAATGCTGATGTTTGCCCTAGCCATGGAACAACTTATGAACAAAGCCCTGGTAAACCTAACCATCTAGTTATGTGACCTAGGAAGCTTCCTACTCCTTCCTTGATCGGGTGTATGCTACCAAGATATAGCAGCACCTGATGCTTAGCTACTCTACGACAATCCACAAAGCGTTAATGGCAGCACTGAGAATGGAGGCGGCCAAGGTAACACCAGTCCCTAACAGGAGGATTAGGAATTTTCTGTACTATAGCAGGGACAAAGCCTCAGTCCATAAATCTCGGCAAAGATCTTTCAGTGGTTTGTGTCGGGGGTTTTTCCAGCCAAGAAACCTAACATGGAACTGTCTACACCAAGATGTAGACTGGCAGCACCAGTGCATAGATGGGAAACCACAGGCCTAAGGAGGGAGCAGCCATCAGCCGGGATAAAAACTGTTCCAAACCAGAAGATTAGGAGTACTTGGTGCTACATAGAAAGGCAATCAACCCAAGGATGATGACAATGATCTCCTAGTGGTATGTGCTTGGCACCTGGCGAAGGACTGTACGCAATTTAGTCAACTGGCAGGCAGAACACAAATAAGACTACACGTGGCGAGGGGCACACCTGAGTCATCATTGCTGTCTCCTTGCTTGAAGCTGTATGCCTTAGAGCCTTAGACAAAGTAATGGAAGACAGCCTCATCGTGAATGGCTGGATATGAGGGAAGCTGTGCCAAATAGTAGTGGACACCAGTACAGCTGTGACCATAATCCAACCAGATGTGGCAGAGGACTTGCTGACAAGCGAACCCAATCGGCCCAATGAGATAGTGACGGCATCAGGCACAACCTTGGCAGTGGAGGAGGAAGTCTTGCTGGAGTTGACCCTGGGATGGAGTGCCATAGTCTGTGGGTTATCACAAGGTTGTCTGAAGACGTATTGGGACTGGATGCCCTCAGGAGCCATGATGTGACATCGAAATTGGCAAGAGGGTCCTAGGACTCGGTGAAGATGAGGTGGTGCTCCGAGTTCCATTGGACATCCTAGAGTCTGCAGGGCGACTCTGAAGAAGGGTGTGGTCACGCTAAGAGGCACAGGGGTGCATCTGGTAGATTGACTATTGAAGGACCTCATGAACTGCCTGATTCAACCACATACATACAGGTTGCAAGGAACAAGGTGGAAACCTGTTACAATGTACAAGCCAACAGGGAAGGTTCTGGCAGGAAGTTCAGGTTTGGTTGTATCATCAAACCCACACCAAGGGACATAGGCCCAGGTTCCAACAACCATAGGTCTAGGGGTAAACATGCTAGCCTCTGGTTCCCAAGGTCATGGGTTCTAAACCAGTGGAGGGTGTAAAAATCTTTAGTGTAGCTTCCTTCAGAAGGGAACCGTAGTAGTTAGAGAGTATCCATATATAACACTCAATTTCATTTAATTTCATGGACAGGGTCATGGCATATGGTGGAGAGGGGTCATGAGGTAGTTGACTGCACTGGAAGGGAAGAACATTTGGATCGTCTAGCCTGCTATGACGATGCTGTTTGGGATCAGTCCTGAGGAGAGAGCAGTGTGACAGTCATTTGCGCCCGCTCTCACATTTGCTTTGGTATGGGGCAGTGGGGCTGGAGTGTGATACACACAGAAAGGTGACATGCTGGTAAGTGGAAGGCTTGGAATGCAAGACATAAGGTGGGACATGCTAGAATCATCCAGTAGCTTTGAATAACTTCCAGGAACATCTGTGATGTCATTCACAGCTATATAAAGAAGAATTGTATGCCAATTTAGTGTGAGTAGTGAGTCAGATTTCAACTGGAATGTTAACATGCAGAGGCATGAGGAGAAAACATATCAACTACCTTTTCATCGAAGCATCAGGTGAATTGTTTGCAGTTGTGAATTAAAGAATGATTTGTAACCAATTTTTCAGTAAACAAGGACACTTGTTAGAATAAGTACTTAACTAAACCTAGCATTAATCCAGTAGAATGGTTGAAGTACTTTGAAATGTTATTTGAGAAGGGCTGTGGCATCAAGATAACACCAATTGCGGATTTTAGAATGAGTTACACAGAAATATTGGATAGTAAAGTGAGAGATGAATAGTTAAATAAATGAAATTAATAACAAAGAATAAAGCAACAGGAATAAATTGGACCCAACCAGGATTCATCAAAGAATGGTGCAGTGATGAAAATAGAATAAAGCTAACTATGGGTCTGTTTAATTCAATCAAAGCAAAGGGATATGCACCAGAATATTGGAAGCAAGCAATAATCCATCCTACATACATATAAAGGCAAGGGAAGTGTACACAAACCTAATAGCTGCTGTGCAATTTAATGTTGACAAATCTTCACAGGAATTTTAACAATAGGTGTCAACATTGGCTAGAGTAATATAACATTTTCTCAGAATTTCAAATGGGTTTCTATAGGGGGAGAAAAACTGCTGCTAGTTTATTTACAATTAAAAAGTTAGTTGACAAATATTTAAAAGGAAAAAGGGGAAAATTGTAAATGGCATTTGCAGACATTAATTGAAATTTATGGTTTATACTTTTGAGCAAGGAAGTTAGCCAACATATGGTGAATATTCTTAAAGCCTTATGTCCAAGCAGCTTTCAATGCTCTCAAGCACATCAGAAAAGATAGGTTTATATTCAATATCACTTCAAAGACTCTTTTATGAGAGATACAGTTTCTTTAAAAATCTGTTCTCATTCATCATGTAGCGCAACTATGGAGTGGAAAGTTTCTTGGATTTTCTGTTAACAATGCCTACAAAATATCACTTGCTTTGTTTTGAAGGATCTTGTACAACACATTATTTAAATGAATATTTTGTTCAATATATTTAAGAGCAAAACAAATCTAAAATCTTCCACTAGTGCTAAAACACATGACTTACCATAAATCTAAGAGATGAAATAAATTGGTGGACAGGTATATTGGGAAGAGCTATGTAGAGGAGAGGAATAGGGAATACAAGGGAACTGGAAGGAAGGAAGGAAGGAAGGAAGAAAGAAAGAAAGAAAGAAAGAAAGAAAGAAAGAAAGAAAAGACAAAAAATGAGAACACTTTTTCAAAATGAGATAGGACAGAAACGGAGACAAGAATTTTTAATGTCTGTTGTAAATAAAAACTTAAAGTAAATAAAAATAACAAAGAGATTTTGGGAGAGAAAGTTAAATAGGGCAACTTTAATGGTCTGACGGTTAAGATACCAAACTTCAAATACAGATGTCCCAGCTTTGATTAGCCAGGATTATTCTCTATCCCACCTAGAAGAGCCTGTGCATGCATGTGTGCATGTGTGTGTTTAAGAGAGAACAGGAAACAGGGGGAGAGAGGTCAGGAGATGGGAGAAATGGAGGAGGGAGAGAGATATTTTGGATTAAAAACAAGACAACATATCAGAAAATTATGGCTATTAAAATGTTGATAATAAAGAAAGAGAAGAGATGTAAAGTTGGCCATGAGGGAGGTTTAAGGAAAGCTAAGGAAAACTGGTTATGGTTGGTGAAGGAAGTAGGAACGGAGTTCAGGGGATGGGGGAAACAACAGAACAGCAAGAAGCAGGAACGAAAAGAGGCATTAAGGGCTACTCAAGACATTAATGGCCACGGTGTCAAGAAGAGAGACAACCAGGCTATACCTGTATTTAATGAAGACATAAGTGGCTTTATTTTAGATATGTTCAAATATTTATTTGTATACTTGTTAATACTAAATTACTATACTAAATATGTCAAACATGGCCAGGCAAGGAAAAATATGTTGGTTCATATAATTACTCTTCCCTCTGATCTATTGTTCTGCTGTTTAGAGGAAGCAAAAAATTGGAAATGTAGTCTTGCTTGTTGTTTAACATTAGTTTTCCATAGGATTTAAAAATTTGCCATTTATCCCTACCCCATTGCTCATTTGAAAACTCCCACGGTAACTGCTGGATACCCAGTTTCTGACAGGCATTTAAAAATGTGAAACTGGCCCTAAATATATAAACAATGCTTTACTCTTCTAAGGACTTCATAGTTTATCACATTAGTGAAAATATGTAAAAATGAAATCAAACTGTGTAGCAACCTTAGGAATTCTGCCAGGATGTATTAGTGTAAAAACATATAAATGTGAAACATATACATGCTTTACTGCATACATGTTTTCCAAAGTGTGGACACTTGTACAGTCTCATACATAGGTGACTGATACAAGGGCTGTGTAAAAAGTTTTTAGCAACTCTTAAATTGGAAGTTTGGTGACAATGAAATTCTTTTAGTTTCACAGATGTTTTTTGAGCTTGGAGGTTGCACAGTACAGTTCTCCCACCACAGGATTTATGCTGTGAACAGTCAGCAAAGATGCAGGTATTGCTGAGTCAGACACAATGCAATATGGATCCATTGTGCTGCAACTTTCGCACAATGATATATTATGACTAAAAAAGGTAGTTAATGTAGAATAATGTACTCTCCTCTAGTATATGTTTTTGGCAAGTCTTCCCCTTCTAGTGCCATTGTTAGAAATTGGTTTGTGAATTTTCAAAGGATTGATGATCTCTTGAAGATAAACCTCGTTCTGGTCACCCAGCAACAGCAATGACCCAAGAAAACATTGATACTGTGAGGAAAATTATTGTAAATGATACCTATCTACATTTTGTGACACTGAAGGGACCCTAAATATTCGACTGACTGAGTTGCAGACCATTGTTCACGATTATTTAAGCCTCACTAAGAGACTTATGGCACATAAAAGAACCTCAAGCCTGATAAAAGAGGCCTCTGAGTAAAATTAAATGTTCTTTCATGCCTAGTAGAGAATGGAATGCTGAGAATCACAGTAGTTAAAGAGCGTCCATAAATAAAACTCCATTTTTTCTCACTAAGAGACATGCCTGTCAAGATCCACATTCCCTTATATAAGCCCAAAAGAACCAAAGAGTGCATTGGTGTCATTTTAAGCTGAGAAATTTGACAAAAGGATGTCCATAGACAATTATAATATTGTCATAGGTGATGAAACATGGGTCTACCATTATGACCCCCAAACGAAGAGGCTATCTTCAGTATGGTGTTTTCCAGGTGAGTAACTACCCACAAGAGTTCGGAGAAGGAGTTCTGGAAAGAAGATGGTGGCCACTTTCTTCACCAAGATGGGTCATCTCATCCGTGACCCTGGACACACACTGCACAGTTAATGCTGAATGATATGTTATTGAATTTCTGCTGAAAGTCATTCACCACATGGAGGTCACAGCTCCCAAAGTCAAAGAGTGGGCACCTTCTTCTGTCATGCCTCAGCACACACAGCTGGCAGAACTGGCCCCACGTGACTTCTTCCTGTTCCCAAAGACAAAAGAAAAAATTCATGGGCAGTGTTTTTCATCCGAAGAAGAGGCCATTGCTGCATACAACAGTACTCTACTTGACATCCCTAAAGAAGCTTGGACTGAGACATTTCTAAGTGGTTCCAAAGGATGGAAAAATGTATAAATGCTCAGGGAAAGTATTTTGAAAAGTTGTAATAGTTATACTCTAAACAAAATGTTTTTCTGAATCTCTGCTAAAAATGTTTAGCATAACACTTGTAAAACCTCGTCCTGTGACACTTTGACATATTTTTTACTTCTGACCTGTTAGATCTGATTAGTTACAGAAACTGTTGCACATGCACAAAGTGTATGCAATCTGACCTTTACAGAAAAGCTTTGGGTAAGAGCATAAGTCAGGAAAGCTCAAGTGTAATGCCCAATTCTATACTCACATTTCTTGGTCTAATAGTTAATGCATTGTCAAAGAGCTGGTCTACATCACATGCTAATTACTTCATTTTTTTGGAGAGTATGTCTTAATTTCCTTTATATCCTACACCAGTTTAGAAGCTCTAAATTACAAATTACACTAAATAGGGGTTATTTTAATTACTTAATTTCAAAGTTTACAAAAAATTCCATTCCTGGTAGAAATGTTGATGAAAATATCATACTCTGGAAAGGACATTTAGACTGTTTAGTATGTCAGAACTAAGAGTTTTGATTGATGTGAAAACAGAACTGGATATGCCTACAACAGTAGTATTTAGCAGGTTAAAAGGACTAGCAATACAGCCAAGAAATATTTGGGGTTTTCTGACACAATGATTTGCACCTCACAGTTATTTTTGATCAAGATAGAACTATATTATAACAGAGTATAGCTGCTGAAATTGTTTATTGCCCTCTATAACAGAATGGCAATTGAAAATGGCACAATAGATTCAAATCACATGGGATTGCTAAAACACATGCCTACACTGCAGGAAGCAAAAAGGTGCGACATTCGAGCTGGATCAGCTTCCATGTTTGATCTATGCTTTTTGGCAGGACAAAAGGGTACTCTCTGGCTTTCAAATTGCAGCTCCAAAATTTATTTGATTGAAAAAGGTAAAGTGAACACCCAGACAAGAGGACCAATTTCAAGACTTATATTGTACAGGAACATAACCTGCACATGGGTGTTCTGATTTTGTAGATCAAGCATTTTAGGCAGAATAAAAATTATTCAAAATGCTGCACATTTGCATATGTAATTCCTTGGTAATTTGGAGTGAGCTGAACAATAAATGTACAACACTTCAGAACTGAATCAGCTCACTAATTGTAACTATATATTGTACTTATGCCAATGGATATAAAGCATAGAAAATCTGGGTTATCTGCTGTCCCTAGGCTGAAAGTAAAACATTTCCCAAAGCACTCCAAACTACAAGAAAGAGATTCTCCAAAACAGAATTTTATCAGCAGCAAATATGGAACTTAGAACCATACTTTTGAGTTTTATTGTACAAATTAATTACTAATGGGAAGCCTAATCTATTTCATCCTTACTACTCCGTAAAAGGGCAATTCAATCTCATACTACAATATTTTCCGAGATTGAAGCAGTTACAAGGGGATCATTATCCAATCTTGTCTAATGTTTCAATACTCCAAAACATCACTTCATTAGAACTTAAAATAAAGCTAACATTTTTTCCTTCCTTCCCTTTTTCTACACAGGACATGTAGTTGTGATTATAAAATATACCATAGTTATATAACTTTTCAAGGTTGAACGTCTTTATAAAAACTGTTTTGGTAGAGTCAGAATAGCAATTTCCATGCTGAACCACAATGAAATAAATATATATAGTCAAGTCATAATTTAGGTTTATAATTGCTAACTTGTATTTCAATAAACAAAAGATAAGTAACAGTTTTCATATGTCTTCTTCTTTAGGTGCATTTTTCTCGTAAACGAGGTGAGCACTTCAGACTTTGTAGTCACTTTAAAAACATGTTATTTGACATAGGTGGTGAAAGATTAAGACATTTAACCAATAATGGTAATTTAAAAAAAAATACACAATTATATACATTTTTTTTTCTCCACTGGCTGTTTAGAACAATACATGTCACAAATGCTAAAAAAAAAAAAAAAAAAAAGCCTCTATTTTTTTTTTTATTTTATTTACTTTTTTTTTATTTTATTTACTTTTTTTTTAAAAAATGTACCTAATATGTAAAAATAAAATATTGTTTATTGAAATATCAACAAGTTAGCAATTGTTAACCTAAGTTATGATTTGACCATGGTTTCTGAATTAGAAGTTGTTTTATAAGTGGTAAAATTTTCTTTATGATAGTTTGTACAGTTTTCAAGAAATCCTTAAGAAACATTTCATTGAAGTTCACAATAGAAATTGCTACTCTGTCTCTACCAAGTGTCCTTAAAAGGAACAATGAAATTGGATTTAGAAATTATGGCAAGCTGTTTCCTGGATGCTTATATTCACAAGGGACCATCGTTTAATTTAGAGGGAAACATTTGCTTAATATTCATAAGGTTAATGACACATATTTGAAATGTGCAAATTATAACTATGCCACATAAATCAATACCAATATCAATCTTGGCTTGTTGGTTAGGGGATGTAACTGATTAAAAATATCTGAAAAACAGTCAATACAGACCAGATAATTAACACAAAAACTGCTTATATCAAACTAAAAAGCTAATAAATGAATATACTTATATTACAATGGAAATTGTTAAACGAGAGAACTTTATCCTTGATCCTTTCCAAATAGATGTACTTTTTAATGTTGAATGTGAATAGCCGAGTCTTTATGCCATTTACTGAATCTATAAATATTTTTCAATTCACTATAACCACTGTCATTCTACACTCTTTTTTAGATGAGAAAATAATAAGCAAAGCCAGCAGAAAAGCTCATTTAATACCTCACATCCACAAATGCAGAAGTCACTTTCCTAAGTATTCCTACTGAAATGATGAACACAATATTTGGTGGCTACACTCAAAGTATAGCCTAATTATTCATCACTAATAATTTCACTTTCTTCTGTGAAAGAAGGTTTACCAAATAACTGCATTAACAGCAAACAATTGCACAGTTTTCAAGAGTTTTCTTAAAAATTTGCAGCTGAAATGCATGCTCCTATATCCATGCTTGCACCATACAGTGTTATTATTTTAAAATTGCATCATTTGTTGAACTTAAAGTTATGTATTTTACTCCTCAAAAACATGAAGCTCTTTGCTTTAGAAATTCACACTGAGCCCTAGTAATTTATCTCCTTTTCTCATAATTTAAAAGCTCATTTTCATTGCATAATTTCTAAGCATTAAACAGACACAAGGTCAACTTACTAAAGCCATACACTGCCATCTTTTCTCAAGCTTGATGAGAAATCTCATCTATATCCACTGTAGGATAACAATGACTGTTTTTTTTTTTGTTTTTTTGTTGTTTTTTTTTTGTTATTTTTAATCTTTGTTTTTGAAATAGATTATGCTATACTAGAAAGGCTGAATTTAGTTTGAAAAACTTGATGGCATGGCTAAAACTCAAATCATATGCTCTAGTGTTCCCATAAAAAGCTTTTAGCATAACAATGACCGCTATCCCCAGGTGGGCAGTATCACAATATTATTTTTATATGCACATTGTAATGAATAATGATGCAGATACTTAACATTTACAAAATTCAGTTTAAGAATGAATGAATGTCAAATGTAGAACTGAAATGGTACTATGACTTCCTGCTGCCTGATGGTGCACAATAATCCATGCACATGTGCAACAAAAGTGTTCTATTCCTATTTGTGCAATGGATGACAAGCTTTCCTTGTATGTGGCAATTAAGATCATTTAAATTACGGTTCCTTCACCATTTTAAACTTTCATCCTTGCTTTACCTGTTTTTCACTTCTGTGCCCAGTAATAGATGATCCAGCAAGCTGTGTGTCCATGGATTTGTACACGAAATTCTCTATTTGCAATATAAGCTTCTTTACATATGAGTAGTATTAATGTTTATTCATTCTGTCATGTACTCACTTCTCTCACCCTTTATCTATAGGCTTAAAACCTGAACTGTACTTCCCACTGTATCAGATCCTGCTGTTTTTCAGTTAAGTACAGCACAGGAAAAGCCTTGACAACTTATACATGTATTAAAGAGTCCTATATGCATGCACAGTTACTGAAGTCATACTTACATGACGATTGCGCAGTTGATTCAGACCTAACTTGTCCGTAAGTTCAGCTGCACTCATCGCATTTGGTAGGTCTTGTTTGTTTGCAAACACCAGCAAAACTGCATCTCTCAATTCATCTTCTTGAAGCTTTAAAATGTGAAATCCCTTTGTAATTTTCAAGTATAAATTCAATGCATGTCATAGCTATGCATTTATTAAACATAAATGCAGTTTTGCTTACAAATATTACAGTTATAAATATAATCAAAATATAAGACTTAGTAGCTCACTAAACACATAAATGGTCAGATTCATGAATCTTAATTAATAACTTAATACCTCCTTAAATAAATAAAATGTATATCTTGTTATGTTTAGTGTCTCAAGAAGTAACATTGTGAATAAGCAACTCCTTATGACAAACTGCTTAAAGAAGCATTTATTTTATAAGCAAATTGATGTGCAAGGTTTTATCTAGAAATTTATAATCTGCAGAATAAGAACCCCTAACTATGTTTTACTTTGAAGTTATTCTGCAAAATGGAATGATAAAACACATTCAAAATACAGGATAAATATTGAAATATAAATAATTTTACAAAAATATTGAATATAGACCACAATATCTTACTTCATGGCACAACTGCCATAAATCCTTACTTAAAACATAATCCCTTGCTAGATTATTAATGTAAAAACTGTCATAATATTCCAAACATATCAAATAACTGAATCATTTACATTTCATAATTTGACTAACTCAATTTATAAAATGCTTACGAGGAACCAAGAATATTAAGAAACTTTGTACATATTTACACCAGGTGACCCAAAAGCATTGTATTTGACGTGTGCAGATATCTTTTCATGCATTAAGAGTTTCAGAGCTAAATGGGGTAATTCCAAGGAAAAACAGATCAATGGGAGACTGGTGCAAATAGCATGATCTATCTTCGTTCTACCCCTTTTGCTTATCAGCAGAGACAGTGAGCAGAGTGCTCAGTGAGAGGTAGTTATCTAGTGTTCAATAGAGTGTATTGTCTGTGATGATATACAAGACTAGTATAAACAAACTAAAAGGGTGTTAGTATCTTTTCCACTAATGTTATTGAGACTTTCTCTGCTACAGGCATAGCAGAATTATTAAAGTGCTGTGAAGTAAACCAAGCAAGCATGTAGTGTTTCACTGAATTATTATTACGATTACTACTACGAGGATCAACTTATAAGATAAGGTGCCACTAGGCCAGTTAGACATAGCATCGTATAATTTAACTCTAGGCTAGTGTGTACCCATAGTTACAGGTCAATAGCTTGTTTAGTTTTTGAATGACAGCATTTTAAACAAGACAAATTTTCAGGAAAATGGAGGATTTGGAAAAATGAGCAGTGATTAAATACTTCCATTTGAAAGGCTTAACGCCTAAAGAAATCAAGGAGGAAATGGACAGTACATTGAAAGACTCTGCCCCTTCATATTCAATGATTAAAAGGTGGGTTGCAGAGTTTAAGATGGGATGTTTGAGCTCTGTGATGAGCCTCACTTTGGATGCCCTGTAGAAGTGAACACTCCAGAGATCATTGAAAAAAAATCATTGTTTAGTACTGGAAGACTGCAGATTAAAGTTGGAGATAGCAGAGACTGTAAACATATCAAAAGAACATGCAGCTAATATTTTAAGTAATGTTTTGGGCTTTCACAAGGTCTGTGCAAGATGGGTGCTGCGTTTGTTGACATCTGATCAAAAGCTGCAAAGAAAAACTGTTTCTGTTAAGAATGTGGAGGTCTACCATAAAAATCCTGGTGAATGTTTTAGATGGCTTATTATCATGGATGAAATTTGGATACACCACTACACTCCAGAAAATAAATCAGTCAAAACAGTGGATTGCACCAGGTGAACCAACTCCAAAAAAAGGCAAAGTCAATTTTGTAAGCTAACAAGGTTATGGCATACGTTTTCTGGGATGCACAGGGAATTATTTTTATTGATTATTTGGAAAAGGGTAAAAAATGTGTGAATTAAAGTTCCAATTACTTGAACATCCACCCTATTTGCCAGATCTAGCACCCAGTGACTACCACATGTTCCCAAACCCCAAAAAATTTCTTGGAAGACGAAGATTTCACAGCAACAAGGTCATTAATGCAGTAAACAGCTATTTTGAGGACCTTGATAAATCACACTACAGAGATGGTTTAATTAAATTAGAACACAGATATGACAAATATATTAACTCTCCTGGAGATTATGTTGAGGAGTAAAGCACAAAAAAAAAAAAAAAAAAAAAAAAAAAAAAAAAAAAAAAAAAAAAAAAAAAAAATATTGTTTTAATTGAGAGGCCCGGGACTTATCAGCCGACCCTTGTATTATTATTATTATTATTATTATTATTATTATTACCATTATTATTACCATTATTACTACTACTACTACTACTACTACTACACAATGCACATAAGAGAATTATTAAAACACCATACCAAAACCCTCCCAAACATGAGAAGACATACTGTTTCATTGTATTTTTACTATGCAATATATATAGATAGCAGAATTGTTTAATCCCTTCAGCGATATGAGCATGACATCTTGTAATGACTGCTAAATAAGCCATTTTACCAATGGATAACAATGTATACCTCCATGGCATAAAAGAAGCTTCAGTATCTAGATTTATGGCCATTAGGTGTAAGGCATAATATTACTGACCAACCTATCAAACTAAGGATAGTGGAATCTAATCCAGGCAAAATGAATTTTCTACATTCAACAGAAACTGTGGAAAAAGATGGCCCAACTAAAGTAATCAGAGTGATGGCATGGTTGGATGCTGGTGGGTTTTGATTGAATGCAGATACATGCATTTTAAAATGTTCTTTCTTTTTTCTTTTGGGTAAAAGAAATTCACTCATTATTATGCAGTATTAAAAGATCATATAATACCGCCGCAGTTATGTGTCTGGATGGCCATGCAGTCTAAGCCATGGTATGTGAGATTTGACCATACTGATATGTTTGGAGATTTGCATCCCAAAATACTGAAATATTTTTAATTTATTTAATATTTCTTTATTTTAATACCTCACCTCCATTATTGGGTATCCCTGAATGGGTTAAGCAACATAACAATAACCCACAAACACAAGACTATGCAGCATTTCACTTTATTTCATTACAAGGTGCACTCCAGTTATAACACCTCCCATTTTTTTCTCAGAACTGGAAACAGATAAAAGCATGTGATTTATTTTAAAGTAAGTAGGCACTCTTTGTTAATGCATGACAGAGATGGCAGCACTGTATGGCACACACAACCTCTTGTGGCAATGGCAAGAGTGAGGAATGTATTGTGTACTTATAATGGCGATGCTTTCAGAGTGTAATCATTCGTTTTTCACATTGGCGTGGCATGACACCAACTGAAATACATCGCCAGTTAAGTGAGATATGTGGTGTAGGTGTCAAGGATGTGTCTAATGTGTGTTTGTGGGTGCGACAGTTCAAAGAAGGCACAACGTTGTGACAACAAACTGAGGGAATCTTGGCCTCGGACAAGTCAGTCTGACATGATCAAGCGAGAGGAAAAACGCGTTTTGGAGGACTGCCATATGACTGTGGAACAGATTGCCACAGTTGGCATTTCTGTGGGATTTATGCACACAATCCTGCATGACGATCTGAATATGTGAAAAAGTGCCATCCAGGTGGGTGTAACGAATGCTGAGGGATGATGCAGCAGTTTCTTTGTGTAAACAACTTTGAAGTCATTCCTCATGTTCTCTACTCAGCTGACCTGGCTCTTAGATATTTTTGGCTGTTTCTCATGATGAAAGACTCTCTCTGTGCTGCTATTGCATCACCAATTTTCCAAGTGTAAAAACAGACTCCTAAAGAAGCGTTCACAGCAGCCATGGAATCGTGACATTGACGTTGCATAAAATGTGCACAGTTGCAGGGAAATTATGTTGAGAAGTGATAAGTTTAATAGTTTTCATGTCCTTGTGTTATTTAATATACTATGTTAGCACATTTCCTTGGAAGCTCGGCTTCCTAGCCTTCAGTTGGTAGGTTTCACACTGTTTCAGAAGAGCAAGGCGGCCACATTGAGACATTAAGTGTACTATATACCCTGAAATGATGAGTGCTAAGCCAGCAGTGATAGAGGAAGGTTATGTTTTGAGAGGTGCTCCTGCGGTGAAGGAAGAAGGATCTAAGTCACGATGGGAGTGGACATTACAGTGTATAGAGCAAGAATTGGACAGTTTAGAAAAGTAAAATTGGTGAATAGTAAACACAGTTTTGGAGAGAAGATGACAAACATATTGGTTTTAGCAAGTGTTATAACTTTGTTGTTAGTGATTGGAGGAATTGAGGTAAACCTGGCCCTGCAGATATAATAACAATGCTGGAAAACCTGACTGAGAAAATGAACAAAATAGAAGGCATGGAACAACGAATAGGTAAATGATAAAGGAACAAGAAATTGAAAGTGCTATGGATATCTTAAATATCATTATGCTAAGGGCTGGGGAGGAAATGAAAATGAGAAAGAAGGTTTACAAAAGAGATGAGGGCTGGTTTGATGAAGAATGTAGAGTAACTAAAAGACAAGTCAAACAGCTGCTCATAAAGTGGAGGGAATTAGGATACATAGAATTAAAGAAAGAGTATATGCAAGGGAGGGATTTATATAATTCATTACTGGAACAAAAGAAAACAAGCTGGATGAAAAAATATGTAAGTAATTTGATACGAATCCTAAATGAAAATAATGCAAATGAGATATGGAAAGTTATGAAATCAATGTATAATAAATATGTAACAAAACCAAGTATAAAACCAGGAGAATGAATGGAATATTTTAAAAATTTGTATGGGGAGAAAAAGAGTAAAAATGAGATAGGAAATTGGGAAATAGGTAATAACTATGTAGATATACTCGATGATATAATAAGAAGTGAAGAAATAATTCAACAGGTGAAAATAATGAAGAGAAATAAAGCAACGGGAATAGATGGAATCCCAGCAGAGTTCCTTAAGGAATGGTGCACTGAAATAAACAGAGTTGAGGTTTTAGTAGACTTATTTAACACAATTAAGGTGAAGGGTTATATACCAGATAAGTGGAGGAAAGCAATCATACATCCAATATACAAAGGCAAGGGTAGTGTTGACAAACCAAACAACTATAGAGGCATTGCATTATTATCAAATGTAGGAAAAATTTTTACTGGTATTATGGCAAGCAGGATACAAACATGGGTTGAAGAATATAATATCCTCTCGGAACTTCAGATGGGCTTTAGAAAAGAGAGGAGGACAGTTGATAACTTATTTATTATAAAAACACTGGTAGATAAATACTTGAAAGACAAAAGAGGAAAGTTATATATGGCTTTTGTGGATTTAGAGAAAGCATACGATAGGATAGAGCTTCAATTGCTGTGGCATAAGTTGTTGACTAAAGGAGTGAGTAAACAAATGGTGGACACCCTTAGAGCATTACATAAGGAAAATACTTTTTGTATAAGAGTGGAGGAAGGGGTTGTAACAAGAGAAATCCAACAAGAGAAAGGCCTTAGATAGGGATGTAAGTTAAGTCCAGTCCTATTCAATTTATATATATAGATGATGTATTAACAGAAATTGCGAGAAATAATAACTCGATGCCAGTAATTAATAATATTCAGATTCCAGGATTACTGTTTGCAGATGATCTAGTTATAGGCGCAACTACAGTGAATGGCTTGAAACAATCCTTGCAAACATTAAATAATTACTGTAAAGAAAGGAGTTTAAAAGTGAACCAGGACAAGACGCAGATTGTAGTGTTCAAAAAAGGGGGAAAATTGAGCAAGTATGAAAAATGGAAGAATGAGAATGAAAAGGAGTACAGGGTAGTGCGAGAATGTATTTATCTAGGAGTTAAAATTGATAGTGGTGGCAATTGGGAAAAGCAAAAGAAATTTGCATTGGCAAAAGGAAAAGGAGCTTTATCAGCTATTAGAAGTTGCAAATACAAAGCACCTAATATAAATATAAGATGGTTAGAAAAAGTGTACAATATGGTGGTTGAGGCAAAAATGCTATATGGGATAGAAGTATGGGGATTAGGAGGAGGATGGGAAGGCATAGATGAGGTGCATAGGAAATTTTGCAAAGAAATACTGGGGTTACCAAATGCAACTGTTAGGCAGGTAGCATAAATAGAGCTGGGTAGAGTGGCAAGTAAGGGAAAGATTATGGAAAGGGCATTGAAATTTTGGCATAGAATATTGAAATTGGAAGAAAGGAATTTGTTAAAACGGTGTTTAGTATATCAAGAGAAAAGTTTAAAGAACAAGGGATGGGTAGACTGTCTTCAAAATAACCTGGAAAGTAGTGGGTTAGGGGAAATGTGGAGAAGAAGAGAAAATAATGTGAATAATTTCTGGAAGTTGGCAAGGAAAAGATTTGAGGATATAGAAATACAAAAAATATTTAGTGAAATAACTGAAAAGAGATCTTTAGTTTTCTATATACCAATGAAAGTCTCATGGGGAAGGGAAAAGTACATTGATGTGACAAATAAAGAGGAGCGAGAAGGTATTGCATGGCTGAAAGCAGGAGTATGGAGATTAAAAGGTTTAAGGAAAGGTATTCCACAAAATCAATGTCCTATATGTGGCGGAAATGAAGATATGGAACACATTTTATTTAAATGTAAAGGGACTGAAATTTGGAGAAAAGAGTATATTAATAAGAAATGGTTTAAAATAGATAGAAATGTAGTAGTAGTTGAAATGTTTCAAAAAGATAGTAAGAAGATTGGACAATTCTTATGCAAAGTGAAAAATAAATGGATATGGACAGTAAATAGACAAAATGGTGTAATAAACTAGAATTAATAAACTATTGTAAAATATGAGTATGACCGGTAAAGAGCCAGGGCTGAACAACGGTCATATTCACCTGTATAAAGCTTAGCATAAATAAATAAATAAAATAAATAAATAAAATAAAAAATATACCCTGAAATCTAGTGGCTTCAATGCTAAAGTTTAATTCTGTGTGTAGATCTTAGAGCTCATGCACATGCATGTGCACTGTATTTTGTTTAATTTCAGCTAATTTGCAGTAAATTAGATAACCTATTCACCATAATGGCTGAGGGTCTCAAATAAAGAAAACTTTATTTGACTGACAACACTGTGGAAACAAAGGCAGGCAGGCTCTCCTAATTTCCCTTGCCCCTTGCTTCCTCACAAAACCAGGACTAAAGAAGAGGTACACATATAGAATGCACAGAATAATTAAAGTGCCATAATGAAAAGCATATAAACATGACAAGAGGAGTTGTATTATTACATTCTATAACAGCAATAATACAGTGAAACACTATGTTCTCTCATTCTTGCACAGTTTTCATTACAGTGCTTTAATTACTCTGCTATTTATAAGATGTATAATGATGATGCAGTGAAACTCGATGTCTTTACATGTTTGCATGGTTTTCATTTTAGTGCTTTAATAACTGAGCTATGCATATAGTGTGTAATAATAGTACACTGAAACACTACATGCTTTCATGTTTGCATGGTTTTCTTTATTAATAACACTAAGTACTCTTGAATTTCCACAGTTACTGTTACATCTATTGGTAAGTAATCTTCTAATTTAAGTCACAGATAAACATAAGCAGTTGGACAAGTTTATAAACCTTATGGAAGCTCATTCAAAAACTTAAATGAACACAATGTGAACTTTACAAAAATGGGCTTATGAAAAAGCCAAATAACTTCATTTACTTTGTCACATGGTATGGAATTTCAAGAAACATTTTCACATTGGATCATGAAAAACTAAATAGTTTGTCACATGAAAAGAAGATAAAACTAACAGGAGAGAAGAGAGAATGTTGCATATATAGCAGTATGGGGATGAGAATGTGTATGATCAACCTGGCATCAATAAAGAAATGTTACAGGAGAACACTTATCACCATGGTAAGAAAGCATATGTGGTATTCCACATCTAAAACCACAGATACATTCATTTACAATTATGCATGACAAATGTCCTGCATGGGACATCCCTTTCATCTACTGTGCTGCAGGAATCAATGTCGCCACACAAGTTGAAAGCCCCTAATTTAATCATGCAGTGGTAAAAGTCTTGATAAATGATACAGGACTTTTTCCACATATTTTTGGTGTTGACATTTTTACCTCACAGTGGCCCATTGAACTATTTACTGCTGGATTCCTGGGCACCTTACAAACATAATCATTTAATACATGACATACTTTAAATTAAGCAACTATGAAGCTAAAAATTTAAAAATGTACATCATTCCAGCAAACACGGCTTATGACTTACAATCGTTCCCCCCCCCCCCCCCAATGTTCAAAACAATGAACCAACATATCTGTGATTTTGTTATGTTAGATAACATTCAAGCAAACTTACAGCAGCTAACAGCACAAAACAATTGAAATATGAAAGGAACTGGTACTTGTGAATTCTTTATGGAGGATCACAATTGTGAACAACTTTCTTTACTCAGATGTAGCTAGTGCAAGAAGCTTTGGTGTTTAAAATGTTTTTTCTTAATTTCCATTAGCATTTACAGGAGATTTAAATGAACTATACCCAAATATAAAATAAGAACTAAAGCTTTCCTGGCGACGTGTTAATTCGAAATCTTCTCGGGCTTCTAGCCAGGTAAAAACCATCAGTTCACCCTGAAGACGAGGAAGATGCACTTCTTCGAAACGTTGGTGTCAAGCCAAGTTTTTACCTGGCTAGAAGCCCGAGAAGATTTTGAATTATACCCAAATATTTTCACAGTATATATAGAATACTTAAATAAGTAATTTGACATAGGGGACTTCTCATCTATTTATTGAAATTTTGAAGTAACAGCTATAAGTTTCTGAAGTGCCAGTATGCTACATATCATGGCACTTCGTCTGGAATGAAAAAAAAAATAATAAAAAACACCTACTCTATGACAGGAATCGAACTCATGACCTTTGGAATTGCAGCCTCTTGTGTTACACATTAAGCCACCAGAGCAGTCGAAAAAATGTCTCCAGAGTAGGCTACATAACTCAAGAACGTAGTTAATGAATGCTCAGTGTCGCACTGTCAAGTAATTAGTTCGAGATTTTACAGATTTTTGTGACAAATTTTGAGAATGCTAGTAATGAGCTGCTAAAAATTGATATTTCTATACTCAGGCAGCAGTTTTAAAGACATTCTAAGCCATTTTTTCAACCTGATTTGCTTTAATATCAACTTATCAGCACCTGATACCTACACGTTTAACGCTATGTAGCTGCATTATGTTTATCCAGGGACCATGCATTGCCAATATCAAATTACTTATATCAGTCACGTGTACAATCGTGCAAATTATTTTAGTGTAGTTCATTAACACCCTGTATAAGGGATTAAACAGGACTGCCATATTATTCGTGAGTACACAATTGTTTAATCAGTACATATTCATACAAATAGTGTTTACATTTTCACTTCAATATTTTTATCCCCCCACGATTACAATTAATCCACAGGTTACATAGTACTTGTGTCTTTAAAGCATGTATAAATTAACATGTGTTATAATTTAAAAGAAATGATTAAATAGTTTGACAGGCATACAACATTTACAAGGTTCATTGCATTCACCACAATCAGTGTTCTCTCTTACCCACTTTGCTTGATAATCAGTGCCCACAGCTACACATCCTGCCAGCAGTTTAACAGCACTTCAACTGCTTGCTAACAACCACCACCCACTCATCTTTACCATCTCATAACTTATTGCCTACCGCCACTGCAACCATACTAGGACTGTAACATCGGAGTTGCTATGTGAGGAAAACATATATATTAGGGAGGGTCAGGCATATCAATAAGGGCTGACTTGGACCTCATGTGGTACAGCCTATACAGGAAGAACTACACATATTACGTGAACATTTTATTTCTACAATTATTTATTACATATACAGCTGACTATTATAACTGAAACATCTTTATGAAATCACAATGCTACTTCATAATGTGCACTTGGATTAAATTTATATCAACTTATTCATTGCAATGAATTACAACCAATATTTTCAGATTTTTGAAAGACAATGCTTGTCTCCTTTCCAATAACACTAACTTAAAGCAAGAGAAGCTGCATTCCACACCTGTTGAAACCACAGGTGCATACATGAAATATGTTGCAAATTTTTTTTGTGCATATCTGGATATTTTATACTTCTGTTTTCATCTGCAATCATGGCAGCAATGTTACAGAGTTTATGGTATCTACTAATCTGTACAATATTTTGCAGATTCACAGCTATTCTTTTCCCGTGCCATTTTCCATATCATTCAACTTGTCAATAACTCCTCTCATAACAGTCCTTTATTTACCCAGTTCTTCTCCAGATATTTTTGAAGCTTGGATTGCAGAGGGAAGAAATCCAAAGCTCGAGATAATGTATGTCAATTAATGTTTAATATCGGGGTCACAAACAGGTTCAGGCTGTCTTTTTTGCAGCTGCATCACTACTAACAAACATTTGTATCACATGTTTAATGGCATCAAAATTCTTGGAATAGTATTATGTTCTCCATCATGCTAGAACTAGTGTGAAAGGAAGAGCAACACCAGGACAGTGATCCCAAAATAATACCACGTGTGAAGGTGTTTTTACAAATACATTCTTGATGATCCCTAAAATTTTATCAATGGCAGGAAATTTTGATCATACCTCTTCTGCAAGTCTGTGGCAAGCCTAGGCAAGATATGATGTATGATAAGTTTCTGTAATTTATTTGCAAATGTTCCTGCTTTACCATACAGGCAGCTGCATCCCTAACAAATAAACATACTTTATCATGCTTCAGCCTGATTGCCAAAGTAATTTAAAGGATTGTTCAAAAACTGCACTTGTGGTAGAACAATTTGCAACATAACTACTTCACTTGCTAGATCAGTCCAATGGGGCCTTCAAAATAAAGTGCTCCAAAGCCAAATTTACTAAAAATCACCCAACATCATGTTTAGTTTCATCCACAGAAACCCATATGTTGTTATTTAGGTTCATTTTTATACTATCCATACACTTAACATAACATTTTGATATATAGTACTTATGTAAGGTCATAAAAACTGGAATTAGTTCTAAAAATGCATACAACTTTGTATATTGTAGTTTATGTAATGGAATATTGGCAGAAATAAATGCTGTTTATAGTTATTCATTAAATGTTTGATTTGATGGAAGTAAATTTTGTTGTAGCAGTTTATCCTCACATTTTGCAATATAATGCTTGTGCATTTCTGTGTTGACATGTCTTCACACATTACTTGATCTACTCTGTACAGAGACAATTGTTCTGTTCCATGGTTTGCAACAAAGGTTTTCAGTAATAACAGCGAAAACATTTTCTCCCTAGTGCAATACATACTTTCATAATGCTGTGGACTTTTGCTTCCTTTCGTTTGGCATTTGGACTGTGTGAACACTGTGCAGTGATACACTTGATGCAACTGTACTGGTAATCCTCTCGTGAATAGTCAACTACAAGATGTCTCTAAATAAATGTAATGACCCCGATGTCGCGGCATGTGCACGTACCCCTCCCTCACATGCACACACACACACACACACACACACACACACACACACACACACACACACACACACACACACACACACACACACACACACTCGTACAACTACAACCACTTATGAAAATTCTAACACCAAGAAGAAAACACCTGGTTGAAATGAATTTTACATCATAGATAGGTTCATGGCAATGAGGAAGTATTTAAGTTTACAATTCTTTACATGACCTTTAAGCCTGAATATTAAACATTTTTTGTAGCCTCCACACACTGCAATTAGAATTGCTAAATGCTGTAGCATGGAATCAAAAAGGTTATGGATATGTTCCTGGGGTATCTTCCTCAGTGCATTTTGTACAAATCATTTACACTATTACTGAAGGATCATGATAGACAAGTTGCCGACCAATCATGTCCCAGACATGTTCGATGGGTGATATGTTAGGTGAGCATGCAGGCCAAGGGAGTATTGGTATCTCTTGTTCTTTGAAGGAGGCTTGTACATTCCTTGCAACACATGTTTGGGCATTGTTCTGCTGAAATGTGGCATGTGAAGTTAACTGAAGTAGGGAGGGGTACCGTGGGCTCTAGAACATCCCTCATGTACTGGCTGCTATTCAGAATGCCCTCAATTAGGAGGAGATCAGTTATAAGCAATGGTGCCCTAAACCATTACACCTGATGTTTATCCACTCTACTGCTCAACAATACAGGCCTCCAGATTACACTTGCCATGGTATAATTGAACACAATGTAGCCATCACTGTAGGATAGGTTGCAGTGGGACTCATCTAAAAGGACTATATTTTGCTACTCAGCATGCCAGTGATGGCATTTACATGCCCATTGGAAATGGAGGCACTTGAGGTTTTTGGACAATGGAAGCCAACATAATGTAATGTACCTGCTCATCACTGCATGTGACACTCTTTAGCCACTGCTTCCAAGCATGCATCACTGTCATAGCAGTATGCTCTGTATGAGCGAAAATGTTATGGCATGACAAAAGCGCTTCCCAGAGACAAATCATTGTGCCCCCATTTGAACTCTCTCACATGCTGATAATGTGCTCTTTAGTATCAGCAAGGCATACCAGCACTTTATGTACACATTTTCACCTTGTTTGACAACTCTTTAATGACTACACTTGGCATAACACTGATCTTGTCTGACAAACATGGCAGGTCATTTGGACTACATGTACCCCCATCTCTTTCCAATCCTAATCACGTATTGCTCACATACTATTCTGCACAACCACCAAGTTTGTATTCATTGGGAGAATTCTTTCATGGTGTTGCAATTTCCATGAGGGAGGGAGCGAGGAGAGAGAGAGAATGTGGTTCATATACACTAAAGGGTGTTATTTTATAACTAAGTCTCTTAATTTAGTTTGCTGATGCTACAAATTGTAGGTATTCCATTGCTGCAAAATAAATTTATCTCTCAGCACTTTGATGCTCATTCGACTGCTTTGCCTGCCTCTCTAATCAAAAGTGCATTCACTGAAGTCACTACCTCAACTGAACTGCTGACATATTGGTTGCCCTCTTTAGATATCTACTTATTATAAAGCAAGAAATTTCCAGAAGCAGCTTCATTACTGCACATGTACATTACATAACAGCAGGCCAGATGATCCAAGCCTCTGAATTGCATTACACATCATTAATCCTCTTCACTTTGATGTATTGCCCTTACATGGTTGTTGAAGCTTGAGGCAGCACATAGTGATATAGCCACATCAGATCACCCTGTTGGAAACCTTAGCAGCTGGCAAGCTGGTCATAACAGGACTTCATCCAGTCGTTCACTGTCTAAATATGTTGATGGGCCATCTTGTGCATGTCCTGAAGTCAGTCTACAAGATTCTCCACATATTTGACTGACAGCTTTTCTGCCCTAGGAGGACTTTCAAACATTAAGTTGCATGGTGGATGCAGCTCCCTACCAAAGGTCAAACTAGCTATTGTCAACCCAGTGGTGTTGTGAGCTGAAGATCCATAGGCCAGTAAGAAGTGTGAGACCCTGACATCCAGTCTCCCTGATGATTGTTACTCAAATGTTCTTCTAGAGGCTTGATATACTGTTCAGCATTGATATCTGACATGGGTGGAGATGCCAAAAGATTATTCTTTTATCTAAATCATGCTAATCAAGTTTAACATAAGCAGAAATTGTCTTTATTACTTGCTTCCTTGTATGTAGGAAGGAAAGAAGGGGATACACTAAACTAAAGTGATAGTCAAATCTTTTAAAAGTTGGTCGCTATGTGAAACAATTGAAATTTAGATATCTTTGCATGACCAGGAGTAAAACAAGAGAGACTAGAAGTGAAAGATGATTTTCCATTTGAGAAAAATCTAAGTACTTGAAAATTGAATTGAATAACAAGAAACATCTCAAACAGTTAGCTCTACAAAACACAAATTGTGTGTTTTAACTAGATGTACATTTTTTGTGCAGTAGCTTGTGTCTGATCTCTTACAGTTTACCAGTTACACAAAAGTAATCCAGAATGAAGACATCTTCAGAGGCTATTCCCAGAAAATTCAAGAAATATATTTTGTCATGCAAATAAATATATTTTAATCATAGTCGTTAGCCATTTTTGAGAAAATCAAAATTTTTTAAAATGTTCCTTGTAAAGGATAGCTGGGGATTTTCCTGAAAATCTGTGTAGCATCAGTAGAAGATACTGAACTTATATGCATGTAGCCACCCACCCACATATACCTTTTTTCATAAAGTTATTTTTATTCAGGGGTCCTCAAAACATGTATTTATGGTGAAATCTCAGTATCACTTTTTTGGATGGAATAAGTACCTTCTTTACCTATTATGTACATTGTACTTACATGCTATAGAAAGTAAAAAAAAAGGAGAAAAGGACAGACTTCTGCCACACTGAGCAGCAAGCAACACTTCCATATTTATAGTTTTCTTGTGTGTTCACTTTATAATTTGGTTTAACTTATTGCTATTCACTGTGGAACACATTTGTATCCATGCATGCATAAAAATGGCTATTTGTAGATGGAAACACAAAATGTGAGCCACCATCAACTACTTATATGAACTACCACTGATGCAGGTTAACCAACAAAATTCATGGTCCACTAAAATAAGCAAACCAAATTCAAGACAATATCCAAATTTTTCAAGAAGCCATGCATATTTTTCAATAATACTGGGCAAGAGCACATGACAGTAAATGAAAGTAATCTAAGATGCATGGCAAGTATAAATGGGGATACTTTATAACATGTGATGCAAGGAGACTATCAACTTTTCTAAATCCAAATGTTTGCCAATGCACATGTGCAAGTAGAGAAAAATGTCAGATGACTAAGAGCCCTCTTGTTTCTCACACAGCAGCCAACATGTGCTTCATTTGTTACAATCATAGCCAACCTCTTCAAATAATCTCCAGACATCTACATAACAAATAATATGGATGAGATTAACAGCTGGTCATTTTGAAAACACCGACCAAACTTTCTCTCTAGTTTTATTGCTATAAAAACGTGCGGATGCAATTAGGCAGAATTTATTGCATGAGAAGCAAAAGTTGTGTGTTCTTGGTGATATTTTTACAGATCATAACAGTTTTAGAAATGGATTGTCTGATTGATAAGACAAATCTGTCTGTTTAAGTTAATGATACAGAGGCCTGTCTTCAGCCATTATTTGATGTGGGTCTGCTGAGAACAAGAATGTTATGCTCTGTATGTAATGCCATCCTGCATCCTGTTATGAGATGGGACTGCAAATTTCCTGAGTTTTGCTGCAGAGAGCATAAAGGCCCTAGCCTTATGACTTTTGGTATGAATAATTACCTAGTAATTAACTATATTAATTGGTCTTTTTAGAACTGGAAATGAAAAAGTCACATAGTCTGTGTGTAAAGGTTCAAGTGGGCAAGACTACTGCCCGGACATTTTCTTTTCCTCATCCACTGCTTTGTTTACAAGTAGTCAAATGAAGTAATAGAGGTTTCAGTTGGAGACCTCACATTCCAGAGGACCCAAGTTTGTATCTCGGTTAGGGCAAGTTAGCCAGATAAGGCTTTTTGAGTTTTTCTGTTGTGCTGAGAAGATTAATGTCATGTCACTTTAAACTCCATGTACCACAAATTTATTTCAGCATCATTTTGCCCATTTCATTCATCATCCGATATGATCTTCCAGGTTAAAGGATGTAAAACTTCCTAATAACAATAATAAAAATAATAATTCTATGACATCTTTGCAAGGGCGACATTCAATGAGAATATTTGATACTCACATTTGTGAATATTTGAGGATTAGTCACACCGAAAGTCTTTCAGCAGATCCCTTTCAGGAACTTGTGGAAGTCATAATAATTAGGTTTATGCTAGGCTTATTTAACTTAGGGTACAAAGCTAGTCATTGTAATTTAGAGACTGTGTACATAGCTATACAGTTAGTGTAGTTTATTGATGAGAAAAGACTGTTGGCAACATTGTGTTAAGTGATACAAGATGGATAATTTGGCTGCACTGCATTCTTCAGTGGAGCTGCTCACTTTGAACTTAGACAAAAGTCTTGCATCACATATTCAAAAGAAGAGTCTATAAATGGAGTTAAAATTTAAATAGGAACTCTAGATTATGTTTTCTTTAATGATATTGTTTTTTCCCCACATTTATATTTGTAGCTGAGTGACAAAAGAGATTACACTATGACATAGGCTACCTGTGAACTTAATGTCAGCCTTCTTTGTTATCAGAAATCCACATTTCTGAGAAATACTGTAAATCTAAGGATTACTGCAATTGCTATGAAAGCTTTATCAGAACAAAACATTAACAGTATTCTTTTTAAGGAACATTTATTTTTCTAAATTATAAAATGTGACCTACACTACTTGTCTATTAATTGTTTCTTCCACACTGGCCATGTGTAGAACAGGAGTTGGCATGGTCTAGTCAGGCTGAAAAATTCAATGTCATAACCAGGATTTAAATTGCAGATCTCCTGGTCTCCATCCAGTTGCGCTAACCATTGAGAAACCATGGCAGCATGCTAACACAACATTAAATTCTGCAACTGACTTTAACTTTTCCTGATAAAACACAAAGGGATCTCAAATTATTTTGAAATGATAAGGCCCAATGGCATAGGTCAATTTGATGACAAGATTTGACCAAATAGTTTGTTAAAATATTAAGCCCATGACTACAACTACTTTAATTATAGGTTGGCATTGGTGTCTATTATCTCAAAATAATTTAAGATGATCTTGTGGTTTACCAAGAAAATTTTAGTCAGTTGGGGAATTCAATGACATACATGTTGTCATGGTAGCTAAGTGGTTAGAGCAACTGGATGGTGGCTAGGTGGTCCATGGTTCAAATTCCATCTATGGCATTGAGTTTTTCAATATGACTCAACTTTTCCACCTACACTACTTTCCCTTTTTCTCCGACATGTATAAAACACATATAGTACTTCTGTTCCTCAATCTGCCATTCAATTCTGGTATAAAAATTGGGGTGCTTGAAAACACTGATGCAGTTAATATAATATGTGCTTTATTGCACCACAATCCATACATAAATAAGGAAATTGATACTATTTTGTTACAAATAATGGTTGGTTAGTATTATAGTGTTACAAATCATGCATTACAAAACAATTTTTCTCAAACTTTAGAATTAAAAAGGAAATACTAATTGGCAACCAATAGCTCAATTTCAATACAATTTTATTTACATATTCTGAATGAGTAATCTTGTTTTTATAGAAAATACTGAAATGTTATTTAAACTAATATTACATTATAATATGCAACCACAATTTTAATAATTACAACAAATGCAAAGTTGATAACCGAAATTAGAAATTTAGAAGAGTCAATTGTGGGACATTACATTTCACTGTATTAGCAACTCGAGTTTAGGTTCAACTCTGAACCTAACGATGAATGTTGTGCAATTGCCTCTTTGTGTTGTTGACATGGAACATCTGATAATGTGATTACAAGGCTATCAAATTAGGCACTGGCTTCATCTTCCAGTTTCTATTTATGAATCTATTTTACTAAGTTGCAGTCATACTGTTTCCAAAATGTATTCTTTTTCTTTTAAAAGTTTTTAACTCACTCCTTAGAAGCCTTTTTAGCACATTTTATTTGGTCTGTGGCTTTTTGTAACTCATGTGCTTTTTCAGTGACTCATAACTGCATGTGCATTTCTTGCAAAATGCAGCATAGATCTTGTTATTTCTGATTTTCTTACATCTTTGGCAATGTTATAAATAAAATCATGAATGGTATTCTGAGGAATAAATGATGTTTCTTTCCTATTTTCTCAAATAATTTTGCCATTTATAAAAAATCCACGTTTGATGTTGGCATTGCCACATGACACAATCATAAGATTTAGTTACTTTCTTGAGATATCTGTAGTCAGTCACATCAGAGTGAAAGTTCAGAATTTCTGTCCAAAAACATTTAGCCTGTCATCAGCTCATCTAAAGAACTGCATCCGTTCTCATACATCAACTGATGAGCAACCATTTTAAATTCCCTTCTTGCTTCATCAGCTTCCACCCTCGGCGTCCAAATCTTTTCTGACACCTCTTCTATAAAATTAGCACAGTGGACATTAGTCAACACAGATGTAGGACTAAGGCTGGAGACACCTTTTGTTGATTTTGCTTAACAGGGTCACTTTCTTGTACTTTTTGAACCACCTTCAATAAATAGGCATTTATATCACACATTAATTTAAATTTGTCTTTATCTGTGGCCCTTAACATTTTCTTGTTGCTGTTCTGGTTTTGAACCCCAGGTCAATTTGTTTTACTGGTAAAAGTTCTGCATCAATATTCATATTTATGTTCATGAGAGATTTCCAAACTCTGCAATTACTTCTGGTTTGACAAACTTCTCCATTAGTTTCAGCAGAAGGTATGTCAGATCTGCATATAGAAAAGCAGCCATTGGCGTGTCTGCTTGGAAAATGGCTCTAGCTCAGTAGTGACCATCTTGCTTAATTTTGTAGTCAAGTAAGCAGGCTTGCTCCACCCATGCAGTGGGTAAACATCTGACAGCAGGGATTGTCTCTCTTCCTTGTACAGTGTGTCATATGTCAGGTTATTATTCAAGAAAGGAAGCAACCCAACATGCAAGCCATCGATGGACTCCTGTATTTATGCTTGCCTAGTACGAATCTTTCTTCTTTATAGAAGTTAGTGGAATAAGCGTTTAATTTGCAGTAAAGTTCTGCACATGAAAATTCAATTTGTATTATGCAACCCATGCAAGAGAGTATGGCATTTACCAAGGAGAAAAGGGTTTCTTTCAAATTGTATTCAATATCAATTACCAAGATGCCTGTTCATATTTACTGTTATAAATGTGAAAGATTTTTGTTACAAATGAATTGTCATACTATTGACATTACAATGATATTAACCAAGTTAAAGAAATTTTTTATTACGCTAATACTCTAATAATTGTCATTATTTTCTGTAATTATTTGCTATGAATACCAATTACCACCAAACCAATGAAAATATGTACGAAGGTCAGTCAATAAGTAATGACTCTTATTTTTTTTCTCCTGAACTAAGTTATTAAGTAAGTTATGTAAACAATTTGAATTTGGTGCAATTACTCAAACCTCCCTCTCCAGTCCACTGCAATAGTAACTTCACATGTTAATCGGTGGCAGCCCTGCTTCCTGTTGCAAAATGGCTGACATCAACGCTCATATTAGACAGTGTTCTGTCCTTGAATTCTTGAATGCAGAAGGTGAAATGCCCGATTGCATTTATGAAAGGCTCACAAAGGTGTATGGCGTTGCAACAGCGGATGTCAGCACGGTTAGAAAATGGGTTCATCTCTGTAATGAAGCTGAAGGACCAACACTGTTGGTTGTTGTATAGCAGAGCTGCAGACCCATTACTAGGTGACTCCACACAGCATTGAGTGAGTGGATGAGATCATTTGTGCTGACCGCTGGATAATGGATGAATTGTGTTGCAGTAGAGGTAGTGTGATGATGAGTATCCAAGAACTGGAGTACTCACGGTGGGTACCCCAAATGGGGTACCTGAAAAACAGTAGCCTTGGAACATTTGCAGTGCTTCAATTTGGAGGGAGAGGAGTTCCTGTACAAAATTGTGAGTGGGGACGAAACATGGGTTCATCTTTTTGAACCAGAATCAAAGAGACATTCCATGGGATGGAATCACACAACTTCACTGTGAAAGAAAAAATTCAAAACACTGCCATCAGCAGTAAAAATGTCAACCATATTTTGGGATGCAGAAGGTGTGATTTTGGTTGATTTATTGGAGCAAGGATGCACAATAAATTAATTCTATGCAATATGTCAGCACCCTCAAGAAGCTTAAAGCACAATTTCAAGTTCGCCCAACATAAACCATGGCAGATGTTCTGCTTTTACTTGACAATGCAAAACCACACACCAGTCCTCACATCACTGAAGAGATTCTGGAAATTGAATGGGAAGTCTTGCTCATCCCCCATGCAGCCCTGAACTAGCACCATCAGACTTCCATTTGTTTGGACCACTGAAGGAAGCTCATTGTGGGATTCATTTTCCAGATGCAGAGGCTATGAAAAAAAAACTGTCAGTGGCTTTGGAAGCAAACTGTGTATGTTATCACACAGGAATACATTCCCTCATTAAAAGATGGACTAAAACTATGGAAATGGATGGGAATTACATTGAAAAGTGACAATTTAATCCTCAATAGTATGGCTTTCATGCTGTGTAATCAATGTTTAATTTTCTTGCAAATTAAAAGTGAGAAAAAAAATAGGAGGTACTAGTTATTGACTGACCCTCATATATATGCATATCTAACATATAAATACTAATTCAAGAGACATAAAAGAGGAATTGCTGTACCAACCATTAACCTACAATAGGTATATTAACCTGTGAAAGGTGGATTATGTATTTCAGACACAATCTGTTCCATACTACACAGCACTGAAAGAATTATCTATTTTTGTTTTCTGTGCAGTTGGTAACATAGGCAATTTGCAGGAGCATTGGGCAAATTTGCACTCTCTGCTTTACTCAAAGGACAACCAGTTGGTGATGCCTGCTCTAGCTCTACAGAAAAGGCATGCAAAAATGTTAAGTTTTGCCTCTTTACCCACATTGAATGTTCTGGTTTTAAGAGTGATTTCTGTTATTTTTTAAGATGTGGAAGCATTTTGATAGCTTACTCAGCCACACCTTTATTTTCAAGCCATCATATACAGAAGAACTTTTGTGGAAAAATAATTGATCCAGTATTGCAAGTACAGCTGGCTCATCTGGTTGGCATCCACTTAAGAATAAAGATTTCATTGGAAATTTACTAATGGCCAACAGGTATTCTTGATGCCATTCTTGAATGCTCCATGGATTGCATGAAGTCCACAACTTCCAATATCCATAATCAATGGATAATCATCAATTCTTTTGATGTTTTTCAAGTCCTTCAGTACCTTAAAGTAAACCAATGGACCATCCGTTAACTTGTGGTTAAGTAAGAACTGGAAAGGCTATCCAACCAAGACTTTAAAGAATTAATTTTCTGTTGTGTTAGGAAGAAAAGTCAAAGTTAGGTAATGATTAATCACCTTGTCTGTTGTTTTATTCCAGAATTGAATATGGACATCTGCCTGTTCTTTCTGTGACACTTTAGTGGGAGATTCATCAAATCCAATGACTAAGTGATCAACTTTTGAAAGCTTCAAGATAACAAAAAAGTTGCTGTGGGAGGTGCATTACCTGCAAAACCTAATTTAATAGTACCAACTTTAGAAACTGAAAAATGCAGAGGTTGGTAACCCAGTTAAAGCAATGTATGTTGCTAGATGGCAACAGTAGTGCACTATTTTCTTCATCATACACTGCCAAGGGAATGCACCTGGTTACTGGAGTCAATGCTGCTAGATGGCAGCAGCAGTAGTCCAATATTTTCTTTCACTGCATGCAATGTTAAGGGAACTCACCCAATTAGTTAATGGAGGCAATGCCACTAGACATCAGCAGTCGTGCCTTATTTACTTTTAACATGTTACAATGAGTGCCTATTTAATGGAATAAACGAATAAATAATTATGAGTCCATGAATAATAAATGTGACTATCATAAACATTGTTAAAAATGAATGCATTAAATTAATTTTCATGTGCGAACTTATGTAACCTTGCACCTATTGTTTAAAATAAAGAAATAAGAATGTACTCCTTTCATGTACAAAGCCTGTTTTTGTTACCCCCAATACTTTAAAATCAATAAGTTATAATATATTCACATTAACCAATAGTTTCTGTTGGAAGCTGAATATGGTGGAGAAGTGACGGGGTCCAGATAGTGTACAATTTAAAGTTAACCTACTACCTATTGCAGACTTGTGGAATGATTTGCCTTTTTCTAACATTGCCAGCATAAACGCCCATTGGTGGGGGAACTCGCATGGATGAAAGGAAACTGAAGATGTAGGAGAAGTGAAAGGATCCAGATAGTAAATGATTTATGGTTAACCTGGTTATTACAGAATTGTGGTTATGATTTAATAGTTATTTGAGATTATGTCATACATGAACTAGCATAACCAGATTTCATCAGAATATGTAGACCCTCCCTCCCTCTTTCCATCATACTGGAAATGCGGCAATGTTAATATATAAATGCATTTCCCTGCCTTCTGCTCCCAATGCAGATCTTTGCACGTTTCACTTTCCTTTCTTTTTTTGTGCAGACATTGCCTGTCTAATGTCCTGTGCAAATGCACCATTCTGTAGCAACATTACTAGATAAGCTCCCTTTTCATATAATGTGCCAGACCATGTGTTAAGAGGTAACACAACTTATCCCTCTGCAGTATAATCTGCTTTGCGATATTACTATTGGAGGATATTTCAGGAAGATTGAGGGCAACCTTTGCCACAATTCTTGGAGACATCCGAGTCGCACAAATCATTACTCCTCCCTTTGTCATACCATCAGTAACCTGAAGTAACTTAATTTCTAGCATAGATGATGTGGCAGTGTATTTGCTAATCAAGATACTTGTGGCTGTAACAGGTGCATTGTCTGTGCCAGTCATAAAAAGTTGATACATCATTACTATGGAAATCCCACTAGACAGGTCCTTAAACACAGATAGAGATAGACAGACATTAAGCACATAAGCATATCAATGGTGAAACCTCAAAAATTAACTTTTGAGTTGAATATAATGCTTTAAGTTAGGTACCTAAGATGGAAACATTAATCTACAGACATCAAACAACCAGCAATGCGAAACATATTTAAAAATAGACATTTTTCATCCTTTATTTCAGATGACAACTTCATATTATTATTCTGAATGAATGATCGACGTAGTTTTATTTTACAGTACCAGTTTATCATTTCCATAAAATAGAAACTTTTCATTTGAACACAACTTTAACCTGACCTCTTCCACCACTCCTTAACCCCCCACCCCCAAGCTTGTGTGTATAGTAGAAGGCAGGATATAACTTTTGCATTCTATCTTCATGTAAGTAGCTAATATTTTTATATGGCAATATGAAATTATAATCAATAGGTCTTAAGAAAGGTTTCAAGAAAAGTTAAACAAGTTTTTTTTTGTCAATAAATGTACAGAAAAGTTAATCAATTTTGTTTCACAACAATTTAAACAAAATTTGTGCTTACAAGCTACAGGGGGGGAATGCAGACTTTAGAATAAAAAGTTTCCCACTCGCAGTATTAGGTACCTCAGCCACTCCAAGCAGCACCTCGCATATAGGTTTCCTGCTCCTTTAAGGGGATATGTTTTGTGACACCAATCTGAAGTTACTGTTTTTATAAATATCCATGTGGTTTTGATAAAATGCAAACAATTTATAAGTACTATTCATAGTTATGAACTTGTGGTTATACACTGTAACTAATGTAGTTTTAGACCTATTGTCATTCTGAAAAGCATAGTTTTGTTGACAATGAAACAACACATGATTGTAAACCATGATTCTAAAGCCCTTGGAGAATGAATGTGTACACATTTGTCAATACATTACTTCCCAAATTCACAAAATCAGGTTAACATGATCAAAATATTAATAACCATGATTTTTTGTCATGAACACACAGAAAAGTTTATCACCATTGTTTATGAATAATGTTGACAAAAATATGCTTGTGAAAAAAAAGAAAAACAATAGGAGGATACATGCATTCACATGTTAAAAAACCCAGAATAAGTGTGAAAATAAAATCAACCTAAGATATAGCTTCAGTTCATGATGTATCAACAATATATTTTTCAAAATGTGGGGATTACATATGATTTCTTAAGAGTTGTGTATGTACTATATAACAACTATAATTTCCTTCAATTTCTGTATATTTGGCTGTTGAGTATTTATTATAGAATTATGGTATGATATAAAAAGTTGCAGACTAACCTTATTGCATATTATGTTGGAGGCAGATGACAAGCATTGAAATGCTGCAAGTTGCTGCATGAGTTTTCATGTAGCTCAGGTGTTTTTTTCCCCTTAGCATGATGCTGGACAGCGGACATACCCATGGGTTCCAAATTAATTGAACCAAATTTGTACCAAACACACCAAAAACAGTTAGGGTTTGCCATCACAGATTGAATCTATGGTACAAGGTCAGGGTACAACACACAATCTTCTCAAGCTCCCAAACATCGGCACTTGAAGTTCTTGCTTCCATTCATGATGCTGTTACCAAAGGATGAGAACCACATGGAAACATTCTCAATAAAAGAACATGTACCGTGTGGATACATGCTCATGAAATGATGTCGAAGCAAGCTGCTATTGATGGGTTAAATCATCTTATAGCTTTGACTATACTCCAACCTTAGTTGCAAAGCATGTGATAGGAGGAACACCAATAAAACTCATGTATGAGAGTGTAAATAATCCCACTATCATGAGAAACACATAGAGTGACCTTAGGATATAACATAAAGCTGTTTTAGGATACAATCACAGGAAGTTTCTGAAAATCAAGGTACAGATCTGGCTTTCAAGGTGTAATTTTAAATTTCAGGCAATTTCCCTGATATTCCCAGTTTTCCTGGATGCTAGACACCATAAAAATTCTATAGTGCAAACTTTAAATGTACAACCATAACAACCCCTGATTTCTCTACAATAGTATCTTATCAAGCATCACACCCTTATTAATAGTTTAAAAACCATTTGTAGTTCTCTGCAAGTCCTACTGTTTTTTCTGTTTTTGGAAAGAAGAGCCAGTTTTGATTTGTGTAACAAGCTACAACTAATACATTTGCTAGAAGAATACATTTGCTAAATGAATGCGAGATCATCAGAACTCACATCTGCTTACATTTGTCTCTAATTTGGTTTTCCAGCTTGTAACTGAGTACTAGCAAGATCATAGCCATCTTAATAATTTCTACAATGCAGAGTCTAATATACACAATATGGATTTAGAAAGTCATTCTCAGGAATGGAAACAAACAAAAACAAAAAATAATTAAAACTTGTCCAAGTGTTTTTTTCCCATTCCAAGGACCTTGTCAAGCGTGCTGTTAATTGTAAATGCTACATTTTTATGCAAGCATCTTAAATTTGTTGCTTTCATTCTGGTTTCCATTCCCAGTTACTGAGAATCAGTCTTAAGATGCCATTAGTTCAGACATACTCTTAGGGAGCAACTTGCACTCTGATCACCTATATGGAGCTAGAGTGGACAGGAGGTGACACACTGTGATAACTTGATAGCACACTGGCTTAAACTGAAGAAGTCACTGATATATTAAGATACAATAGACAGACCATTAATCTGTAGTGCTTTTAAGTTTACCTCTGTTTCTAAAACATTTGTTAATGAAAATGCAGTAAATTTATTTCTTTTGTATTTTCTTTGAAAGAATAATCCCCCTTTTCTTTCTCTGTCAAGTTCCTTTGATCACAAACATACACAATGCCATCACAGCAAGGTCTGTTGATTACCTGTCGTTCATATTTGCCATTTGTCTCAGCTGTACTAGGCAAGGCACTCCCATGAGCAGTCCAGGTTTTTAGTTATGCAACTTTAGTCTGCATTTAAAGTATGGTGAAACTGGTCCTAAGACGTAAGATGAATCAGCAAAACTCAGCCAACCTTGATCCAGCTAAGGATTACCACACTATACACATGCTCTTTCATTAAATCAGTAACTGTTTGAAATTTGTGGAAACTGAAGTCAAACATAACTACTTCAGACAGCATATCTGGCCTTACTGGATGAAGTGCATTGTACCAACATACCTAATTTTATTTGTGTGTGGGTGTGTGTGCACGCATGCACGTGTGTGTGGGGTGGGGGTGTGTGTGCCTTCATGCACATGGTATTATTTTTAATGCTCAATCTTACTTTATAAGCAACCATTGACATGGTAGACTCACTGTCTGATACTCCTTGAACATAATGTTTATAAAACTGTGTGTAATACAGGTATACCGGCCAACCACAGTTGAATAAATAAGCTATACAGAAACTGTAATCTATGCCCACAGCATACTTATTCAAGGAAAGCAGTGTCTGTCAAATGGACAAAGCCAGAGTGCAACATTATTGCAACTAAATCTCCTCTTTTATGGATAATTTCTCTGCCCATCTGGCAGGAGGTTGCTAATCCATGCATAAGTGAACCCCTGAGGCCGCGCCGTGGCCAAGTGGTTAGACCACTCATCTCTCACCTAGACAGCCTGGGTTCGATACCAAGAGACCGCATGTGAGATTTGTGGTGGACAAAGCGGCGCTGGGGCGGGTTTTCTCTGGGTACTCCAGTTTCCCCCCACCATCGCATTCCACAGGTGCTCCATCATCATTCATGTATTATCAGTGTCACCGCCTGCGGTGCCATAAGTAGTAGTAGCATTAAACACTAACCAAAAAAAAAGTGAACCCCTGTAAAATTCCTGTTTATTGTATTGCTTAACTGCCTTCTAAAATGAAAGATATTTATCAAAATCTTAAGATTAGATAAGAGCAATCTCACACATGCTACCCATAACAATTAATAATTTAAGTTAGATATTTTTGTTTTTAAACACCAAATCAGAGGTAACATTATTATATAACACACTTTTGCCCATGCTTTCTTATGAAAGAGAAGCCAGAAGTTAATTTAGAGTTGGGGATAATTTATTCACTAAGATATAATATCAGAACTATATTTAAATGCAGATCCATTGGCACACTTTTATCATTGACAGCTTTACAGAAGAAATACTAGAAATAAAACAAATTGTAAAATAATTACAATAGGAGCTCAAATGCATATTTAACAAAAATGGTGATAAATATTAAAATGCATCATCTTCAAGTGACAATGTTAGTGGAAATTTTTCTAGTCTTAAATCCACCAATGAAACAATTTAATACCTCATTGTGCAACTGCTTCCTGAGCTACCTACAAAAGTACCAACTACTTGAATCAGTTTTTAGGAACATGCATCAGGACATGCTTATGGATAAATAACTTCATACAGCCTAACAATGTAGATACTCGTACCATGTTTTGAAGTTCTTTTTCTGCTTCTGCAATTCTTTCTCTGTCATTTGAATCAACTACAAAGATGAGACCCTGGGTGTTCTGGAAGTAATGGCGCCACAGTGGTCTGATTTTGTCTTGACCACCTACATCCCACACAGTGAAACAGATGTTCTTGTATTCTACAGTTTCCACATTGAAGCCTGCAAAGCAAAAGTACCATTAGCACTATTAAAGAATACATTTAACTAATAAATGCACAATACTGCTTTGCATACATTGAAACAGTGTACTTCCAGAATCGAAGTGCAGTTTTGGAACAGCAGTACTCTTTGCACTTAGCAAAGATGGACTCCAAGTATGGTGAATTGTTCATTAACAGTGTATAAACATTCACACTCAAACTGTTACAACTGATTTACCCCAGCAAATTAATGAGGAGGACCCATTCTTCATGCAGTATTAATTTACAGCACATAGATAAGCAAAATAAATTAAAAGATAAAATTATTAAAAACAAAGGTTGTATAGCAGAATAAACTAAATTACAAGCCAGTGAAGAGACCTACTAGGCAATAAATAAAGTATCCTCTCAACAGACCTATATAGTACTGCTGGGGTTAACTGCACATGCAAAAAACTTACTGAAGAAAATGTAACATAAAACAGTAGTAGATAAGAAGAGGAATATCATTACAAACTGTATTGTGTGTTCTCATGGACAAAATCTAGCTTTACATGAATTTCCATAGGTTGTAGGAGCATTTGTCAAACTGGCAGATGCCAGCTTCCCACAGTTTTTAGGTTCATACATGGAGAGGGGAGCTTTGATCCTCTCATATGCCAATTGACAAACTAAGGAACGATTGGAAATAGCTGTACCTAAGCTTAGTCCATGGGAGGGAGCTAAGCTGCTAGTTGGATTGAAGGGGGATATTCTCAGGATGTTCAAAGTGCTCTTTAAGATGCCAAAGATGTTCCTGAGACTGGAGCTTCCAAAAATTCTGGATATGTTGGGGAATCAAAACCCCAAATTTAAAATAGAAGACTGGAAAATCATTAGCTCCAAGGACAAACCCCATAGTAAAACCCTGATTTGTACTGTTGGTGAGGACGCTGTCAGTAAAATTAAGCCCTCAGGTGGCAGAGCATTTCTAAGGTGGGAAAAATCTTCATTATACTTACTAAAGATGAAAAGGAAGAAAATTAATTCAGATCACCTAGAGCATAAAACGGCATCCTTTTATGTCCTCAGTCAGCTGATGGTGGAAAAAGATATTGACCTAGCCCTAGTTCAAGAAAGAATTGCAGGGATTGGAGATTCTAAGGGTAAGTTAATCTGCAGTGATTCCAATAATAACAGGACATGCATCCTGGTTAGGAATGGTATTCAAGTACTACTTTTAATGAATCTGTGTTCCAGATATTGCATCTGCAAAAATCTGCCCACAGGGATCAGTAGCAGATACCTTATTTTGAGCTCTATCTTTCCTATGATGGAGGAAATCCAGCCTCAGGAGAACTTGAACTCCTGTTGGAACAACATGGGAAAGGAGGAAATCACACCCTGATTGAGTGTGATGCCCATGAAGTTTGGGTAACACAAGACACCAACACTAGAGGTGAGTGTCTTAAATTTTCTGCTTGTTAACAATTTGCAATTCAAAAATATTGGTAACAAGCCTACCTTCTCCAACAGGCTAAGGAAGGAAGTTGAAGGCATAACAGTGTGTACAGAACACATTTAAGGGATGGCAAGTTCTAGATGAACCTGCTCTTTCAGATCACAATTACATGCAATACAACTTGGATGGAAATGGGGAGTCTATCCTCTTTAGAAATCTGAGGAAAACTGACTGGGTCAGTATAAGGAAGACCTAGGAATAAGACTTGGTCAACTGGAGAGAATTGAATAATTTAGTGACACTGGACAGGACTGTATTTCTATTACAAAAACAATATGTCATTGTTATGTTTTAGGTTTATTGAAGCACTAAGAAATACATATATTGTACGACACATATCTTGTGCTGCCCACTAGAATTTGGCCCAGGCCATTTTTTAGTGGGCAGTCCAGTTTAAGTTATACAAAAAAAAAAAAAAAAGAGAGAGAACATATTACTGTAACTACCACTACTACTAACTGCTCATGAACTATAATTCTTCTTTGTTAACAGTCCATTTCCATTTATTTTTTACACTTTCTAAATACTGTCCCAATGCCTTACAGTTTTTATCAATAATTTTATTTATGTAGGATTTCCTATTCATTTTTGACCATATACTTTCTTTCCTGCATTTCTCAGTTTTCTTATAATAAAAAATTATATGTTGAAAGCCTTCCTTTCCCCCAGATAATGGACATTCACCTTGTGGGTGCACATTTCGTTGCCCTTTTAGCCTCCTTATTCCTGCTCTTAACCATGCTATCCCCCTCCTTACTTCCTGGCTACTGTTATCTATATATCTTTCTCTTTCCCAGATTTTTTTATGGGTGTGTATATATATATATATATATATATATATATATATATATATATATAATACAAGTGATCTCTTCTTTGATAGCTGACTAAACAATTTTTGAATTTCTGAATCTTCAAATCTTTTTTCCAAATACCTTTATAATTCATTTCCCTTTTCCTCCAAACATTGCCTAAGCCATTATTTTCTAAGTTATTTCTTAAATTACTTACCCACCTTGTACTTGGTAATTCAAATATTGTTTAAGCAAATTACCATCTTCTAAGTTTAGTATCCTATACCAATATTTTAAAGCCCTCTTCATAACTAATCCTTTTCTTGCCACTCTCTATTTCAATTTAGGCTACTTCACTTGCTGTTGCTCTTGGGAACCCCAAAACTTCCTTACAAAACATCCTATGACAAAATCTAAAACTTCCCATCCATTTTCGAGACCCCATATTTCAATACCACACAACTTCCTAGCCTCGACCACTGAATTATATACTCTTTCTAACCATTTCATTTCCATATCTGGTGTTTTATATAAACAACCTCTCATTGCCATCATTGCTGCTTATCCTTTTGCTAACGCTAATTTCTTTTGTTTCTCCCATTTACCTCCTGTGTCTATTTTTATTCCTAAATAAGTGCAATCACATACTATTTTATGTTCTTTACTTCTTTTTTTCCATTTCTCATATTTACCCAATTTAAATTTTCTCTTAAACACTACAATTTGGGGTTTTTCTATGTTTACATTTAGTCCCCATTCTATACAATAACTATTTCTTGTAAAGACAATTTTAGACCATTTACGGTAATGCAACCCACTACCAAATCATCTGCAAAAAGGAGACCAGGGATTTGTACATTTATTTATTACAGGCAAAAGCTTATTACTATTACCTATGTTCTGTAGTATATCATCAATAAACAGATTGAATAAAATTGGGCTTACTTTGAATACCTAATGTAGCCCTTTTTCTTGGGACATTTCTCTAGTTATTATCCCTTTATCATATTTTATGCTGAAAGTGTTACCTTTATATAATCCTTTCAAAATAGTCACCATTTGATTACTAACCCCTTTCTTTAATAGTTTGTACCATAATAGTTGTAGTTCTATTCAGTCAAATACTTTCTCTAAATCAATAAAACCATATATATTTTTCCTTTTTTATTTCTTAAATTTTTGTCTATTAGTGTTTTTATAACGAAAACATTATCAACAGTTCTCCTCTCTTTCCTAAAGCCCATTTGAAATTCTGAGAGGATGTTATACTCTTCTACCCATGCTTACAATCTGTCTGCCAGAATTCCTGTATAAACTTCTCCCATGTTTGATAGTACAGCTAGGCCCCTGATAATTATTCGGTTTGTCCATATCCCCTTTACCTTTATATATGGGCTGTATAATAGCTTTTCTCCAGCTTTCTGGTGTATAACTTGTTTAGTTGTAACTGGAGCCTTCAAAAGCACCCCAACAACTGCATTGGAAACCCTATTGGGAATTCCACTGCTAGATCTTTACCTTAGGGCAGAAGCCATCTTGTAGCCTATAGCTTGATTAACACAAATAATTGGAGAAGGGGCAGTCATGGCTATGGACATACCCTGATCCAAAACTCTGTGGTAAGAATTACAGCTACAGCAATGAGATCTGATCTCATAACTAAATATTACTTTGACCACACTTTTGAAATATAAATTGGAAATCGGCAAGACCGGTCTAGTACTCAAATCCCAGAGAGACACCAGAACCATATGACAAGGTTTACAGATGGCTCAAGATATGGAGAACACTCTGGTGCAGAAGTATACAGTGCATCTCCAAAGACAGAACTTGGCATCAGTCTAAGTAGATATTGCGCTGTATTTCAGATAGCAATATTCACAAAGGACTAGAAAAGAGCTACACAGATAACCATCTACTCGCCCTCTCTGACAGTCAGGTTGCTTTAAAAGCACTTGACTCTCACCAATTCAATTCGAAACTGGTGTGGGAATGCCTCCAAACCTTGCAAATCCTGTCACAAAACAACTCGGTCACACTAGAATGAGCGCAGGGCCATCAAGATAATGAGGACAATGAAAAAGCTAATCAGTTAGCCAATAGAAGTAGACTTAGGAAGGCCATTGGTTTATTCACTGGTCATGCATTTTCAAAAAGCACTTGACTCTCCCCAATTTAATTCAAAATTGGTGTGGGAATGCCTCCAAACCTTGCAAACCTTGTCACAGCACAACTCAGTATTGCTAGCATGAGGCAGGGCCATCAAGGTATTGAGGGCAATGAAAAAGCTGATCAGTTAGCCAAGAAGGGAGTCCAAAGGCCCTACTATGGTTCTGAAACTTTCTGAAGTATAAGTAAATCACATGCTAGAACCATAGTAACAGAATGGACTAGGAAAGAACATAAAAAAAGATGGTACACTTTCAGTCAATTGCCATGTAAATACATAGTTAAAGAACCCAAAGCATCTACTTCTAAGTAGAAGTACACTTGAGAAAGACCATTGGTTTTTTAACTGGTCATGGATTCTTCAAAAAGCACTTGCATGCTGTAGGTATCATCCACGGAGATACCAGTTGCGGGCTCTGAGAGCAGTGAGAAGAAACTGCCGGTGTTAAACTCTTCTCTTGATATTTTGATCATTGCCTTAAAACATTGCTTTTGTCTAAATTAAGGATTTTATACCAGTATTTCATTGCTCTTTCCATCACTGTTCTTTAATTTTCTCCTCTTTATAACTCAATTTGGGCTACCTTACTTCCCTTACAGTTGCACAGGATAATCCTAGTATTTCCCTGAAGCACATCCAACGAAGTATTTATTGCTTCCCACCCTCCATCCAGCCCCACACTTCTATCTTTTATGGTATTTTGGTCTTTACCAAATGTCTTAAATTCTCTCTAGCTACTTTGATCTCTATATCTAGTATTCTACTTTTGCACTTTCTAATGGTTAGTGTGGATCCTTTCCCTTTTGCTAAAGCTAGTTTCTGTATTTTCTCCCATGAACATCCATCAATTTTGAATTCTAAGTATAAATGCTCTTGTACTACCTTATACTCCACCTTCCAGACCCTCCTTCTTTCATTTTTCTTATTTACTTAATTTCCCCCCTTTCTTAAATACCACAATCTGAGTCCATGGTAAACAAACACCAATCACACATAACTGTGATGTAAATCATATTGATGTTCAAAATCATTCAATAAGAAATAAATTCTTTCACAAGCAATTAACATAGCAAAGGGAAATGAAAAGCTACCCAAGAACAAGTAATTAAGTTTTCTCAGGGTCTCAAAACTGTTCCACTTAAATATTCAATATCTTAGGGCAAAACAAATGGCTTTGTCAGACATCCTGAATGAGTTAAATGCTGACATCTGTATAATAACTGAACATGGCATGAACACAGATGAGATTTCTAAACTACAAAATTATAAAATTGTTGGTATATATTTCAGGAACACTTAAAAGGGGATGGGGTTATCATATTTGCAAACAATTAAATTAAAATTTCTCAAATGAATTTGGAATTTCAGGTAGCAGGAAATAAATTATCATCTTGCAGAGGTAATACAATAATTTTTGTTCTTTATAAATCTGTCACAACCTCATCAAGAGTGTTTATTTTAAACTTGAAAGAATGATTCAAAAGTACACAAAGCTGTAGATATTATTCTTACTAGTGATTTTAATATAAATGTTAATAATACACACTATTTATAAAAAATTAACCAGGGCCTTTGATATGTATAACATTAAGGCTATCATTTTAGAACCTATTAATGTTACTGAAAACACATTTCATTCAACATTCAAACATTCTCTGCTTCTGTAATTAATATTCATCTTTCTGATCATTATGCACAACTTATACATTTTAGTACCACACAGAATGAGACCAAGGGCAAACAAATTAAAGTAATCTGCCATATAAATATAGAAAAATATTTGTAATTTGGTAAATTACAATTATTATTTTAAGTTGGGAACTTATTTTGAGTGACTATGGTTTAAATAGCAAACTGAATAATTTTTATAAGATATTCAGAACTTATTTTAATATTGCTTATCCATTAAAACAAACTACTGGTAATACAAAAAAGCAAAAGCTTATTTTCTCATACAGCTAGTAAAACTAGAGAGAAAATGAAAGGCTTATATATATGCTTTATAAAAGTGTATCTTCCTTGTGTTGCATAAATAAGTACAAGAAAGTAGAATCTGAATATATAAAAAGTGTAATTTAAAAGCTGAAACTTACACCGACAAAACTGGAGAAATCAAACAATATTACTAATTCTGCTAGGAGTATAGTAAATGATCACAGAAAACAGTTACACAGAAATATTGAATAAAACACCCTAGGTGAATTAGTAGAAGATAAGCATAAAACTAAAAGCTTCTTTATAAATTTTGCTGGGCAAATTTTAGGTCCAATTAAGTATGGTGATAAGCAGGATTAGTTTTTAGGTGTGCACCTTTTTTCTTAGGGTAAATAAAAGCTGTTCAGGAAGATATCACAGTGTCAAATTTTATTTCTAATTGCACAAAGAGGCATTTCTTTGTGTACCTTTTTCCCTTTTTATTCTATAAGATTTCTAATCAAAATAAAGTATTTAACTTTCAGTTAACATCTCCTCAGCTTGCTGTATACATGCAAATATTAAGCCTACCACTTTCAGTAAATGCTGTGCTGGAGTTGAAAGCACTCCTAGTATCAATGAAAAATAATTGTGTGTTCGACAAAACCTCTTTCTCTCTCTTTATCGTTATAAAGTAGCCCACAATAATGCAATTGACAATGATTGTATCCCATCGGAATCAGTAGCCTGCTGTTTGTGAATGTGAGTTTGTTACTGTGAGAGACTTCATCTGTTCACGTGGAGGTGGAGACTGGTCATGCAGAGACCGTAGTAACCGCACTCGCATAATTCCAAGAATTGATACTGGGTTCTGCTCGAAGCTACTAGAAATCGCTGAGACTGCAGTTCCAGCATGAATGAGAATATTCTGTTAATTGTTGCAGTGTTATAAGAGAATGTGTACAGCAGGTGAGCAAGTGGGTGCAAGAGTGGGTTGTGAGAGTCGCATTGAGTTAGCAAGTGAACTGGTGTTGGTTAATTGTTACATTACTAAATGAGTGTACTACTAGATTTTACCATGCCAAAGGTGTTCATTGCTCAATTTATTGTTCTTGCTCAGGAATTCAAACAAGATTTCATAAACACTGATGGAACTGTTATGTAATGTACTATTTGCAATTCTGGAATTTAGATAAAGAACACCAGTGAGACTGCAACAAACACCACATTTCCAGCTCTAAGCATCAAATGAATAAGGCTCTTCAAGCAAACAAATCACGGCAACCTCTATTGCAAAACACATTTCAACAGAGTTCTTCAAAGGGCCAAAATTTTAAGGAATTAAACATTGATATGTGTAACATATAAACTGAAATTGAGAAAACACCAATCATACAATATAGAAATTCATAATATTGGATTCAAAAAAAACAGAAATTCATTTTAAAAACCAACCAAGTTTCTTAAGCATACTACACAAGATCAAACAAAATTTACAAATTCCAAATTTAAAGGAAAACTTACAAATAAGAAATAATTCTCTAGAGCTATTTGAAATTGAATATAACCTCCATCTAACAGAAGATGTCAAGAAATCAGAAACTTCTGCAGAAACAAATGCCACTAGAAATAATAAATTTACAATATCCTTCCTCTGAATAGTTTCATATTTTTACAGATGGTTCCAGTCAACCAAATGATGGAGGCACGTGTTGGAGCACTCTTCTCATTTTATTGAAAATTATATATGTATTCGACAAATTTTGATGGCGAAACCATGGCAATTGTTTTAAGTCTACAAATTTTATTTTATCATATAAAATGTGTTAAAAAACTGTAACTCTATATGATTCTAAAGCAGTCATCACTATAACATGAGACATAACACCAAAAGCTCCAACATTCTATAATGTTATAAGATAATACAACAATTAACCCATTTACATAAAAGACTGGTAATCCAATAGATTCCAGCCCATTATGGAATAATAGGCAATGAAATGGATGATTTTTTGGCCAAAAAGAGAAGTAAAATTATTGCTACATCAACACCCAGTTTAATTCCATTATGCTCTATTAAAAGAATATCAAATAAGAACACAAACAAAATCAATGAAGAACACACAAACAAAACATCTGGAGAACAATGGAACAAAATTTCTACATTACCAAGAAATTCTGCAGTAGTAACCTTCAGACTATTAACGGGACATGACTGTTTACAAAAATACTTACCAGATTTGGCATAGCAGAGACCCTATATGTCTTTTCTGTAACTTAAAGGAAGAAATAGATCATGATGATCTTCTACATTGTCCAACTTTTATGGAGGCATTTAACATTAGACACCAGCCAACCACAATGATTTGTGAGCAGCTCTTACACAAGTAGGAATTCCACTCAATAAGGTGAACCATTCAGCCTCCAAGGGGTTTCTTGAAAAATACACAAGATGTCAATGCCTGATTAGAGTACTTTAAGAAAAAACTACATGGAGCCTGTTTACCTAGAAAAGTACAAAGAATCAAGGAGAAGGTGTCTAATTGTGATGTGGGAATCATTGTGGATGAAACCATAGACTCAATGGAACAATATGTTTTCAACATTTTAGTTTTTCCCTTAGCAGGGGAGAAAGTTAAACCCATGTTGTTAAAAATGTATGAGTTGCAGAAAGCTAATGCCAGTACAGTAATGCAATCAATTATGTACTTCTGCCATAAACTCTAGTCTACTAGTATAGAATTTGAAAAACTACTTCTTGTGGTTACAGACTATGCTCCAAACATGGTTTCAGCTGTTAACCAATTGAAACATTTATTTCCTAAGTTAAAGCATGTGTCATGCTTGGTACCTCAGTTTTTCTCTGCCCTGAAGATTCTACTGAAAGCTCTAAGTCATGTTGTTGCCTACAGGGAAACCACTGGCCTACCCCTTCGAAATTTCCTGATCATTACTTTGCTGGGGCTCTTGGATTGAGTGTACTGCTATGTTGTGTAAGAATTTTGAGAGAATTTTAGAGAGTTTATGCTTTCTTAGGATACAGCCGACATAAGTGCAATTTCCAGCAACTTCTATTACTGGAGAGAATACATAATTTGCAGACAGAACTATATTGCATCCGTAGTAAAGTATCTGACAGCAGCTATTAAATGATTAGAAGAACAAGGTCTGGAAATGGAAAAACAAGGGGACATTTTTACTTCTGTAAGGGAGCAGTTAGACGCCTTTGCCAAAGACAAATTTGAGTTGTCTTTCACAAGAATCCAGAGGATTCTTGTGGAATTCGCCACATTGTAGAGTTGCCATTCTGAGTGAATACAAGGTTTGCCTTACTGGTTTCTGTGAATGTCGAGAGAAGCTTTAGCATCTACAAAGACATTCTATCCCCTAATAGAAACAGACTTACTTTTAAAAATGTAAAGATGCTTAATGTCTTTAAGTACAACAGCTTCATGTTTTTTTTCATTCTTTTGATGAGTGATAACTTAATGTACTTGTTTGTAATTCAATAAACTAGAATATAGAAAAGAGAGGTTATTGAATTGGTTGAATAAACCAGCAACCTTTTGTCCCCTTTTCTTTTAACCTTATTTGAGGACCTTTATCTTCCCTTCTTTCATTTGAAATTTGCACCTAAAAACCCTAACCCTGGTGATAAGACTGCCACTTCCACATCACCTTCCTTTTTCTGTAAACCAGTCAATAAAAAAACAAATGAATTAACAAATTAGAAATTAAAGTAGCAAGTACAATGAGGTCAGTCCACTTGAATTAAAACATGAAGCAGCCTTGATTAAGTCACTGTCTGTATAGAGGAAAATTCCCAGATATATTAAAACTAGGAGTAATTAAGCCAGTATTATATAAAATGGGGGTATTAAAATTATATTAATAATTACAGGCTCTAATCTAACCTTCAAGACTGCAATGTTTTGAGAGAGCCATTATCAAGACTAGTTTCCTATCTTGACAAATACAGCATAATGGAAAACTTTCAGCATAGTTTTCAGAAAAACAGATCCACTTTTACGACTATCAGTCATTTTATTCAAATGATAGTGGAAAAGGTACAATATAATAATTGGGTTAGCACTTGATTTTTTTAATTTATCCAAAGTTTTTTACTACCATAAGATGGGGAAATATCAGACATAGGGGTAAATTCGGACAGGAACAGTATATTTCTTTCTTTACACTGGTATCACTGCATGCCAGCTGCTACATGTGCGTGCATTATGCTGTGTACACCTTGTACATTGTCGAGCAGATTCAGATATACATTGTCACATTTGGAAGTTTAGACTGTGGTGTAGAACAACAATTGTATACTGCTCTGAAACTATATGTTATCCTTATGTGAATATTTTAGTCATTATACTAGAGGCAAAAAAATATGTAAGCATAATTTCCTTATAATTTACTTACTTGAGTGTTAAGAAGGAAATGTGAATGTATTTTTCTGCTTATTTCAATCGTACTAATATCCAGTAAACTATTTACAGTTTTCTACATACACTGGAGGAATATCAGACAATTCCACAGGAGGCTTGATGTTCTTCTGAGGTGAAATTATGGTCCTCAAAATCTTGAGGTCAATGGAGGGGGAGAAAGTTATGATAGGAGACAACCTCTCAAATCACATTACGCTGAGAGTGATTGCTGAATGTGAGAAGAATAAAATCTCATTTGTTTTGTTGCTGTCAAACAGCACTTATATGTAGGTTTCTTCAGACCTTTGAAAGATGCATGGCTACCCAATGTAAGAAATGCTCCCATGTGCAAACATCAAAAGATGCATTTCTCTCACTTTTGAAGGAAACTCTTCAAAAAAATCAGCAACTGAAAAGAACAATATAAAAAATGCATTCTTTACAGTGGGATTTATGTTTCACCCTGAAAGAGTTCTCAGAAAATTTTCCAAGGGAGAAAATTCTCGAAACAATTATCTGGAAGACTGGTCTTCGAGAATGTTCCAGAATGTTCGATATGGAGCAAAAAATAAAGCAAATACCCAACAAAAGCAGAAATTAGATGTTGCTCTAGGAAAATCCATTTTGGGCATCGGTATGAGAAATACAGATAATGCTGAATTAGTGCCCGAATTGCTTGTGAATAATGATGTATCACCATTGGCAAAGAAACGGTCAGAACAGAGGAAGCAGTTCTAGAAATGGAGGCTTTTGTACTTGATTATCCACACATGATTGGAAGGAAACAGCTAAACGGTCAGTTTGTCGGAATCTTAACAGAAGTGGGTGCAAAAGAAGAGCGTGTCAAATTTCTGCGTCCATATCTTTGTTTATTTTTCCTGAAATTCCAGAAGATGATACTGTAGACAAACACCAAATTGTAAGAGTGATGCCGACCCTAGAGAAGAAAAGGGGAAGTTTTTATTTACTGAGAACATGTAGATTTTAGATTTATGTCATGAGTAGATTGTCATTATTAATCAAATATTTTCTGAATATGTGTTTTAAAGTTTTTCTAAACATTTGCAAATGTTTCTGAAGTGTAAATACTTTGTAGGCATGTGTTGATTCTTTTTCTAAACATGTAAAAAGGATCTCTACGCATGTTTATTTTTTAAAAATGGTGTGTTTGTCCGAAATTACCCCATTAGAGGGAAATACAGAAGTTTGGTTGGATATTCAATGAGTGTCTGAAATTACCCCATCACAGGGATAACATCTGACAGCTTTATTTGTTACGATCTGGTTACTTATACAATATTTTCAGTTCATTTCTTTGATCAGATTATTCTTAAATGTTGTCTCAAATATCTCGCACATTTTGTCACATGAATTGAATATTCTTTACGAGGCTACCTTAAAGAATATTAAAATTCTGCCCAATATTACCCAATCTTATGGTACTTAGATCTCAATATCCTATCAAAGAACTGGACATATATGGAGTTAGAAGTCACTCTTTAAGAGCAAATTGAAACTTAATTGGCAGAAAACAAATTACTAAAATTATCTGTAAGAATGGCAGGTTTGTTTGAAATATAGAATCCAAAGTAGAAACAGTGAAATATGGGGCACCCCATGGCACAGTGTTACACTGATTATTTATATGTGAATTACTGACATTGGTATTTATGCTATTTGCTGCGATAAAACAGATGAGCTACTCAGAAACATAAACAACTTTACATAGATGCTTCTCTATTATTTTGAAACGTTGATTTTGAAATGCAATGTCCAAAAAATCTGATGTGTTTCATTCACATGACTTTCTACAGCTGTTCCACAAACAAACATTTTATTCTAAAGATAAATCTTTCAGCCACAAGATAAACATAAGCAGAATTAGTCCTTTTACTAGCTTTCTGGTAAGTAGAAGGTAAATAAGAAAATGCACAGGCTAAAGCGATAGTCAAGTCCTTTAAAATTGTTTTCTAGCTGAAACAATTGAAATTCCATTATCTTTTTTGCCAGGAGTAAACAAACTAGAAACGAGAAGAAAGTTGTCTTCCTATTCGAGAAAAGTTTAATTGCCTTAAAGTTGATACCAATAATCAGGAATATCTCGAAAATGATTAACTGTCAACAAAAAAATGCATTTAACATATATTGTGTGTTTCAATGAGATCTACATTTTTTGCGTAGTAAGTTTTTGTCTATCTCTTATGGTTTGCCAGTTATACAAAAGTCATCTTCAGAGACTATTCCCAGAAAATTCAAGACATACATTTTATTTGTCATAAAAATATTTTAAACAAAATATTTTAATCAAAATCGTTAGAACCATTTTGGAGAAAATCAACATTTTGAAAAATATTCCATAAAAAGGATAGTTGGGTGTGGGAGGGGGATTTTCTTAAAACTCATGTCGCATCCTTGGAAGACATTTAACTTAAATACCAAGTTTGCTATTTAACTGACTTTTTGTTTTTGAGCTATGCTGCACACGCACACCCCACCCCCCCATGCACACACGCACGCGTACACACACACCCACACACACACACACACACACAAGGACGTGTTTCTAAAAATGTTTTTTTTTGGAATCACAGAGTTTCAAAACATTATGTTTCCGGTGAAATCTTGTATTAAATTTTTGGGTGTATTACAATACCTTCTCTATACACTATGTACATAGTACATATAGAGAAAGCAAAAACAGTGATAATGCTTTTCAGTAGGTCAAATATAAATTTATAGAATGTCAGTTTGCACATTCAGAATGCAGCAGTTCAAGAGGTTAACACACAAAATTTTAAGCAACTATTTAAAATAGACAGAGCATATAGACTATATATGAAGTGTTATCGGTAGATCAATATATTTACTGTGGCACTTCCAAAAATTATAATGATGGACATATTTTAAAATTAATAGACTTTGTATGTATATATTTTCACCTAACACATGGTGTGGAGATATGGTGGAGAGAGGTACTGCCAAAATTAAAATGAATAAAATTCTTATTATGCAAAAAAGCATTATATTGATAAGTAAGATGAAAATAAGATAATCATGTAGAACTGCCTCTATCATCAATAAGCTTTTAACCATCTATTCTCTCTGTGTCTATAGAACCATTAATAAGAAGCAATCAAGTGCACACTCATAACACAAGAAATAACTGCAATCTCTTTAGACATAATACAAATACATATTTCACCAAAAAGTATGTTGGTACAAGGGGGGCAGTTTTATTTAATAGATTAGCAGTAGCACCAAGACATTTAGTCAGCACCTCAAAAACGACTTTTAAATATAAGCTGAAAGTACATCTGATTCTTCTTTCCAACATATGAAGCACAATTTTTTCTCCAACATGAGTGGAACATTTTTTTTTTAAGTACGGTTTTAGATTTTTTATCTAATATTTATTTTAAATAACTTTTTACTATGACTAATCCGGAGAACGTTTTCTTAACTTAAGGTTTATAATTATTTATTTACTGTTAGCGTAGCCACACTGAAGGATGCAGTGCAGCCGATTATCCACCTTGCATCACTTAATACAATGCTGCCAAGTCTTTTTTTGTTAATAAATTATACTACCTGTATAACTATGCACATTGTCTCTCTCTACATTATGATGACATTAGCCTCCTCCTCCTCTTCCAGTTGCCCTCTACAATGTACCCCTGATGAAATTTGCATTCTATTTTGCACTTTTTTTATTTCAACAACCTGGCCAGGACCACCAATTTTCCATCTTGTAGTGTGTTTGGTATCACTATGCAAACTGAAACCAGTCAGATACTCTCTGGATGCTCACACATTGGCCTCTATGCGAATGCTCCATTACTTCAAATTTAAGCAAAGCAGTGGATGAGGAAAAGAATTTGCCCAGGCAATAGCTCTGCCAGCTTAAACCCTTGCACACAGGTGCAACTTTTTCATGTCGAGTTCTAAAAAGAATAATAAATATAGTTAATTATTAGATAATTATTCATTACAAAAGCCCTAAGAATAGGCCTCTATTTTAACATTCTGCTATCTGGAGCAAAACTCGAGATGGTGATCCCATCTCTTAATGGAGTGCAAGACTGCATTACATACACAATATTCTTGTTCTCAGCAGATTCTCATCAAGTAATAATTGAAGGCAGGCCTCTGATTCTTTTGATGTAAACCGACAGATCAATCTTACTAATCAGACAAACCATTTCTAAAATGGTTCCCTAAATTTTCTTATAATTTATAAGTATATTGCCAAGAACATACAACCTACGCTTCTTACACTACAGTAAATGTTGCTTGATTGCATCCATGTGCTTGTAAAACAATAAAAACCAAGAGAGAGCATGGTCAGTTTTCTAAAATGACCAGATGTTACACGCTTCCATATTATTTGTTCTTCAGTTATTTGGGGAATATTTGCAGAAGTTGGCTATGGTTGTTACAAAATGGAAATGGAAATGGCGTGTTATTTATGGATGCCCTTTAACTACTGTGGTTCTCAGCATCCCATTCTAAATTGGGCATGAAAGACCACTTAATTTTGCTCAGAGGATTCTCTATCAGGCTTGAGGTACTTTTGCATGCTGTAAATCTACGACAGGGGACCAACAGCTTTACTTCCCTTCTGAAGGAAGCCATGCTAAGGATTTTTACACCAAAAAAAAAATCCATCGTCCTCCGCCAGGTTTGAACCTGCGACCTTGGGGATATGAAGTTACCATGATAACCATTACACGATGGAGGGTGACGGTTGTTACAAATGAGGTGCATGTTGACTGCTATGTGAGAAGCAATAGGCCTCATAGTCATCAATCTTTTCTGTCCACTTTCCACATGGGTAAACCTTTGGATTTAGAAAAATTGCTTGCATCCTCACATCACATATTTGAAAGCAGTTCTGTACATGGGCAGTTTGACAGGTTCTCAGTCTCACCCAGAAATCACAGCACTACTTGCATGATTTTTTTCTCTTTACATTGGTACGTATATAAGTAGAATGTAAAATTACAAGTCATTCCATGCAGCAGTTAACCATAGGCAGTCATTTGAAGTAGTTGTGGTGTTGAAAATGGAAAAAAAAAAAAAAAAATGGGTATTGTGCAGCGATAAAGTTCTTAATAAAAAAAAGGTTTAACACTGACTGAAATTCATTTGCAGCTTGTAAATGTGTATGCTGATTCTTCTTCTTCTTCTTCTTCTTCTTCTTCTTCTTCAATTTCCACTGTGAAGAAATGGGTGGCCAAGTTTAAACATAGGAGAATATGTCGAAAAATAAAATCTTTGAAACTATAAACTGTCAGTTTTAATATCAGGTGGAGAATTTTACAGACCATCCCTATAAAATCTGGATGAACTGTAAAATAGCACATTGAATGTAAGCATGCATAAGTGGTATGTAAATTTTGTAGGTTTTATAATACAGTTTACCTCTCCAATGTCAACTGAGCAATATACAAACAATATATTGGACGAATAAATGTGTGATATTTATACATTATTATTAATTATTATTATTATTGTAGTTTTTTTTTTTTTTTTTTTTTTTTTTTTTTTTTTTTTTTTTAACTTTACTTATGGGTGAATGATAGGAGAGAAGGAATAACAAAGGAGATTAAGGAACTTTGGGAGCACCGCTGTTGCACTTCCATCATTGCCTATTGATGCTAAGCTGCAGCTTGAAGGGTGAAGGGCTTGCAGTACAAAAAGGATGACTTTATTACGCTATAGCTATGACCCAAAAGCCCTATTAGAGCTCTAAGAAGTAGCATGGATTGCAGAAACAAAGGCAAAGAGGAAAAGAAAGAAAGGAGTGAAGGAAGTAATTCTTTAATCATATGATTAATCAAATACTATGGCTCAATGGTATGGGCTGTGTTGTCTCCATGGTGGTGGGTGTTGGAGCAAAACATGTTTCTCCATGAAGTTCTATACGCGAGTGTAGTGCTTGCGTAGTGTGTCCTGACTATTCAAAATGCCTTGTACATTCTTGAGGAGTAATTAAATTTGTCTATATGTATTAGGTGTCAACTTGTGGCTAGATCCATCTTTTTTAGTTTGAGCTTATTCATGGTAGTTCAGTGGTAGCTGGAAGTATTGAAAGAGCAGCATAGGGTCTTGTTATGTTTCAGGGTCCTCAAAATATTTCTCTAGTCTATCCAGCCAGCACTGTAGAGATATGAGAATCTTTGGTTTCATGTCAGAATTTGTATCCTGGATTGTCAACTAATTTAGAGAACCGGTTGCTTGCTGTTGTGAGTTATCTGGTAACGAAGCATTGTGTAGCGTCTATTGCTGCAAGGCACTTGATTACCGAAAGCTAAAGTGCCACAACCTAGTTGCGGAGTGTAATGAATTGTTCTTGTATGGCTTTGGTGTCTGTTCTGAATTCCTCACCTGTGGCTTCCAATGCTGCAAGTAGAGTGGTGAATGAGTATGGCTGGACGCAGTGGCCATCAATAGAGTTGCTGCATACCTTGCTGTTACGGCTGAGACCAAACTCTGTGCTTCCAGCTCGTCTGTGTTGCTAGATGGCGAGGCTGTGTATACTGCAGTTGCTCTGCTGGTGTCCTTTGGTGCTGGTTCGTGAGGCACACCACCTTTCTTGTATAGTGATCTGTACTGTCATAAGTATCACAGTGCATGGGGCAGTGTGTAAAGTTGTGGCTGGTACAGGTAGCAGCGAGGTATCCAGCACTGCAGCAAAGGCAGCAGGTGGAAACTATGCAGTACTTGGTAGGCTGGCCATATTGGCATCACCAGCAGCAAGAGAAAGGGCAAGTGGCCCATCTGGGCTTGGTTGCAAATACCTACCCATGATCAGGCAGCTCATTGGCCAAGGCGGCATTGTAGTCCATCTGATCCCAGAACTCCAGTCTCACTAGTGGCGATGGTTTCTTAGTTGTGTGGATTTGCATGACCTTCATGGGAGGGCCCAGCAGTGCACCAACAATGAGAAGAAGCCTATTTGGAGGTTGTCAGTGCACTCCAAGTACTACTGATTTGAAGCACGACAGCATTGAGAGATCCAGATGGGGTGGCAGCAGCCTCGACTGTGATTGAGATGCTGTGGCAGCCATGGAGGCAAGATGTGCTGGCACGATAGATTCAGGTTTGATGGATGAGGTGGCAGGCATGTATGCCGACTTTCAGTGGCTGTGATGCAGGCGGCTGGATCAGCAATGGCATTGCCAGTCTCCAGCAGTACCATGATGTGGTCCTTGATTTCTGCAATGGCTTTCTTTCCTCTCCCTCTCATGTTTTCTGTGTGATGGCTGTGAAGGAGTTTCACCCTCCCAATAAAATATTCTTTTTACTGTAGGATGTTATAAATACACTTAAGTAGAATGCTCATATTACCATCTGGTGATTTTATATACTATGCATCTTTTCTGGGTGCTCAGCTCCCTAGTCTTCCTTCAGTATGTTTCACTCAATTTCGGAAGCAGAGCAGAGTGACAACACTGATATATACAGTGGCAAATTTTTTACTGTGGCCGGCTGGCCAGCCGGTGGGAGGTAGCTTCATGTGCGCAGTGCTCCTAAACAGTCCTGGCTCTCACTTCTTTCCACATCAGTGTATGTACGACCATTCTTGTATGCGAGTTTTTGTTTTGTTTTTTGTGTTAAATTGTGATAGTTCTGTTATAATGCAAAGAAGTGAGTTACTTTAGCACACCACATATTCATGTATGATTCCTATGTGCAAGCAGTGTCTTGTGAACAAGTGACATGGCAATTTATAGATAGATTCCCAGTATCCCTGCACCTCACAAACAGACAGTTCGTAAACTTAAACAGATTTAGAGAAATGGGTTTTGTTCTTGATAAGAAACCCAAAAGAACTTGCTATGTGCTTACAGAGGAAAAACTTAATGAGTTAGGACAAAAGTTAGAATATAGCCCAAGAAAATCTCTGCGTAGATTAGCACAGGAAACAGGGGTTTCACAGTTCTCGGCTTGGAACACTACTAAACTTTTGAAATTAAAACCTTATAAGATAACCATAGTTCAGGAACTAAAATCATGTAATACTGCAAGTAGAGTAAATTTCTGCAATTGGGTGTCAGGTAAAGTTAATCATGGCTGTATGGACCCAAAGTTAACTTTTTTCATGGTTTTATTTAAATGACCAACACGAAACAACAGATATTGGCTTGCAGAAAAATTTGATATTGTACAAGAAATGACATTGCATGACCAGAAAATTGGTATTTGGTGTGTTATAATGTGTACAGAATTATAGGGCATATATTCTTTGAGGATACAGTTAATGGACAGAGGTGCAGGGATACCATAATCAAACCATTCCTAGAATATTTGTGTGACACCGAGTGCAGAGGCATATTTTCAACAAGACTCTGCTACAGTGCAGACAAATGATCTTGCATTGAAATTGAGGAATTTTTGAAAATAGGGATCAGTAAAGGAATATAGCCACCATGCTTCCCAGACATTACAGTATGCAATTTTTATTTATGGGGGAGCTTAAAAAATAAAGTGTATCCGAACAACTCGCATATGTTGGAAGAATGAAAGCCAACATCAGAAGAGAAATTACTGCAATTTTAGAAGAATTAATGTGTATTAATGCAAATTTTCTTAAAAAGTGTGAGAGATGCTTGGCAGCACAAGGACATTTCCAACACCTCCTGAGATAAAGGTATGTGGTTATTGTATGTATTTAAATCCATGCATTTGAATTGTTAACATACTATGAGCATAAGTTCAGGGTCTGAGATTATTCAACTCGGCCAGCAGCAACAGGCCAAAGCAGGTGGGCATGAGTCGGAAATAAGGCACAGAGTGAGTGAGTGAGTGAGTGAGTGAGTGAGTGAGTGAGTCAGTGAGTGAGTGAGTCAGTGAGTGAGTGAGTCAGTGAGTGAGTGAGTGAGTGAGTGAGAGTTTTGTTCATATATGTTTACATGCTGGATTTCATTTAATAATTCAGTACTTCATGGTAAATTAAAAAAACCTATTCACTATCATGGCTGAAGGCCTCAAAGAAAAACTTACTTTAGAGTACAACACTGCAGAAAGACAAGTGGGCAAGCACTTACTTCTTGCCTCTGACCCTCGCTTCCCCATAAAATTAGCACCCCAGAAAAGGTGTGCAACCACCCCAGAAAAGGTGTGCAACTAGTAGGCACATTAGAATTACATTGTGACTAAAAACTTATATCACTCTGGTTTCAAAATACATCCAGTGCTTACACATTTTATTTTTGACATCTCTTTAAAGCCTAAATGCTTTTCACTATAACGAATGAACCTCCATATTTAGTGCCAAACCTAGAATAATAAGTTGCTAATTTATAATTGTAAAAATGTACATTAATCACTTCATTGCTGGCCATCCAATGTTCAGAGAGAGAAATTATATCAGGGTTGATTTCCTCTCTATTGAATACAAATTCTGAAGACAGAGGTTTATTTTTAAGACTCTGTACATGTGTTGAAATATCCTTAGTGCACTTTTACTTCCTGTCATTTTATGTTGTTTTATATTAACTTTTACAATTTGAGGAATCTGTACTTTATTTATCACCTCAGGATTGCTGAATAAATTTCCTTTAGAATCACCTTTTTTGTCCCCAATTTAGTTTCCCTGCTGTGATTTGTGCACTTTAATGGCTTTACTTATTGCATGACTGATATAGTGTGACAATTTTTTATTGAGATATAAACCATCTCATTTTAGGCAGCTATAGTCCAAGTTATAACCCCCTGCATTACAAAAATATCAATACAAGACATGTCACACACAGTAGAGCTAGCAGTTTCATTAGTAATTTAAAATGATACATGTAATGTCTACATAAATGCACATAAAAAGGTCACTTTTATGTGCAAACAAAAAAATCCAAAATTGTAGGCATAATTAAAAAAATAAAACTGAAAATGGGAACAGTTAGAGTTGAAGATGTATCATTAACATAACTAAACATCACAGAGAACCCGGATTTTGCCAAGAGATACTAAACCAAACTGCAGAAAATGATTATGAAGGCCACATTCTGGCTGAAATATTCATCATTAGCAATAGAGATATTAAATGTCTTTTTTAACTAAAATTAACCTTTTACAAGGTATATGAGGTCAAAATGTAATTAGTTTCATCATTAAAAACCACTCGGCTTAACAATATCAACAGAAGCTACCAATGAATGGGCAGTAATGAATGCCGAATGAAAAATAATTTTATAATTTCTCTACATAACCTTTAAGCTAAGGTAACAATGTCTGGAGCAGCACATTCAGTAGCATTACCAGCAAAATATTACAAGGGGTTATGTATAAGAATCCATTTTTTAAACAATTTTTATAAAATTAAATGACAAATGAGAATTAATCCTCAATTGAAATATTTTTTTAAAAACATTTGTTTCATATTTAAAGACTAAGGTGCAACATTTTGAAATAAAATTAAATGTTGTTATTATGTTTTACATTTTTTTTTTTTTATGTATAGCAAGGATGGCTCCAAAACCCCAAACCTGCCCCCTGGCTATGTCTCTGAGCACACTGTTACCTTGAAAGTATTTGTGGGCACCCAGCTTTAGAGTGAAGTGCATGCCAGCTTTAAGGAATATTTTAATGTAAAATCACATGAATCTGAAAAGAATAGACTTGAGTAAAGTAATATGGCTGATTACCACTTTACATGAAACACCAAAAAAGCTTCCAGTATTTGAACTGCTTTCTATGTAAAAGTCTGGGCACACATTCCAAAGACATGCAGATCAGTGTTGAACATTTTGACATCTCTTACACAATTTGCAGCGTTTGCTATTCTGTGCTATGGAGTAGCTTGTAAAGCAGGCTGTTCCAGCTTGGCTGTGCACCAAAATTGCTGTGAGCAACTCCTGACTCACAGGAGACTACCTGCAACATGCAATATTGTGCAGCATTGAGGGGAAGCTATCGTTATGGCTGAATCAAGTATTAGAAACGCAGTAACAGGCCACAAACATTGTGGCATGACCTTTTCCCAGCAGCATATTGACTACCATGCTCTCCTCTCCAGCTCTGCTTCGAATTTTGTGGTGTTATAAATGCTTGTATTCTGGCTCGGATGAATTGAGTTGGAACAGCCTGTTGTAAAGGGTACAGCCATAAATTGGGCATTTCACAACAGTACTCATCTGATTTGTTAAGAAAGGGGCAATGTGGCTGCAGCCAACTTTTAAAGTATTTTAGTTGCAATGAAACTGTGGACCAGGGTGCAATGCGTTTATGCTAAAAAGAGTTTATAAGAATGGCAACATTACACAATTTTGCTAAGTCCGAAAATTCAACAATGCACATGCACAAGCAGACAGAAACAACAGATGAGTACAAGCCCTATTGCTTCTTGCATAGCAGCCAACATGGTTTCATTTGTCACAATCGTAACCAACCTCTGCAAATAATCCCCAGCCATCTATACAGCAAATTATATGGAAGAGGTTAACAGACAGCATTTTTGAAAAGTCCTGACCATGCTTTCTCTCAGATTTAACTGCTTTACAGACACACAGATGAAATTGAGCAGAATCTATTGTAGAGTGAGAAGCAAAGGTATGTCTTTGGTGATATTCTTACACATTAAAACAGTTTTAGAAATGTCTCGTCTGATTAACAAGATAGATCTGTTGGTTTAGCTCAATAATACAAAGGCTGGTCTTCAACTTTTATTTGATGAAGTTCTACTCAGAACAAGAATGCTATGTTCTGAATATGATATCATCCTGCACTTCATTAAGAGATGGGACCTCACATTTCCCAAATTTTGCTGCAGGTAGCTGTGTAAAAAAAGTTCAAATGGGCAAAGCTAATGCCCAGATATTTTCTTATCCTCATCCACTCCTTTGTTTGCAAGCAGCCATGTGAGGCAATGGAGTGTTCAGTTGTAGACCAATATGGAGACAATATTTGACTGGTTCAGTTTCTGCATAGTGCTAGCCCCACAAAACAGACATATAACTAAAAACAATCATATCAAACAGATACAGTGTAACACTTTCTGCAAAAGACCAGGAGTCTATAAGATTGACTGTGAAGATTGTGAGAAAGTACATATATGTAGGAAAAGCCAGAAGGAAAACCTTCAGAACATCTCAGTCACACATCTCAGCATACAGAAAAATCAGCAATAGCTACCCATTTTTTTTTAACTTTGTCCGTAACATATGAGGGCGGTCCAGAAAGTAACCTCCGTTTGGAAATAAAAATTAAACCATTTGAGATATAAAAATTGTATTATTATATATGAAAAATACAACATTCTTTCTATTTTTCTACATATTCTCCGAACAGATTCAAGCACTTATCATACCTTTTAACAGTCTTTGAAATACCCTCTGCATAAAATTCTACCGCCTGTGAATGTAGCCAACCCGTCATGGCGTGATGAAGCTCTTCATCATTGCCGAAACTCAGAGATGCAAGCCACTGTTTCATGTATGGGAACAGATGAAAATCACTGGGAGCTAAGTCCGGGCTATAGGGAGAGGATGGTCAAAAACGTCCCATTTGAAACTGGCCAAAAGTTCATTTGTTCTTCGAGCTGAGTGCGGGCGAGCGTTATCATGCAGAAACACAACATCAGATGACAAGCTCACGATGCTTGTTTTGGATTGCCCTTCTTAGCCTTTTCAACGTTTCACAGTAGGCTTCAGAATTGACAGTCATGCCACGTACCATAAATTCAACGAGTAAGATGCCCTTAGCATCCCAGAAAACCGTAGCCATGACTTTCCTCACAGACAAAGTTTGACGGGCTTTCTTTGGCTTGCTTGGAGAAGCGGTATGTCCCCATTGCATTGACTACCGTTTTGTCTCAACATTCATGGAGGCCACCCAAGTTTCATTGCCAGTAACAATTTTGTTCAAAAATGCTTCTCCTTCAGTGGCATACCGAGAAAGAAAGTCGATGGCAGAACTCATTCTTTTGGTTTTGTGGTCGTCAGTCAGCAGTTTTGGTACCCAACGAGCACAAAACTTGCAATAGCCTAGGTGTTTGGTCACTATCTCGTGCAAAAGACTCCGAGAAATTTCGGGAAAGTTATTGGAAAGTTCCGTTATCGTGAACCGACGATTCTCATGAACTTTTCCATCCACTTTGACCACTAGGTCATCATTGACAAGAGTAGGCCTACCACTCCTGTATTCTTCATGAATGTTAGTTCTTCCATTTTTAAAAAATTGTACCCATTGACGGACAACACCTTCACTCATAATGTTAGGACCATATACTGCTCACAACTCATGATGAATTTCGGCTGCTGAGTGGTTTTGCCAAAAGAAATCTTATAAAACCGCGCACCTCACACTTGGCAGGATTTTCTATTGCGGCGCTCACGTTTTGAGGTTATATCTCTCAAACGTGCAACAGTACAATACTCTTCCTTAGACAGCTAGAAGCATACTGACCACTGTGCACACTGATGTGTACAAAATGGCGCTACTCCCACCACTTCCTGCACTACGCACAAACGGCGGTTTCTTTCTGGATTGCCCTCGTATAAAAAAGCATCCATCTTCTAAAACATGTTAAAAGACAAACTGAAATGGATATTTGGGAGAAGATTTTTTGAAAAAGTACAAGTCAACATTGATGAACTTTGAAATTCCTACCGAAAGCAACCCACATCATAAGATCATCCGATATTAGTGGGCAAGCCTCAAGGCTCCGAGGCACTGCAGCAAATGAATCCAGCAGTCAAAGGTAGTTGAGAATGCAGATGTCTCCAAAACATATGTACTACAAAGTAAGTAAAAACCAGTGAATTTTCAAATGTTAAGTTTGACAATGTTACATTCAAAAGGAGTCTTTACCAATAGTTCTCTTAGGTTTATGAGCAGCTATAAATGCTGAAATAAATGCACCAATCTCTCAAGTAATTTATGGCAAAACTATTAAATTACAGATGAAGTACTCAGTGAACTAACCACAACAATTCAAGATCCAGAAAGCTTTGTTTCTGATCTTTAGAAATATGAGATAAATTAAACATGTGTTGGTGCATTATAAAAATGCAAAAAACATCTCTGTGCAGAAAGACTTGAAGAAATGCACACATTATTATGCATATCGACAGGGTGAAGAAAACTTTAGGACCTCCCTACAAAGGTTCTTTTCCTGTTGTTGCTCGAAATGACAAATTTTCTCTATTAATATCAAAGGAAAGGAAATCAGCATTTTGATTGTCCAATTGAAGCAAGCCAACAAGAACCAGATTTCTAGTGAACCAAAGGAAATATCTACTTGAGACACCAGTGCCCCAGACTACTATGTCAAACAAAGAGTAAGAATCAAAATTACAAGACACCAACTCAAACAAGTAGTGGAAGAAATATACTTGTCAAATTTCTATTGTGAATTATCCAATGAAAAAGGGCTAATGAAAAAAAAGCAATATATTATAATAATATAATTATTCTTTATATGCAATCACTTTGTGTTATAATTACTCTCCTGATGAGTAGCTTTTGTTTCTAACAAGAGTAAAACTGAAAAAAATAAAGTGAGAGGTAAAACATTCTGAATACATCCTGGTTCTTTCTTCTTACCCGATAAATTAAACATGCCACTATAAAGTATGGTGATTATAGAATGACATTTTGGGTTAAAGCAGCATTTAATTGAGTTAAATTGCTTGTAAACTATAACTTTTACACATATTTTGTGTTCCTAGTAATAAAGGTAAATAAATCTAATCATGCAACCATGAGAAGGTTTCTAGAATCACTGATTCACAGCCACACAAGTATATGTAAAATTGCTGCAGCTCCTTAGACAGTGATTACTGCAGAAATTACATATGTTGGTTACAGAAGCATATACTGCTACCAAGCTCTTTCTTTACATGGCCAAATTATGCTTACTTTTTTGTTCTGGATTTAATAAAGGTTATTTGTTATAAAGTATATATCTTCAATGAAATTTAATAATAGTAATAATAATAATAATAATAATAATAATAATGATGATAATAATAATAATAGATTATATGAAAAACAATATAACAATGTAAGGCATGTGCATAAAAATGGTCAGGCCCTCTCTTTTTTAAGAGTGAGAAAAATAAGAATTTTGCGCGCGCACAAAAAACTTTAATTGACACTGGTATATTTTACTAGAGTTAAACATTCACTTCAAACTTATTTTTTATTTCATCGATAGTATGAAGGATAACACAATATTAAATTTGCTTGTTCTGAATAAAGTATAACAGAGGCTATATATGTTTCAGCTATTAACAAAAAACACCCTTTGACATTAAATTTAGATAATTACATTAGTGCTTATTAGAAATTGTAAAAACTGCCCTTGAAAACTTATGAGTCTATTTCACACTCTCACACAAATGGAAGACTATGTGATATTCATAAAAATTGGAGGCACACAATTCCACAGTTAAGTACATCTGAGTTTTGGTGGTGCTATGGACATTAGGTTTTCAAACTTCTGTGGTATGCATACAACTGCAAAAAACAGAAGTGATATTTTCTTACAATCAAGCCTTTTGGGGTTAAACCATCCATCATTTATTAGAAAAGAGAGCAGTAATAATAGGCAACATTTTGGTTTTGAGGGTTAGACCATTTTTATATATATGGCTTTAATTGTAATTACTCATTAACTAGACCTTCAAAGAAAACAATTAAAAATAACCACCTTCAACTATTTTTCAAATGGAAACTTCTGATTTTGTGCCCATTTGACAAATAAGAATCCCTATCTTCAATAATAAAAACTACTAGACTGGCTGTACTTTACACATATTTAGAACTGTTTCCTGTTCTCAAGACTTGTCGGCTGTGTTTCATATGTCCAGAGAGAAGACCTAAAGGGTTATGTCATTGCGACTTCCTGTTTCACATTTCATCTTGCAAACGTGCCTATTATACTACGTCAGTCAGTCATGCTACTCCCACCTGAGAAGAACAAAAGTTTTATCACAAGGAACCCATTTGATGCCCTAATAGGTTAAAATGAAAACAACTGTCAGATTATCTATAAATTCTTTGTTACGAGGGATGTCTCAAAAGTACATTACACAATTTCTTTAAATCCGCATGGTAGACATGAAAAGTGGGAGTCACAAGAAACTTTAATCTGGGCATGTCGGCAGCACTGTTAAATTCCAAGGAACCTACCTTCTACTTTAGATATTAAAACACCAGTAACAATGCATACTCTTAAAAATATAGAATTTGAATCGGTTTTTGTAACACATCATCACTTATTTTTACTTACTGGGACCAGTTTCAGGAACACTTGTTCCCATTTTCAACCCGAAACTGGTCCCAGTAAGTAAAAATAAGTGATGTTTCTGTTACAAAAACTGACTCAAATTCTATATGTTTTATTTAATCACATCACTGTCACAAGCTTCTGTGTATATGTGCAAGTTCTGAATGAATGGATACTCCATTTGCTCCTACAGCCGACTGCAAAGTTTGCAGGGTTATTCTTTTTGACGGCAAAAAGTACAAGTGTGACAGAAATTCATAGCGAGTTGTACAGTATGTATGGTAAAGATGTTATGTCAAGAACAATGGTTTCTCATTGGCATAATCATTCACTGAAGAGAGAACAACATTACACAATGAGCAATAAAGTGGCCAACCTTACACTTCCCACGTTCCAGATATTGCTCACAAGGTCCGAGGGGTCATTGACTTAGATCAGCCCCTTATGCTTGAAATTCTGTTTCAACTTCCTCCTAATGTTGAAATAAGCTGTGAAACACTTCACAGGATCATTTCTGAGAATCTGCGTCTATCTAAAGTGTATGCAAGATGGGTTCCTTGTATGCTTTCAGAATAACACAAAGAGCAGAGAGTTGATGCTCAGTGCAATTTTTGGAGTTCTTTGAGAATGAGGCAGATGGTTGATTCAACCTAACAGTGACTGGGGATGAGATATGGATCCATCACCGGATGCCTGAATCAAAAAGACAAAAGTATGGTGTGGAAAGGATGAGTCAATGTCAAAAAAGGCAAAAGTTGTTGAATCAACTGGTAAGGCCATAGCAACCATCTTCTGGGATTTGAAGGGAGCACTGTTGATTGAGAACCTGTCCCACGGGACCACAACAACAGCTACTCGATATCGTGAGGTGCTGAGAAAACTTAGAACAGCAGTTCTTAACAGAGGAGGGGTAAGTTGAGTAAAACAGTTTTTTTGTTCCACTATAATGCTTGCCCACACACTGCTAGTAAGATTCAAGCCCAGTTTGAGCAGTTTCGATTGGATGTTTTTGGTAATACAACTTACTCTCCTGACATTGCACCAAGTTGGCTACCATCTTTTTCTACAGTTTGAGCAACATCTCATAGGAAGGTGCTTCTTTAATGAGGATGTATTAAAACAAGAAAAGTGGCTAACCAATTTGGAGGGAGATAGTTTGACACTAGAGTAAAAAAAACTATTCTATTCTTTATCAGCTGTCAATGCACTTTTACAAGCTTCTGACATTGTCAAAGAAAATACAGTATATAATCATAGAGAATACAGTATATAAAATTAAGTATATGCATATATACCCATGAACAACTAAGGGATATTTACAGATTTTCAACTTTATATAAACATTTATTAATTAAGAAATATTTTAGCTTGTTTTGAAACTGCTTAGTACCACTTAGTGACTTAATTGCTGCTGGCAATCTATTAAATAAAATATCAGGGTACCAAAAATGTGATGAGATTGAAGGAGATTATGTAGAAAAATGGCTATTGAATCTAGCTTTCAAAATAATCCTTTTTGAAATATTTAGATGTTATTTTTTAAAAAACAATATAACTTACTTTTGAGATAACCCTCATATTTATAACTATAACAGATGTTCTTTTTTCATCAATGTATTGGGTTTCACAACCAGCCTAGCTAGCCCACAGAATATACCCCCAGATTAGTTACAACTCTACTGCTGGGAGAAATGAAGATCTCTCCTTTCATTTCCTGATTATGAAAGTCCACCATAGTGATTGAAATCCCAGGAACATAGAAATGCCAGAGAGAATTTTAAGTTCAAGTATTCAAAGTATTTTACACTGTGGTCTAACAACAGTATAATGAAGGACTGTCATGTTAAAGTTTTCACTGAAAAGAAGCTAGTGCCTGCTCTTTATGTAAAAGAAAAATTCAACAAATTACCTTAATCTAAAAATATAATGAGATTTATGAGAAAAATTACTAGATTATAATCTTAAATCTTTCCTTGATTACCTCTGAGTGTAAAAAAGAAGAAAAGAAAAAAAAAAAAAAAGAAAGTAATGGTTTCAATGCAAAATACACTGGGAAGTCTTGCTTAAAAGAGAAGGTTCCTCCTGCTTCTAGTGAGCAAGGTCAAAAATAGAATAAAAATTAATACCTCCATACAAACCTAGCTTGCCTACAATACTTAATTTTCTTTATGAAAGTGTTTCTGCTGCAAGTCATATCAGCTTAAGTTAAGTTTTTCAAGATGTCTAAAGCAGTAATAGGTGTGTGTAGAACTAGTGTGTATCAACCATGGCACCTCTCAGGTCAGGGTCATTATGCTCAGCAAATTCAAACAGTATAATTTCCAATTGCTAAAAGCTTTGCATACTCTATTAGTGATGAAGTGGCATTCATACATAACTTTCACATTAAGGAGATATAACTGTTTAATGGTGTAAAAATGCAAACTACATTCCTATACCAATATATGAAAAGCATATGCTACATATTTGTCTGTACTTTCAATAAACATATTTTAGCTGCACAGACACTTAAAACAACATGATGGGTGTATCTTCAGTAACAAAAGAACAGTTCAACAGAGAAGTATCCCTAACCCAGCATATCCCAAATCCTGAAACATGTGACTTGTGGCATACATAAGCATCTTTTAAGTTGGTTTATTTCAACAATGGCATCAGGTTGTAAAAATGTTACTTTTCCGCCCATGTGGTGAAACATTAGAAACAGCTTCACTCACCTGGCAGCATTTAACTGAAATTTTGGACTACCAAGATGTTCTTCCAGCCTAAGCTGATATTATTTAAAAAGGTAAATTTCCTAAATCAATTGTGCTTTAATGTACATTTTCAACAATCAAACATACATTTAAATGCCCCTACTGTGCATGTGGCTGCAGAATTTATGTCAACATATTCTATAAAAACACTAGATGAGATTGGATATTTGACAGGGAGATAAAACAGGAAGGACAAACCTTTACCTGCCTGCACTGCAACCACAGTTTATAGAACAGTTTTGTCCTTGTTTTTCCGAACAATCCCCTCCCTAAACTCTAATGAGTCCATTAATTTGGCTTTTATTTGGCACTATCTTGTTTGGATCAACAGTTCCAAACATTGTATCAATTAACTTCTAGTGTTTCATACTGGAATATTAATTACAAGGCTATTTCCTCTCCTACACTGCACATCCTGCATATTGGGTCTTCTGAAAGTGACATCATGTGCAGGTATTTCTTTAAAATTTCCATGACCAGTCATCAAACCTATCATGAACCTCATATGCTCCCTACTTAATTTAAGGACTGCAGCGTTATTTCTAAGACATGACTGCTACATCATTAGCTTTCCTGAATATGTTTCCAGTGTTCTACATGCTGTCTTTGAATCTAGCCTAAAAGATTTTTTCCTTACCATTAATTTTTTAACACCCAAGACCAATTCTGGTACTATAAATAGGGTCTGCATTCCCACTTTAGCCAGCCTGTCTGCATTTCCAATTACACCAATGGGGCCAGAGACCCATGCTAGGGTTAGGTCTATTGCATTCCCCTAATTAAAAACACTATATTTTTGCCATATAAGTATACTGAGTTTGCAAAAAAAGCAGATTTCTTGTAATTTTTTCCCAATTTTTTTAGAATCATCCTGATAAGCAATTTCAGCTCAAATTCTCCTTTAAATCATGTATTCATTGTATATAATTAGCAACACAATAGCTTAGAAATTGCAATGTGAAATTAAGCATTACACTGATTCTTGTTCAATGTCGTGAATTGCTAAGCTTTCTTTAAGAATGCCAGTGGGGAAGTCTGTTAGAAAGAATACCCAGAACATTGGAGAAGCCATTTAATAGCAATTCTTATGTCATTTGCATGAGCTCATCCAACATACTACATAGGTAACAGAAGAAGAAAACATCAATGAAGACGCATATTGTGATCAACTGTTTTTATCCATTCTCTTACCATCAACAGGGTTGGTTCAGGCAGGGCTTTATTATGTAATATTCTATCAAAGAAATGAATGTCATCAATTTTATTAATTAAAGCATAAATTATATAAAAATTAAGTAATTTATTTTCAGCATTCTTCTTCATTCCTCCACTTGCCTTTCAGTGTTCCATTTAGACACAGTTAACTCCTTGAAACCTTTAAACAAGTATGTCAAATTGGTAAAGGTCCTCAGGATCCTTATGCTAATTTTCAATTTTATATGTCCCGTAGCTGATTTTCAATCTCTTTTATACGCCATGCTCCCAAAATGATTTTCTACGCTTCTTTTAGGTATTGGTATTAAGATGCCAGTCTGAGACATGTGTAGGTGTAGGCACTGTGTTTGGCCCCCATAGTATGATAAACTGTTAACAGATGACAACTTCTTGAAAGTAAAACCTGAGAAAATTGAATCCAGCAAAGCATAATAATTTTGCTATGACAAGATATTTAGAGTAAATAAAATTTTCAGTGTAGTAAATATTCCAAACTATAAGTATTACAAGTCATTCTTATATCATCTCGGAAATAAAACAAACCATTTAGAGTTAATATGTCGTCAGGGAAGCTTCAGCTCTTGAATTAATTCACTAACCTTTTTTAAAAAGGACCTCTAGTACATATACTTGCTGTAACTTGTGGACAAATTCATTGTGGCAGACTATACACAAAACTAAATTATTTACCTGGAAGTACCATTTGCAGATATCCTAGATTATAGTGCATACAGTTTGTGGTCTTTTGACTTCCTGCTAGCTTATTGTTTTCTTTGTCTTTTTCAAATTTAATTGTCCTTTAACTGAGTAGCACATATCCAACAATAAATAAAATAGGTGAAATGGCGCTATAATAACACAGGGTCCTAAGACTTCAGAGCTACCCAACATTCCATTTTTTTTTCAGGATAAGAAAAATCCTGAAAAAGCCTTATCCAGAGAACTCACAAGTGAGATTCAAACTGGGGATCTCTTAGATGTGAGGAGGTTATACTACCCCCACACCATAGAGATGAGCTTTGTTAGCTACTTTCAGGGAGTCTATACAAGTCTCTTAACAGCATTTAATACTGCTGCTGCATTTCAATTGAGAAATTTGATTCCAATGTGTTATTAGACATCAGCAATTTGAAATCTGTTCTATTCTTTCTCACAGAACTGAAAATATGTTCACATTCAGCATTACTATGAGGAACAGTTACAATTGCCAACATGATTAATATTTTATATTTTCATATTTGACATGACCCATGAAAAAAGCTAATTTTCCCATTTATTATTTTCTGCACCAAATGGAATGACCCATATGATAGCGTCTGATGCTTTCTACAGATGACAAATTCATGCATGAAACTTCCTCTGCTGCACTTGCCTCTTGCCTCCGCAGTGGTAGGCAACTCTTCACAATACATACTTCCTCCTCCTCCTCTGGGATGTGGAAGATAACTGTTAGCAAAAAGCAGGATCTTACAATTTTTTGCTCCCATTCTTGCATGAACACCAGCCAAATACTGTTAAGAGATTATCCAAGCTTATTGGTTGGCATCATACAAAGTTGGCAACAATCACATAAATTTTAATCAGACTTCTTGGACTTCCCTAAACAATTTGGTAAAGTTTCACAGAACCATCAGTATTGGCTCCTAATTTCACAATGAACTTCATTTTGTTAAGTTTTCCACCATGAGATTTATCAATGCTGAAAGTTTTTCTGGGCAACACACTAAATGTAGTCCCGTTTCCTCCTAGTTCGAAATATCTCCTGATTTTATATTTCTTGTCAGCATATATAATCTTTCATTGATCCATTCTTCCACAAAGTCATTGCTAACATCATTAAATTCTCTGCAAACAGTTTTGAATGTTATGCTACAACTTTCTGTTGAATTGTTTGACCCAGCCTATGGATTCATAAAAATTTCCATATGTGCTTTTTCCCTTAAGAGCACACCGCCAACAGGAATACCTTCTCCTCTTGCAGTTTCAAACCAATTTTTTACCATTTCTTCCAGTCCATTGTATTTTGATTATGTAGTGTACTTTTTTTTTTCTTGTAGTTTTGCCAGCATCCTTCAACACTGGATTCAGTGCTTGCTCTGTTTTTGACCATCAAATTCAATGTGGACAAAGAAAACTTTAACTCACATGCAAGTGCAACAAGAGTTCCACAGAGAAACAGAACAAACATTACATTTTCCAAAACCTAAACCTTCTCTTCCATTATGAAAGTCTATTACAGAAGGATTAACGAATAAATAAACCAACAGAGGTATTGTTTGCCCAACCCTGATAACCAGGAAATACAGCCAAACAAACAAAAACAGGCCAAAAAAAGTAAATCTAACAAATCACCACCAATAACTTTAATAGTTCCAATGAAAGCAAGCATAAAAACAGCAAACACAAAACAAAATATTTTGGCAAATGAATGCAGAATCACATGATAGCTTCACAGCTTTATGTCAATGGTGGCATGCACCAACCTAGAGTAAGCTCTACTTCTACAGTAAACTACTATTGAAGTCAACACTTGTCAACTTTCATGCAAGAGTAAACTACTACTACAGTGCTCCACTCCTTTCAGATATTCTGAATAAATAACTACAGAAATAGGTCTGAGAGCATTGTCATGTATAGTATGTTAATATGGAAGAAATCAGTGAAATATGGTTTACTCATGACTTGGAATAATTCACTTGATGAAGTACAATTGCATTATATTTGGAGGAAAATATTTTGACATGTTTAAGGATTACTTAGATAATATTAATGATATTGACAAAGAAAACAATGGAAATATGATGGTGTGTATTGTATGGGAAAGGCAAGATGCATATTGTGACAGTGCCGTACATGTGCTGTCATTCTCAGGTTTGCCTTAGCATGTCAGTTGGCGCATTTGGAGAACTAGGAATGCCACATGAAGTGCAGTGCCGTAGCCAGAGGTTTTGGAATGTGACATATGGATTCTTCCACAAGTTTCAGTTTCCACAAGCTTCCAGAAAGTTCTGTCATGCCATGTTTTATATATTAAGGGAGGGAGAGCTACAAGCCAGGGAGTGTGTCATGAACTGTAGTGAGAGACTAAAGTGTTATCGCCAAGTTGTGTGCAAGCCATCAACTGTCTATGCATCAAAACATTGAGTGAATTGTTTGCAACAGTGAATTAAAAACTTTATTTGTAACCAATTTTAAGCCAACAAAGACATTTGTTACTTTGGTGTCAGGAATGAGATTTTTATGCCGAGATGGAGATGATGAAAAGTTTCGTTGTTCAAAATGAAGAAAGTGGAATCCAGGATTGAATTCAGCATGAAGAGAAAATGAAATGTGGAATCAAAGAAATTAAATTCATTATGGAGAAGATGTGAAGAGAAGATTGTGTTTGGGAGAAAGAAGATGAGAAATGAAATAACTGTTAACTTGCTTGATGGAGAACATGAAGATAAGTTATCAACAATGAACAACTAGCTGGCATGGAGAAAAGCATCATAACATACAGATGAAGGAACTCAACAAAGGCACTGATGCCCTGGAAGACCTCTGGGAACACTTTAATGCCCTGGAAGGAAGAGTCAACAGCGAAGCCAAGGAATGAACACCATGGTGGGAAAGATGCTCGGCAGAAGGTTGAAAGCCTTGAAGGTCTAGATACCAGGATGCACACAACATCCGCATGCCTTATGATGCCCAAGTATGATGAGGCTTCACTTTTTGAAGTCTTCTGCCAATAGTTTGCTGTCGTCACCACTCATAACCAATGGTCAGCACAAGAGAAAGTTGCACAGCTGATAAAAGCTTCCATCAACAGGCAGCAGAAGTACTGAATGCAATCCCAATATTGGCAAAAGTCCAGGGAGATCTGAGAGGCCCTCAAGAGAACTTAAAAAAAGAAAAACATTGCTTGGTTGCAGCCTACCGTAGTCAGCTTAATGTGAGGCTGCACCAGCCAGGTTAGATGATGCAGGATATTGCCCTAGCCATCGAACAGCTGATGAATAACGTTGCAGTGAATCTACCAACTAGTTAAGTGTACCAGGAAGATGCTTCCTATGTTGATGGGGTGCATGATGCAAAGATATGACAGTTTCTGAAGATCTGCAACTATAAGATGATCAACAAGGCATTAACAGCAGCACTTGGAATGTAGGCAGCCAAAACAACAGCTGTGTCCACCTCAAAGACCAGGAGTATTCATGACAGGGGGAGAGAAACAACCCAGAGATGGCGATGGCTTTTAGCTGGTGTGTGCTGGGGGTGTAGTGAGCCAGGTCATCTAGTGAAGGACGGTATTCACCAAAAGGAGTAGTAGGCAGAAAACAAATAAGGAACAGTGTGGCGAGGGGTAAATCGGACCCACCTTCAACCCCCCCCTCTAGTGACATAACATGCCCCAAGGCAGTAGTTTGGATGACAGCCTTGTCACAAATGGCTATATACATGGGAAGATACTTTTAGACACAGGTGCAGCTGTGACAGCAATCGACCTGAAGTGGCGAAGGACTTGAAAACACAAACCTCCAGTCAGCCCTGCCAACTAGTGATGGTGCTGGACAATATCTTGCCTGTGGAGATGGAGGCCCTGCTGGAGTTAACTTTGGGATGAAGAACTGTGAGCCTGTGGGTGTTTGTTGCGAGGATGACTGAGGATGTGATACTATGATTGGATGCCTTCAGGAGCCACAAGGCAATTGTCAATAACAGCAACTGAGATGACAGGTTGCTCCAGAGTCCAAATGAACTCCTGGGGATCTATAGGATGATGTAGTTGCACCTGCGAGAAGTGAGGTATTGAAAGCCAATGGTCAAGGAACATATTAGACCAGAGGACATCACATCATGGATTGTGTGTTGCCCAAACATTGTGCCTTGCCGCAAGGAAGTAACCATGAGACTGCTGAACCCAATGGACACCAACCTAGACATCTAGGCCAGGATGGAGTTAGGGAAGTGAGAGTCAGCTGCAAATATCACCATCTGATGGATCTGACTAGCCAGCACTGTCACAGGACCTGGGGTTCTGACTGAACGACTTGCTGGAGAGGGCAGCTGACCATCTGACCACTTCAGAACTTCAGAGGGTCCGGTGTCAATTCAGCCAATAACAGTCTGTCTTCAGAGAAGGGAACGGCAACTGACTGAACACTCCATAAAATCTGACACTGGAGATGCTCAACCTTCATGATAACCATGAAAACTTATTCCCCTAGCAAAGCAAGCAGATTGCAGGACATGAATTAATTATTTGGTTTGTTAATGATGATGTAAATTGCCAAGACCATATCAACACCACCAGTGTTCCAGAATTTTGTTCCGCAGGAGTTCAACATGCCAATAAATATGATATGGGGCTGTCACTTTTAAGTACAATTAAATTCAATTGGTCTGGACCAGGTTTGAACCCACGACCTTGAGTTGAGAAAGCCAATACCTTACCAACTGAGCTATCCAGACCAACAAAGGACATGAAAACTAGGGGAATCATTGCAGATTCTGATAGCCCTTTGTGCTACCCTGTAATCTTGGTGAAGAAGAATGGTGAGCTATGCTTCTGTAAGGACTACAGGAAGCTGAATGGTATTACCAGAAAGGACTGTTTCCCCTTAGCACTGATTGACGACACCCTGGACACACTTCTTACTGATGCCAAGTGATTCATGACTTTGGAACTTGAATTTAGGATACTGGACAGTGGCCCTAGATCCCAGAGTCAAGGAGAAAACCGCATTCTTGAGTGGCCAAAACTTTAGTAATTTACAGTTGTGCCCTTTGTTTTCTGCTTTGCATCAGTCACCTTCCAGTGCCTCACTGAATCAGTGATGAAAGGGCTGACCTATGATACCTGCCTGCACTATTTGGATGACATCATTGTCATAGGTAGCAACTTTGAAGAACATCTTGAAAATTTGACCAAAATACTGCAAAGGCTGCAGGCAGCTAACTGGAAGTTTAAAAAAAAAAGAAGTGCTAACTCTTCTGCAAGTGTTTACTTGGGCCACATAGTCTCACCATCTGGTGTGGCCATGGACCCAGAGAGGGTTCAAGCATGAGAGACTGGCCTCGCCCAAAAGACAAACGAAAGCTGTGAAGTTTCCTGGGACTATGCACTTACTACTGCCAGTTTGTCAGATGTTTCTCTAACATCATGAAACTCCTCACCCATCTGATGGAAGAGCACCAGCCTACATGTGGTCAGAAGTCTAAAGTCAGCACTCTCCAGTGCTCCTATTTTGGGATTTCCACAACCTGGTGGCGATCTTATTGCGGACAAAGATGTCAGCGACACTGGCATTAGCAGTATTCTATCCTGGCCCAGTATAGCCAGGAGTGGGTAATAGCCTACTACAGTAAGATGATCTCCAAAACAGAAAAGACCTCTTCACCCACAGATGGCATGGTTACGTGCCACATAAAGACTCTAGAAGAAAATTTGAGGAAGGTTGTGGCCAATCACCAGAGAGACTAGGATGTGAGTGTGCCACTTTTCTTGCTGGTCTATCCCTCTTCAATCCACACTACCAGGTTGACGCCAACCAGTTTGGTCTTTGATAAATAGCTGTGTCCACCATGTGACCTGATTTTCAGGAGTCCTCCTGGGGCAGAAGAGCTAGGAGTCAATTATGTGGAGCATCTTGTAGATGAACTTCATAACATGGCCCATCAAAACATCCAGGTGCCAGGTGACCAGATGAAGACCAACTACAACGGGCAGGCCAACAGCCAAGGTTTCCAATAAGGTGATCTGGTGCAGCTATATTGCCCTATTTGGAACAAGGGATACTGCCCCAAGCTTCAACAACCATGAGGGTGGGAGAGAGGATAAATGATGCTTACCATAACCAGAGGCCACTCCGAGGGAAGAAACTGGTGGTACATTTTGATTGTCTAGTCTACTATGATGGCGCTGGTTAGGACAACCAGCCCTGAGGAGGTATCAGTATGACAGTGCTGTCTGTGTGCTGCCACTCTCAGGTTCACCTTGGTATGTGAGCTGGTGCAGTTGAAGACGCTTGGAAAGCATAACAACACACGAAGTGCGGCGTTGGTAACCAGAGGCTTTGGAACATGAAGTCTGGATTCTTCCAGAAGCTTTGGTTTCCAGAAAGTTTTGCGATGTCATTTTCTAGCTACAAAAGTAAGAACTTCAAGCCGGGGGGTGTGTGTCACCAATTGTAGTGAGTAATGAGTGATAGAGTATTCACGAACAGTGGCATGCAAGCTATCAGCTGTCTAAGTATAGAAACATCAAGTGAATTATTTGCAACAATGATTTAAAGACTTCATTTTCAATCAATTTTTTAAGCCAAAACAGATATTTGTTACATATGATAAGTACAGAGGGCGTGTTTAAGGAATTTTTCAGTATTGGGAAATAAACTTCTACATTTAATTTCAATCCACTTGTATATTTACAACAAAATTCATGCAGGAACTCAGCTGTTATCATACAAACTCAATTGTTATATGCTCTGAGGGTGTTTTCAATCAAAACATCTTAGATAGTCACAGGTGATGTAATTAACATTCACCATAAGACTGCTGGTATATCTTGTGTATTGTTAGAGAGAACTTCTGAGGCTAAGAGCAAGATGCATAAAAGTGCCCACAAATGATGAGAGTTAAGAAAATAACATGTAGTTCTTCTCTTTTACAAGTTTCTCACACATTTTGTAAAAACTGACTGCATGAATGTTTCCATTTTGAGCCTATCTGGTGAAAACTGTGAGCTTTCTGAAATTGGAAAGGGTTATTTCTCCATCAACATGCAAGTAATGTGCAATACAAATATGAAGTTGAAACATTCTTTCCAAAGAATTTCCAGCTTTTGTACATTGTAATGAGTAATGATTGGGAAATTTGGAAGGGGCAGGCAGTGTTTCCCTGTATGCAACAACAAGACTCCAAGCTTTCAGTAGAATCTTCATCAGGGCAGAGATGAATTGATTTGCTATGTTATTTTCATTCCTTATGGACTCACAAACTCTGTGAAGGGCATAAACCAAACATGTAACATGCTTCAACTTAGGGAAAAAAAAAAAATTCAATTGGTTAACAGCTGAAACCATGTTTGGAGCCTAATATGTAACCACAAGCAGATGTTTTCAAACTTGATACCAGTAGGCCAGGGTTTTTGGCAGGAGTCCATAATTGATTGCATTACTGTACTGGCATCATGCATTTTTAACAACATGGGCTTTAACTTTTTCCCCAGCTATGGGAAAAAATCAAAATGTTCAAAACATACTGTTCCATAGAGTCTATGGTTTCATTCACACTTTCTTCTTGATTCTTTGTATGGTTTCTTGGTAAACAGGCTTCATGTAGTTTTTTCTTAAAGTACTCTCACCTGGCATCGACATCTTTGTGCATTTTACAAGAAATCCCTTGAAGGCTGGATGGTTCACGTTACTGAGTGGAATTCCTGATTGTGCAAGAGCTGCACGCAAACCAATGTTTAAGTCCTTCAAATTTTGGCTTTTTAAAGAACTCCATTGAAATGCATTTCACAACAGATGTTGCCACGATTTGTTTGCTTGAAGAGCAAATTGATGTTTAGAGCTGGAAATGTGTTGTTTGATGCAATCTCACTGGTGTATTTCATCTAACAAAGTTCCTGAATCGCAAATAGTACACTGCATAATAGTTCCATCACTGTCTATGAAGGGGAGTGGAGAAAAAAGTAATCAAATAAGTCCTAAACTCTTGCTGAAGATCAATGATAGTGTCAGTTTGGGCCTCAGGAAAAATGTGTCATTGTTATACGTTCTGTAGACTCAAAATACATGTTATATCATACATCACAAGATGGCGGCATGTGCAATATTAACCTATAGCAAAATAGGCAAAAATAGTGAACAGTTATATCTTGGAAAGACCCATTAAAGAAACTGTAAACAGAAACTTAAGGAAAGCAGCAAGCAACACAAATCAAGGGAAAAAAGGAGAATGCATAACAATGAAGAAAATGGTTGAAGAAGATAATCATGAAAAGCTGTGTAAGCGACAACGGGGAAGCATGTGAGGCCGAAGCAATAGTGTCGCTTCAGATGATTGTGGATACATTAAATAAGGATCTAAAACGATCGCAAGAAGAGATCAGAATGCTTCAAAAAGAAAATGAATTGAAAACAGTATTACAACTTAATGCACACAATGAGCAGCAGATAAATGACAAAGAACAGTAAAGGACAAAATACAGAAGACAAAATCAAGTGCAGGCCTTGTTGAGGTAAAAAACCGTAGAAAATCTTGGCCACCTACCGCCTGCAGTGTACCACAGACCGACATTGTGAATAAATATGAAGTATTGAATCAACTAAAAGAGGATGAGCACCGAACTGAATCACTGGAGGCTGGCATAGAAGAGACGACGAAGGCCCAGTCTGTCTGCAAATTCAAATGGACAAACACCAACCTTACGACCCAGGAAACGGAAAATGACAAGAGATCTGAAAGTGATCAAAACATAGTGTTAGTGCTTGGTGACTATGTTAAAGCATATGAGTGTGAATGGAGCGAAAGTGAAATCATTCAGTGGAATAAATGTGCAGCAAATGAGTAAAAAGGTAACAGAGGCCAGTTTAACAAGAATCCCGAAAAAATCAAAGTGGTAATGCTTCATGTGGGAACAAACAACCTAAATCGTTCACATAATCCAGAAGTAGTTCTTCGAGAAATCTACAATCTTATTCGTTCTACAAAAAAAAGTTTTCCAAATGCCATATTGCAGTAATTATAGTTTAATAAAAAGGCGTGATGTGCCCAGCAGTTACATATACAGAGTAAATGAAAACATAAGATGGGCATGTAAAGCCTTAAAATCAGTGTTTGTAAATTTAGATAAAAAGCTGGATGAGTGGTGCATTGGCAGAGATGGTCTACATTTATATAGAACAGGGTCACATACATTGAGTGGAATCATAAGATATTGTAAATATAATTTGTAAACAACAGGTAAACTGGTGACAAATTCAGAAGGTGTAAAAAACTCTTGCCAGGTTAGTAATTCTAAACATGATACTCAAAATAATGTAAAGAGTGAGCAATGTTTTCAGACCAATTGGTTAATGCATCTAAACATACAAGGAATAAAAACAAAAGTAGACTCATTACAATTATTTTTGAAAGAAACGTTTTTCGCAAATATTAAAATCATATGTCTAAATGAGCAGTGGCTAAGTAATCCTGAAATCACATTACTAAATAAATTACAAGGGAGGCTCATGCATACTTGTAAATAGTTGTTTATGTCAAAATATAAAGATAAAAAAAGAGACAATTTAAAAGCATACCAAGAGGACCATGTCTTTGAAATGTCTGCAATCGAAATAATTGAGCTGAAAACCACTGCTATCTCTATATATAGAGTACCCTACTAGAATACTTTCGAAACCTTTTTGAAAAAATTTGATAACCTGCTAAGTAAATTGCAAAAAGAAAATTGTTATAATTGCAACTGATTGCAATATAGATACACTTAATTCCCATTGTTCACAAAAGAAGGGAATGGCAAATAGTTTTTTAAATGTTATACAATCTTATGGTTTTAGTCTTCAATGTAACAAACCAACTAGAGTAACAAATACATCCCTTACTTGTATAGACAATACAATTACAAATACTGCATATGAAAACGGCAATTGTATTACAGTAGATACAAGTCTGTCAGATCATAAAGCACTATTCATTATCCTTCCTAATGTAAGCATCAAAAATGCAAAAATGGAAATATATAAAACCATGCGAATATTAAGCGACAAAAACATCACAAACTTTAAAAATTATCTCTCTGATATAAAATGCTCCTTTGACATATCACGAACTGTAGATGAAAACTACAATACATTCCTAAATCAATTTTTTACCACTTATAACCACTGTTTTCTTAAAATAACATTCAAACAAAAACAAAAAAAAAAATGCTTACTAGACTGGTGTACCCCGGACATTTAGAATGTCAAGTGCAAGGAAAAGACTATCGCATAGACTCACCACAGAATCTAATAATCTAGAGGTAAAACAGCACTATTTACTTTATAGTAAAATTTACAAAAAAGTTATGAAGAAAGCAAAAAATGGCCATTGAGAAATATATAAAAGAAGCTCACAACAAAAGTAAAGCAACATGGCAGTTAATTAAATACGACTTGGACCTTCAAAATAAATAAAAATGTGAATCATTAAGCAACAATATAACAAAAGAAATGGCTGTATCACTACACCATTATTTCACAAATGTACCAAATGAAACCCGCAAATCACCTCCATGTTTGCATGGGACAATTAAAAAAGCACAAAATAGTAGCTCAAATTCACAACCTTTTAATCTACGTTATGTAACAACTAACAATGTAAAAAATATTATCACTGCTTTGAAATCGTAAAACTCAAGTGGATGGGATAAATTGCCATCCAGGGTAGTAAAACTAATTAAGGATTTAATAAGTGAACCACTTGCAAAATATTTAACCAATCTTTTCATTTTGGAGTATTTCCAAAGAGAATGAAATATGCCTTAATAACCCCCATGCACAAAGGAGGGACATATGAATACAAAAGCTATCGCCCTATATCAATCAGTCTTGACCAGTTTCTCTATAATATTTGAGAAATTAACATATGCTAGACTAAAAGTTTTTTTGGAAAAAAATTAAATATTAAGTAGCTGTCAACATGGCTTTAGAAAACACTTATCTACAATTACTGCAGTAACCACAATAGTGAATGAAATAGCACTAAATTTAGAATAGAAAAATACAGCTGCAGTATTCTGTGACATTCCAAAGATGTTTGACTGTGTAAGCCATAAAATTCTCCTAAAAAAGCTAGAGCATTATAATATAAAAGATTAAAACCTTCAGTGGTTCAAATCATACTTATCAAATCGAAAACAAAGTGTAATCACAAAATGCAGCTCGCAAGCACACAAATCTCAATGGAGAACTAATGGAAATGGCGTTCCGTAAGGTTCAATGCTAGATCCTCTGCTGTACATACTCTATACTAATCACTTACCTCACAGTATAAATGTGAAACCAATATTGCATGCAGATGACACCTCAATTATCTTACAAAATATAAGTCATTATAAATTACAAACCGATATAAATAAAACATTAAATAACTTAAGATGAAAGGTTGTCATGTAATGGAATGAACCTGAATAAATCAAAAACTGGTATTATAAAGTTTAACACTACTTGTAAGTGCAAATTCAGGACAAGATAAGACATTAAAAGAATCAACAAAAGACTGCAGCAAAATATTAGGAATATACATAGATAAATATCTAAAATGGAACATCCATATAGAATATATAACTAAGAAACTAAATTTAGCCTGTTTTAATATGCTTTGTCTGGCACATATAATGAATATAGAAATAAAAAAAATAGTCTATTATAGTTGCTTTCACTCGATCCTGACCTATGGCATAATATTATGGGGAAATGCAACTGGGTGGGAAACCACATTCAGAATACAGAAAAAAATAATATGCATGATGTCATATGCAAACTTCAAAGAGGTGACTGCCTCCCTGGTTGTGTCGTTGATTCCTGGCTGGGGCAGGGAATTTTTCTTTAGCCAGAATTATTCCCTATCCCCCACAGAGTCTGGAAGTATGTATGTGAGACTGTGTGCGTGCGTCCGTGTGTGTGTGCGCGTGCGTGTTTGAGGAAAATAAAAGATTTAAACCTACAGATAAGTTATTTCAAGAGCAAAGCCCCTGATATGACCTTAGATGTTAAAGGGGGCTTAAAAAAAAAACTTCTAAGACTCTTGTAATTCACTATTTAAAATATTAATAATACCCCCAATATATCTCTTAGAGTTGCTAACCTGCATTTATAAAAATTATGACAAGTTCATGGAAAAACAAAATCACTATCACCACAATACTCGGAAAGAATCTAACATAAAATTCCTCATGCATAGACTAACACTCTCTGAAACCCCCCCCCCCTACTTTATGGGTATAAAAGTATATAATAAACTGCCACAAAAAATCAAAGATATAAAAACCCTAACTTTATTCACAAAAAGATTTAAAGAAATATTAGCAAATAAAACATATTACTCTATACAAGAATTTATGGATGACACAATGTTGGAGTCACTAGGCTAATATACATATTATATTACTACCATACAAATCAATGTTTGAATATATTTGTAAAATAATATCTTTATACATGTACATATTAGAATTTAAGTTACTCAATATATTTCTTGACGAGTCACCATTTTACGAGCTTAGGCTCACAATGTCAACATTATGTGGCAATAACTATTCTATTCTAATAGGCTAATTAGTAGCAGAGTGACAATCTAAGTGTATAGGAGTCAACGGAAGGCTAAAAGGATGGCATAAAAACCCCTTAAACTTTATGCACACATTTCATAAACCACCCCCCCCCAACCCAAACCCCAAAATACCAATAATTTCACTATTTGGAAGTTGTTTTTATATATTATGATACAATATTAAATATGTTATTTTACCTATTGTAGGAATAGTAGTCACAATTTCTCCTAGCTTCAATTTGTAGAGAATTGTAGTCTTTCCTGCTGCATCTAGACCAACTGTTGGGAAAATAAAAATTGACAGTATAAGTATTTTTACATTACAAGGCAAAAATAAAATCACAAATTTGAAATGTTTAACAATGTTATATATAAGATGAGTAGAAATTATCGGAGGGGTTTAATGATTTTACTAGAATGTGATTTCAAAATGTTATGGTTACAAGAATTCAAAATTTCCTTTAACATATTACATGTACTTCCTTTGTGACACTGCAGCATACTTACCAACTTCCTGAAATTGAAACCTGCTAAAATTTTCCTTGGCCAGAAGGGAGTAATAATTTTGTAATGACACAAAATGTAGAGTGGGCAAAATGTTTGGTCCACAAATGTACAAAAATTACATATAATATAAACCACAACATAGAAAGAAGAATATTCACCAAGTACTTAATATTTTGGAAGTTGATGAGAGTGTTGTTGAGATCAAATTTTAAATAAAGATTGAGTCGATTAATGACACTAAACAACACTAACATTGAAATTTCCCGAAACATGATTTGGAGGCTAGTTACCTCCACTCTCAACCAGAATTGACTGATCATTGGTGGTGGACCAATCTATTCATAGACTGCTCCGGTGGTGGTTCTATGAACTTGTACAATGAGTTGCCCAAGGGGATATTGATGTTGATAATTCTATTTTTGTTTTTCCAAATTAAAATCTGTTCCAAATTGCCAATTCCTGTTTTCCAGTTACATGTTTCAATAGTTTCGGTTCTGGGTTTATTACAAGTTATACAAATATACTCACAGTGATGCCTTAATCAAATTTAATCCTTTTATTAATCTGGGTAATGTCATGGTTTTCTGCTCAAAAATGGGTAATTGATTTTTCTAAATGTTTGTGTTTTATGCATCTGAAATGTTCCTTGGTTCTTGTTTCCAAGTTCCTCTTGGTTTTTTCCAGTGTAAACTTTATTATATCCTATTTGATTAATTCCAGAGTTTTTATTTGATAGGATACTCTCTTTAGTGATGGATCCAAGTACATTTTTATGCTGTTTTTGATAACTGGTGCCAATTGTATATTGTATTCTTTAAAAAATATTTTTGAATTCGTTAAGTGTGTGTGTGGATGATATGCAAATTTTTTGAAACTCCTTTTGTCTCCTTTTCTATTGAGTGTGGTTGTTTCCTTTAACAATTTTTTCTCTTTTGCTGCATTTACTTTTTAGTGTACTAACGACTTTTGGAAGTCATTTATTTCTGCAAATTCAACTATTTTTTTGTATTCTGCTTCATATTCATGTTCAAGAGTGGTATGTTCACAGGCCTATGTGCTAAACTATTGAAAACTGCTTGTTTGCAAGATCTTGGGTTGTAGCCACTTAATTTTATGTAATTGCTTGTTTGTTAGGATTTTCTGTAGATTCCAACATGTATTTTGTAAGCCTTTTTTTTTTTTGTTATGGTTTTTTAGATCCAGAAATGAAAGTTTCTCATCCTTTTCAGTTTCTAGTGTGAATTTTATGGTTTTTTTTGTGGCAAATTTGACAGTTTTAGTGTGTCCTGCATATGCTTCTTTGGAACTACTGCAAAAAAATCATCCACATATCTTTGCCAGATTTTAAAGATCCATGGGAATCCTTTTTTGACTCTAGTTTCTAAGGAACTCGTAAAAAAAAAATCTGCAAGCAATGGCAAAAGAGGGTTGCCTGTTGCAGTTGCTATCCATTTTTTGACAAAAATCCATGACATAAACCCAGAATGAAACTACTGAAACATTAACTGGAATGTAGGAATTATCAATTTGGGAACAGATTTTCATTTGGAAAAACAAAAGTGCAATTATCAACTTCAATATCCCTCTGGTCGACTCATTTTACAACTTCATAGAGCCACCACCCAAGCAGTCTATGGATAGATCAGCTCTGCTAGCAACAATCAGTCGATGTCTGGTTGACAATGGAGGAAACTAGCCCCCAAAACATGTTCCGGGAAATTTCAATGTAAATGTTGTTTGATGTCATTAATCGACTCAATATTTACTTTTAACTCGATCTTAACAACACTGCCATCAACTTCCAAAACAATAAGTATTTAATAGGCAAGAAAGTATTTTAGGAAGTGAAAAACATAGGATTGCATAACCTACACATGGAGAAAACAAACTGGAGGATGAGGTAAGATAGATTGAATTTCAAGAATATGAGTTGTTCAATAAGTATTTTGGCCCTCAAATTAATACACTTAAAAAAGTAACATCCAAATTCGTCAGTAAGACTATCAAACAGAGCAATGGCAATGCTAACAGAAAGCAGTGGAAAAAAAGTCTTAGAAACAGAAACCCACAATCATTACCAACATTTAGATGAAACAGAGTTAAAATTATATCAATTAAATTCAAAATTAGCAAAAAAAACTTAGGAATTATTATTTAGAAAAACTTGAAAAGCAATTATTTGGAAATGATAAGCAAGAAACAAAGCATGAAAACATTAAAACTAAAAATAAAACTTAATAGTCTTTGCAAAAGCTCGCAAAAATCATCCCATCAGGATATTACCATAAAAAAAATAACCAATCCAAAACAAACAAAAATCAGCATAAAAAATGCAGAAGCCAGTTGTACAGCAGAACCCACTGTTCCACATGAAAATCATCAGAAACTAGCAGAAAATGACACAAGTAAATTTGATGTCATGAACCTCTCCAAACAAACTTTTTCTTCAAGAGAGTTGGAATTTCTGAATCAGGGCTTAGAAACTTCATGAGTTTTTCATTTAAAATTTAAGATTTCATCATGGACATAAACATTTCAGTACAGAACTTGCCAGCAAGAGAAAGAACCACTTAAAAGCCATTTGGAAAAAATTCTAATGGAATTCAATCCTAAACACCACCAAAAAAAAGGCACACCCCCACACAAAACATTCCTTAAAGAAAAAAATGCCATAATCACCAAAGTAGATAAGGGGAACAAAATTGTCATAATGGTCAAACTAATTACATAAATAAAATGAAAGACATGCTAACTGAGAATGAGTTTGAACTGATCAGCAAAAATCTACCAACAGCTTGCACACAAATGATTGAAAAGGCAATCACAAACATCAATGTAAGAACACAAATATGCAGTTAAACCTACTCTACCCAGACTTTATGACCTACCAAAAACCCAAAAACAAAACATGTCCATGAGACCAATAATCAGGTATCAATTCACCAACCTATAACTTGGCAAAATGGTTAAACAAGAAATTTAACACATTCCCAAAATTCAATAGTCTTGGTATAAAAAAACTCTCTGGAACTGTAGAAAATATTAAAGATTTTCAGTTACAAGATGACATGCTTAAGCATTTTATGTAAAAATGTTTTCCAAGCATACCAATAGTGAAACCACCACCATTAATTCAAAATTGGCTTAATTAATAAGGATATCTATAAAAGTAATTTCTGAAATCATAGAACTAACAAAATTATGCACAGAACAGAACTACTTCCAATTTAAATCCAAATATCAAGCTTAGCAATAGGCAAACCTCTTTCGCCGCTGCTTGCGGATCATTTTATGAGTTCCTTAGAAACTAGAGTCACAAAAGGAGTCCCATGGATCTTTAAAATATGGCAAAGGTATGCAGATGATATTTTCGAAATAGTTCCAAAGAAGCATGTGCAGGATGCACTAAAGCTGTTAAATTTGCAAGAAAACACCATAATATCCACACTGGAAACTGAAAAGTATGAACAACTTCCATTTCTGGATCTAAAACCCATAAAAAATGCACACAGAATACATGTTGGAATCTACAGAAAATCATCACAAACAGGCAATTACATAAAATGAAATGCCTACAACCCAACATCCCATAAACAAGCAGTTTTCAATAGTTTAACACACAGGCTTGTGAACATACCACTCTCAGAATATGAATATATAAACAGAATACAAAAAAATAGTAGAAATTGCAGAAATAAATGGATTCCAAAGTTGTTAGTACACATACAAGTAAATGCAGCAAAAAAGAAAAAATTGCAAAAGGAAACAACCATGCTCAAAATAAAAGGAGAGAAAAGGTGTTTCAAAAAATTTACATTTCACCCACATACATTTAACAAATTCAAAAATATTTTTAAAGAATACAACATACAATTAGCACCAGTTATCAAATACACCATAAAAAAAAAATGTACTTGGATCCACCACTAAAGACAGCATCCCGTTAAATAAAATATCTGGAATTTACTAAATCGAATGCAACAGTTGCTACAAATTTTACATTGAGAAAACCATGAGGAACTTGGAAACAAGAGCTAAGGAACACTTCAGATGCACAAAACAAACATCTAGAGAAATCAGCAGTTGCTACCCATTTTTGCACGGAAAACCATGACATAAACCCAGAACTAAAACTATTGAAATATGTAACTGGAAAGAAGGAATTGGCAACTTGGGAACACATTTGTATTTAGAAAACCAAAAATAGAATTATCAACATTGATATCTCCCAGGGCAATTCATTGTACAAGTTCATAGAACCACCACGAGAGCATTCAATGGATAGATCAACTACACCACCAATGATCAGTTGATGCCTGGTTGATACTGGAATAAACTAGCCTCCGAAACATGTTCTGGAAAATTTCAATGTTTACTTTTAATTCGATCTCAACTTCCAAAATATTAAGTATTAGCAAAACGTCCAACAACAGACTGCTTCTGCTCCTCCTGCAGCTCTCTAGCCATCCCGCACTGGAATCCTGCTATGCACCACTTAGTAAGTTACCTGATTTTAAATGAATTATACAGGAATCCATTTTTGTTTTATACAAAAATATATAAAAAATATCAAGGAGTTCAATTCATATTTTTTAAAGAAATTTAAAGAAGCAGGATAACAGAGATAGATATACATTTTTGGTTTATAAAATTAATGTAAATGATTAATTATGTTGATAAATATATAATAAATATTATGCAAGTACAATAAAAGATTCTATATTAAGCCTTATATTGAACTTTGTAACTTTGAATTTTGTCATTTATTGCCTGCAAGATATTCTACTTTTAAGGTTTAGAACTCCGCCATTTTCATAACCAATATTGTGCAATATTTTTTAATATATTTTGATTTAAAAAAAATAATTTATAAGAAAGGCAATTCAATTTCTTTTTGTAGTACATGGTCAAAATTTGAAGTAAATTTAAGACATGTCAAATTTTGTGCAGATTTAGCAAGGAATGACTCTTATGAAAGATGAAACAAAAGACAAAAACATTAGATATATAAAACTGTTATTCAATATATTTAAGACGGTAACATTAAAGAATTGTTGCTTAGCATGATCACCACAAAACTGGATGCTAACACCTTCACAGATGCAGCATTAAATCTCTGGAAGAGAATGAACATTTCTCAACCAATGTTATGATGGAGTGAGCATTTACATAGAATATTATGGGGTATATCTGCCCTTATGCAGAAAAAACTGAACAAAAACATGCCATATGTACATTATTAGCATTGCCCACATTTGGTTATTTAACATATTTTTTTATCAATGCATTACACTGAACAAGTTCTTCCATGAAAAAGTAACAGCTTTGACCAAGGACATACAATGGTTCATCTTTTGGAATGGTGATCTGGTCACTGGTCACTGACGTTATACTGGCACATTATATGGAAATTATAATCTCTCTCACAAACACACACCTTTCTCTATAAATGCTTCTTTTTGGGATTCATTGTCCTTAAAGCATTTCCTGTGAATTCTAAGGGTAAAATTCTTTGGATGGAATGCAATACTTTCTCTACCTACTATATATGTTGTGTGTGGTAGAGAAGATGAAAAAGCAGAACAATTGTTTTTAAAGTCATTATTGGAATGTGGTCTGTGGTTAGCGTAAAAATCATAATTGGCACAATTCTTTATGAGCAAATGGCAAATATAGAAATACGAGGAATGATCAACAAAGATTTAGACTGATTTTTTTTCACAGATGTTTATTACTTCAATTCAATGTTTACATGTCCTTTTTCAAAGTAGTCCCCTCCTACTTTGATGCACTTTTTATAACGTCTCTGCCAGTCCTTGAACACGTGCTCCTTTGTCAGGTCTTTGAGAATCGCCTCACTTTTCTTGAGCACTGCTTCAGAGTTCTCAAATCAAATACCCCTAAGCTTTGCCTTTAGTGATGGGAATAAAAAAAAGTCACAGAGTGCAAGATCGGGGGGCTATAAGGTGGATGTGGTGCACAGGTAATGTTGAATTGAGACAGAAACTGCATGACTTGATTTGCGACGTGAGGCCGTGCATTGTCATGATGAAGTCGCCACCCAGTCCGAGAAAGCTCTAGTCGTTTCTTTGCAATGTGCTTCCTCAGTGTAGCCAATACCGACGTGTAGTATGCTGCTGTAACAGTAGTGTGAGAGGGAACTGCATGCTGGTAAATCATGCCATTACTGTCAAAAAATGTGATCACCATCACTTTCCCTGCAGATGGAACAACTTTTGCCTTTTTTGGTGTCGGAGAACCTGGCGATTTCCACACTGTGCTGGCTTGTTTTCCTTCAGGATCATAATGATGCAGCCATGACTCATCACCAGTGATAATCGATTTTTAAGATGCTTTCCCTCCATTACAAAGAGACGCAGACCTCACGGCTTGCCTTCATTTGCACAGCCTTTTGTTCGAGAGTCAACAGACGTGGGAATTCATCAAGCACAAACTCGGGTCATATGAAGATGGTCGTGCACATTTGTAAACACACTGCTATATGAAATTCTCAACACTTCACTGAGGTTATGTAATGTTATACGCCGATCCTCTCGGACAATCACAGCAGCTATGTTGATTTGACTTCAGTCTCAGCAGAAGCCAAAACACCTTGCTTAACACTGACAAGTCGGCCTTCTTTGAAGTCCTTGAACCACCTAAACACGAGGTAGTGCATCTTCACTGTAAGCTTGCTTCAGCTTTTCATAAGTTTCAGTGGCTGTATGGTTTAAACGAAAACAGAATCTGATTGTGCTGTACTGCTCCTCTTGCATCACCTCCACTGTCTGGTATGCGAAATGTACGTAGGGTCTACAAAATAGAGCATTACTACCAACCTACTGATACGAGAGTGCTGCTGCCTACCGACATTATACATAAAAACCCGCTCTTTTCAAATATTTATGTTACAGATACGAAACTATCATGGAGGCTACAGGAAAAAATCAGTCTTAGACTTTGTTGATCAGCCCTTGTACAAAATATTTTGTTGACTTCAGCTTTAATCAGTTGACAGAAGAAAAGTTGTATGAGTGCTTAAATATAGATTCTGTTTTTACAACACGGGTAAAATTAGGCAACAGGTGTATTAAGATAGTACATGGCCCTCTCCCATGCAGATCTAATAGACAGATTATTATTTGTGGTAACCTGAAGGAGAATGTACAAAACAAATCCTCATATATTGGAAGAACTTGAAGAAAACAACAAAGTCAAAACTAGAAAAACCATAGTGCATGGACTAAACCATGCATGTGTGTTGAGCTGAAGGAGGATGAGCAATAGCAGTCTGACATGAACATAATCTTCCAGAAGAAATCCAGCATCTATGCAAAGTCTTTAGATAGAACCAGTATATACCATTCGAGATATCAAAAAACCTTTCAGGAAACTCCTCCATAAACCACAAGCCAATGCAGAGAAAAAGAAAGCCTAGCTAGAGCCATTATTCTATTCATAGGTGCAGTGCCCCACAAAATAGCAAGAATACTGTCTAAATGCAGCATAAGAACAGTTTTTAGGCCCCCTGCCAAAAACAAACAGCATCTGGGCACGGTCAAAGACAATCTGGGCCTCCGCAATGCCAGTATTTACAAAATCCTGTGCAAATGTGGAAAAATTTACATTGACCAAATGGGGAAGACTGTGGAAGAGCGCATCAAAGAACACCAATGCTGCATCAGGTTGGGCTACACAGAAAAATCTGCAGGTGGCACAACAAACTTACAATACTAGCCATAAGATCAATTTTTCATCCACCAAAATAACAAAAAAATCTACTGGATATTATGACAGACTGATAAAAGAAGCACTAATACATAAAAGCAAACAAAAATAATTTTAACAAAGACAAAGGTCTGCAAATAAGCACAACATAACTACCTATAATTCATAACCACTTGCCCCATCCTCCTCAACCCTCATTGGCCAGTGCCGACCAATGACAGTGAGCGAGGCAGTCTTTCAGCCTTCCCCTCCAGGTATAAATATCACTGCCAGAGCAACTTCTCTCCAGTTCCCTGATGATGGCGACAGAGTACGTCACTGAAAGCTTGGAAAATAATCCAACACTTACCTGGCTGACGTTCCGAGAAGAAATCATTAAGGATGATATTTAATTTACTGTAAGTTAAGATTTTATTCAAAGCTTTTAGAAGCAACATCAGCATGTAGATTTGGCCTATTATAGAATGTCCACCTGCCCATGTAAAACCCCATGAAAATATTAAGGACAGTTGGAAACTCTGTAAATGCTATTTGTAGATTTTGAAAAGGTTTTTGTACAATAAATTGGAAATCATATCCATAAATCATTCCATCACTGTGGTTTAAATTGAGCAGAAAGAGAATAAGCAACAGGAGCAAGAGTAGTACAATGAACTAATTAGGGATGGTGATTTTTTAGTATTTTGAAATCGGAAATTTGACATGTGTTGTACACTTTGGATTTTGTAGCATTTATACATTTGCAATTTAGTATTTATAGAATTTTGAAGAAAAACACAATAAATAGGTAATGTCTTTTAACATAACATTAATTTAAAATTAAAACACATTTGTGAAGGATTAATACTGAAATAAAAATGCATAACGGAAGCTGCATTTTTTTTTTAAGTTAACATAGTTTAAAGAAAAATACAATTAATACAGGCTAAAGCTTAACACACAAAAGAGACATTCTGATACAAAGCCAAAACAAAAAGAAAACACACAAAATTAACTCAAATCATGCAAGTTCATAAATCAGTAATACTGTTGAATGAAATTCTAGAATGTACCTCAACATTTTAATCTGTCATTCTGGTTTTCCCGTTATAAAATGTAATTTTACTTGGCAAAATATTTTTCAACATGCAGCGAGATTAAATGCTAATAATTGAACATATTACCTAAATGGAAAGTGTCCTTCAAATCTATTAGGGGATGTAGAAATCAAGTACTAGGGATACAAATAAAATAATTAAGGATTGTGTATTTGTCAGTAGCCAAGTCCAAAATGCATCTAGAGCTGAGCTTTGGGGGCTAGAGTTGGGTCAAGCATGGTTGTGACCCACAGAAATTTCTTTGGGCAAATTTTGGAATTGCAGCTTTACCTAGGGTGTTGGCATTACACAATCAGAATTAGGAAAAGTTTACACAATCGAACTTGGCTAATCCAAAGTTGAAGGGACCAAGAAAAAAAATTGAATTATTCAGGATTTTGAATTACAAAAGTTTGATTTTTAAAAATATTTTTAATTAAAACAGGTCTAAATTAAATGAAATTATAGGAAGGACAACATTGGAGTGTGTACTTACACTTTCGTAATGTTAAATTTCATGTTCAGTTCAGATTCAAAGTATTTTAAAGAAATTTCATATCTTTGTTTTTTAGCATTTAACCTTTGATTTACACAAAATACTTTAGCTTATTGAGTGATTGAAACACTGTGTCACTCACATTTTGGTGTCCAACATAACACTTTAATTGTTGTAAGTGATCCATGGCCTCAGCAATTGTAGGAATTGCTTTCATGGGTTGTTCTGGTTCTTCATCTGAAGACAGGGTGGCAGTTTGTGTGTTCATGACATCGTCCAAAATGTTTGCATTGGTTAGCCCCCACAAACTGGCAATTTGTCATCCACGTGCACAAAACCCTCATTTTCAAAATTTGCATCTTCCCAGTATTCAAGTGTAGAGGCAATCATTTTGTCTTCTTCAAGACCTTCAAGTCCAATATGACAGATGCCAGCCTTTTGGAAACAGTTGGCTGGTGTTTGGTTTCACTTGGTCCCATGCACTTCTACACATACGAGCTGCTTCAGGCACATTTATATTGAATTTGTCACCTTTGTCCAAATTTGCTTCTAACAGAAGATTATGGATTATCAGATGCCTGTAGATATGCTTGAAATTTTTTATTACCTCCTGATCCATTACCTGCATTTCTGATATCATATTAGGGAGGAAAAACAAAATGTAATATTCCCTAACAATGAAATACTGTTATGGATCATACAATTGTCAGTAAACAGTAAAACTGTAATTTTGTTTGCAAAACCTTTTGTCTAGCTTCAAGAGCCACCTTCCAAAAATTTCACTCATCATCCAAGCTTTTTTATTAGCTTCATATTCCACTGGCTTAGATTTAACATTTTTAAAACACTGGGGATTGGCTGACTTTCCAATCATTAGTAATGGAAGCTTTTCAGTGCCATCCGTATTGGCACCAATCAGGAGTGTGATGCATTCTTTACTAAGTTTTCCCCCACTACATCATTCTCCTTTAAATGCTAGTGTTTTATCTGCTGTACAATTATAAAACAGCCCTATTTCGTCGCCATTGAAAATATTTTTTGGATTTTTGTCTTGAATTCACTCTACCAAACTTCTTCTCCAATTATTGGCTGCTTGCTGTTCAACGCCTCCACTTTCTCCACAAACAATTTTAAAGGAAATGACATTTCGCTTTTTAACACCATTCAGCCATCCACTGCTTGCCTTAGAATTAGTTTTTCCCAATTGCTGTGCAAATTCTGCTGCTTTTGCTGTGATAAGGGGTCCACTTACTGGAATTTTTTTATCCCATTCCTGCTTGGACCACTTCTTCATGCACGCATGTTATTCTGTGGTTTGGCCAAATATACAAGCAGGCACCTTAGGCAATTCAGTAAGAAAATCAAATTTGAGAAAAATCACATTTCACTAAAGAGAACTTTTAAAATATAATTTTTCACCAGGGTTCCAACAGTTTTTGGGATTGCCTGCCCTTATTGGCAGTCCTGATAATATTAAACCAGCACTGAACTCTCAGAACTTGATAGGTTAGGAAAGTATGGTGTTATTGAGAATACAAGCAAAACAGATTCAAAGTGTTGTGTGAGTAATATTGTTATCATCGAAAGGTTAATAGGTAAACTTAGACTGCATTAACCCAACAACTTTAAACAAAGCTGTTATAAGGGATCTTCATGAGATGATAAATTTTCAACAACTGTCTGAAACACTTGTAGGCAAAGAGTGTCATTCTGCATTTGATTTAAAAGATGATTTCCACTAGATACACCTTGGCAAGGAGTCCACTTATACATTTTCCTTCTCTACCCTATTCGGCTGCTAAAAATACTCGAGAATGCCACCGGAATTTCTAATGTTCCTGAAGTAAACCAATTTTGCCAATATTTGTGCCACTCTATGACAATTGTTAAAATTTAATATAGCCTGGCGGAGGTTTTCAAGTCATGAAAATGCTTTCATTACTGTCCAATACAACTGTTTTTGTTAACTTTCAACAAAGCAAAACCATAATACAATGTGATACATCCCAGAGTGGTCTGTGATTTACCTTGTTTCCAGGAGGTTCACAAGGACTGCAATCAGTGCATATAGCTACCAAGTCTAACACCTGCTGAAATCAATTATTCTCCAATACAGAAAGAACCACTAAATATTTGTTTTGCAGTATTAATATGGTAAGCCTGTCATGTTACAAACAGAACACAAGCCACTTATGAGTGTATGTTAAAGCAAGCAGGATTAGTTCACTACACCTTCAGTGCTTGAGGTTTAAGTTGGTAACCTATCAGCTAATTTATCCCCCAGGCAAATTGATACATTTTGCAGACATATGTCATGGTCATATCTTTCAAAACAAGACAAGGATGACCCTAAAGTGATAGAATTTGTGCACTCAGCACTCATCTCCCTATTTCATCTGAGCGCTTGTCTCAATTTCAGAAAGCAATAGCTTATGATCCTGATCTATTGCAAGCCATGTCTTTCTGGGAGCATGGTTGGCCAGACTTATATAGATAAGATAATTTATTTCATCTTTTCAAGTTACAATCATCATCTATAGAGGATCATTAAATTCCCCGCTTGCAGCCTCTCTCCAGTGCACGACAGATCCGAGAGTCGACAGGAAAGTGGTGCCGGCAAAGTGCACTGGAGTCCTTACCTTAAATAAATGTTGAAAATATTGACCATCTGCTCCCAAACAGGCCGTTAAACAAGTTAAATATGTTCTCGCTCATTCATCTAAGCTCAGCAGCAGAAATTCCTGTGTAATCTACAGAAACTTAGTGATAAAATTATGCAAGAAATCACATGGATTCCTGCTAAGCTTAGATGAGTAAGAAAGAATATTTTTGCAAATTGTGCAGCCTGTATGAGAGCAGAATTTCCATAATTTATCTTTAGATGCATATTTTAGTGCATCTTTGCCGACACCACTCTCCCAGCAACTCTCGGATCTCTCGCACAGTGGAGAGGGTAATAGATAATTTAATAACTCTATAGTTACTTTCCTGGAGTTTCTGAATTTAATATCATATACAGTTAACACACTGGTTAACTAAGTACAGAGTTATTCATAAGTCCATGAAACATTTTAAAGATTCATAACTACTAAAACAGCTCAATGGATAAAGGAGCTTTTTGCACTAAAATGAAGAGGAACTTTCCAAGTTTTGTTACATACCTTTCAAATGTTCAATGTGCCCACACTTCTGACACAGCAGATATTAATACAGTAATCCATCTCTCTCCATACACACTCCAGCATATCACAGTTGACCATAGCAATGGCAGCTGTAACCTGCTGGCAAAGTTCCTGAAGATTTGCAGGGCGCGGAAGCATATAAACATTGTCTTTTACAAAGTCCCACAGGAAAAAGTCACATGAGTTAAATCCAATGATCATGGTAGTCAATTTATTAATGCTTTACCTTCTTGCCCAATGCGCCCTATCCATCTGTGGTAGAAGTTCATTGAGGTAGACTCGAATGCCATTGCAATAGTGGCAGGGACATCTTGCTGAAAGATGTAATCATTGCTGTCTTCATTCAACTGAGGTATCAACCAGTTTTTTAGCATGTCCAAGTAAACCATCCCATTGATGCTGAGTTTCACAAAGAAAACTGGCCCATACACTTTCTTTTCCAAAATGGCACAGAAGACGTTCACCTTTGATGAGTCTTGAACATGTTATATGACATTATGGGGATTTTCGGTCCCCCATATACACACATTACTTTTCTGGAGACATGAAAAGTGGCTTTGTCGCTAAAGACGAGGGAACGACGAAGCCACTACAATCAAAACTTTCTTGCACCTCAATGCAGATATTAAGAAGTACATTTTTTTTTAATTTTCTTTGAGAGCTTAATGAAGCTGAAGCCTGTATGGTTTAAACCTAAGTCTCTTTTGAAGAATTTGCCATACTGTTGGTTGCAAGATCCCCAAATCAACATGTGCACATGTAGTGGACTTACAAAGACTGCACTGATAAGCTTTACAATTTATTGCTTCTTCAATGGGTCCCGGACGTCCTTGACTATGAGCTATGCACAAACACCCCTCATCACGGAATTTCACAAACAAATGCTTGATACTAATGAACACAGGTGGTGCTTTTTGAAATGGTGTTCGAAAACATCTCCGCACAGTCACAACTGATGAGATTTGCATTCCAACACACAAACAGATTGTTCATGCTTAGTAAATGGCATTTTCTAATTAGTGATAACTAGTAGCACCTAGTGATCTCATGGCAACTAAGCGTGGGCTTTCATTTAAACAAAACTTGGAGAGTTTGTCTTGCTATTCACACAACAATTACTCTGATCTGCAGCATACTTAATTGTTTTATTAAACTTTAAAATGTTTCGCTCTATTTATACACTTTTATGCCCTACCAACTATGTATTTACCTCTTCTATAAATTACAATTCTTTTATTAAAATCCTCTTTCTTTGGCAATTTTCCTCTCCCATTTCTTTCTTATTTTCCTTGTATAATTACTTAGTTGTTTCAGAAATTCTTTTGTATTGTTTCCAAAAAGTTATGTACTATATCTCTGCCGGTAACTTTTGCCAGTTTTTGTTCCATATTATCCTCTCCACATTTTGGTTTCCTCGCACTCAATTATACAGTGTAAATTGTAGTCGACATTGCCATATAGTGGGCATAGATATTTATCAACTTTTAGACCTTTTAATAACATTGTTCCTGTTCTTGCCCTTGCCAGACTCTCTCTTTCCATTTCTTCACAAACATCAATGCATTTTTCTCTTCCCCATTCTTTCTTAACACTCCTATATAGTGTTAAAGTACAATTATCTCTTAAGTTACCTATTATTTCTTTTTTCTCTATATTGTCTATCCTAGCTTTCACTTTATTCTATAGTTTTTGCCTCCCTATTGCCTATTGATTGGTTAGCTCACCTAATCCAACTTCTCTTACAATTTCCATTAATTGACACATCCAACTTTTTTCACATTTTTCTGATTATTGTGCCCTAAAAAGACTTTGAGAATATTTCCTTCCTCAATACTTTGATCCTATTCCAATATTTCACTATCCGTTTGACCACTGGCCGCTTCCCCCCAGCTCTTCCCAATTCAACTAGTGGTACTCCATTAGGAGTTATTCTTGGAAATCCCAATAGCATTTTGCAAAAGGATCTATGAATTTCATCTATACATTCCCACCTTTTTTCAGTCCCCCAAATCTCTATTCCATGCATCATTCCTCATTCCACTGTTGCTGCATATATTCTCTCTAGCCATTTACTATTTTTGGTATTTTCTTTAAGCAGATTCTTATGCTATTTATAGCTATTTTTCCCTTATTTTTCCTTTGCTCTGTCCATTTTCCATTGTTATTCAGCCTTATTCCTAAGTACTCAAACTTGTTTAAAACTTTGAATTCACTCCCTTCAACCACAATCTCTCTTCTCTGATGAGTTTATTCCTATTCTTACATACTATGATTTTGGCTTTACTTTTTATTTTTAAACCCCATTTTTTTTTGCAGTATTTTTCTGTTGTTTCTTCTATTGCTTTCTTAAAACCTCCACTTGTGATTGCTGCTGCTACAAGATCATCCGCATAGAGCAAACCCAGAGTATCTTAATTTTTTATCATGAGTATTGTGCTAATTCTTGGAGTAAGTCATTGATAAACAAATTAAATCAAATGGATCTTAATTTACAACCTTGCATTAAACCAACTGAATTTAGTACCCATTTCATTACTTTGTTTTTGGCAGGTCTAATTCCGGATTCATTATCTGAATACCTCTAAAAGTACACACACCTCGCACACTCCCTTCATTCTCAGCTTATGCCAAAGTGAATGGTATCAAAAGCCTTTTTAGATCAGCAAACAACAAATATACCTTACCTCTTTTCATACTTAGATATTTATCTATTATTGATCTTATTATAAAAGTATTGTCTATTGTAAATTTTCCTTTTCCAAACCCCCCTTGTAGATGAGATAATTTACCTTCTCTCTCTACCCATTCCTGTAATCACTTTGCTAGTACCCCTGTAAACACTTGACCTATCAATGATAATAGACTAATGCCTCTGTAGTTGGATTATCCACCTCCCCTTTTCCTATAAAAATTGGCACTACAACTCCTCATTTCCAATTTTGTGAAAACCTTCCTCCCTCAATTGAACAATTTTCCTAACGTACCCTTTCTTCGGTAGCTTCATACCACACCCTCCAGAACTCCCCTGGTATACCATCTATTCTATTAGCTTTCTTACTTTTTAATTTTTTAGCCTTCTCTGTTAGCTCATTCAATATTTTCTGGTCTACTGTTATCTCATTCAATATTTTCTGGTCTAGTGTTTCTACACATTTATGGAACTCCCCTTGTACTTTTGTCTGCATTAGCAGATTATTTCCACCTAATAGTTTCTAGAAATAATCCTTCCATTTATTAGGACCAATTTTATTCTGCAATACCTTAGTCTTAGATACTTTTATTTCCAAATCCTATATTGCTTTGCTATCATCCTGTTTTGCTGCCTCATAGATCTTTTACCCAATTTTACCGGTCCACTCATTATTTTTCCCCTTTATTAAACATTTATTGTCCTATCTTGCAATTAGAAAGTTTTCTTTTTTGACCAGTTCCCCTTATTGTTTCCATCTCCTAAATTCTGTTTCTACCCTGTATCTTGCTGCAATGCAAACTCTCCACCTCATACCATTTCTTTTTTAAATTTTCCCTTTGATTCCTAATTTTCATTGTCTTTCCTGCTAGTTTCACTTTCCATTCCCTACAACATTACTTCTTCAGCTTTTCCCTCTTCAATAAGTTGTATAACCTCACCATGAGATTTCTTTCCTCTACTAGAGTTCAAATTCCCAATAAATAATTCTCTCTCCTCTGTGTCTCATCTGTAATTTTCAATGGTTTTACCTTCCTCTATATCTTCATCCTGCACATTTCCCAAGTTTTGCTGCAGGTAGCATAATGTTAAAAATAGAGCCCTATTCTTATGACTTTTGATACAATTATCTAGTAATTAACTATATTTTTCTTTTTAGAACTGGACATGAAAAAGTCTCAGTGTCTGTGTGAAAAGGTTCCTGTGGGCAAGGCTATTGCCCCGACATTTTCTTTTCCTCACGCACTGCTTTGTTTACAAGCAGTCATACAAGGTAATGGAGTGTTCTGTTGGAGACCAATGTGTGAGATAGTATATGACGGGTTCAGTTACTGCCGTGATTATAATTAGTATTATTATCAATAATAATAATTACAATAACATCCTGCCATGTTAGTGTGTGGGGGGGGGGGGGGGGTAGTGTGTCTGCCTCATATTCACGTTCAAATCTCGGTTACGGTGAGTTACCAGGATAAGATTTTTGGGGGGTTTTTCTATTATCTTGAGAAGATGAATGTCATGTTACTTTAAGCTCCATGTACCATGAGTTTGAGCATCATTTCACCGATTTCATTCGTCTATTATGACCTTCCAGGTTAAAGGACGGTAAATACCTAAAAACAACAATTCTATGGTAACATCTTTGCAGGGGTGGCATTATTTGGGAATATTTTATGCATTTGTGGCATAGTCACACCAAATACCGTTCAGCAGATCCTTTCCAGGAACTTGTGGAAGACATAGCAATTAGGTTTAGGATAGGCTTAGTAAACGTATTGTACACTGTCTCTAAATTACTCATTGTAATTTAGAGACAGTACACATAGTTTTACAGTTAGTGTAATTTATTGACAAAAAAAAAAAAAAGACTGATGGCAGCACTGCATTAAGTGATGTAAGTTGGATAATTTGGCTGCACTATTATTGCAGAAAGTAAAAAAAGGACTGTAAACCTTAAGTTATGTTTAAAAATGCTCTCCAGCATGAAATAATAGTTAAAAGCTATTTTAAATACATATTAGATATAAAAATGTACAGCTGTACTTCAAAAAAATTTTCCACTCACATTGAACTTAAAAGATGAGTCATAACCTAAGTTATTCTGAAACTCCCTAATAAGCCTTGTACAACAGGCAAAACACAAGGTTAATCAGCCAGAGCACTAGGCAATTTGAAAAGCAGATGCCTTGGCAAGAAGAGGTGATGCACAATCTTTCACTGGTCTTGAACCAGTTTTTGTAAGTTCTGTTTGAAAAACCATTAATAAGTGGACTACATATCACCAACAAAAATGGGTTAAAAAGGAAAGATGCAAGCATAAGACAATGCTAAGTAAAACATCTTCCTTATTAGCTGAAGATATTTGACAGATCCTAAATAAATCTCAAAACAAGGTTATTGATAGGACATTGTGGATTATAGAAACATCCACATACAACAGAAATCTTCAAAAAAGAACCAGTACATAGGTTGTCCAATGCTCAAGAAGAAACAGCTTCTCACATAATCCTCGAATGCAAAGAAAATGTAGTTAATAACCTACTAACTCTCATTAGAGATACAGGGCTATTTAACTAAAACTTTATACATATACATAAAATGGGTTTCCTAAGGTACTGCTGACAAACAATATGGCAATAAATTCCTTTGAATGATGCAAATATTTCCAGGAAAATAAATTTGAGCTGTGGAATAGCCATCGTGACACATTTATACCATTTCCAATAAATACAGTCTTATTACTCAGTGACAATCCTTCAGTCTAATAGGCCACCACAATATCAAGTTCAGTTTTATAAACCTTAAAATTTTATTCCAAATAATTACATAGCAACATAAACTATTATGACTTTCTTTTGCGGGTACAATACAATAACATAGAGTTACTTTTCAGTTAGTAACCCTATAAAATACAGGTACATACAGTAAGAATTTGTGCATGGTTTCAAAGCTGATTCTTCAAGATAATTTCCTCCAAATTAAATCAATGTAAATTAGTGAGGAAAACGTTTGTATCAATATAAACCTAACAAAAATGTACTGATGAACATAATACTAGGGTCATAGATTAACAAAATAAAACTAATCCATACCCATAAGAATATGTTAAAATGGCACGTTTCTGAAAACATGTTTATCATTGTTCCGATTAATGCCTGATTCAAAGATAAAATAATAATTTTAAATTCTGAGCTTCAGGTTGACTCACATGTGGAATGCCCCTTTTAGAATAGCTGTATTAAAATACATTCCTTCTCAAAGTAAACCATCCTTGCTAATTTGTTTAAAATAAACATCTTAAATTGTATTTCATTAACATAAAAAGTATTCCTCCTTGACCTATTCCTTTAAAATTAATAAATGTATATAAAAACTGAAGGGAAAACAGCAAACTAAAGAATACTGAATTCATGAGCATTAAACTAATAACTGTCAGTGACAGTTTAATCACATTTACTACCCTGCCCCAACCAGCACCACCTTTCCCCAGCATGCAATGCATCAAAACACTGATTATTAAAGAATTATTTGTTAACGCTATCAATCACCAGGACCATATCAGCATTGCCAATGTGCCAGAATTTCTTCCTGCAACAGGTGCTTTACATACCAGTAAATTTGACAAGGTGCGGTCGCTTTTAAACATACATAAAAACCATTTACAAAGGTATGAACCTGCTACCTTGAGATCAGAAGCCCAACGCTCAACCAACTGAGCCACCAATACAGAATCAAAACACTTGTATTGGGGGCATTGACAGTCAGAGCAAACACAAGCGATGAGGGAAATAGTGTGGTTGGAGGGGAGATGAAAATGACTAAGTGAGGGGACCCGGATAGTGAATGATTACCATTATCATCATTTCTCGGAGTATTTCCTCTACTTATCCCGCGGATGACTAGGGCCAATAACTCTTCTCCTTCTAAAAACATCCCCCCGCTACGCTTTACCGCATAAGGTCCTGGGCTACGCTTAAATGTGTGCCAAAAGCGAGTGAAGTATCGGAGAGAATACCGATTTCCAAGTGCAAAACAGCAAAAGGTTACTTCAGGGGGCTAATGAGATGGCCAGAGATATTTCGGCCCATATAAATGGGAGTACATAAGCGTTCCTCCACATCAGTCTGTCCATCACCACGAACACTTCCAACCTAATCTCTCTTTATATGCCGCTATCTCTCCAGCTCTCTGTTACACCTCCAAATCGTACACCATCATCTGATGATGTTTCAACCTAACCTCTTTAAAGCAGTGCTTTCACAGGCAAACGTGAGGATCACTAGTTTAAATAAAATAAACGGTAACTAATATGCCATATACTAAACACCGCTACGCCTAAGTCTACCTTACCCATTAAAATTCTCATCTGTTTCTTCCCAAAGAGTCTGGTCAAAACGCTGGATATTGTCAGACCCATTGTTGTACTTGAAATGTTATTAAATCCACACGGTTGTATTTGATGCCCTTTTACACAGAAACTCAATCAATTAATATTTCCCAAGTTTCTAAAACATTACTAGAACCTGCCACGTCAAGCCCACTTACTCTTTGTCATCACTTTCCCACTTTACCATATAACCAAGAGTTACCGACTACGTCATAATGATGGGCACTGGGGCTATCGAACTATTCGATAGTCGCATTTCGGTTATGGAATCTTATACAAGTATTCGGTTTTAAAACAATACTATTGGTTACTTGACAGTCGACAGTCCAACAGATATGGCGAAGGAGCTTAGATTGAAAATGCACAAGCCTTATGTATAGTGGATTCTGAAGCGAAAAATTCGCTCAGCCGCCATTGTTAGCCACTAATCCTTTGAGATGAGCACGCCTTGTGTGGGTTAAATGAGCACAAAAATAAGATTTTGAGGTGTTAAGGGCTCAATTAAGCAGTAGATTTATACTGTAAGTTTTAAACCAGTACAATTGTCAATAAGTTTGAGGTGTTTGGTTGTAGTTTCTCGAATAGCAGAAGCAAAAACCGAGGAATAGGAAATACTTAAACACACAGGTCAGCTACTTATTTAAATGATTTTTCGGTGATATACTTATTGAAATATGCTATGCATTATCAACAGAACGGTTCTGTATTATTTGTTAATTTGGAACGACAGGAAAGTAATTGCTTCAATAATACACTGTCAAAATCAAGAATCATAAGTTCCTGGTACATGAAAATAAACGGCAAACCAGGATTGTGTGTAGAATGCTTCAATGCAATTAAAATTAAGGAAGTGAGTGTAACAATAACGGTAATGCTGCAATTGTATGCCTTACTATTGATGGCATGTGTTTGAAAGAAATGTGAGAGTATTCAGCAAATAGAATTATAGGTTATGTAGACTTGGTCAACTAAATGCAATGGTAATTATCGCAATATTCCTCAGCCTAAATACTTGATTGATATAACACATTCCACTAAAGCTTTAAACCAATGTTGTAATATATAATACAGCCTTTTGTTACATTAAATGCAGTTTTAGACCAAGAAATTAGAATAAAGCTGAATAATGACTTTTCCTTGATGTTTACAGCAATAATGACAAATTTTCAATAACAACTTATGGCAGGCCAAAAATTGTGATTGTATTAAATATTCCTTCGAATAGAGAGCTCTCCGCTTTCATTGTCCTTTGATCTTTACAAAACTTGGAAAAACAATTAATTTGATTTTGCCCATGGTATACATGGCAATGAATAATGCCACAAGACTTACTTCAGTAAAACGCTAGTATTTCCGCCCTGTGAACCAAGCCCCTACATGCCTGATTGAGCGGACGCGTGCACATGTATCGGGAATTGAAGAACTGGAGTAGAGGGCAAAAGACATCCATAGTCACACGTAATACATTGGGTAATAGGAAACAGTGAAATTTAAAACAGCTATAATTACGTCAGAACGATACCTGTGCTGGAAATAATTACGACAACACGTTATTTATGATCGTCCACCATCTATACCCAAAGCTTAGATCTTGAATGTCCTGTTAGGAGTTGAATGAAATCATACCACTGACTAGACGGAATTTCATCCCACAACTAAGCAAAACAAGATTAAATATTATCATTGAACTTGAATATTGCATACCTGCATTAAATGTATTTTACAAACAGGATCTAAGAATCACAGAGCTTAATTCAACTTTACTTTTGGTTTTCGCAGTTTCTTCTAAGTTATTTCATGCGTACCTTCTGCTTTTTACTTTAATGTACAAAGCCGTTAAGAAGAATTATAAAGAGGGCTTGTTAGGTGTGTCTCCACAGTAAAGTGGTCAAAATGCCAAATTAAAAATGCAATATATGCTGGGTTCGATTCTAGGCTGATGAAGCGATTCTTATTTCATTATCATTATTCGCAACCCTCAAGAGCCTGGAAATCTGGATACGTGTTAAGTTAATCTAGAATAATGGTTTTGATGTACAGTTCAACAATTTAAGCAGTTATTATAGAAGGCCAAAGTGGTAATAGGACGATATTACCTAAGACGGTCTGTGGATAAAAACAAAAATAAAATGAAAGAACTGCATATGCGATACTGAATTTTCAGATACGCCATGTACAGTATAAAAATGAAATAAATGTGAAAGTAGGTACCTGTATTCCTCCCCAGTAAACTATATTGCAGATTTTAAGTAAACATTTTCTATCAGTATGTGAGTTAGATAAAATAGGTAGATATGTGCACCACAGGAGATTGTGATCTGTGGCTCTGAAACAATTCATGAACAAATCTAAAATAAGAATGGTTTATTAATGTTCTGTTTGTTTTAACAATTTTGCAAAATTCCTTTTTAGCACCCTGCAAGGTTGTGATTCAGTCTGAAATTACAGATTTGAAAAGCTAAGTTAATCGAGATTTCGGGTAATTTTTTAAATTTAGGATAAATCATGATATTGAATTTAATATTTTAGCACTGCCTTCTAATGCTAATGAAAATGTACAAAGTAGTTGTAAAAAAGAAGTTAGCGCTCTCATTACCTTCTTTGTCAGATGAGCAGGGAAACTTAATATCGAAGGAACTGTGTAAGGGTTTAGCACCATCTTGCCTTTATTCTCATGAACAATTATTCGCAAAATTCATTAAGTATAGTCTGTGATATTTCGATGCCACAGACTTTTCACGTCTCAGAGCAGCTAACCACTTACTCAGTAATTCTCATTTATGTATTGGAAACCTAAAATACATTATCATTCGCTTAGTGACCGAGGAAATCCACGAGAATAAATCGGAGTGAATTTGGAATACAAATCACAAATGTTACAATTTACTCTTACCGAAGGAAAGTGATCTCGGAATTTTTTTCCGGTGGTTGGTTCAGTAATGCAGCTTAGGAATGCACCAGTAACCCGGATTAACCTTTAAAACATCTCACTTTTTAAAGTCTTAAGCGTATTGAACTTACGGCAAAAGCACGATCTTGTTGTCTAGAGCCAACTGCGCGTGAGGTTTCAATTAGCGACAGCAACATTAACGCCAGCGGCGTATCTAGTTAATATAATTCCATGGTGTTTGCTGCGAACAGTCAAAATAACTTCCATAGTCACTTTCATCAATGATCCAACGCAGTTATAATGCCAACCCCATTCTAGAGAGTATTAAAAGACTCTACTGTTCTACTTTCTTTATTTAAGACTTTTGGCAGCCAGCCTAAACATTACACTCATAGAACCGAAAACTAATTGAAATGAAACCCTAGTGTTATAGGATGGCAACACGAAACGATGCCAGTGGAGAGATCGGAGATTAAATATACTATGAAAGATGCCCACGTCAACGGTAGCTGCTACAGCCATATTGTATCTCCATAGCTAATGGGAATAGGGTTAAGGGTAGTATATAACCCATCAGAAGCATCATTTTTATATGACGGTAGATGATATAATAATCTACAAGACATGGAAGAAACACGAGATAAGATCCCAGACATACAATTATTGTGGTGGGTGATTTTAATGCTAGAATAGGGAGGTAAAAGGAAGGTTATCACGAAAAACACATATACAAGGAAATGAGAGAGATGTGGTAAGACTAACGAAACGTAAGCATCGCGTAAGTTAAAGGAAAAGGAAAAACCTACTAAGATATTCGATTTTTGATACTGTTTAACTACTGCTTTTACTACGCACGCACCACAAGCGATGACACTGACAATACGTGGAATGAAGAATAAGCACTGGTGGTATGCGATGGCGGAGAGCCCGCAGAAAATCCGGCCCTGCACCGCTTAGTCCACTACAAATCCCACATGCGATCGGCTGGAATCGAACCCGAGCCGCCTTGATGAGAGGCGAGTGGTCTAACTACATGGCCATGGCACGGCCTAAGATTATGTGAGGTGCACAAATCATTAATTTGCAATGGAACAATGAGAGAAAATCAGGAAGGAAAGTTTACATTAGTAACTTTTTTTTTTTTTTTTTTGGTAGTGTTTAACGCCCGCTTTAACTACTAATGGCACCGCAGGCGGTGACACTGATGATACATGAATGAAGATGGAGCACCAGTGGAATGCGATGGCGGGGGAAACCGGAGACCCCGGAGAAAACCCGCCCCGGCGCCGCTTTGTCCACCACAAATCTCACATGCGGTCGCTTGGGATCGAACCCGGGCCGTCTAGGTGAGAGGCGAGTGGTCTAACCACTCGGCCACGGCGCGGCCACATTAGTAACTCCAAACAAACAAGATTTAATAGATGATATATATGTTATGTACGTAGGGGCTGTAGCAGAGAACCACAATTAAATATGAAGTAGTAAGTAGTAATCACATTCAGTTGATTAAGGAAGTAAAGTGTTAGATTAAAAGGTAACGAAAACTACTAACTCAAGACAGGTTTGGAAAGAATGCATTGAAAAACGAAAACTGGCTTAAAATAACCATAACGTTACAGGATAAAATCAAGGAAAAGAATGATCTGACTGCTAGAAAATAAGTACGTTGGTACCAATTTATAAAGGGAATAGAGGAAGAAACCAGGCGGAGAACCACAAAGAATATTATCTATCACTGCTAGGGAAAATGCGTACATGTATATTGGCTGATAAATTAAAATTGTGGGTGGAAGCAGAAGAGAAACTATCAGGCACGATTCAGGAGGAAACCAATGTATTAATGATAAAGACCATAATAAATATTTTAAGAAAAAGAGGAATATCATACATGTTTTTGCAGGTTTGGAGAAAGAATTGCATTCAACAAATAGAAAACACCTAACTTATAAATTAAAAACGGAAGGGGGTTAACAACTATATACAGGACATTAGGAAAAATTTATAAAAACATAAAATGTTCAAAAAGTGCGGAAGCACTGGAATTACAGTATTGTCGAAGCAAACTAGGAGAAAGGAAAGCGTGGAAGCAAAGTAAAATGTTATTAAGTTTATTCATAAAATATTGTCACGATATATCCAATTATATGTGGAAAACTTGGCAATAATTACGCCTCATGGTACAATTAGTTGGAACATCCACGATGTGTCAGGTGGAGTGATTCACTTCCTATACAGGTCACTCATTTCAGCCGTAGGCGTAATGACGCACGAAATGCTGGCTCATTTCCTGGATGGTAGACTATAAATATACCATGAATTCAGTAAGGGTGGGTTATTGTTGAATGACGGAACTCTGCTAGTGGAAGTATTGGCGACGACCCCCTTAAGCTGCCGAACTCGCGACCTTAGCAAGGACCAAAGTGACCACGCCTGAAACTGCCAAGGTATAATACCATTCGCCTCTCACCTAGACGACCCGGGTTCGATTCCAAGCGACCGTATGTGAGACCTGTGATGAACAATGCGGTGCAGGGTTGGGTTTTCTCCGGATTCTTCGGTTTCCACCGCCATCACATTCCACAGAGACTCCATCTTCATGTACCACCAGTGGCATTGCCTGCGGTGCCATTGCAGTAAAAGCGGGCGTTAAACACCACCAATATATCTTGGATAAGTAAGTTTAGGATTAGAAAAGTTAAACCATTTATAGGTAATTGAATCTGCTTGCCCAGTCTGCTTAGAAAATCATATAAGCTACAAAAGGTTAAAGTAGTTGTGTTATATCTAGTGAGCAAGCTTTCGAGTCACTCTACTCCTTCCCTACGGCCCCCTGTGACGTCATTCTCTAAATACCCTAAAGTACGGACATCACATAATGGTTCAGGCGCCGGCTTCGCTGTAATGCTTATATTTTAATGCAAAGAATGGTTCGATCCCGTGCCTCTACATTTTATTCCACCACGAACGCATAACGGTGGAGCGCCGGCCTCTCATATTTATTTATTTATTTGAGAGAGGTAAGGTTCAATTCCGGACCTCTAAGTCACATTATGGGGGAGTTGAAGTTATTGAAGTAATATTTAATTCGACTTCCGTACCTACTTATTTTACTATTAATTTGCAATGATTTCTTTAATTGTTCAGCAACTGGGCATGCTCAGTACTATGGTACTAATAGTTTTACCTTGATAAGCTATGATTTACTTACAATCATGTTAGCTGATGGCAGCGAGTGAGAGGTCCTCCTCCAGCAGAAAATTGATTATTTATGCACTTCTTTATATGATATTTTACAACAAAAAATCAGTTTTATTCTGAGAGCATAGATGTTCCGCAGAAACTACTGACAGGGTTAGATTCACTCGCGCAGTACATGAGTGAAATTCTGTTACGCTCAGGGCGTAAGCTATTTCCGCAATATTCAGAAATACCTTCTAGATCTCATCTCTCAACATCGCGTGCAGTGAATGCCGCCTTCGACACCAGGCTCGGTCGATCTGTCACCCCCAGTACAGCCCCCTAAGTTGTCATTTTCAGAATCTCCACCACTCGCAAAAGTGACGGAAACTAAGAACCCACCTGCTACCATTCCATCAATCTCTGATCTGCCATTTGCCCGAGCTTTCATAGATCCGGGATATTTTTGTGACAATATCAACTATACAGACTGAAAAAAAACAGTACTCTCCTTTCACTACAAATTATGTAGCTGGTTTATCATATTTAGATGAACTTATGGTAAGGGGTATATCGATAATTGGGCTACGAAGAGCAACCAATGGTACACAGGGTTTCTGTGAGGTATGGAGAATTAAATTAGGTATAAAGTTAGTTTATTTGAAACATGAGCGAAGATAAAAGGGAAGAGAGATGGTATCTGCATGGAAAAAGTAGAGATTATTAAAGGATTTGATTATTAAGGGGTCATTATATATTATAGGTTGCTAAGACGGTTTTTTTTTGTTTTGTTTTGTTTTGGTAGTGTTTAACGCCCGCTCTAACTACTACTGGCACCGCAGGCGGTACTAAGACGGGTGTACTGTGTATACGGATAAAGGACAATTTCTGGGATTACAATAGGATTGCGGCCATACAATATTATATTGCCTTTGCAGCATGGCAGGCAATAGGGAAACTAATTGTGCAACTTTTTCCGTCATTAGGGATTGTCTAATGATCTCGCTGTTGAGTGCTCTTAAACACCAACGGACATAATTATCGTCATCAACATCTCTTGGTTGATGTGTACTGCCCTTCTGAGGGACATTCGTCCCTTTAGGTAGTGCGGAAATTCCTCCGGCTCTTCATTTTCCAATGTGTTATTTTACGTGTGGCTTTTCCCTTTTGTTTTATGCTTGCTGGATACCTTTCCAGTTTATGTGTGAGGAGGAGAAATATTGCAAATGCCGGAAGGTGTTCCTACACAGTTTATGTCCTTGCCACCTTAGGGGTTTATTCACTCGATTGCCAGCTGATTTTTGCCCTGAAAATTAGCAGAACAGGTTTCACTATCATGAAATGGTGTTATTAGGTATAGGAAAGAAGTTTTCTTAGCCGTTTGTCTTCGTTGCCTAATACGAGGGAACCAAGATGCTACTTTCTCTCTTTTTCTTCGGCATTATTCTAGAGGTTGATTAGGAGATGCTGCCAAAAAATCTTTGAAACTCAATTTTGGTAGTAAAATTTAATAGCTGGTTGTATTAAATGCTGTGGTCGAAAGCTGCTGGAAATTGCCCAGAGGAATGACTGTTTGCTTGGCCTTATAGATTTTGCTGAATGTGCTTCCGCATACTCGGAAGACCTTCCTGTGTTCAGCACTTACTTCCCTCTGCAGTTTCTTCATTGCAGTCCGTCCGTAGCATTGGTTGCCTATGTTCTGCCGAACAATGTGTGTTTTCAAGTGGGTTTTAATCTGAAAGTTACTCAGTGACTTTCTGAATTTTAGTAAAACGTCTGTACATATTGCCAACACTCGTCTGCGGGGCCACAATTAGTAAAAACGGGCGTTATAAATTACCAAAAATTGCCGAAACTTATTGATTAATAATATTATGCAATGTGCCTTATTTTGGAACATAACATGCATCTCACTGCCCTGGCTTTAGTGAGTAAAGACAATTTTTTTTATAATTATTCTACCTATTATTGTCGCTATTAAACGTATTCCTGATCACTCCGTGATTTGTTTTTCTTAATCCTAACTATAAGATATTATGTTCTTTACGCTGACTTTTGCTTATATTCTTAAGTTAGTTCTCCTTTTGTTCTTCCATTGTATTCCACTTTTATCAGTCTATTATTAATGTCTGTTCATGTCTTGGATGGCACATGTTTCGCTTTAAACTTTCATTCGTGTCTTTACCCTCAAAAATTCACAAGGAAATGTGATAATTTCGTAGCTTTTTCGTTAAATTCAAATCTATCTATCAACATTGCCTATGACCTGTGATACTTCTTTGGTTTTATTTTACTTAGCCTTCTCTTCATTTTTCTCTTGGTTAAGTTACATCAGTTATTAGGTAGCTCCTTCTTCCTATCATTTCAAGAAAAAAACATATTATTATCATTATTATTATTATTATTATTATTATTCGTTTGTTTGTTCATTATTTATTTAGCAGGTGGGGAATGTCATAACCTTCACTAAAATGATGTTCTTACTTTCGTTCTGACTTAAAATATTTAAATATTTACACTTATAAATTTATTTTTACCGATTATCTTAAAGCTATCAAAATTAACGTACGAAATGTGTACTATTATTTCTAAGCTGCATGTTTTTGCATTGAAACAAATTTTTGTATTTTTGTACACTTTTGTTTTGTTTATACCACAAACTATTTAACTTGGATGACAAAGGTATTTTAAAGAAAATGATTTGTTGTGGAAAAATCCTATAATTACGTGTTTCTGAAAATTATATCTAAAACTTCTATAAAGAAAATGCATAAAATCCACCCAATTTTCCTGCAAAGTAACCCGGCGCTCAACCTGAATAAGAGTTACCTTAATATTAAATTCACATGTTTTGCATTCAACTTTCCAATAATAAGATACCGTTGGTAAATAGAATACCCGACTTTCTCTGAATGGCTATATTTAAAGTTAATTGCTAAGTTATGTTCAGTTACAAACACATAGTTACTTGGAAAAAATAAAAGTGCTTCTCTGCTTTGTTGTATAATGAAAACATATAAATTGATGTATTTAGGTTCAATGTCATATATTCCTGCAACATAGCAAGGAAATGCATTTCCTAAAACACAACAAATGTTATCGCTAGATAATGATTACATTATCCATGTAAGAGTACACCAATATTCAGGGAAACGTATTGGTGTAATTTCTTCAAAAAAAAAAAAAAAGGAATGAAACCAGTTCTTTCTTGCAGAAAGCTATATCTTCTTGTCAGTGCATTGCTACAGCGAAACCTAAAAGGACCCATTATCTAGAGAGGCATGAGAAAAACATACAATTTTTTTTCTCTCAAAAATCTACGAAAATTTACCACTACTGCCAAACCAATTGTCTCCTCTTTTAGTTTGTTTTAGTTTATTGACGTATTTTACCTGTAAAACGTCTCACATATTAACTGAGCAATTTTTTTTATTTTTTAAAATATGTTGTTTTTTGTTTGAATTGTTTAACATTATTACCAGATTTCTCCTGTAAAATCTCTATCTACACAGCCTTCTCTGATTGATAAACCTAAAAGAGCTATGCTTGACGTATGTATGTGTCTCTTGGAGCATATGCAGATATTCCCGTTGGAATAAGTATAGTGCTGAGGTTTTATATCATAAGAACGAGGAGATTAAATATCCAACCCTGCAGCTTCATCATTAAATATTTTAACTCTTATGATATTACCATTAAGAATCTACATTTGAAGTGTCATCTGAAAAAGATACAGATTTTACTATACGCTTTTCATTGAAAATTTTTCCAAAACATTATGCGATACAATCATTAATGCTTAAATAATACATGACCATTTTAATTAAATCTTATAAAATAGCTGTCTAAATCTGGGGATAAATACTTCTACTGTTAAAATAAGAACTATAGCTTTCCTGGCGACGTGTTAATTCAAGATCTTCTCGGGCTTCTAGCCAGGTAAAAACTTGGCTTGACACCAACGTTTCGAAGAAGTGCATCTTCCTCGTCTTCAGGGTGAACTGATGGTTTGAGCTTGCGAAGACTGGTATTTATAAGAGCTGGGATGAAGCTAACATCTGATTGGTTCGCGAGATATTATGGCTTTTTTTTTTTTTTTTTTTTTTTTTTCGAGTGGAGGGAAAAATCCACCTTAAGGACTAACCCGGGCTGGCTAGCCCGGAGTGTCGGGGTCTCCCTGAGTGGGCCTACCGACTAAAAAACCCTCCACCGGGAGTGGAAAGTGAGGATTGTTGCGGTACCGCTGATGCACCCGCGTAGTGATGGAAAGGAAAATGAAACTGGCCCGCTGTGCGGCCACCAGTGGGTAAGGTAGTGCTAGCAGACCGACTTGACCAGGGCCCAGCCGGCCTCCTATGCGGATTCAGAGGTAGGGATAATTAGGGATTATGGAATTTGGCGTTGGTGGTAAGGAGTGTAGGGAGAGGTGCCACTCTCTCCCTGTGTTTATTGGTGACATTGCTGAAGACTGATCTCTACATGAGGTGCAGTTCTAGCGTCGTAGTTTGGCTTGTGTGTCTTCTGCCTATGGGGCCGTGTCTCTGAAACAAACTAAGGAATGATGGTGAGTTCCATTCCATGTCAGTGAATGTATTTTATTCTATGTACAATTGGTAGTGATATTTCAGCCGCGGGCTGCGTCGAGTATCTGAAATGAAAAACTAACTAACTAACTAATAGTACAAGTTATTATAATTAAATTGTGGTTTCTTTCCAGCCTAACGGCCTCGTCTAAGTGTTGATTGTCTCGTTGGCCTGTGGAAGTCCTGGTCGTGTAGAGTGCGCACACGGCTGGCTGCCTGCCTATCATGGTGCAGGTGCGGACCCGTGCCACTCGCGGGGGGGCCCTCATCCCCCGGGAGCCGCCTTGGCTGGGTAGCACAAGGACTTAGAGGACTACTGAAAATAAATGCATATGTGTGGTGTGTTGGTCTGGAGTGAAATGCTCTCTGACATTGCCATTAGTTACCTAATGAGGTTGTCTAAGTATTCCTGAATATTGATTTCTGGTTCCCCTAAACCGATGTTCCGGCTGAAGAGCGATAGAGGGCGGAGGTGTTTGTCGTTTCTGGTGTCATATTCGCCAAGTTCTTGGATGAGAACGTTGTGATTATTACTTTTCCGCTTGTAGATGTTAAATGCCAGTTGCTTTATATGGGTCTCAATTGAGCAGATTTTGAGCTCCTCGTGTAGTTCAAAGGTTGGAGCTACTGCGGGCACTTGTGCAATAATTCGCAAAATTCGATTTTGAAGCGTTTGGAGTCTCTTGATGTGGGTTTTTGCCGCATATCCCCAGACGGGGGCGGCGTATGTTAGTATAGGTCTGATTAGCGTTTTGTAGAGGGTTAGGCCCATGCTTAGTTTCAAGCGGCTGTTCGTGTTAATGATAGGGTAAAGCTTGTTGAGCTGACCATTGGCTTTAGCTCTTACCGTGTTGATGTGTTGTTTCCACGTGAGGCCTTCGTCCATCCTTACCCCTAAGTAAGTGACCATGCTCTCCCACACAATCGGCTCTTGCCGGTACATAAGTGGTGGGAGAGCGCGCCTTTGTTGCCTATGTGTGTGGCGTTTTGTGAAAACAATGGCTTTACACTTTCTGGCATTTAACTTGACCCTCCATTTTCTGAACCACGGTTCCAATGAATTCAAGGCATTTTGGAGCCTGAGGTGTATAATCCGTGGCTGCAGTGATGTTGTTACTAGGGCAGTGTCGTCGGCGTAGATATATTTCTCTACCCGGATTAGTGGTGGGAGATCATTTATGTATATGTTAAATAGTGTGGGCCCCAGCAAACTTCCTTGGGGTACGCCAGCTCTGATGGGGCGGAGTGTTGACTCTGCCTCATCCACTGCTGCCTTGAAGCTTCTATTTCGTAGATAGTCTTTAATGATGGCGACCAACGAGTCGTTGACTCCGTATGTCGTCAGTTTATTTAGTAGGCCAGCATGCCATACTCTGTCGAAGGCGCGTTGTATGTCAAGGAGTACCGCGCCTGTAGATCGATTGTTGTTGAACCCTCTGGTGATGTTTTCAGTGATACGTAAAAGTTGGAGTGTTGTAGAGTGCTTAGCTCTGAAGCCGAATTGCTCGTTCGTGAGGGTATTGTTTCTAATTAAGTGGGCGTTCAGGCGTTTTAGAAGAATTTTCTCCAGCAGTTTACTCATGGTATTGAGCAAGCTGATGGGCCTATAGTTTATTGGCAGTGACAAGTCTTTGTGCTGCTTGGGGAACAGCAAAATTTTGGCCTCCTTCCATTGGGGAGGGAATCGGCCATGTTCAATGGTGTGGTTGAATATGTTCGCAAGTTGTTTTATTGCCCTGGGCGGCAGATGTTTCAGGACCAGATTGGGGATTTTATCTGGTCCTGGTGCTTTACGCGTCGGGAGGTGCTTGATTAACCAACTAATTTCACCGGCGCTTGTTTTTCGAGTTTTATTGTGTGTAAATGCTATGTCAATGAGGTTCGCTTTGGCCTCCGTGTCTGTTGCAAAGTTTACATCGCACGGGTCCTCATTTGGTTGAAATTCCTGTTGGAGTGTGTCGGCAAAAGCTTCGGCTTTTTCTGCGTTCGTTTCCGCTATACGGCCCCCTGTATGGAGTGGGGGAATGTTCGTGCGCGCTCTGGTGAGGCATTTAGCAATCCTCCAAATGGTGTGATGTTGTGGATCAATGTTCTCCAGGGTTTCATTCCACTGGTTGCGAGTGAAGTCCGCGATGTGAATGTTAGCACGAAGTTTTAGGTCCTCATACTCATTTCGGTGAGCTATGTGACGACTCCGCTGCCATTTTCGCCGGGCTTTGTTTCGATCGCTTATAATTTGCCTTGTATCTGGGGGAAGCAATATTTTGTTATTCAGGTACGGGCGTTTCAGTGGCACATGTTGTTCGGTTGCTTCGTAGATTGCGCGCTTGATTCCATCGATGGCCTGGTCTTGTGTCTCATGAGACGTGACCTCAATGTTCGCCAGCCCTGCATCTATGGATGCCTCAAAGGATGGCCAGTCGGCTTTTCGGTAATTGGGTCTGGCTGATTCCGGTCTGAAGGTTACTGGAGCGGCTACTTCCAGTATTACCGGGAGATGATCTGAGGTGAGATCATTGATGACGGTGTGCTGCAGGTCATAGGGAATGCCTTTTGTCAGCGCTACATCTAGTATGTCCGGTGCGTGATTTCTTATTCTGGGAATGAACGTGGGTTCCTCCGGGCCTGTCAGGAGAATATTGGAGTTATTAATATAATTTAGTAATTTGTTTCCGGCTTGGTTTGCGGATCTGCAGTTCCAGAGGAGATGCTTGGCATTAAAGTCGCCAGCTGCTATGGCCTTAGCGTCCATGTTCATTAGTCGGTCGACATCCTCTGTGTCGATGTCGCCGGGGGGATTGTACGTGGCTATAAGTGTGACAGTGGAGTGATGTAGTTGCACACTGATTGCTGTGGCTTCTAGCCTGTTCAGCTGCGGTACTTGTTTCTGGTGATGTAGCAAGGAGTTTTGTACCGCTATTGCAGTTCCTCCGCCTCTGCGATTTCTGTCACTACGGTAAATTAAATATCCAGGTATGGCGAAACGATCTGTAGGACCCAGATGGGTTTCGTTCAGGAGCGCTATTTGTACAGAGTTTCTTAATAAGAAGTCAGCGAGCTCTTTGCGTTTTCTTCTGAGATTGTTGCAGTTCCAGTAAAGTATATTTATCGAATTTGCAGAAGCCATTACTTAACACGTTCGGAATAATCAGAGAGCAGGACGTGGAATCGGGCGATATGGTCAAAGAGTTGGTATTTGGTGGAGGAGGGATCTGTGATTCTCTCCAGGAGCCATTTGGTGTGTTCCAGGAAGGTTTGCCAGCCTAATGCAAGTGGCACTCCTATTTGGAGTAGGAGTTCTGCCAGGGCCAAGCCGTTATCGAAAGCTTGCCGGGTGACGTGTGCTGATGGGATGAACAAGTTAAGTTCATCCATGTGTGGGGGCCTAAGCAGTGTAGGTGTTGGTGTATGTGGTGTGTTGTTGTGTGTGTGTTGTGTGTTAGGTGGGGTGCACACTTGAGGTGCAGGTGACAAAACGGGCGTGACCCGTCTTTCGCCTGCTTGAGGGCACTGTTCTGGGGCTGGCCTATTTCTGCCACGACGGTCCTGTATGAGCCAGTGCCCTGCCTCTGGAGGTGCAGCCGTCGTCTGTTGGCGATGTTCTCTGGGTGGTCTGGGGGCCCTATCCGGCTGCACCTGATTGCTTGACCCTTGAAGTGCGGCCTGGTAGCTCGGGCAACCGCGCCATGTTGCTCCGTGTCCAGTGGCGCTACACAGGACGCACTTCCGTTCCGCTGGGGGAACCCTGCAAGTGAAGGAGGGGTGGGGGCCTGAACATTTGGCGCATACTTCATGAGGGGCCTGACAATTTCGGTGAGTGTGTGTAAGCTGCTGGCACCGCTTACATTGTTTGGGCTCCTGGGCGGACCTATATTCCTCTACCCTAATTCTAAAATGCGCTAGGTATTTGAGGCCTCTAATCCTACGATTTTCTATGGTATCCGCCATTTCCACCAGGAACATGGGGAGGGGGGTTCTTTCCCTATTTTTACGGCGCATCCGCACCGCCCTAATGGCATCAAATTGGGATTCTGCCAGTGCCTGTTTAATTTCGTCCCCGGAGAACTCGGCACACAGTCCTTTCAACACAAATCTAATTGTTCTAGCTTCTGGGTGGGGGCTGAGGTAGAACTGTGCCCGTTGAGCCTTGAGGTGTTCCACGAAGTCGTGGTAGTCCCTCTGGCAGAACATCTTGACCGCGAAGTCTCCGGATCTGGGCGCGGTGTGTATTGTGTATCTGTGTGTGGGTTTGTACTTCCTATTGAAGGTTTGAGTGAGTGTGTGTATGCGTGTTGACTGGCTTTTGTGGACATAGACGGGCGCTAAGTTGGCCCGATAGTCTGTGTAACTGTTGTGTGTCTCTGACCTGACCGCGGTGGCGTAGCTCTCAGGAAGTGGCGAGTGTGCGGGAGGCACGGGACTAGGCCTGGGGGGTGTTTCGTCCGTCTCGTCATTCTGTGCAGGAGGTGTGGGTGGCGCCTGGGCGCTGTCTAGGTGCTGTGGTGAGTGTTGTGTTAGTGTGGTGTTGTGGTCGGCGTTCTCCTGTGTGATGTCTAGTGTTTTGTGTGTTGCTGTGTGATCTTGGTCTTTGTGTTGTGGTAAGTCTGGAGGTGTTTGGGTGGTGTTGGTGTTCGTGTCTGTTGTGTCTTGAGGGGAGTGTATGTTCGGAGGGGAAGCAGTGTCAAGTATGGTCTTTTGTCCCTTCTGAGTTTTTGGCGTAGTCGAGGTCGACGTCATGTCCCTGGCGACAATAGGCCTTTTGGGTGTGCTGAGCGAGGAGGGGGACTTCCTCGTCGGCGGTTTGTGTCTGCCTTTTCCCGTGCGGGTCTGCATGGATTGTGTGTGTAGGAGTGACAGAGAGAATAAATATATATATATGTAAATATATATATATGTATGTGTGTGTAAGTTAATGTGCTATAAACCTACTCTTATTCTACGTTAGCTAAGCCAAGAGAGGAAGAGAGAAGAGTCAGATAGCCTAGAGATTCTGCCGCTGAGTCACAAGGAACTACCGCTCACGTGATGACGAGTGACCTCAGCAAGCAGCGCCTATCTTAGTTACTAGGGGTCCTAACGGGAGCTTAAATACTAGACAGAAAAGAGGAAAAAAGAGACAGTAGTAGAGAAAGAGCTGATAGAGGGCGCTAAAAAGCCCGCGAAAACAGAGGACCTGCCCGAAGGCGCCTAGGAGCCAGTCGTGAGACTGTTGGCAGCGGTCTTGTTTTGCTACCCTGCTATGCAGTTAATGTGAGCAAGCTCAGGCCAGAGCTAGCCGTGTGGCGGTCTTCGCAGAACGCTTCGGAGCTGACTCGGAGAGGATGCCGGACGTTGGGCGCTCGCTCGCCGGGTGGTTTAGAGCGGGCTTTTATTATGGCTTTTTTTTTTTTTTTTTTTTTTTTTTAGTTTCAAGTGGAGGGGAAAAATCCACCTTAAGGACTAACCCGGGCTGGCAAGCCCGGAGTGTCGGGGTCTCCCAGGATGGGCCTACCGACTAAAAAACCCCTCCACCGGTATTGGAAGGTAAGGATACTGCGGTACCGCTGTTGCACCCGCGCAGTAAAAGGTAAAGGTGAACTGGCCCGCTGTGCGGCCGCCAGGGGTGAGGGTTGTGCTAGTAGACCGGCTTGACCGAGGCCCAGCCGGCCCCCATAGCGGATTATTGGTGAGGAATTAAGGAAATTGTGGGTGGTTGGGAGTTGTTGGTGAAACATGGGATTGGAAGTGTAGGGAGAGCTGCCACTCTCTCCCTGTGGTGATGATGACTGCACTACCGGTTCTTCCTTCCCCTGGGGGCTGGACCGGTAGCGATGTATGTGAGAATGTCCTTGGTGAGTCCTGTCTGAAGGTCGTGTAGCTGCTTGGATATGGATTGATGAAGTTGGTGCTGCAGCTCTCGGACACCCACGACCGAAGCCTCAAGAGACCCCAGCCGCGGGCACTGGTCGTCGCTGTCCTCGGAAGGTGAATGGACGAGGTGGCTCTCTGTGCGGTCCAGCTGGCGCTGGATGGACGCAAGCACCGCGCCGTTTTCACCTGCAACTCGATCTGAGTCCTGGTGCTTGGCCTCCAATGCTGCGAGTCGTTCTTTGGTTTCCCTCTGAAGTTCCTCGAGACGGAGGCCGAGTTGGTGTGTAGCCGCCAGGATGGTGGCGATGTTCTGTTTGATGGATTCAGCGGCGTCCTTCAGAAGGGTGTCCGTCGGTGAAGTGTTCGGTGTCGAGTCTGGTGGTGGTGATGGTTGGTGGTGCTGCTGTGAGGTTTTTGGAGCTGAAGGCCTACTCCGGGGATACAGGGGGCACGTGGCTTGCCCTGTGTAGTGGGAGTTCCCGGAGCAGGTAGCGCAGTAGCGGCGTCGACGGCGTAGATCATGGTTGGAGCAAGCGGCAGTGAGCGAGCTTGCCCCACAGTAGTGGCACTTCGGTGCGGCGTGGCAATCCTCCGAACCATGTCCGTAGGTGCAGCAGCGTCGGCAGGGGACCGGACGTTCACTTCTGCTAGCCTCGACACGTAGCTGTTGCCCTAACAAGGGCAGGCGGGATGTCGAGGCAGCTTCGGCTTCAGGCGCGGACCCCAGGTGGAGGCGGACCAGCGATGTGGGTCCCCGAGGTGATGTTATCCGGTTGGCCTTCACTGTAGAGGGCCAAAGGAGGCGTGCGGCATCCAGCACGAAGCGGGATGGAAGGTCCCTCGGGACCCCTATGACGACCACTGTAACGTGGCCATCATGGTGCGAAGAAGGCCGCACCGATTCCCGGGTGGGTACCGGTACGGCGGTGGAGGCGGTCGGCGGTTGGGGCCGGGCCGGTTCCCGGTTGGGTTCCGGCACGGCGGCTGAAGCAGTCGGCGGCTTGGGCCGGGTCGGTTCCCGCTTGGGAGCCGGCACGGCGGCGGAGGCTGTCGGCGGATGAGGCCGGGCCGGTTTCCTCCTGGATACCGGTGCGGCGGCGGTGAAAACTCTCTGCTCCATAGCGGTAGGTGGCGTGGCAGGAGGCGGCTTAGTAAGTGGGGCGGAAGGCGTCTCCATTGTCCGCAGCAAGGCGGCACGGCGCGCCCACGCCCACTGACCTCTGGCATGGCTAGCGGTGTTGTAGTAGGCCATGCCTGCGTCGAATGCTGCCCTTGTAGCTGGATCCAATGGCCTGGTATTTAAGATGACTGAGACATGGGCACGGACTTCGTAGAAAACTATTTATAGCAGTTATTCGGCTAATGTTTTGTGTTTGAGCACGCACCTGCTAGAAAATAAGTCTTGGAAGACTGCAGGTACAGGATTAGGTGTTAAGGCTCTTTATCATCGGTGTCCATGCTGAACTTAATTGTAGGCCAGAATCGCGATTTAGATTATTTGTTTCAGATGAGATGGCTAAAGCTTCTTTTACTCTCCTATCCCAGTAGTTCGAACACTTTGCCACTATCTTGGTGTTAGTAAAGTTAGCTCTGTGGCTCTGTTCTATACAGTGTTCAGCCAGTCCAGATTTTTCGGGTTGCATAAGCCTTATTGATCTTTGGTGTTCAGAAACGCGTGTGGCAATAGTGCGTCCTGTTTGGCCAATGTACGCTGCGCTGCATTCGCAAGGAATGTGGTAGACACCAGGTACTCTGAGAGCTAAATTATCTTTAACTGGCCTGACCAAATTTTTGATTTTAGGTGGTGGCTTATGGATGGTTTTGACATTATATTTGTAGAGTAGTCTACTAATCTTTCCCGAAAAATTACCGGTAAACGGTATATAGGCTATGGCGGCTGGCTTGTCTTTTTGTTGAGTGTTCTTGCTGGGGTTTCTTTTTCGTCCGGCTCTTTTCAGCGCTGATGTGATGTCCTTGGCTGAATATCCATTTTGTTGGAGTGTGAATTTTAGGTGTTGAACTTCCATTTGCAGATTATCTGGGTCTGATACAGAAACTGCTCTATGTGCCAATGTGTTTAGAATGCCCATTCGTTGTGACTTATGGTGGAAGCTGTTTGCGTTGAGATAAAGATCCGTGTGTGTAGGTTTTCGGTAGACGGCATGACCAAGAGTTCCGTCCGCTTTTCTGGTAACCAGAATGTCCAGAAATGGGAGGGAAGCATTTTTCTCAACTTCCATTGTGAACTGTATTTGTGATCTAAGGCTATTTAGGTGTGCAAGAAAATCTGGAAGAGTGTGCAGTCCATGTGGCCAAATTACAAATGTATCATCTACATATCTGTAAAAATGTGTAGGTTTTAATGGGGCTGTGTTAAGTATTTCATGCTCCAGAAACTCCATATAGAAGTTGGCAATAGCTGGTGACAGAGGCTCTCCTCTGTCACCAGCTATTGCCAACTTCTATATGGAGTTTCTGGAGCATGAAATACTTAACACAGCCCCATTAAAACCTACACATTTTTACAGATATGTAGATGATACATTTGTAATTTGGCCACATGGACTGCACACTCTTCCAGATTTTCTTGCACACCTAAATAGCCTTAGATCACAAATACAGTTCACAATGGAAGTTGAGAAAAATGCTTCCCTCCCATTTCTGGACATTCTGGTTACCAGAAAAGCGGACGGAACTCTTGGTCATGCCGTCTACCGAAAACCTACACACACGGATCTTTATCTCAACGCAAACAGCTTCCACCATAAGTCACAACGAATGGGCATTCTAAACACATTGGCACATAGAGCAGTTTCTGTATCAGACCCAGATAATCTGCAAATGGAAGTTCAACACCTAAAATTCACACTCCAACAAAATGGATATTCAGCCAAGGACATCACATCAGCGCTGAAAAGAGCCGGACGAAAAAGAAACCCCAGCAAGAACACTCAACAAAAAGACAAGCCAGCCGCCATAGCCTATATACCGTTTACCGGTAATTTTTCGGGAAAGATTAGTAGACTACTCTACAAATATAATGTCAAAACCATCCATAAGCCACCACCTAAAATCAAAAATTTGGTCAGGCCAGTTAAAGATAATTTAGCTCTCAGAGTACCTGGTGTCTACCACATTCCTTGCGAATGCAGCGCAGCGTACATTGGCCAAACAGGACGCACTATTGCCACACGCGTTTCTGAACACCAAAGATCAATAAGGCTTATGCAGCCCGAAAAATCTGGACTGGCTGAACACTGTATAGAACAGAGCCACAGAGCTAACTTTACTAACACCAAGATAGTGGCAAAGTGTTCGAACTACTGGGATAGGAGAGTAAAAGAAGCTTTAGCCATCTCATCTGAAACAAATAATCTAAATCGCGATTCTGGCCTACAATTAAGTTCAGCATGGACACCGATGATAAAGAGCCTTAACACCTAATCCTGTACCTGCAGTCTTCCAAGACTTATTTTCTAGCAGGTGCGTGCTCAAACACAAAACATTAGCCGAATAACTGCTATAAATAGTTTTCTACGAAGTCCGTGCCCATGTCTCAGTCATCTTAAATACCAGGCCATAATATCTCGCGAACCAATCAGATGTTAGCTTCATCCCAGCTCTTATAAATACCAGTCTTCGCAAGCTCAAACCATCAGTTCACCCTGAAGACGAGGAAGATGCACTTCTTCGAAACGTTGGTGTCAAGCCAAGTTTTTACCTGGCTAGAAGCCCGAGAAGATCTTGAATTACTTCTACTGTTTTTTTTTTTTTTTTTGTTTTTTGTTTTTTTGTTTTTTTGTGGCTTATTTGAAGCTTCGTGATGAAAACATTTATTCATATTTTGTGTGTTAACTTTTTGTGTTAAATTATGTGGAATAACCATATATATATATATATATATATATATATATATATATATATATATATAGCTTAAATTTAGTTTTTTACAGGCTCTATAAGCTATTACATTTTCTCAAATCATACAATATAACCATTTTTGAATTACACCCTTGAAAAATAAACTATAAAGTAAGTTTTCCATTATTAATATCTGTAATGTCCTTTTCTTTAAATGCGATCGTGTATTTTTTTAGTAAAAATACTTCTACAGGATCGTCATCACTACTCTTTTGGAGCTTAATAAACATTGACGGTCCATACTATGTATCCACTCTTGATGCGCCTATTACATTATATGAAACATGAATTTCTAAATCTGTGATTTGTAGTGTTTTAGTATTTTGAATCTGTTTGAATCTCGTAAGAAAATCCATTCTGCAAAGAATAATGAATAATAGTTTATCTCTTGCTTTTATGGGAAGTTTAAAAGAAGTAAGATTACAAATTATTTGCTTACCTTGCTGCTGATTTGTGCAGATGAAGTGTGCTGTACGGTGCCTTGTTGCTGTTTCTGTGCAGCTGAAGGTGGCACGGACTCTCTTTATATACACGAATGTGGCCTTAAAAGTACTTTCTAGTCAACTCCCAACAAGAAATGTAAACCGATAAAATGGATGAGGACAACCACAGTCAGCAACATTAACAGAAACTGACAACAGCATTTTCTTGGCGCTCAAAACTACGTTCAACCATCTGTTTTAGTAAAAAGAGAGTATTTTTTGTACTTATCATGCATTACATTCTATGTTTAGAGATAACCTTAATTTTATACGATTTTTTTCAGCATTGATCATATTAACATCCTAAACATGGTGCAAAGATAATTTCCATGATTCAGAGCTCACGGTAGACATTATGATATTCGAATTAACTCAGCACCAGAAAATGAAAGTCCTATTTTGTATTTTAGGGATACCATGCAGCAACTATTAGATATGCTATTACAAGTTGTGCAACCAAATGGCATGGTGGGTCAATTTACAAGATAAACCAATAGGACTTAGTTTACGCAGAAGAGATCAGGTATCTTCGGATGCGTTACTGGCTGTGGTGGAAAACGAGTGGCAATTTAAAGCCAATTTTTAAGCCACAGATACCTTATCTGTAAAATTAGATCATACTGGTATGCCATTAGGACAAGGTAGAAAGAAAACAAAAGGTTTATCTCTATCATCATTAGCTCTTTTAAAAAGAAACATAGTAAAAGTTAAATCAAAGACAAATTATTTAGCTCATGCCCTTGTGATTGCCATTGCATATTTAACAAAACATACTGATTATGATAGTTATAGAAGAGGTTGGTTACTCCATTCCAAGGTAAATAGATTTCTAAGGGCTGTAAATGTTGATCTTACTAATGGTGGAGTATCACAGAGTTGCAAAAGTTTCAACACTATCTTACAGAATATAGAATTATTGTTCATGAAGGATTATATTGAGAAAATATAATCTATAATGGCAATTCAAATTCACGAAAGCATTTGAATCTTCTGTGTGATGGCCAGGAAAAATATTTTAGCGTGATTCTAAGCTTTACAGGTGCCATGGCTAAAGATTATGTAAGTGAAGGGTGCAATAAAGGAATGTCTTATAACGGAGCTAGAACGCACAAACGCAAATATAAATGCAGAGTGCTTTTCAGTTCCACCTTGTATTTTTGAAGGAAATTATATGTTTTGCAGCACATGTCAAAGATATTTTAGAAGTCCAACTTGTCTAAATAATCATGTACAGAATATATTTGTTAATAAAACTATATGTGAAAGGAAGTGAAATTGTTCAATTTGCAGTAAGAGTTAAATCCTAATCATGAGTGTTACAGGTCATATTGTAAAAATTAAAAAAGTAATGAGATGCCAGGTCACTTGTGCTACATGCCAATGTTTAGAGCAAACGTACTATCTTCTGAAAAGGTTTTATACATATTCTATGATATAGAATGTAACCAGAGCACACGAATAGGTACCCCCACGTTCCCAACCTACTCTGCTTGGAACAATTTTGTTTTATTTGCGAAAAAATAAAAAAACCTGAGCGAGGAGTATAATCAGTGAAGAATCCGGAGGCATTCATTTTGGGTAGTGACTGCATTGACAAATTTATGGTGTATCTGCGGAGAGAGCAGAGTTGTTGACCATAATACCAGAGCCTATGATCTTATGTTTATACTAGATTATTGTGTAAAACAGGGTTGGTTACCTGATTTGGTGATGAATGGAGCTAAAACATTGTGCATGAAAGTGAATAGCTTGAATTTCTTATCAATGAAATTGAGAAGTTTACCGAAAGCTTTTGGAATACAGGACGTGACAAAAGGTCACTCGCCTCGTTTTTTTAACAGTCCTACAAACATGAACTATGCCGGAAGCTATCCATAACCTCACTATTATGACGTTGATCAATTAATGCCGGATGAGCTCAAAGAATTTTTTGAATGGTACGTGACAATGACAGATGGAATATTCGATTTCAGAAAAGAACTTGAAACATATTGTTTGGCAGATGTTGTAGTGCTGTGAGAGGCGTGTTCTACATTTGGAAATACATTCTTAGAAATTGGCAGTATTGATGTGTTTCAGGAATCTATTACAACAGCTTCAGCGTGCAACAAGGTATTTAGAAAAAAATATTTACAACCAAAGACTATAGGGCTTATTCCTTGCCGAGGTTATAGGAAGGGCGATAAACAAATTATGAAAGGCTTAATGTGGCTTAGATATGAAGAAATTAAAAGGAACATCTGCATTAACCACGCGCGTAACGGGAAGGAAGTAAGACTGCCCGAATTTCCATATCTGAAAGTTGATGACTTTTGTGAAGGAACGAGAGAGGTATTTGATTTTTAGGCTCTTATTACCACGGTCACGAATGTCAAGATAATAGAGATATTCATGTGGTAGACACCCAAGAATAAACTCTTGCAGATAGATACGAGTATACTATGAGCCGCTTAGATAAAATTGTGTCCGCAGGTTACGTGATTCATGTAATGTGGGAATGTCAATTTGAGAAAATTTTAAATCAGCATCCAGCTTTAAAAAATGACCCTGTTGTGAAAAATGCCTCCCTTATTCTTAGAGACTCACACTATGGCGGTAGGACGGAAGCAATTAAAATTTATTGGAAATGTGATGTCTTTATATATGCAAATATTTCAATTTTCGCGTTGGTCATCCTAAAGTTTAGGTTGGTCAAGATTGTACTCATATTTGGGGAATGCTTAAAGGATAAGGCGTAATAAAATGTAGATTTTGGCAGAAAATGGGAGCCTATCCTTTTAGAAGTCGTCAAAAGTTAATATTTGCTCTTTGTTTTACCTGTGCGGAGCAGGAAAATGGTGGCTAGTGTAATCACAACGAAAGCGAACGAGAACTATCTGGTACTTGGATAGTAGACGAGGTCCGAAAAGCTGTCGAAATGGATTATGACGTAAGAGGAAATTTTGAATTTTACGAGTATAAAATGGAACAGCATGACAAAAATGAAAATAAGGGGGGTTTATTTGTAGAATATATTAATAGTTTTTTTTTTAAATTAAAGGCCGAGGCAAGCGGATTTCCTTCTTGGGTAAAGGGTGAAGACGATAAAGAAATCCACGTTCTAAAATTTTTTCCAAAATAAAGGAATTCTTTTAGAAAAGATGGTCATTAGAAAAAATTCTGAGGCAAGATCATTAGCAAAACTGTGCCTTAATTTCTTCTGGGGGAAACTTACAGATCTGAGCAATATATCATGTACGAGAATGATTAAGGAACCTCGAGAATTGTTTCAATTTCTGTGCACGTCCGGAATCGAGGTGCAAAATTTGATGTTTGCGAGTGACCAAGTGGTGTGGCTATCGTGGAAGTACGAAAAAGACGTCGAAGCTCCTTCTTTGACACATACTAATGAAGTATTAGGCGTCTATGTCACTGCAGGTGCAAGACTCAAGCTGTATGCATATCTGAAGGTACTGAATACGGATATTTTGTATACAGATACAAATTTTATAATTTTCGTAGTAAGGAAAGGAGAGCAATGCCCAATCGAATGTGGTGATAACTTGGGGGACATAACGGATGAGCTCGCTGACTACGGGTCGGAAGCTTACATTTGAGTATTCGTATCTGGAGGGCCAAAAAATTACGCGTACAATATTTGTTTGCCGAATGGAGATTTGAAAACTGTTTGCAAAGTCAGAGGAATAACACTTAATTATGCCTCTTTACAGCTGGTTAATTTTGATTCTATAAAACGTTTAATTCTCGGTGAAAATGAAGAACAAAATTTTGTAGTTAGAACGGAAAAGAAAATAAACCGTAAAATATCAAATGGCAAGTATGTTGTCTCCGAACCAGAAGACAAAATATATAGAATATACTTTCACAAGAGACGTCGATTGGAGGGTTCATACGACTCCTTGCCCTTCGGCTATGGGTGAGTATAAATAGGAGTGGCTAGGGCGAATCTGCGCCCAGTATGGAACCTGAAGCGTGGAAAATAGTGCTAAAATATTTTGAAAATCATAGGTAAATTCGCGTTCTTACGGATCTAGAGTTGTTACTGCTTCCCTCCGAAATTGTATACAGTTATCCTCCCATATACATGGATGAAGTGTGGAAAAAATTACCAGTCAAATTGATTAAATTTCGAAGATGCACCGGTCATTGGAATAAAGGTAGAACATATATTGACGGGCCACCCATGATGTTTAGATGCCATGCCTGTAAAGCTTCCAGTAATTATATTCCATCATCCCTTCACTCTAATTATTAGTGGCAGCTCAGGGTCTGGCAAAACTGTATTTTGCGCAAATTTAATTAAAAACCTGAGGCACTTCGGCACTGGCAGCAAATTTAAAGAAATATTGTGGTGTTATAGTGAAGAATTCGCTGTGCCTAAGTCAAATAATGTCAAATTTCACGTTGGAGTTCCCCAATTTGAAAATCAAAAAAGAAAACCTAAACTGATAATACTTGACGATTTGTTAAACTCTGTTTATACGAAAGAGATGTGTGACTTGTTAACAAAGGGCAGTCATCACAGAAATTTAAGTGCCATATTAATTATTCAGAAATTATTTCATCAAGGTAAATATTGTAGAGACATCTCTCTAAATGCTAAATATATAGTGGTTTTTAAAAACGTTAGAGATAAGGACCAAGTGGTGCATCTAGTCAGCCAAATATACCCCGAAAATTGGAAATCGCTGTTTGAGGCATTTTTGGATGCTATGGATAAGCCACACGGATAAATGCTAATTGGTCTATGTCAGGAGACCGACAACAGCCTGCGTTTTAGAACCAACATTTTTACGTCGGAGCTTCCCACCGTAGTATACCAGCATGAGCAAGTTGATAAAATCGAACTATCACATGCTGCACGTGCTTAAAAGCGCCAAACGAAAGCTGAGGAAAGCCATATTGGAGAAGGCTGACAAAGAGTAAGTCTCGGCTATTGCTGAATGCGCTCTAAATGTTCTAAATGGAAACTGCAATCTAAGCAAATGCACCATACGCAATTTAAGAGGGTATGAAAACAGTCTAAGGAAAGTGGTGGATAAATCTCAAAACATCAACTACAAGAGAAGGTTTATAATACAAAAGGGAGGATTTTTAATTCCTTTATCTGCAGTATTGACTGGACTTTCAGCCCTAATAAATCGCTAAATGCTACAAAAATCATTTTTGGTATCTCTGCAGTATATTGATACCTACTGTAATAAAAAGAAGACAAAAAGGCTACAGAGAAGAAAAAGAGACGTTCGCGAGAAACTGGTTAAGTTAAAATCGAGCGACCGCCGTCGTATGTATCTACCGCAGCCACGGCCGCAGCCAAAGCAACAGCCAGATCAAGTTTCACCCTGCACCTCTAAGGTCAAAAAGAGGCTTGTCTTCTCCCACGAACTACGAGAAAGAAGCAGAAGAGGAAGAAAAATAAGAAGAAGAAAAGGAAGACGACGAGCTTGACGAAGAACAAGCTAGGGTACTGCCTTTACCGGCCTACGAGAAGAAAGAAATAGAGGAGTTTACCAATAGAAACTTTGGATATCTAGCAGGTCCTTACTTGTCCTTATTTACTTGCCCCCAGGGCAACAGATACGATTTTGGTATTTACAAGGATAGAGATGGCAACTTTAAGATTGGCGATTCCGTTATTCGTATAGAGGAAAACGATTTATACGTAAAGAATAGATACTTTAAGGGATCAAGTGGGCTCAGGGAATTGTTAACTAGGAAAAAGATAGATCTCTCAAATGTCATGCTCCCCCTACAAGAATAAATGCACGCAAATTCTCGTTTTAAACAACGGGCACTTGCAGAATAACGAAGCCTTTAATCAAATAAAATCAAATATAGGTAGCAAATATAAAGAAATATTTACCGAGTTTTTTTTTTTTTCATCTAAGGCTGACGATACGTGGACATCTTATTAATAATGAATAAGAAGTATTTCTACTATCCTGAACAACCTTCCGTTTTTTCCACCTTACAGAAGTTTGCTTCTGCGGTGGGAAAGAGTAAACGAAAAACAGAGGATTTGCTTCTTCAACAAGATGCGTATACTTTGCACAACAAATAGCATTAACGATGTCTGGGAGATTGACTTGGCAAACTTTAAAAGTCTTAAAAATTATAACGACTGAGTTCAGTATCTGCTAACCTTTGTAGATTGTTTTTCCATATTCGCACGTGTAAAACCCTTAAGATCCAAAACTAGTACAGAAGCTGCCAATGCTTTTGAAGGTATTATAGATTCCTCTTTTCCTTTCGCAGTGAGATCTGATAGGGGAAAAGAATTTTTAGGATATGCATTTCAAAAACTTTTAAAAGAGAAAGGTATAGAGCATCAAATTTGCAGAAACCCCGATGTAAAGTGTGCTAAGTTTGAGAGATTTAATCGTACCATCAAGTCTGAAATCTATAAGTATTTCACTTACAAGAATTCGTATAGATATATAGATGATCTTGATAAATATGTTAGTGCATATAAGCGCACCGTCCACTCGTCAATAGGTATTGCTCCAATCAAAGTAAATGAGAAAAACGTATTAAAAATGTGGAAAATCTTAAACCTAGACCCATCAGGTATAGTGAAGGACAAACAGTAAGGATAAGTAAAGAAAATATTAAATTTGCCAAAGGCAAAGAAAAACATTTCTCAACAGAGATTTTCAAAATAGCTAAGGTAATAAAGCATTCGCCTCAACCCGTATACGAACTAAAAGATCTTAACGGTACTCCTTATGAGGGAGAATTTTACAGTTACGAACTTACTCCTGTTAAAGTTAACTAATTAACTTTGTAAAATGGATAAAATATTAAAAACAAGGGTGAGGAACGGCAGAACACCACACCTCGTCCGTTGGAAAGGATAAGGTCCTAACTTTGACAGCTGGATCGATGCATCATAGATCAGTTTTACATAACCGTGTTGAGCGATTCTATTACGGATTTGTACTCCGAAAATTCACACGATAGTTTTCGCAACAACTTACCACAACCTGTTAATCTACAGAGAGATAAATGGGTGGTAGGTCTAGCAGAGCTTTCCTACTCCTACGGTTACGAAACCATAGGTGAAAATATACTTAACGAAGCCGGAGAATTGACCAAAAATGTCGTTGTAACCAGAGCTGGTAGAGTATTGTTAGATAAAACTGATTTTAAGAATTTCAAAGACCTGTGCACCTGTCCAAAGAATTAGGTAAAGGACGAAGAACACAGGAATTGCTTCTGCCGGAGCTTCAGGGTTATCTCCTTTCTCAGCAGAGAGCAATAAAAGAAATAGAAAACGCGAAGAAAAATTGGGTTCCATCACATTCCATTCTAGAAAATTTACAGGAAAAGCTAATAGCATCAACTTAAAGATAGTTAGGAAGGTAGGAGGTAAGTTTGAAACGAACTTTAGGATAAAACTCCTCTTTTCCACTAGAATATATTATTGTATAGGGGATCTCGTAGCCACAATAAAAAATTCGATGCCTTCAAATTTGCGAATATAAGCATGCTGTCAGATGTAACTAACGATATGAAATCTCTGTTTCTTAGATCACGCAGGAAAAGCTCTTTTCAGTTTATTTATGGAGAGGAGCCCGTTTTGTTTACTACAATCTCATCGAGCCACAACTGCTCGGCAACTATTACGTTCGCTGTTTAAGAATAATTCAATTTCCCTCTTACACTAATCATTTCAAGTTCGAAACTATATTTTACGTTCCGGTAGAACTTAATCATTTTCAAACCGTAGCAAATGAATTAGTGAACAACTTTGGCGATTTCGCTCGGCTTAGTAGTAGTGTTACACCTATCATTGCTGTCCTGCCTTTTAAGAAAGTATTGTAATATTTTGTTTAAGATGGCACAACCTGAGTTTGCAGCTGCATTTCAAGGTTTTATAACGCTCAAGGGGAAATTATTATAAAAGAGTTAGCCATAGTGGGGAACTAAAGCGAGCAGATAATAATACACCATCTGTTTCGAGATCCCGATGTTCCCCGCAACGTTTGACCTACAAAGCATTGGCAAACAAATATATGGTTGACCAATAATTTCCACGGAATTCCAAGGTGTTCGGGCTATATAGACTATGACCCAAATACTTTCAGAATTCTCCCTGGAATATAATTTGTCAAGGGGAATATCGTTGAAAGAATGTTGCAACCAAGCGAAAATGATGATTATTCCCTTTGGAATATTCAAAACTTAAGGTGCATTCTAAACATTGAATTTTTAGTGACTGCTCCTTCTTACAGGTGGCATAATTTTAATACGGTTCGTTGTGCCAAGTCAAATGCGCTAGGGGTAGCGCGATGGGTGAACGAAAATCATTGGGAATTTAATATATAGTCCCAAGCATTTTCGCCGTCCTCCGCGGTCTAGGAGTACATCCTAGTTTACGCTTCAAACGCGAGACGATAAAACGGGTGTAAAAAATCTTAGCAGGCTTCCTTTAGAAGGGAAATAAAGTCCTGTCATAAAAGAGCCTAATCAGCCATATTAAGCACCCAATATACAATAGAACACTAAGCTTTATTTAAGTTTCACCTTTTTTTTTGCGCGGGTCCTATTATAAATTGGAATCCTAAATTTAAAAAAACATTGATTTGGCAATGGACCCGCTTACAGCATACAATGTAAATCAGAATGGAGGGCGTCTGGGTGATTTCATTGGACCACTGTATGTAGGAAGTGCATTCTTCAACAAGGTAGGGGTTTAGGTAACTTTTTGGGGAGTCTATTCAGAATTGTTAAGCCAATCCTCCTATCCGGTACACAATCGTTGGACAGGGAAGCCTTCACCAAGGGTGCAAATATCATGACCGATATTGCTGCAAAACAGGGAGTTACCAAAGCCAAAGATATCGTGGAGAGACGAGTCACAGAAGGCACACAAAATTGCTGGGTAAGTTGCAGCAAGGAAAGGGAAAGAGAAAGAGATCAGCTTCAAAAGAACTTCTAAAATTTAAAAAGCTAGAGACGTTTTCGGTTCAATACCTCCTGCGTTGCGTTGTTACCAGCACATGTACTCAGGGTGATAGAGAGTTAACACCATGATCACCTGCACAAAATCCGAATTTGACATCTTTGCTAAAACACCAATTCAATCGGCAGTATTAGGAAATGCTACTACACTAATCAAACCCATCGACCCAGTAGATCAAGTGTATTAGAATTTGTTATTCCTGGAGATAAGGAACATTACACACATTTAAATGTTTATTTGATGGTGAAAGGAAAATGTGTGAAATTAGATGGTTCTACTTAGCACCAACAGATAGAACGACAGGCGTTAACAATTTATTGCACTCCTTGTTCAGTCAACTGAGCGTTTCCATAAACGGAACATCTATCACTCGTTCTGAGGACTTTTATCACTATCGTAGTTATTTAGAAACCTAATTAGCATACGGTCACGATGCAGCAAACAGCCATCTTACTAATGCTTTTTGATTTTTTTTTTTTTTTTGGTAGTGTTTAACGCCCGCTTTAACTACTTATGGCACCGCAGGCGGTATGCTTTTTGATACATAGACACAGCTCTGCATGGTCTCTCTGGAGACGATGTTTCGAAAAACGGAACTTTTGAAGCCGGGGAATCTAATCGTGGATGGAAGCAACGATTTAATAAAAACAATCAGTCTAAAGAAGTAATCATGTTTAGTAGATTACATGGAGATATTTTCAATGTACCCACTTTACTACTACCGGGACTTATTCTTCAAATCAAATTAACTAAAGCTAAAGACTCATTTTATATGATGAGTGAAAGCGCAGATCTACATGCAAGGTTTCAATTTATAGATGCCACTTTTTACGTGAAAAATGTAAAACCAGCTCCTTATCTCTTAATGTCTCATATGAAAACTTTAGAGAAGGTAACGCAAGTCGATCTCAGATCCTTCAATTTCGACGCAGGACAAAGTACACTCTCTATGGCTAACGCTGTGCTAGGACCACTAACAAAAAGAATACTCATAGGTATGACTAACAATTCAAACTATTCGGGAGGTCATAACACCAATCCTTTCAATTTTAAGCATTTTGGTTTGGAACATTTTGCAATATACTTTAACGGGCAACAAATTCCGGCAGAATCTATTGATTCTTCTCATGAAAAAGGTACAACAATGGCTTACCAAACACTCTTTTCTGGTTCTTGCATTAATCATAACAACAGTGGAATCCAAATCACACACGACATGTATGTAACGGGTTATTTTATAATGCTTTACGATTTAAGGCATGACAGTGCCGCATCAGAAGGTCACGCTTCTCTATTAAATAATGGGAATATAAGAATAGAGCTCAGATTTAAAGAGAAATTAAAACAAGCCATCACGTGTCTCATTTATTGCGAATACGAAAATTCTATTCAGATAGATAAAGATCTAAGAGTGCTCACAGATTATTAAATATGAGCACCTTACAGGTAGAACAAACTTTGTACGGCATTCCAAATATTGCAGGCGTTTTTGCTTCAGACATGCTGCCTAAAGAATTTAATACACCATGTACATTCATAATTAATTTAGATCCTCGTGACCTACCTGGTTGTTGTAACTCAAAATTCTAATTCTTTTGCATGGTATTTCGATTCCTATGGTCTGCCCATTTTATAAAACCCTTAAAAAGTTTATGTAATTTAATTTCACCTTTAAAAACCGCCAGCTGAAAAGCCTCTACTCCGACATCTGCGGCCAATACGCATGCCTGCATGCTCTCTACATATGCACCAGAGGATACACCATGAAAGAGTTTGTGGCTCTCTTCAATTCTGCCGATCCAAACTGTCAGGCGAGAGAGATGTTCCGCTACGAGTTTGCATTCTGGAGATGCAACGGTGGACAAGGATGTCTGTCAGGTTTAAAAGTAAGTATTATTCACATATTCCCGCCAGTCTTTGTTCAAGATGAAGGGGTCTTGTTGTGGATTATACAGAACTTAAAGGAAATGGGAAAGAATTAATCATAAAGAAATTAGCCATCGCAGGGAAAGGATTTGTTCACACATTTCATTTCTCAAGCCCCTGCCCTTGGAATAAAAAATTGGATGCTTCTAATAAAGACAAAAAAACTGGAATGTGTTTTAGTGATGGCTATATCCCTTATTGTATGCTAAAAACTCTACTAGAAGAAGCAGTGGCAGGGCATATCTCTCTGTTTGCTTTTGATGAGCGTGAATGTGAAATTCTTTCCGCATTATGAGACAGAACGTTTATTTATCTAAACAAAGAATTTATGTCTCCAAATCCAGGAAACCTCTATCATCAGATGCACTGTGGATTTCCTTGTCACAAATTCAGCAACACTCACTGTGCTTGCAAACATGCTCACGCCATGTTTAATTGGTTAAAATATCATCACCTTCATAAAATTAACATCAGATGTCCTTCTGATAGCTCTAATCGCCACGATGTTTCATTTTTTTTTTTTTTTTTTTTAGCTATATAAGAGCAGAGGTATCCAGACATCTTATTACGAGTCGTCTCTATGACTTCCAGAGGTAAGCAAATCAAGATGTTGCGCCAAACTCCATCTGCGACTTCAGAGCCAGTGCTGTATTGCAGAACGTACTTTCTCAACAAGCATTACTCCAGATACATCAGCTTGGGTTCCTACAAGAGAAAAAATTACGAGGCTCGCGTGGAAATTGGTGGAGTACGGCGGGGTAGAGCGATCCTCTTATCTTACTACTTCACAACGCTGCTCAATCATCTGCCTCAAATTCCGAACATCTCTTTCAAGGCCAGTCGTACAGGTACATCGAGGAGCAGTTACGCCAACGTAGCATCAGTGGTCGTAGACCAAGAATACAAAGTAAAAACTCACATGTTGTTCTTTGTCTAGATGACATAAATTTTCTATTGTGCAATGCAAATATATTGCAACATCAACATGCAAATTTTATTTTAGCCACTATGTTAAGAACCCTTCAGACAGTAATGCTTTTGTAATGCCAAAAGACACTGCTTCATCTTTTGTTCTCTACGATGTTATTTCTGACGAAATTAACTCTACACTTGTATCCTGTAAAGGTGAATAAATATTGATATCAGGTTATTTGTTCTTTTATTTTACCTACTCATACATCCTTATCCTATTCCATGAGACATCCAAAATGTGATCCGGGGTGCGGCCATGGCCCACCTCGGGCCAATCAAAGTAGCATACAAAATTGAAACAAAATTATCATACGAAAAGAGATGAAGGTAAGCTTTAGTAGAAAGCGAATTGATCTGGACGCCATGTTGAAGACATCACAGGTCGCGTGACACCCGTCAGCCAAACAGAAGCGGTTCTCTCTATAGTACTGCTATTACTACTTACATAACGGGGTGTGCAAGGATATCTATTACCTATTAATGTAAGATTGTAAATTACCAGCCCGAATTCTATCTAAGAATTGTATTAAAAGTAAAGTATTCAAGTACGGGAACCCATTTATTGTGAATCATACACTCGCCACTAGAACGCCTTTAAATACTGCCAAATACATTAGTTTTATTGAAGCCAAGCTTTGAGTTCTCTATCGTCTGACCCCCATCCCTGCCAGTCGCAACTTACGGTCCTAACAATATTCAGAGTTCTTTCGTGCTATAGATGATGAAATTCTTATCTAATATATGTTCCACAATTGGGTATTAGCTATAAACCAGAATAGGATTTTGCCTTATTTTATAAAATCTTGGAATGAAATTATAACAACTTTTAAAAAATGACAACCTCAGCCATGGCAAAAAAGAACACATGCGTAATTATCGTCTTCCAGGTCTAGGGTAATATGCTAGCCTCTGGTTCTCAAGGTTGCAGGTTCAAACCTGGTGGAGGGTAATGCATTTTTTTCTGGTGTAAAATCCTTAATATGCCTTCCTTTGAAAGGGAACTGATGCGGTTGGTCCCGTGTCGTATATTTATAGCATGTAGGAGAACCCCAAGATAGAAAAAGAGACCTCTGAACAATATTAGGCGGTTTTTGACGCCCAATTTGGAATGGAACTTAAGAACCGCAGCAGCCAAAGTGCCTCTGTAAATAAAACACACTTTCAATTCCATATAAGTGATTATTTTAGTAATCAAATGAATGGTGATGCAACCCAGTATTGTGTTGCTTTCTAATGCCTTTATCCGAGTTTCTATTGCCCCATATACCTTCTCCATCATTATAGTGTATCACATAGTCTTATCAAATTAAACTTGCAAATACATATTTACGAAGTAAGTTAAATACCTATAAGAAAGTAAAAGTGTGTCATTTGTAATGTGCAGCATTGAGATAGCAATTTGAGCAGTTATATCACATGCATATATATATAATTATTGAGAAAAGAACACAAAATAAGTTTCCTAGGACATGCAACAATTTAGAAACAATTACAATTGACGTTTATTGAGAGACATAAACCGACATCAGCTAATTTTTATTCTTTTCTTTACCAGGTAGGCATGACAGGCATGGCTATATTGCTTATTTAAGAGCATCTTTATCTCATACATCATTATATTAAAAAATATAATAATGTATGAGAAAAAGAAAAAAAAAGTGTTTTTCTTTACTTATTTATTTAATTTTTAGACAATTGGTCAATTACTGGTTATATTTCATTTGTCAAAATTTAACACTTTACTTTAAATGAGCGCACTTTTTTGACATTAAAGCCTTGAAAAATAAAATGGAAGGAATAGCTCTAGTGTTCTTAAAGTGAGTCATCAAATAATATTACGCTTTGGGAGGAACATAAGACCTTTCAGAGAAGATGAGTTGGTAAAACTCTACTCAACTGATTCAGCTGAAGAATTAAGACCAGAGGATATACATGATTATCAGTCAATCAGTTAGTTTATCGTCCTTTACTATAAAACGTGGTGTGCGGGACGTTACAGACGACACTCGGAGTCAGTTATCCGAAATAGATGTCACATATATTGCCTTTATCATTGCAGTAGATGAGAGTGATGACATAACTAACGCTTCGCAATTTGCCATTTATATCAGAAGTGTGAATAAACATCTTCAATTGCGGGAGGAACTATTGCACATTGTGCCGATGAAACACACTACTACTGGAACCGATATATTCATCTGCATCGAGAGGACAATAGAACACTATAAATTCCCATGGCAGAAAGTGTGTCCTTGGGTACTGATGGGACAGAGAGTATATGTGGAAAAATTCAGAGGTCCATGGCATTTGCGGATAGAAAAACGCAAGAGTTAAGCATACAATTGTAACGTATACCAGTGCACTGCATTTTACATCTCGAAAATTTTATTGCCAAAATACCCTTTTGGGCAATATAACGGACGTTATTGACTTATTTGGCTTTAAAGGACGAACTTACAGACAGTTTCGCCACCACTTAATAATGTAAACAGTGAGTATGGAGATTTACTTTCCTACACCGAGGGAAAACTGTTAAGCAGAACCTATTTTCTACAAAACCTTTCGCGCTTTAGGATGAAATTGTCTTCTTTATGGGTTTTCATGGGAAACCTGTTTTATCACTCCAAGATAAACAATGGGTAAATGATGTGTGTCTTTCTTGTATATCTAACCCGTCATCTTAATGTACTGCATACCAGACTTTAAAGTAGATACTGCATTGATACTGATTTGTTTGGTGGCTTACAAGCATATGATCTAACGTTGTGTCTTTGAAAGCTCACATTTAACGTCGACACAGTGCAATTTCCCGAAATTAAACTCAGTGATGCAAAGTGAAGGGACCTTGGACATTGAAGAATATAAATATAAGATTAACGTGGTACCTGTGCAAGGACTTCGAACGAAGTTTTTAAGACATTGCAAAACAGTTTCAGATATTTGCAAAACCACTGCCACTGGATATCCTTGATATTCACTTTAAACTACAGTTAGAAATAATAGTTTTACAAAACGAAAATGAGTTAAAGCAAAAATATTAAAACAGGAACATATAAATAATTTCTACAGTTTCTTTCCGTGAGAGATTTCTAAGCCTAACAATTACGTTGCAACAATATTGTGCAGATTTGGAACAACCTATGTATGTGTTGTTTTCTTAATGAAACTTATAAAAATCACATCATATTAATTCAATTAAGTGATATACACTTGAAAGCGTGTTTGCGATTGAGTGCTACACAATCAACAGTACACGTTATGAAAAGCTGGTTGAAATCAGAAATAAGAAGAAGAAAAAAACAAACGGCGAATAACGGTTGTGTAAACGAATTTACTTTAATTAGCTACCTGTATTTAAATTATTGCATTTTACTGTGTATATTATTTAGTTAATTGGCTTTTCTAGCGATAACAAGAACATTCTATTTCACATGGTGTTAGGTATCTATAAATAATCTATATTGTCTAAAACCTACACAAAATATTGCTCTTTTTAATGTATCAGTAACAGTGTAAGTGTAATCCAAAAAAAAAAAAAAAAAAAAAGCTTCAATTATATCCCTATCGAACTTATAAGTTAACATGCGAATTCTTGGTTCCACCAATGTAGCAGTTATTTGCCTTTCACACAGAAGAACATGAGGACAACCAGAGCATTAGAGCAGTCAGTTTGATATTTCAGTTCTATATCACGGACTGAAACGGCTGTTGTGTTTGGTATCTCTATGAGATTTGATTCTTATCTAATTTTATAACATTTGTCTTAACTGAATGCATATATTCTTCTAATTAAAAATATAGTACAGCATCTAAACTGGTATGATATTAGAAGTGATAGCACCAAAGTTTGTGCAAATTCTTAGGTTATGAAAATCACAAGTTGCTCTGCCGCTCATGGATGACTCAGGTACATATGTAACGTATAGAAAATGCTTTCCTCATAGATTTCTTCCACCCGGAATAAAAAATTATTTTTTTTTTGAATGTGTAATGGCCAGTTAACGCAACCTGGAGTAAAACAGTAATGCCTGATATTACAAGCAGGTCTTGAAAACAAAACCCCAATGTTTCAATGCATTTGTTCAATATTAAAAGCGCCGAAATAAAAAGTTCTATAGTTAAGGCCATCTTCAACTTTTTTATGTACCCTCCTTGTATGGAGGAATTACACTACCAGACGTAAAAACATGTTGCATTTTGAGGAGCAGGCGGATTCTGGATCAAACAAAGTAGCCAGGATCTTTGACCAGCCCGATGCCTGTTTTAAAAATTAGAAATTAGTAATACGAAATGATGGGGAAAATTGACGAAAAGAACAGGGATTATGAAGAGGGTAGTAAAACGAATTGCGGGGGAAATGGGATAACCAGGAGAAAATTCGCCCAGATGCCCAGGAGTAGTTTTATTTACCTGGATTTTATTTCTTCTTCTAGCCGTTATGTTATTTATGATTTTTATCTCTTGGCTTTTAGTCACATTTTTTTTTGGAAGGCGCTTATAACCACCAAGTTGAACGCCCTTAAATACCACTCATCGTCGTCGTCATCATCATCATCACCATCATCATGGTGTCAATAACCCAACATCAGCAGCAATGGCGGGGGAAACCAGAGATATATACATTTATCGATAAACACCAGTAAAAACTCAGCCAATACAAATATAATGCTGCAACTGAAGATGATGATGGTTGGTGTTTAAGGTCGCTCAACTACTCATATTATTAACGGCATTAATGACACAAGACGTGACATCTCCTTACACGCGATCGGCTGTATGCTTTCAAATTTTATAACATTTTAATTTGCGATAGTAAAAAAAATGATAGTATGTAGGGAATAATTTTTTTGTGCAGTATAAATAAACGACAAAGCGAATTCACCCTTAAAATAAATATGTGGACGAAAGTTCTTTAAAACCAGAAAATTGACTGGGAAAGTCCTCGTGGCCGACAAAAGGAAAAGAAAAGAGCTGGACATTTAGTTGGGAAGGAAATAAGCAAACAGAAAAGTAGCTACAATTGAAGTAAGGTTGTGCAGTGTTCAAAATAATATGACTGGAAGAGGTAAGAAAGATGAGGAATTTTTAAAGAAAAATAAAAGAAAGATTTAATGTCGAGTTTAATTCAATTATTGGAAATGATAATAGAATTGAGGAAAAGAAGAATAGAAAACGTATTTGCTGCCACAGGGAATACAAAAGCCGTACCAGGCAACAGGTGTGCAAAAAGAGAAAGTGGAACACCTGATAAAATTTTGGAACGATTTGTATGAGAAGAAACGACAAGAAACTTTGAAGTGTTCTTCTCAGGTGTTAGCATCAATAAAACCCACCAGCAAATATCAAAAGATTCAAGAAGCGGTGGAACATAAAATACACCTGCTTTTCATATCCTCAACGACAAATGCAGACTTAAAAGATATTCAGAAAACCGTAGCATTGAACTTAAATCCCATAACAGAAAACATAAAAATACGGAATTTAAGACCCTCAGGAAAAAGTGCTCTAATAGAAACAGATTTGCGGGAGGGTTTAAAAATGATTTTCAATAGCAAAAGACTAAGGGACCAATATATAAAAATAGCAAAACCATTTAAAATGTATACTTTTGTCATTTTTATGACGTCCTCGCCGGAATAAATGAAGTTGATTTAAAGAGAATATTTATGAGCAAAATTGTGTAAATGAGATGGCAAAACAGGAATTTGTAGAACTATTTAAACTTCATTTGAAAACAGGACCTAGTAATGAAGCCACCGTACACTAGGTTGCCAAGGTTTCAGCTAAAATAAGGAAAGAGTTAATAAGCAATCACAAAATATATACTAGTTTCAACCCGTGCCTGCTAAAGATTTCGTTTCTGTTTCAAAATGTGTCAAATGTTGGGATAATGGAAATTTCCAAATATTGCAAGATAGAGAAATCTATTAGTGCACCTTTCGAGAGAACATGATATTAAGGAGTATTATCATAAAAAATACCAACCTGCCAATTGTATTCCATGTGATAGAAGAAAACAGAAATAAGGAGGTAAAAAGAATTGTCCAACATATAATCTAACGTTAGAGAGACTTTTAGCCAGATCGGATTATGAAGAGTATAATGTATACAAAGGATTGAAACAAAGAAAATAGAAGAGGAATACAAAAGTAGGATTAGACGAAACCTTCAAAGAGCTATTGCTGATAAATTAAGAAAACAACTTTAAACTAAGGAAATAAAAAACATGATATGACACAAATGGGATGAGCCAGTACGCACGAAAATAAATTTTGAGGCTGTAATACACCAAGAGGATGTTCAAATAGCTCAAAAATGGAAGTTCAAATTGATCCGGAAAAACTTAATCTACCACTTAAATTGACAATCAATAAAATAGACACAGAAATAGATACAAGAAATAAAAGGAAAATACATGTGGAATGCGATGCAATTACTGGAGACAACAGGAGTTCACAGAAAGATGCAAGCATAAATAACAAATATGCACAGTTTGGGATAATAAAAAATCGGTGTAAGATTTATTTTTAGAAACATTATTCAGGGAGAGGGATAAGATTAATAAGAAGAATTATAAAACAGATTTTAAGAAAGATGAAGAAGAAGAGGAGAAGAAGAGGAAGAAGAAGAAGAAGAGGTAGAATAAAGGGCAAAGAAAGTTATAAGGAAGCTGAAATTAACAACACATAAGCTGCAAATACTTCTAGCACGCAGCAGTTAGGTCATTGCATGTTGATACCTTCGCTTACTGCTAACGTAGATGAAACGTTTTAGCTGAATTTGTAGCTTAGTCATATAGAGGAATTGCGAAAATTACTTGAGGCACTGCGATATTTAATAAGGGAAAAAACTAAACAAAGCATATGAATAGGGATAAAATGTTATTCCCAGTACCAGATGTAGTTGACTTATTGAATTAAAGTCTAAAATTTTACCATCCGATCCAGAAGAGTTATTTGAATTGTTACATCGGAACTTTGAAAGAGGAGATGCACATTTAAATTTGGAAGAGGTGTTTAAAGATTTTGTATTGAGTTATGGTAGAATAGTCTATGATGCTAGTCAGGGCTGACCGCACTTTTATGTGCAGCTCAGATATGACGGCTTAACATGTATTACGAAACCAATCATAAAACCAGAAAAGAAAGAAATAATTGTAATTATTGCAAATTCGACTCTATTCAAATCTAAACAAGCTATATACAAAACAGTTATAAAGCAGAAAAAAGAATAGAACTGCTAGAAAATTTAATTAATCATTAAGTACATGATACAACGATTTCGTATCAAAGATAGCAACCTGACTAAACAATCGTCCAATAAAGAGAGGAAGGTAGCCAAAGTTGGTAAAGATATGACAGCAGAATGCAAGGCAAGTAGGGATGTCTTTTTAAAAGCTAGAAAAGAAATGTGTTTCCTAAAACATGGAAATGGGACTGGAAATATCCGGAAATGCCTCTCGCTGTTCATTATATTGTAAGACCAGAACCATATAAAACGTACTAGAATAAAATAATCCGAAAATGATGCTTGTGATTATCACAAAATGAAAGATACACCGGAACATACGATCTTTAAATGTAATAGATATAATAAAAATGTACTCGAAGAAAGATGAGGAGGATATTTGTGTACACACAAGTTTGAGAAATCCAGATATAAGTAAATACCTGTAAATCCTGCCTAACCATGTGAGTAAAACAGCATGGGAATAAATTGAAAGACAAATGCGAAAGAATGTACCGTTACCTTTTAGAGCATTAGAAATAAAAAGTTTTCAAAGAAGTTTAAATAAAATAGAGAACAGAAGACTGGAGGAAGATAATTTATACCAACTTTTACAAGATATATTAGTGGATGGATTTAATTATAAATTTGCAATTTAAGAGACATTTTGGAGTATTAAATATTATTGCGCAGATAAGTGGGAAAGGAAGGAGATGAAGAATGGAGACAAGGGAAGAAGGTGCCAGTATAGTGAATAGGATTACCGTAGCTGAAATGACAGTAATGATGGCGAGCGAGGAAGGAGATGAAGAATGGATATGAGGGATAGGAAGGTGTCGGTGTGGTGAATAGAAACATTATTGCTGATTTATACTTATGGAGTGAGCGAGGTAGGTGAAGAAGAATGGATATCAGAGAGAAAAATATCCTGGTGTAAGGAATAGGAACATCATTGCTGAACATCAGCATGGTGAGCAAGGAGTATGATAGGAGTGGAAATGATGATGAGTTGTTTAAGAAATATAAGGCCAATTATAAAATAATAATTTATTGGTATAATATAATTATAACACAAAATATTAAATTATGTACATAAAATAATGTGGAAAGTAATATACTTAAATTCATATACATTAAGAAAATTATTAGTATATAGAATACAACTTAGTGCTGGATACCAGCAGTTTTCGCTGGCTACCAGTGATGTAGTTTACAATACAGAATAGACAGTAGCTTGATACCAGTTGTAAGGTTGCTGGCTTTCCAGTAATATTTTAGTTTTGGAATAATTTGATTTATTAAATTGCTATATTTTACTTTATTTACACCTTAATGTTCCTTTTTATATTCTAGATTCTTGTTTACTGATTTTAATTTGAAACTTTAGTTCTTAGATTAGTTAATTTTGTGACAAAATTATATGATAGATAAAGTTTGTAGGGCTTGTTTTTGGAAATATATTTAAAATTTGAATATATGCTCCGGTAAAGCTACCTAGGTGCCGGGGTAGCATATTCGGATTTTATTTTTTTATTTTATTTATTTGTCTCTGTCTATACGGAAGTTTGCTTCTCAACTTGATATTGGATTTCACAACCTTTTCTGAAATGTCTTTCACATTTATAGCAAATCGGCTCCAAGGTTAGTGAAACATTTCCCGTCTTCTGTTCGTATGTACGGCAGATGGCGCCTGTGTACAATTTTGTGGACCCTCACGGAAAAAAAATTTCTTAATATTTTGTTACCTAAGCTTCAGCTTTTGCAGAAACCCTGTACCGCTGAAGCCGCAGAGCAGGCGCTCCCCTTATTGCAAGTATGTGAAGCTACGGTGGTCTTCTCGTATTTACACTACCCCAGTTTTCCCTATTTATTTACTGAATAGGTCTGTGTACCGCCTGCCACCTATAGTGGAGATAGACTTGACCATTTTGTGGCACCGATAGCTGACTTACGTCTAGGCTAACATGACCCGAAAAAATCAAGGTTACCACATACACAGAAGGTATAGCACTCCGGCGATACAGCTGCTATTGTCCAGTGTCCGTGGCGACACTGTGGAACAAGCGATCAGAGGCAGGAGTGTGTTATAACCGCTACGTATCACACAATTTCCGGGATTTATGCAAAAAAGCATCTGTTTTCACATTGTTAGCAGAAAACGGAGTTATAATGTTAAATGTCAGTATTTTATGTTATATATGTCTTTTTGAAGCACGCCGATTAGAGGTAAATATCCTAATAATAAGCGAATAACTACTTGGAAAATGCTTATAGCACGTAACGAAAACTGTATTTTACAACTATTCTGTGCATTCTGCTAAAACTAAATTCCCATATTGTGGTGAGGAAAATAATTGCTAAATTCACTACTAATACCCTCATACTTTTTTGAGTGAAACCTGCTGTAAATCATGAATAGTTTACTCTTATGTGTATAAGTAACTTAATATTTCACCATATTCCTAATAAATATAAAATATGAACTAAACAAAATAGAAAACTTTAAATATGGTCATTTTTCCACTTTAATTTCAGGTTAGAAGAAAAAAATGAAATATTTTGAAGCGTGAGGACAGTGACCATAATGGCAAGGAAGAAAAAATTATTTCCATTCCCGTGGCAGAAAAGAATTCCAAATGTCCTGATGTCTTTTAAAAACTACTTTTCATATATGATTACATATTTTAAGTGGAAAATTCACTTAACTTAGTAAATGATTGTCATAAATATCAAGCTGCCGGATGCTGCTATGTAAAAATAATTTTGACGACTGCTGCCACATACGCACTTTATGATGATGGAATGCATATTGTTGCTTCTCCTTTGTAGATCGCCACCGCAACGAATAAATGTTCTTGTTCTTACATACACTTTAACAATTTTAGGGTGAACTTCAGGGAACGGCTTCTTCAATACAGAGACAAGGGTTCTGGTAATGTTGCCTCTTTAAGGATCAGTTGGCTGCGTAACGTCAGGCAGCCAACCTTTGCATCTGAAAGGTGCAATGTTCAGCGTAATTGAACACATATAATTGGTATTGCGCAGTCATACGGTAGTGTGGAAAGCATGAAATTTGCAATTAACAGTATATGCCTTAGGAAGCGTAACCATAGCAAGGCGTGGGAAACCCAGAAATATATACAATGAGGCAGTGCATTCATAGGAAGGTATCGGAAACGCTGAAATATGCAACTACATGCGTCAGGGGGCACATATACTGTTCTTCTGAATATCTCCTACTGTTCTCCACCTCTTTCATATTTTCTTCAATGACAAAACAGCCCTTTTTAAGGCTACCAATGACATAACTAAAGATCAAGTAGATCTGGTTGGGCTGACAGTTTTTCTTACAACTAATAATAATCATCATAATCATCATACTACCACCACCACGAATACTACTACTACTACTACTACTACTACTACTACTACTACTACTACTACTGCTACTACTACTGCTACTGCTACTGCTACTGCTACTGCTACTACTACTACTACTACTACTACTACTACTACTACTACTACTACTACTACTACTACTACTACTACTACTACTGCTACTGCTGCTGCTGCTACTACTGCTGCTGCTGCTGCCGCTGCCGCTGCTGCCGCCGCCGCCGCCGCCGCCGCCACCACCACCACCACCACTACCACTACCACTACCACTACTACCACTACTACTACTACTAATAATAATAATAATAATAATAATAATAATAATAATATACATAATAACAATAATATTAGCAATAATAATGTTTATTTACTACTAATGCTCCCGTTTTCATTAAAAAGAAACAAAGCAATCGATAACTTCTTATTTAACAGTAGCTTTGTGCATTAAACTTCTCCATTTAACCCAAAATATTACTTGTTCAAACGTAATAAGAGCACCGCAATTGCAGTGTGACATAGATGGGGTTATCTTTATGATTTGATGAAATCGCCTTTAGCTAGCTCATGTACCACATAACCTCAAATAATCAACATCTGCAATAAGTAGGATTAATGGTGTAAGATAGATGCCATCGTCTTCTAGAATAGCCAGGCCCTTCGGCTACGTCATATACCCGCCATTTAGCAACATATAACTGTGCTACTTCTGCCATCTTGCGGCTATTCACCGATTGCATTCCTTTGGCAATGTGTGTTCAGTTCCAAAGCGGGTTTTCAATTTCTAAAGTTGGTATGCTTTTGCGGCATAGCGCGGCTAACTGACCCTTAAACGGCAACATTAGGAGCCCTTCTCTGCTGCATCCATAGATCTCAGCAAATGTAATTTCGAACCGTTTTATTGTGTCTAACCAGTCATATGAAGGATCAAGTAATCCACTGCGACGAAGAGCTCTTATCCAGCCCATAGTCGTTGCTGAAACTATTTCTGTTGGGAGTTTGGTGATCTGTCACAGTCTCTGCATCGGTATGCAATATATGTCCTGCAAGTTGCCGAAATCCCTCTGTCGTGCAATCGGAAGGTCGCTAGGCGGGTAAGTTTACTTCTTCAGGGGCCGAAAATAGAATGATATCTATTTCTTGATCACCTTCAATCATCGGAAGTGCTTCCGACATATCCGGAAGGATATTAGCAAACAAATTTGCAGTCAGGAAATGGCTTCCATTGGGGACGCTTTTGAAACGTTCACATCGCTAGAATTCTTACCTCACAGAACCAATCTTAATCTGTGTTTGACATCAGTGGTTGCATGTGAAACTCTCCAAGGCCCCTTAGGTGTGAGAAAAAATGTTCCAGGCAGTCCTGATTGAGTCTTGAAGTGAGGATATACTTCGCTCCTACCTATGTTTCCATGTCGCTTTAAAGACCTAATAGGGACCGAATGCTATAAAGAAATCTCTTCTGGAATGGAAGTAAATGCTCGAGAGGCCAACTTTCATATAAATCTTGCGCAAACATTCATCCTGGGCGACTAGATGAATTCCAAAATCACACGCCAATGGTTTCTAGTTCTGTACATCATTTGAATGAGAAAACCAGCTGTTCGAAAATGTAACACCTGGCTCATTCCAAACAGTTGCATTCTTAGCTCCAATATCAGCAAAAACAGCCACTGCCGTATAGAAAGTGTCATATAATTATTATATTAGTTGTTTTAATATTAATGATCTCATTTGTACATCAAAATCAAAATATATTACTTGTTTCCAGGATGAAAATAATCGCTGTACCATAATCACTAAGACATTATTATGTGGACCCAATATTCTATCTTCCTCCTGATCATAGCACATTCTACTATTCATATTCATTTCGTAAAAGACAGAACACAAAAGGCGTACCTTTGCGTCCATGTTTGCGGACTGCATATTGAAGAGGTCGAGTACATCCTGCGAAATTACTGGATGACATCTAAAAGAGCTATCTTTTCATTTTCGAAATGGAAGGGAGTGGAAAATTCAACTTCATTCTTAAAAAATACATAGCATTTTTGACAAACAGTTCTGATAGTTATGGCTTTACATGTGTTGCGTTTGTCCCACTGAACCCTTTTACCCCAGTGTATTAAATGCCTAATCTCGTTTACTTCTTCTGAACTTTAGTTTTATATTTCTAGTTTTTGCGTATGATTCTTTGTGCACTAGAAAAGTTGCTCATTAAAACCCTATTTTGAGATATTCTTTTGTTACACATACCATTTAAACGTGCGTTTCTAGCTTGTAAATTAGCGAACGTAGCTAGTAAATGTTGCTGATCTGAATCTTGACAACCTATACCAAATTTTCATCTACCTCTCTCTTTATTGGCGATAATTGTTTTAGCTTTTCTATCGCGCTTTTACGAATAACTCGCTTCTGGTACTTTCTGTTCTCTGATCACTTGAATATAAGTTCGTGTGGATCTCGGCATTATTCATGGCAGATGTACTCCAGTACCCTGAACTATTTACTGAAAGTTTTAGTGACTGAGCGGCATCCTGCTTCAGTTTTCATTTGCAAGGAGGCTTTAGTAGTTCCGAATGTAAGTCCCGTACATAACCGGAATTCTGAAAATGTAGAGAGCAGATCCTCGCATTTGTTACATTTACTTCGTCTTTTCTGTAGCATTTTGATAACCAAACGCTCTGCAACTCTTTGTTCTTTTGGGAATTTATGCAGTATGATTTCAGTTCATTTTATGTTTCGGTTGTATGATTTGCATCCTACAACGGCACAAAGTGACATTTTAATTCTATGTTAACTTACCGAAGTATATATTTAAACTACACCATAAACACAAACAATAATACACACTACAGCGGTAAAAATAAATCGACATACGCTTCAACACATGCAGTTCTTGCTGGTCTCTTTCGGGCTGTTCCCCTGTGACGTCTTACCCACCACATAAACGCGTTGCATTCTGCACATTGCTGAGTGAACCCTTTCCGACAAAATCGGCATTTGCTATGGGTCACTTACTGGCCATTTACATGGTCAGTTCAGAAACAGGAAGGGGTGAGTGCGAGTTTTCATACTTCGGGAAATTCCGAATTTTTACGTGGAATTTATTTTGTGCAATCCCGATAGAGTCGGCAGAGTCCATTGCCATTTATATGTCTTTGAAACATATTCTGATCTACAGCTTTCCAGCCGCACTTATATTAATGGACTGAAGGAGTGTATTATTGGCTTTGAAGCAATCCTATGACGTTTTACATCAATCTATCTACAATATATTTATTAAGCGTTTACTCCATAAAATTCCCCTCACGTCGTCATATTAACTTAAACATCGAACCATCGCGCTTTGTGAGAAGATAACATCGACAATTTCGCTGTAAAGCGTAAAACACGGGAACCAGAAGCTGCATTGGAATTGTTGACATCTCCATGAGCTGTGGCGATTGCGAATCGCCAGGTTGGCGTCAGCTCTTGTACAGGAAGCGAGGAAAATATATGCTCTCTTACCACAGGGGTGAAAAATAAATTGGGAAACCGGCAACACGAGACAACAACTTTCCGCATAGACAGTGTAGGCCACTATTTAGTGAGGTGAGAAGCGAGACTTTTCTTATTTGCTTTTTCAAGTTATAATGCAACAACATTTTAACAGCGAGGAAGAAGTGAACTTCGATGGCTGGCAATAAGAATGATTTGGATTATCGTATCAAGAACGTTTTCGCTTTCATCCTATGGTTTTAGACCAAGAACAGAGACGAAATTGTGACTAAATTTCGATATTTTTACTTGAGTAAATTTGTGTAATAATGATGTCTTATAGGAATTAATTACATTGAAATTGGTAGTAACTAGATAAAACACATTAGATGCTTTTAGTAAGTTATTGTTAACCTTACCACATTGTATATTTGAACTAATTTTCAGACACATTGTATCGTCTAGACAGAGTAGGATATGCATTCACTTCTAGAGTATACAATGAAAAGTTGCAGTTCCAAGTATTGTGAAGATAATGGGCGTAGAACTTAAAATAACCTGTACATATTTGTATCGAGTGATATTGCTTCTAGTCAGAAAACAGGCAAATGACTTGAAACCGTTGGTAATACTTTTTTGTTGTTGCATATAATGTATTTAGGAGTTTCTTTGTAAAGAATTGATAAAGTTATTCGTCATGTGCATTTATTTATGTCAAATTATATTGTACTCTCCAGACAGTAGAATAAATAACAGGTGTAAAAGAATTCTTACCTCTCCCCTGTATTTTAATTTTTGAAATTTTAAAAGTTACAAAATTATATTTAATGAATGTAAATGGCCTTTACACCTTCAATGAAACGATTATAACCATAAAACTAGACAGAAAATGGATATCCATGTGGAGAGAAGCAACACAAGTTCTCATAAAAACAGTGTAATAAACTAAGGAATTAAGTTTTTTTAAAAAATTGGCTCTAGTCAATTAAAACTTTTGCAAATTTACAGTATTTAAAAAGGCAGTTTTATCATACTTGCTTCACCGCTTGTTTTATTCTGTTAATGAATTCCTGGAAATTTTTCAAAAATTTAATATTTCTGAATTAAATTGTGTATATTATAATTTCCTATGCAGTCTTTGTAAATAATTATACGTTTTTATAATCCTTGTGACCTGTCCTTATTGGATGTTTCATTTAATATGTAAATAATTACTGTAATAAACTATAATTGTAGGTTAAGAACTTTGCTTGCCTTACATCATAGTACCCATGTACAATATATGATTTAGAAGATGAATAAATTATCTCTGTAATTATGCATTGTGCCATAAAATATTCCCATTAACAAAATTAGTGACCTCAACCAGCAACCTCTACAAAACTTGTTAATACAACATGAAAGCAATTTCCCCAGCACCTATTTGACATTTTATTTAAAAAGGCGTATTAAAAATTAAAATGTGTTTTTCATACCAGCCTAGCTGTCAGATGTTCAGCTGATAATATGTTCTAATATTTTATTGATACAAAGACAGTGTTAAGTTAATTTACTTGTTCTTCAGTCAGACCCTTAAAAAAGCAATTTGAATAGGCGAAGTTGGCAGATCTGATTGGTGGTTAATTCACAAGTGAAAGTTCACCTATTTATTTGGCATATAGCACATTTCTTTAATATATTTAGCTAAACTACAGTACTTCATCAGCTGTAGTTTAAAAAATAAAGTAGTTATTTTAATTTATTACGCAATCGCCTCTAAAACGGCCATATTGGATCAACTGTCAGATTTTTACTGTCGTGAATCTTTCTGCGTAAGTAAATAATCATATGATAGTTCATTGCTTATCTTAATTGTGTGTTGTGTTTTTAGTGTTTCTTTCAGAATGGAATAATCATGTGGGAGCTGCCGCAAGCGAGTACCTGAGGGGATCCAATGTGATGGTTGTGATGCAGGGTTTTACTTCGCCTATGTTACTGTAAAGAAGACACCGATTCCAGATGGTGGTTTGTTTTGTAAATTACGTAAAAAAAGGATGATGCTGTTAGAGGATTAAGAGATATGATTAATGTGTTGCAGGATGACATCCGGACTTTAAAGGAGAAGTTAACAAATGCTGATAACACCGTCACAGATCTACGTAACAGTCACACGACGAGGGAGCAGATGCGTAAAGTCTATAGGAATCATAGTAGGCAGTATACCGACTAGCAATAGATTTTCGGTTTTGAATGACAAGTCTGTTTCAGGGTTGGAGAAAGTGTCGGAGCCTGAGATTACAGGCGTTAACAGGAAAGAGGAAAAGAAGAGAGTACTGGTGTTGGGCAGCAGTCACGCCAGGAGGATGGTATCTTTACTCCAGAAAGAGCTCGGGGGAAAGTTCAGGGTTGAATGTATATGTAAGCCTAATGCTAAACTAGAGAATATAACAGTAGATCTTAGGAGTCTGTCCGTCGGTCTTACTAAAGACGATGACGTTGTGATCATTGGGGGTTGTGGCAATAGCATAGATGTAAATCATTGTTACTCAGTGAAGGATGATCTGAACTACATTATTAGTGTAAGCAGCCATAGTAATGTTAAATTTGTTTAGCCTTTTCAGAGATGTGATAAGCCAGCACTTCGTCATGTGATTGCCAGATTGGAAGAGGAGTACAGCTTTCCAGCATATTGATGTAGTACCAACATTCAACTTACAGTGACACCTCACACACCATGGATTGCATCTCAACCACTCGGGCAGGAAGGCGCTTGCCTGTCTCTTGGCTGAAGAATTGAGTTGTGATAATCGTGTAAGACCTGTTCCAGACATTGTGAGAGCCAGATACCTTTTTTTTTTTTTTTTTTTTTTTTTTTTTTTTTTTTTTAGAAAAAAATGGAGGCCCATGCAGGTTAAATATATACCATATATAAAAAGTAATTACTTCCTCCATGTCAAACAGTTCATTTACTCTCTTTTATCAAAATATTAGAGGGCTAAAAAGTAAATTAGCCGAGTTAAATATACACATTCAAGAGATAAAATATTATATTTCATAATTTGCTTAACAGAGCACCATATGACAGAAGCAGAGCTGAAAAGTGTGAAAGTCAGTAAGTAAACAATGTGTTGTAGTTTTTGTAGAAGTAGATTCAATTTTGGAGGAGTGCTTTATGCTAAAACAGCATAAAGGTCACTAACATAAACGTTGCCTTGTTTGGTGAGGAAAAAGAATTTGAATGTAGTTCAGTAAAAATAGAGCATGGTAGCGAAATGAATATCATACTAGCAGTATATAGGGCTCCCTCAGGTAACTTCCAAGGTTTGGTAATGTTGCCGCTTAAGGGCCAGTTGGCTCTGTAACGTCAGGCAGCCAATCTTTGCATCTGAAAGGTGCAATGTTCAGTGTAATGGAGCATATATAGTTGGTATTGCGAAAAGGAGGGAAGGCAGCGCTGCCATCCGGTAAAGTGGAAAGCATGAAATTTGCAATTAACAGTATATGCTTTAGGAAGCGTAACCATAGCAAGGCGGGGAAACCTAGAAATATATTAAATGAGGCAGTGCATACACAGGGAGGTGTCGGAAACGCTGAAATATGCAATTATATGCGTCAGGGGGCACATATACTGTTCTTCTAAATATCTCCTACTGTTCTCCACCTCTTTCATATTTTCTTCAATTACAAAACAGCCCTTTTTAAAGCAACCAATGACATAATTAATGAGCAAGTAGATCTGGTTGGACTGAAAGTTATTCTTACAACTAATAATAATAACAACATTAATAATTCAAAATCTTCTCGGGCTTCTAGCCAGGTAATAACTTGGCTTGACACCAACGTTTCGAAGAAGTGCATCTTCCTCGTCTTCAGGGTGAACTGATGGTTTGAGCTTGCGGAGACTGGTATTTATAAGAGCTGGGATGAAGCTAACATCTGATTGGTTCGCGAGATATTATGGCCTGGTATTTAAGATGACTGAGACATGGGCACGGACTTCGTAGAAAACTATTTATAGCAGTTATTCGGCTAATGTTTTGTGTTTGAGCACGCACCTGCTAGAAAATAAGTCTTGGAAGACTGCAGGTACAGGATTAGGTGTTAAGGCTCTTTATCATCGGTGTCCATGCTGAACTTAATTGTAGGCCAGAATCGCGATTTAGATTATTTGTTTCAGATGAGATGGCTAAAGCTTCTTTTACTCTCCTTTCCCAGTAATTCGAACACTTTGCCACTATCTTGGTGTTAGTAAAGTTAGCTCTGTGGCTCTGTTCTATACAGTGTTCAGCCAGTCCACTGTATAGAACAGAGCCACAGAGCTAACTTTACTAACACCAAGATAGTGGCAAAGTGTTCGAATTACTGGGAAAGGAGAGTAAAAGAAGCTTTAGCCATCTCATCTGAAACAAATAATCTAAATCGCGATTCTGGCCTACAATTAAGTTCAGCATGGACACCGATGATAAAGAGCCTTAACACCTAATCCTGTACCTGCAGTCTTCCAAGACTTATTTTCTAGCAGGTGCGTGCTCAAACACAAAACATTAGCCGAATAACTGCTATAAATAGTTTTCTACGAAGTCCGTGCCCATGTCTCAGTCATCTTAAATACCAGGCCATAATATCTCGCGAACCAATCAGATGTTAGCTTCATCCCAGCTCTTATAAATACCAGTCTCCGCAAGCTCAAACCATAGGTGGTGGTGGTGTGGTGGTGGATCGACACTTTGGACACAACACGTGAGAGATGACGAAGAAAGGTCGCCGAAGGAAGAGGACCACCGCCGCAACCTCACCGTCAGCTGAACCGGATGAGTCGCCGCTGCCATCACCTAGGAATGGCAGCGCGTTTTGGACGGTTTCTCCGGCTTTAGCTCCCGCTCTTGCCGGGCAACCGCCAACGCAATCGCCGGTCGCCGCTGCCGCAAGCTCCCGGCAACTGCTGCCGCAGTTGCCGGCCTCAACGCCGCCTTCACTTCCGCCCAAGCAGAAACGCGGAAACCAAACCGCCTCATACACCGCCGAAGCCACAGCCGAGTGCCAACCGACCTTCTCGGCTGAGAGCAGTGCCACTCTTCCGCCTTCAGTCGCCGCAGCCACAGCCGAGCACCAACCGGCCCTCTCGGCTGAGAGCAGTGCCACCCTTCCGCCTCCAGCCGCCGCAGAATGCCGGCAGTTGCAGCCGCACCTGCCGGCCAGCAAATCATCCACCACCGCTGTGACCAAGCCATGTACAACGCAGCCGCCGCCGCCGCCCAACCAACCTGTGCTTCCTGTGAGGCACAGCGCGGTGATCCGGGGAGTTCCGCTGGACCTCCCCCACCGTTTCTTCACCGCAGCAGCTCGCCACCAGTGGCCCTCAGTGATACGGGCTTCCCGTATCACTAGTTCGAGGGGTCCAACACCATTGGTGCGCCTCGAATTCTCCGACGCAACCGACTACACTGCAGCCTTGACTGACGGTCTGCTCATCTGTGGGCGCCGTCACACAGTTGAGGCCAGCAGAGGTAGTCGCCAGCTTCCATGTCGCCGCTGCTGCGCATTCGGCCACACCGCCGACACCTGCGCTGAGCCCCCACGGTGCCACTACTGTGGGGCGCCCAGACTGACAGCTGAATGCGCAGCTCATGATCTCAGATTTCGACGCCGGTACTGCGCCACCTGTGATGGCCCTGGTCATTTCACAGGACAGGCGCAGTGCCCCTATTACCCACGCAGCCGCCGCCACCTGACACCAGCCTCTGCCGCCACACCCATAGACAAAAAGGCGAGGACTTCAACAACCACCACCTCGACGCAGACGGAAGACTCCATCACCCATCACCTGCCTGCCGCCACTAACACCCCACAGGCAGATGCGCCATCCGACAGCGCCGTTAAAGACGCCGTGCAGGACCTGCACTCAGAGGTCCTGCTCATTAGCGGCCGATTGAACACGCTGGAAGAAGCCCTCAACACCATGACCGCAGCCATCTCAGACGCCCACACCACTTCTACAGCCAACCGTCAAGACACCGATGCCATAGCCCAGAAAAAGGTCACGTCTGAGTTCCTCTTGGAGCTGGACGTCCTCTACACCCTACTACAGGAAATCCACGACGTAAACGCCAGGATCTTGGAGGCCAACCAGGACCTCTATGTTCAAACTTCAAAATTGCCATTACGCCTCACCTTTCTGGATGACCTACTCAAGGGAACCCGAAAGGACGTCAATAAATGCTATACTGCAGTTCTTGACAGCCAAGAACTGACAGTCAACAATGTAGCCGAGCAAATTTCAAATAGTCACCATCGGATTCTTCAGGACCTTACCACCAAAACTTCATGCCCTCTCACACACACCCGTTCCACCAGACATCAGTATTAAAGCACACCCAAGACTCCCTAGCGCTGTACTCAGGGCCCTCGGGTCATGTTTACAGACTAGATAAGCCATTCCTTGTTGCAGCCCCATATGCTGCAGCAACATCAACTTTTCCAATAATCACGGAGGTGCTACCGCGGAACTCCATCATTCCCCATTCACTGTTCCTTTCCTATCTCACCTGACTTTCCCTTGCACTATTCCCTTCCAATCTTCACCCAATGGCGAGATAAGCCATTCTTTCAACCCTCCAACTCTCTCTCTGTCTCCCCTTTCCAAAAAAAAAAAAAAAAAAAAAAAAAAAAAAAAAAAACTCAAACCATCAGTTCACCCTGAAGACGAGGAAGATGCACTTCTTCGAAACGTTGGTGTCAAGCCAAGTTATTACCTGGCTAGAAGCCCGAGAAGATTTTGAATTAACACGTCGCCAGGAAAGCTATAGTTCTTATTTAACATTAATAATATATAATAATTTTCATTCACTATTAATGCTCCTGTTTTCATTAAAAAGAAACAAAGCACTCGATAACTTCTTATTTAACAGTAGCTTTGTGTATTAAATTTCTCCATTTAACTCAAAATATTAATTGATCAAACGTAATAATAGCACAGCAATTACAGTGTGACATATATTAGGTTATCTTTATGTTTTGATGAAATCACCTTTAGCTAGCTCATGTACCACATAACCTCAAATAATCTACATCTGCAATAAGTATGATTAATGGTGTATGATAGATGCCGTCGTCTGCTAGAATTGCCACGCCCTTCGTCTAAGTCATATATGCGCCATTTAGCAACACATAACCGTGCTACTACTGCCATTTTGCGGCTATTAACCGGTTGAATTCCTTTGGCAATGTGTGCTCAGTTCTACAGCGGGTTTTCATTTTCTAAAGTTGGTATGGTTTTGCGGCATTGCGCGGCCAACTGGCCCTTAAACGGTAACATTACCCAAGGTTTTATCAACAGATTAGAAAGAACCATCACATACATTTAGAATAAAAATACTAACATAATAATTTGTGGTAATTTTAACGTAAACACACTTAATGATACTGAACATAAGACCAGGCTCACTTTCCTACTACATACCTTTAACTTGGAATATACAGTTCACTTTCCAACTAGATACACATAAGGACACTACAACCAATATAAATATCATTTTTTTTTTATACTGAAACAATTCCAAATTATATAATGACTCCTATTGTAAATGGTATCTCGGACCACGATGCTCGATATTGTCATTACCTGCCACAGAAACCAAACAGACTGACAATAGGAAACGCATCGTCACAACAAAATAATTAATGAAGAAAACATAAAAATGTTTAAACTAATGCTGAAACATGAAAAAATGGACTAAAATCTATGCCATGACCCAGATAAATGACAAATTTTATGAAGTTCTCAACTCTGTGCTATTAGCATTTGAAGCTACCTTCCCCAAGAAAATATAAACTCGTCACAGGTTAAAAAGGCCAAACCTTAGATTACTTCTGGTATAAGAACATCTTGTGTAAACAAAAGAAATTTGTTGTTACTATATCACAAAAGTAATGACCAGAACATTAAAGCATATTAGATAACGCACTATAAAATACTTAAAAAAGTAATTAGTGGAGCAAAACGCAGACATTACTTACTAGTTATTGAAGACTCAAATAATAAAATTAAAACAATGTGGGGTATAATACAAACTGAAACCGGGAGAGGAAACTTATACAGTGAAATAGCTGACATAACTATTGGAAACGAAGAAGTCGGTAATCACTGTGCCATTGCTAGTGCCTTTAACACTTACTTCCTTAATGTAACATAAAACATAACAAACACATCCAACCAAAAGCCCAGAGTTTTAGAAATACTAAAAAGAGCATATACCAATGTAAATTGTTGATTGAAAATACTCCACACAGTTCTCAGAGAGATAGAGAATAATGTTACGTTGCTAGAAAACAAAACCTCATATGACTGGGATGAAATAAGTACAAAAATAATAGAATGTTGCCTACATGAATTGAGCAAGCCTCTTAGTCACATATGTAATCATTTCCTTTCATCAGGAATATTTCCAGAAAAAATGAAATACACCATTGTTAAGCCCTTATACAAAAAAGGAGATAAATTATAAACCCATCTCACTTTTAACAGCCTTTTCTAAAGTAATGGAGAAAGAGATATATAATCGGCTTCTAAGATACATGGAGTTAAACAATATTCTTTCTTCATCGCTGTTTGGATTTAGGAGAAAAAAATGTCAACTGTAAATGCCACATACATGCTAACTTCTGAAGTAGTAACAGTGTTGGAAAGAAAAGAATTGCCATTAGGAGTATTCTGTGATTTAGCAAAGGTTTTTGACAGCATAGATCATAACCTATTATTGCTAAAGTTAAAATTCTATGGTCTTTGTGAGACCGTAATAAATTGGTTCAGATCTTATCTAACAAATAGAATAAAAAATACCAGGGTAAATGGCTGTGACTCTGAACTTAGTGGCATTACCAAAGAGGTCCCTCAAGGTTCTACTCTTGGACCTTTGTTATTTACAATATCTGATAAGTATTCTTGGCAAAGAGTCAATATCTGTACTTTTCGCAGATGACCCTATTGTGCTTGTGTCTGAAAAGACACATCAACAGTTAAGAGATTCTGTCAATAAAGCTTTTGAGCATCTCAACATTTGGTTTGAGACAAATATGCTATAATTAAACTATGATAAAACAAGTTTCATTCAATTTAAAACTAAGCATAAGCAAGTACAGGAATTATTGATTAGACACAACAATTATACTATAAGCAAAGTCTCAGATACTCAATTTCTAGGGCTCCAAATAGAGGAAGAGCTCAGCTGGAGAAATCAAGTAAAAATAATGTTACCAAAACTTGGCAGTGCATGCTTTGCATTAAGAAATTTAAAGAAACTGCTTAATAAAAATGCATTAAGAGCAGCATATTATGCGTACTTCCACTCGCTGTTGAAATATGGAATTATTTCTGGGGCAATTTAGCACACAGCAGGCAAGTGTTTATATTATAAGAAAGGGCCATACGTATTATTTGTGGCGTTGTTTCCGGGCATTCATGTAGGCAAGTATTTAGAATGCAACAAATTCTTACTCGCAGGTGAATACATATATTCTCTGCTGAACTATCTTGCAGTAATTATGATGACTGCTCAGCATACCTTGCTGTACATTATCACAGTTCAAGTCAGGCAGGGGACTTACATAGACCAGTAAATAACCAGTAATTCTTATATACTCACTCCCCATATAATGTTGAGGAATTCTTTTATATCCCTACAAGTAAATGTTAAATGTATGGCAAATAATATATGATGGAGTTAATGGCATGTGATGTAGTGCTGAAGGCTTAATAAAAAAAATATCTTCTTTCTTTATTAGAAAGATAGAAAACAAATAATAGTATTATTGGTGATGGGTGTTCTTTTGCTTATAGAGGTGGGAAGAGTTGTACTTTTTGCGAAACAGCTTAATCTGTTTCTGTTGCAACCACGAAACAGTTTCCTTCAGCAGAAATTCCCTAAACTGTTGCAGACCTGTTGTCTATTACCGAATAATATTGTGATAAATACAGTCCATCTATGAATTCACAATGAGCCAGATACAACCAGTCACTAGGTACACTGTAGAGGAAATTATCAAATTACGGAAGCAAAGCATTGTTGCGCGTTAACGAGAGGGAACGAGTTTGATTAGTATATTCGAATTTCGCAAATTATATCAGGCCGCGTGCTATAAGATATAAAGGCGCACCAAGCGATTAGCAATTACAAAATATTTACGCTAGTGGAACACAACAACCGCACATAGCAACTGTTGAAATAAGTGAATTATCTACTCAGGTGTTGCTGTTATTGTTGCATGGATTAGTTGCGGGGGAGCGAAACATGAAAGAACAACACAATGCACGCAATTTCCAGAAGTGTTTTATGAAAATTTTGAAGTGGTGAAACAGTTTCAAATAGTTGCTGTGTTAGGGAAACTGTTTCAAAATAGATGTGTTATTTTTGTCCCATCACTAGTTATAATGCTTGTTCAATTTGTATGGCGTGTATGGAACCAAATAAACAAACATAAACATACAAACTCAAAAGCAATAACGACTACTGAAGCTCATGTAATTAACCTTTTGTATCATCAATAGTAACACAGTATTAGAAATAATACCAATGTAGATTGCTAGAGCTGGTATAAAAATACGGCTGTAGTTGGTACCGGTGACGTTTGCATTCGGGTGCGCCATTTTCCATAGATATAGTTTAATCCGTTATCACTTTGTCTGCTGTGGTCGTTTAGTATTGCTACCGTTAACACTACGGCTGTTTTTCTATTTTTTTTTCATGTATATATCGCTCGCTATTTATACAAACTAGGTCGATACTTTCTATTTCTTCGTATTATGAGGGGTGACTTTACACCGGCGTTTCATCATCTATTATGTTTGTCGATCGTAACCCATGTAACTGTAATTGTAATTTATTAGCAGCATATAGACTCTTTTCGAGTATCGGGCATTGTCAGCTTACATTAAACAAAATTAGCATTAAATAAACTTAGTCTACATAAATTATAAAAATACATTAATATATACAGGATGTTTGGTTTAACAAACCATTAATATAGTCTACATAAATTATTTTAAAAATTCATTGATATCATACACAGGATTGTTCAGTAAATATGTCTTGAGACGTTGTTTAAATTTAACAGCATTTTCATTTTCTACATATGCAGGGAGTCGATTATACATGTGTAATACTATTATATAGGGATCTTTATTTACAGATTTTACATTGTAGCTGGTATAATGTAAGCCAAGTTTGCATCTAGTATCATGGTTATGTATTTCACTATTTAGTTTTGGTTTTTTCTGGTTAATTAAATAAGTTACTTTGTATATGTATAGAGATATTACAGTAAACATATTTTCTCTTTTAAAAACTTCCCTGCATGATTCTCGACTCCCCATTTTAAACATAGTTCTGATACATTTCTTTTGTAGCACTAGAACCCTTTGCATATGCATTTTATTACAACCTCCCCATAATTCAATACCATATTGGATATGTGAATAAATTAACCCATAGTATATAAGTTTTAGAACCTCAACATTACAAGTTTTTGCAAATTCCCTCATTAAATACAAACCTTTACTTATTTTTTTACAAAGGTCATCGATATGATTAGTCCAGGACATGAGTTTATCTACTTGCATTCCTAAAAATTTGTGAGAATCAGATTCCTGTATTGCAACATTTCCAAAGTTAATATGAAATAATATATCTTTTTTCTTCTTGCTTAACTCAAATTTAATTCTATTTGTCTTGTCAGAGTTATTATTGAGGTTGAGAGATTTAAAAAATGTGTTTCTTCTTAGCGATTCATTGGTGGCTAAGGATTTCAATTCAAGATCATTGTTTGCTTTACATGTAATAGTGGTGTCATCTGCATAGCTTATAATTTTAGAATTAGGTGTTGAATACATATCATTTAGATATAAAATAAAGAATAATGGTCCAAGCACTGAGCCTTGGGGTACACCGTATTTAACTATTTCAGCACTTGATTTAAATTTTTTTTTTTTTTTTTTTTTTCCTTGTTTGAAACTTATTTCTGTGTATTGTACACGACCTTTTAGATACGACGAAATTAATCTATTGGTAACCCCTCTAATACCGTTCTTTTCTAAGATTAATAGTAATGTATCGTGTTGGACACAGTCAAGCGCCTTAGATAGATCAAAAAATATGCTTACAGTTTTCTTTTTTTCATTTAGATTACTTAAGATGTTGTGAGTAAAGTCTATTAGGGCCGTGGTGGTTGATCTTTTAGCTCGAAAGCCATGCTGAAAATCATTTAAAATATCATACTTTTCAAAGAAAGTCATAATTCTCTTCAATAGTACTTTTTCGAACAACTTAGCTATTACCGAGGTAAGGGTTATAGGTCTGTAGTTTTGCATGTTACTTTTGTGTCCCTTTTTATGTATCGGAATCACAGTAGTAATTTTTAAACAATCTGGGAAAATTCCTAGGTTTAGTGATGTATTTATCAGATGAACCAAGGGGGTGCTCAAAACATGTTTACATCTTTTTAACAAGTTAGAGCTAATTCCATCCCATCCAGTTGAATTTTTATTTTTAAATCCATTAATTAATCTTATAACTTCATCTGCCGTAGTATCATACAGATAAAGCGAAATTCCTATACCTTTATTAGTTATAGGGGTATTTTGATTGCTAGCAACATTTATGAAGTAATCATTAAAACGATTGCACATCTGAAGTGGATTATTTTCTATGCAGTTATTAATGAGTAGATTAATATTTTCTTGCTTTAACTTTTCTTCCCTCATGCTATTAATCATTGATCATGCTGTTTTTGAATAGTTACTAGTATCAGAAAGCATTCTTATCACCTTTTGTGATTTATTGTTTATCAACTCATCCTCATATGCTTTTTTAAATTGTTTGTATTTGATATTGTAATATTGCCAAGAATTTGAACTTTCTTTTTAATGTGATTTTAATAATATAATGGGGTGTCTGGTCTTACAGCAATCAGCCATTGAACTATTACTGCGTCAAATCAGCACCTGTACACGGATCAAAATGAAACTAGTTTTTTATCTTACACTGTTTTTCTCTGTACACACAGATGAGGACACTAATATTAGTTAGTGGCAGCAGCTTCAGCTTTTGGGTTGGTAGCAAGTTTCTGTAAAGAAGAAGAAGAAGAAGAATTGTAAGTGAAGCGATATAACAATTTGTGAAACAATGTTGTTAAACACCACCGTTTTCAAGAGATCACGTGTACCGATATTGAATATTGATAAATCTAGTAAGTGATAGCTATGCTTACATGTAAGGTTCGTATGTTCTGTGCAGCAATGGGTTTAACATCGAGATGTACTCAGATGTGTAGTTGTGACTTTTGGGAGTAAACTAATGGTAGGACAAAATATCAAATTCATTTATACAGTCATGTGTATTATAAATTTAATTGTGTGAATTCTGTAAAGAAAGAAAAAAAAAAAACATCGAGTAAGCAATGTGGGTTTGCTATTGTGGTGAAGATGAAGAAATGTGTTATTATGAGGATGGGATAAATCCAGTTTATAATAATGGTCTAAAAGTTTCAATTAACGTCAATGATCAGTGCGTTTAATTTAAAAAATGAGCCCAGATTCAAGACCATCGTCGCCTTCCGCCAAAAAACGAAAATCACGTTCCCCTTCAACAGATAAACGCTCCAAAAGACGACATGATGCTCGTGGTTCTACGTTTTCAAGACGTACCATCAATACGTTGGAGAAAAGGAAATTGGAAAGGATCCAGAAACATAAACATAGGCCATCAAAATTAAAAGCAGGAGAGGCTGAAATAGAAGGTAACAGTAAAAGCAGGTATATTGTAGCAGAACGCACTGATAAGTTATCTCAAGGATTTAGTACTTCAACGAAACACAAAGATAAAAGTGAGCGATCACATACTAAGAATGGGAAAACCTTACAGCATAAGAAGAACGTTGATTCCAAGGAAACTGTTGACAGGCATTCAGAAAGATGGCCCCATGACAGGTTTTCAGAACATTGGCATTCAAACACAGGAGGACAAAATTACTTTCTTTATAGAGAACGGCATAGGCGTGAATATGAAGAGAGCTTCATTGATCAACGTCGGCAGGAGAGAGAAAGAATCGGGCTAATTGGAGTCGTGAGAGTTTGGGGGAAGTCTCCAGCTCGCATGGAGGAGTAAGTTTTTATGATATTATTAGAAATCAGTGTTCATTACAGAGCAAGTTAATTCTAAGTTTGAGATTGTACATATAAATATGGAAACAAAGGGATACAACCTTGATTTAACATAACATGAAACTTATCTTAAACTGCTAATAAGCAGCATTTTCAGTAATGTCTCTGCATTCTGCACTTATATCAATATTTACTTGTGTATTTTTTCATAGATTTAGCTAATATTAACACTTTTTAGAGCTGCTGTAATTTGATGCTTGAAATGATGTCACAGCTGAGCTTGTACTTCTCATTTCAAAGTTGGTAGTTCAAGACACTTATTTGCCTACCACAAAAGTTGTGGACTAAAGTTAATAATGTGAAAGTCTAATCAGTTAGAAACAAAACATGGCAATCAAATGTAATCTACCCAGCAGATATTTTTGTGTTGATTACATTTTGGCCCTTTTTATCTGATGAGAAATGCTTATTGTTTAATTGTATTTTAATATATGGGAATTGTAAGGATTCATTTATTATGCTTATGTGTTACTATATAATGGCGCAAGTATTTTCATTACAAACATAATGCAAATGTGATGCTGATAATTCAGAAATTATAATGTGTTGTATCCTATACAACTATCAATACAAGAAGCTGAAATACCGTCCAGAGATCATACTAAGAGATGGGGTAATTATTATTTTCTACTACAGAATTGTTTTCAGAGTTTTCTTTATTTCCCAAAATCTTTGTTTTCTCAAAAATGGTTATAAATCTATTTGGAAGCTAATTTTTAGTTATTCCAAACACAAGGATCATTCGAGTTTAGCTTCACAAATGCCTCAATGTTACTTCTCCTCTACCTATAAAAAACATCCCTCGACTATGCTTTGTGGCTTAGGGCCCTACTTCAATGAAGCTATTTACTTTAATAGTTCATTGTGGATACCAAGATGCAACTTCTCTTAAAAACTGCACACATTTTTTCCAGGGTCATATTTAGTGTTTAACACGTATTCTGCTAGTACCTAAAAACTAAACTCTGAAAATAACTTATTGCAAACCAGATGTCATCATACCACATCTGGTTCCTTTTGCTGCTGTCAACCAACTAAAGCTGCCAATATAATGAATGACCATATTACATGGTCAAATTCTCAATTATTCTGGGCCATGACATTATCTCATACATTATTACCTCAATATGTGGGTACTTTTGTTATTCTGTCATTAGAGCCGCCTTATAGTTACTGGTCTGTTATAAACATTTAGGGTCCTAAGGCACAAGGCATAGTGGAGGGAACTGTGAAGCTAAATACCAAATGCAACTTTCACATCTGAACAACTTAATGTTTTCAACAATTTCAAATATGGTTCGCCAGTGGAAGTTTTATCCACCACTTAAATTACTTAAGAATGTTTGTGTGATACAACCATCCTATAGCTTTACCATCTCATACCAATGGACAGAACAATAAGCTAGTGAGATCATAATATGATCAAAGCCATACATTTGCTTTATCAGGCAGAACAAATTTTTTGTCAGAAAACTTATAAAGAATCTAGCATCAATTACTTGTTAACCAATTATTCGTGAAAAAATCTTCACACTAAATTAAATGGTGAATGCATCCCAACATTTGAAAAAATCAGTAAATCTGTTTAAAGTTAATGATTACCAGGGGGTTAAAGAAAAGCCTATTAATATTACATAACTGATAATCTACACATACAGTATGAGATATAATAATTGTTAAATGACATTGACTGTGCCACTGTTGCTGTTGTAAATAATTCAATTCATTTAAAGGTCATAAGGAACAAAAGACTGCTTCTGCTCTGTATTGGTTAGAGTTCTAGAAGCTGAAGTGAGAGGTTCCAGGTTACAAAAAAATTAGCAGGGATTTCTTTTTTAATTAAACCTATTCCTTGTCTTCCTAGTATGGTTGTCATGTCTTTCAAAGTGAAAAAAAAGAGCATTAAATGGTTGTTACAGAAAATAATTCACCCAAAGTAACCATTGTTAATATGTGGGAGATGGGGAGAATGGACACAATTTAAAATTAGACAAACGATAAACATATATAGACAAAGACATTATCTTGGAAATGACTTGTGCAATGAAAAAGCTACTGTCCTTTGTATATTTTGTGAATCCTATATTTTTCTCATTCTAGCATTCATACATCTTCTATGATTATTCACGTAGATTAAGTTCAATAACAAGAGTTGCTTTTAGAATTTGAAGAAAATTCATTCCATATGCTTTATTCACAATTTCAGCATCTGAAATCTTTAATCAGAATCATTAAAGTTGTTTTCAAGAAAATTGAAGATAATCAGATTTTACATTTAAAGACAGTTTGAGGTGGGTAGATTCCTTAAAGTCCTTTGACTGGCATAATTTAAGAATACTGACTTAAATATTCAGTTATGCATACATTTATCCATTTTAGGTTTTCAGTACATAATATTCATAGAGAGATGATTTTCTTTTTTCTTTTGTTTTGTAATTGTGAGCATATTTTGAGCATTTAACCTATTTAAGGCAAATCTTCTGCACTTGGAGACTAACCTAAGCTTTATCAAAGAGCAATAGTAATGGATTTTTCACTAGTATAAATTTTGTAGTAGAATTTCAAGTAGGTGTGGACAGTTTGAAATCCATAAATCCACCTACCTGCCCCAAGAATAGCATTTACTTCAGTAGCAAAAATGAGATGCCATGTACTGAAAGGAGGCCATTGTGCCTGGTGCACGAAGGCCAATTTGTTGTTTTGAGGCTATAACCAGTGTAAGAGATTCACAATGTCACAGCTGGATGCTTACTGCATCAGAGAACCTGCAAATGTGACAATGGCAGTGATCCGCGCACAACTATGGTGCCATGTTAGAATGGAGATTATTTTCCAAATCACCCTCATATATGCACTGGTTGCAGACCTTGTGAACACACCACTCAACACAATCCTCTCTGGTTTCTTTCAAATTTGGAACATTCATTGACCATGATAAGAGATGAAAAATTATCAAATTTCAAAGGTATGCACCAGTTATGAGTAGAGCTAAACATCCTCAAATTAAGGAAATTTTGCAAAACTTATGCATGTCTATCTCGAAATAAAAGGGTGTAGGTCCGGTTGTAATCCACATACACCTATGAAATATGTACCAAGGAATAGCTAATGAAAAAAGCTTTACATTTGTATTTAACATTGCGGTTTCCAACAGTATTCAAGTTGAGGTGGGCAGATCGACCTTTGATTTTGCTTATCTCAAAACACCCCATCTTCAATTTTTGTGAAAAAGTCTAATGTGTCCATTCACATGACTTTCTCTACATCTCTGTGACAAATTATTGTTAAAAAGCTTATTCTTCTACCTACTTCATGTTGATTGAGCAGCAGACATGCTCTTATTACTTGCTTCCTTGTGAATAGAAGGTAAATAGGGCAGTACCCTATGCTAAAATTATAGTAAAATATTTTAAAAGCATGACTAGGAGATGACAAATTCTCATAAGAGAAAAGTTTAAGTATTTTAAAACTGAAATCAATAACAATATCCCAAAAATGGTAAACTCCACGAAAAAAAAAAGTATGACATAAATCGTGAATTGTAATGAGTTCTACATTTTTTGTGTAGCAAGTTCTTGTCTGTCTCTTACGGTTTACTAGTTATACAAAATTCATCCAGAATAAAGAGGACTTCAGAGGCTATTCCCAGAAAATTAAAAGAGTTTTTTTGCAATGAAAATCCCTTTTAATATACAGTATTTTGAGAAAATCAAAATTTTTTATTTTGCAATGTAAAGGGTAGTTTGCGGTGGGGAATTTTCCCCAAAATCTTTGTCACATCCTTGGAAAATACTAAACTTAAATACAAAGTTTGATATTTTACTGACTTTTCATTTTAGATTTATCATGTTCACAGAAACACAGGTTTTCTAAAAAAAAAAAAAAATTATACAGGGGACCCTAAAACGTGTATTTCTGGTGAAATCTTGGTATGGAATTTTTAGGTGGAACACAATACCTTCTCTACACACTATGTATAAGGTATGTGTTGAGAAGCTAAAAAAAAAAACTATAATTTATTGCTCAGGTGCAGTGGTATATACATGAAAATATCAAAGTGGCACACCAAAGGCATCAGGTATACTTAGTGTACGTCATTATACTATCAAAATGCACAATAAATAGCATCATATGAACATCAATTAATCAATTATTGACATATACACACCATAAATAATGGTGTAAAGTAGATAGTTCTGTCATAGCAATGTCAGTACCACTCCCCTCACAAGTCTCTAATTAACTTATTAATGTTCACCAAATCTGCTGCAGTTGGTGTAACAGGATTTAGACTTGTGAGAATGCCATGTCTTCTAATAAAGCAAATGTCTGATTAGGAAGGAAACATAAATGAAGGTGATGGTCCATGTGAATGTAATCAGCTGGTCCCTGCTTCACCTCTTTCTTCATGAGTTTGCAAGACATGGAACCCCCCAATGATATATATATATATATATATATATATATATATATATATATATATATATATATATACAAGCAACCCATGTATGTCTGCTAGCAGCATTTCATTTGCTATAGCAATGAATCTTCTCTACCCACTGTTGAAGTGAAATATACCTTTGCCTTCACTATGCCTTTGTTAGCAGGTATTACACAATGAAGCATCTGTGTACAAGATATTGAACAATATGTTATGTTTTTGATACGTTGTGTCAACTTGCTAATGTCTGCATCATGATGGGAATCCGATGAGAAGTTGAAGACACATGAAGGCTGCTTGAGGCTGGCAGGAGTGGCCAGTCTCATGATAGTCCCTACAACCCCATCACAAGGTCCTTTGCTATGAGAGGTACTAAAAATGCCATTCTGCAGTAACTTGAAGGTCCTCCAGGTAGCACAGATTAATGAAATTCTGCCTGATTTTATACTGGGATGCCCATCCATCTGAGAAGTGTGTATCATGATGAAGGTAGTCTGAAGTTTCCACATATGACATATGTTGTACTTCATTAGCATTTGCATCTCTGTAGTAAGCTATGAATGGGTGAATTGTGGCTCGTGAATTATTCCAATGGAATCCCTATACTTCATCCTGAAGGACAAAGGAATAATTTTTTTGCAAAATCACAAACGAGATATTCATGTACCACTTTAGTGCTTTTATAGAATTGTGACTGTTGCTGTGTGAAAAATGAGTGTCCATAGCTGTTGTAAATTTGATGCAAATGCCTCAATGAAATCATGTTGATTTTATTATTATTGTATCTAGAACTACTCAGTCTGTAGTTAACCAACACTTGCATATGTGTGATTTCATCAATGTCATTCTTACCGAACAATTCCAACAGATAATCAGTGAGTTTTGACATACTTGGACAATAGGCACCTGTACCAGAGAAACTTTCTGGAAGAGCAGAATTGCATGTAATCAATGCTTTACAGAGCTTATACCATGGTAATGTATGTTCTTCATACATTGTTATTTCCTTTATTTTGCACCCTTCAACCAGTAATTTAAAGTTCTGGTGTAAACTACATACACAAAGAGCATGGGTCCCACTGGTATTGGCAAGAACACAGTGCTTTTGGTCGCAGCTTACAAAACTTTGAGAATCCAGGCTTTACCTCTGGGTGTCTTTGAAATGCACATACATTTCCTTAAGATTGTGCAACACTAGCTGCTTCTGCTTATGCACTCAAACTCAAGTTTCTTTCACAGACACATAATCTTTTCTTTCAGGCATCATATGGCTCATATTATGATCACAGCAAAAGTTATGTACAATTTGTATTGTTTTCTCACATAATGCCTTGCCTGGTTGTAGATTTGGTGCCACTAATATGCCATGTTCTGTCACTAACATATTGCTCTCTGCACCATGTAATTGAAAATTCTCTCATGGTTTTCCTTACTCTCCAACTCTTTGGAAGTACAGTCAAAATTTGTTTTTTATCACATGTACTATTTAGACGGCCTTGGGTTCGATCCCAAGCGATCGCTTGTGAGATTTGTGGTGTACAAAGCGGTGTAGGGGTGGGTTTTCTCCAGGTTCTCCAGTGTATCCCACCATTGCAATCCACCGATACTCCATCTTCATTCCATGTATCACCAGTGTCATCGCCTACAGTGCCATGGTAATAAAAGTGGCTATTAAACACAATAAAAACAACACAAACTATTTGAGTTATGAAACATCTTTCAGCTGGGCTGTGATTTCAATTTGTGCTGTATGTTCTTCACACTTTGCTTTTTCAGGCTGTGCCACATAGGTATGTTCCAACTCTGAAAGTGCCTTTTTTAATTGTTTTGCTTTGTGTATTTTTCTCATGCTTAAGTCTCTTTTTCTTCAGAGAAGATTCACCGAGATATTGTAGGCTAGGACGTTCAAGTGACAGTTCTGATGCTATTTCATCTTCACTTGTTACAGATTTTTTGGAAGTAGTAGGCACTGTTGAGGCCTCTTCAGCAGATGATAATTTTTTTCAACATTTGCTGCAAATTTTCCCACCTTGCGATACATTTAGACACATATTTACCATCCATTCTTGAACATTCCTCAAATTCTTCTGCACTCATGCATGACATGCTGAAAATGGTATAATTTTGACTTGAAATCCATATTTTACAAACTACTTTTAAGAAAAAACCTCAGCACATGAATACTTTACTCAATAAGACACATGGTAATGACAGCAAGCTAACGATGATTTATTGAATTAAAAATTGCTCTTAATGGCTGATCCCAAATAGAAATGTTCATGGTTGGCCAGGATAATGTTAGCTGCTATTGGTTGCTGAATTTAATCTTACCTTTTAGGAAGAGAATGCTATCCATCGTCTCTTTTAGATATGTCATTGATTACTCCAGGTCTGAAATATAAAATTAGTTTTACAAACTATGTGTAGGAGATCATTCATAACAACTGTCAATCAATTCTGAGTAGGTTAAATTAAAAAAAGGACTAAAAACTGTAAATATAGCTATTTTCTTCATTTTGATAGTGAACTTATTACAAAGTTAATTTGTTGGACATGATACCTTTGGTGTGTCATCTTGACATTTGTCTCATTTATACTGCTGCACTGGAACAATAAAATAAAAATTGAAAATGGGGTGCTTTGAGATAGTCAAATTCAAGTTCATTGACTTTCAACTTAAAAAAAATTGTTTGAAACCGGCTAGGCTATCTATCAATGTAAAGCTCGTTCATTAGTCATCCATTGACACATGTTTCATAGTTGTTTGTAAATTAGAACTGGACTTACAGCCTTTTATCTCAAGACAGAAACACTTAAATTTCCCAACTTTGAGGATGTGTAGCTCTACTCACAACTGTGACATGCCTTTGAAATTGGTATTTTTCATTTCCTGTTGTGATAACTGGATGTTCCAAGTTTGGATAAAATTGCAGAGGGTCGGGTTGGAAATTATTCTTTTCTGTGTTGATTTGATATTGAATGACTCCTAGACCACTTTGGGATGCATCATTGTATTACTAGTTTTGCTTTAGAATTAAAGTTAGCTAGAGCAGATACATTGAACAGTCAAGACTTTAAGAAAGCGTTTTCATACCTTGGATGCCAGTGCCAGGCTACATTAGATTTCAACAGTAGACATTGAGAGACACAAATTAATATTGTAAACATCTGAGAAATATAGTTTTTGACATAGTTGAACATTCCTAGAATTCAGAAACATTTATAGATGGAAAGCTTGTCAAGGGGTGTGTGATGGAAACCCTCTTTTAAATCAAATACAGGATAATACTCCTTACTTCCGACTGCTGTTCAAAATTTAGAATCTTGCAAAAATCTCTTTTAACAGCTTTGTTTAAGACTGTTGGGTATAGGCAGAATCTAAGTTTACTCGTTGACTTTTCTATAATTACAATATTACTCATTCATCACTTTGTATCAAATTGTCTTGCTAGGGTGTCATTTGTACAATGTGTGCTTTTTTCACTTACACAAAAGTGGCAAACCCAGAAGAAGAGTATTATCTGAGTCTGTAAATTACAAATTTTATATACCAACACATATTTTTTACAATACACCATAAATGTACAGTTCAGAGTGTTAAGCCAGCAGCGGAAGGGAGAGATTGTGTTGTGTCAGAGCTGCAGGAAGAAATTTAAAAGTGGCATAAGTAGCAGAATAATGGGAATCAGCATAGAAATGGTCTATTTAGTAGGAGAAAGTGGACCCTGTTGAATAAAGTTCAGAATGGGGAAATTACAGCACTGTTGCAGTTATGTGTTTAATGCTATTAATATTAGAGGAGTGCAGAAGAATCCAGCATCTAATAGTGACCATGGGCTTGGTGAAGAAATTTTGAACAAATTGCAGGGAATGGAAGAAAATCTAAGAAAACAGATGAACGAGGTGGGGTGAGATATTGTTAAGAAAAAATAAAAACTAAAATATGGAATGTGAAAACAGAAGAAGATATCAGAGGAAAGATATCAGAAACTCAATCTGGTAATGACAGGAGTAGATGAGAGAAAAGGAATATGTGCTGCTCAGGAAATAAGGGAGATTTTGGAAGGGAAATTAGAGATGGTCCTTAATGGATGGGAAATTCCTGAATTCTTTCAAGTTGGAAGCAATATAAGTGGTTTGAAAGGATTTACTCTGCTGAATCTCGATGGAATTATGGAGGGAAAATTTGGGGAATAGATGAAGGTTGGTATAATGTGGTTTTAGTATTAAGAAGTTTCTGTAAATTGATTCTGGGAATTTCCATTAATACTACAATGCAGCAGTCTTACCTATTAGAGTCAGGAAAAGTAAGTGTGAGGGGGTTAATAATGGAGAAAATCTTGAAATATTTGTTTCCAGGCCAAGAGCATCTGATATGAATTAGTGAAAAATACCTGATATATCAAGAAGAAAGTTTGGATATTATATCTAATGGGTGATTGAGGAAAATCAGGGAACAGGTAATTAAAAATGGGTTAAGAGATATTTGGGTTAAAATAAGATACTTTGGAAAAGGTTCTTGGAGGGAAGTGAGATCAAGAATGGAAGATATAGATGGACAAATCCTCTTTGCCGAGGTCAAGGAGAAGAGGTCCTTGTGATATTACAAGGCATTAAAAGAAGACCCAGAGAAGGAGCGGTACATTTTAATTTGTAAAAAAACAGAGAAGCGTTAGCGTGGTTTAGATTGGATGTATGGAAACTAAGATGAATGAGGGGGGAGGTTATGCCAGGAATGTGCCCCATTTGTGGGGACAAGGAAGATGAAATTCACATTTTACTTCAATGTAAGGCCACAAAGGATTAGAAAGGGGGAGAGAGAGAGACTAACAAATAAGATATGGTTTTTGAGGAACAAAGAAATTGCACTTGGGAAGATTTTTGAAGATCAGAAGCTGATACCGAAATAGTGGAATTTTTGTGGAAGGTAAAGAGAAAATGGAAATGGTCAGTTGAAAAACTTGGTACCTAGAGCAGATTTAAGATGACAAAAGATAGCTATGTAATATTGTAATTCTGATCTAGAGATTTGAACAATTTCAGAGGAATTATATTCACCTTCAATCTTGCGTCTAGCTTAATACTTAACAGCTTAACCTATCAGAATCCTTTTTCGCTGCTCATTTTTCAGCTCTTTGAACTTAAACTATGGGTTTGGCACTATCGCAATACAAAGAGTCTTTACTTGGCTCTTAACCTTGCAGTTATTTGTCTCATTTTACACATTCTACATGCTACATGAAGTGATTGAGAATTCCTGATTTAGTACACTTTTTATCAAATGCTGAACATGGTCTACCTTTGTGAATTGCACAACCCTGACTACTAAATTCACCATCACTTGGCACTTTCCAATACAGTAGTTTGACACTATGTTGAGCATCACTAGGACTCTTAGATATGGGTTTAAATTTCTTCTTATTATACACTATATCCACACTGACACTGGTTTAGATGACTTTTTGGAGTTGCTACTTTGATAATGTCTGCCTGTTGACTGAATTCCACTGAATGACGTTAGTTGGAAACTCTATCTAGCATTTTGTTCTCCATGTGTAGCAGTGCCTTTGTGACACTCTTGACTCGGATGCCTTTCATAATCTGAAAGATAAACATTTTCATTCTGGGGTACAGATTTCTCATATACACAATTTTTTATGACATGTCTTAGATCTGTGAGATAATGGTCAAAATTCTCATGCTTGCTGATAGCATTCATAAAAGACAAATTGTTCATAGAAAGGATCAGCTTTGGAAATCACAAAATTTGTGTATACCTTCACCAATTAGGAGTATATTAGCTTACTGCCAAGGCAAAGATTTCAAAAAGTACGCTGCCCTGATAACCCAACATATTTTTCAGCAGAGCTATCTTCACCTTGTCATGCAATTCATGCTGTTCTGTTGAATGAGATATTTCTTGAAGCTACCAATTTTTTATTTATGGACACTCTTTAACTGCTGTGGTTCTCAGCATCCCATTCTATATTGGGTGTGAAAGACTGCTTAATTTTGCTCAGAAGTTACCAAAGAAAATCTGCCAGTCATTGTGTGTAGATGAACTCTCCAGATTCACATTTGCTGCTAACTTCACAAGTGATACTAATTGGTGCTGCAATGTTAATCTATGTTCTATCTACAACAGAATGCTATAAAATCTTAGCTGTAAATTTCATTGCACGTTTATGGAAATCAATAATTGTACTCTTCTGTTCCATATCCTTTAAGGAAAGTTTGGTATGGAAATATGGAAATACAGAAGAGACACTGCTCTACAATGTGGTTCTCTGTATCAGACACAGTCACATTTCAGCTCAATTCAATCCAAGCTGAAAAAAATGTGTACTATATTTCACATTTGCTCCATTCAACTGTGCCATATTGTAGTTGTGGTTTGTGGGGTTTAAATAAGAATCATGTTTTAAAGTTATACAATTTTAACACTTTAGAATGGTATTCTTGTGAACTGCCATTGTGTAAGACTGTTACCACTGTGGCAGCAACTCATTTAGACAATCTAAGCCTGCAACAGCCAGTATGAATATTCAGGAGACAGAAAATGATTAACACATCACAGCATTAGACTCTAAAGCAGATAAGAGCTTCAGAAAATAAACCTATTACCTGAAAACTATTCAATTTTTTAAAAAGGATTTTAGAATTCCCCGCACCAAACAAAAAATATGGTTTTAAGCACTAAGATGAGTTCTGACATTTTCCCCCAATAGGGAAAAGTCAGAAATTTAACAGATTCAATGTTCAAGTAATGAGATAGCTTATCATCAAGAAAATCAATTTAAAAAACTCTTAGAATGTAATTCAAGGAACACATGCAAAACATTAAATACCAATCAACAGAAAATCCTGCAGTTACATCCCATTTTTGAACTTAAAATAGTGGAAGAAAAACTGAACCAGACTGCCTCCGTGGTCGAGTGGTCAGTGAGCTGACTTCTCACCCGGGGGTCCCGGGTTCGATTCCCGGCTGGGGCGGGGATTTTTTCTTTAGCCAGAAGTACTCCCTATCCCCCACAGAGTCTGGAAGTTTGTATGTCAGTGTGAATGTGTGCGTGTTTGAGTAAAACAAAATGATTTAAACCAACGTAAAAGTACCTACAGACGAGTTGTTTCAAGTGGAAAGCCCCCAATATGACCTTAGATGTTAAAGGGGGCTATATAAATGAAACAGTTAAAAAAAAAAATGAACCAATTTAATGAAACCAGTCTAAAAACCCAAAGAACTTTATTCTAGTAGTCACTCATGGACTGGTTTTGTTGTTAGTTTATGTGCGATTGATAGGAGAGAGATGGGGAAGTACTCTCAGCTTTCCAAACTGCCCATAACTCTTGCCAGGATGTGGATAGAGGTCTCCAGAATTTGCTTCCCCCATTGGCTAGGCAAAATCTTTGGGTTGGAGTGAGCTCTCCAAAATGTCCATAACTGTTGAGATGTGAGTAGAAGCCTCTAATTTGCTTCCACCCTGACTAGATGGAATCTTTGAGAATGTTCCACTCTGTAAGTTGGATAGTTGGTCCTGCATTGTGATGTTCAGTTCTGTTTTGCTGCTTCCTGAGCAAGCTTTTGCTGTTCATTAGCGAATGTACTTGAAAGAAGGGGAATTTTGAATTTGACATGTTAGTGAGCAACTGGAAGAAAGAAGAGGCTGAGTTGCATACCTGCAAATTGAAGTGCTACATGCACAATGCCTGAAAACCAAACACTGCAGATGAAGTCACATTGGTGTCTAAGGTTGTCAACTTTTATCTGATAAGGGAAGTTTTATACAACATAGCTACTGCTGCAGATGAACACTACTTTTCTCCTTCTATTAATTCAATTCTCCTTCAATTGGATTGGTTGATGAGGGGTAAATTGAGTAAAAATAAACAAAGACCCTTCCTCCCAAAAATTCAAACTTCTAAGAAAAAATCAAAATATTGGTTCTATTAATAATACTTTTAGTATGTTTTTATACTCATAGATTCCTCTCTCTCTTTTGTGCATACATTAGTTTTTTTTGCTTGTTTTCTGTTTTGTTTTGTTCCTTAGGCCTGCATTGAGCAGCACTGGGAGACATTAAACATATCTTACAACATTATACATCATTATCAAATACATACAGTTAAACACATAATCCCCCCCTCCCATGCATTAAGTAAAATATAACCATCACCTCTACTTATAGCATATATTTGTAATTTAGTGCCTTTATCCTGTTACTTGATATTAAAATATTGCTACAGATTATATGGAGAGTATATAAGAATGACTAATTTTCTTTGAAAACTTCATGCTTTGTAGAATTGCCTAAAAGCTTTAAAAGTACAAAAGTTGATTATTAACTTTTACTACAGAATAGTAATATCCATTTACTTGCCTGTGCAGATCATCTACATGCCCAATATTATGGTCATGACAGCAAGGTTTGATGTAAAGCTTTTATGATTATTTGCATGATAGTTATGGAATGAACTAGTGGTATATTGATATTCTAAACATTGCTGTAAAACATTGCTTTTGTCTAAATTTGGAATTCTGTGCCAGGATTTTATTGCTCTTTCTATCTTTACTCCTTTTTTTGACCCTCTCCCTGACTCAATTTGGCTACCTCCCTTACAGTTGCACAGAATAATCCTAGTAGTATTTCTGTGCAGAACATTGTATGAATAACAGCTATAGCTTCCTGCTCTCCATCCAGTTCCGAACTTCTATCCCATATAGCAATGTGGCCTCTACCGCCATGTTATAAATTCTCTCTAACCGCTTGATCACAATCATGTATTTTACTTTTGGATCTAATGGCTACCATAGTTCCTTTCCCTATTGCTATTTTCTTTTGTTTCTCCCATGAGCCTTCATTAATTTTTACTTCTAGGAATAAACACTCTGGTGCTACTTTATACTCTCTACCATCTTTCTTCCATTTTTCATATTTGCTTAATTTCTCCCCTTTCTTAGAACCACAATCTAAGTCTTAGTTTGTTTCATTTATAATTTCCATGTTTCACAATATTTATCTGTTGCTTGCAAAGACTGGATTGGACCCATGGTTGTGATTGACCCTACCACTGTCATCCGTTAATAGTAATGCAGGAATTTGTAAATTGTTGATTACTGACATAAAATTATTACCTTTTCCTCTCTCTGCTAGTAAATCAATACTGTGACAAACCCTTGCAGTAGTAATCGCCACTAGTGTGTGAGAAGAGTCAATATGTGTCCTCATGATAACCAGCGCACCTCAGTGTGCAAAAACAATTAAGTGTGCATAGCTCCCATCTCCTCACTCATTTTTTTGAACAGACAGGAGTTCATTGTACGTGACTTTATTAAATTGACTTCTTTTATAGCGGTGTTTACCTGTCAATGAAGCAGCACCATCTGTGGACAAACTTACACACCAGTCCCATGAAAAATTTAATTTTAATGATATAAAATTCTCAAGAATTTTAAAAACATCTTTCCCCCTTCCTTGTATGTTCTGGAAATTGTCTGCATCCTAGAATTTCATCAGCAATAGCACCCTTTTTATAACATCAAAATACTGAACATATGTAAATTGCTCAACATCATCATACACTCTACTGATTCATTGATTTGAATGGTGCATCTTTTGCCTATTTGAATATTTTCTACTATTTGGTCAACAATATCTTGTGTCATGTCATGAATTCTATGCCTTACACTGGTGTCAGAATTTGGAATTGTTTTGATTACTTTAGCAGAATATTTGTGTAACATTTTATCTGCTATAATCAAAGAATAGGGAATAATAAGAGATTCAACTGTGATATAAGGTGATTTATTTTTTGCAACTAGAAACGCTAACTCATATATCTCCAGTGCCATCTTAGTTGATTTTGTAAAACTGTGTATCACGTTCAAATTTTCTGCTGTGCGCTGGAAAAATTTGACTGGCTTGTCTTTACATTCGCCATATTTGCTTACCAAATGTCTGTGAAGTAGGCATGGTTTCATAGAATCATTCGACAGAGTTTGGTTGCAAATAATGCAGAGGGGAAGAGTGGATCACACATATTTGACACAAATCTACATTCACTGTAATATCTGTATTTCACATATCTCGGGTTTTTTTGACTTGCTCGTATATGGTTCTACTTCAACATTATTTTCACCAATGTCCTGTGGTGGAACAAACAGTTGCAATTTTCACTTGCGGTGATTCAACATTATTGACACTATCACTTGTTTCACTGAGTTTACTTTTTCCTCTTATAACAAATTTATATATCCTACAACAAAAGTTAAAATAGTGGACTATCACAATAAAGACATTCAACAGTTCACAAATATAAAGAATGAGATGTGAAACTTTGAGTAAAGAAAACGAACCTGCACCTTACAATCATGCAAATATACTTAGTACTGAACTGTCGGTAGATTAACAGTTAACTAACGTACATTCTCAGACAGTGTTAATTGTTGTTGGCATTTGAAACAAACAACACAAATTATTAGCGAGCACAGTATGTTATCATTGTTGGGTATACTAGGGCAGTTCAAATCTCCCTGGTTGAAATATTTTTTGTTACTTTGTGATCATTCTGGAAACATATTATATGTACCCATAAGAAGTCTTTGCATACCCCAGGTTGAATATGCCTGACTTATAGCACTGAGAAACAGTGATTTTATTAAATGAAAAATTTTCACTAATTTTTGTGTATTTTGGTCTGCTGATTCTGAATATGAAGTTAGAAGTGCTCTATTGGGCTCCAGTTTTTTGTAACATGTTTGGTCTGCTAATCCTAATATGAAGCTGTATTCGCTCTATTGGGCCCTAATTACTGTCATGTGCATATATTTTAAGCTAAATTATTTATTATTGCATACTAATTTTTGTTTCTGTTATTTTAAGCTAAATTATTAGTCATTATTGGATACTAACATTTGTTTCCATTATTTGCAAGCATCACTATACTGAAATAATATCACTGTTAGAAGAATATTTAACCAGAATTGTATATCAGTGAAATCATATGTCTTCTTTGTTTGACATGTCATAAATCTTGTTAAAAAGTGTAATTAAAACCTTACCAAACTTGTATTGTTTGGTGATCGTATATAGTATGCATACTAACAATGCCCTGTATTTGTATTAACCACCCAAACAGTTTTTATTACATCTATGGAGAGGTAACTTTTAAATCTCAAAAGTGAAATATAACCCCATGGATAAGAAAACCATATGAACTTTATTTTGACTGTAAAATAGGCCTCACACATATATTGTGCTTCATTGTGACACTGTTAAGTGGGTGGCTGAAAACCAGATCTCATCACATGTGATTTGGCATTTCCATGATTTGGAGAGAACCACAGAATAGACTACTAATTCAGCATTACACAGATCTTTGGAGTAACAGTGAAGACTAGGCACACTGTCCAGTATCCTGATCTTGCTTCAGCTAAAAGACCTGTGCCTCACAGTTCAAGCTGCCATAAACTAGGAGTTCAAATATTGATGAGACCAAGGATGATGAATTTTCCTAGGCCGAGCTACTTTCTGGTAATGAAAGACAGGATCCATTGTTTTTTGACATTTCAACTGAACCTCATATGATTACACGACCTGGTTTGTGATGCTGTCGTGGCTTCAAGGTTGAAAGGATGGAATATTCTGGGTAAAAATGCAAGGGTATGTTTTTTTTTGTAAAAGACATCAGCTTGAACATCTTTTTTCCCAGCAAGATAAGTTGGTGTGCTGTAATAATGTGTACAGTTAAATTGAAGTCATGGGGAAGCAACATGATCACAATGAACGATGAGTAGATCCAGAATTTTTATGTAATATTAAGGTGCGAAATATTTATGTAACAAAAAACATCAAAATATGTAATGAAATATGCAATATCAACAAAATATGTAAAATTATGTAATATTCTAAATACTAAGTTTACCATCTCAAATCTAAATGCAGACTGCAAATTACCCGGAATTTTGGGTCTGTAAGTACGTAAACTAATTACAATGAGTTAAAATTTAAAGACTAAATATAGACTTAATTATATGAAAAATGTTTTGTTTTGTGCAGAATTTACCTAAAATTTATTTTCAAGTAGGTAATTACGAAATAAGAAATGTGTGTTTTGGATTATATTTATTAAAATTACTCATTTCACATAATTATTTTACTTAAATTTTAGACGGTAAAACAATGTTGAAATACTGAACCAATTTATCAATGAGTGAAACAATCAATTCAGAATAATTAAATTTTATAATGAGGATGCATTTTCAGTTTTCTATCTCTTGACATACAATGAACAACCCAGCATTTTCATTTGAGTGTTTTGCTTCTTTCAACGTACAGTGAATAACCATATACCTTTCCATATTTTGAGGGGTCATTGTTTGTCTCCCATCAGATAAAATGTTCTTATAAGCAGAGAAGCCTCTCTCCACGTCACATGAAGTAACAGGAGCATACTTTAGTATAGGAATCTAATTTGCAGAGAAATGTTTTGATAAATCGACACTGTCATCATTTAGCACTTTAGACACAAACATAGAGTACCCTGGATTCCTGTTTAGCATAGCTTTGAATTTTTCACCTACCTTCCTTCCAAATCTGCAACTACACTAAGTACTCAATTCATCCCTTCTTTACTGATCCAATTCACTTCTGTGATGCACATTCCATTAAATCCATAGGTTTGTGGAGAAGGGAACCTGATGCTTCCAACTGCTTGATGGTCCTAGACAACCAGCCAAAGTTACTTTTGATGCAAGCACAGGAGCTTGCCACTTTCAGATCTTTAAAGATGTCCTGAGATTCACGTATGGAAACAGCCACTTCTGAAGAGAACATGTTCACCACTGACTGGACTCCTTCGAAATGTTCACAATAGAAGTTCACAGCTTCTAACCACGTACCCATCTTGTAAGTACTGGCTCAGGAGGCAAAGGGACATGTTGGAGATGATTTTTATAGCACTGAATTCTGCGCTTTGCTTTCACGAAGGCCTTTTTTGTTGCCGATGTCAACTTATTCACACAGAGAGAATTACTTCTTACATCTTCAGCAACACGTTGAAATGCATGGGCCAAGCAGGTGAAGTGAAGTACATTTGGGTAGAAAACCTTAAGAGCAGTAGCAGTTTTAATCATGTATGCTGCAGCATCTTAATACATAATTAAAGCCTTTTTCTCACACACACCACAGAATCTTCATCCCATCATTTATGAATCTTACAATTGTAGAATGATTTGTTTGTTCTAACACCTTGCAACAGATTAGAAATGGTTTTGCTGGACTTCCTGAATCTAGTTTTGCTACTACTAAATTTGCTATGTACTGACCCATGTCATCTGTAGTTTCGACAGCAAACCAAATACAGGAGTCTCCAATTTCATTCCATATATGAGCTACTGGTTCTTCATAACCACATGAAGATACTTTTTCCTCAGATTAGATTTGTCAGGAATAACCTTCTTGCAATATTTTTATAGAAAGAAGTGAAATTTATGCCACAGAATATTAGCCGCAACCATTGCACTGCATAGGTCTTTAAAGAAAATAATTTTCAGACGGTTCCTGTTGCATTTGTGTCAACAGAACTTGCTTTCTAGAAGACTGTAGGTGTTTGTTGCGTGTGTGCAGAGCACTCTTGATATGTTGTTCCAATTGAGATTTCATGGAACAGCCAATTCTTTTACCGCATGCTTGGCAGACTATTATTTTTCCATCAGTTGTAAAGGCGATATCTAATTTCACCCATGAATTCAACTTGTAGGATAGCGAGGACGCAATTGGTGCCATTTTACTAAGACTTGCAAGAAACTAACTGCAGTATTATCACCTCGCTATATTTTTATGGCTGTCCAGGGGCTCACTTTGTTTCCTCACAGCTATTATATTACAAGATGCTGACTATTGCGACAATGGTAACAATCAATTTCTGCCCAAAGCGTTACGAGCAACATGACACAGGTCAACATTGTCAAGCAGCCCCTACTTTGATATAAATGGACAACAATCAGAGCGAGGCAAGGCGGTTATTATCGCATTCTTAATTTAATTTGCATCCTATTTCACAGATTGATCTTTGTTTCTTTGTGAAAACAGTAGTTTACAATGTGACTGCAATATTTTTTAAAAAATAATAAAATTGTAACGAAACCCAGAAAATATGTATGTTTTAAGTAACATTGTCAAAGTATGTAGAAAAATAAAACTTTGTAAGGGAGTCCGAAATGACGTAATTTGCCAACATTTTTACTTCTCATTGAAATATTATGCAGGATTTAAAATGTGTAATTACATAAAAATCTGAGCTCTAATGATGAATTTTCATTGATTCTTCTAAGATTAGTTTCAAAGCAGTCCTCCACAATGGCAAACAATATACTTTGATCCCTTTTGCACATGCTGCATATATGAAGGAATCATATGATAGCATAAAGCTTGTGCTGAACAGTATAAAATGCAATACCTATGACTGGCATATATGTGGTGATGTGAAGGTAATAGCCCTGCTTCTTGGATCATAACTTAGGATATACAAAGTTCTGTTGTTTCCTTTGTGAGTAGGACAGCAGGGACAGAAAAACTTTCAGAAACAATGGTCACAAAGTAAAACTCTCACTGTTGGGATGAAAAATGTAGTTTATCAACCACTTATGAAGTCAAAGAATATTTATCTTCTACCACTACACATCAAGCTGGGGTTGATCAAGAATTTTGTCAAAGCGATGGATCATACTGGTAAAGGTTTTGAGTTCCTCCATTTCTTGCACTCACATTTAAACTTCTTTCCCTCCAACCTTGACAGTGTAAATGATGAATATGGTGAACATTTCCATCAGGAAATATCAATGATGGAAATCTGTTGCAGAGGTAAATGGAGCTCAAAAATCTTAGCTGTCGAATGTTGGACTCTCAAAAGGGATGATCCTCAAGCTAGATACCACAGAAAGTCACAGAAATGTACATTAGACACATACAGAAAAACTTAAATTTTTTCATCACTAAATACATATATAATTTAATTGAATATGTGTATGTGTCAAAAAAAAATCTATACCCAATAGAAAAAAAAGAGAAAAAAAACTTAACAGATTTGAAATCAGCAGACAAATCTCCATATAAATCACCTTGCAGTTTCCATTTAACATACAAAAAGTTTAATTTTGTTGCCCAGTGTAGTTCACTCTTGAATTCTTGTATTTTCTTTGTCTGCGAGTATAAATTGAGAGTCAACAACAACAACAATAATAATAATAATAATAATATTTATGCACAATAATATATTATTTATTGAAATTATGACATGGTGAAGCATGGTATTACTGATTCAACATAAACACTCTTATGCTACACAAACCTTATTTACTTTTGGACATTTATTCATAATAAATTATAACTCAAAGCTGCTTACTTGAAAGTATCTGAGATCCATATTTCTGTGCATGAGATATGAAGTGCCTTTTTACACTTAAATGCAACAGTTTTGCACAAATAAGGCATTTAACTTTGTGATTAGTCTGATTAACAATAATTGTATACCCGTTGATACAGAAGACTCACCCAGATGTCTTGCTGTTATCTACTTTTTTCTTTTTCAGAATTCATTACTAGAGACCGAATTATATGCATTTGCATATTTAGCCCCTTTTCATGGTTATTGCATCTTTTAACCAAAAACTGGTGATGATGCATATTTCAGCGCTATATTTACAATATTTTAGAAATCTAAAAGGGTGGGCTCAAGCTTTTTCTCGTTTTGATATTTTATAGTGACCGCAACATAACTGCGAAGAGTCAGTAGCCTGCCACCCACACTCCCGCGTGATCCCCTTGCCTGTAATAGCACGTGGGTTGATAACAAAGAAAGCACATTGTTTGTTGCACGTCCATTGTTTCAGTTTAGTTTTTTATTTGTTTTTACAAAGTGCAACGCATGGTGTGTATTGTGCAGTGCTCCATGCCACCCAAAAAAAAAAAAAAAAAATGCTGTTTTGTGGATAGCTGGCCAGCCTAAAACATTTAGTCATGACAAATAAGTTATAATGTCGAGGTTGCGAAAAAAAAACTTTATGTGCACAAAAAAGTTTCAAATAGACCAGCATGTCAAGACAAGTCTTCGTGTCACAGGAATAAGTAAGGCCCACAATAACTTTTAACAGTACAGTGATTTAACATCCAGAGGAAACCAAAAAGTCACTTTAACATGGATTTATGTGAAGCATTCATTGCAAGTAATATTCCTGTTCACAAACTTATGAAGCCTATCCTCAAATGTTTTCTAAGGAAATATTGCTTAAATCAACATTGCATAAGCATTACATGCCAACAATTTATCTACATGTTCTGGAAGAGAGACACTTTGAACTCAAGGATAACATCATTCATATTTCAGCTGATGAAACTACTGACAATTATGGCTGTTACATTGCTAATTTAATTGTTGGTGCATTAAAACAAGAGCCTTATTCTTCCTATTTGGTGGCCTGCAAGGAATTACAAAATGTAAATCATTCTACAATCCCTAGATTTGTGAATGAGGACATTAAAAAGATATTTCCAGAATCTTCTGCAGATGAAAAAGTGTTCATGTTTCTCTCAGATGCTGCTCCCTACATGATCAAAGCTGGAAAAGTCTCCATGTATTTTACAGAAATATGATTCATTTGACGTGCTTCGCTCATGGAGTACATCGCCTCACTCAAAAGTTCGATCCATGTTTGGGAATGTAAACAAACTGATTTCATCAACAATGAAAGTCTTCGAAGTTCTCCAGCCTGGCTGTAAGCCCGAGAGAACTTAGAAGATTTATGCCGCCAGGAAAGCTCAGCTCTTATTAAACAAGGAAAGTGTTTCTTAAGGCACCTGCTCGCATTAAGGCCTACAGAGGAAAACCACAAAATGTGCCTTTACCTCACAAAACAGTAGTGGTAACTCATTGGGGTACCTGGGTTGAAGCTGCATTGTTTTACGGCGTACATTTCTAGGCCATCAAAGATATAGTAAACAACTTTTGATAGTGCAAAGGTTCTGGCAGTTTGTCAGTGCAAGGAAGCATTTAACGATTCTAGTATTCAGAAAAACATTGCTGTGATTGCACTCATTTTTCCCATATACCTGTGAGTATTAAAGAGTTTTGGCATTAACTGAATCTTTTCATCTAGTGAACTCCTCCTCTCAAGGAAACTTAAAGATGAGTTTGCAAATATTTTGAGCAATAACCCAAATTTTGAGCCTTTGTGACAAATTGGTAGTTTTATTAATAGGATGGGTGAACTTTTACCAGAAACAATGAGTGTCATTATAGCACCCAAATTCAAATATTGTCCAGTGACCTCAGTTGATGTAGAATGGTCGTTTTCGCCTTATAAAAATGTTTTGAGTGATTAATGATGCAATCTTACTACTGAATATTTGAAAGAATATCTGATCGTTTCTTTTTACCATGGTAGCAACATGTAAAAGAATTTATAAATGATACATTTTTCTGATGAGGTAAATGATTAAAATTGCTGATTGTATATTGTTTTTGAAATAATATAAATACATATATAACTAATCAGTACTTTGTTTTTATTATTTGATGTTGCATATTTTGACACTTTTCATGCATATTTGCATGCATATGTTGAGCTTTTTATGTTTCATATAATCCAGTCTCTACTCATTACTGTTGACAAAGTAACTATTTTTCACTAGGAAAGACCTCTGAACTTCGACTCAAATTGTGCTGTGCTGTGCCATGCCATATCATGTCAGTTGAAATGTCAACGATGATAGGATTGGGGGAGACTGCATCATCACCAGTCACACATTGTGCAACTGTTGTGCACCCATGCCATAGACCACTGAAAGTTTAAGAGTTGAATACTCAGGAAATTACACATATCTAGATTGCCAAGGCTTTCCTCATGTCCCACTGGCTTCCTCTCACCTGCTTTCTCGACTGTGATATGCACTCTGCATACAGTCACTAAAATACAGGAGACATTTCTGTTACTATTAAATTATCAGTATGCAAATGACATACAACTTAGCAAGATAGAGTAAAAGAGTACTTATTTCATTATTTTCTGGCACTCTGAATTATGTATTCAGAATTAATTTTGTTATTTTTGTATTTCCAAATAACTGCATTTAAATCTTATTTCTAACATATTGTTTACAATATCTCAACCTCCAAAATTACCATGGGCAGCTGGCCTAAGGGCTACGGAGCATAGCCTATTAATTAATTTTTCATAGGTATGCTGTAAAATAGAGTGCTAATAATTCTTGATATAAGTGGCTTCCATCAGGATGCACAGTTACATTGTTTATTAAACCCTTAAGTTATGCAACCCATACTGGTTAGAGCTCAGCACTCACATGGGAAAATTTATTGACCATGTAAATGCCAAAGTCATTTACCTTCTCTCTCTTACACATAGAGACATGGAACCCAATCCACAAAAACACAAGCAAATCACGCAAATTTGAAATATACACAATTGGTAGTAAAGGCAAGAGAAGTAGTTTCAAGAATAGCAATATTTTTAAATTCAACCCATACACACTAACTGAAATTCTGACTAGATGCAAAATATTCCAATAATCAAGTTGAAAAATGACAATACTGAAAGCTTTAGATGCATTAAATGAATTCAATGATACAAATAACAAAGAAAAAACAGTGGTAATTTATGCTGATATTCAAATAAACCTAGACTCCCTTAAAAACATAAAGAAGAATTATAGGTCATTAATAGAGCGGTGTAAGAAGAAATACAAAGAACTAAAAACAGACAACTGGACCATAGAATTTGGCTGGATCAAGGCGCATGTAGGAGAATACAGCAATGAATTTACAGACAGATTAGCAATGGAGGCATCACAGGACAGTGAACTGGAAATCTGTTTCAATAAGATTCCCAAAAACGCAGTATCTCTGGAAATTGCAAAATGTTATTTGAAAGCTTATCAAATTGGAAAAGTTTATGGTGCGCTAAATCATTTTTTCCTCTGGCAAAATCTAAACTGCAAGTAACTACATTTAATCCAAATTTTACCACATTTATAACAGGCCAAGGGAAAATATGAACATATTTTCATTGTTTTAAAATTATGCAATCTCCATTATGTTCCTGCATGTCTAGTGACCAGAAAATAGAATATCTTATGATCTCTATGAACTCGTATCATAGGAATAAAATCACACCAAAAAGAGTAAATGATCAGTTACCAACACAAATATGATAAAACTGTATTACAAAGATTTTTAGAGTTTCAAATTCGATAGACTTTGATGCATTGTAAACAAATAAGTAGAATTATGTTAATGATGTTAAAAAGTTATACAATAAGATTGTATATATCATATTGTTATCTATATCCTATTAACTGTATTGCATATCATTTATCTTTCCAAACTACTGTAATAAGATGCACTATACCCTGGCAGCATAATGAAAAAGCTGTGTAGAATGTTGTGGGCATGACTATTGCCAATTATATCATACTCCTTTCTCCTTCATGTCCATGTGACATCAGACATGCATGCACTTTGTGAGGTTTTTGTCAGTGGTGGAAAAGAGTGATCACAGAATTCATAGTCTATAGCTTATTGTAAGAGTATATAAACTGAGAATTAGTAACAGTAATGTTGTGAACTTCAACACCTAAGTTCTGTAGAGGACATGCTAGGGAGGTTGCTTACAATGTTGCCACTTACTTGCAAATCTGGTGGGAAGTCATTTAGAGGACGTGCTAGGGAGATAGTGTGCATTGTTGCCACTTACTTGCAAAAACAAGAACTTGTCATCTTACATTCAGCCATGCATGCACGTATTGTAACAATGATGTAGCGGTGATGACAATCTCTCCGTCCATCCCCACCTTTCCTACCATCACCGAATGGTGGCCAGCTAAAGTGGGAAGAGGGTAAGCAGTTGAAGGCATGAGCTGCATGGACTGAAATGGTAATAGTTTCAACTACCTTGACAAACCATAGAAAGTTTATTGTGTTATAATAATAGTAGTATTACTTTATTATGTACTATGGAGCATGACGTTAATAAAGGAAACTTAGAAAGAAAGAAAGAAAGGATTCACTCTGTGATCTGGTGGTTAGCATGCCAAATTCAGAACTTGCAGGTTTGTTTCCAGCTCGAGGATGGGAAGTTTACTTTAGTTAGGATTATGGTAATGTTGCTGAATTAGGTTCTATTTCAGGGCTGGGGAACTCGTGAATTAGCATGAGTTAAAACTGGTTTCTCATCAGAATTGCCTTCTTGCAATAAGGACATGTGCATGCAATATAGACACATGAAGTAGTCAGTGGCATACGCGTGTTGCTAAATTGTAATTTATCTAAAACTCAAAAGTAAATGCTATACAATATTTACATAAGTGTTAAGAGTTTCATTTTCAAATTTTACAATACTATTTAGACTTGTATGACTTGGAAGCCTGTTAATCTGCATTAAACTAAAACACTTTGTAAATCATGTAAACTTGAAGTGCTACTGAGCTCACTGTTGAAACTTGGACTTTTTTGCTTCATTATTTCGTCATATTCTGACCCTAAATTGGAACATTCAATTGCAATATGTGCACTAAATTCTCATCAGTTAAACTACTGCATGATGCACCTTTGACATTGTTCATCTGCTAAAAAACTACTCACAACAATACATTGCACCAATCATACGCTGTACAACATGACTGCCAAAGAAAGAGAAATTTGGAAACTTCATTTTGAGCAGTGTACGAAATAACTCCACTCCCAACAGTCCTGAAGTATGCAGAGGTGTGTTGTTCTGGAAGTCAATTAATTCCTTCTGCAAAGAGTATGGTGCATCGTTAACATTGAATGAAAATGGATTTTCAGGCAACCTACATTCTGTGTCCATGGTCTTGAGATCATCAAATTGGATTTTAAATTCTTCCAATAAGTCTTCCAAAATTATCTTGTATTTCTTCAATACTTCAGGCGAACCTTTAATAAATACAGATTTCAAATTTGGAAAATGATATAAATCAGTGTGCTCTATTTGATATATCCAGATTAAACAATTTCTTGATGAAAGCGTTTAGATCTTCAATCATCATAATGATTAAATTGTCTTTTCCTTGCAGCTTGGTGTTCAATGTATTTAAATGTAATGTTAGATCACTCAAAAATGCTAAATCACAAACCCTGTCTTTGGTGCTAAGTTCTCTAAACTCTATTGTCTGGTCTTTTAAGAAAATTCAAAAACTCGCACCATAATGCAAAAACTCACTCAAGCACATTGCCTCTGCTTAACCATCTAATTTGAGAATGTTACAGAATTTATATCTGTAAAATGTCTATGATGAAATGAATTTGATCTGATGGTATTCACAAGTCGCACAACTGACGTTACTGTATCCAATGTTGCTGATTTTGCACACAATGCCTCGCGATGAGTAAATCAATGTACATGTAATATACCATCTGGGTTAATCCTGTTTCTGCAAAAACACCTTGAAGTCTTCCTATAAATCGTGATGTACCCATAATGGATGGCGCTCCTTTGGCTGCAACACAAATTAGTTTTTCCAATGGAAGATTAAAGTTTTCTGTTACCTTTAACACAGCGTTAAGCACATTCTCACATGTGGTTTGTTCCTTTAATGTTGCAAGATATAGAAATTTATCACTGATGTTGAAATCATCTACTTCCCTTAAAAAAACAGCTAACTGAGCAGTGTCTTTCCTGTCACTACACTTGTCTAATGCTAATGAATGGTACACTAGCTTACCGATTTTTGTTTTCAGCTGTTTTCCCAAATTGCAAGCATTCTCTGCAGTTCGCTTGGCGACTGTTTCGAGATAAACTAAGAGCTTTAAAGGAATTTATTAAATCAGGGCAAATTTCTTCAGCAGCAGTTGTTAAGCATTCATTTATGAAGTCTCCTTCAGAGAGAGGTTTAGAGGATTTGACAATTTTGTTTGCAATTTTAAAACTGGCACAAACTATGTTTTGCCAGTCAACTGTCATCTTGTTAGTACTTGCATTTTTGGCTTGTAAATTTTCCTTAAGGTGATCCAGCACTTTCATGAGCTACACCTATCAACTTCTCTTCACCATATTCTTCCACATGTGCATTTGTGAAATGCCTCCTAATGTTATAATGTGGAGGATATGTTACTATTGTACCACAAACCAAACAACATGATTTTCCACCTTCGGAGATGGCAAAATACTTTTCTTCCCCTTCAGTATTAAAAGTTGGCAAAACACGTCCTCCACTCATTGTGAATGGTACATCACTGAACTGGGTTGTTTGTATCGTCCCCACCCCTCCTGACCTATACATACATACTTATCAGTGCAAAGCCTTGAGCAACATTGGGTAGTAGAGAAATGCTGAAATATGCAATGAACAGTGTGGGATGGCAAGGATGCTATTTTTATTTGATAGTAGTTTTGTGTACTAAATTTCTCCATTTAACCCAAAATGTCAGTTGATCAAATATATTAAGAGCACCGCAGTTGCAATGTGATGGTGACAGGGTAACTTCATGTTCTGATGAAATCACCATTAGCTAGTAATAGGTTGGCATAAGTTAAAATGGTATGCTATCCAAGTCCCATCACTTCTCACCATTTTCAGCTTCCAAAAAGGGTTATTGGTTAATGTGCTTGTTAATTTTAAAGAATTGTTACAACAAAAATATACTTACAGGTGCAATAAGTATATTTTTATTCTATTTCTTTTTATTTTCAACAATAGCAAGGAAACAATAATTAATACATAAAAATATATTTGAATTTCACTGTTATCTTGCATCATCGACTCCATAACCTGGTGCGTTTCCTTAACATTGAGTAGGGAGGAAAAATAGAGCACCACTACAGTCATCTAGTGGCAAATAAATATGTTTTTATTTCTTTAGTTTAGATGACAGAAGCCGCCAAACGATGGTTAACACACAATAATATATTTCAATTTCATCTTGCATCATTGACTTTATAACCTGCTGCATTTCCGTAGTGTTGAATTGGGAAGAAAAATAGAACACTACTATGGCCATTTGGCAGCAAATAAATAGGTACATTTTTTATTTATTTGTTTTCAACAATATGAGCCAGAAAACGGTTAATACATACATACATACATAAAAATATATTTGAATTTCTTATCTTGTGTCATTGACTTCATAACCTGGTGCACTCCCTTGGCATTGAATGGGGAAGAAAAATAAGAGCACTATTACTGCCATTTTGTGACAAATAACAGTGCTACTACTTCCATCCAGTAGCTATTAACCAGTGACATTCCCTTGGCATTGTCTGCTGATTTCTCCAGCACTTTTTCAGTTTCTAAAGTTTATATTGAGTAGCAGCATTGCGCAGTAAACACACCCTCATTCAGCAACATTACCAGGATTACTCTCTATTCTGCCTAGAGTCTGCAAGTATGTGGGACAGTGTAAATATGTGTGTGAGTTTAATCTTCATAAAGAAAGCCCAATATAAACTGAAATATTAATAGAAGAGTAAACAAGTAAACTTCTTGAGAATGATCAATTGTTCCAAAGGCAAAGCCTCTGATGTTAAAGGAGATATATAAATGAAGAAAAAAAATCAGCAGGGAATCTGTCCTGGCAGAGCCTTCTGAAGATTCAGAAGTGACAACGGATGTTTTGGCAGGACAATGTTTTCATATAAAAGATGGTCAAAATACAGAATAGAGAGTATACAGAAAAGAAACTCGAGGGCGGCTCCTTTGATGTACTTGAAGCAAAACTCTGCGCTAGACACCATATTTGAATCTAGTAAATGCAAAGCAAATGCTGTTTATTACATACCATTTTAAGCAGATTAAAACATGTAAATTAAAAAAGCACGAACATATGCAATAACAATCTCATGTGTGGCATACACATGAGTTTCTCTGCTTGCTCTCCTATAAACTATTTATATGGCTGCTTATTCTACTGTTTCTTGTTAATAGAGATACATTTTAATTGCGCATTTTGTTATAGGTATAAACAATAGTCAAATCGTTTCGATGCTAGCAGTTCGTGATGCTTTGAAATCCCATTCTATTTGTAAGAACTTGAAAAAAGAAAAGAAAAAAACCTGTGTGTAATTTCCACAAAAGAAAAGGTGTATATATTTCAAAAATGTTAATCAATAATGGGGAATTTCGAAAATGTATAAAAAATGTACATGACAAATTGTGGGTTTTAACAGGATCTACATTCTCTGTGTAATAAGATTTTATCTATCTCTTACGGTTTTGATTAAAATATCGCAGGTTTAAAATATTTTTATGACAAACGAAATGTATAACTTGAATTTTCTGGGAAGAGCCTCTGAAGACCTCTTTATTCTAGATTACTTTTGTATAACTGGTAAACCATAAGAGATAGACAAAACGTAGTGCATACAATTCTGATGTATGCCATTCACATAACGTTCTCTAGCTGTTCCACAAATAAATTTTTCTTATAAAAGATTATTCTTTTATCTATGCCATGCAAATCAAGATAGCCATTAGCAGAAATGATCTATTACTTGCTTCCTTGTAAATAGAAGGGAAATAAGAAAATACATTAGGCCAAAGTGATGGTCAAATCTTTTAAAAGCTGGTCGTTATGTGAAATAATTGATGTTCGGTTCGCTTTTATGGTTCCATTGGAGAAAAGTTAATTAGTTTAAAATTGATAACCCAATAACAAGGAATATCTTAGAAACTGTCAGCTCTACATAAAAAAAATGTATATGACAAATTCTGTGTTTTAACAAGATCTACATTTTATGTTTTTTTCTATATCTTACTGTTTAACCATTATGTAAAATTCTGCAAACCCCAATCAGAATAAAGAACTCTTCAGAGGCTATTCCTAGAGAATTCAAAATATACATTTTATTTGTATAAAACAAAATATACAGTATTTTAATCAAAATCATAAGATAAGTTTTGAGAAAATCAAAATTTTCGAAAAATGTTCAATGTAAAGGTAGTTGTGGGTGTGGGGATTTTCTTGAAAATTTTTGTGTCATATCCTTGGAAGATACTAAGCTTAAATACCATAGTCACAGGCTTTTATAAGATTTGACTAATGATTTGGCCTGTGCATTCTCTTATTTCTCTTCCAATTACAAAGAAGCAAGTATTAAGACAAATTCTAATAATTTTTATGTTGATTAAAATGATGTAGATAAAAGAATCATCTTTTGTAAGAAAATTTTGTTTGTAGAACAGCTAGAAAAAGTCACACGAATGGAACACATCAGATTTTTGAGACTGTTTTGTTTGCTGTGCATATCTAAAAAAACAAACTAAAGCAACATTAAATTATGGTTGGGAAAATATATAGATAAGAGTAAATAACCAAGTGATTCAATGGGCTGCCAAGCTTTATTTAATAAAATAGTAAAAAGGCTTAATACGTTGAATCAGAATGGACAGTAAATATGATTAGGCAGAATGAATCGTCCTATCATAGAAAGAAAGAAAAAAAAAAAAAACAGCAAAAAAAGAGCTTGAGGCAAACACATGATAAACCACATTAATAACTTTACAGGAGACATTCTGTGTTTCTTTGTCATATTAATTATATTTGAATTATTTTTGCATTAGGCGCTGAGCACCAAGGCTGCCTTTTCTCTTACTACTGCTCATTATAAGAGCAGTAAAGCTTTAAGAGTCAACAAATATTCTAACTTGTATAGTGTATAATATAGCCATTGAGTAGAATATAATCTCAGTAGCTAAAATACACAATATGGTTAGTAAAATGTATGTTATGAAGAGTGTAACTTTAACAACATAGCTGTTTACTCAGTCCAAGTATGGTGGATTATGCGCAAGCACACTGAATTTTGGCGCACGGATTACTTCAGAGTTTCCTTTCTGTATACTCTATTCTGTGGTCAAGGTATCAATGCTGAAAATTCCAGAACGCTTTATCACTACCATCTTTGCTTAGTTATTCTCTAAAACCTCATGTGTAGTTGTGACATATTCTGGTGCCATAAATATATATTTTTGTGCAAATATTTCTTATACGTAAGAAAACAAATCTATTACATTCATATGACTTTCCTTACTTATTCTGTAAAAATCTGGTGTGTTCCATTCACATTAGTTTCTCTACCTGTTCTGCAAACAAACCATTCTTACAAATGATTATTCTTTTATCTGTATCATTTTAATTGAGATAAACATGAACAAAAATGTCCTATTACTTGCTTCCTTCTAAGCAAAAGGGAAACACTAGGCTACAGTGACAGTCAAATCTTTTAAAAGCTGGTGGCTATGTGAACAATTAAAATTTGGTTTGCTTTTCACTGCCATCACTTCAGTAAAACAAAAGAGAGATAAAATGAAAGGTGACTTCTCATTTGAGAAAAATTAAATACTTTAAAATTGAAACAAATAACAGGGACTATCTCGGAAATGGTCAACTCTACAAAAAAAAATGTGTATTACATAAATTGCCTGTTTTGACAAGATCTGTGTGTGTGTGTATAGTAAGTTTTTGTCTAACTCTTATGGTTACTAGTTATGCAAAATTTATCCAGAATGAAGAGGTCTTCTATTCCCAGAAAATTTACAATATACATTTTATTTGTTATGTAAATTACTTAAGTATGTGGTATTTTAGTCTAAATTGTTAGCCATTTTTGAGAAAAACTAAATTTAAAAAAAAAATTCCATGTAAAGGGTAGTTTGGTGTGGGGTGATTTTCTTGAAAGTCTTCATGTGTCATCCTTGGATCATGCGAAACTTAAATGCCAAGTTTGTTATTTAAAAAAAAAAACACACAGACACCGCATGCATGCACACTCTCTTTCTCTAAAATGATTCTTTGGACGCGGGGCTCAAAACATATACTTTTGGTAAAAATTTTGGTATCAAATTTTTGAGTGAAATGTAATGCCTTCTCTGTACACTATGTTCAGCCGTGGACACCAAAAATGAGTCATTCCCAGACTCCATGTGTCAATCAAAGAGCTTTGTGTATCTTCATATAAGCTGTATTCACAATGCACACAAAAGAACTGTACAATGGTATGTGACTAACAGTGCAATGGTTAACTTATGAGTTCTGAAAACAGAACACAGAACATCATTATAGTGGCCAAGATGTTAAGAAGACCTTGCTTCCACTCATAATTTCCTTGGTGCAGTTCTCACTGCATGTCATTATTCTTATTTTTGTTAATTTTTTGACTGGATATGTAGAACATAATATTGCATTAATATAACTTTGTCATTTGAAGTTATGGACCTATCTATGCACAAAAATAAAAAAAAAAAAAAAAAAAAAAAAAACACACACACACACAATTCATCTAACACTTGTGTTAAAGAAATAAAAACATGTGTGTAAATAAGCTATTCGGTAGAATAAACCCTTAGAGAAGCTTCATAATTATTAACTGTACTTAATGTTTTATATGAAATAAATATGTGTAAAATAAGTAGTTATGTGTTGATTCAACATCATTAAGAGATGGAAAAAAAATGTTTGCTACATGCGAGAAGCGAACCTGCAACGCTCCCCAGAGGAGTAACCTACATTTTTCCACAGTGCTACGGTGAACACATATGGAAGGTGGCAGGTTTAGTAATGATACAATACAAACTGTAACATGTTTTGTATCATTAATATTTTTACTTAATATTGATTGATTGTTAAGAAGGTTAAGTTATGTATTTGATTATATGGACTAATGATATTAAGATTTGGTACATGTGACAACTTGTTATGCTGTTACACAGCTGTATCATGGATGGTGTATACAAGACGCTGTGCCATGTAGGACTTAGACGAATTTGGCATTCCATTTTTTTGTCCACAGGTGTACATAGTATATGTAGAGAAAGTAAAAAGATTATTCTTGTATGTACTTCAGGCTAATTGAGTTAAAAATTAGTAGATATTATTTTATTACATATTTCCTTGTAGATAAAATGGCAGTAAAGGAATACACTGGATTAAAGCAATCATTAAATCCTTTAAGAGCTGATCACTATATGAAGACAATCAAATTCTGTATTCTTTGCATAACATTTACAGAAACAAGAAATGCCTCAGAAATGGTTAATTTGCATTTGTCATCAATTGTGCCTTAACGAGATATACATATTTTGTGTTATGCAAAGGTCATTCAGATTCAAGAACAACTCCAGAAGCTATTCCCATAAAATTCAAGATATACATTTTATTTTTTATGGGAAAATCATGATTTTTCGAAAAATATTTCATATAAAGGGTAGTTTGGGGTGGGAGATTTTCTTGACAATCTTTGTGTTGCATCCTTAGAAGATTCAGAACATTAATATCAAATTTGGTATTTAACCGACTTCTTGTTTTTGAGTCACACTGTTCTTAGTTGAACACAAACACACAATTTTTCTTAAAAAGTTTTTTTTTGTTTATTTTTGTTTGTTTGTTTGTTAATTTTATATTATATGTAGGGGGATGCAAAACATATTGTTTGTGAAACCTTGACACTCAAGTTTTGGGCGAAATAAATTACTTTCTATGTGTAAGAAAATGCAGACACGTAAGCTTAAACTGAGGTTATTAATCTTGGCCACCTAAGTGAATACATAAGAAAACATTAGAGCAACACAAATTTGGATAATGTGGTGAGTCATTGTACATTATGGAGATAAAACATCTCGAGGATGTTAAGTCAGGCTTACCATGAGAATATGGAAAAGCATAACATAACAAGTATAAAAGGTGATATGGGGTTTTGCAATATTTTTGATCTGGTTCTACATGGACACAAAACTATGGAATCAGAAAATCCTAGCATTTTTCATGGACTAGTTGACTTTGTGAATTAGTTAGTTACCGTAAGATGGGGTAATGTCAGACAGAATTTTAATATTCTTTAAGGTAGCTTCTTAGAGAACATTCAACTCACGTGGCAAAGAGTGTGAGATATTTGAAATGACATTAAAAAATAATCTGATCATAGAACATGAACAGAAAATATGATATAAGTAACTAGATCCTAACAAATAATACTGTCCAATGTTACTCCTGTGGTGGGGTATTTTGGACACACACCATCTTTTTAAAAAATAAATTTGCGTAGAAATTCTTTCTACACATTTAGAAAAAATTTTACACATGCCTATAAAATATTTACACTTCAGAAAACATTTGCAAATGTTTAGAAAAACTTTGGCACACATATTCAGAAAATATTTGATAATGGAAAACTTTGGCACACATATTCAGAAAATATTTGATAATGGCAGTCCACTCATGGCATAAATCTCAAATCTATATGTTCTTAGTGAATAAAAGCTTCCCCTTTTCTTCTCTAGGAGTTTGTTGTGATTCTGACAAACTGCCTGTTTAGCTGTTTCCTTCCAATCATATATGGATAATCAATAAGTACAAAACCCTCATTTCTAGAACTGCTTCCTCTGTTCTGACCGTTTCTTCACCAGTGGATGATACATTATTATTCACAGGCAATTCAGGCACTGATTCAGCATTATCTATTTTCTCTTATATTGATGCCCAAAATAAATTTTCCTGGAGCAACATGTAATTTTCACTTGCGTTAGGCATTTGCTTTATTTTGTACTCCATATCAAACATTTTGAAGTATCTCTTCAAAACTTGAAGACAATTTTCTGAGGACTCTTTTAGGGTTAAACGGAATTAATCCCACTGTATGGAATGCATTTTTTATATTTTCTTCTTCAGCTGCTGATTTTTTTTTTTTTTTTTTTTTTTTTTAATTTTTTTTTTATTTTTAAGAGATTCCTTCAAAAGTGAGGGGAATGTAACTTTTGATAATGTCCCACGGAAGTATTTCTTCCATTGGGTAAACATTTCCACCATGCAGCTTTCAAAGGTCTTAAGAAACCTACATCTAATGGCTGCAAGAGATGAGTGTTGTTTGGCGGCAACGAAATGAAATGATTTTATTCTTCTCACATTTATCAATCACTTTCAGCGAAATGTGACTTGAGAGGTTGCCTCTTATCATAACTTTCTCCCCCTCCATTGACTTCAAGATTTTGAGGGCCATAATTACACCTCAGAAGAGCACCAAGCCTCCTTTTATAAGTGTGCAGCATTCTCCGATATTCCCCCAGCATATGTAGATAGCTGTAAATAGTTTAATAAGCGGAAAAATTACATTCAGATTTCCTTCTTAACACTCAAAATAGTAAATTGTAAGGAAATTAATCTTGCTTCTTTTTTCTTTACTAGTACAATGACAAAAGTATTCATGTAAGGATAACTAGTAGTTTTCAGCACAGTATACAATTGTTGCTCTACACCACAGTCAAAACTTCCAAGTGCAACAATGTACGTATCTACTCGACAATGTGCAAAGTGTCAGAAGCACTATACGCGCATGGTATAACAGCAGACATTCAGAGATACCAATGTAAGAAAATAAATATACTGATCCCATCAAAATATACCCCTGGTCCGAGTACTGTGCCCCATCTTATGGTACTGTGAAAGAACACAATAATTCCAATAATATATTGAAAGGTATTTAAAAACTATACCAAATGAACTGCTGAGTATTTGTTGGAAGTTAGCCATGATATATTTTGAGATGAAATGAATAAAGTAGAATATCTTACAGTAATGGCAGATTATGCAACAAATGTTTCAGAACATGCTAAGTTATAGTTTTCAGGTATGAAATAAATGTTGTGCCATATGAGAGATTCTGTTTTGTGGTTTTTAAATGAAGGTTTCAAAATTCTGATGTGCACATATTCTTAAGGACTGCAGTATGTTATATAAGAAACTCCTAATAAATGAATCACACAAACTAACGATGGTGCATCTGTTGTGAGTGGTTAAACAGGTACAGTCTAAGCAAAGATAAAACATCAATCCAGTTGCGCATACACTGTTAATACACACCAGTTAAATCTGATTATGGATATGAAGTATCAGAAAATTCTAATGTAAGGGTATTTTTCAGCACTGTAAAGTCCCAATTGGTCCTGTAACCCAATGGAATTTTAAATGAACAACATTCAGCATTATATATGAGCATAAAGACTTGTTAATTGAATGCTAGATTTAGAATTAATTGCTAAGGAATTAGAGAAATTTCATTCTTTAATGGCCAGCGTTCAAGAGGCAACAGGCCTAAGACTAAATTTACAAGACTAGGAGTAAAATTTTTCACTTTCATTCTTTCTTTAAGTTATGCCATATGTGGAAATTTTGTATCAACAATAGGGGCTACCTTAATCCACTGAAAGCTAGAAATGATGATCAGAGCTTTTTAATGTAGTGGGAAGTGTAAGGGGAAGGTGGATACAAATTTGAATGTGGAACAAAAATTCAGAAATAAGCGTACATAAAACAGCATATGATAATAGAGGCTAAGGAAGTTTGTGACATGATCATTCAGGAGGTCCACAGTCGATTTCAGAATTTTGATCAACATTCAGTACAAAAACTTATAGAACATGAGATCTTTCCACAATATTAAAATATTTCTTGATGAAGTGGTTGATGTTGTGGTTCAACATTATAGTATAGATAACGATGGTTGAAAATTGAGTTTGCTGCCTTATATAGATAATTGAGCTTGCTGCCTTTATTAAAACACATTTTATTAGAAAATTTGGGTGAAGCCTTTCAGGAACTGATAAAGGTCCTCAGAATTCTGATAATTATCTGCATCTGTGACAACTGTAGAACCAGAAAATGTTTACCTTTATGCAGTAAAAGTTATAAATGTCTCGTTAAAATTTAAAAAAATGTAATAAAAATCCTATAATGCATTTGTTGTTTCTGTATTCATTGAAGTAACTATACTAATTTAAATGACCATTGAACAGAAATTAATATTTGATCATTACTGAATAGGAAGTTGTGAAATTCAAATTATTGAATTAGTGGTAATATGTGTAATATTATTAACAGTAGAAACAGTTAAGAAATTTCTTTATTTTCAGTTCTGATGAAGATGGATGGAGTACAAGGGAGGCAGCAAAGAGAAAGGATGATGAATCTGATAATGGAGAAACAAAAAAGAAAAAGAAGAGAAAGCACAAAACTAAAAAACTGAAAAAGAAAAAGGTAAATAGGTGCATAACAATGAAGGTATTTTATACACATGCCATTAAATTTCATGTACATTTGTTTTGCTACAGAAATAATGTAGTAACATTGATAAAATATATATTCAGATATTTTGGGAAATAATCGTAGGTGCTTAACTTTCTAAGAGGGCCTTCTCATTAACCACCCATGGATTTGTACTGGTTACAACCAAATTAGAAACACATTGATGAAATTTCTCCAAACTTGTATACAATATAAAATTTAAACTCTTTCTGCACAGTGGTTCACTAAAATATTCAAAAGTGTTAGAAATCCTTCTACATAAAGTACCTTAAATATGTCTGTTGATTTCAATCAAATCTGAAATGTATTAAAAAAATGTTGATCAAACATGTATATTCATCTTGATTTTGTACATCTAGCAGTTTCTCCAAGAAATTATACATTCTTACAAAGCAGTCCCTTAATTTTGTATTACCTGAAGCTGTAACATAGCCATAAAAATATTGCAGAGTTTAAAAAGGAATCTGGGTACAATTCTCAGCCAGGGCAGAGGACTTTGAATGGTGGAAAAACCTCTGTTCTGATTTCGAGATGGGGTTCCAATACTGTGGAAGAAAATGGTGAACCACCTCAGTATGGCCCTTTGACAATTGATGGTTGCCATCATGGACTAGTAAACCAGATCAATCTGCCATCAAGCAGCATATTGAACTTCAGTTTAATCCAAATTTTAAATATATTGGGTATTTTTCTTCAAACTCTTAAAAAGTTAAACTATCCTGCAGTGATTAGCTTAAACTGTCCATAAAAACCTCTCATCTTTTTATCAACTTAAACTAAACTTAAAATGTGTCAAATTTTCTTGGATCTCTTAATCATGAGGGATTTCTCTAAGTCCCTAACATATGACAAAAGGTATTGTTTACTAAGCAAAAAAAGGTTTTAAAAATGTAGGCATAAATATGAATAGTTTGAAATCAATCTTTTTAATATGGCACTTTATATAAAAGGAACATACCTAGACATTTATACAAACATCTTTATAAACTGATTTAGCAGGAAAATAAAATGCAAGAACAGTATGCCCAATGGATTTTATGTAGTTCCACAAGTAAGTATTAATTTCCAATTCATTGACTGTTTAAAATTTATAAGCTTAGGAATTCATGTTTGTTACTCTTTCATGCTTTAATGTGACCACTGGTACTTGATAAGTTCTTTTTTTCAATAATTTACCAAATTGACACAAGCTGGACAACTTAATTAATAAGCATAAGAATATATGATTGCTTTGCTTAAGTGCTATGTGTAATCAACATTTTTCTCTGCATTTTATTGTAATTTTTTGGTTCAAGTAATATAATTTTAATAGCTAATTCACTTGGATTAACTTAGGTAACCAATGTTTATTTCTGATTTTTGGTGCAGTGAATGCCTAAGTTTTTAGTTTAAGGTCAGCTAGCAATAATATCTGTTCATGAGCTTCCATCTACAGTGAGTTTTGTTAGTATGATTTTCTAGGAAGCAAAATATTATAAAGACAGAAATGCATACTAACAGAAAACTTCAAATTTCAAATACTTTTAATAAGAATATACTGAAACATAGCCTACCAAAACACATCACAATCATACACATTTGAAATACTATTAAGGGTTGTATTTTTTCAGTTTAGTTATAAAACTGCAGCATCAATCTTGGTTATGAACCAAATTGTGCAATCCACATTAAAAGTCACATACAATTATTAACGATATATATAAACTGAAGCTAATAGTACTAAAGCAACACACACAATAATATAACAAGAAATGTATTGTGATAAAACTCAACTTATCTTTGCAAATATATTCACATGAAGGATATGTTTTGCAATCCATCAATTGCATCAGCACTGCTATGGCTTGTTTAAATTATATTATTGTGGTTGTTATAGCCAGGTGATGAACTGATCTTTATGGTATTACCATCTACTGAAAGTGAAACAAATTTGGTGACAATTGGCGATGCATCAACATTTGTGATAGGATCTCTATTTTTCAAAATAAATATTTTCTTCCATACCATTAAATCTATGAGCCCATTTAAATGTTTAAACAATTTAACTTCTGGATTTAGTTCATTAAATGACAAAAAATAATCTGCCACCACTGATTTATCAATCTGTTTATATTTAATATGTTTAAAGTTCTCTTTAACTTCTACTTCCAAATGATATTTGATTTTTGCCAATGTAAACACATACAATATAAACAATTTAATTGATAAATTCAGATTTTTATTTTTTAAAATTTTATATTCTTATATTGTATTTATTTTAAGGAGGTAATATAATATCATGTTCTTTAAAAATGTTACTGAGTTTTTAATTCGCCCAGGGATGATAAGTACATTTATTAAGATTGTAATTGCCTTTTATTTTCTTAAGTGTAGAAAACTTACTTAACAGCTTTCTGATAATTAAATATTTTGATCATTTTAAATATGTCAGCATTAAAACTATTAATAAAGCAAAGTTGATAATGTGTTTTTATTCTCTATTAAATGCATCTTTATTGAGGGGTATACTTATCAACTTATAAATTAAATTACATGTTAAAAGAGAAAATTTATGTGGAAAAGTGTTAAAACTCTTTATTTTATTGTAATTATCAGTATCAATTGATTTTCTGTAAATGCTAAAATTCAGTTTTTTTTTTGTTTTTTTTTATTATTTTTAAATCTAGAAAAGGTATATGATCATTATTTTCAATTTCCAATATGAATTACATAGCTTAATTTTGTAAATTTGAAAGCTTTAAAGCATCATTTACATGCTTATCACAAAAAATAGTGTCATCTAAATAGCTATACCAAATTTTAAAAATTAAAGAAAATGCTTTCGTGATCTGTGTTTCAAATTAGCTCATGAAAAGTTCAGCAAGAAAAGGTGAAAGTGCATTACCCATTGCTAAGCCAGAGATTTATTGATAGAATGTTTCATTAAAACTGGAAGAAAGAAAAGAGAGAAAAAAAAAAAAAACTTAAAATATCCAAGTTGGTTTTTTTTTTTTTTTTTTTGTAGGAATACTTTGAAATAAAGCAGCTAGATTGAAAGAAACAAGTTTATCATCAGAAAATAGTATACTTTTGACCTTTTCTACTAGTTCAGAAGAATGTTTAATGCCTAAACTTTCAAATATTTCAAAAGTACTGAAATATTTATTTAATCATTTAGCTAGATTGTAGGTAGATTAATTTATCAATTTATAACAGACCTAATTTTGTTTCTAGGTTTCTGAATTTTTGGAATGAGCATAAATTCTTGGCAAAAGTGGATTATTAAGTTTTTACAATTTTTTATTTTTTATTTATTTAGTTTCACATAATTAAGTGGTTTATTATCAGTGAAATGTATGATTTTAATGGATCATTATTAATTATGTAATTGGCACCTTGAAGTAGGAGTTCCAGTCACAAGGGAAGGTACCCATAGTTGTCGCTGACTTTTGAACATACAAAACCTACAAGAAATTTGGAGCAATTTGACGTGCTATGCATCTTTAGAAAGGGCAGGAAGGGAGGGGTGTATGGAGCACAATGGAAGGAGGTGACACAGAATCAGTCTGCTAGTTATGTATTAGAGGTGAGTGTGATGTGTTGTATGCATGGGCTGTTACAAAGTGAAACCAGGTGTGGTTGTGAAGTTGTTAGTGGATATCTTTGGTATTTTGGAGGAAAAGCCCACATTTTGCAGGTAGAGCACATAGTTTTCAAACAGATTAGAAAACAGCTATATGATGAAAATGCCATTATTGATGAGTGTAGAACTCTTATGGTAGATGAAGTCACCGAGAACATGAAATTCAAAGTGATTTTGGGGATGATCCAGAGATACAACTAGAAAGTGACAATGAGCAGACTTCAGAAGAAGGTGATCCAGTATTACATGTCATTGTCCGTGACGAGAGCAGCGGTTCCTCTTATTATCTGTCACCACCAAAGAAAAGTGTTACAAGAACAAAATTTCCTGAAGGTTACTTGGCTGCTGCTTACAAAATCTGCATGAAGAAGCCAAAAGGAAATAACCGTCCACAATGGTGCCCTCCTGGACAAGCTAGACCTGTCCCCTAGAGACAAATTCACTTTGGTAGTGGCTCAGAAAAGACAAATAATAAAGAAGACAGCTTTGCAGAACTTCGAAAAGATGCTCAAATGACCTAGCAGAAACAGGAAGGTGCTACAAGAAAGGATCAATAACGAGGTACATGATCGGTTCATTGAAATGCAAAAACAATATGGAATTGTACACGACTGAGCACTACAAGTTTTGGTGAGTCTTTTAAAGCACAAATTGATCCAAACAACACCTTAACATTCAAAGCTTCTAAAATGTGGCTGCTGCAGTTCAAGGGAAAAAATAAGATTATTTCTTGCATGATCACAGATAAAGTTGGCATATGATTTGTTGCAGATGCTGCTGATATAGAATAGAAAACTGGTGAGTTTGTTACAGAAGTAAGGCATTTCATTGAACAGAATAATTAATAATTAATTAATAACAGATAATTAATGCAGATCAGTCAAGATTTGCTAAAGAGTTACATTCTGGGAAAACTCTTGCTGTCTGGAAAGCAAAGATGATTAATGGTACTGTAGGTTCAGTTCCAGCAACCACAGCAAGCATGACACTTGAATTGCCCAATGTGAAAACATATCCCAGCAAATCACCAAACATGAAAAAATGGATTTGAAACTAAAAATGTAAATGGTGTGTTAATTATAGACACTCTTTAACTACTGTGGTTTTCAGTGTCCCATTCTAAATAGGGCATGAAAGACTGCTTAATTTTGCTCAGAGGCTTGAGGTTCTATGTGCTGTAAATTTACAACACGGGACCAACTTCCCTTCCAAAGGAAGCCATGCCAAGGATTTTTACACCCGAAAAAAATCCATTGTCCTCTGCCGGGTTTGAACCCACAACCTTGGGTATATGAAATTAGCATGGTAACATTACACCTCGGAGGGCAATGGATTTGAAAGTGTTCCTGGAGCAGGTGTTATAGCCAGATTTGCACGGAAGAAATCAAATTCTTTTGGTTGATTCTTGGAGGGCAAATTAAGTTGATGCTCTATATAATGAGACAGTTCCAGAAGATGTTGAATTTCACAAGAAGCTGATCCCTGCAAAGTGTACTGGATTGGTACAACCAGTGGACTTTTCTTTTTCCGTCCATTCAGAAGTATGGTAAGGTTCATCACAGACATGATAGTCTTATCATCCACACTTAAACTATGGCAAAGAGAACAATTTCTTCACATTCATCATTCGTGCACTTCCAATTTTCGGCCAATAGATTCAAATGGTTGATCCGATTTGCTTTCTTCAAATCTGGTTACACTCATGAGTATCCAGGATCATTTCAGACACCTTCCAAATACTGTTTTGAGAGTGGTTTAGAAGAAAAATGTTTCAAAGATGACTGTACAGCTTGCTTTCATTCAATGTGCTCACTGTGAACAACATTTATGTATAGACCACAGAATATTTATTGACCTTCATGGCTACTGCACTTGAACTGCCATGGTGTGGAATGTATTTTATTTCCTTTATTTATGGTTCTTGAATGCATTGGCTCGACCATCTATTAGTATTTAGCTGCGTGTGGACTAATCTGCAGAAGGATTCTTGTCTTTATGTGTACATATACCCTGTCTTTGGGTGCTTCTAGCTCCTATGTTTCTTGCCCATAGAAGCTGTAATTTCCATGGTATGCATATTTCGATATTGGCTAGTCAACGCACTAGTATTGATTAATGTACAATTTTAAGTTAGATTTTTTGTAACATAAGGTTTTGTATACTGGTTGCATCTAAATTGTAAATATCCTTGGGAAGTGATTCCTATAATCATAACAAAAGAAAAATGTCCAGTGAGCATATGCCATACAAAGCATTATTAATGAATTGCAGGCTAAAGCAATACACAATCTACAGTGACCCCAAGCAGAAGAGGGGAATGTGCGCTGTCCTACAATAAGCTGGTAGTGGGCACTAGTAGCCAAACAGTTGTGCACATGCAGCCAGTAGTGGAAGCTAAATGGAGCAAGTAGCTGGTTTTATGTGTAAACATGGTGCATTGCTCAAACCAAGAACAAGTTGACATGCTGTTAGTGTATGGACATTCAAATAGCAACAAATAGCAATGGGCACACTGCCCATATTGGTAGCAGTTTCTGAACATATAGCAAGAATCATACAGGATACATACATATTTGCTGTGTATCATCACATGTTTGAAACAGGCCTACCCATGTGGACCCTACTGTGTACGGACACCTGCTCTGCATGAATGTGTTACGACCTGTGGAAAATGAGCCACATATGAAAGTATGACCAGTGCCCATGAAATGAAAGCAAGTCACATGTCTGTGTGCTATATTGTTCGTGGCAAAGCATTATACCCATAGTACCTACAAAGGATACTGGAATTAAGTGAGGCTGATTTCCACCCATGGACAGAATTTGCAGGTGGTACAAGAGCAGATCAAAAAGTAATGCACAATACTTTTTTTGTGTGTTGGTATTACAGTTGGAATGTTGTAATTTCACACAGATATAGTTTGAAGTTTTCACTACAGCAGGTATATTTCTTATCATGTGCAGCTCTAGCAAGAGAAGCTGAACTGTACAACAAAGATGGTGCACGTGCTACTACCATCCATGTGTGAAGAGCAAAGAGGTGTGGTTCAATATTTTTGGGCCAAAGGGCATAAACACATGTGTGGCATGTATAGGGATGATTGTATGGACTGTAACAATGTCTCTAGTGGTGTGCATCCTTCCAAGAGGGCCATGTGAACCTTGGTGATTTACCACACTCTGGGAGGTCAGTAACAGCTATAACCCTGCTGAATGTCAGAAGCTTGAGGCGGCAATTTTGAATGATCAGCATGTGCAATTAAAACCTTATCGCAACAATTCAACATTTCCTATGGTGCAGTGTATGATATTTTCATAGCATGTTGAAATTTCATAAAGTTAGTGCTTGCTGGGTGCCTAAGAACCTGACAGACAACCACAAGGGCCAGCGAATGATGAAAAGCTTGAATCACTTAATGCAGTCACTGCAGAAGGGCATGACTTTCTGGAAGGAATCATCACTGGTTGTGGGCATACCACATACCACTACATGCCTGAAACAAAGCAGGCAAGTATGGAGTGAAAACATGCTGCTTCCCCATTCAAAGTGACATTCAAAGTGACTCAATCTGCTAGGAAGGTGCATATGACTGTGTTCTGGGATATGCATGGCATTTTATTGATAGACTGCTCAACACAGGACCACTGTGAATACTGCAGCCCTCATTAAAACTTTGGTGAAGTTGCATTCATGCCCTTTGTGACAAACGCCACAACATTAATGCTGACGATGTCAAACTTCTTCATGACAATGCTTGCCCCCCATGTTGCTGCTCTTCATCAGAAAATCATCAAATTTAGTTGGGAGGTAGCATTCACCATACAACCCAGACCTTGCACCGTTGGACTTTCATCTGTTTGGTCCCATGAAGAAATTCCCAGCCAGCCAATGTGACAGATGCAGAAGTGAAATCAGCAGTCCACAAATGGCTATACTACAGGGAAACAGACTTCTACAAACAGGGCACATTAAAATGGATATCACGATGGGACAAGTGTGTTGAGAAAGTTGGTGACTATGTCGAAAAGTAGGTGAAAGGTATAAGTTCATTTGTGATTTTTGTTGATTTTTTAACTATTAAACTTTTAAGCAAAAAAATAATTGTGCATTACTTTTCGATCTCTCGTATATTCACATGGCCTGTACCATACTGATGATTGGCATACATAGACCACATTTGGATGAGTTGGCATCCAAAACCTGCATAGCACACATACGTGGGAATATATGAATCCCACATTGTGGTCATTGGTGATCATCAATGCTGTTTTAGTTCAACTTATATTGCGATATTCGTGATCACCTGATCGACCAGAACATGCTACTGTGACCACTGAATGCAGCAACATTCTTGACCTTCTTAAGGGACACACTGCCTACTACTGGTCAGGTGACCACCATACTATGTGGTTTATACATGAAGGCCACCAGTATACTTCAGTTGGCATACTGGTTTTTGGAGAGTACATTCCCAAGACAATGGATCAGACATGGAAAAAGAAAAAAAGAATGATTATTTTTGTTAACAATGCTGTCAATTGCAGGGATCACATCAGCACTGTCAGTGGGCCAGAATTTCATCTTGCAGAAGTTCTTTTACGTGCCAGTAATTTTACGGGAATGTGAATGTCATTTTAAGCTCACCTATTAACATCCTGCAGTCTATAGACTACTACAGGTATATATTTTTACTTAGTTTGCACAAATTCTCAGGAGTAATTTTCACCATGCATGCCATCATTGATATTTGATTATGTGAACAAATTGTCATCTTTTAAACATTGGTTAAATTCATTTATTAATTTACAGTGGTAAGGTACAAATTACTGCAGTGCCTGTAAAAGCACATTATTGTTTTTTCTTATATTTCCCTCGCAATTTTCTCTTATACAGTAAACTCAGAAAAAGTTTTTTATTATTGTATCCAACAAACTTGCACACATGTAAGCAATTCTAATGTGGAAAATATGAGCTGAAATATAAGCAATCTATTTATAGACCACTGGGCACATGTGTATCTCACTCTGGCGCACGGAAAGCTCCATGTGACACACAGCTAGCAACATTGTTACATTTGTAATTAGTAAGCAAGCATTTGCAACATATGTTATCTGCTTTCTACAGTTTTTTAATTTGAAATAAAGTGAACTGGTGCTCAGCAGTATTGTGTAATGTGTTTTTTGAAGAGAGGATAACAGCAAGTACATTGATTCTTAAAATATTTGTGTCTTGTACTTATTATTTTTGGGGATAGTGTTGCAATTCTGCCGTAACAGAAAATGTGAACAATAATATGTAAGCCTATTAGTATATTTATTTTTAAAATACATTCAGAAAAATATGGTGTGAAATAATTAATGACATTCAAAGAAATTGCACTAAAAGAAGTGCTGGATATTGTAACAGATGGTAACTATGCCAATGAAATTCCAGTTAAGTGATTCTTCCTCCTGATCCAGACAGTCTGACTGATGTAGATGAAGCACTTGGTGATGCTACAGCTATAGTAAATGAGAATGATGTTCTCAGCCCAGTTGAATAACATTTTGCTGCCTCTGAAAAGAGTGGCATACAGGAAACAACTGATCCTAAGGTGGAAAAGTCAACCAAAAAAAGAAAACTTTGCAACCAAACAGCAAGATACAAAAAATGTACCCCTAAGTGCACAAACATTATAGAAAATGACCATACTTAAATGAAAAATGAGAAGAAATGAAAAAAGTGAAGGATTGCATTTCACATGAGATTGGGAGAAAATTTTAAATTATTAATGGAATACTTAAATTTATTGTTACAGAAACTATATCCTTTGCAACCTCCTATAAAAATATGTTTTACTTTCTTTCAATCCTGATGAGCTCATAGTTTTCTTAGGCATATTGCTGCTTTCAGGATACCATAGACTTCCTTCTGAGAGGCACTATGGATGAGAGGAACTAGATTTGGGTTTAGACATTGTAAAAATGCTGTGTCATGAAATCAGTACATAAAGGTGAAGAGCTCTATTTATTTTAACAACAATGCACTTGCTAATGATCAGAAGCAAGATAAAGGATTCATAATGGATTGCTTTTGTAAATATAATTCTCTCAAACAGTTATTTTGAGGAAAACCTATTCAATTTGGTTACAAACTGTGGGCTCTGTGCAGTTCTAATTGGTACTGCTACAAACTTGACTTTATGCTATGGTAAAGATACAATAGGAAATGAAGCCAATGACAGAGATGACTTAGCTTTAGGTAGCAAGAGTGTTACTTAACACATTGGATTACATTGATAATTCTCATTACATCTATTTTAATAACTTGTTTACAAGGAGATCTTTTGCTCCACCTTCAGAATCTTGGTTTTCAGCCTATTGGAATTGCTAGAGAAAACACTAGAAAAATTCTTTTTCCAGGATACAAAAGCATTGCAAAAATCAACATGGGGGTCCTGTGATTATACATTTGACATTCAAGTTGAAATACTTTTTGTCTAATGGTATGATAATAAAGATGTAAACTGTTATATAAAACTGTGGTGTAGTAGAACCAGCAGCTTCTGCAAGCAGGTGGAACAGAAATGAAGACAGAAGGTAATGAATGTTCAACCGCCAATAGTCAAAACACTACAGTAAGAACACAAGTGGAATGGACCATCATGACTTGGTTGGCAGGAAAATATGCTACTTCAATCCATGAAAAAAAAATGGCACTTGGCCCTATTCACGAGAAGTTTTGACATGACTGTATTAAATGGTCAGATTATCTACAGAGAAATACATGGCAGAGATTCCCTGGACTTGCTTAAATTTTGATGATGTTTGGCAGTGCAATATATCAAAATGTTTGTAAACAGGATGAAGATGGAGCAACCAGGTTCATTGCCTCGATTATTACAGTTTGATTTGAGATTTGATGGAAGAGGTCACTTCATGGCTATACGTTCTTCATAGAGGCATTATTACATGAAAGGATGTAAAAGCAAACCACTAACATTCTGCAAGAAGTGTGATGTAACACTCCGCCATATATGTTCTGAACCTTACCACAGTTGATAAAAATTTTGCCATCCCAAATGTTTCAATTAATATATGGTTTGCCTTTATATGGTCTGTAATTACTTTAAGAAGTAAAGTTTAAACATAAAGTACATGGACTTGATGGAAATGTATTCATTCTAATTATGGTATGTTTTGATACCACCTGTAACAATCTATTTATAGACGAGTAATTTTGAGATAATGTGTGAACAGAAGGGCAAACAAAATATTGTTGACATACTGTATCCTGAACTAATACATTACACATGTTTTTTTAATGTTTTGGGAAAAAAAAAGTTGTGTGCTAATGGGTTAAAACGAGCAGGTTTGAACCCATGACCTTGGGATCAGTAGACCTGTGCCTAACCAACTGAGGCACTCCAACTGACAACAGGTATGGAGTTCCAGTGTGTTGGTATGCCCAGTCTCAAAACTTTAATCTACTGAACTTTTCCTATGGGGTCATTTGAAAAGTATGGTTTATGCTACAATGATGAAAGATGTCAATGACCTGGAACAGCATGTCTATAATGTCTGTGCAGCTGTATGATGGGAGCATCACCGCACAGCTTTAATGGTCCATGTTGAGGTATAGCCGTGCATTCATTGCTGTTCATGGCAGGCATTTTGAGCATCTCCTATGATGTGTTGTGGCCAGTGTACATCTCATTACTTTGTTAGCATGTAACATGCATTATGTGATATATCCATAAAGAAGTTTTATTTTGTTGTAACTGTAGAAATCACCTCCAGAAGTGTGTAATTAATTTAGATAACATGCTGTATGTAGAACAAGGCAAATGTACAAATGTTGGGACACGTATTTTTGTATATTTGCTGGATGATTGCTCTTTCCTATGTTTTGAAAATTAATTCAATGTAGGTATGCTTCCTGACAAGAATACTCCATTTCTTAGCAGTGAATCAAATTATGCACTATGTAAAACACAAGTAATATCTGTGGTATGTGCTTTTGTAACTCTCTTAAGGCAAGTGCATGGTTGAAATTTCCAAAATCTATAATTCTTGATCAATCTTCTTGATCTACTAAAGCTATAATCCATGCAAAGTTTCAGACTCTAGCTTAAGAGTGGATAGAGTTTGGAGAATCCAACATTTATGAACAAAATATAATTTTTCAATTTTGCTTTTCTTATGTTGGTAAGATTTTAGTTTGATCCATATGATCAACCAAAAATTGTCATGTGTGGAACATTTTAAATATAGTATGCAAGAAAAATTTAAGCTGAGAAAAATGGCTTTAAAGCTTTACAAAGTACAAAAACAGCCTTCTGACCGTCAAAAGATAATAAAAGATGCCAGCTGCATAGGATGGGCCCTCTGCCTTCTTCTCATCTACAGCTGATTTGGTTAGTCTTGAATCTTTTTCGTGCTTTTTAAAAGTGGCCAGAGCCAGAAACAACACTTCTCTTTATTCTACACCTGTCTCTCTCTTCTTTGATGGTTCTTATGCAGATGAGCTTAATTTATTTGCTTTTACATCCCATATTAAATTCACTCGCTGCTAAGAGCACTAAAACTTCTGTTCTCTTCTTTGTAACAAATGTATCCTTTGGATGTACAAATACATTTATTTGTTGCTTCTGGAATGGTAACATGTTGAAAAGTATGTAATTTTCTTTTATGGGCAGACTCTTTAGGAAGTGTAGAAATTGGATTACCAGCTTGTGGTGTTATACCTGTTGACATAGATGGTTGTGATACTGCATTTTATATGAGTCATTCCTGTTGTCCTGTCCCTTTAAAAAATTGTACCATGAAGATCCTATCATACTACCACCCATTTGCTGCAATTTCTCTTAATCTATTAACTTCTTTTGAAGGTCTGTTTTTCAGTAACAATAACCAGAATGATAATCAGTTATACCCTCTGTAGTTTAGGTAATCAGTCATTATTATATGTAATACTGTTCCTAAAACCTATTGTTCACACAGTTATTAATCTTATTTTGTATGCTATAAGTAGGAAACTAAATAACCCTAGCTTCATTATGAAGTAATGCCTATACCATTTACAGCAATAAGAGCAAAACTCACTGATTTTACACATTTATAAACACCTAAAACCAAGTACTCTAGACATGTGTTTACACAACCTAACGATGCACATGAACTCATTCTCAAAGTCTTCTATTCCCTCCAGAATCTTGCATCCTGCTGCCAACTGTTAGTGTAGGAAACTGTGCACAATAAACGCCAAATATCCCATTGAATATCAAATATATGAAACCAGCACATAAAACTGAATTGTAAAATGTTGCATAATTATATAGTTACGGCCTGGCCAACAAACTAGGGTTAAGGTCGTCCCAAACTATGTCTGTGCATAGCACTTTAGTAAATAAATATAAAAAAATAGGTGTAAACATATAGCACAATATCAATTGACAGAAAAGAGCTGTAAACCACAGCTATCCCATCTTCTACCTTTGCCCCATTAACACCCTCTTTAGGTTCTCAGGCCAGAATGCAAGCACCCTCCCACTCCATCGTTTCCCTCGCAGATATATTCCTGACTGGTATTTTGGGTGCTTGAGCCTGAAACAAATTAAACACCTACATTTAGATTTTATATAATTAAAAGTAAATGGAGCTTCACTAGCTTCTCCTGAATAGACACCACTGACCTGTGTTACAATGGGCTATGAAGCTTTTTAATGTGTATACAAGTTATTATGTAAAAGTGCTCAGTGACATGGTCAAAACATAATATTTGGAACATATGATTATTTCAGATCTGTAATTAGATGCAGTGTAAAAAATATGGGAATAGAATGTTAAAATAATTACCTAAAGAAATAAAACTAATCAAAAATACTGATCTAACTATGAAAGCAATTAGGAAGTATCTACTTAATGGTAAATGTATTTTATAGTCTGGAGGATTTTAAGTGTGGGGCTTTTAATTAAGAGTTGTAAATAAATTGTGTTTCTAAATAATTGTATTTGTAAATAATTCTTGTATTTGATGAACCCACAATATGTAGAAGTTTTCATAAATGAAATAAACTGAAAATGAAATATAGGCACAATTAGAATTATGGTCATAGGTAGTATTAATCCAAGTCAAAAATATGCCCTTGAACATCTTAGTTGTATTTTATATTTCCAGTTTTAAAATTTTAACCAGATAAATGTACAATTTAATACTTGTCAAGATGGAAGACAAATAGAAAAAGGTCCATAAATATAGAAGGATATTTGTTATAACTCTTTAATAAAAGAAAAATGTATGGGCAATTTTTGCTCATTCTTGATAATTCTAAGATTAATAATAAAGGAGTGGAGCAAAACCCAGGAATGGCAGAGGTGAACAGGTTTATTGAACCAATAAAAGGAGTTGGCAAATGAAGTAAATGAAAAAATGAACAATACAAAACAGTTGAAAGATGCAATAAAACTGAAGACAGTGTAATTGGACCAACAAATATCACAATTGAAGTGGTGGCACTGGTAGCACTGAGGTATGAAATGGAGCAGTTGCGTAATTATTTGGAATGAGAGAAGGCAACAGAAATTTGGAGAAAGTAGTATATGACATCATACAATAGGAGCTTGGAATAAATATATATGGCTGGGAATTAGAGGCTATATTCAGAACAGGAAAAGGAGGAAGTTCAAGACCAGTAATCACAAAGTGACAATGGGGTAAAAAGGGAAAAAATCAAGAAAAGTGCAAAAACTTAGGAATAAAAAGTTTTTTTCTGAGCAGTACTACACAAGAGTAGAAATTTAAAAAGTGATTATGAAGGATGGAAAAAGTGAGGATGAATGGGAAAAAAGGCAATCATTAAAGGGGTACAATTATTCATAGAAGTGAAAAGTGGAGCCTGGATTTAAAGAGAAATGAACATGGAAAAATGCATACCTTCAGCCAGCAAACATGCAAACAATGGAAGAATTAGGCCTATGGACTACATTATGTAAAATAGCCAAAACTGAGACAGCAGACAGAGAAATAAGGGGGGGGATATCAGGAACAACACAAGAAAGGACAAAAAGGGAGATAATTCAAGAGGAACCTACAAAACAAAGCCAAGAGGAAATGACAGTGGTTCAAGAGGGGGAAGACGAGACATTGACAGGTTTGATGACAGACAGTGGCACCAGTAGAAAGTAGAGGGATGGAGACCAGAGAAGAGGTGGAGAATAGTAGAAATTTTCTGTAAGGAATGTGAATGTGGGAACAGCAAAGTGTAAGTTTTAAGTGGTGAAATGTTTGTAGGCAGGCAGAAGAAAGAGCAAAATAGAGAGGGGGTTAAAAGTAACATCCAAACTAGGGAGGAAATTTAAGGGAAATTTAATACTTAGAAATACAAAGCTCAGGAGGTGATGAAGAAATTCAAATTCCAAAATAGCCATAAAACAAAGCAAGAGGCTAAAAGTGATGTTCTGGAATGTAGAAGGCTTAAGAAACAAGATATACAGTGGTGAAATACAAAATGCTGAAAAATATAACATTGCAAGGGTAGCAGACATGACAAGGAGAAAAGAATCATAGACAAAAGATTTAGAGGACGGGACAGGTGACTGTGATTGGTAGAACTACATTATGAAACTGTTCTCTCAAATTCAAGTGTTACATTGTTAACAAGCAGCTGGTTTGCCGCAAAGCTAACATTTTAAGTATTTTTTCAGTTCTTATTTTATCAACCTAAAGTTGTTTTCATGCTTGTTACTCAGATCTAAATTCAGATATCATGCAATCATTGGAAGAAGAATAAATCAATGTAAGAAGCAAAAGGTGGAATACTGTTTCTCAAAAAATGAATTTGCAGTTCTTACTGAAGTATCAAGTGAAGAAAGCATATCAACTGATGTAATTATCAGTGCTGATCTTGACCATGCACTGGCTAAAACTGAGAAAAATATACTTCTTCCTCCCATATTTATTAATAACCTAGTAAACATCAGTTAACTCCTCAAAGATGTGATGTACGCACATTTAAACTTTACTCTATTGCCACCAATGAACTAAAGATGAACTTCAAAAATACGTACGGCTATAGGACTACAATTATCTGGAATTTCATAATACTTAATTTCGTACTTACCAATTGAAAACTGAAAGGCCCTTTGAAGCAGTGGTTAGGGTTTTGTATCCCTCATGTGATGTTAAATTTGGTGAAGGAAGAACATGCTGAATTAGTGTTTGAATCTATACAAATGTTTTCATGCATCATCCCATAGTCAAAGTACCATGACCATTATTTTTACCCTGATCTTACATCTAACTTAAATAGTAAATAGAGCCCAGAAGTTAGGGAAAATGCCTTTTCTATTTGAATGGATATATAAAATAGTTAAATAGAGATAAGCCTGTTTCTGTACATTTGGGCTAGTTTTTATCAGCTCCAATTTGGCTCCTCTTGCCTACTTTAAGGTTTGACACTGTATTATGACATTTTTCTGTTATTATATACACATTTCATAAGCAACATAAAAGAAATTGCAGTGCATGAAAGTGAAAAAAAAATTTATTGTAGATCTTGTTCCCTATAAATACATTTGTTTTCAAGCAGTCAAAAACTTACCTTTTCAAATTATTCTCTTTCAATGTAAAGAATGTAAGCCTACCTGGATATCATGAATTCCAGGAAGGAGACAGGCAGAGTGAAGTGATTTAGTTCCCATGACTTATTGTCCTTCAAATTCTGCTTCTTGTGATGCTGATGATACACGAGTATCTTCTCCACTCATTTCAAAGAGATATGATAAATAACTCAGAGCAAGGAAGAGAATCAGTTCTCTTAACAGGTAAAATAACTGTACATATTATATCCTGTTAGTCTGCATTTGAACTTGTTAAAGGCAACTCGAGTGTTCATGCTAAGTTATTTATCATGCCTTAATTAAGTTTATCATTGAGTGGTAAATTACATGGCTTTGTTTTGAATTTGCACTTTCTACTGATGGAACAATACTATTTTGCAGAATCTGTGAAGCATCTATTAAATCATGGAATAAAATGCTTTTTAACTCAGCATTTCTTGACAGAAGAAGCACAAGTTAGGGTTTTTTAAATGACCAGGACTAAGCTCGCTTTATTATCAGTACTATTGCAACATCCAATCTCTATTTTTGCTGGAACTATGTAAGCCTTTTTTGCAGGAGTGGCTCATGACCCAGGAAATTGGCAAAGTGCTAGAAAAAACTTCTGAAACTATGAAAAGTTAATTTTTCTAAGTTCAAAGGTTTACTTCATTTGTAAATAGGCAATTATAAAGCTTAAGTTACGTAAGTAAATGTCCTTCGGTATCATATTAACTAGAAAATGATTATAAGATGATATGAAACAGAAAATATTAATGCATGACTTCAAAATAAGAAATGTGAATGAAACGGACTTAAAAAAAAAAAAAATTGCTTCTCACAGTTTGGAAAGTCATGATAATACAAAAAGAAAAATTTAAATGTTACCTTATTTTTTGTAGACCAAGTCGATTCTCCTGTCCTTGAAAGCTGCAAATATGTCAATCATCTAAAAAGTTAGGCTTTTCTTGCAGCTCAAGAGAAGATTTCTATTAATAGAAAAGTTGGCCAGGGATGACAACCATTGTGAAATTGTGTTCCTCAAGTAAGTTTTCATGCTTTTCAGGCATGAGAAACTTCTTTCCACAGACACGCTATTGGATGGCAGAGATACAAGCGAACACAATTTATAAATATCCTGGAATAGATCTTGAACACCATTTTGCAGCATGATTTCTAAAGCCTTTAAAACACCTTCACTCTAATCAATATCTGCATAAAACAGTTCTAGCTATTTTGTAGACGTTGAGGTTTCTTAAATATAGCTGGGTAACGCTGAATCAAACTGTCAAGAGCAGATGAAGGAAAGTCCCGCAAATACTCTTTAAATTTAGTACTGACTACCAGAGTTAAAAATGTTAATTTTTTAAAATCTTGAAATCTAGTATTTATTTGCGATACAATATGATCAATGATCGCATAAAACAGATATATTATTATTAGAACCAGTTGAAAAATTCAATGCCACAGCCGGGATTTGAACAAGGTTCTCCCGCTCTCCGTGCTGTTGCTCTGACTATTGAGCTACTGTGACAACTTGCCAGCATGGCATTCAATCTTCCTACTACTTATATGTGTTTTACCCGGTTCAACCAACCAGTATGTCTCTCAGTATGTTGGCGAGAACATAGTTATATAACCCATATGATAAGTCGCCATTAAGGTAGTTCTCTGAAGTAAGACATACTGGTTGGTTGAACTGGGTAAAGCACATATAATCATTTGGAAGATTCAACACCATACCGGTAAGTTGTCACAGTAGCTCAATGGTCAGAGCAACTGCACAGAGAGCAGGAAAACAGTGTTCAAATCCCGGCTGTGGCATTGTATTTTTCAATTGGTTCTAATAGTACTGTTACCCCTGTGTACCTTTCAATATATACAAAAGAGAGGAGCATTATCATTATAATAAGATACTTGTATTCCAGAAAAAGTATCCTTGCCTGATAATTTGGTATTGTGTCTTTTATGGTCAGTTTTACTCTTCACTTTTGCTTCACAAAATATGTTAGTACAGTACTCATTTCTTTTTCTGGTTATCAAATCACAAGTTTGTTGAATTTTCGTTTCACAGTAATTTATGTCCAAAGACTTCTTTTGTGGCACATCATTCACATCATCAGTTAAACAAGAGCCTAAAAATTAAATTCAAAATCATTAATTTCACTCAAGAAACCTCTACATTCATGGATAGATGTGCTGTCGGATGCAGGATTGTTTACTATTTCCTCAGAAACATCTTTTAAACCCTTCCAGTTTTCTACAACTGTTTTGACAATTTTAGAGTTTGATGTCCATCTTGTTTCCACAGCTTTAGGAATTTGCCTTCCAGTTATCGATTTGAGAACACAGTTATGTTTACCTGAATTGTGAAAGAAAGATGGAATGACACTTATGTTTGCAAAAAGTATTCAGCAGTTGGAATATTTTTAAAACTGTTTGACAAAACTATGTAAAGTCAAATGATATGCTAAACAATGAATAAAACTAGGCTGAGGAACTCCGTCTTTCACTTTTCCCTGTAAGCCATTTAAGTGACTGGACATCACACTTGAACCATCATAACTCTAAACCATTAGTTTATTACAATAATTGAATAATCTACTAGTTCAAACAATGCTTGTGCAGTACAATTGACACTCGTGTCATTAAAGCCTAAAATTCGCTCCACTAACTTCACATTTGAAGTTACAAACTTCACAACAATAGAACACTGGCAGTTTTGAGAGATATCAGTTGTATCGTCAATTTGTATGGGAAAAAAAATCCATTTTATTTAGCTCTTTCTTTATTTGTTCATATATGTAAGCTGAAATACATTCAATTATTTCATTGTGAATTATCTTTGAATTGCTGCTGAACACCAATTTGATTCTCTAATAATGATTCTTAATTCATCAGAACATACAGACAGCAACGCGTTAAGTTGTTCTATGAAATTACTATGATTATTTGATGAAACACTTATCATATCCTTGAAATGTCTTGTTTTCCTAAGAATAGAGTAGCCTTAAGAATAAGTGCCATAAAGATCCTACTTAAATGCACATTTTCATTAAATATTTTAATGCTTAACGCACCTGATTCCTGTAACACATGGCTAATTGAGTTCAAGTTCCTTTCAACATGCTTCATTTGCAATACACATTTCATGTTCTCTCGAATCTGCATGTTTATGAAGAGCTTGTGTTGGGATCACAAAATCTCCAAATCCTGTGGTATTACTAACGTTTTTCTTTACTCCTAGTAAAAGTCAGTCCCAACAGAACAGTTTTTGTAGAGAAATACTACCACATAACCACTTGTATTTCCCATACCACATTTTTTAAAAAGTAGCTGATAAGTCTGCCCTGATTTTCTTTGTTTTTTTAACAGAAATTGATAAATGGGGAGCGAGCCAATTAAACGTTAACAGGTAATTTTTATCTTGTTCCCAACATGAGAATGGTGTTTCTAACACACTGCATATTGAGTAATTTTCTGGATTCATTAATACTTCTAAAAACTACCAAACACTTTGAACTGAAATTAATTTAACTAAATGTTACGAATGACCCTAGTTAACATCTTTCTCAGACAAAAGCTTATCATAATTTAATTCATTCCACACAACTAAATTTACAGTATAATGATATACCTTGTTCCCGACAAGGTAGGGCTAAAACTGAGTTCTTAAAATATAAAGGAAAGTTCTGTAGTAAAACAGGTATAAGAATAGCAACCCCGAGCGATCATCCAACAGGGAATGGAAACAGTGCATTACCATGGCAGCCGGGTGGAATAGCCTTTACAAACATGTCTGAAACAGGGTGGAAATAGCGAGCATTTTAGCCAGAGATATTTGCTCTTCGTCCTTGGACTGAGGGAGTGAGAAAAAAAGAAGAGAGAAAAGGGATAACAGAAACAGAGTGCACTCCTACCACTTCATGAGAGATTTTGGACAGGGTACTGTGTGAATTAGTATTACAAGATACAAATATGTAATTTTGTATTTTTATTAAAAATTTAGGTGAAGAGCCACTTTACTCACTTCACCTGGCAAGCTGCCCTTGCTTTTTTGGACTCATGTGTGTGCATACATGGATGAGAGGGGAAGAAAATTAAAAAACAAAACAGTGGTTACACCAGACTTAATGTTTGAGTTCAACATCTTCCAGGGATGTACACATGAAGGTTTTCAAGAGAATACCTCCATTTCGAAAATGTTGATTTGCTTAAAAAACACAGCTCTTGGAATTTTGGTTAAAATACTATTTTTGTAACATATTTTCATAATAAATGAAATCCATATCTTGAATTTTCTGGAAATGGCCTCAAAATTCCTCTTCATTCTGGATGACTTGCATAACTTGTTAACCAGTAGTAATAAATGTAATACCTGTCAAATATATTTTTATGAAGTTAACCATTTCGGAGATATTCCTTGTAAGTTGTTTGCATTTTAAAATACTGAATACTTTTCGCAAATGGAGGTCCCATTTTTACCCTTCTTGGTTATGCAAAGAGAACTGAATTCAAATTGGGACCAGCTCTTAACAATTTTACCCTGGCTTAAATCATACTATATTCACTTAATCCTGATGTACCTATAAGGTAAATTGCAACAAGAAATTTCAGCAAACTAATTGTTTTTTCTACACAAGTTATGTGTAAAACAGGAGTTGGATAGGTAGAGTCAAACTGAAACTGTGGTTCTCCCAATCTCCATCCTGCAACTTTTATTTTTTCAGCCTCCAGTACTTTTTGAAAAACTTCTACTATAGTTGCATGATTCATGTTTCTGAAGAACTTGAAGTTAATAAAACTGTTTTATTAGTAGATGTGTCTAGTGAAAGTATATGCACAATCTGGTCTGCAGTGAACCCAAGAGCAGCATCTCTGGTTTCATCGATGGAGATGCATATTTAATTATTGCCTATAATTTGGCATACAAATGTATTTTGGTAAATAATATTTCAGTACAATTCATGGCTGAGGAGTTACCTCTGTATGTACCTTTCTCTTAACTTTTAAATGCAGAATGAAGCACTTTATGTTATGAATGTGGTACTATCTGTATTAACCAATATTGTTTTTCAAAATGCAAGACAAAACATTAACACAAAAACGTAAACTTGAAAAGCTGTGCAAAGAACAAGGGAAAAGAATACCAATTAAAAAAATCCACACCACAGATGAACATCAAAAACCTATCAGATCAAACCTTCACCACATCAGAATTGGATTTCCTAAATAAAGGGATGAAAACCTGGTGGATTTCTCAGATAAGATTGATGATTACATTGCGGATAGACAAATAACCACTCAAAACATAAATGACAATGATAAAAGCATTATAAAAAGTGAATGCTGCCAAATTATTGAAATTAGAGGGGGAAAAAAAAACGAACCCCCCAACATGTAATAAGAGCACTAAAAAGCAAATCAGTGAATTATAGCAAAGTTGACAAAGGGAACACAATAGTAATTATGGAAAAAACCGAATATGTAGAAAGAATGGAAACACTTTTAGAAAAAGACGAATACTCTACAGTACAGAAAAACTGTTAAATTAAATGCCACTATTCAAGACTGAAAATTAATAGACAAAACAGAAAAGTTCAAAATTAAGTTGGACGATCCAGTACTGCCCAGAATTTATGGCCTTCCAAAAATGCACAAGTCGCGAAAGTCAATGAGGCAAATTATAAATAATATAAGTGCACCTACATATAACCTAACAAAATTGTTGACACAGGGATTCTCTTTTTTCCCTAAATTTGAAACAGCAGGCATAAAAACCTCTCTGGATCTAATTGATAAAATCAGAGACATGGAATTAGAAAAAACTGATGTTAGTTTCCTTCGATGTTACTATTTTTCCAAGCATACCAACAGAAAGCATACAATCCCACATCAAAAACTGGTTACTTGCAATAGGGAAAACAACAGAAGTAGTCCAAGAATACATCACATTAACAAATCTTTGCATAGATCACAATTAAACTTTTTCACCTTCAACGGGAAATATAACAAGCATCTGGTTTAGCTATGGGCAGACCACTATCACCAATATTAGCAGATCTCTTCATGAGCACTTTGGAAACTAAGATAAAAAAGGCATTCCCCTGGATATTCAAAGTATGATGCCCCTATGTATACAACATCATTGCAATAGTCCCAGAAAAACACCTAGAAGATGCACTGAAACTGATAAATCTGCAAGAAAAATCCATAAAGTTCACAATGGAGGAGGATTGTGATGGACAACTACCATTCTGCCTTAAAATCATCAAAAATAAAAACCACCTAATATTGGCATTTAGAGAAAATCTACCCACACCAACAGTTATATAAAACAAAAGAGTTACAATCCCATTCCCAATCAGCATGCAGTACTCAACAGCCTTACACACAGATTGGTAAATGTACCAATGGGCAAAAAAGAATACTAATGTGAACTGGCAAAAATATTGCACATAGCTACAGAAAATGGATTCCGGGCAGAATTGGTATACAAAAAAGTTAATAGGGCCAAAAATAGGAAGAGAATTAAAGAAGCCAGTACACTCACACAAAACCAGAAAGAAAGCGAGATCTACAAGAAGTTTACATACCACCCTACAACTTTCTACAAATTCCAGAGGATATTCTAAGGACACACAATCATTCTAGCCCCAAAAACCAATTACTCCATAAAAAAACATTTTAAATTCTAAATTAAAATATGATATCCCACAAGTAAACAAACCAGGAATATATCAGCTCAGCTGCAACGACTTTGAAAAAATCTACATTGGATAAACAAAAAGAAACATAAAAACAAGAGCAAAAGAACACCACAGAAATATTAAACTAAAACAAGAAGACAAATCTGTGGTAGCTTGGCATTTTTGGAAAGAGCAACACAGTATAAACAGAGGCCAGAAAATACTCAAAAATATCACAAGGAAGACAATTAAAAGTTTGGGAAAACAAACATATTTGGAAAAACAAGAACCTTGTTTTCAATTTTGAAATCCTGCCAGGCAACCTACTGATGCAGAGGTTCATTAAACCACCACTAGGGACAGAGAGAACCACCATAGCAAGCAATGCTGGCAGTCAACTAAAGGAATTGACAATGGAAGCATATGGCTTCTGAAACATGTTTTCCGACAATAAAAGTAAGTATATAGAGTTACAAAATGAACTCAACTAATTAATTTTGATTGTTAAAACACACCACTGTCACAAAGTCCACCATATATCAGTAATAATTCTGTATAGCATGAGTTGAATTTGGAAATTCCCTCTCTCTGTGTGTGGATACACTAGTTTTGTCTTGGTATTGCAGTATTGAGCTTAAAATATTTGCATGACAAGATTTATACATTATATTTTCTTGGATTATAGGGAAATGTTGTATGCCACACTCCTATCCACTTAGTTAATGATGGAATGTTTGATAATCCAACATTATTATTTGTGCTTCACTGATCTTATTCAGAGCTCAGAAAAGTCATACAGAATATGTTTACACTCAAAGCACAACTGTGACAATACAGTAATGTGACAATACCCACCCCTTCCTCTAAACCTTGGGGATATTGATGTTAGATGCTCACCATGTAAAAGTAACATGTATTCATAAAGTGATCCTAAATGTTACAGCTCTACTCATTAGCAGCATAGTTAAGACAAATGAGTGATATACGAGGGCTGATCAACAAAGACTGAGACTGATTTTTTTTCACAGATGCTTATTACTCCAATTCAATGTTTACTTGATCTTTTTCAAAGTAGTCCCCTCCTACTTCAATGCACTTTTTACAGCATCTCTGCCAGTCCTTGAACAAGTGCTGCAGACCATTCTTTGTCAGGTCCTTGAGAATCGCCTCACTTTTCTTGAGCACTGCTTCAGAGTTCTCAAATCGAATATCCCTAAGCTTTGCCATTAGTGATGGGAATAAAAAAAAGTCACAGGGCGCAAGATTGGGGCTATAAGGGGGATGTGGTACACGGTAATGTTGAATCGAGCCAGAAACTGCATAACTTAATTTGTGACGTGAGGCCGTTTATTGTCATGATGAAGTTGCCACCCAGTCCGAGAAAGCTCTGGTCGTTTCTTTGCAATGTGCTTCCTCAGTGTAGCCAATACTGACGTGTAGTATGCTGTTGTAACAGTAGTGTGAGGGGGAACTGCATGCTGGTAAATCATTCCATTACAGTCAAAAAATGTGATCACCATCACTTTTCCTGCAGATGGAACAACTTTTGCCTTTTTTGGTGAGGGAGAACCTGGCGATTTCCACACTGTGCCGCTTGTTTTCCTTCAGGATCATAATGATGCAGCCATGTCTCATCACCGGTGATAATTGATTTAAAAAATGCATCCCCTCCATCAGCTAAGAGACTCAGCACCTCACGCTTGTCTCCATTCGCACAGATTATTGTTCGGGAGTCAACAGACATGGCACCCAACGAGCACAAACTCGGGTCATATGGAGATGGTCATGCATAATTGTAAACACACTGCCATATGAAATTCTCAACACTTCACTGAGGTTACGTAATGTTATATGCCGATCCTCTCAGACAATCACAGCAGCTGTGTTGATGTTGACTTCAGTCTCAGCAGAAGCCGAAACACCAGGCCCACCTTGCTTAACACTGACAAGTCAGCCTTCTTTGAAGTCCTTAAACCACCTAAACACTGTTGCACAAGGTAGTGCATTTTCACTGTATGCTTGCTTCAGCTTTTCAACAGTTTCGGTGGCTGTATGGTTTAAACGAAAACAAAATTTGATTGCGCTGTACTGCTCCTCTTGCGTCACATTCACTGTCTGGTATGCGAAATGCAAGTAGGGTCTACAAAATAGAGCATTACTACCAACCTACCGATACGAGAGTGCTGCCGCCTACCGACATTATACATAAAAACCCGCTCTTTTCAAATATTTATGTTACAGATACAAAACTATCACGGAAGCTACAGGAAAAAATCAGTCTCAGTCTTTGTTGATCAGCCCCCGTACTTCCACATAAAATGTATATGGAATATCCATGTTGGTATATCTTAAAGTGTATTGTTCATCTTATTTATACTTGATAATTAGGTATGCATTCTCCTTCTTCTTTTCCTTTAAATAAAAGTGAGTTATATTGGGGGAGCATTCAAGATTTTTCATTCCTAAATTTTGGATAGTTGCTGCATAAATTGTTGATTGCACAGTCATAACTTAAAAGGATAAATAAATGTTTACAAAATGTTGCAAACAACCTCAAAATGAGACAAGATCAGCCAAACTGACTTGTCAAGGTCCTTTTCAAGTGGATTGTTAATGCCAATTTAATTGTTGCAGCAGAGTTTATACTCAGTGCAGCCATAAATGTTTAAATACTTTCATTACATGTAACTACTAAATAAAATTACACAGTCCATTAACGTACGTAAATATATATTTATTTATTTCAAAAGAACCCTTAAAGCTTTTATAGCATGAAAATACTCTTATTTGAAATGATTGCTCCTTACAGCAACACAGCAATGAAGACATTGAGGTCAATATTAAATAGTATTTATACAAGTGATGCACATCTTGCCCAATATAAGCCTTATCAGAATCCAAATAATTGATTTTATGAATGTAAATCTTTTTCCAGAGAAACATAATCATGTTCCTTTTACCTTCAACAGGTTTTTAAACTATATCTGCCGTATGGAACCAAGGAGATGTTATATACCTTAAAGCTATTTGTGTAAATATTTATTACTTAAGAGTTGTATGTGATTTTTCTGAAAAATGTTTTGTCCTTATTCATGGGGTGGGTGGCTATGCAATGAATCCCCTTTAGTTCATTGAGCTTCATTTACTAGGTTATGGTTCTTTTGTTGAAGCATTGCTTTCAGCTATATGAAGGATGTGTACTAGTTCATGCTCAATATTCAGATGTATCTAGTGGAAGGTTAACCAATTTGTTGGTCACACTGTTGAAAGCTGCTGCTTTATGATGTCTGGGGCTGCAACGTCAAGCTTTAATATTGTAACAGTTGTCTTTATTGACTCAAAATTTGGTTGCAAATAAAGTTTTTAATTCACTGCAGCAAACAATTCACTCGACACTTTGATATGAAGACAATTGATGGCTTTTCCCTCATTCTACTGCATGCTAATACTCCAGTCAAAGTCTAACTCACTGAATTGGCTTGCAATTCTTCCTTCATTTTTATAACTAGAAATGATGTTACAGAACATTCTGGAAAATTGTGAAAGCTGAACTTACTAGAAGAATCTGGCATGTCACATTTCAAGGCCTCTGATTGTTGGCATACTGCACTTCCTGCATTCCAAGGTGTCCAACTCTGCCAACTCACATACTCAGGTGAATGTGAGAGTGTCTGCATAGGGACAGCACTATCACACTGCTCCTTCCTCAGGGCTGGTTGTCCCAACCAATGCCATCATAGCAGGCTAGACAATTCAAGTGTACTACGATAATTTATGTTGAAGCTTGGGGGAGCATTCTTTGGTCTGGATAGGGTGATGTAGCCACACCAGATCACCTTGCTAGAAACCTTGGCTGTTAGCATGCTGGTCGTAATGGGTCTTCATCTAATCCCTCCCTACCTGATGTACTGAAAGGCCACCTTATGCATGTCATGAAGTTGATCTACAAAATGCTCCACAGAGTTGACTACTGGCAATTCTGCCCCAGCTGGACTCGCAAACATCAAGTTGAATAGTAGATGCAGTTCTCTTATGTATTGGGGTGGCTTTTCTCTCAGGTTAACACCATCTTAGATTAAACAAGTTGTTACCTCTTAACTACAATCATCCCATAAATTCTCTATTAAGGGGAAAACATAAACTCTTCACAATTTTTATAGTTACCCTTAGAAACCTTCTCATGTTTCCGTTTGTTTTGGAGCAACCATTTGGGCTATTTAGGGACTTTTCTATAATTATTCATTTCTAATTACATCATTCGTCACAATGTGTACAGTGTGAAGTACTACAAAAAGTGTTGCATGATCTTTGCCGCCATTTTGTTTCTGTTTGTGTATGCCACTTAATTATGTTAACTTTTACTTTAGCAACTATTGGGAGGAATGAACCTTAATTTCATCTTTTTCTACTATTGGAGTGATTACATTAATTTTATAATGATTTTGCCTTTTATCTCTACACTGAAATATCTACTCTAGTCAAATAGAAATCTACCCTTATATTCACTTTTAAACTTAAAATACTGTAACAGAAATAATCCTAAAGCCCAGAGAAAACCTAAATCCATTTAAAATAAGAAAAAGGGAATGTAAATATTTATAGCCATAAATCTACCATTTTATTGTGTAAATGCACTATATATGAAATGAATAAGTTACTAATTATGTACAAATGCTAATATTTTGAAATATGTTTCATTGCAATCCTTAAAATTAAAGATATAATACAAGAAATGGTGTGTAAAATCAAAATTAGTAATTAACAAGGGTTATTTTCATGTATTTTCTATTATGGAAGAAGCAATAATGTTTATATATTTAATTAAAATAGAATTTAAATATTTGAATTAGCAAAATGGCTACAAATGTATAAAGGAAGAAAAACAAATGTATAGAGATGTTCGTTGATTTGTCATAGTAACAAGAAAAAAATTGAGAAATGTTGTGGATTTGCACAAGCTATGAAACTCCATTACAGAAAGGTGTGTTTTGGTTGCGGAAAGCAACAAGCATTGATAAAAGTAATAATTGTGCAGAAAACATCACAATTATTTAAATAGTATTATTATAATAAATCTTCAAGAGGATTACTTCATTGAAGAATAAATATTATAATATGAAGTAAGTTACAGTGTTTAAAAAATGTGTATTATGTTATTGTGAATTCTGTGTTTAAGGTTTGCTAAATACAATAAAAAGTTATTGATAGTGCTTATTCCATAAGAACAGTTTCCAAACCTAAACCTGAAAAAAAATTTAGGAAATAAAATATTTTGCTACACAAAGGCACATTACGTCATAAATTCAGACACAACTGGAATAAGAAGTCGGTGGAAGAAACAATATTGTTGCACCAGATGCAATGGATTGCCGCCACAGTTTGTTTAAGTGTACAAATTAAAAATTACCCATTCCCTTCTGCTTTATTCGTACTGAAGCCACAGCAAATTGGTACAGCAATGTGGGGATCGAATAGGGAACCTAAAGAGTACATTTAAAAACCCTGGAAATCCAAGGGAAAAAGAAGTCCACTCAAACGACATGGAGGACAAGTCTGGGAAGGAGTGTAACTTGGAGGATGGCCCGAGGAGGAAAACTATTAGGACGACCACCAGGGAGACCGAGGGTGACTACACCATACCAGAGGACATCCCAAGGACACAAAATAGAGATTAGAAACCAAGCAGCTACGGAGCTAGATAATGTCAAAGTAGCTATAGATAACCTTAATGAAGAGCAAAGTAAATCGGTGACAGAAAATATTATTAGAATAGAGAATTTAAGACAGGAAAGTAATAAGTCATTAGCTGAGGTAAATGATAAACTAATATCTCAAGTTGTAGAAATAGAAAAAGTATGGGAATATCAAACAGTATTAGAAGCTTCCCAGAACCCAATATCATAGAATTAAGAGAATTACTTAATTCAAAAATAAATTGTATGAATAATAATGTATCTGAGGCTATAGAAAAGGAAATTACCTTACCAAGAAATGAAAATTCTGGTAACTTAGCAACCGTCACGACAGAGATACAAGCACAGAGCAAATTCATTCAGACATGAGTGTAAACCAAACTGAGTTAAAAGATGAAATTAAACTCTTACAAGCAAATTTGTCTAATGAAAAAGAAAATATTACTGACCTAACTAGAGCTGTGCTTGCACTTCAGTCCATGGGTAATGTATAAAAAGATGTAAATAGTAACCCAGATAATAATGAAAATGTAAATATAAATTAAGGTAATGACCAAATAGAGGACTACTGTAATAGGCAAGGTGCACAAATGCATGACACATATACATATTGTATAGAAACACAAATGCATGGTAACGCTGCAAACACTGTACCTATGCATAACATGTGTACATACAACAATCACATGATTTAACCCCCTGCTTTCAATAAGGAAATGGGTGATGTAGCTTGCACGTTTCTTAAAGATCTCAAAATATTTTATTGAATCAAAAAGATCCCCAGCAAACTTAGAATGCTCATTGTTAAGAAAACTTTAAAAGGAAAAAGTTTAAAATGGTTAACAGCTACAGGAGCTGGTAACCCAAGCTACTCAGCATTCAGAGATTTATTCCTGTCAAGTTCCTGGAGTGCTGGTAAGCAAAATTCCTTCTGGATTGAGCTAGCAACAGGAAAGTATAACCCATCAGTAGACCTCAGCTTAATGGATTATTTTATGGGACTTGCAAATAGATCCAGATTGATAGATGCACCCCTTTCAGAGCAAGAAATATTGACAGCTGTGATCAGATATTTCCCAGACCACAAACCACAGAGCTTAATAGTAGCTAGACCCTTCGACATGGGTGATTTGATTAAACTTTTAACTGAATTTGAGACACAATCCATGCCTAATGAAAATTGTACATCACGACTGGAGAGAGAGGAAAGTGGTTACAACCCCCAGGTTATACCTAACCCAAACCAAGACAGGCTACAAGAAAGAGATAACCATCGAAACCACAATCTATACCAGATGGTAGCTACAGTAACAACAGCAACTGTCAAGGAGAGAGGCAGGAAACGCCTACCTTTCGCAAGGAGGGAGCAAAAGGAGACTACAATTCCCATCCCAGGGGCAGAACTTGAAGTACTCTGAAGCCAGAGAATGGCATGGGAAAACTATACACCATACCAAGGCCCACCGAATGGAAACAGAAACCAGAGGCACCAAATGACAGACGTATCAACCACATCAATGAGGGGAAGGATCAGAATAAGATCTTGGTATCAGGGAACCCAGCATCCATATGAGAGAGAAGAAAGAAGACACTGAGAACCTAACCGGGAGAGGAACCCAGAAGTCTGAACCGGAATCCAACAGAGAAGCTCAGGTCATGAACTACATACCAAGGCAACCCACCAATCAGAGTATGGAAGGATCTAGACGCGACTCAGTTCTACAGTCCTGTGGCACATAAACCCAAAGCAACCAATAGCAGTCCATTAAATACCATCATAAGAAGGCAGGGTGAAGGTGCATGTCAAGAATGCATAGAGCAAGGAGGGAGTAAGCTTATAACCCACCTCGCATAAAACTGAAATTATAGGGTGAAATGCACTATGCCATGATAGATACCAGATGAATGACAATAGTGATCTGAGAAAATCTATTCCAAGAAGTTATTAAGACAGGCAATATAAATTATCTTCCAGTATGTGGAGTGAATTGTGGTGTCGCTCTAGGCAAGAAGAAACGAAGAACAAAATATCAAGTTATGCTAGAAGTTAAATTAGGAACTAAGACATGTGAAGTTATTGCATTGGTAGTTCCCAAGCTAATGACAGATATAATTATAGGGAGTACCATACTGTACCACTGGTTAAGTGTGATAGATTTTGAATGGCGCAAAATAAAAATTAAAAATGAGGAAGAAATAAGTTTCTATCCATTGTTAGAAGAAAAATATGATGAAAATGATAAGAGATGCTACAAAGAAATACAAATGGAAGAAGAAAAATTCTTTGTTGAGTATATAAACATTGACAAGAATTATGAGATAATTAAGGTTAGCATGAAAGATGCTACTGAAGTCTACGAAGATATAAAATAGAGAAGCGCCTGCAACAATACTGCATGTTGCAGAGAAAAGATTCACATCACTCACCTAAACCACTTGGGAAAAGAAGAAGAAAGACCAAGAGAAAATGAAAAACAATGTGAGGATGCCTTAACTTGCAAAGTGGAGGAATGCTATGACATAAACCAGCATGAAAAAGAAAATTTGCTAAAAATACTCCAAAAATACAAAGCAGTATTTTCTAAGAAGCCTGGACTTTGTACTAAATAAGTGCATACTCTTAAAGTAGAGGGTATAAAACCTAATACCCAGTGTGTAAATTTATCCCTAATTTCATTAGGAAACAAGCTGACCAGGTAATACAAAATATGTTAAAAGATAATATAATAGAAATTTCTGACTCAGCCTTCGTCAACGCTCTCTGTTGGGTACATGGACTGGGAGACAAATTACGATTGACTACTGATGCCACAGACATAAATGTGCCACAGAAATCACTATGGATGGGTCAGGTACTGCGAAAAGATAGAACATTTAATTAACATCACAAGAAATTATGTAACACTGTTTACACCAGCTGAAATAATGTTGGTTATCAAGCGCAAACCTTTAATCAAAGAGTTGCTGCCAACAATCGCCAGGTATAGAGAATTAATGGAGGAAGAGAAATGTGATTAGGTATATCAACTCATTTCTGTCAGCTAAAAACAAAAAGAAGAAAAAGAAAATGGAATCCTCAACTCCACGATAAAGGTTGACAAGGAGAAGAAATATATCTAATGCACATAAAAAGAAAACTTCTAAATTGGAACTTGTATGCTGGTCCCTACCTAACAAATCAAAAATTTGGGAACCACGCATACAAGTTAGTAGACGATAAAGGAAGAATTTATGGCAAGTTCCACAAATATAATCTATGCCCATTTCTAGAGTTAAAACAGTAATGTAGCTTGTAAAATAAGATGATATAAATTTTAGACAGCCTATATATGAAAAAAACATATTACCATGCTCTAAAAAGAATTATTGTATTATTATAATTATAAGGTGTTATTATGATAAGGTATAACATGTAAGCCAAAAGAATATGCACATAAATAAAATATACACATAAAATGTTTGTCAAGCTGAAATTGCTTTGATGCAATATTATACAAATTTAATAAATTGTATTAACAAAAGTATAAATGCTATGCATTGAATATTTAAAATATTATGACTATTACCTTAAAATTTTGCACAAATTTTGGGGAAACAAAGCATATAAAAATAATTATTGTAAGTAAATATCCTATTTATTATTATTGCAATTAAATGAATATAGGAAATAGAATTATTCGGGGGGAGCTGTTACATTCACATATTGTTCACATTATTTATTTGTAAAATAGCTTTACTTTATAAATTGTAATATGGATATGTACTTATACACATACATAGGCTGTTTCAGAAATACTTTTACAAACTTCGGTTATGGGTTCCTCACACCAAAAGAAGAAAAAAAGTTTATATGAACATATGTCCCATAATCCTTGGTTTTCGCATTTATCCTGTCACAATGAAAGTGTGAGTTCAATGGCCTTCAGGGGTCCAACCTTAAAAGTTCATTTCTCTATGCACTCATACAAGGCTTTGACCTATTCTATTACTTACGGTAGATGGCGAAGTGTTGCCATAGAGACTTGTTTATGTTTGTCATTTGTAATTAGTCTTGTCTTCAATGTTTCAATTGTGTACATGTAATAAGTTAACTGCACGTGTTTCGTTCCACCATGGCTGGATATTCATTTCGTGAACAGGCAGACATGATTTTTATATATGGTCGTGCGAATGGTAATGGATGCGAGGCTGCATGGCTCGTATCAGATGGAGTTTCCAGACCGAAGACAACCGAGTCATCCAATCTTTGTCGCTGTTTATCGTCGCTTTGTTGAGACAGGAACCGTTGCACCACAGACTGTTGATTGAGGAAGACCAAGAGTTCATATGCTGGAATGCGAAGAACAGATGTTAAAGTGTATTGAAGACGATCCAGGTATCAGTACAAGACAATTGGCTGTGGCATCTGGTACATCACACGTGACAGCATGAAGGGTACTTCACAAGCAGCTCCTGTATCCATATCATATTCAGTGTATGCAGGGCCTTTCGCCTGCTGATTACCCACCACAGGATAACTTTTGCCGTTGGTTTGTAGCACAAACAGCCAATCCATGTTTGTCTCGTCAGTTTTGTTTACAGGCAAGGCAACATTTGGGAGAGATGGAGTTACTAATTTCCACAACGTACACGTATGGGCAGATCGTAATCCTCATGCTGTACTTCAGGCTAGACATCAGCAACAGTTTAATCTGAATGTGTGGGCTGGCATTGTAGGTGACTGTCTGGTAGGTCCATATGTTTCACCAGCACATCTTACTGGTGCTGTTTACAGGAATTTTATCCAGCAGTCTCTTCCCGACTTACTTCAAGAAGATGTGCCCCTGCAAATAAGAGAAAACATGGTTTATGCATGATGGGGTTCCAGCACATTTTAGTTGCATTGTTCGAGATGCACTGACTGGTATCTACCATGACCAATGGATAGGCAGAGGAGGACCAGTTCCATGGCCTGCATGTTCTCCCAACCTCAATCCTGTTGATTTTTACCTCTGGGGGCATCTTAAATCATTGGTTTATGGAGTAGCCATCCCGGATGCAGAAATGCTTCATTGACATGTCATGGAAGCCTGTGAAACCATTTGACACCATCCCAGAGTTTTTGACAGGGTGCGACATTCCATGATTTGACGAGTACAGGCATGCATAGATGCAAGAGGAGGACATTTCGAGCATTTCTTATGAGTTTTGTGTGTTGTAAGTGTACCACTGTGTTCAACACCTCCTAACGACAAAACAGAAGGATTATGGAACATATATTCACATGAATTTTTTTCTTTCTTGTGGTGTAAGGAACCCATACCCAAAGTTTGTAAAAGTATTTCTGAAACGTCCTACATATATCTGTGTGTGTGGGTGTGGGTGGGGATGTTTTTTTTTTTTTTTCACAATTATGTAAATCTAAGGGTAATTTGTAACAGAAATAATCCTAAAGCCCAGAGAAAACCTAAATCCATTTAAAATAAGAAAAGGAATATAAATATTTATAGCCATAAATCTACCATTTTGTCATTTAAATGTATTATATTTGGAATGAATGAGTTACAAATTGTGTATGAATACTAACATTTTAAAATATAATTCATTGCAATCCTTAAAATTAAAGATATATGACAAGAAATGATGTGTAAAATCTAAAATAATAATTAACAAGAGTTATTTTTGTGTGTTTTTTTTATTATGAAAGAAGCAAGACAAGTAATTAAAATAGAATTTAAATATTTGAATTAGCAAAATGGCTACAAATGTATAAAGGAAGAAAAACAAATATATGGGCATGTTCATTGTTTTGTAGTAACGAGAAAAAAATTGAGAAATGTTGTTGATTTGTACAAGCTAGGAGATGTCACTGTACAGAAAGACATGCTTTGGTTGCAGAAAGCAATCAGCGTTGATAAAAGCAATAATTGTGCAGAAAATATCACAATTATTTAAATAGTATTATTATAATAAATCTTCAAGACGATTACTTCATTGAAGAGTAAATATTATAATATGAAGTAAGTTATAGTGCTTAAAAAAATTTGTATTATGTTATTGTGAATTCTGTGTTTTAAGTTTGCTAAATACAATAAAAGTTACTACTTTGAACTCACCTTCAATAGTGCTTATTCCATAAGAACAGTTTCCAAACCTAAACTTGAAAAGAACTTATGCGAAAAAAAAAAAAAATTAGGAAATAAAATACCCTGCCATGCAGAGGCACATTACGCCGTAAATTCAGACACACAACTGGAATAAAAAGTCGGAGGGAGAAACAATATTGTTAAACGGATTGGATTGCTGTCACAGTTTGCTTAACTGTGCAAATTAAAAATTACTCATTCCTTTCACCATGTTTGTACTGAAGCTGTCACAATACTGTGTAGGAAGCCCACTTTGTGATTTATTTTGCCATTATTACATTCCTAAATGAAGCTGAATTTATGTATTTACATTTTTAAGAGAGATTCAGTTATTCCATTCCTTGTGTCTTGGATATGAAAGACCGTGACGAAGTTAACCCTATGCTGCAAAGCTTATGTTAACAAATGTGTCTCTTCTGTCTCATCTCTGTTACCTAAACTGTAAATGTTCTGTTGCTATTTTCTATTCTCACTTACAGTGAAATTCCTTACGAGAACATTATTGCCTTATGGAGAAATTTACATTCATGCTTTTGGCCAACCTACATCTCACAATTGTGTAATCAAAACATTAGTGAAATTTTAATGTTCTCTTTTTTAAAATAAGAACTGAAGCTTTCCTGGCGACGTATTAATTCAAAATCTTCTCGGGCTTCTCTTTTTTGTTCTAAATATGTTTATATATTTGCAAATAATAAAATAAACAAAAACACACAGTTTGATAGCATTGTTTTTCTGTAGTTTGCTCTCAGAGGATAAAATTTGACTCTTTTTTGCTGAAAAAAATTCTCTGAAAATTCAAAGGAGAAATTAGGTGTACTAAAATGTTCAAGATACTTCAAAAGACCTTACAGCTTGTTACTTTGGTGTATAACTCCCACGTAAAAACTTGCTTGCAATCAGCTATAAGTTCGTAAGTATCCCATAATTTCGTGCAGCATTTCTGGTTTTATGTATAAAATTATTTGAAGCACTACAGTGCTATTGATGAATTCCAGTACAACAATTCTTACATTCACAACTGTACGCTAGATGTGCCGAAAATAGCAACATTAATTTTAACAAGTTACACATTTTAAGTGGGATGTTTCTTAATTATTTCATTTGGGCAACCAATACAAGTTATCCTAACTTATATTAGCTAACTGTAAAACACAATGCTGTAAGGATATACTACATTTTGCACTAATAAGGTACTTAGCATGGTAGACAGTGAGGCTAACTGATGCCTTATGCAAACCATGACTTAAAAAGTATTTTCTGGCTACTGATATATATTGCACGAGTCCTCTCATCCTGTGGATTGGTAACTAGGCAACACTTCATTTTACAGAAGGATGCAAAATGCAGATGCTGATAGTGCATTTACGAGCCTGCTGATTAGCATAGCAGTGGTAACATGCTGGAAAGTCATGGTGAAGGTCAGAAGTTCAAATCATGCCTGCAAACAAATGAATTTTTCATTAATTTCTGTTCATGTTTTGAGATCATCTAGCAAATCCTTATTTCTTTCTGAATACACTAGAAAGTGGATTTGCCTGCAAATATAAAGTTCCAACTGTTTGGGTTCACTATGAAACAATGTTTTCGAATAGAGAGTATCTGGACATGCTGCTAGTATACGGAGAAGCCCAGAGGATGCAATTGCCTATACTAATAGAGGTTTCTGCAGAGAATACTTCCTGTAAATCACATTTTTTTTAGTTGATCACATTCTGGAATCAGGAACAGTGCACAAGACACCATATCTACGAAGAGATGACCCTCTCTGAGCAACAACGGATTGTGTGACTATGTCAATTTCAGCATCTGCATTGTTGTGCAAGGGACATTCATAGGCATTTCAATGTTAGCTAATCTTCTGCATGGAGAATAGAAAGTTTCACCCTTATCAACTTCAACTACACCAGGAGCAACTGCAGCTGGATCAAGGACAGAGAGTGGTGCTCACTAAGTGGATCACACAATAAACTGAACAAGATCCACATTTGTTGGCAATTGTGTTATTTACAGACAAAGCAGGGTTCCACAATACAGGCCATATAAATTGCCACAACATGCATTACTGGAGAAGTAAACCCACATTGGATGCGAGAGGCAGCTTTACAAATCCAATGAGGTTTCAACGTTTGGACTGGTATATTTGGTGATTATCTAATGAGCCCATATTTTTGTGATGGCCAACTCACTGGGATCGCTATATCCACTTCCTACAACATCAGCTGTGTGCTCTGCTGGATGAAGTGCCATTGCAGAACTGACTGACTATGGTACCAACATACTGGGGTGCCAGCTCATTCAGCCCATCGTGTAACAGCTTATCTCAATGCTACCAACCCTGAGCAATGGATAGGATGGCCAGCACACTCATGAGATTTAACCCCAATTAGGTTTCTTCTTATGGAGTTTATCTTAAAGATATTGATTATCAGGAGCAGCCAATGATCCCTCAGTAGCTTAGTTTGCCGTGACATCACACCGGCTTTGTTGCACTGGGTTATGATGGTGATGATGGTTAGACAGAGATTTTGTGTCAATATGGTGGCCAGTTACAACACCTATTATAACCACATGGTGGAAATGTCTAAATTGTAAAGATTTATCTGTGTGATGGTGCAGTATGAGGTCAGAGTCATTATTAAATGCACTACTTTGGGAAACAGGTTCACATGGATTTTAATATGGGCTTGCAACTGTTATCTAAATAAAATGTATGCACTGCATTTTGTAAGCTCACAGAACAATTTATGGCTTAGAATAAGTGAGTTGGTAAATGGTAACACTACATCACTGAAAATTCCACTTACTTGGACACATTTCGCCTACGGGGATATTGTTCCTATTATCAATAATTCTCCAACTGATTGTGCCACTTCCGTTTCCTGTCGAGGGGAGGCTGTAGATTACTGGCGCTCTCTGGTGATGGGGCGATGAATCTCACAAGGGTGGTTGGTGGTGGTAATTTGAAATTCATTATGTGGTCTTTGTGTTTTTGTATATGAATCTTTTCCCAGATTTCTAATTTGTTGCTGTCTTTTATAGGTTTTAAAAGTTTTATACTGGGTGTGATGTCATGATTTAAGGTCCAGAAATGATGTGCTACTGCTGATTTGTCTAATTGTTTTTGGTATAAACATCTCATGTGCTTTTAGCCTTGTTTCCAGATTTCTCTTAGTTCTGTCTATGTATACTAGATTACAGTCATTGCAATCTATTTGGTATATTCCAGCTAACTTTTCTCTAGGGATAGGGTGCTTTGTGTTGTTGCACAGCAGTTTTTGTACACTATGGTGATTCTGAGGTGCTAAGGTGATGTTTTGCTTTTTGAAGATTTTTTTTAAATTTATGGTGTGCCCAAAGGTGGTAAGTGAACTTTCAGTATGTTTGTGGTTCTTGTAGATTTTAAAGTGTTATTATTTCTCGAATATGTCTCTGTTTTTCAAATTTCTTAATCTTCTTATCTATTAGGGTTTATTGGTAACTGTTTTTGATGGCTAGCTGTATGATATGTTGCTATTCTTTTTTGTATTCCTCATTTTCCAGAGGTAGGTGTACCAATTTATGGGTTATGCTGTTTAGGACAGCATGTTTGTGTGCTATAGAATTGTAGCTATTGTTTTTATGTAGTTTTCTTTGTGGGTGGGCTTTCTGAAGATGCCAAAAGCAAGTTTATTGTGGCTTCTAATGATTTTAATATCCAGATAAGGTAACAAACCATTTTCTTCCTTTTTCATAGTGAATTTTATGGATCTTTTTTGTAAATTTAGCAATTTTAGGGTATCTTCTGCAAGTTTTATTGGAACCATGGTAAAAATATCATCTACATATCTGTACCAGGTTTTCCACAACTTTTCAAAACCTGGAACAGATATGTAGATGATATTTTTGCTATAGTTCTGATAAAACTTGCAGAAGATAACCTAAAATTACTAAATTTACAAACAAAAAAAATCCATAAAATTCACTATGGAAAAAGAAGAAAATGGTTTGTTACCTTATCTGGATATTAAAATCATTAGAAGCCACAGTAAACTTACTTTCGGTATATTCAGAAAGCCCACCCACACAGAAAACTACACAAAAAACAATAGCTACAATCCTATAGCACACGAACTTGCTGTTCTAAATAGCACAACCCACAGACTGGTACACCGACCTCTGGAAAATGAGGAATACAAGAGAGAATACCAACACATCATACAGCTAGCCGTCAAAAACTATTACCAACAAACATAATAGATAAGAAGATTAAGAAATTTGAAAGTCAGAAATATATTCAGGAAATAACAACACTCCAAAATCCAGAAGAACCACAAACATACAGAAAGTTCACTTATCACTTTTTTTTTTTTTTTTATCCCTAATTTACATCCCCCCCCCTGTATAATTACTGTATGATTGCTGGTTTTTACTGTTCCTTAACACAGACATATACACATTGCACAAACATGTAACACCCATGCCCAAGGCGGGACTCAAACCCATGATCCCCTGCCCACGAAGCACCAAAGCGAGACACCTTAGCGAGCGTGGCCATGGGGACTGGCACCCTTGGGCATATCATAAATTTAAAAAAATCTTCAAAAAGCAAAACATCACCTTAGCTCCTCAGAATCACTATAGTGTTCAAAAACTGCTGTGCAACAAAACAAAAGACCCTATCCCTAAAGAAAAGTTAGCTGGAATACACCAAACAGATTGCAATGACTGTAATCTAGTATACATAGACAGAACTAAGAGAAACCTGGAAACAAGGCTAAAAGCACATGAGATGTTTATACCAAAAACAATTAGACAAATCAGCAGTAGCACATCACTTCTGAACCTCAAATCATGACATCACACCCAGTATAAAACTTTTAAAACCTATAAAAAAACAGTTACGAATTAGAAACCTGAGAAAAGATTAATGTACAAAAACACAAAGACCATGTAATGAATTTCAAATTACCACCACCAACCACCCTTGTGAAATTCATCGCCCCATCACTAGAGAGCACCAGCAATCTACAGCTTCCCCTGAACAGGAAACGAAAGCAGCACGATCAGTTGGAGAGTTGTTGATAATGGGAACAATACCCAGTTCCCAAAACGCATCCAAGTAAGTGGAATTTTCAGTGATGAGTGTTACCATTTACCAACTCATTTATTATATGACTATGCATCACAGTTGCTTGCTTCTATTCCCTCAAATTAGTGAATTTATTGGCTTATTTTTGTGTGAAAAAAGAGCTTTAAATAGTAAAATATTATTTAATGGTGTCATATGTTTGAAAGTTATAAGTCCAGTGGTATATGCATTTATTTATGATCAGTAATATATATATATTCGATAAGTAACAATTTGTATTTTAATGAAACTCACATAATTAAACTAATTAAGTGAAATGACACTTCCATGCCAAACTATTAGTTCTTGTTAAATTTACTAAACATAAATGTATCTTCAAGTAGCAGTATTTGAACTGGGACCCTCACCAATGAAAGCCAACATGCACTCTGTTGTGCTATAAGAACAAGTCACTTCACATACAGCATGCAAAGCAGTCATTTCTGCCAAAATTGATACAATGCAAGGCAGTGGACAGTGCTTAAGGCATAGTCCTTAAAATGCCAGCACTGCATAGTATCTCAATCTGCAGATTGAGAAGATTCGCTCTGTTTAAAACATGAACTCCTTCATTTAGTGAACTAACATGGTTGATGATGTTGCCTTTTCTATGTGTTTTCCTGCCTATCTTATAGATAATAGCTGTGTTTACACTTTCTGATTGCATCAGTGCTGCTTGTGTTAAACTTATACAGCTAGTCAGATGAAAAAGGTGATCCTTAAGCTACCCTGCTTCATATCCCAACTTAATATAAGGTCAGTAGTGAGGATATGATGGTTTATTGACAAAGAGGTATTGGGAAAAATCTGGCAAATTGTAGGGTTTTCAACCCTCACCTATGTCCTAAAGGAAAAGTTCCTTGGCATCCACCAAATGTAGGAATTTTGCACCCTCTAGAAATGATACCAGAGCATCTCCACCAGAGCATCTCCACCCAGTATGGGGTAGCGGTTACCCCCTGCTACTGTGCATCATTAGTGGGTAATAGGTACAGGATAGAGCTCTATCTTGTGCTTGCTGAGAGGGAAGTAGGTGACCTCAGGGGTGATGGTGCAGGAGGAAGTGGATTCAGGGAGATATCAGGGAGCTATAAATAAGTACACCAAGGGGATGAGGCTACACAGTGCTTTCACTACCACTTAGAAATTGATATGGTTTAGAAGATTAGAGAAAACTCAATGGATTATCCTAATTTCGCAGAATTCATCATGTACATTCTGCTCTGCCAATAGTTTAACACTTTGAAATGCCCCTTTGCTCACTGCCAATCAAGAATGTGTATTGCTGCAGTAGTTCAGATGTAAGGCTTTCTCTTGCTCAGCTATTCAGGGTCTTTATAGCCTGAACTATGCCTTTGCCACTGTTGCTTATGAGGCCATGGCTATGTCATCATTCATGACATACTGCCTCCAATATCGGTTGCTCAAACTGTTGCAACAGTATCTCTTGCTTCAGAAATATCTAATTTACCATCGGTTACCTATAATATGATCTTTGTACACACCCCCTGTCCTTACAGTGTAACCTGTTATGGTAAACTGCATGCTAATTTAAAATCAATTTATGACAGAGGTGATATGAACATAGCATGTTTCTTCTTATCAAGTCCCAAACTACTATTCATGTGCATTTCACTGATACAACTTATGGTTATACTATGTGGATAGATATTTTGTCCTCTTGAACCCCAATTTTCTGTATTTAAATCCAGTATGGTCCAATATCAATAAAGGGTAGCTAAACTGTTAAGAATCCTACAAAAGAGAGCTTTTAAAATATTATATGGATCTAATGTTTTAAAGCCTTCCATAGAAGTATTTAAGGAAACAAACATACTGCCATCTCTCTCTCTCTCTCTCTCTCTCTCTCTCTCTCTCTCTCTCTCTCTCTCTCTCTCTCTCTCTCCTTCTTCTTCTTCTTCTCTTCTTCTCTTCTCTTCTCTTATTCATATACTAAACTGAAAATCACCTCCTATGTACCAACTCGGTAATCAAACACAAAAAGGATATTCACTCTTACAAAACAAGATCAGCCAATCACATATCCATAGAATCAGTTAACTCTACCAAATATGGAATAAAAAGTTTATTACATAGTGTCACTAAAATGTACATCATCTCCCACTTAACATCAAAGAATTGCTTAACTTATCCCAATTTAAAAACAAACTCTTCAAATATCTATTTCAGCAATACTGTAATTCCTAAACATTTGACAACAGAAAATCTTTATGATGTTTGTTGAAATATTGCATTAAGATTAATCCCAACTCTCAGAGATATATATATAAAATTATAATTTATACTTATGTACTCCTTTTTGTGTGTGTTTATTTTATTCTTTGTATTTTGCTTACCGCTTCATTAAAGGGCAGTCCCTATCTAGAGCAATGTGCTCATTGGGACATTCTATGTAAATGAGTAATTATAAAAAAATAATATGAGATGCATGGTCATTAATTTTAAGTATGTTTCTTTGCAACATTTACAGAAACACACTCACAAAAAGAAGAAAAAAGGCAAAGCTAAGAGGAGGAAAAGGAGTTCATCAAGTGATTCTTCAAGTTCTGAAGAAGTAGAAGAATGGGTAGAGAAAGATAGTGAGTATTTAATGTCATACATCGATACTACTGTTATATCTTGATTGTTACATACCAAGTGCATACATTATTTAGTAAAATAATAAAAGTTCAGATGACTTGTTACATTGTTCTAGCATCAAGTACTCATAATTCCTGAATATGTGTTTCACACACACACACACTCATTTGTAGTCTCATTGCAGTGTTAGTTATTTGACCACTTGTATTTGCAGGAAGCATCCGGAAGAGGCTTGAGAAACTTAAAAATTATGTTCTCAGAGATGTCAAAATTCACAAGGTTTCACTGTACTTGATAAAAAACTTGTCCCAATTGTTAATATCATTGTCCCATTTGATATCCCTATTGTTCCTGTCCTGTCCCAAAAATTTGCTGATACTCCAGATTTCAGGTTGTTTTATTTAGTGTGTGTCGTCCTTAAGATGAGTTTCTAGGTTTTTCTTTGTCTTGTCAATATGAACCTCACAATTCAAACAATCAATTTTATAAATGCAGACTGTTTTTCAGAGGAACACAATCAAGTTGGTTAATTTTTAACAGTTTTCTAAAGTATACCTACTTTATGGCATCAAGGAGATGTTATATTCCGTAAAACTGTTCTGGAATGTATTCCTTTCTGAGCAGTGACATGTGATTTTTCTGAAAACTGACTTGTTCTTGTTCATTGGATGGATGATTTATGCTATGAATCCCTATTTGTCTCTTGAACTTCTTAATTTTCTGGGTTATGGTTCTTTTGTTGAAGCCATTGCCTTCAGTTATATGAGGACATGTCTTAGTTCCTGCTCCATATTGGATCTTTCTGGTAGAAGGTTAAACAATTTTTGTATGATATTGTTGAAAGCCGCTGCTTTATGATGTCTGGGATTGAAACTATAAAGGTTAATATAGTTGTACCAGTGGGTATCCTTTCTGCTTATGCCAAATTTAAGTGTTTCTGCATTCTGTTACGTGTTCGGCATCTTAAGGCCCAAGAAAGGTAACACATGGTGTACTTCAGTTTTCACAGTGAACTTTATTGATGGTTCTTGCAAATTTCATAATATTGTAGGTTTCATCCCTACTATTTAGCATACTGAGGGACAATAGATTAGGTTAGAGTAAATACTTATAGCTGCAAGAGTGAAAGTGGTGATCTCTGCAGGTAGAGCAATCAAGGGAAGGGGCAGTTGAATTCGGGATGAGGTGATAAGGCCTGCAAATAAAAATAATTAGGAGTACAGAGAAACACAGCCTTTATTTGCAACTGAGAGGAAGCTTTGATGAGAGTTACGGTAGGTGGATACTGAACTCTAAGCCATTCCATAAGATTCACCTGGAAAGTGTATAATTGCTGGTTGGTTCACATGATAAATTTAAATTAATTCTCTCACCATTATGATCAACCAAGGTTTATATAGCAGAGATGAGAGACCAAGCCAATAGCTGCAGTCGACCCCCTAAATTTAAATAACTATATCCCTCCTAACATCAGCTTAGACCATATAATGAGGTCAACACCATCAGCGTCTTGCTACTTTGCCTTCATCATCAGTTGCTCAAACTAATCATCCTCACTTCCTACTTTATAAAATAGCCAATTTACACAAAATGATCATCATGCAGTCTTTTATTTCTTTTGTGTCTGTAAATCAATCACTACTCTAAAAAAAAATGGGAAAATCATTAGTTAAGTTTTGTAAATATACTTTTTATTCAAAATTTTTGTGAAAATTTGAATAGATTTTTAAAGATTTTAACGTAAAACTGGCTCCACAAAATAGATGTAATATCTGGAATTAGTTGAATCACCCTTTGAAAGATACCACACCAAAAACTCAGTAATCAGGGATTTATAAAATGAGTTGCCAAGATTGCAAAGTGATATATATATATATATATATATATATCAGGAAGAAAAAGAGAAATTTGGAAAATAAATGAATGAACACTTGAGCATTAGGTACAAGTACATAGACAAGTCTGCAGTAGCATATCTCTCTTGGTCTGAGAATCATGGCATAAAGGAAGAAATAGAGTTGCTAAAATATACAAAGAAACCTTTGAAACTGTAAATTTGGAAAAACATCTTAATCACCAAGAATGAAAATACTCTAATGAATTTTGAAGTTTCAAAGAAACCTTTGAAACTGCAAATTTGAAAAAACATCTTAATCATCAAGAATGAAAATACTTTTATGAATTTTGAAGTTCCCACCATGAATGATGTCATCCTATTGGTAAAAAGAGAGAGGACTGCACAATACTGAGCTGGACACGACCAACTGTTTTAGTGTCAGTCGACCACAAAACTGAAGATATGGTAGAGGTACTCTAAAACCGGTTTTCCCAAACAAATGGAAAGTGGAGCTAAAAGTGTAAAAAGGGGACTTAATACTATCAAAATTCAATACAATGGCACTGCACTGTCTAAAATACTTATTATTGTTTTATATATTTATGCTGGATGTTTGACTTGTAAGAACATAAATAATAAATTTGGTTGTGCATGATACCAATTGGTATAGACAGATTCTGAATTAAATAAATCCAATGAATGTGTGGAAGAACTTTTATATAAAGCCAAATTAACTGCAGCATTTCTGAAAGCAACACAATCAGATCTATATAGTGAGTACAAAGTTCCCGAAGACATAATTTATTGTTGAAAATATGTTTTGACATGAGCAAAACCTGAATATAATCAACATAATAAGCTAGTTGTGATTTCAAACGATGCAAAGCTGCTGCTAAAAGAGACCCAGTTTGTTCTGCCAAAAAATGTTGAAATTCATTTAATTGAAGGAAGGAATCCTAAAGAAAAACTGCTACTTTTGGATTTTGACATATAATTGACAATTAAGCACACTTCTGTATGCTCTTTCAACAAGCAGAGAAGGAAGGCTGTTGTATTGGATGAATCAATTCATAAATCATGAAGCTTAGATAAAAGACCAGTTATTTTTCTTTATGTAAAAATCAAGCCTCTATGCAACAACATGCCTATATGTAGTGACATGGAAAAGCACCAACACAACCATAAAAGGAGAACAGCAAAATGTCCTATAGGACGAACTGTTAAAGCTAAATGCTAAACTTGTTTTACAAATTCAAAATGCTTTGCTCCATTTTTGTGCTGTATTTTCAGTAGATAAGTGTTATTATAAATGTGGAAGATAATTCTCTGATGCATACCTCAACTGTGATATGGTCTGCCCAGACACAGGAAAACTGTATTTACAAGCCTACAAAAATAAGGAATTCAGGTTCAGAACTGTTGAGGTAGATATCTATAACATACTCTCATTTCATTTGTAAATGATGGACATTACAAAGCAACCAGGTCTTGTATTACTTCTTACAACTTTACATTTAGCTTCCACTTGATTTTTGTTACATTACTTTCTTCAGCCTTGGAAAATTTGCTTGGTTAGGACAGTTACTCCAAAAGTAATGCCCACCTTTTTTTTTTTTTTTAATTTATGTTTCAGTCTATATCATTGCAATTTATGGAGTTCATATATACATCCTTCCTGTTTGTGTTCACATTTAGTTCAACCTGTTCCCATGAATGGTGCTGTCTCTTCAAAATGGCTGCTGCACTTGACATTCATCAAAAGCAATGTGCTCTCAGAACAAGACAGAATTCCTGTGCTGTCGATTGCAGTATTGTTGGTGGGAAGGTAGATTAGATCGTGAAAGTGGGCATGCCAATATTGGGGACACTCCTTGCAGCAGCAAACCGCACATTGCATGAACTCCTTATAATGTCCAGAGAGTTAATGACATTTTTCTGCTGACAAACACATCACAATGAAAGAATTGTCACACTAGGTTGGAGTAAGGTAAGCAAGTGTTTGTAGAATACTGAAGGAGTTCATGCCAGAGAGGTTTCAAGGAGGTCGACAAAGAAACATGAAAATATTTATGCAGCAGACATTTGGAACAGTACGGGAATGATGGAGACGTCTTTCTTACAAGAATTGTGTCAGGCAATGAAATGTGGCCTAACCAGTTTGAACCAGAGATGAAGAGGTAATTTATGGAGTGGCATCCTGCAAACTTCTATAAATTCAAAACTGCACCATCAGCTGAAAAATTATTGCTGCAGTGTTTTTCAATTCTGAATGATTCTTGCTTGTGGACATTATGCCACGTGGAATCACCATTAATTCTGATTTATATATGGCATCTCTGAAGAAACTTCAAGCTCGACTGAGACATGTTCAACCATATCAGGAAAAGCCAGATGTTTTGCTGTTGCATGACAATGCACCACCGCATGTCAGTCAGAAAACCATGGACGAGATCAGCAAACTTTGATGGATAAATTGAAATGCTCCCCATACATTGTGGAAATGGCTCCATGCGATTACCATGTGTATGAGATTAGAAAAGCCCTAACTCTAGGATGCATGTCAAGAATTATATTTATTCATACTTATTAATACATTTATTTACAAATAATAACTCTGACAATGAATTTTCAGAGGTGATAGTTTTGCATAATTCTCAATTACTTGTCTTGTTTGCAAAAGCCTACTCATACACTTGCATTCTTAGAATATTCATATTTATTATATTTACAATGTCATATTATTACCAGTGTTTTTTTGATTGAATGAAATCCTTCTCTGTATAAAAGTGTGAGTAATAAGGTATCTTTTTAATTCTGATCTAAACTTGTTATTTTTCATTTGTAATTCTTTTATAGAAGAGGGAAGTGAATTAAACAAAACTATTCCTTTGTAGTAAACCCCTTTTTAGAATAACTGCAAATTATTTGTTGGTCTATGTAAGTCCTGCCTATGTCTTATCTCTTTGATATGAATATCCATATTTTTTGTAAACTTTTCTGGGTTATTTATTACAAATGATAATATGGCTAGAATATATTCACAGGCTAATGATAAAATTCCAAACATTTTGAAAAGTGTTTTGCAGTGAGTTGATTGTCTTTCCCCTACCATTATTATTATCTTTTTTGCATAATGAATTCTTTTTTAGCATTTACTAAATGTCCCCAAAATATTAGGTCATCAATGAATGAAAATATGCATAGTAAGCTGCTTTTAGTATGCTCTTATTTATAAGCTGAATTAAAGATCAGATTGCAAGGCATGCAGGGCTCAGTTTGGGTAAGATATAATCAATATGGTGTTTCCAATTCATGTTATGATCAATCATAAGACCTAGGAATTTTGTATTACAGGCTTCTGCAGTCTGATTATTTTCATATTCTATCCTTAGATCTGTGATGTTTTTATGCTTTGTGCAAAACTTAATGTAGTTAGTTTTATCAAAGTTTATGTGAATTTTGTTACCTTCAAACCAATTATTTAGTGTGTTGAAGATTTTATAAGATGAATCTGGGGGCTCGCTGACATTGTGTTCTTTAATTATAATACTTGTGTCATCCGCAAAAAGTCCTGGATAGGCATTGTTGTTTATTATTGCAGATAGGTCATTTATACACACTAAAAATAATAGGGGACCCAGAATAGAACCTTGTGGGACACCATGCTTTATTTCACACCATTCAGAATATGCATTGCTATTATTTGAAGTATTTATTATAACCTTTCACTTTCTTTTCGATAAGTAAGATGTAATCCATTGATACCCTTTGCCCCTAATACCATAGAGCGATAATTTTACTAGAAGTATTTCTTGATTAACACAGTCAAATGCTGCCTTTGATAGATCGCAGAATATTCCTAGTGTGTTAAGTTTGCCATCCAATGACTTGAGAACTTCCTTAGTTAACTTGAAAATGGCATCACTAGTTGATATGCTCTTCCTGAATTCAAACTGCTCTTTTGCTGAAATATTATACTTATCTAGATGGTGATAAATTCTTTTAAACATAATTGTTTCTAAAATTTTCAAAAAAGCTGTAAGTAAAGATACTGGTCTATAGTTTTACATTTCTGAGATTTGCCCTTTCTTGTATAATGGCTTAACGACTGAATATTGTAATCTGTCTGGGAATGTCACTGTTAAAATGGATATGTTACCTATACAAGGTGATGTACCTGTCCTTTATTCTCTGGTTTTATGCAAACCACAGATTACAGTCTAACCTGAAAACATTGTTTCCGAGATCCGTCTTCTGCATAGTAACATTATAGACTTTGGCACTGCAAGTCATATCTAAACAGTAGCATATTTGGTTAACGTGCAGTGCTAGCATAAGTTCTAAAATGCTTGATACAGGTTTGAGTCTTACCAAAACATTAATTTTTTTCCCCTGCGTTCTTTCTTCCTAATTTGGCACAAAGCTAGATGAGATATCGGAAATGTTTTTAAAGTGCTTATTTGTTCCTTTGTTTGTTGTTCTCTTTATTCTAACTTAATCAGCCCAGTTACAGGAAATACATATGAAAATGAACATTCTGAGGCACATTTATTCAGTTTCTTCTAAATATGCAAGTATTATTACAACGTTTTAAAAATAACATAGGTAGTTCAGATAATACTACAGAAACAGACCATTTTCAGGGTATCTCTAAAACGAAAAATACACAAAATACCTAGGCTGACAATTACAAACTGTGCCAAATGCATAGGTAGGTATTAACCAACATTTTCAGCTGAAAAGAAAATTAGGTTTAATCCCCATAACTTAAACTTCTCAATATACGTTAGATAAAGTGTTTCCGACATAAAATTTAGTGACGAAACATTTTCATTTATTGCCGCAGCTGTTCTTCGTTAATTCAGAGTTGTGCGCGATGTTGCAATGTCAACCTGGCAAGTAGTAACATCTGGGATGTGACGGACCTGCAGGCCTCCATGATTAGTTGCTAAAGATGATTAAGGTTGTGCAGCCGTTTGTGTACACTGTTTTAAATGATCCTATAGGAAGTAATAAAGTGGCGTAAGATCAGGAGACATGGCAGGCCACGAGACAGGTCCTCGCCTACTTATCCATCTTTGAGGATGTGTGCCATGAAGATAATTTACGACAATCCTGGACTGGTGAGATGGAGCACCATCATGCTGAAATCACATTCATAATCTTTCATTTAATGGTACATGCTCCAGCAATGGAGGGAGGTCATTTTGGAAGAAGTGAAGGTAGCATGCTCTCGTAATGTGGCCAGATTAGATGACCACCCAAAATGCCACACCACATATTAATTTCCCACTGGTCTTGAAAATCTGCCTGTCTTACCCAATGAGGGTTATCGATACTCCAGTAGTGCATGTTTTGGCGATTCTAAGTGCCATTTTTGTAATATCGCGATTCATCTGAAAACAGAACTTTGGATAAAAAGACTGCATCATGGTTCAATCTGCATAATACCCACTGGCAGAAATTTACTGCAGCTTCAAAGTCACGACCATGGAGTTTCTGGTGCAGCTGCAAGCGGTAAGGGTAAAATGTATTATTATGCAGTACTCGCATAACTGATTACCTACTGATGTTTGTGCCTTGTGCCAGTGCCCGTGTGCTAATGTGGGGATTGTTTAAGACAGCGTCTAAAATTATATCCTCATTGAGGTAACTAGTGCCTCTCTAACAGGACCTGTCCTTTCAAATGCTCCGGTTATATGTAAATGTCGTTTTCAGCATTCCAAAAAATGTTGTGTGTAGGTTTTTGTCTTTCTGGAAATTGATTTCCATACCTGCATTTAGCCTGGAATACATGGTGAGTCCCTGACCGACTGAGTCTGCCTATCTAATGGACTGTGAGGTTCATAGGAGATAACCTTAGCTATAGGAATAGCACATACCTACATATTTACTTCATGCATTCGTATCTAATGGGGCATGTCTAGACCTAAAATGTCTTCCGGTAGTACTCACTACCCACCGAGGGTTCCAGCTGCCAAAATTTTGTAGAGAACATTCTCCAACTACGAAGAGCAATCTATAACATATTAGGTGTAATAGTATTTTGAAATTGTTTCTATTAGCTTGATGTGTTTTGAAAACTTCTTTTATTATTTAAAGTCTTAGTGAAGTTTCTTTTTCAAAATAATTAGAAAGAAAATTAAGCATCGAAGACTGAAGAAGACGTAAAATGAGCTGTCATTTGTTCTTCATTCGCATACCTTTTTGTTTACACCTAAAATTATGAGAGTGACAAACAAGATTAAACTAACTTTGTACCTCAATGGATAATACATAAAAAAGAACAAAAAAAAGTGCACGCAGACTGTGGGACTCGAACCGCTGCCATGCTTGAGGTGATGAGGGAACATGAAATTAATCAGTTGAGCTACAATAATTGCGCTCAGTTGCTGCATTAAAACTTGTAGGTATAGTGTCACACATGTCTCTCTCTCTGCTTCTGATCTCTTTATAACTGTTGTGGATGCCTTTTTGTAGCTTAAGCCATTCATTTAGCATTCATTCATTACAATTTACGTTGTAGAGCATATGGCAGCGATCCTATCGATATAACATGTACTGTAACAGGAGTTATTAAGCACATGTTTTTGGAATGGATTTGCTGCTAAGGTTTATTTTCCGATGAAGAACAGGCCAGATTTGCATGATTACCAAATTGCCGACAAGCACAGTAATTTCGACCTTATTACTTTCTGAATATGAAGTGTTGCCTATCTCCAAAATAATAAGGAACAGGTGAACCACCTTGTATAACTTAAAGGTTTGCAAATAATGTCAGCACATATTTTTAATGTTTTTGTTTTTATTTCATCATATCCTGATGAATTCTTGCTTTTGAGGGATTGTAGTACTTTTTTTTATTTTGGTTGCACTTGTGGGTACTATTCTAAGGACGTAACATTTTTCCTGAAGGTACGAAATTGGATCTCTCTTAGACTGTTTCTTTGTCAGTAAATGTTCTGTCACCTTAATGAAATATTCATTAAAACCATTTGCTACCTGCTGGGGATCATTTATGGTCACTTGGTTTGCTTTAATTTCTCTTATATCATTTTTCGAGTGACATTTACCAGTCTCTTTTTTAATAATGTTCCAGGCTTATTGTGAGAGGACTTGTGTTTTTTTTTTTCATAATAAAGTTTTTTAGCTGCATTTGTAACCCTTTTTAGAATTCAGCAGTACATTTTATAGTGTTGTTTACGTCTACCACACTTACTTTTTCTAGTTGCTAAATAAATTTCTCTTTCATGTCTACACGATACTTCTATACCTTGTGTTAGCCCGTCATTTTTAGAATTGTTATTTATTTTCTTTACATGGAGTGGAAAACTGGAGTCATGGATTCTTACAAAAATGTTTAAGAAGGTGTTAAACTTCTCATTTATATTTAGTTTATACATTTCTTCCCACAATTCTTCGGACAGTTTGACTTTAAAACACTCTTGTTTTCTTTATTTATAATTCTAAAGCTGGTTACGATGTTTGTTTTTTTGTAATTGGTAGTATAATAACAATTTTGATGAGTTGTCCATCATAGTCTGAAAGTCCATTAACAAAGGATTGTATTTCATGGTACTCCTTTTTGGACATATCTATAAAAATATTGTGAATAGCTGTTTTGGAATTATTTTGAATTTTAGTTTCAAAATTGGCTGTATGCATAAAATTGTATGATCTTAATAGTAAACAAATTTGCATCTTTTGATTGCTCTCTATCAAGAAATCTATGTTCAAGCTGTCACACAAAATAAATTAAATCTTTCGTTTGGAGAGCAGTTTTAGAATATCATCTAGGTTATGTAGAAAGTTGTCAAGATTTCCTGTGAGAGCTCTATATACTGCTAATATAATTATTTGGTTTACTGCGTTAATATGAACAGCACAACATTCAAAGGTTTGTTCCAGGCAGTACTTCTCAAGATCAATTACATTGAACCTTATATTATTCTAACAAAGATACTCACACCTCCTTTAGAGAGTTTTTGTGTACAGCACCAAGCTACAGTTTTATAACCTTCCATTTAAAAAATGTAATATTTCCTGTTTTTCTAAATGATGGTGTGTGATACATAAAATATCTGGACTTAACTTTTCAGAATTGTAATTAATTAATAATTCATTTCCTTTATATCTTAAACTTTGAATGTTTTGGTGAAAACTTTGAGTGAGTTCTCTTTTTTTAATGGCTTGGGACAAATGTTATCTGGTTTCTGTTTTATTTCTAAAACTTTTGCTGTTCTAGTTATCTGATTTATTCTGAAAAAGGTGCAACATTACTAGTAACAAGAACTGGAATATTACAGGTACTATCCATGGTTGTACATGAGAGACTGTCAGCAATGGAATGCATCAGCATATCCTTGCCTCGAGAGTTCAGATGCAAGCCATGTTTAGTGTAACCATACCTTTCAATGGATGACATGTCAACGATTCTAATGTGGCTTGTTCCCTCTCGACTAAGAAACTGATGAAGCCTGTAATTAACTTCTCTCATCCTCCTGTTAATCCAAGGCTTGTCATATCTCCAGAAGTGATTCACAAATCTCACATTAGTGTTGTGAATGGATTGCCAGATGATAGTGTAGCATCTGTGAAAACTGTGAAAGAATTGTTGCAGGACAGCTCCCTAAAGAAGGGCATTGCTGTACTGCAGCAAAGAGTTATTGGTTTTATATTTTTCAATGTAGATGATCTCAGCCAAAATTTCATTCAGATTTCAACTAGTATTCAGTTTACCTTTAAAAATGCCTGAACTTCAATTTTTTTAGAATACAGACCAATTCGTACATATTTTTGAGGTGATTCTAAGCCCATTGTATGGCAATTCTGGGTGTTTACAGAGACATTTAGCTGGGACCCACATTCTTCAGAAGTGAACAACATATCTAGTTCCTCGTCTGCCTTAAAATGTTCCAGAAAAAAATCACAGAATTTTATGTGCAGTGGTAGGCCCGGTTCTTCTAACTTATGCAGCCGTGTAATTTTATAGGGATACCATTTAAGGAAATGTCTTAATGCTGTTTGCCAGGTTCCAAGTAACAAATAGAATTCTCTGCTGAGTTGGCATAAAGATGTTCGAGAGCAACTAATCATTATGTATCTTAATTCTTCGAGGACGTCATCTTTCAATTTACTTTCCCATAATGTTCGCTGTTATGTCCTACAGATCCAATTGCTCTAAAGCAAACTACAAACCTATCAAGGGTGAAAAAAACAACAAATTAATGGCTATCTGAATAAATGCACAGTAAAAGCTAGAAGAGTGAATAATTGAACCTTAAATGTATACTAGGTTGGTCCTTATTTTTAAAATTTTGTATTTCTTCATTCATACCCCCTATTTTTTTTTTTTTTTAAGAGGAATTCTAATGTCTATTTTGTTGAAATTGAAGGAGAGGAATGTGGATTGCAGTGGCCAAGAAGATGCATCATGTTGTGTTGACTGCTGCCACACTGTCCACTTTCAGTTAAGCATTGGTTTCCATTCAGTAACATGGTAAATGCTTATTTACATCATGGCGAGTAGTTGTAGTAGTGAGCACCTGATCAGTGGACATAAATTACCATCTAATTGACAGGCTATGTTAGTCTTGTTTTATAAAATACATGAAGTGAGATTGACTTTCAGTGAAAGCGCTAATTAAGTTATGCATGAATGTGTGCAAGAATTCCTACAAGAGCTTTACCTCACTACATAAGGACACTTATAGGCCTGTATTCAGAGTGACACAATCTGTAAAAAAAAAAAAAAAGTGCTCATAGAAAGACAAACACTCACAAAGAACTAGAGAACTATTTTTCTGCAAATATAAATAATTTGTTCTATGCTGCCCATGCTAATGGTTTAAACATGATGAAAATAGAACTGTTTCTATTACATTGAAAGCCTGGTCATGAGGTTATCTTAGAGGAGTTGTCTGAAATTTGGCTACAGAAGAGGCAAGGGCAAGGATTAAAGTTAGGAAAGAGGAAGTAAGGAAGATGAAGGCTGATATCGGTTTTCAATTTCTAGAAATTACTAATGATTCATCTTAAGAAACAACTGAAGTGAGTGACTTTGATTTATAGAGTCCTCCACAAGCTCATCTTTAATTTCTGGTAATGACCATTGGATGGAGAAAAGGCAAACCAATGTGGCAGTAAGTGTACTATGTCACCAAAACTAGCTGCTGTTTTAGACATGTCAGTTAAGTCAAGAGAGATACTGTGTTCGCCCTTGAGCCTACAGCTGAGGCCTTGGGACATAATGTTGATGAAATAGCACTTACCATAGTTGATTCAAAGATATTAAGAATAATTCAGAAAGTAATGAGCCGAAAATATTAAATATTTGTAATAGGGGGTATGCATTGGAACAGTAAGGTGTTAGAAGATGTCAGGTATTCAAGAACTGAAAGACTACCAACCATCATAATTTATGAAAATCAGGAACAATTAATGGGTGTGCATGCATTACCAAATTGCAGTGGGAAAGAACAATCACTGGCAGTTTGGGATACAATAAAGTTTGCAGACTGCAAGAAAAAGTTCAAAAGATGAGCATAAACATTGGCATTCCAGCGATGTCAAAATTGATGAAGCACTTGACTTCTTCCAAAAAACACTTAAAGAAGAACAGCTGAAAAATCATTACTGTGAACTCAATGAATTGTGCATCATGTTTCTGAAAACAACTGTGGACTGGAATTGAAAAGTAAGGCCACCTGAAGCTTTGCATCATGCAAGGTGGATAGCCAAGGAATTTATTCATTGAAGATGTTCCTTTTCATTCTTAGCTGTCCCTCAGTGTTAGTGAATTGGATGGTCTGAAGAACATGTTTGTTTGTGGTGAAAGTATATACGAAATAGTGGTGTCTTGAGTTTTTCAGATCAGCACACCTTACATAACTTGTGCTTTTTAAAAAGATTTAAAATATGAAAAAATAAATGCAAGGGCTTTTTCTAGTGCTGTAAAGACATTTTTTCTGCACTTACGATACTCAAATGAAGAGATTTGTATGCTATCACTGATTGATGACAACCTCAACAATGACCCAAAACATATGGTTATTTTCTGCAGCAGGAAATCCTGGGGACCAAAATGAGGTACACTGTTCTATCTGTTGCGGTTACAAAACTTATCCTTAGGTAAGTTTTCTTTTTGACTTAATATAATTTTTCTTCTCTTTTCTCCTCCATGGATTGGGTCATTTGACCTGTTCCGACCTCAGCCCATCTTCTTCTCGATCTCCCCATAGGATGTCTTCCTTTTGGCTGGTGTTTTACAGTTTGTTTAGGGGGTCTTTCTGATCTCATTCTATGTAAGTGGGCAGTATCTATACTTCAGTACTGCATCTTCCATGCAAAATATTCCAAGTTCCTGTCTGATTTCTGTGTTTCTTATTTTGTCTTGTCATTTATGCCTTTTACTGTGTGCAGAAATTTCATCTCTGCTGCTGTTATATTACTCATCTTATATTTTGTAGTGTCCTGGCTTCTGAGCCACGTAATAAAGTGACAACTATTCTTTTTATAGAATTTCAAATGAGTCTCTCTTTTTTTCCACTAATATAATTATATAAATTTAAATTTAACACATTTGCATAGGCTCTTCAGAATGTATAAAAATGTATGCAAACTGACTAAGCTTTGAATCTCTCTATTATTTCAGGTAAGGGAATTGAATTCATTTCAGTCAAGGATTTGGTCAAGTTGAAGTTAAGCATAAATTTAGATTTTTTAAATAAGTTTTTAATTTCATGGAATTAAAACCCTTCCTACCTTAAGTGCCAAAGAGACTGAAAAATCTTAAGTTGGTAAATGATATGGCAGAGAGAGAAGTGAAGTTAATACAAGATTTTAATGGACTAATAATGGTCGGTGAAGAATAGATTCAATTCATTTTACAATGTGTACAAGAGCACTGGAGACAATACCCTCATTGTAAAAAAGTGAATTTAAAAAGAAAATTGTGTTAAAACTAGCATTGATTTAAGCTGCATTCCCATATGTATGTTCTATTTCATGTTAATACTTTGATTTCTTCCATATAAGTATATTTAAACATATTTTCTAAACATGAATAGGTTGATTTTAATTATTTATGTGAAATAGAAAAATGCCAATACTGGAGGTATTTTATTTTTATTCAGTCCAGTGCAGCATGGGTTAGTATTAATTAATTGTAATGAAATTTGGCACATTATCAAAATATGCCAAAAGTTTAAAAAAAAAAATATATATATATATATATATATATATATATGATGTACAGAAATGACACACAAATGTGTGTGTCATTTCTGTACATTGTGCCATAATAAAGTACTTAAATTAATTGTTACCTTTTAACATTTATCAGGGATTCTTTGAGGTGTTTTGGCACTCCGGATAGCTATCCAGAAAATCGTCAATTAAGTGGTTCATATTGTACTAATATTCCCTGCATTCAGCATTCTGGTTAGGGAGCAGCTCCAAGTGAAAAATATTCAAGCAATCTGACACCAACCACCAATTCAGCTGCCAATTCTGATAAAATTACCACAATAATACATTGTTGGATGATGCCAAGCATATGTGAATTTCTATGTAACTGTAGACTTCCTTCAGAGAGTGACATCATACATTGGAAAGCAAGGCACACTTAAAAATGATCACAGTGTATTTCAGGGAAGGTTTTTTTTTATACCAATCAAACTTTTCAATGTCAAACTGTCTGGAAGCTATTATGTAATCAGAAAATTGGAACCTTTTTGATTTCCAGGAGGATTGTGATGCAAACTGCCAAAGCTTTTTTATTCAGATCACATTCCATTCTTCTTTTAGCAGATGGCTCATTTTCGACTTCTGATTCTACTTCTCTGGTAATATCTCAAATTCATCTTTGACACACTGAATGCATTTCTCAAAATGTTCAGTGTTATGCTTAGTTCTGTAATAATAATAATAATAATTTATTCACTATTAAACTTCACAAGAAAGCAATAGGTTTCGTCAAAATCATATGTCCAATTATATACAGGAAATGTAAATATATAGTTTCACAGTAACTTGTGTACAGAATAAATACAATTATTACTTAGGGCTACGAGTCTTAACAGCATTAAGCAATTGGTTCCATCCAAAGTAATGTACAATTATATAACAAGAAGTATAATGATATAATTATTACAATTAACAGTGTTAAACCGAATAATAATAATAATATATACAAGGAAAATCAAATAAGTTCTGAGGTATGTATATTACATTCCAGATATTCTTCTACAGAGTAAAATGCGGTTTTTTTAAGCCATTTTTAAGCAATAAAGGTAAACCTGTTCTGTGGTAGATCTCTTGCAGTTGGAGGAAGTTTATTAAAATGTTTTAGCTGTTAGTAGCAATAGCTATTGATGCTCTTGGTTAATCAGTTATGTGGGGTATCTAAATAACTGTGTATAGAGGAATGGTTCACAAATTCATTAATATTTTCTTTAACATGAATAATATTACTAAAAATGTGTGTGTGTGTGCACGCGTGCATGCATGTGTGTAAAAATAGGACCATTAATATAATATTTTCTATTGCCAGATAAATACATTTTTTGAAGCAGCACAGTTTTCCCAGAGCCTGACCCCATATAATAAATGAGGATGAAAGAAAGCATAGTAGGATGTGAGTAGCATATCTTGATATATTCAAGCAAGATTTTTTTTCAAAGTTTGAATGTGTGTGCATCCCACGTTAATCTGGTGTCTTAAGTATAATCCTAATAGCTTTACTGAATTCTTACTTCACCGAGTTGTAACATAAACAGAATGTTCTGAGTTTTTGCTACATTCATAGATAAACTATTTAGAGAGAACCAAATTTTTACATTTTCCACAGTTGAGTTCATTTGCTGTTTTAAAGTATCCATCCATATCTTTGCTGTTGTTCAGTAGAGTGATATCATCTGCATATAAAATAAAGGTGCAATAAATGTTAAATTTTAAATCATTTACGTATATTAAAAATAGAAAAGGCCTCAGCATAGATTCTTGCGGTACTCCTATTACAGTTTCTATATTAGATTTCTCATTAAATAAATGTTATTGTCATTCAACTTGTACAGCAATAGGCAATGTCAAGTTAAAAAACAGTATATTCAGTTTCAAGAAATTCATTAATAGTAAACAGGTTTATGTACTAGCAGCTTATATAATCTAGCTTTAAAGATATTTACCCAACCCCAGCTTCTTGTACATCTTTAATCCCAGTACTACATCGGAGTTCTGTGACTTGGTTAATCTTTGATAAGGTATTTCTATACAGGTGCGACTCCTAGTATTATAATTGTGCACATCTCCCACTACTAATGTTGAAACATTATTTAACATACAATAATACATGATATAGGTTAACTATTGTCAAACACTGCAGTCTAATAAATGATGGTTTACAATGATCTAATTTACCTGAATCAGTGTTTATCCAAACAAGTTTTTTCTGTAACAATAAAATGTCATGTACTTGTCCAATACTTCCCCATACAAAATTCCCATAAGATAAATTAATTTGAAAAAGAGCCAAATATGCTGATCTTATATAGTTAATCTGAAATATGACTTTTTAAATTCCTAATCAAATAAATAACTCTAGAAAGCCTTGCTGATATAAAAAATATATATCAGCATATAAAAAATATATGTGGTTCCCAAGACAATTTACTATCAACAAGAATACCTAAACATTTAACGATCTCCATTTCATGGTGATTCGGTATATTTCTTAAACCAAAAAACATTTCCTGAGTTTTACAAAATCATTTGCTCTGAACCATAAGGAAGCTTGAGAGAGTGCATTTTGTACTAAGGTTTGAAGTAAGTTTAAATAAACTTTCATTTAGAAAAGAGGTATCATCAGCGTACAATATTGTTGGAGAATTTACAAAGGATGGCAAATCATTTATCATTAACACAGACCCTTGTGGCACACCAAACCTAATTTATTAAGTTTGATCTCTCTTTGTCAATGCACACTAACTGTTGGCGATTTTCAAGGAAATACTTAAATATGTTTATACTGTTACTACTCAGACCATAATAAGATAGTTTATTTAAAAGAATTTCTTGCTTTACACAGTCAAAGACTCTATTTCGATCACAGAAAGTGGCTTGAGCAAAACCCTTACCTTCGAAGACTTGTAAAACAAACCTAACCGGGGAGTCTATAACATCTGTAGTCGATTTACCTCTCCTAAGTCCAAGTTGTTTGTTACTAATTATATTTAAATTATCTAAATATTGATTATACATAATTGTTTAAAAATTTTTAGAAAAAACAGGGGTTATAGAAATTGGCCTATAGCTAGCAGGAAAGTCCCTATCTGTCTACCCTATATTTCTTGAGAATAGGTATAACTCTAGAAATTTTTAATAAATCTGGGAATTTATTTTCTGCTAGGCATTTGTTAACACGATAGGTAAGAGAGCCAGTTATACAATCAATAATTGCCTTAGCAAGCTACAGGAAAAATCATAATAATCAACACTATCAGAAAGTAACATTGTTTACAATTTTCAGAATTGTATCTGAACTGACTCTGTAAAGTCAAAATTACATTGAGAGGGATTTACAAAACAGTTTTCTAGTAAAGTAATTGCATTTTCTGTAGGCTTGTTTATTGAACAGTATATTTCTTCGACAGACTGAATACAAAATTTATTGAGCTCATCTGGAGATATGACAATATTATCTCTTTCTTTGGTGTGTGTTATGGAATTTATTCCTCCAAGTTTTCTTACATTTATTTTTAGATCTCTCAGTAATGGTTGTGTTATACACTTTCTTAGCTTCATTAATGGCTTGTTTGTAGCTGTATTTATCTCTAGAGACAATTGGCTATACAAATCTGACCTGTAACTCTTATACAAGGAAGAATACAATAATATAGTACTTTTCATCTGCCCTAGTTGTGGCGCATACCATTCATTATTTACCTTTTTCTTAAAACTACCATTATTTATGTTCACTTTGCATTTTTTCACAGGGGTTCCTTTCAAAATTATCTATGAACATTGAGAAAAATTTGTTAAAAACAATTTCAGAGCAGTGAAGTAAACTACTAAATAGAGTATCCCAACTGACACTAGCAAGAGAATGGCTAACTCTATCTAGTTTATCTTTACTTGTTGGTGTAGTGGTCACAGTTTTAAAGCAAGGGACTGAGTTTGACTTAACATTTCTGATCTCAATATATACTTAATCATAATCCGAGAATGGAAAAGTAACATCTGTGAATAACTGGGTTCTGTCAATATTTGTAAATATATTATCAAGACATGCTGAACACTTGGTAGGTTTACAGTTAATGTAGAAGAGATTACATTGCCTAAGCATGTTTTTTAACTCTACAACAGTTTTCTTATCCTGCAGTATATCAAAACTGGAGTTGACATCTCCTCCAATAACAAGGTTGAATTTTTTCCACTTAGGAATACAGAAAGATACACACAAGTCCTCAAGTTTATCAAGGAACATAAGGGGATCTCCACTCGGTGCCCTATAGGTTACTATTATTATTAGTAAGGCTCTCAATAACTAGACCAGTTGTTTTGAAATGCAGTTCACTGCAAAATGCCTTGAGATCCAGCCTACCACAATTATGAGCAAGAGATTTTTTTTACATAAATTGACACCCCACCATGTATGTGGTGTTCTCTACTTAAGCTATTAATTAAAGTATAGTTGTCTAAAACTTTGTAGCTAAGTTCCCTCCTTTTTACACCAATGTTCACCTCAAACATACATCAAACATGTTTTCATTTGGAAATTTGTTAACTATTAAGTTCTTATCCTCCATGCCTTGAATATTAAGATAACCTATTCTAAAATCTCCTCTAGTCCTATATTCATAACTGCATTTATACTGCATTTCATTTGAACTTGTTGTAGGCATATGATTGTGCACATTCACAATTTTATTTACTACATTTGATGGCCCAATGGTAACATTGTTATGCTGGGCCTCTGTAACACCTTCATCTGGATTTACATCCACCACTTGAGCTTCTAGTTTTTCCGAAGCATTGAAGCTATGACATTATTTATCAAATTACCAAAATTGCTAGATCTCCTATGATTTAAGTGCACACCATCCCTAGCCAAGTCCCTTTCACAGAGCCACAAATTCCCATCCACCATTAAACAGTTTCTTTTTTCACAAGGCCAGTCTAGTTCATTGTTTATTCTCATAATTCTCCTAATAGTCGCTTCACATCGATGAAGGACACCACTAACCACGATCTTCATGTCTGGAACCTGTGACCTGATACTATTACCTCCATAGCTTCCCCCATTATCTCCTATGCAATTACCCCTGGGCTTATATTATTTGTACCTGCATGAAGTAACACTAACTCTGGTTCCTCTTCTTTTAGGTCCATCCTTACAATTTTATCTTGCAGCTCCTGCAATCTTATTCCTGGAAAATAGTGCACATCAAAACCTCTGTCCTTGCATAATTCACATGAAAATTTTAAAATCGAGTCACCTACCACAAGCACTTTCTTCTTCATCGACTCCTGATCCTTACTTTTGAAATTTGCATTTTTCTTTTCTTCATTCCCCGCCTCCATTTCTAGAGCCGACATGAAAGCTATCTTCAATGGTACATTTTGAGCTCAGTATTGCTTCTATTCTGTAAGTTGTGATCTCATTTTTTTGGTACTGTAGTGAACCTAGATTTTCCACAATCACACAATTTAGTCTTCCTTAACTTTTCCATTTCCTTTTGCAGTTTGCTGGCCTCGCTTTTGGCTTGTGTTAGATCCCTTCTTAGCATGTTAATCACCATGTGTAGTGACACTATGGTTTCTGCATCCCTCGCAAGCTGCTCTGACACATGTACGTTTTCAAATTCTGAAATTATTATATCCTTGTCTTTGATCTTGCTGCCTTTATTTCCACTTGAACCTGTCTGGATGTTATTTAATTCCCTCACTTCTAAGAAAAAAATACTGTTATCTTTGCTAATTACTGACTGAAAAACCTGTCTGCTTGAATGCATCTGTACTCCTACCGCCACCATCTTGTTACGGACAGTGAATTGAAACTAGTGATGGGCAGAATCGAAACCTTCATGCCAATACAAGCTCTCAAATACATACATTATTGATGTATACCATTTGCTTTCTTTGCTCTAAATAGGATACTAACAATTTTAATTCATTCCCTTGTATCCCGTAATATGCAAGTATATTGAATAGAATTTTGTGTGAGATACAGTCCAAAGCTGGTGGTTCCAGTTGTCTGTTTTTAAAATTGTACTGCTAAAGCATTGTACTGCTTTTTCGGTTGACTATCCCTTTCTAAAACCAAACTGCTTGTATTCTAAAAGGTTATTTTTTGAAAAATAGTTGTAAGGTTGGATCAAGATGCAGGATTCAACAACTTCACTTAGTATAGGCACTATTGAATAGGACAATAACTTGATGGACTTGTATTATCGCCTTTCTAAAAGATAGGTATGCATTTTGAGATCTTAAGACAAGTAGGATGTATGTCCTGAACAAATATCTGATTAAAAATTAAATAACCCAGAAGTTTGAGACAAGTGAAGTAGTTCAGGTATAATAGTTAAAATTGAGTCAGAATAGTAACACTCATCTGATTAATTGGAAGGTCAAAGGTGAAGCTATTTTGTCTATTTTATTTAGTATTTGATTAGAAAACCTGTATATGCACTAGCTATGAGATGTTCTTAATCCTTTGGCAATATTAATAACTGCATCTGTCGAGACTTGCTGCCATTTAAAACTTTTAATTACTATGTACTTGCTAGTGGAAAATTGTGTAATAAATTTTAAGTGATTATGATTATTAATGTTATTCGTAGATGTTAAGTGTTAGTAGCATACATTTTTAGAAACATTTATGAAGTATTTGTTAACTCAATTGGTTCTGTAGGTACTGTATTTTACATTTATTTGTTGTCATTATATTTTCAGTGGTTTGAATGGATGCAAAAATGTGTTCATATAATGAAGAATACATGGAAAAGTTGTCCAAGTTACAGTTCAATTGATAAGTATTTACAGTTGCTGCTTAAAGTTTTTGGAGTGAGTCTCATGCAAACAATTTAAAATTTGTATTGATTCATTTTATTAAGGTAGTGTAACGGCATTGAGGCATTATTCTGAGAACCACTTTAATTATGTCTTTTACACTAATATTGATATTTTTAATGTGAACATATACATATTTTCATAGGTTTGATAGTCATAACCTAAAAATTTGCAAACAAAAAAACAAAAAAAAATATGACAATTATTGCATATTAATGCATTAAAACTACAAGTTCCTTAACTTGGTCCATATCATTGCAATGTATTATAATGCTAACAATATGACAATTGATTTGTAAGGAGAAACTCACATTTATGGTAGTGAGTGTAAAGAAGCTTCGTGATACAAGCGTGATTCAAATATAATTTTTTTATATATATTTATTGATTAAATGTATATAGAAGTGACAGCTTCTCTACTTCTCTACATAGCCTCCGCCACACTATACTCACTTTGCCAATGATTTGGAAAGTTGAATATTCCTTGTTCAAAAAAGTTTGAGGGTGTATCATCAACCAGTAGTGCACATGTTCCTTATCTTCATTAATTTCAAATCATTCCCCTCCAAGCGATTCTTTCAAGGGTGCAAGGAAAAAATAATCCATAATCCAGGGGCGGGGAACAAATCTGGACTGTAGAAAAAGTCTCTCAGTGCATGTCATCCAATGTGTCCCATGACAAATTTGCGCTGTGAGGCTTAGTGTTGTCTTGGAGAAGGGGTCGAGCATCTGAGCTCCTCCCTTTGGGGTGTTGTTCGGACTGGATAGGACTCGACATAGTAGTGGTCCTGATACCCATGGGATATTGGGTATGTCTTGGCTTCAGCCTTGATGGGATTTTGAGACACCTCAATGTCCTCCGGAACTACCCTAGAGAGCTAGGAGATGGTAAGCTGGTGACTGTCGACCAGACCAAGGTTATTGGTAGTCTTTCTTTTGGGGTTGATGCGCGTAAGTGGTGCATCCACTTCTGTCCCAGTATGTTTTCATGCTGGGCAGGGAGGGATCTTTTTAAGAAATCGGATATTGCCCTAATGGAAAAAACCACAGAGTTGTCCGCCTCTCCCTGGTGCACTGAGAATGGGGGGCTTTGGCCCTGTGTAGCCATTCGAACATAACTGTCTTGGAGAAGGATGACATTTTTTGTTTTAGTAGGAGGCTTTTGCTGACCTTAAAAATTGGCAATAAGCCATATTCATCATGTGTCGATCATAAAGAACATCAATGAGTAACATTTACTGCAAGAGCTTCTCCAACTGAGTGTCAGGTTTTGGCAGGCTTGCTCCTTTCTTTGCCATTCCCTGCTCGCTATTTTGGATTCCAGAGTGAAATGCTGGACCCATGTCTCATCCCACATGACAATGCACTTAAAAAAAGTCCTCTCCTTCTTGCTGGAATTGATTCAGAATTCTCTAACAAATGTGCAACCTGACCTGTTTTGGCTGCTCAGTTAACTTTGGAATTCGAGCACAAATATGTTTTAAATCCAAGATGCTCACTTATTATGGTATCTCTGAAGGTTTAACCCTTGTATTTATTAAAAACTTTGTAATAACATGTTACGCAAATGGTGAAGGCACCTCTAGTTCATTCATGGCTGTATTGATGCTGAAACATATCGAAGTAGTGAACAAAGCTGGTTACCCCTCCCTAACACACTGATCTTTAACCCCCTACTTCATTATCCCACTTGGATTGCCTGCGCAGTATGCTGGTTCGGTTACTCTTTATATCTGAATCACTCATAAATAATTGGTATCTAACACAATTTGACTAAAACCTATTGACATTTAAAACAGTGATTATAAACAGGTCTCTTGATAATTGCTGTGCTAGAGTAAGTAATAAACCAGTGAGGAGTCACTTACCTTTGAAGATTTCTGGTGGATTCACAGACAAAATGTCAGGTGATATTTCATCTACTGTACAAGTCTGGAAACTATATTCTGCTGTATTAACACCGGCCATGAAAGCCTAAGCCTAAGCATGTAAGTGCTATAACTAAGTACTTTCAGTTTTCAGAATAAAAACAGCAGATAATATATAAGTATTACTATTTAAAGCTCAGTGCTCTTTACAATGTATCTAATGAGTAGAAACCTAATCCCAAAAGCATGTATGTATTATTAGCATAATTGGATAAGGTCAAGTCATACATATGCCCTTTTCTGATGAACTAATTTATACTGAATGTTTAGTTAATATGTATTTCCTTTATTCCCTTTAACAGTTATTATGGCAATACTTCCTAAGGCAAAGGAAGATACGTACAAGAAAATGCATTGCATTTACAGTAGAACCTCAATAATCCAGACCCCAATTGTCCGGGCTTCTTTTAAACCGGATAGCCGTTTAATAAGTGACAACATTCACTCGCACTGCCTCCCATCAGTCTCAGTCGGTTAGTCGCCTGTTTGTGCCACAGCTAGTGACAGGTTATTGACCTTCCCAAGGTTGAAGATAACAACAATGAAAACGTATCTGCATATTACGAACATTTGAGGCATCTGTGCGAGGTGATTATTAAAGAAATTAATGTCAAAGTAAGACAACATAAGATCAGCAGTTTCTTCAAACCATTAAGAATGACAAGTGTGATCAATGACAGTGAATCTTGATTGCCATATTCTAATTCTGTACAACAATGTTGTATATTGTATACTAAATAACCTTTGTATTTCTTAAATTTAAAGTACATGTTCTCTTTACTGAACAGTGTTTAAATATGCACCTTGGCTTTGGTTATTTTGTTTAATCCAGACTTTCATTAATTCGGATAAGCTAAATTAATGAGGTTTTACTGTATTATTAATTTGTATTTATTAATAATCAAATTTAAAAATTAGAATTTTACTACAAGATGATTAAGAAAAATAATATCAACTGTATAAGAAAATAGTTATTTATGCAAAGTTCCTATAATGGCAGTTATTGGGATACTAGTGAGAGGTAAGTTCGATGTGAGCGAAGTGAGCATCGAAAAACCTCACAAGTATTCTAATAACCATTATATGAGAGTTGCATAAATAATTTTTTCTATGACATGTAGGTATACAATAAATATTTAATATTTAGATATCTTACATACAAAAGATGAACTCTACCGACCCCTATGCATATTGTAAGCATGCATCGATAGCAAATTAAATTTTATTCACAATGACAATTGATTTGTAAGATGGAGACCAAGGTATTTTGGCCTAGTGATAATGATATGGAATTTAGTTCCACACCTCCTGATATAACAGAGGAGGCGAGTGATGTTGTTAACCATTTACTTCCACAGAAATCAAAAAAGATCTATGAAAATTTATATGATAAATTCATGGTATGGAGAGTAACAAAAACTGTAACTTCATTCTCGGAAAATGTCCTCATAGTTTACTTTGAAGAAATGTCAAAAACAATGAAATCCCCAACCTTGTGGACAAATTATTCAGTATTGAAAACTACTCTAAATGTGAAACATGGAATTGATATATCCCAATATAAGAAGTTGTACTCCCTGTTAAAACAGAAAATGGTAGGATACAGCGGGAAAAAAGCGAAAATATTTTCCACAGATGAAATTAAAACTTTCATTGATGAAGCACCTGAAAATACTTATCTGCTGATAAAGATATGTAAATATAGCTATTCTTGTAAAAATAAATATTTTGGTTGGAAGTAGAGCTAGTGTGCATGCCCTGGTTATTGATTTCCTCGTCTCTTGTGATGCCAATATCATGACCTACTTTGCTTTGCTTACATAATATTACGGGTTTAGATTTGGGAAATAATTATATATTCTTATAATTCTTATATAATTATTCTTGGAGTTATTATATGCATAAGATGTTTCTGTAATTTTATGCAGATTAGCAGGCAGTGAACAGCCAATAGTAGGGCAGCACGCAAGCGTGAAAATCTATATCGAAATGAAAATCTGAATGGAAATGGCTTTCATTTCAATACAGATTTCTAATAGTAAATGAACACATTTCAGTATACAAGTATAAAAAAACAGTTAGTGTACAGCGATGCAATGCTATTAATCAGAGTTAATCTGCATTCTCCTCCTGAGCCACTATAAATAAATCAATGGCTGAAGCAGCAAATAGGTTTAATTCAAACCAGACATGTTTTGACCAGATGCTGGAGGAGGTCCTCAATGTCTCGTTCTTGGCTTTAGAGGATCTTTTTTTTTTTTCACTTCTCTTGCTTTAGTTTGTGTTTTCAAAAATTTGAATGGGATGAGACTAGATAAAGATGAGTAGGCTTAAAGAAGCTGACACATCTCATGAAATATTATAGGACAGTAGGTTTATATCTGTTTTGCTGTATTTTTCTTAAGGAAATGTGATAGATGAACCTCAGAATCATCTTATAAAATTGATTGTTCCATAGGTTGTGGATTTTAAAGACTAAGGCAGATGACCTGTAAATATTCCGTTGCAGTTTGTATTTTAGCAATTCCGATGATGCCTAATATTGAAGAAGCAGCAAGAACACAGTACAAGAATACTATTCATTGTGGAGCAATAATGATATGACAGTATAATCCCACCAAATATGCAAAGGATTACTGTAAAGTCAATTACAAACCTAATCCATGGAAAAAGGGCATACTAGAGCAATACCTTTACAGACCTATAGTGAAATATATGGTGGAGCAAAGAAAACAAATGACAGTGGACTCATGCTATGAAACCTGCTTATTCAAAAAATACAATCACCGAATAAGGGCATAAGGGCCTATAAGCTCTTATCACTGTGAATTCCTCAATTGGGGCTACAATGTAACTTTAAAAATTGACCCTCTCCATTTTCAGTGCCTTACATACAAATCTGAATGTTTGCTGTGCTGACCTAAAATATTTTGGGAAGTGTTATACTTTAATATCCAGAAATTGTAGGAATAAGCTGAAGAATGTTTCTGTCTTGTGTCTAAAGCCTGATTCATATTTTGGTTAAGTTTTTGCTAAAGGTCCAATGCAACATAATAAATATACTTAAACAGAAAACCCCAAAACAGATGTTTTATTGCATTGTAATTTTTCCTTTGAATTGATTTCCACAATATTATATATCTTGAAATGATCTCTGTCAGTATTCAAGTAAATACTTGCTTTTTATATTCTATATATGTACTTTCTTTTTTTAATGAAAATATACTTGTGCAATGCTGGGTGAAGATAGCTGGTTAATTAATGTGTGTAGTAAAAGTGATGGCTAATTAGATGTTTCTTTGTTTATATCTTAGAACTGCAAGAAAGTGCATCTGAAGAGGAGGATGATAAAGTGATTGGGCCTGTCCAAAAACATCATGTTGTGCTGTCTATGAAAGACTATGGTAAAGCGCTGTTGCCTGGAGAAGGAGCCGCAATGGCAGCTTATGTAGCTGAAGGCAAGCGCATACCACGTAGAGGTGAAATTGGCCTTACATCAGATCAGATAGCTTCTTTTGAGTCTGTTGGCTACGTTATGAGTGGAAGCAGGTAAGTCTAAAGCTGTGTGATATTGACTAGTATGAACATCTAGTTCTATTTTGCTTCTAGAATGATAAACAGTTGCTCATCACTGTCTTAAATGAATGTAATTTTGATACAGTGGGATAGTATTAAAATTGTCATATTTACTTCATAATAGAAGGATGTGATCAAATTGACCTCTGTTAATTTCACTCATTAATTCACCTCATTTTAAATAGGATGAACTGCAAACATAGCAAATATTTTGAAATAATATTCTCATAATACATGCATGATTATGAATGAAAAATAGAGTGCCAGTAAGAATGTTCAGATATAGTTGTAAAAGTTTTTGTAGAGTCATAATTTGAAAATAAAGGTAGGGCTTATAAGCTTTGAAAATCAATGTAACACTATTAGATGTGCATGTAATTTTATGCATTAACAAGTATGACAATGTGCTTTTCTACCTAATATTTACTTTTGCTTAGAAATAATTTACTATGCCATGCAACATTTCTTGCTCAGCCTTCCATTCGGAACATTTTATACATAATATTTGCTTTCATTTGGTGTAGTGTAATTTATTATGCCATGCAGCATTGCTGGGCCTTCTTTTTGGAACATTTTCTACATAATACTTAATCTACTTGATTAAGAAATGAGTTTGATTTATTCTGCCATTTTTAATATTTTTACAAAGCATCGTCAATTTTACAATGGATAAAATACATATTAACATTAAAAAATTAAAACAAGTTGATATAAAAACAGTTCTGGCTATTAAACAATTTTGAAAAGTTAATGGTAACTTAAGCATCATCAATTTGACAAGAGCTAGAAAACATATATTGAAATTACCAATTTAACAAGTAGAACTATGTACAGGTCTGAACAGATTTTTGTGTTCAACTTTTATTGTCCATCAACATGGAATTCTTTTTCCATTGCTAGCCAAAACTCCTCCAATATTGATGTGTAGTTATACAATTCCATTTTTATGCCACTGTGAATGCAATGTCAAATCACAAACACTTCAGAATGCAGAGTTATCATATCCTATTTTAGAAATAGATGTTGCTACCAGAATATGCAGAAATTTATTTTGATAGCGCTGTTTCTTTTTTCTCCCTCCTTTATATGTTTTGTTTGTATCATGACTTGTTTAGGCATTTAAGGAAATAATTTCCTCATGTTCAAATAGCATAGTTTTCTACTAGTTTCAATGCATTTTTTCTGTCAATTTGAGCTCATGAAAGTTGTTAACCAACTCAGCATGCAACTACGAGCAAATATGATAAAATGGTTGACCAGAATGAAAATTTTAATCTTAATTCCTCCAAAATGTGAGCCTGTATTATCACTTAACCATGTTCTGTGATGCAATATAATAAATAGTCATTTGTAATAAATAACCCAGAAAAGTTTACAAAAAAATGCAGATATTCATAACAAAGAGACCAACATAGGCAGGACTTACATAGACCAACAAATAATTTGCAGTTATTCCAAAAAGGGGTTTACTACAAAGGAATAGTTTTGTTTAATTCACTTCCCTCTTCTATAAAAGAATTGCAAAGGAACAAAAACAAGTTTAGATCACAATTAAAATGAAATTTATTACTCACTGCTTTTATACAGAGGAGGGTTTCATTCAATCAAAAAATACTGGTAATAATGTAACATTGTAAATATAATAAACTTGAATATTCTAAAAATGCATATGTACAAGTAGGTTTTTGGAAACAGACATGTAGTCTTTTATGCAAAACTATCACCTCTGCAAATTCATTTTCAAAGTTATTATTTGTAAATAAATGTATTAATAAGTATGAATAAATGTAATTCTTGACATGATCTACATCCTAGAGTTTGGGCATAAGCGTCTAATCTCATAATAGGATCTATAGATTGCAATGCTGTGTGGGCACAATTATTATTGTTGTTGTTATTATTATTATTATTATTATTATTATTATTATTATTATTATTATTATTATTATTATTATTATTATTATTATTATTATTATTATTATCAGCAGCAGCAGCAGCAATTACCTATTTTAATATGTCGAAAGATGCTATGTTAGAAATGACCTTGAATTAATTATCTACTAATTTATTTGTTTACACTTTCATGCACTTCAAACTTATTACGTTAATGTTATAGATCTAAATTACATTTTCCAGAATTCACTGAAGATACAGAAAGATGGAATTTTGCAGTGGCATTATATAATTTAAGAAAATAAGTCTAAAAATATTTTTTTGGATTCAAATTGGTAAAAATTTATAATAGGAATAGCTGATCTTACATGCATGGATGAGTACATGTTGTCTCTTTCCCAGAAGACACCTTTAACTCCAAAACAGGAGTTTGGGCCTTTAGCAGATATGCCAAACCATTACTATAGGCAAAAGATAATGCAACAGCCCTTTTTTTTTTAACTTAATCATACATTTAAAATAGTTGTTTCAATTTTTATTGCTAGAACCAAAAGCAGTCTGCTCAGAAGTGTAAATTCCCAGTGGAGTATCATAGTTAATGATGGTTTACCAAGAAACTGGCAATGACTAAGAAAGCCGAGCACCTCAAAAAATGCAAGATTTAGTTATGCATGACTATTCTGCAAGAATATCTAGTAATTTACATGGAATTTGCTACATTAAAAATCTGATGTATACCATTCACATGACTTTCTCCATATCCCTGCAACAAATAATTCTTAAAAAGCTTTTACTTCTATTTACTTTATGCTAATCAGAAAAAAATTAGCAGAAATAGTCTTATTACTCGCATCCTTGTAAGTAGAAGCGAAATAACGGACAACCGTAGGTTAAAGTGATAGTCAAAAGCTGGTTGCTATGTCAATGAAGTTCCTTTGTTTATATGGATAGGAGTTGACAAGTTCCTGTATGAGAAAAGTATACGTTTTTCATAGCAGAAACCAAAAATAAAGAATGTCACAAAAGCAACGAACTCCACGAAAAAAATGTATATAACATAAATTGTGTGTTTTAATGTGCTCTACATTTTTTGTGTAGTAAGTTTTTGTCTATCTCTTACGGTTTAGCAGTTATTCCAAATTTAGTAAAATTCATCCAGAATAAACTACTCTTCAGAGGCTATTCCCAGAAAATTCAAGATATACATTTCATTTGTCAGGTAAATATGTTTAATATCCGAAATTTTAATCAAAATCGTTAGAGCCATTTTTGAGAAAATCAAAATTTTGGAAAAAAGTTCCATGTAAAGGGTAGTTGGGGGTGGGGGGATTTTTCTCAAAATCTTCGTGTCGCATCCCTGGAAGATACTAAACTTAAATACCAAGTTTGGTATTTTACCGACTTTTCATTTTTGAGTTATCGTGTTCACAGACACACACACACACACACACAGACGTTTTTGTGAAAATGCTTTTTTTGGATATTGGGGACCCTAAAACATATATTTCCGGTGAAAGCTCGGTATCGAATTTTTGGTGGAGTGCAATACTTTCTCTATACACTATGTACATAGTGCGTATGGAGAAAGTAAAAATGAGTATTTTTATTCCCGATTTAAAACAAATAATAAATTGCCAATTATAGACATTATTATGGGAAACAATTTAAGGTACAGATAGGTCATAATGCAGTGGAATGGTCAACTAGCCTATATACTTTTAAAGTATTAGAGCAGTTAATCTGTATGTTGGTAAGTTTTAGATGGCACTATTTTGACTTATCATAACACTATGTTTTTAGAAGAACCTAAGTGATAAACTGTATAAGCTAACCCCAAAGCTTAGAAATTTTCCCCTCTGAATATTGCAGATATGGTTTCAGTAATTTGTACAAATTTTCTGTGTGTTGTATTTGACAAACCCCCAAAGTGAAATGTTTAACAATAATTACTTTCCTTTATACATAGGTCGTTTTTTTAACGATATTCACGAGCCTTTGAAGTGAACATTTTGGTCAAAATTTAAAGTTTTTAAATGTTGGTACTTTCTGCTTCCGTGTTCTTTCTGCTGTACAAAAATGTATAGTTTATATATGATATCTTGTTTGAATTAGTCATTATTTTTATTTTCCTAACTGGAAGCAGTGAAGACCTAAACCAGAACCCAAAAGTTTGTCCCTCATTTTCTCATTTATTGATATTTATACATTTTTTTTTTAGTTTCAAAAATAATAGGCCCATCATATAGCATCTTAAATGGCTGTATCTTGTATCTAATTAAAGGAAATAAAATACTTTGTTTTTTAAGCCCTCCCCCAAAAAAAAAAAAATTGGAAAATAACAAAACACAGAAATTTGATAGTAAATAGAAACATACTGCAACAAAACAAACAAACAAAAAAAGTTACTGAAAGAAAAAAAAAATGTTTAAACTTCAAAATATACATCATATAACATCCTGAGGTGCAGAGCATTCTACACATATTTAAAAATGTTTCAAACCAAAGAAAATAAGTTTACAAAAAGGCATTAAAAATTTATAATTGGGGGGGGGGTGTATATATGTGTGTGTACGTGTATATATTTGCTTATTTATATATTACCTTAATATTGCAGTTTTTTTTTTTTTTTTGTTTTTTTTTTTTTGTCGATCAAATTTAAAGAATGGAAGTGTTGCCATTTTTGCAAGGGGCAATATACTAGTAAATAAAGCTATACCTAAAAATCACTTAAATAAAGAAAAAGACTTTGAACACATTGCTGTAGAACTAGAACTTTATACCTTAAAGCTAGTGGTAATTTGTACATATAGATCTCCTGATGGTTGCTTGGAAACATTCTTTAAAAATTTTAATCATCTCTTGCAAATATGTCAACATCAAAGACAGCTTGTTATTTGTGGTGACTGTAATATTGATTTCCTACTAGAAAGTAGTAAAAAGAATAGCTTTATTTCATTAATGCAAATCATTCAATCTAGCTCCAATAATTAAACCCCAACACGTATAATAAAGACCACAAAGACATGCTTAGACCAGATTATAATAAGCAACTCTCTTAATGTTTCCACAAAAATTGTGGATCTGGATATTTCTGATCATAAACCTTGACCTACCCTCTGGAATACAGAATGAGTCCAATCAAATGCAAATTTCACAAGAAAAGATTATTTAACATGGAAAACAAGCAGTACTTGACACATTTATTAGGAAAGGCAAACTGGTCAGAAACATTTGAGGAACGTACCAAACATTTATCAATACATTCTCCTACTACTTTAATATAACCTTTCCAGAAAAAAAAAATGTATCTTCCAAAATTAAAACTGAAAAACAGTTAAATTGGATTACTAAAGGCATACAGACCTCCTGTGAAAGGAAAAACATACTGCACTCATTTATAAAACCTCAAACAACTCTCGTTTTCACACATATTATAAACAATACTGTAGAATTCTTAGAAAAGTAATCAATGAAGCAAAGAAACTAAATAAAAATAGACATATACTGAATGCCAAAAACAAAAATAAAGCAATCTGGGATGTTGTACAAGGAGAAACTAATACATCCACTAATGCTGAAATAGATAATACTAAGCTAAGCTCTCAGGGAAAGGTTGTAAGTGATAAATTAATTTTAGCTAGCATCTTTAATTATTACTTTACAAGCACATTGACAAACTGTTAAGTCCAGTAGCCTAAACTAACCCAGCCTCATTGGCATCTCGTACAGGACAGATTATATTCCTTACCCCTGTTACTGAAGAGGAAATTAAAATAAATTTGAGTAACTTTAAAAATAAATTTTCATATGGTCCTGATTATATATCTGATGCAATAGCAAAATTGTACACAGACTTAATTGCTAAACCTCTTGCTGATATTTGTAGTACATCATTTGCTAATGGAGATTTTCCTGAGCTTTTAAAAATAGCTAAAGTTAGGCCTCTGTTTAAAACAGCGGAAAAGGAAAATGTTGTAAGCTATAGACCAATATCACTGTAATCAGTTTTCTCAAAGGTTATTGAGAAGGTGATGTACACCAGGTTAGTGACCTTCTTGCAAACATGTTTGCTGATTTCTTCACAGTATGGCTTCTGGAAAAATAAAAAGATAGCACCTTATTTGAATTTCTTACTAATATCTTGTCTGAAAAAAATCTCTAAAACCATTCTCTTGGTTTATTCTTAGATTTGTCAAAGGCTTTCAGCAATGTTAATCATAAGATACTGCTTGAGAAACTAATACTTATGGCATCAGAGGAATAGCGAATCAGTGGTTTTAACCGTACCTAAGCAACAGAAAACAGTTTGTGGAAATAGACTCATTTAGATCTGAACTAAGGTTGGTTGATCATGGTGTACCACAAGACTCAATTTTAGGGGCAATTTGATTCATTCTTTATATTAATGACTTACCAACTAAACCACCAGATATAAAATTGAATTAATTAAAGTGGTACACACTTCACTTAATTTTATTGAGTAGGACAATTGTTTCGCGGACCGTTGCCCACATCCTCAGCTGTTCAACAGTAAGTGAAGTGTGTGTTAACAGTACCACTTTAATTAATTCAGTTTGATTATGCCTTCACTGTAAGCAGCTGCAAAATTATACATTTGTACCAGATATAAATTCAGTTTTGTTTGCTGTTCAGTTTTGTTTGCTGACAATACTAATATTTTTTCAGTGGAAAAGATATAAATAAGCCTCCAAGAAATTAGTAACAGAGCAAATGTAAACTATTAACATGGCTAATGAAAAACAGACTGGTCCAAAATATTAAAAAAAAAAACTTTATACGTGCTCTTCAGCCCTCAAACAAAGCAGCAAACTAATGTAAATGTCAGGATTGGCAATTCAACAATCATGCAAGCTGTCACGACAAAATTTACGGAAGTATGGGTTGATACTGGTCTATCTTTGAAAACTCATGTAAATTCCACAATTACAAAACTCAGTAAATTATGCTATAATGCGAGTTCTTGGACATTCATCATTGTCTGAAGTATTAAAGGCTGTTTATTTTGGGTGCATTCACTCAATACTATCTTATGGCATAATATTCTAGGGATCTACATTTAAATCAATGGATATATTCACATTTCAAAAGTGTATTGTCAAAACCATGAAACAGATCCCTATAAGTTCCCCTACCAAACCAGTGTTCAGAGAGTTTCACATACTACCATTAGCTTCTTCTCTTCTGGCTCTACAGCCCTTGGTGAGCTTTGGCCTCCTGCACAATCCTCCTCCACATATCTCTATCTTCTGCTTCACTTTTCCACCCTCTGATTCCAATTTTTCTTAGGTCTTCCATCACATCATCTAACCATCTTGTTTTTGGTCTTCCTTTTTTTCTTCTAGTGTACAGTCTTCCTTTCAATATTCTTTTTGGCATTCTATCTTCTGTCATTCTCTCTATGTGTCCTAGCCATCTTATTCTTTGTGCCTTTATAAATTTCACAATATTTTGCTGCTTAATTAGTTCTTCTATCTCATAATTATATCTTATTCTCCATTGGTCTTTATCCTTTACAGGTCCAAAGATTCGTCTAAGTATTTTCCATTCAAATGTTCGTAGTATTTCTTCATCTACATTGTTTAGGGTCCAGGTTTCTGCAGAATACGTTACTATTGGTCTTATTAGTGTTTTATAGATCTTGTATTTTGTCCCTGTACTAATAAGCCTATTTTTTAATAGATTTAAATTGGCATAATAGGCTGCATTTCCACCTTGAATTCTTTCTTTTATGCACTCGTTTAAATTGTTATCATTATTTACAAGCGCTCCTAAATATCTGAATTTGGATACCCCTTCAAATGTTTTGTCTCCAACTACTAGATTTTCAATTATTCTTTTGCTTTTGTCTGCTGTCATTTTCAGGTATTTAGTTTTTTTTTCATTTACTTCTAATCCTATTTCTTTAGACCTTCTTTCTAATTCTTCATAAACTTCAACTAACATTTTTCTATCTCTTGCCACAATCAATATGTCATCTGCATATGCACATATCTGACTAGACTTAAAAAATATTGTTCCTTTAGTATTTATTTTTTCTACTGCTCTGTGCAGGGCTAGGTTGAATAGAGTCGTCGATAGTCCATCACCTTGTCTTACTCCTGTGTTATAATCAAAATCCGGACTTAATTTATTCATTACTTTCACTTTGGCTTTTGTATTTTCCATTGTCATTTTTATTAGTCTTATTATTTTCGGTTGCACTTTAAAACATTGTAAGGTATTATAGAGAACTTCTCTGTCAATTGAGTCAAATGCAAACTTAAAGTCAATAAACAGAAAGCATAAATCTATGCCATGCTCATAGAATTTTTCCATTATTTGTCGTATTACAAATATCTGGTCTATCGTACTCTTGTCACTTCTAAATCCACATTGATACTCGCCTAATACACTTTCCGCATATTTTTTCACTCTATTATTTAAAATACTTGAAAATATTTTATATGCTACATTTAGCAATGTAATTCCCCTATAATTATGGCATTGATATTTATTACCCTTTTTATATATTGGGCATATTATGCCTGTCTTCCAGCTTTCAGGCATCTGTTCCTTCCTCCATATTTCTAATATTAACTTAAGTATTGCTTTCATAATTTCATTCCCACCATATTTAATTAGCTCAGCGATTATGTCATCTTCTCCTGGTGCAGGCTCTGTATTGCTATTTTAACATCCCAAATATCCGGTTCTTCTTCTTCTTCTTCTTCTTCCATTTTTTGTTCATTTCCATTTTCATTCTCTCCTTGTTCCTGATTATTTATTGATTGTCGTTTATTTAACAATTCCTTGTAATACTCAGCCCATCTTTCCAGTATATCTTTATCTTCTCCAAGAACATTACCTTCCTTGCTTAGACATTCTTTCATTTTATTCTGTTTCCCTTGTTTCATTTGCTTTAATGCCATATAGAATTTCTTTATCTCACTCTGTTGAATCAGCGTTTCTATTTCTTGGGTTTGCATTTTCCAACATTCTCTTTTCTTTTTCTTACATATGTTATTAGCGTCTCTTCTTCTTTGACGGTATTCTTCATAGTTATTTCTAGTTTCTTTCTGAAGCATTTTTTTCCTAGCCATGTTCTTTTTTTCTATAGCTTGCTCACACTCTTTATCATACCATTCTATGTTTCTTTCCATTTTCTTTTCACCTATACTTATTTTTGCTACCTCTTTTACTGTCTCCTTTATTACCTCCCATTGTTCTTCTACACCTTCTTCTGTTCCTTTTTCATTTAATTTGCTGCTCATTAACTTTTGATATTTCTTTTTTTCTTCTTTATCTTTTATTTTTTCTCTATCCCATCGTATATGTTTGTTCTCTTGAACTCTCTCCATCTTCTTTATTTTTATTCTCATTCTCACTTTAACCAAAAAGTGATCTGAATCACAATTTGGGCCTCTACAACTTCTTACATCTATAATTGATGATGTATGTCTTGCTTTAATTAGCACATGATCAATTTGATTTACTATATCTGAGCCTGGCATTTTCCACATTCCTTTATGTATTTCTTTGTGAGGGAAGCAGTTACTTTTAATAATCATATTATTTCTAACTGCGAATTGTCCAAGTAAATTACCATTTTCATTACTTATTTGATGTAGTGAATGTTTCCCTGCCACTCCATTTAAATAGTCTTCTTTCCCCACTTGGGCATTAAAATCTCCTAGTATCACCAACGTATCATAAGTTCCTACTGAATTACATGTATTTTCTAAGCTTTCGTAAAACTCTTCCTTTTTTATCTCATCTTTCTCTTCTGTAGGTGCATATATAGATAATATAGTTATATTTCTGAATTTACCTTTAAGGCGTATTTTACAGATTCGTTCACTAATTGATTTAAATTCTATTAGGTTCTTTTTGATTTCCTTTGAGATAATAAATCCTGTACCATTAAGTCCAGCTTTTTTAGGTCCACTATATAATACCGTGTATTCTTTCTTATCTATTCTACCTTCCCCTGCCCATCTTATTTCTTGGAGCGCTACCACATCTAATTTATATTTTAATACTTCATTTGCTATTTCTTTCATTTTCCCAGGTTTCAGCATTGTCCTTATGTTCCAGGTCGCCAACATTAAATCATTCTGAGGCTTTTTTGCAGGTTTCGTAACAATAGCTTTTTTACAAGATTAGGTTGTTAACCTAATGCTTAACCCCCAACCTGGAGGACCAGGCTTCCTTATTTATGTCCCCAGGAAGCAGGGTGGTCCGGTTATACCCCCGAACACAGGCACCTCGGGGGCGCTACTCCCCGTACTCACCAAGGTGAGCCCCTGAGGAGCTACCATTAGCTTGCATTTACATTTTAGAAACTGTTCTTTTCATTCATACAAATCTGCCATTTTTCAATAAGAATTCTGATTACCATTTCTAAAATACCAGGGGATCACAAAACTTACATCTCCATCATCAAAACAGTAAAATCTGCCTTCAGAGCATATCGCACCAAGGTTTATCCCTTGCAACAAATTACCAGATAATTAGAGATTACTAAACCATAAACAGCTCAAACATCAAGTCAAGCAACTTATTAAATCATATGTTTTATAGTGTTGATGAGTTCATGTCCACTTCATTTTAGGCCCATGCCTTTAAAAAAAAAAATGTAATATGTCAGTTCTCTAGTTTAAAATTTCTATTTTGTGAATAGTGTACATGTTAGTATAAGTTGTGACATAATGTAAATAGTGAGTGTGTTGTTAATCTGTCACTTGATGAAACCTTTGAATTTTTGTAATTCTTTTGGTAAATAATACTATCTATCTATCACTTTTTCACTTTTTTACTTTTTGTCCACAGAACACCTAGTAGTATTGGTTGCCTTATGAATAATTAAAAGTTTCATAAAGATTTCTCAATAATTGCAGATTTTGTAATTAAAGGATCATGAATACCTGAACAGGGCTGAAACTAAAATAATTCCTGTAATGGGACAGGGGAATGTGGCCAATTTGTTTTAGGCACTACTTACTATTAAGTAGCTCTTGGTTGGTTGGTTGGTTGGTTGGTTGGTTGGTTGGTATCTAATGTTAAATGCTTGATAATGAAATCATTCTTTTTCTTGCACTTCAATATTTAGCTGGGAGGTTGTAATCTTCTGTAAAAGTCAGACAATGTAGAAGACGATCATAATCCATTTCTTCATTTAAGTTACAGAAAAGACATAGGAGTCTCTGCTATGCCAAATCTGTATTTATGTAAACAGTTATGTCTCGTTAGTAGTCTGAAGGTTGCTAATATAGATTTTCTTGGTAATGTAGAAATATTGTAATCTTGTAAATTTTTCCATTGTTTTCCAGATGTTTTGTTTGTGTATTCTTCATTGATTTTGTACTTATTTGTTATTATTCTTTTAAAAGAGCAAAAAGGGATTAACCTAGGTGTTGATTTGGTGATAATTTTACTTCTCTTTTTGGCCAAAAAATCAGCCTATTATTCCACAATGGGCTGGAATCCATTGGATTACCACTCTTTTATGTAAATGGGTTAATTGTTTATTATTTTACGACATTCTAGAATATTAATGCTTTTGGGTGTTGTATCTTGTGTTATAGCAACACTGGCTGCTTTTGAATTAGATAGGATGACTTTTTTTAAAATGTTTTATATGATAAAAGAGACTTTGTACACTTTAGAGAATTACCATGATTTCGCCATCAAAATTTGTTGAATACATATCTAATTTTCGATAAAATGAGAAGAATGGGCATGTTGCTGCAGCACCAGTGCCTCCATCATTTGGTAGACTGGAATCATCTGTAAAAATATGTAACTATTTAGGGAAAGGATATTGTAAATTTATTATTTCCAGTGACATTTGTTTTAAGCTATTTTGGATTTCTTGACATCTTATGCTAGATGGAGGTTATATTGAATTCAAAGAGTTCTAGAGGATTGTTTCTTATTTGTAAATTTTCTTTTAAATTTGGGATTTGTAATTTCTGTTTGATTTTACATACTTTTAAGAAGCTTTGTTAGGTTTTAAAATGGATTTCTGATTTTTGTCCTGAATCCAATTATTATGAGGTAACCTTATAAGTTTCTCATATTATATGATTGCTGTTTTCTCAATTTCAGTTTCTATGTTTGGGTTGTTTGTCGCAGTGATTGGTGTCGTTTTAATAGCTCCTGTTATCAAGCAAAGGATTTGATTTTGAAGTTTATTAAGTTTTTCTACATTTGTAGTTATTGGAATTTCTTGGCAATAGTGAATAATAGGTTTTATACACACCTGGTACAGGGTGTTTAAGGTTTTATATTACAGCCCCACTTTTTCCCTGCTAATCACTTGAATAGTGGTAGTTTTCTTTTTTCCACTTTTCTGCATATGTTTTCCATATGTTTTTTCCAAGTTAATTTTGTATCAAAAGTTATTCCTAAATATTGTGCTTCATGTGTTTCAGTTAGTGTATTCCCTTCTAATTTTAGTGAAATAAGTAACAGTTTCTTTCTTAATGAAAATAATTGATAATTTGTCTTCTGTATTTTTATCTTCATTATATTTTGGGATGTCCAGGTTTCTAAATGAGTAAGTGATTGTTGAATTATGTTGATTAACTGTTGGCTTTGGTTTTTTGGGTTTGAAGTCCATATTACAATATCATCAGCAAAAAGTAGAATTTTTGATTTTCTGTGTGTTTAGGTAGATCATTAATATAGATATTGAATAATGGTACTAAATATAGAACCTTGTGGTAAGCCTCGGTGTGTTTATCGATACTTAGAAAAATAGTTATCATAATTGGTGCCCACTACTTAATGGTTACAATTTGTTTTAATACACTCCAATATGAATCCTGGGAAAAAGAAATATAAATCCGGAGGTAAAATAGTCTCCCAATCAGATCTCCAGGCAGGGACCCTTCCCAAGGATATAGACATACCAAATTAAATAGCTATTAGTAAAAACCTATAAAGGGTATGGATCTCAAATTCCTATGTATTACTCTAAATAGTCAAATAAAGATATTGCTTATTCACTTGTTTGTAGCTTCGGTATTTAAAAGTTTAAATTATACAAAGAGGAGAAAAAAAAAAGCATGCAAATAAGTGACAAGCTTATGCACTCTCATTTCTGAATCTTCTTTAGATAGAAGGTTGAAACTTTTCATGTATATCCTCCAAGCACATAACTAGCTCCTGTAGCAGAATTACGAACCTGTCTTTATTACATGAGTTTAAAAAAAATGAAATGTATGTATAAAACTGTTACACAAAAAAACAATGGAATTTATAACATAAAATATGTTAAATATTTAGTAAATAAACTATAAAAGTGAATCTGCTACCAGTTCTTCATTACCATATGTTAAAAGAGTGTGCAACATTTTGGAAATTATACATTCTGAGATGCAGTTACAAATGTACATAAAAATTTAGAATATATTTGAGGCAATATTTATATTCTAACCACAAACCCTGCCAACATTTTGTGAATTTCATGTCATTTTTGTAATATATGATGTATGTTCAAATCATTCTGAAGTTGAAATTGCTGGGTGCATTGTTTATTATTCCTTGTGCTTTTGTCATGTATAAGTGTTTTGATTTTTTCTATGCGATTTTGCTTTTCAATAATAAGTATCATAGTTATGTGTTGATATTCTTGGTTGTGGAGCCAGTTATTACAAAAAGAGACTTTTTCACAAGCATGTAAAAGGCCACTTGGAGAATATGCATACATTAAAGTATTCGCACAGAATTATATACGCAAATATTTGCAGCGTGATAGTTGAATAATTTCTGCTCATTTGTATTAAAAAGTGAAAGTATATTGTCCGAGGAATCAGATTTTCCCGGCAGAACTTGTAAAAGAAGTTGAGTGGCGAGAGAAAGAATAGTCGTGTTCAAACAAAGCACATAATTGCAATGGGCAATCATAGCTTCTTATAAAAATTGCACAAAATAATTGGAGTAAACTACAATTCCACAAAGAAAATCCTAGCGATTTATTATTTAAGAAATCGCCAAGCAGTCTGGATCTGTGAAGCCCAACAAGCCCATTAAAACACCCTGAGATAAGAGTCGATTGCTACTCCAAACTAAGCATAAGCATGAGCAGATTTCTATTTCGAATTTAGCGCAAATACGAAAAGAATAAATGCTTCATATTTAAAGATTTAAAACTAATTTCTCGCCTGCATCAATATATTTCAGGGGAATTATCATTATCATCTTCATTTTCTGCCCCCCCCCTCTTATTGCCTTGTCTTTGTACTTGTCTGAGCAGCTTTTTATGCATATTCATTTTGGGTCTTGTCAATGTGTTAAAATGCTTATTTTGAACTGACACCACTTTTCTGTCTCTTCCTAATGCACTGCACCCCATACACAAGCCTAAGATTGATATCTTAGTATTTTTATTTTATGGATTCTGAAGTTCTGGTATTGATAACTGCATTACACTTTATACATATCAGCGTAATAAGAGAACTCGGGCCTAACCTACCTGCAATGTTTTCTTGTATACACAAGGTTCATATTGAGTTGCAATATTGCATAGTATATGTGTAGAAATAAATCATCACAGAAGTTCTACAATAATAATTATATTACTATTTAGAAAGCTGGCAACATTTGCACCAATGAGAAAATAAATTTCCCACAAAAATAAAAATCTTAGCAAGTAGAAAAACTTGTGTCATTGAGGGGATGTGGCACTACTGATTTTAAAGACATGTACGCTCCATTTAAACGCATTTTTAAATAAGTAAAATATTGCACAACTCTCTAAAACAATGTATATTTTTAGTCATGAAAAATCAAATAATCATATTATGCAAAAAATAAAAAATGTGAATTTTGACCAACATACACTACCTTGTTCCCTTAAGCATGGCACAACTATTCTTGTTATACTTACACCAAATAATATTTCTACAGGGATATGTTCATTAAATAATGAGACAGCATTGACTTGATGCTAAAAATGATACTTTTAGTTCTTAATTCTACAGCATAGAAGAAAATAATGGAAGAATTTGTTTGATGCTAAAACATTTGTAACTACAATTAAATTGTTCAAATATTAAAGTATAAGTAACTACCAAATTACCCATAATGGTATTTTCTTATAAAACTATTGATTTTTTTTAAAGAGTACAGCTTAAATCTGCTACATAATACATTTTATTGCATCAGGAAAAAAGCAGTCTGGTAAAATGTTTACAACATTAATGTAACACAAACTCAACAGTTAATATCTATTTAATAAATTGTTTATTATATATATTATTTAATAACGTGTTTTTTACCTTTGGATTAACTTCAGACTTGTACTCTGGAGAATGATTCAGTTCCTTTGAAGCCCTTAACTCAAGACATTTGGAAATGAAACAACTGAATGTCCATGAAAATGCTGGAAGCAGCAGGTTTGAATTCCAGAGAATGAACATGTCATATATCCCAATCCTGAAAGTTGATGATGAATTCATTTGAATTTTCACTAAGCATGGTGCATTTATAGCTACGATTGCTTTAATGTTAGTGTATATTAATCATTAATAGTAATATTGAACAACAGAAATACTACATACATTTTTAAACCTTATTGCATATTAAATGTGGGAAATTATTGATACAATAGATCTCAGTTGTGCATCTATGGGTGCATTTGAAAGGTCTTTATTATTACAAGACATGCCTCTTGATCATGCACTGGAATAAGAGAATGATAAACTTATTTAAATCAGAATAGATGCTTGCTTAATTCTCTGTATGATTTTTTAAAAAAAAAATCTTAAGTTTCATCATTACAAATAATTTTAATGGAAAATACACTTAGACAGCCACTGTCTAATGCTAGTATGACCTTAGATAACTCTGTGGCTGAATGTATATATTGTACAAAAATAGTTTTATTTCTATATGTAAGCTTTAAAATTTCAAGCCTGTTAATGGTAATGTGTATCTGGAGTTGTTTAAAAATTAGCTTACAGGGTATTCAGAAAGGTATATGAATGACAAATGAAAATTCTGGATGTCACAAAATTTCATTTTCTTTTTCCTGAATGTTAATCTTTTTAACAGATACCTTAGCAGAATACATTTTAGTGTGTGTTAAAACACAGATTGGCCCCTAACATTAACTCTACAAAAAATGTATGTAACATAAATTGTGTGTTTTAATGAGGTCTACATATTTTGTGTAGTAAGTTTTTGTATAGGTATCTCTTAGGATTTGACAGTTACATAAAAGTCATCCAGAATGAGGAGGTCTTCAGTGGCTATTCCCAGAAAATTCAAGATATACATTTCATTTGTCATAAAAATATCTTATACATAGGGTATTTTAATCAAAATTGTTACAGCCATTTTCGAGAGAATCAAAATTTTCGAAAAATGTTCCATGTAAAGGGTAGTTTGCGGCAGGGGGATTTTCTTGTAAATCTACATGTTGCATGTTTGGAGGATACCAAGTTTGGTATTTGAGCTTTCACAGACACATACACACAGGCCTGTTTCTAAAAATGCATTTTTTTTTTTTTTTTATTCAGAGGGTCCCAAAATATGTATTTCCACTGAAATCTCAGTATCAAATTTTTGTGTGCATTACAATACCTTCCCTATTCACTGCATACATAGCACGTATAGAGAAAGTAAACATTTAGATTAGAAAACACTTACTGGTTTTGTTGTTGTATACGGCATGATATATACCATAATCTTGTTCAATGTTGGCTTAAAGAAAACCATGTTATATTTTATTACAAATGAGGCATTTTATGTTGTCTCCTTCCACACAACAGAAAAATTGCTCCTCTTATTTGACATTAAATCTTTGTTTCCTTGAAGTAGACAGTATTGACATAGGCATAATTCCTCCTCCACTGATGCCAGTCACAAAATGACTGGAAGTGACATGTTGATTCCTGAAATCAATGTGTTGCACAGTTATACAGTGAAAGGTTCACGAATCACACAAATTCATGAATCCACTTTTGCTCACCTCTGAACTACAGGTTTAAGACTGCCAGAAACTGATTCATGCCTGACATAATGACTGACATCCTCCTTACCTTTTGTTAATTTCCCTTTAATACAGAGGAGAGTGCACAATAAATCACTGAATCTATAGGAGCAATTGGTTGAGATGTACCCTGTCTATAATATAATCACCATTATCTAGCCAAAAGATACTATTTGACCATAAAATGTAGTTTTCAAGCTTGTAGGCCGGTTTCCAACAGATGAAAGTTCACCTGACATCCTCCCATAACTTTGTTGGGCATTTTCAAGGGAAAGTTGACTTCCCACTGCTACAGCCAGAGTGTACTGGTGAAAAGTCAGCTTTTGCTTGAAAATGCCCATCGAAGTTATGGGCAATACATCAGGTGAACTTTCATCTGTTGGACTATGGCCCATAAGCCCAGAATTTATGGCATGAATGCCAACCGTGAAAGCCTTAATAGTTTTATTTCTATTTAACGTTGTGTATTTTCTTGTGTCACACAGCTGGTTCAATTCACTATTTATTCTTACTATTTTCCTTTGTGCTTACATCATTTTGCCTTAATATGCCACTGATCATAATTTTTACATTAGGAGCTTCATTCTTGATGGTTCTCCCAGATCCCATGTGTCCCCTTGTGATTTCCTAAGTGAACACCTGCCAATTGACATACATATTAGACTCTGCATGAATCATGAGAACCTTTTTCTCCTTAACATTGAGGTGTGTTATATTTTTCATTTCTCTCACCATTATTCCCAGAAAACCATGAACATCATCACCTTTCTTACAGTGTTTGCCAGTGAACTTAAGTAATGAGTCACCAATCACTAGCACCTTTGATCATATTTACCAACACCAGTCACCTATGGTTTGGATGATCATTAATCTTTCCTTCATTTTCCAAAAAATTTTACTGGTTTTTCATGGGTATGACTGGAAAGTTACACTCCTCAACGATAGAGTGCTTGTTCACTTTTGGTCAATTACCTTTGATTTTACTCTTTAACTATTTGAACAAAACTTTTTGCCTCTTATAGCATACTTATTTGTGATTTTAATTCTTTGTTTTTGGATTTCAGACTGGGCACTTTATAGATCTTATCTTTGTTTAACATTTCAATGATTACTTGCAAAAACACTATATATTGCCTCTCTTTTGTGGGTGGTGTGCCTCTCACTCACCTGTTTTCTTCCTGTGTAGACTTAGTCCCCTGTTGGTTTCATTTCTTGTGCTAAGTGAGACATTATTTAAGTGATCACCTTAGGCAGGAGTTTTCGTTTTTAACAATAAATGAGAAAGTTGTTGAATTAAAAAAATAATTAAATGCTTTGTATGCATATGACATAATTTTTAAATGATTTCTAGGCCTTTTTGCTAATTGTTAAGAATTTTTCATATTTTCAATAATAATATAGTAATAATAATAATATTTTTAGGAATAACTGAAATATACTATTTTTTATTTTACATAGAAAAAGCTGCATTTATTTCAACTTACAGAAATAAAAATGTTATTTAACATTTGTGTCTTCATGCCATGCAGCTAGAACTTCGGTACCAAGTAAAAAGGATTGTTTCTGAAAATCTTAGGTTAGTAACAGAACCAATATTAGCATTTCAATCTAAAGAAAAACCTATAGCTTACATTGTTTTATCCCAAATAAACTTGCTGAGAGCCAAATGTGAAATATTAAAGAATGGTCACTTTGGAACCAGAGTAAGTGCACTTATAGAATGCATGGATTCCAATGTTAGATATACAATAGAAGACAATTTAGAAGTTTACTGCCATACGACTTTGTGTAAATTGGAGACCATTATAGCAAAAGAAACTGATGGTATAATAATAAAAACTTCAGATCATTTGTTTGAAACTTTAAGGCTAGTAACTAAATGAAGTATCAGTGAATTAAATAATGTAATGGAGGCATTCAACCAACTAAGTGCATTTAAAACTAGTTGTATTAATTCTGATTTGCTTCTTTGTTAGAAAGAACTTTGTTTCGTTCTTGAAATACTAAGCCATGATTGTGTGGGTAACAAATTAGATATTGTGACAGTGCTGTCTTGTGCAATGGTTCTCATGTTCACCTTGGTATGTGAGTCATCACAGCTGGGATGCATAAACAACACAGAAGAGCAGCATGATGTAACAGGAACCTTCAGAACGCGAGACTCTTCTCAGGAGAATGTAACTCTTCTTAATTCTTCTCCAAGCTTTGGCTTTCAGAAGCTTCCAGAAAGTTCTGTGACATTATTTTCGAGCTATAAAAGGAGGAAGAATTGCAGTGTATGGTTGTGTTGTGGATTGTACTGAGTCGTGCATGAAGGGAGTAGTAGCGCACAGTGGTGCATGAGCCATGAATGGCGTGTAGCCATAAACGGTTTATGTGTCAAGTAAATTATTTGCAGCAGTGAATTTAAGACTTTAATTGTAAATAATTTTGAGTTAAAACAATTTGTTATAATATATTAACTCTTGACATGGAAAGAACAATGTGAATCTTACCACATTTTGCATGAAAAGTCCCATCAATGTCTTTGACTAGCAGGAGTGTATTTGCGGGGGGGGGGGGGGGGACCGGACTCCCCCTCCCCAGAAGCCCTCCCGAAAGAAACTATGTACAAGTTCTTCCATTTGTTTAACTTAAAAGTGACACATTCATTGAAATTCTCTGTCATAAACAGGTTTCTGCTATACCACAGATATAAAGGAGTATATTTAATTTAATATAAACAAGATTATAAAATAGGATTATTTGTGGCTTTTGTGCGGGTTAGTCGCCTTCCAATGAGCAAGACTCTGCAACTAGAGACAGCGTGCATTCCTACAACCTCTCTGCCTGTAATGTGTATCATTGGATACGATAGCGACTGGCTACTTGTGCTCTTTTCCTCTCGTTCGTTGATGCATTACGCTAATTAATTTACCTTTTTTGTTTATCAATTACCCAATTTAATTGACATGGAGGAAAAAAGTGTAAAGTTGATGTTATCGGTATAAGCCTGCCATTCGTCCCATAAAAATGGTACAGTACTTCTCGCAACCTGATAATTTTTATTGGAACGTGATAAGGTCCTATTTTCTTGACACTGCCTTCCTAAATTAAAAAACTCACTAAAATTGTTGCCATTTATTGTGAGAAATACTGAGTCGGCGCCTATCTCGCTTATTTTTGTTATTGTTTAGCGCGTTCTGTGAGCAGTAGTCTTGCCCAGTATGCTGTTGGCAGTTGATGTGCTGTGATATTTGCAAGAACTTAAGCTATTTTGCCTAAACGGAAGTGCATCTTTTTATCCAATTTACAGGATATATATTCTTACTTTGAAGAGACAAGGCCTAATTATAGAGTTCACTGTAAAATTTGTTATCAACATTTTCGATTGCGCATGGCGTGAACTCTGATATTGTAAAATTTATTTATTCAATATCATGTTTCCTTCATTCTAATGTTATGTTAACACTATATTCGGAAAGTATTGATCAGTTAATCCAACTTTTTCAGGCGCCCCATATTTAATGGAAAAAAATGGTAGGCTTACACCAGTATCAGCACTATTTATTCCTTTTTTAAAAGGAAATCAACTTCAGAAAGTGACAAAGGATGTTAAAACTGACCAATGCAGTGCTGAGTTTTCAAGTAATAAAGCTTCAACGTCTTAAGTTCATTCCCAGCCAAAACACACACCTCATTTCATCAATTCTAACGACATTGGACACTTCATAGTTACTTTAAGATTTGCACAGCTGCTTCGTATTCTTAAATTATTTTATTAAAAAAGAATTTTATTGTTTTTCTGCATGGGTAGCGCATGAAAACCGGGCCCCGCGTTCAGACTGCTTGCCAGCCATAATTACGCATGAATTGTTGCCTGCCACAAGCAGATACAACAACAAATAGGTAAACATATAATAATTAGATAATAAAGAAATAACAAATAAGCTGATGCAAATGTCTACATTTATAAAACTAGACGAAACAGCTTCGCCACAATAGTTAACAATTGACGGGCGACAATAAGCAGTCTAGTACTTACAGCCGGTTTTTTGTGCGCTATTCTGTAGAATCTTATTTACTCATGTTTATTCAATTTTTTAAAGTCAATTGACCATTTTTTCATTAAAATTGTGTGTGGTACAGCTTATTTAGGCAAATCAAACTCAAGCACCGTACATTAATCACAATACAGAATAAGTCTACAAAGCTGATAAACCAAATTGCATTGTTATTTTAGCTGCAGACACTGGGAGATTTAAGTAAGAAAAATACAAATGAAGTATCATTGTATCAAGACATTAATAAAACCATAAGATAAACCATATTATAAGTTAAAAAACAACTGATTGCATTTAAACTGATAAAGAAATGTTTAGGCTTTGCGGTATATCTGAAAAGGTTGGTACATGTCCAGTTTCTCAAAACAATTTTTAGAATTGCCCAAAATATGATCTTTTTTTTTTTCCAAGTGATTGTCATTCCATGGTTGGCACTACATCCAGTGAGAAACTGGGAAAGCCGATTTTACAAGTGCATTATAATCACAAATTTTTGGCCGATTATCATATAATTTTTCAAATAATAATCATTAAGTTATTTCCTTATAGATGCAAGAGAAATAAGGGAATATATTAGGTTAATGCAATAGTCAAATCTATTAAAACCTGGTCGCCAAGTGATGACTTTGGCATTCCGTTCTTTTTGTATGGTCAGGAGTAAAAACAAACAAACAAACAAAAAAAGAGGACTTCCTATTTGAGAAAAGCATTATTGGAAAATTTGTACCAATAACAAGAAATAGCTCCAAAATGGTTAACTCCACAAAAAATGTACTAATGTAGAATATTTTAATGAGATCTACATTTTTGTGTAGTATGAGTTTTCATCTATATCTTATGGTTTAGCTAAAGTTCTCCAGAATGAAGAAGGCTTCAGAGGCTATTCCCACAAAACTCAATATATACATTTTACATAGTCTTACCATAAATACTGTCACAAAGTTTTCATTCAATTTACACAAAGTGATTTGAGATGTTTTAATAAACTGATAATATTAGTTACATGCATGTTTGAAGAATCAAACTGACATATAATTATTCAAAATGACCACCTCTGGCATGCACACAGGCCTTAAGTCTTTGTGGCCACTCATCTATTGAATTGCGCAAAGTTTCCAGTGGGAAATCTGCTGCTGCCTTCCTAAGAGAATACTTTAAACTTTCAATATTAAGATGTCTCTTCTTGCAAGCCATTTCTTGAAGCTTAGACCACAATTTGTAGTCCAGGGGGTTCAGGTCTGGACTTGCAGAAGGCTAATCTGAGGTCGAAATAAAGTCAGGAACATTAGCCCTGAGCCACTCTTGAGTTGTCCTTGCCTTATGTGCTGGGGCTGAATCTTGCTGGAAGCTCCAGTTTTGCCCGTGGAAGAGTGTGTTGCTGAGAGGCTTACCAATCCTTGACAGATGCAGGATAATTGCCCCTCTGGACCCTTTTCAGCAGCTTCTGTAGATGATCTGGCATGTACTTGGGCATTGAAAGCCCCCTCAACACTGAACACTTTTTCGTCAGTGAAAAGGATTCTGCTGTCACCATTTGCTGTGTAACGCTGCAATAACAGTTTTGATTTAAGAAGCCTTTGGTGCTTCAACTCCCTTGTTAGGAGGTGCACAGACCCAGGTCACTGTGCAATGTGCGCGACATAGACATTTTAGAAATTTTCAGTTCCTGAGCCATCACTGATTGTCTCCGTATGGGATTTCTTCGGATGCGAGCTGCTACTGATTTCACCAACTCTGGAGTGTGCACAGTGCATGGTCTTCCTTGCCTGTGGCAGTCTTTCACAGTTCCAGTCTCAAGGAAGCACTGGACAGTGCGGTACACGAACCTCTTGCTTATTTTCAACTTCTGGAGAATTTTGAAGATATCACCTGGGGATTTGCCTACCTTGTGCAAGGCTACTACAACTACACAATTTTTGTAATCGCCCCATTCTATTGTGGCAACTAACATAAACAACCTTCTTGTTCTGCAGTTGAATTCTCAATGACTCAGCGCTGAATAGCACTACAAAGGAATGTGCAGGCAGGCAGAGGCAGGAAATACAGCTACTCTCAAAAGTTGTGACAGTATTTATGGTAAGACTAGGTATTTGCATCTAAATTTGTTTAATATATGGCAGCATTTAATCCAAATTGTTAAGAGCAATTTTTGAGAAAATAAGTTTCAAAAAATATTCCATATGAACGGTAGATTGGGATGGATGGGGAATTTTCCAAAAAAACCTTGGCGTCGCATGTTTGAAAGATGCTAAACTCAAATACTAAGTTTGGTATTTAACCTGCTTTTGTTGATAGTTATGCTGTTCACATATGCAAATGCGGATCTTATTCTAAAAACACTTTTTCTGGGATTCACGTGTCCTCAAACATTTATTTTCGATAACATATCACCTTTAAATTTCTGGATGGAATACAATATATTCCCTACCTATTATGTATATTGTACGTGATAGAGAAACTAAAAATATAAGCTAAACATAAGATATGAAGATTGAGTAATTAATGAAATTTTAAACAAAAATATTAAGCATATAATACAGGAATATACTCGACTAGGTCACAATTAAGTGTACTACTGAAACTGTCATTCCTTTAATTTGTTCTTGGTAATCTGCAATATCGTCTAAAATTAACTATAAAGTCCAAAAATAAAAATAAGTTTGAATTGATTATGTAAAAAGGAGAGTAAGTTTTATTTATGGAGTTTTTTAATGCTACAGTTCTCAGCATCCCATTTAGGCATGAAAAACCACTTAATTTTCCTCAGAGGCCTCTATCGGTTTTGAGGTTTTATGTGCCATAAATCTACAACACGGGGTCAATGTCTTTATTTCCCCTCTGAAGGAAGCTATGTTAAGCATTTTTGTGCCCGAATAAAATCAATCACCCCCCCCCCCCAGATTTGAACCTGTGATCTTGGGAACCAGAGACTACCATGTTACCCCTAAACCATGGAGAACTATTGATATTGCAGTTTTTTTTAAATGTTGGCGTGATGATGGAGTATTATTCCAAACTCCAGAAAATTTCAGCTATAAAAACTATTCTTGATCCCCCCTCCCCCAGAGCCAAATTTTAGATACGCCACTGTTGACTAGTGATATCAAATGCTCACAGCAAGAAACTTTTAACCAGTTTAGTTGTAACAGACAGAAGGACAAGCATGAAAACAAAAATGTCAATTTGTATGTTGCAGTTTGGTTATGTCTGATTTGATATTAGTGACATTAGTTACCTATTAATTTCCATTCAGCCTGAAAATTAGCACTCAATTAGTGCAAATTTATGTGGAATCAACACAAACACTGCTTGAAAATTAGCACTCAGTTAGTGCAAATTTATGTGGAATCAACACAAACACTGCTAACTAAAATTATTAAATCCAAAGTTGTAAAATAATTTTCAACACAAAATCTTTATTCTGGTGATCACTAACCTTTTTACTGGCTGCAGTGTTCCCTTTACTCCTGTTTTTACACAAATGGTAAGCTATTCTTTCTGTTACTACACTACCCACACTATCTTAGTAAGCAAGTGTATGTATTTGGATGGTTTGTTGAACAAAGTCCAACACTTCCCTCAACTTACCGTTTATTACTTGCTATGTGCTAGGTGTCAGACATAAACAGAGAACTTGAAAGGGAAGCTGAGTTAGTACAATTAGCAGTTTGCTTGCAAAGTAAAACAAGTGTTTAATCATGGTACTTTTCAAGAGGGAAAGTAAAAGCTCTTGTTAGTTCCCTAAATCTTAATCAAATACACACAAAATTCTAATCAAAATGAAATTTTCTTTTCTTTTGTCCATGTTGTAAATAAATGAAGCAGTACTTGTTGTAGATGGTGCATACTTGCATACTACATTTAATATACTTTAAAATCCAGTTATAATATAAGGTGTGCTCTGCAAAGAAGTAGTTTAAATTATGGCTAATTTGAATACCTAGATACCATTGGGTATTTGGGAACAGTCACTGCAGGGTTTAAATGGCCATCAGACAATGGGTCATTTTCATTTTTTTTTTATTAGCTTCAAATTTTATTGGCAAATTGGCAAATTCACAACTAACAAAGTAGCAAATGGTTTTATATGAACAAGAGATTGGACTCAATAATTGGTTATATAGCAAATAACTCTAATGATGATAAAAGTGAATAAGTATAAAAAAACATATACATGGCTTGATACATTGTGTAAATGCAACTGGATTTATTCGGCCTGTAATCTATTCAGAGAACAAAACTTTCAGCACTGACTACCAGTTTTATTTTATCATTTAAATCCTTCAGTAAAAAATGTATTAGAAACTAAAGCATAATAGTTTAACCCCAAGTAAATGTACAATTATTAAAAATGCAAACCCAAGGAAATATAAAGGTGTTTCAGTTCTAAAGAATTTGCAAATTAAACAGTGCACATAGATGCAATAAAATCAAAGAGATAAAATGAAAATTATAAAAATATGATAAGCAGCATGCAATTTTTTGAAATTCCTGTTATTCTTGTGCCAGTTGATTATTATTCATGACCTAAGTAGTCTGGTTATTTAGTACTGCACGTAAATGAAATTTGCATACATATTATGCAAAAGCTAAAGGGTAGTTAAATTATATTGTATGTGCTAAATAATTACTCAGGTGTCAGAGAAAATATAGAAGTTAAAAAATATAGTACAATATACCCTTAAACATTGCATGGAAATGAGATTAGCACTGATAAATAATAGATTACATCTATCTGAACACCAACAAGTAGGTCTTCATAAGTGGTCCCGAAGTCTACAATCAGGAAATGCTCTCATAGGCTAAAAATTCTTTTCTAGGTGTCCTGTTCTTAATGCCAAGGTAATGGTAATGGGAATTTTTCTCTCTACAGAATTAAATTTGGTAACAAGCAAGGAGTTTAGGCAGACACCCTGTGTTATAAAAAGAGACTAGTACAATACACGACTATATATGATAATGTAGCAGTGGATCTTGACATTTGAGTTGTCCAGTAGATAGTCCACTATAAATTGTAAGTGTAACTAGAATCACAAGCTATAAAGCGTGTCTTATACTGGTAGTAGCTTAATACAGTGGGAATGCTGATAGAGCTTTGAGTCACCCACTTCCATTCTGTCACAGTTAGTGTGCACCTATTAAGCATTATCAAGGCCAACTAGGAAGACAGCCTAGTACAATCCTGCAATATGTTGTTATTTAAATTTTACATGAACCAGGAAAGGAATAAAATGCGTAATGAATAGCATGTTTTTATATACTTCAGTAGCTTAAGTGCTCTATGCTATTATCTTTTGCAGTTCATCATTTTTTACTTCTTCAGAGAAGTAATCTTGAGGTTAATAGTGCAGTGTTATGCTTATACTTGATGTGTTTGTAAAAAGCCATGCTTTAAATCTCCAAGTGGTTAAACTGCATTATGTTGCATGAAATGTAAGAAGAAAAAATGGCAATTGTAAGTCATAGCATCCAAGGTAACGAAATTAGCTTTACTTTACTTTGATAAGCATAGCATCTCCTCTCCATCCTTATTTAAATGTAAATTGAAATGCCTGCTATTCGCTTATCACTATTGTTTGGTTACCATTCCAAGCTTCATAGTAGGCCAGACTTTACAGTGCCATGCCAACTGAACTGTTTTTTATTATTCCTGGAATGGCATTGTGTGGTGCTAATTATTTGTATTTATCAGAATAGAGCAGATGCATAGGTAGGTACTTACTGCTTAAGTTGCATTTTCTGCAATCTTGTGGCAACAGCAATTTATTTTTCTTTAAACATTCAGGTTAAACAGTACATGTGTATTACAATCAATTTACCTTTTTCTGTTTCTTTTACTACAATTTCAGACATAGACGCATGGAAGCTGTTCGAATCCGTAAGGAGAACCAGATATATTCTGCAGATGAAAAGCGTGCTTTGGCTATGTTCAGCAAAGAAGAAAGGCAGAAACGTGAAAACAGAATTTTGACGCAGTTCAAAGAGATGGTTAATAGCAAGTTGTCTTCTACTGCAGAGAAAGAAACTTTGTAATTTTTTTATGGTAAGAGTTCAATTGGTTTTTGTAACACAAAAACATCACATAACAATTTGTGTAATTAAAACACCAACTCAACTCTTATTATCAAGTAATAATCATATTACTGTCGCAAGATTATTTGCGAATTTCAATTGTAATTTTTCTTCACAATGGCAGTCCTAGTGAATGAGTTTAGTCTTTTGAATATTGATACATAGCAAAGACATTCAGATCTGGATTTGTTTATAATCTTTTAAGGTGTGTACATATATCTAACAAGCCAATTATATGAATAATATGTAAATAGGCTTCCTTTACACAATGAGTCAAAATTCAAATGTAGGACAACAAATTATTTTCCTTATTATTAGAGAAACGCCCGTTACTTCTTTAGCATTTATACTCAAATGCTAATTCATACTAAAGTGGATATTGTATATCTTCCATTAGCTTATTTTAGCTTACTGAGCTAGTTAGGTAATAAATGCTGTGTACTAGTTTCAAACTGCTGTTATATATCACTTAACTGTAATGAATTATAATAACATTAATTAAGAACCATAGAATAACTTTGACTCAGTGTAATGCAAAAATATTTTATACACTATTTCAAAAGAAAAATTAAAATTTGTTATGCAATGATGATGAACATGTTTTAAAACAGGGGTATGCTTCTGATATAGAGAGATGAGGTGAGCCATGTTGTGCTATTGTTTCCTTGTTTTCTTATATGTTGGACATTCTTTGCAAGATGTACTTGATGAACAAGGACTGTTGGCATTGTTGACAGTTGCTTTCTTCAAGGGCAGCACGTGTGAATCTGATGTGTCCAAATGAGTTTTGATGTCAGTACTTCAGATTGTTATTATGTTATCTTTGGCAGTTACTGAGCTAATTATGCATCCAGAGTTACTTTTATTCTTCATTACTATATAAAAGTACTCATAACCATCAAATAAATGTACTCCCTAATTTTACAAGATAAAATTATAAAAGTGTAGAAGAAAATTGGTTTTAATTTATGATTTAATTGCAAGAAAAGAATTTTGCATAATGATATGTTTCAAAACTAAATAAAACATATATGTGTTTTTGTCATAATCTTCATATGATCACTTTCATTGCTATCATTAGTGGAAAAATAAGTAATGATGTAGATAGTGACTAATGGTCTCCTACAAATGGTAAAGGCATGACTTCAGTGACTGATGCATTGTCATCCAAAGAAGCGCCAGCATGCTGATTATAACAGCATGGTACATATCATTTAAGTAGCCACACACCAATGCATATGGAAAAACATTTTTACATGAGGATGGTTGTTTATGTTTCAGAAATGGATCTTGCACATGTTATATGTTATAATTATGACACTGTTTCAAACAATTTCAATCTAATAAACACTTCTTTTTTTAAGAAATCCATTTTTATATTCATAGAAACTGCAAATATATACATTTGCTATTTATTTATTTTTTGTTTTTTTAGTACTTTGCTTTTAATTGACAAATCTTTATTCCTTATTTGTGAGTGTGTTAATATGTCTGTGGCAGAGAGAAGTGTGCTTTTGTGTGTGTACAAGTGTAAGATACTGTGTTTACATCTGCTTGTGTGTATGAGATTGAGAGTATTTGAGTATGAGTGTGTGGTGTGAGAGTGTAAGAGTATACAATTATGAGGCGGGTTCAATCCCAAGCGCCTGCATGTAAGATTTGTGGTGGATGAAGCAGCATCTGGACGGGTTTTCTCCAGGTCCTGTGGTTTCCCCAACACTCATTCCACGAATTGCTCCATCATCACCTTTCCTATCATCCATTTCACTTTCATTTCATATCATCCACTTCCTCACACTCATGCTTGGCTAGGGGCCACCACTCATTCCAGGTTCTTCATTCTGTGGTGTACTGTTGGCTCCCTGACAGGCTTCTGACCCCTAGGCACCTGCTTGTAAGTCTTAGAGAGAGAGTGTGTAATATGAGAGTGTATTTGATTGGGGATGTGTGGGTATAGGTGTGAGAATGAGTATGAGAGTATATGTGTATGTGGGTGAGTGAGTGAAAAAGAGAGAGAAAGGTGTGTATGAGAATAAACATTGTCCTTTTTTTATGGTGTTTAACACCCTATTTTACTACTTGCGGCACTGCAGGCGATGACACTGGTAATACATGGAATTAAGATTGAGCACCAGCGGAATGTGATGGCAGGGCAAACCAGAGAAAACCTGCCCCTGTGCTGTTTTACCCACCACAAGTCTTAACATGCGGTCACTGGGATCAAACCCGGGCCATCTAGGTGAGAGGCAAGTAGTTTAAATGCAACCGTGTGTGGGTGAGGGTTGGGGGTGTTCAAGGCACTGACCATGTCTTACCCTCCAATACTGCACCCGATCCATGACAGACGTAGGGCGGACATAGCGGCCGGGCGGTATGCCAAGGTTCCTTGTGAGCTGTCATGTCATGGAGTTACTGTGTTATTTATAGGTGTGAGAATGAGTAGGAGTATGTTTGGGTATGGGTGTTAGTGTGCAAGTTGTAGAGTATGAGTGTGAGGGAGTTCTAGAGTGTAAGTGTATCATAAGTTGTAGATTTTGAGTGCCAAATGGTATGTGTGAATGTGACAGTTGTAGAGTATAAAAGTGTGATGTGAGTGCAAGAGATTGTGTGTGTGTGAATGTGAGAGGGCATGGAGAGTATGTATGGCTATGTTAGAGAGAGAGAATGTGTATATGAATGCATGTCCATGAAAGAGAAATAGAGGCCACGCCGTGGCCGAGTGGTCAGACCATTGCCTCTCACCTAGATGGCCCGGGTTCGATCCCAAGTGACCGCATGTCAGATTTGTGGTGGACAAAGCAGCACAGGGGCAGGTTTTCTCCAGGTTCTCCGGTTTCCCCCGCCATCTCATTCCACCGGGGCTCCATCTTCATGTATCATCAGTGTCATTGCCTGCGGTGCCAGAGCAGTAAAAGCGGACATTAAACACTACCAAAAAAAAAAGAGAGAAATAGAATGCGAGTAAGTTTGCATATGTCTTTGAACAGTATAAATACTAATACCAAACCTTATGTTTAAGACCAACTTCTTCCAAAGGTGCTACTCAAAGAATTTCATGAAATTCTCTTGATCCCAAGCTGCCATATTCCTGTATAAGTGTGTATTATTTTGGTTTGCTAATGATTGAGATTATTAAATGTCGGAGATATTTACATGACAAACTATATACCTTGAAATTTCTGCAAATATCCTGTGAAACCCCCCTTCATCTTGAGTGAATTTTGAATTACTAGGAAACTGTAAGAGATGCTCTTAACTTGCAGGGAAAATGTACAGTTTGAGCCACTCATTTCTTTTCATTCTTTCAATTTTCTGAAATACTCCCTTAATATCTGATTGCTCCTTGGCACTTAAAACTACATTATGGATATTCAGAAGCTTCCAAAATTATTTTACTGATTGCAAATAGTTATGTCTGCAAAAGTTTAGAAGGAGATCTTATTTTCTGATTCTACATGCAGCAGTAAAATATTATAAGTTTATACTGAGCCTTACAGGAGTCTAAAATCTCAGCCTGTGCAGAATGAAGTTACCTGTAAATGTTGCATACTTAACTTCTTCTGCTAACAAGAACTTCAAAATTATCATAAGCATTGTGTGTTAATGATAGGTTGTGTTATTTTCATATGTCAGTAAACAAACATTGTTTTGTCATCATTCACTTCTTCATGCTTCTCTCGAAAGTTCCCTTATTTAATCTTTCTTACTTTCAATAGAAAGCAAAAGGGATTCCTTTTTTTTTTTTTTTTTTTTTTTTTTTTTTTTTTTTTTTTGTGCATGGTGTGCATAAAAGGACAAATGCATTGACTCAGAATATAGTAGTAGTAGTGGTTAGTGTGTAGTGGGGTAGTAATCACAAGGACCACTCACCCACTCCCCTAAAGTTTCTATACATATTTCAATTACACCAATTCGCTCTAAACATGTATTTAGGTTGGTAAGTACTTCTGCCTTCTATGGGTTGTAGAGTTGCACATTTGGCAACAGCCACTGAAGCCACGCCCTTGCCATTCACAGCAGAAGACAAGCCACTATTATCCACCATAACTGAAAAATCATTGCTGGCATTGCAATTCTTCCCACAGAGCATTGCCCTCAGTTCCATTGAGTGAATTAATGCTTTTGAGAAGTTTGCTGACAGTGATAGTGAAATGGAGTCCCATACACATTTTATCCACTTACAAATCCAAGTCTAATCCAGTGAATGGACTTTTTTACTCTACATGAACTCAGGGCTTTTATCTGCCATCCAGTGGATACATTGCTATTTCAGTACTACTTTGACTTCTCTATTTATACACAGATCTAGGAGATGGAGGGCAGATATAAGGCCTCCAAGATTTCCGAATTTACTTCCATATTTTCTCCCCTCATGTAATCCCCCCCCCCCCCCAAGACATTAGAAGGTTTTTCATAACAACTTCTGTGAAAAATGTTGGACATCCTATGACCTTCAGAAGCATTGTTAAGAGCTCTTGGTACACCCAACCTCCTGTAAAGGTGCCTGACATGCTGCCTACCTGGCCTTGAAGCTGTCATTAGAGTGCTCATGTTTCACATACATAAGCAACATCATAGCTATTTCAAAATTGTTCTAATCTTCTGGCAGCAGTTCAGTTTTTTTTCTGTCCTGAAAGCCTTAAGGGGGTGTATTAGTGTGTAATGGGAAGAAAGAAAAATGGTTATACAGTGAAAATTTACACTTCAAGTAGTTCGTTTCACAGAGAAAAGCAGAGTGAAGTATGCAGGAAGAGAGTTAGCACAGAACCCAAATTAGCTGTTATTGGAGGGACCAGAAAGAAAAATCGCAGTATGTCAAATTGATCAGTATATCGTTTTGTGGCCCAAAACAAGATAAATATCCCAATATTGTCCAAGAAGGGTTAGATTATGTTCCAGAACTAAGAAATTATGGCACTGCAGTAGCATATGAAACACCAGTTAAACTCAAGGGAAGCAGCAAAGAAGCATGGTATTTCACATTTGGAATTCAAAGCAGCCAGAGGTGGGTTACCTGATTTATGCACAGGAAGGGCTTAGTTTGAGAAGACAAACAACACTCTCCCAGTATCTGCCACATCACTACACAGATAGAGTGATCCATTTTCAGTATATTTAGTCCAGTTGAGACACAAAAATGAATTTCTGATATCGCAAATAAGGGATGTGGACCAGACACCAGCATTTTTTTAATGCCATGAAATACAGCAGCGGATGTAAGGAATGCTTCTAGTGCTTTAATTAAGACTGAGGATGCAGATAAATTTCCCTTGCATGGTGATGTTAGGAATCCTAGCAGATGGTAAAAAGCTGGTGCTCTTTGTTATTTTTAAAATAAAACTGTGCTAAAGTGATATTCTGCTTGGTATAATTGTGAGGGTGCGTGTAAAAGGATAGATATTGGCTGACCTCATGAAGAAATGGCTGAAATTGTGTGGTATCGATATCTTGGAGCTCTGCTAAGGAAGAGGGCCATTTAGTAGAAGCAATAAAAGAAGAAATGACACAACAGAATCCAGTTACAGTGATAATTCCTGGAGAGCTTATGTCAGTTCTACAACATCCAGATGTAGCAATTAATAAACTATTTATAGGTCACCTGCATGGTTGTTTGGGGATTGGATGACATCTGGTTCACTGCCTCTTACAAAAATGGCAATATTAAGCAGCTCTCTGTTGAACAAGTGTGTCAGTGAATAAAAAGTGCATGGTATTTCATCAAACAAGAAACAATGACAAATAGCTTCAGGAAGTCTTTATTTCAAATGTACTGGAGCGCTCTTGAAACCATACAGCATGGGATGCCAATTCTGATGACGATGATTTAGATACATTATCAGGTGAAAGTGTTGCAAAATAAAAAGCTATATTTATGTTTATTTAGGTATGTAATAAATGACTAAGCTTAATGGATATTCCATTCATCAAATTTATCATTGCTTATGGTTTCAATGTTGCAGGGGTGATCTCATGGTCACACTACCACATCATGGCTGAGTAATAAATAACTGCATGGCATCCATGGAAAAAAATCACAAAATCACATCAACTGTTGTATTGCTGCATAATTCTGTTTAAAATAAATTTATATTTCAGTTTTAGGTTATCTCATTGTTAACACGCACCTTTTCTTGGGTACTACTTTTATGGGGAAGCGACGGCCAAGGGGAAGAAGAGAGGCCCCCCACTTGTCTTTCTGCAGTGAATAGGTTATCTAATTTACTGTGAACTAGCTGAACTATTAAACAAAATGCAGTGTTTGCACGTGTGTTTAAACTCTGGGATCTACAGATAGAATCAAACCTTGGCATTGAAGCCACCATATGTCAGAGTGTACGGCATATTTCATGTCTCAATGTGATCACTTTGTTCTCCCAAAATTACGCAAAAGCAAATGAAAGCCAAGGAGCTGCTCACCCAAGAAAATGTGTGTGCATAGTATTATATATATCTATGAGAAATTACTTACTTTTTTTTTTAATCATGTAAATTCCACCCCTCATTTTTTGCCTTAAAACTCTGAAAAACAAGGGGGGAAATTAGATGAGCAAATATGGTAATCACCAAGTCTGTTTTCCCTTTTTGCAACTTCTCTTGCATTTCTTGAGTTATGTGTCCTTGTCAGCTGGCAGGACTAACATGTTAATATAAAGTTAGCAGTGAACTCTGCTGATATTGCCAAACATGTGTTATCCAGTCAACCAATTGTTAAATGTCCATCCACCATTTGGGATTTCCTCTTACCCTTATGCCTTACACTTATGCTTTTTAAATAGTTTTTGTTACAAATTTACTTAAGGTGATAAGTTTTCATCCATTACCAGTCATATTTCACATTGACATTGTTTCTTCACGCCACCAGTTTTTATCATTAATCTGTGTTCCCCCTTTGTGTTGAAAATGTTGTCAAGCATCATTTCAAAATGGAACAGTATTTGATCTGCATTATTAATTTGCTGTAGCATATTCTCACAGTGCCATAGCATCATCACATTATGTCACACAGTGCCTCAACCATATTGTGAACCATGACTGGTATGGGGATGCTGAGGGAATTAGGGTAACTCAGAGGTATTGGAGGTTTCACACCTATTACACATTAATTTATAAGAAGGAAGCTGGACAAAATAGTGAAAGATAGCTTGTATATGCAATAAGACATGAGATAGGTAACTGTAGCTAAAAACTAAAATGTATTTACATTATAGTATAATAGTGATGGGGTGTCTACATGATGAAGGTGATCATAATAAATAACCAGAGAGTAGAAGTCTTATCTTAAGCTTCGAGAGTTGCATTGTCTGGCATCTTGAGCATCAGAGAGCACTAAACTATCTAAATAATCCAAAGTTCTCATCAGAGATCAAACGTACATATGTGGAATTAGTGATGCTGCCAATTGGAATCCAAAGGGTAAGAAACCAGGGGTTAAATATGTTTAAGAGCTAACATTAGCGCAGTCACATTGATTAAGAGTTATATGTACATTGGTTTGTATCTTCAACTAATTTCTCCAATGTCAATGACATAGTAAATAATCTTAGAATATTGCCAATGCCTATAATGAAAATCATACTCTTTCTCTTACAATTATGAAAAATTACAATTATGAAAAAATATGTGAAAGTGTGTCACCTCTCCCCATGCCAAGAGTCTCGGCTGTCCACAGCTGCCAAAATAAAGTACAGGGTTATTCTAAATTAGTTACCTGAAAGTATGAATAAATTATTTCGAAACTGTTGACAGAAATTTATTCAGATGTTCATCAAACCTTGTGTCATATCATCAAGTTTTAAACCTGGTTAGCAGACTTCACTACATGCACTCATTCGCTCATCTGGCGGGGAAAATGTAAAGCACTCGCAACACCTGGAGCGCAGTAAGCAGTCGCCAGCGGTGAGGATCGCGTGCTGTGTTGGCTGTGGTTTCCTGAAACTATATCGCAAATTACCATACAAAGGCGTTTTCGTACAGAGTATCAAAAAGCTCCCCTGGAGGTGAAAACTATCAAAGCATGGTATGCTCGATTCGTAGAAACAGGTTGTGTGGGATACCGAGAAAAAGGACAGGGATGCCCTCCTGTATCAGACCATGTGGAAGCCGTGAGACAAACTTATGCATGAAGTCCAAAGAAGTCTACAACTAGAGCAAGTTTGGTGCTGACCATTTCACAACCTATGGTATGGAGAATTTTACGATGACGACTGCAGTGTAAGGGGTACAAGTTGCAACTGACTCAGGCATTTAGTGCTAATGACAAGCTTAAATATTATGAGTTCTGTGCGGACATACTGAACAGGATGGAAGAAGACGATAGTTTTCTAAACAAGAATGTGTTCAGTGATGAGGCAACTTTTCACCTTAGCGGTGCAGTTAATCACCACAATGTAAGGATTTGAGCTACACAGAAACCGCCGGAATGCCTGGAACATACACATGACTCACCAAAACTGAATGTGTTTTGTGCACTAAGCTCCGTGAAAGTGTATGGACCATTCTTTTTCTTTATGAGGAGACTGTGACTGGCATAACATATCTAGATATGTTACAAAACTACCTGACGACGCAGCTGCAAGAAGATATAAGAGAGAATTCCATTTTTCAACAAGATGGAGCACCTCCTCATTACCACCATGAGGTCACTACGTACCTATCCTACGCGGGAACATAGCTTGGCCTTCACGATCTCCCGATTTAACACTGCTGGATTTTTGTCTGTGGGTTTATGTTAAAGATAACGTGTACAACCCGCTGCCGACCAATCTCGATGAGCTTCAACGAATTAACTAACCCGGGTAGATGCGGACATGATCACGCATATCTGGGGATGAACTGTCGTACAGGTGGGATATCTGCCGAATGACAAAAGGGAGTCACATTAAACATTTGTAAACATTGCAAATAAATATTAATGTTATGTCAGTGTATGTAATGGAAAATGGAAATAAACTACGTAAGATAACCATAATTTAGCTTTATTATCAGATAACTAATTTAGAATAACCCTGTAGAATTCAAAATACATTGTCTCTTGCTGGGAGGGATGCATAATAATTACAATTGAGATTACATTGGACCAATCTGAAAGCAAACAAAAAAAGAAAGGGCAAGGTAGAAAGGATAATCAGAGGGAGCAGGGTGGAAAGAGGCAGTTGAGAACAGTATGCAATATTGCAAGGGAGAGGTTAGGGATCAATATGAGAGGATACAAAAGTACATGCGAATGTTGAAGCAATTTGAAGTTCTTAAGAACATGGTACACCAGCAACATTCTGTATAGACTATTGACAGTTGTAAAAGTTTGACCAGTTGATTCAGCTTTAATTGATGTGAAGAAAGGGCGGAAACGAGCCAAAATCACTTCCTCACGACGAGATGTGCGGGAGAACATTCACCAGTGTACCGGAAGATCCTTCACTACTCTTAGCTTGTTGCTGCGGAGAGACGACCCACTGCATGCCAGCACGAAAGCACCGCTCTCCGAAAAACAAGCCTAAAATCTTCGGCTGTTGAACAACTGTAACACTGGGCTCCGTGGTTGCCGACTTTCCCGCCTCATCCGCCAGTTAATTCCCGGTGCTGGAAACCATGTGCAATCCACATTAACGCCACAAGCGTGTAAAATGTGGAGGGCATCCTGAATGTGCTGCACTAAAGGATGGCAGCTGTACAGCTCACTAACGCACTGAAGTGCGCTAAGGTAGTCACTCAGAATAAGGCAGTCACCCAATTTTCGACGGCAAACATACTGAATGCCTCGGTAAATAACAGCTCCGCAGTATAAATGACTGTGTGACTTGGCAAACCGTAAGTATGTGCGTCGGTTTCAATAACAAAGGCACATCCAACACAGTCGGTGCCCTTATTTCCATCGGTGTATGTACATGTTAGGTCACTGGAATAGAAATTCTAAAATTACAAGTACGGATACTGCAAGCAGATATCGTAGACATCTCGAAAACTAACATCCCGAGATCGATATGGGATGCAGCACGTAATTAAGGTGGGTCCACCCTCTCCCTTGGGAAGCATGCTGGTTATTACTATAGCGTAGTCCCGAAGAAGCTCACTGAAACGAAAACCTGGAGGCTTTGGTCAAAGTGATAGGTGCCAATAGCGTTCGTCCAGCTCAGTAGAGTTAAAACGGGTAAACGTTGAATGCGTAGGCATGCACTTCAGCCCGCAGCCATAATTTGTCAGCAAGGACATCATGCCGAAATCGTAGAAGGGATTCTGCCGACTCGGCGTATAGGTTCATAACTAGTCTGGTTGGAAAGGCTCCAACAGCCGCACGGATGCCCTAATTATAAACAATATCTAAGCTTCTTAGCACATATGGTCGTGCGGATGAATGAACAATGCGTCCACAATCTAACTTGGATCGGATTAGCGCACGATAAAGACGCAACAACGCTGATCGAACCGCCCCATAAGATTTGCCACTTAGTATTCGTAAAATTTTTAGAGAACGGTCACGTCGTGCTTTCAGCTGTGCTATATGAGATGGCCAGAAAAATTCCTGATGGAATATCAACCCAAGGAACCTCGCCTCATCTGCGAATGGAAGTAAAGTTGGCCCGAGTCTAAGAAAAGGTGGCAATCACCTTCTACGGCACCGAAGTTTAATGCAGATGGACTTATCAGTTGAGAAGCGAAAGCCGTTTTTGAGCTCCAATCATAAAGGTTGTTTAAACACTGCTGGAGACGTTCCAAAAACGGCATACGCTGAGAAGTACAAGATATAGCAAAGTCGTCTACGAATAAGTGTAATGAGACACCAGGGGGAGCACACAGCGATATAGAATTAATCGCAACAGTAAACTGACGCTTAGTACTGATCCCTGCGGTACTCCGTTCTCTTGAAGAAAATGAGTGGAAAAACCCAAGCGGACCCTTACTCGGAAAACGCGGTTCCCCACAAACTCCTGAATGAACTACGGTAGACGTCCATGTACATTCCAGTTGTGCAGGGAACGTAATAGTCCTGCCCGCCAACAGGTATCATAAGCCTTCTCAAGATCAAAAAATATTCCAACTGTTTGGCAGTTCTCAAGAAACCCATCCATGCGTCAAAAGCGATAGAAGTTGGTCAGACGCTGATCGACGTCGTAAACCACACTGGGTGTTTGTCAGTCAATTGTGGGATTCCAGCCCATCGATCATGCGTTCCATCACCTTGCAAACGCAAGTGACGAGGGAAATAGGACAATAGCTGGACGGAAGATTACGGTCCTTTCCAGGTTTCAGAATAAGTATGATGTTGGCCATTTGCCACTTTCCGGGAAAGTGGATGTCGTCTGGACCTGGTGCAGTGTTCCGCGAAGATAAAGGTGCATGTTCTAGCACCGCAATGGTGAAGAGGTGGTTGTAATCTTCAAGGTTTCCGAAACGAAAGAACCCTCGAGATTCTACTTGAGCCTTAACGGCAAGAAAGTCAGGGAAATTATTGTCGGAGCTAGACACCTGAGCGAAAGTACTGCCTAAAGCGTTCGCAGCGTCCAACATTTAAACAATAGCTCCGGGAGGTGTTTTGATACCGGCGATTGGCACATGGGTCGATTTACCAGCCACACGCCTCAACTTATCACATACGACAGAGGGAGGCGTCTACTGATTTAAAGCAGCTTACAAACATGCTCTTATATTGCATTAGACTATCCAGCGTAAGGCGACGCTGGAAAACCCGAAGAGCAGTTTACAAGCACGAATGGCATCCCGACATTCATCTCTCCAGCAAGGAACAGGAAATCGACGAGGTTGACCAGTCGACCGCGGAATAGACTGCTCAGCAGCAGAAATAATGGTGGCTGTGAGTTGTTCAACTAACCGGGTCGTACTCGTTGCAGTTAAAAACAGCCAAACGGGAATAAAGGTTCCAGTTGGCTCGATCTAAGCGTCATCTAGGTTAACGTGTGGAACATAAATTGTGTGCTGAGAGACTTATAAGGGCTGAAAAGTGGTCACCGAAGTATAAATTAGATTATATTCCATACTAAGGAAAATGCTAACTGTGGAGAACAAACAGTTATGACGAGGTGTGAAAAACTACAAAAGGCGTCAGAAAGAAATGTAGGCGCTCTGGTGTTCAGGAGAGAGGGAGGGAGAGAGAGAGGCGATTACTGTCCAGGAAATCGGAAATTAGATGACCTCTCGCACAAGCGCGAGGTGAGCTCTAAAGTGGGTGGTGTGAAATCACGTCACCGACCTACAAAAATGGTGTTGGTAGCTGGGAAATTAGGTCTCCTAAATCAATGCGCTAAGGCTCAGCAAATGAAGGAAGACACACACAGCCGCCTGCTGTTACATCCATTTCCTCTTTATTAATATGCGCCTTACTTCAAAACAAGAGATTAAGACCTGAATCAAATATTCGGAGACATTTCTTTTTTAAGTGCATCTATTATGAGACTCCACATAGCTGTATTAAATTAATCTTTTACATGCAGTGTTGTTAATACCACCCACATCCTCTGTGTCTTTCTTAATGTTAACCACTGCCTTAGTTGCTTGGATGGTAGATTTCTCTTTCTAATCTTAATCGTATCAGAACTTTGTAGAGCTTGCTAAGCGTATTTAAAAGGCATAAAGGCCTATATGCTGAAGGTTCTTGGGAGGATTTACCACCTTTCAACAGAAAGAACTACCCTGACTATTTTCCATTTATCTGGGAGGTTTTGTGTTTTTACCAGCTCGTTCATAATATTTAAAATCCACCATGGTGCAATTTTCGCCATACATTTAATTGCCTCTGGAGGAATTCCATCTATTCCTGGTGCTTTCTTTGTTTCATGTTTTCCACTACTACCCTCAGCTCTTCCTTCTGGAGGGATCCACGTTGCAAGTTTGGCATTTGGATTCCATCCTAATATCATTATTTAGCTCATCACACAGCATTTGCCAATGTCCTCGCTTAGATTGCTGAATAAGCTTCTTTAATTCTTTTCTACATGCCTTGTAGTCTTTCCTGATTAGTTTTACTTCCTCTGTCCCTGAGCTTCTTTTATTTGTCCTGGTTAATAATATTTTCCTCTCAATATATTTATGCCTAAATTCACTTATTTCAGTTGTCCACAAGTACGGCATTCTATTCCTTCATTGTTTTTATTTGTTTGGCTGATTGCGCACATTTCTTGCACCATAATGATCAATTCTTCCACATTTTTCGGTTCCTTCGTACCTTTAGCCTTCCAGTCTAATAGTATCTCAAATACTTCCATAGGTTACTTTAGTTTTATCAATCGTCCTCTCTCCATTCCCTCTTACATCTTTGACTTCAAAATAAATAAATCTATGATCACTATGAGTTTCTTCTTCCAGTACTTGCCATCTCTCAATTTGCTTTTCAATTGTTTGCGTTGCACATGTGATATCTGTATATGATTCACAACTACCTCTGACAAATGTGGGTACATCCGCTCTGTTTAGCCCAACCAAATCTAAGGAAGCCAACACTGCCCAATATCTCCCTCTACGATCTGTAATGAGGGAACCCCATAATGGAGATTTAATATTTAAGTCTCCCATAATTATACTTTCTCCTTCAGCATTTTTATAAGCTTGCATTAATTTATCTGTATCACATTTCAAAAGAAATATATGGTGAACTGTAACAAGCAAAAATATGGCACTGCTTGTAACCAAGACAAACATATCCCCCTTCTGTTCTTATAGTAAGTATTTCCAACTTTTTGTTTAAAAGTCGAACAGCAATATCAATTCATTTATTCTTTATGCAATCACTACCGGCCACGTATTTTTTGTTTGGCTAACTTACCACTATAATATCCACTGACTTGTCTTGGCTACTTTTCAATCTCATCAGGTTTGCCTGAATTATGCGTATAGTTTGTACAAACATTCATTATTCTTTATTCGCCTATCTTTCCCTTATTTCCAAAACGACTTTCATAAATACAGGACATTTCATCTGGTCAAATCTATGGCCTTCCTGACATTTACTACAATACGAAATCCTTGAACGTTCCTTCGCATTATGCCCTGCCTCTCCACAATAGAGGCAATCCTTTGACCGATTTACTTTTTTTTTTTTTTCACATTGATGTGCTCTATGGCCTTAATCCAGACATTTATAGCATCTTAGGATAGGCACCCTCTCCCGCACCTGACAAACTGTCCGTCATATCTGCATTTTCCTATTATTTATTATCGTTCTTGACTGCTGCTGTTACTGGTACTGTGCTCCAAATTATTTTTTAAATGACTGGACATCTTAGGATATCAGTGAAACTTCATTCGTTAAACCATTTGTGGTGGGACCTTTCCTACCGATTCAGTATACAACTAAAACTAAGGGTTATTGCACTGTAATCTCAGACAACTATCCTGTTGTAAACAAAATGGAGTGGACTTAACCACCCCCCCCCCCATCCGTGGTTACGCTACAATGTGCAGGATGGTTTTGAAACACTAGCGGTATCAGCGCTAACGTCTTGCCAAAAAATCGACTAACACACTACCAACAACGTATCAAATCTATGTGTTACAGAATAGTAGCATAATGGTTACATCTCAGGGTTTCTTGAGAATTGCTAAACAATGCGTGATCATTCTCCTCTCGCCACTTCTTAAGATTTGCTCTGCAATATTTTATTTCAGCAGACTGATAGGTCTGCTCTATGATGATAAGCTAACTGCTTTTAAATTACTGTTCTGGGTTTGTGAGGTATGCGAGTTAAGAGCCTTAAATATCAGAAGCGACTCGGCACAAGAAATATTGGCATCTGAATTAACATTCACTTCAAGACCATTTTGTTCCGAGAGTGGTCTATGGTGTATAATACAATTTAGTATTTATTAGTAATACAAAACTAGGCTGTATATTAGTTAACAATATTGTCGCAACCGAAGAGGCACCGAAGAAATCACTGTGATCATGTACACATAGCACCAAGAATGTCCAAGTAATAAATTATGGGGGACCGAAGCTTACTGGCTGGTCTCCAAACAGTTCACAGTCTCACAATCAATGAAGTGTGCTAACTGGTGAGTACGTTGACGACAGTATACAGACACACACAGTCAAAATTAGAGCTCCCCCAAATCCGCCACAACAGATCTACAAGTTTTACAGTAGTCAAATAGACAACATAATTATAGTTGCAAGCCCTTATAAAACATAATGCAATGAATAGCATTATAAAAAAAATCTGTAAAACCTACTCAACTCAATTTAACTGAGGAACAAAATAGTGACAATATAGCACCCAATGCAAAACAGCTGACTACAATGTTGATACAATGACACTCAAGCTTACCAAAAATAAAAAATCTTTACAATAATGATTATGAATTTACAAACAAACCGGTGAGCTGCAGAATCATTACATTAGCAAAATGTCATAGCATATTCATTAGAATATATCACTTGCAAGTGCACAATTTATAAGCACTGCATTAAAACAAACGAATACAGGATCCCTTAAAAAAACATATATATATAAGGACACGAACACGCACAAACTACACGTGCACAAAAGGCACCAGTGACCAATTTATAAAAGCAGACTACCATCATGCAAAAATCAGAACTACACATCTGTGTGTCAACTGTCAGGGAAATGTGAAAAATTCCAAACATCTTGTATACAGGGTGTTTCAAAAATACGGAGCATAATTTCAGGTATGTATTTCCCACATGTAGACAATCACATTAGTTCATTATAACATGTGTCCGGAAATGCTTCATTTCCGAGTTATGGCCTTCACAACATTGAAATTCACTGGAACGTTTTTCTTTCCGCAGGTTGTCATTACAGAAGATGTTCAAAATGTCCACCTCCTGCTTGAATACAGACCTCACATCGATGTCTCATTGACCTGCGAACACGATCCCAAACTCCAGGAGTATTGCGTATGTCCTCACAACTTGCCACAATTCGATTCCGAAGGGATTCCAAATCCGGCACCGGAGACGAATAAACCAATGATTTTAAATGGCCCCACAAGTAGAAATCGAGAGGGTTCAGATCAGGTGAGCGTAGAGGCCAAGCAATTGGGCCACCTACACCTATCCATCGATCAGGAAACCTTCGATCCAAGTACCGGCGAGCCGTAAGACTGAAGTGTGCAGGAGCGCCATCATGCAAGACGTGAATGTGTTGATGATTGATCACTGGAGTGTCTTCGATAACGTCAGGTATGGTGTTTTCCAGGAAGTTTGTGTACGCCTGCCCCGTAAGTCTGTTTACAAGTACATGGGGTCCAACTAATCGATCACCAATGATACCGGCCCACATGTTGAGGGAGAACCGCACCTGGTGATGAGATACAACAGTTGCACGTGGGTTTTCTTGCGACCATACATGCTGATTGTGGACATTTGTTATGCCATCTCTTGTGAACTGTGCTTCATCTGTAAATAATGCGACGGCAGAAAAGTTCGGATTTACACCACACTGCTGCAAGAACCACTGACAGAACCTAACTCGTGCAGGGTAATCTGCTGGTGACAGGGCCTGTACACGTTGCAAATGATAAGGATACAATTGATACTCGTTCAACAGTCTCCAGACTGTCGTATGAGGAACATTGACTTGCAACGCTAACCGTCGTGTGCTGATAGAAGTCCTGTCAACAGCCTCCAGGATCTCCTGCACTTCTTGAGTTATAGATCTTGGTCGTCCCCTTCCCAAACCAGGAGAGGTGAATGTTCCATACTCGCACAGACGGGAATGGAGACGTACAAATGTCTTCCGATCTGGACATTGTCGCTGTGGGTACCTCTCCTGGTACAAACGACGAGCCAGCGCAGCATTGCCGTCCGCCTTACCGTACATGAAGTGTATCTCTGCCAGCACTTGATTTAAATACATGTCGCACAGTCTTAACGCCTAAAGAACACTGAATGTAACCTTCCTCAGAGTGAACTATCAGAGCGCCCTCCTAATGTCTCCTTTGACGGCAAAGACCTGCGGAAAGAAAAACGTTCCAGTGAATTCCAATGTTGTGAAGGCCATAACTCGGAAATGAAGCATTTCCGGACATGAACTATTTTGATTGTCTACAGGTGGGACTTTCAATGTTGTAAAGACCATAACTCGGAAATGAAGCATTTCCGGACACATGTTATAATGAACCATTTTGATTGTCTTCATGTAGGAAATACATACCTGAAATTATGCCCCGTATTTTTGAAACAACCTGTATAGCATTTATCTCATTAAAACATGAAATTTATAGATCAGAACTGTAACAACAGGACAAAGATATTGAGCAAAAAACAATTAGAAAAAAGTCTATAAGTGTAATAGTGTACTTAAATTTCATAATATTCTCAAAACCCAAGAACAAACCTGTTACCATCAGTGAGGGCACCTCAACAAACTCACCGACCACAACATCTACTAAATTTTCTCACACTTCGGCAACCCCGATGAAAATCCAAAACAAACGTTCACCGTAATAGTCACTTTAAGCAGAACTAGCTGTGGCCAAATTGTCAGACCACTCACCTCTTACCTAGACTGCCCGGGCTCGATCCCAAGCGACCACATGAGATTTGTGGTGGACAAAGCGGCGTAGGGGTTCCTCGCCATCGCATACCACCGGTGCTCCATTTTCATTCATGTTTCATTGGTGTAATATGTATTAAAAGCGGGCGTTAAACACTATCAAAAGAAAAGAAATAAAGGTGCGATCCAGCATCAACTTTCAACAAAGTCAAATTCACTCTTCCTAAATAAACAGCAAAGACGGCTTAAATTTAGCTTGGCCAGTTCTCCGAACTAGAATTTGTGACAGACAAAAACCACATCCACACTTCCATAACTCTTTAGACTCCACAAAATGTAGTACAGCATTATAATATAGAAAATTTTAAACTCATCCCAAAAATCACATCGCACTAAGTAATGACCAGTGGTGCCCAACCTACAGCGAGAGACGGGAGGGCAGATTTACCTCCACTCATTTGTTTGGTACCGGCAGGCAAAAACCTCTCTATCTATGACGTCGCTTTCTATCAGTAGCGGGGGCTTCAGCAACGTTAATGTTAAATGGGATGGTACAAATACTTATAAAAAAACAAACAAGCAAAAAAAACTGCTCTTGTTAATGACTTGGTTGGCACTGTTTACTTGTAACCAGTTCATCAATGTTTGCCGACAGGGAAGTAGAGCAGAGTCTAAAAATGCACACCAAATGACCCTGCCCTCCCTTCCCTACTACAATATTTGCTTTTTATTTGATTCGTTTTCGAGAACATCTATTCACAAATATATGTATAACAGAATATTGATAACAGCAAAACTTGGGAAATTTTTCTTTGGGAACAGATTTAAATAAATCCCAAACTTTTATCTGAGAATATTTAATGCCTGTTGAATTTTGCAAAGCAACCAGTTGCATTTGTAGATCGTGGGGAGCGTCTTTTGTAGACAATATTAATTCAAATTCAAGTGTTGCTAATGATTCCATACCTGATCAAAAATGTTTGTTATAAACAGTATGATAGTATTTTTCAAAGTGTAGTTTAATATAACATCGAAATCTCAAGATAGGTGATGCTTATAAATAAGACATTTCACATTAAACAAAAAAATATTCTTCCTCCCATTCTTTCTGGAGTACGCTATGTTTGGTTCACCTGAAACCACCTGTCGAGAGTCGAACCCAGTTAAACGCCACTGAATGATTGAGGGAGAAATGCTTCCTTCTTGGCCATGCACAAAACGAAGGTGGCGGGGTAACACGACTAGATGACGCAATTAGCTTATAGGAGCAGAGGTTGGGCACCCTAGTTAATGACAATGCGCATCACCTTCATGACAATCATTAAAAGTAAACCCAATTGGACAAAAAAGTAAGCAAACTTATAATGCATACAGCACAGGTCCCTAAACTTACAACGGAAAACGTTTTATATAGAGAGGCAACAAAAAGGAAACATTAATTGGAACAGTGCAACAGCTCATCACAGGCGATAAGGATCTGTAGGGTCATAATATGGATAAAGACGAGATACATGTACAATTTGCAGTTTAGTTATGGGAGCATTAGGACGACGAATCTCATAAGTCGATGGAATAACCTGCTTCACAATTCCAAATATACCTATCAGGAGTTGAGTACGTTTGCCCTCTTTCCTAGTAGGAGTACAAACCTTAACCAATTGGCCAGCATTAAATTGTATATCTCTATGTTTTGTATCAAACGTATCTTTCTGTTTTATCTGCTGTTAGTTGATATTGTGAATGGCGACCTCACGAGCCTTCTGGATATGCTTTAAAGTTTTCCTGACAAAAACAAAAATCATTAGACGTATCCTGCAGTTATACTTTATTAATCATTAGGAGCAATGTTGACAAAAGATAATTGCACAAAACAAAGAAAACTCGAAGAAATACTATAACTGCAATGCTCAACTATCTCAAAGTACGAAAATCACTGTCATTAAAAACGTCTCTGGTTTACAGAAATGGCTGCTTAGCGTCCTTTGCCAACTGACTAGACATTTCGGACGGTGGAATTCACGACAGTGAAACACGAATGATAGAGTTGCGAGATGAATCCGGGGACCGAATCGCTGAAGCTGTCCGACATTCGTCCCAAGAGTTGAGGAAAAACCCTCAACTGGACAGCTTAACCCAAGCAGGATTCGAACCTGCGCCCTCCACGTATATAGTTGATGCTTGCCCAACGCTCTAACAACTACACCATGGAGGTGGCTTTAAAAACGTCTGAAAACAAGAAGCATTATTATGAAAGAAATTACACTTTCAAACGTTAAGCCTCAAACTTACAAGTATAACTGTGGAGAAACACTTACTAAATTAGTCTGAAAAGTTCAAAGCTGTAGTTTACAATATGTTACACTGAATTAATACATGTAACCCACAAACCTAGGGCATTACAATGCAATCAATATCTTTAAAGGGTTAACGCTCACTGTATTACACTCTTCAGAAGAATTACAAAACAACAGAATAAAGTTGAAGCCTGAGCTAAAAGAGGTATTAATTAGGGAAAAAAGTAATGCTTCATATATCTCTCAATATCACATCCGCTTAGGGAACTTTGTGCAGAAGTTACAGAAAGGGATAAAAAAAATTAAAAAATGAAGCCTACTAAAGATGAACATCATTTAGATCAGCAATTATAGGCTGCGCCGATTACAGACACCGTCATATTAACACCCACGTGCATAGAGTACTTACCATACCAGCAACAATTTATGTATTTAGTTACTGTATAAAACTAGTGTGCTGAAATTCAAATTACACAACGCTTGACCAAAGTTACACTTAAATTTCAACACTCACCGGTGTAAAAGAAACACATTCGAACACCATGTGATTATAGAGCAAAACACGCATACTTTTGAGTCAAATGCAAAGTTAGCACCCAAGATAGAGGCAAGAAAATAGTGTTATGGGCAACGTTATTACCAAAACGAAGCTGAAAGAAGAATATTAATTTCCAAACCAAACGAACAAAATTGTTAAATTTAATTTCAAAATCAACGTTTCCGTCTGTCGGTAAAATTAAATGAAAGCTATAACAGGCTTAGAGAATTTGAACAAAGAAATGGATCACTTGCTCACACAACGAACGTCTTTAATTACGCTTAGCATCTTTCTTCTCTTAACTTATATATAGGTAATAATTAAAATCCCCTCACAAAACATAATAAAATAAACGAAAAGAATAACAAAACCACAAAAAAAAAATTACACCACAGTAGAAACCACTTTCCAAGCCTAATGGCCAAAGAAAAGATATGGTAAATCTCACGAAAACATTATTTTAACACAATACTTTGAAATTTAACACGAGAGAGATAAACGCGAGGGAGGGGGTAATTTTTCACTATAAATCCAGGCTCACATAATTTCTATTATCTCACGAACTTCCCAATTTTAAAATCAAAATTTACCCCCGGCACCTACCCACCAACATGTCGTAACCCTTCTGTACTGTTGTAATTTAAACTACCATTTTTCACGAACTAATACAAATCTAGGCTGCATATTAATTAATAATACAAGTCAATATTATATAGCTGTGCCTATCTTCTGTTTAATCTATATTTCTATGATTATATATATATATATATTATATGTGTGTGTGTGTGTAAATTGTAAACATACGTATTTTTTCAACATTCATGACCCTAGAAACATATGTGGTGTATGCGCATGAATCAGAGAAATGAATCTAATATATGTATATTTTACTTCCCCATAATCTAATTCGGGGTGATCCGCGACTAGAAAAGTATTTACAGTGCTGTACTTCCTGAAGGTGATAATTGTACGATAACAACTAAAAGAAAAACCACCATGAACACAATCAGCGGCCTAACAGTGTTCCATTTCTCTACGTCTGTCTCTTTCTTCTCCCCATAAGCTTACAACGGAATTGTTTTTGTTTGAGACAGGTGGAAAATAATGAACTTTAGGATGACCGCAATACCTGTGGGTTCATACTCTGGACTGGGGGTGTTTCTTAATGGAAGCAAACATCAACATATTTTGAAACACTATTATTCTTTTTGGTTATTACCATTTTATAATTCTCTTTATACATTATACGATAACTATTTCGAGCGGTACAATTGATAATATGATTCCAGTTTTCAAAACAAATATTAAAAATTAAATTCGCACTACAATTTATTCAAATTTAAGCTTATGAGTCAAATAAAATTACGTTATAATCATTCGAAAATAATCATTTTTAGTAACTGCACACATTAACTGCTCTCTCAGTATGCCCTTGATTCTATTCCTCCTCATTCTCCTCGTATTGCTTTAAGCCTCGGCAGAAGCTGCAGAGACTTCATCAATAAAATTACGTTTATCACCCTTTTGTGATATGCAGTAATTTTGTGAGTATAAATATTTCCAGTTATTTAAACGTCCAATAGTGTTCGCTGTTCAACAAAAAGATTACAACTGTTGTATATCCAACTACGGAACTATCCAGATACCTTTATTCAACCGAAATTGAAAACACACTCAGCTCAACATCTCTACTAATTATTGTATCACTAACTACGTTTAACAAATAAAGGGATAAGGAATACTCACCTCAGTAGTAAATTTGCATGTCAAATTTTTCATGTAAAAATCAGCTATTTTCTTTATCTTACTTTCGGTGTGCTTGACAATATCAAACGCATGCTAGCTTCATAGTAAGATGTCTTTATTTATTCCTGACTTACTCGAGAATTTTGCTGGAAATAAACAAATGATAAATAATGGCAGTGCTTATTCAGAACAAGGCTCTGTTTTCCAACATATGACGCGCAGCCTGAGCGGAATATTTTTTCGAAGTGCGGCTTCAGATCTAATATGTCTTTAGCATTACTTTCTCCTGTGAATTCAAGTAGGAGAACGTTTTCTTAACCTAACTTGACGTTTTTAAATTTTTGTTTACCTACTTCCCGCTCATACAGCCATAGCGAAGAATGCAGCGCTGTTAAATGATCCACCTTGCATCACCTAACAGTCTCTTTGTCCATAAATTACATTAACTCTCTAAGTCTGTCCCTAAATTACGATGACATCTCAGTCGTTAACTACGCCTAGCCTAAACCCAATCGCTACACCACAAGTATTGTATTATTATTATTATTATTATTATTATTATTATTTATTGTTGCAAATCAGCGTCCGTGCCTCATTTGTTTAAACATCATCCCAAGGATCCAGTTACCCTCTTCGTTGCGCGCCCGATGGAATTTGCGTCGTCCTGTTTCACAGTCGATTTCAACGACGTGACCGGGAAGGCCAATTTTCCCTCTCGCAGTGTATTTGGTATCGCTGGAGACCATGCACACTTCACGGCAGTAACTGGACCTTTCCAATATTATTTGCGAGCTCACACATTGGTCTCCAACCGAACACTACATTGCCTCATACTCACAAGTAGTAAAAGCGGGCATTAAACAAAACAAAAAATGAACTGCATGCGACTTCTTGTAAACAAATCATAACGCTGTCCCAGAAAGAGGGAAAGAATTCCCCCCGGCAATAGCTTTGCCCGCTTGAAGCTTTGCAAACAAACTGTGTGACTTTCTCATTTCCAGCTCTAAAATTAATGGTACATATAGTTAATTACTAAACATGATTCAACCAAAAGCTATAAGTGAGGGGCTCTATTTTGACATTCTCCTACCTAAAGCAAAAATCAGGATATGTACGGTCACATCATTAATGCGATGCAGGACGGCACTACGCTCAGAACATGAAATCCTAAGCAGATTCTCGTCAAATAGCAGTTGAGGACAGACCTCTGTATAATTGTGGTGAAACCGAGAAATCTGTGTTTTTAATCAGACGAGCCATTTCTAAAACTGTTACAACCCGTAAGAGCGTCGCCAAGAACATACAACCTTCGCTTTTCGAACTACAATACTCTGTTCGATTGCATCCGCATGCTTTTATAAATAAAACCTAAGAGAAAGTATGGTCAGGACCCGTGGCGATTCGTGGTCAATAACTTAGGTACACCGCTCCTTTTATCATCGTTTTTCTTAGTCCATAAAACTATAAAATATAGTCATCCCTCGTTATACGCGATCTCAATTTACGCGTTTTCGCTTAAAGCTATTTAAAAAATGCTGATTTTAACACTGTACAAATGACATAAATAGATGCATCTGTTTAAAACTATTTTGTCATTTTTACCTTGAAATAGCTCATATCATTATCACATTCACTTTACGCGTTTTTTGTGTTACGTGATAATTCATGAGAACCAATTACTTGCGTAATGCGAGGGACATCTGTGTACGTAAATTATTTTTTATTTTAGTAGTAGTACTTGCCAGTTTACTGGAATACTATCTCCAACCGACGAGATTTCTTCAGAAATAGTTCCATTACAGCTTGCGTGAAATTTTCATGAACCTTATGAAGCGCATTAAGTAAGTGTTTTTCTATGGACATCATTGACAGAGAGGATAATCTTTCTTGGCCCATTGTAGACCTACAGTGAGATTTCACTCGATTTAAAGTGGAAAGTGACCGTTCAACAGAAGCTGTAGTTGCTGGTACAGTTAGAATTAGACAAGCTAATTTGTAAACTTCAGGCATAGCTCACACCAGATCTCTTTCGTTCATAATTTTCACTGTTTCACCAACTGACTTTCCTTCAAAATCTTTATTTCCAGAAGAGTACAGAACAATAAGTTCATTCTTCAGACGTAGCGAATCAAAATTTGAGCCATGGGTGTCCAATTTTGAGCAATGGTGATCAGAAAAAGACGTTTTGTAATTTTTTAATTTTGAGGAATCAGGGAGAGCAAAGAAATGAGAACTTTCGTAGTCGAAAAAGCTATTTTGTATTTAATAGAGCACATTATCTAAAATTTCATTGAATATCCTCCTGAATACAACTTCAGTAACTTCACTTGATTCATTGTTCTTCCTTTTCTTTTGTGCACGTTCATTTATCACTTCAATAGAAATGCTTCGCCAAATATTTTGGAACCCTTCTCTTCTTCGCTCTTCTAAAAAAGTGTTTTTAGTCTGGATTACTTTTAAATGTCAATATGCAATATCCAGAGATTTGTCTTGCCGAAAATGTTTTGAGAAGGAAGACAGTATTCAATCAAGTCAAAAAAAAAAAAACAACAAAAAACCGTTATGCTTTAACCAATGTCAGGTTCCCAATCAACATTGTTTTCTGGCTCTGTCAGGAATTCAGAGAATAAAATTAGGTTATTTCGTTGCTCTTGTGCAGTGTTGACAAGGCGTGAATTGAAGTTCCAGCGTGTTGGAGCCGGTTTTGGTAACTTTTTATTCATAAAAGCATGCAAAGTTTCCGTTCTTTTAGTGGAATGAGAAAAGAAGTTAGGGAGACCTGATAGAGATTGAAAAATTCTGCACTTATCAATACACATCGCTGCCTGTTGCAGAACCAAATTGAAAATATGACAGTAGCAGTGAACAAATAATGCCGTTGTGGAAATGCCACTTTTACTTTAGATTGCCGACCGCATAATCGACCAGACATTACGGGCGCACCATATGTGTGAGCGACAAATTTCTTACAAATATTAAATTATTTAACTGTTGTAAGTACATGGTTGTAAAGTGCCTCAGTGTCTGCACTGACGTCTGTGAAGCCCATGAACCTTTCTTGAACTTCGCCCGATTTGTCCACATAGCGTAAAATGGTAGTGAGTTGGGATTTGTTCACTATGTCTGAACACTCGTCTAGAAGAATAGCCACAAAATTAGCGGATGCAAGTTCTTTTGTTACACAGTTAACCAAAACACCCCTAACAGCTTCGATTAAATCATTCTTAATGGATGACGAAGTGCCCCGGAAACCTGTAGCATTTTTTAAATGATCATTTAAAAATTGATCATACGTACTGAGTAAATCCAATGTTTCTACGTAATTACCTCTATTAAAAAGGTACTTTCTAACTCTCGTGTACTCTAAAAGCTAATTCCTGCTGCCCTAAGTGACAAACAACATCAATGAGTCTATTCAATACTTCTCTGTTCTTTTTTTACCATTTCATTATCCTTTGAAATGTGTAATGATTTCTGAGCATTTAGCTGTAGTCTATTCGCCTATTGCCAAAATTACAGAGAGTGAATGCACAAAATATGTGATTTTTTTTCATACTTAATTAATGAACCAGTTAGAGAAACTATATTGTTGAATCCTTCTTGAGTCCATAAGGTACTGCTTTTGTCGTTACTAAAAAGAAGACATGGCCAACAATAGAGTGTGTTTAATTTGGGGCAACCAGTTAATCATTTGTACCTAGAATAATTGCTAATGAGAAATGTCTGTTATACTCTCGTTTTCTGTCTCGACATTTTGCAATCAGACCTAGTAGTTTGGAGTGAGTCCGCTGTTGTTTTTTATTTTAACTTTTTCAGAAAATTTAAAACTCCGAAATCCAGTCTTTAACACGTGTTCTGCTACACAGTTACAAGAACCACTAGCTTCATTTCACAAAAGCTTACAAACAAAACAACATTAATACAGACTAAAAACGATTGTTAATCGCAAAATTTAGCGGTGCATTTCGGCAGCTAACGCCTGGCAACTAAGCTTCCTTCCCCCTCGCCTCTCTAGTGGAGAATTGGAAGTGCCTGGCTACCGCTTCAACTTGTGATGGAGTAAATGCGCGCGCGCACCAGTACTGGCCTTGCCTAGAGCGGAGAATGTTGGGAACATGGTTATCGTTTTAACTTGCGGTGAGATAAATGTGCGCGCACAATTTAATCGCACAAACTTGCGATTATTTCATATTTAGTTAAAGTGACATACAAAAATTCTGATTATTTTGCATGTTTATTAAGATTCGTTTTGAACCCTCTCAAGTTTAGTATACCTATGTATGCGGTATATAGGAGAATTCGCCACTGGTCAGGACTTTTCAAAAAGGACCAACTGTTAATCGCTTCGATATTATTTGTTATTCAGATGTCTTGGGATTATTTACAAAGGTGTCCTACGAGTGTTACAAATGATGTGTATTTTGTCTGCTATGCGAGAAGCAATAGATCTCGTAGTCATAGATCGTTTCTGTCTGCTTGCGTATGCGCATTGGTGAGCCTTCAGACTTTAAAACACTGCTGGCCTCCTCGTGTCAAATTTCGAAGTAACGCACAGGCCGATTTTTCTGTTGACAGGGTCAGGGGTTAAAAAAGGTGATAGGTGAAGATAATATAACTGCCCTTCAAGCATCATGGTAGTATTATTTATGAGATATCCCGTATATGAAACAATATTTTATAAATTTGCTAGCAAAACCCATAGCTCCGCTCGCATCACCTATGGGATTCCTCTCTTTCTTTCAATCTTCCACTCTCTTTTTCAGTCTCCCTATTTCTCTTCCCCTTTTCTCCCACTCCGTTCCCTCTCTGACCCTTATCTAACTGTCTCTCTTTCCCCACTTCCATTCTCCCTTTCCTCTGCTCGTTCTCCTTCCATGGACCATAGTTCTAAAAGCAAGAATCCTATTTTTTAAGCTCCGCAACTACATTTTTTCGTCGGAAAACTGCAGAATAGTATCATGCAAATGATTTGCGTGCTCTAACAATAACGAAAATTTTTGCGTAACTTTTAAATATTGCTATAGAAACTTTGTAACTAGGAAAGTGAGCAGAGAAATTACACTTGTGACTGTGTGTAAATCATCGTTTTAAAAGCAACCGAATAACAAGCGAGATATTATGAGTTTATGAATTCGTACCACTTTAAAACCTCTACTTTGGAGGAAGCAACTCAGATTTCATATGATGTATTTTGAAACTGGAACCAAAGGTGAGTCATATAAGAAGTTCAGTGTGGCCATTCCTGCCGTCCTTAGATGAAAATATATTATACATATTTTGTGCAGCTCCACTCATAAGCATTTTAAAAACACAAATATTTATCCTTTTCGAATAAGTATATTCTACTCGTATTTGATTATTGATTAAAAATGAAAAAATTAAAATTGCCAGAAAATACTTTTTACGGCTTTTATATATATATATATATATCTGTGTGTGTGTGTGTGTGTGTGTGTCTCATGATGCACAAAATATATACTCAAATTGCATCACCATGAGTTGTGAACTTTTGTGTTTCATGAGGTTTTAATTTAGCGCTAAGTGATATGTGAAAAGTGCACATGCTGTTGATTTTATACTGCAAAAGTTCTCTGCGCTCCAAAACTTATTTCACCTTTCCGCTATATAATTGGAAAGAAATTATGCTGTGTCTAACACCCCTCACTCGCTTCACAAAGAATCACAGCAAAAGGTCTCTGTCGATGATTTTCCTTGACGTTTTCATCGAAAGCGTGAGATTTGCCCACTCATGAAAAGTGAACAAAGTTGGCTATATTAGTCTCAGCTGTCGGTTTTCTCGCCCACTTTAAGTCCGGTTCACCCTGTAACCGAACAGCGCTTGTGTGCTGATTGTTGTTTCACCTTCGACAAGGACGGGGTAACACAGCGTGGGCACAGTATGCCTCTTCCCACACATTACCCTAAAAAGGGAGCACTGGTTTTCAGCCTCGCCAAGTTACGAAAGCCAGTTTCACTTGGTTTAAAATATTTGTTCGTAATAATATTGTTTTAAAACTGAAAGGAAACTTCCATGCATTGCTTGAAGTTAAAGTCCTCAATAGAAATATTATATTCGCCGTTTATGTTAATAGCATTAAGTTCACAATTCTTTTACTTCACTGCATAGTTTCTCTCGTTAAAAGTGTTGCTATAAGTGAGAAAGCTGACTATGGCACACGGGAATTATAATTGATTTTCAAATTCCTCAGATGATTTAGTACAAGTGAAAATAATTAAGCTAGGTATCTACTTTTTCAAATTTCTCTTTAACTGCTCATTTAGGGTTTTTCAACGTCCTTTTAACAAAGTATTTGATATTGTGAGATTGCTGGTACAGTATTGCTATTTGTATTTTTCAAATTGTACTTATATATTATCCATACATTCGGCAGTTTTGGTTAGTATTTTGAATTCCGCTCATTTTATCTACAATGTCCTCAAATATAGGCGCTTACGAGGGAATAAACATATTTGTAATATCCGAACAGGACATAAGAATTGCAAGACTTATAAAAGAAAATTGAACTGTGAAGAAAATTTGAGAAACTACTGATATTAGATAAGGACTTGTACAGTCGTATTTAGATATACTATCCTTTTAAGGCTAAATCTTTGAGCGCATTCAATTATCGCCTTTACTGCCTATTTTGAGAGGTGTGCGTTTTACCATACAATTTTGTCATTTTTAGTCTAAACGGGGCATTTGGAACTTACATTTCATCATTTTGTTCTACATTTTACACTTCTCACTTTCATGCATAGCAACGCTAGAATAAAACAATTAGCAAAAATAGCCATAGCAGAGAACAATAACTGTTCTTCTTCGATGTCTGTTTACCCTTCTCGTATGTGGGAATTTCACCCCCAGGTCTTACAAGTCAGCGTCTGTTGAGGGGTAGAGGCTCTAGATCACAGTGAATAGCCAGGATGGGTGATGCAGGGATGCGTGACTTAAGGGTGAGAAAGTGGATGACATGGAATTACAGTGAAATGGATGAACGGGAAGCTTATTACGGAGTAATTGGTGGAATGATCGGTGGGGCAACCGGAGAATACGGAAGAAACTCACCCAGAGGCACTTTGTCTACCACAAATCCCACATGCTGTCTTCTAGAATCGAACCGGGCAGCATAGGTGAGCGGTCTAATTATTCGCCACGGCGTGGCCGAGAACAATAACTAATCGCTGAAAATATCCGTGGTAAAATAAAGGAAAAACCCCATGATTTAGGCCTATTTTGAGTTCACAAACTAAATACTTTAATGTCTTTTTTCGATTTCCTTTTCCACCTTGCTACACAAATCTTCTCACATTCTTTGAGACTGTCACGGTGTGTTTATATATGTGCATGAAATGGAAGTTCCAATAACTTTCTTAAGGTGCATATACAAAACCATTCTTAAGGGGTCAGTGAACTGAGATTTTGGACTTTTTTTTTTTCGTTGCGTGTATTACTTAAAAATTACTTCTTTCTTTCTCTAGTTAAGAGTGGATTTTTTTCTAACCCGCGCCATTTTTAAACGACAGCGCACGGCAATTCTGGTGGTAAGCGCAACCCTTTCAGCTCATTTTCCCAAAACTACATTATTCTTCGTAAAAAAGTCCCACGGCGGGGCCGTGACCGAATGATTAGATCGCTTGCCTTCCACCTAGGCGGCCCGGGTTCGATCCTAAGCGCCCGCATGTGGGATTTGTGGTGGACTGGGCGGGTTTTATCCGGGTCCGCCGGTTTCCCCCGCCACTTATTCCACCAATTGCTCCATCATCACCTTTCCTATCATCCATTTCGTTTGCTTCATCTGCTTCCTCACGCGTTCCAGGTTCTCCATTCTGTGGTTACGTGCCGTTAATTCTCCGACAGGCACCCGCTTCTAAGTCCTAGGGGGCTGTAGGTCCTACATGCGGGGGGGGTAAGCCGACTAGGAAATAAAAGGACCCATGTGGAGCAGTTTTGACCGGAGAGTTATAACATTTGGAATATAAGCTGTTTAGGACGTTTGTCTTATGATTTGGTATGGGTTTTGGTGAAAATTAGTTAGTTTGATATTTTGGGGCAGTAAACATAAAAAGATGTGCGTTTAGAATAAAGTAGCAGATATAAAATATTCTTGTATTTTTCGTTTTCATTTTACAGCAAAGTTCACACTAAATATTATTTGTACGTAAATTAACAACATTCTTGCCAACTATTATACAGTAGGAATGAACATTGTTCTGCAAGGATCATTTTATGTCAAATAATTACATTTTTAATTAAAAGTTAATAAAATAGAAGCAGGCCAGAATAGATAGCTAACATTTTGCAGAGAGACTTCCATATGTCAGAGCAATTGCATGCAAACTTGGAAAACTCTACATTTAAAAATGTGATGTGTTTCATTCATATGACTTTCTGCAAACAAACCTGCTTATAAAATATTAATATTTTACCTGTATCATGCTAATCGAGATAAACATTAGAAGAAATTGTGTTTTACTTGCTTCCTTGTAAGTGGAAGGGAAATAAGGGCATACAGTAGGCTAAAGCCATAATCAAATCTTTTAAGGGGACAAGGTACTCTGAAATGGCAAAAAATAATATTTTTTGTTTTAGACACTAATCTCTTATTATTTCTAGTTTCAGAAAATATATACTTTGGGGGGGGGTTTAAGAGAATTTTAATCAATGTAAATATAATTTAAATCCCAATCTATATTTCTTAAAGCTGCTATACAGAACGTTTGCATCTTTAAATTCAGTTTTCTCAAAACAGCAGTTTTGGTTACTTATGTACCTTTTCCTCAGAAAGTATGAGAGCTGGAAAGCTGAAATTTTCAGTACATATATACAACACATAGTTGACATTTCTGAACCATAATCGTGATGTTATAGTGTATATTGATCATATTAAGAAAGCAAAAGCATTGCAAATTTTCCACATTCTTGCTTTTTTGTATTTGCAAATAACTTGTTTTTTTTTTTCGTTTTTTTTTTTATTTCTACTGAAATTATATCATAGCCAAATAATTGAGGTTCAGAAGATAGCTGACTATGCTAAGAACAATCATGCATAAGAGTGCTTATATATTGCAAGTAATATCAGAGAAAAGGGTACATGAACTCACAAGTTTTATTACTTTTCTGCGGAATGAAATACTTTTTATAGTCTCAACCACATAAGCTATTAATGCAAAGAACCACCTTAAATAATTGTCATGATTTATAGAATAATTCATACAAATTTCTGGGGGAAAAATTGAATTGTTTGAGAGCAGTGGTAATTCAACTCACTTAAGATAAAATTTCCCTATGTTCAGACTACCTTGTCCTCTTAAATGCTGGTCGCTATGTGAAACAATCGAAATTCGGTTATCTTTGCATGACCTGGAGTGAAACAAAAGAGAAGGATGGGTGACTTCCCGTTTGAGACAATTTTAGGTAGTTAAAAACTGAAAGAAATAACAGGAATATATCGGAGACCGTTAACTCACAAAAAATGTGCAGGACATAAAATGTGTGTTTTAACGCGATCTATATTTCTGTGTAGTAGGTTTTTGTGTATCCCCTATGGCTTTCCAGTTATGCAAAAGTCATCCAGAATGAAGAGGTCTTCACAGGCTATTCCTAGAAAATTCAATTTATACGTATCTCTTCTCATGAAAATAACTTAAACATGTGGTATTTTAATAAAAATTATTAGAGTCATTTTTGAAAAAGTCAAAATTTTCGAAAAGTTACATGTCAAGTGTAGCTGGGGTGGAGGATTTCCCCCAAAATCTTCGTGTCGCATCCTTAGAAGATACTGAACACAAATACCAGTGGCGTAGCGTGAAATAAAAAAATGGGAACACTATTGCTTAAACGCCCTACTGCTGGAAATAAAAAGTTGGAGGTGGGCAGTTGCACAGTTTATCGAATATTGCGCCTATAAATTAGGTTTGAGATAGACAATGAAAACAACAAATAACAATGTTAATATAATGATTTTATTGAAAACAATAACACTCACCTAAACCGACTTATACACCAAATCCATCCGTCGGCTCTTCTTTGTTGCGAACGTGTCAATTACATTCTCAATAAAGGCGGCATCAGAATAGTTCTCCCAACAACTTTTTTTTCTATAGCTAAAATGCTTACGTTGCACAAACGGTGATAGGTCATTGAGTTTCTTAAGTGTGTTTTAATTCTCGAGAGTATACTCATTGATCTCTCATTATTTGTTGTTGCAGGATATGTCACAACTAAACGCAATACCTTAGTCACCTCCTCATACACCGAGTCTAAGCCATTTATAACCAAATACTTCAGTACATTTTGTGATGATAGATGCTTTTGGTCATCTGCACAAATATTGAAGAGCTCATGTTCATGCTGGTCTGAATTAAAATAACCAGGATATCGCTTTATTAGTTTGGAAATTTTCGTCTGAGGAAATTCTTTCTTTTTTTCCATTCAGTAATTCTACAAACTCGAGCTGTGAAAAATCTTCAAATCTGGATTTCGTTTGAAGAACTTGGCAGTCAATGATTTCATATGTCAATACTTTTAATCTAGCCTTTTGAGAGTCACTAAAACTTACATTTCTATTCAACTGGATACTATTTTGGGACACAATCTTCAATGAAAGCCTCGCATTCTTAGGTTTTGTATATTTGCTATGGCGAGTTGTACTTCATTATGGCAAGCATTTATATTAACCAGTGACTGCAGAACACGTACTACAATTGTATTCACAAAGAAACACAATTAACATTACCTCAACAGTGCTCCGGATACAGAAACACGCCGGAATACACGACTGAACGCTAGCATATGCACGATGGGTATGTGAGGGGTTTGCGGAAGCGAGAGGGGTAGGCAAGTGGCCGGCCAGGATTTTACGGGGAGGTTCTGTTAGCCGTATCGCATACAGGCAGCGAAACGCTGATGCGTATCAGCGTACGCTGCTGTTTTCAAATGGAACAGATTGGCTTGTAAATCTTGTGTTTGCTAGTTAGGCTTACTACAGCCACTCAACAGTATGATCTGCGCAAAGATCGCTATTATGTGATTGCATACTATAGCTGTCCTCTTTTAAATCTGTTAGAAAACAAAATAAATATAAAACAATTAAACACACAAAAATAAGGCGAACTCTCAGAGTACTAGCGTCCCCTAAAGCAACGCCCCTAACAAATACCAACTTTGGTATTTAACCGCCTTTTCGGTTTAGAGTTATGTTGTCCGCACTCACAAACATACATACACTACGCCTGCTGTGCCACAAGTAGTAAAGGCGATCGTTAAACACCAGTAAAACACACAAACATACACACTCACACATACGGACATTTTCCTAAAATGCTTTTTGTTTTTATTCAGTGGTTCTCAAAATTTGTATTTCCGCTGAAATCTCAGTATCGAATTTTTGGGTGAAATACAATATCTTCTCTTATTATTATGCACATTCTACATAAGTGCTACAGAAAGTTATTATGTACATTTTAGGATTTTCACTTTACTATTCTCCTTAACTGAAGGTTGAAACTATAAACATAACAAACTATTGGTTGAAATAGTTAAGATAGAAGACAGCTGGCACATGCTAAACTGTCTAAGATGGTGGCCACTTTTAGTGAATTTCCCTATGTTTAGCAGTTTCCTCCCAGCATTTAGCGGTTTTCCCTCATTATGAGAACGCATTTTCCAGAATTTTAGGGCCATGGTAGGGATATTTATTCTACTTTGACGGCATTCGGTGTGCTTTTAAGATTTTAGTCACTTGAAGCAATTCAGGAGGCATAGGACCATGCATTTCTGAGTTTTTGTTGGAGTATTTTCCCCAGTATAATAAATGTTTTAACGTTCATTTTAGCTCTTTTCTTTGCAGTTGGGCCAGTGGCGGCCGTTCTTTAGGGGCACAGGGGCACGTGCCCTCCCTACAACAATTTCAGCCAATAATTTCTGCATTATATTATTAGGTAAAATTTTATAATCTATAACGCATTTTGTATAAATTTAAACCTATTATGCACCGTGGACAGTTGTAGTGAAGATGGCTGTCGGAAATAGTAACCGGCCGCATTTTCGGACACAAGCGATTTTGTGGTCATCCTATGCGCACGCGCAGAATAATTCAATGCTTTCAGATGTAGTTCATTTGCAGTTGCGGGGTTCAAAGGACCGGGAGGGGAAGGTTCTCTTAGGACACGAAAGCAACTGTGGTCATTTGCTGCGCATGCGCAATGAGAAAATAAGAACCGGCAATAAGCAAAGGTTAAAGTTTGGGTCAAATTCCTGACAAAAATATTTAGCCAAAGGTCTCTTCACGTGTAAGAGTAAATAATAAGCAACATTTCTTAAGTTTGAATGTCTTCTTATTTGAAAACAAAGTTGATCTATAAACCCCCCGAATGAAATATACAGAAAGAAGCTTATGTGTAAAAATGTAAAATGTTGGTACTTAGCATGTACTTGGTATTCTCTCCTTCCTGCCAAGCAGACGACAAGTTACGCACCAACGTTCAAGGCGTACATGTAGTGTGTTGTGTAATTACCCTAAGTTTACTAAGAATTCGCGATACATTTTAAACTTTACTTGAAAACACGAAAAGGCAAAATAATCAATAGTAATTGAAATTATGGACATGAACAAACAGTAAAATAGACCTTACTTGCGAGAGGTAATTAGTGGCTAGTGTTGTGAAAATGAGTGCCAAGTTACAATATCCATCTCAAGAGTGATGAAGTGGCGAAACAGTGCCTTGAATGTATTTCAGGTGTTAATGAAACATAATCCGAATGCACTGGAGAATAATTTGGTGAAATTAACTGCAGAACAATGTGCCGATTTATCAGATGCTAGCGTTCAAAGAAACGACAGTGTTATAACTCGCCTTAAGAGGGAGAATCCTAAATACTGTTACGAAAGATAGGCATGGTTTAATATTACGATCGCGATCTACTTTACTTCAAGGGCAGTTACCACAATTTTCTGAGATAAAAGCGAGCTTCGTTTCTGAAAAGAAACATCGTGAACGTTGCAATTGACATACATAAGGTATTAAAGTTGTGTAAGGTAGTATTGAAGACTGGAAACAAACTAAATGCATCAGCTGTTAAGACGAGCTATGCATTAGTTTGCAGCAGCATCACCTCTCTGATAATGTTGTTGACATATGGTAAATAGTAAAGTTGACGGTTCGTGTTCAAAATTCTCGGAACATGTGTTCAGTTTTTGACTTAAATCAAAGAATTATGGAAGTATTTTTTCAAGCATAGGATCGAACGATGGACTTCATCTACAAACAGAAAGGTTAGTGCTAATACACAAATGAGTATTTCATTTCTACTGATAGCTTTTAGTATCCACTAATTTAGGTCTGTCTTCATCCGTGATCTAGGGGTAACATGCTAGTCTCTGGTTAGGTCGCGGGTTCAAACCCGGCTGATTTTTTTTTTCAGGCGTAAAAATCCCTTCCTTCATTAGGGAAGTAGAGTCGTTGATACCGTGTCGTAGGTTTACGGCATGTAAAAAAACCCTCAAGCCTGATAAAGAAGCCTCTAAGCAATATTAAGCGGTCTTACGCGCCCAAAATAGAATGGGACGATTAGAACCCGTAGCAGTTAAAGAGCGTCCGTAAATAACATTCAATTTTGTTTTAATTTTAGTCAATCTTAATATTTTGACATGTTATAATTTTTTTTTTTTTTAATTATTTTGCAATGTTTTGTTCTGCTCTATCTGCGCTTGCAGATCATTTATGATACTTTTGAAGGTTCTTATGTGCAGAGCAGCTGTTTCGAATGCTTTTAATGGCATTTGGAGGATGTTTAGGATGTGAGGACAGCTACTTTCAGTGTGCGCATCAGGCATTTAGCTCTTTTTCCACTCATTTCGCGACATTTTGAGTTGTGCAACAAACGTTCTTTAGCGAATTTGAAAGTAGGTGTCCATGTCATTTAGAGGGTATTTATACTCTAGGACAGATAGTTGCAGGGTATGCATCACGCATTTTAGTTGTTGTTTTTTTCTGTCATTTCAAGCCATTTTGACGGCATTTGTGGCTCTAAAACAGGTATTAGACTTTTTCAGAGGCTTTTGCTCATGTTTTACATTATTTTGCTGTGTTTTCTAACGATTTTAGCACATTTACAGGCATTTTAACGCATTTTATACTATTTTTCAGTGTATGTAGTGCTTATCATGTATTTAGGGGGATGATTAACTGAGGTAAGAAAAAGTATTTAAATATATTCAATAAACATGAAAAGAAAGGGTTAGCATGATTCAGAACTGGAGCCATATTCTTAAAAGGGATAAGATGTAGACCACAAGAAGGTGTGTTATGTGCAAAAAATAAGTGAATATAGAACATTATTTATTAAAATGTAAAGAAACAGAAGGGCTGCGCCGTGGCCGAGTGGTTAGACCACTCGCCTCTCACCTAGATGGCCGGGGTTCAGTCCCAAGCGACCGCATGTGGTGGACAAAGCGGCGCTGGGGCGGGTTTTCCCCGGGTACTCCGGTTTCCCCCGCCATCACATTCCACCGGTGTTCCATCATCATTCATGTATCATCAGTGTCATCGCCTGCGGCGCCAAAGTAGTTAAAGCGGACGTTAAACACTACAAAAAAAAAAAAAGACAGAAAAGTGAATAAATAAGAAATATGGGTTAAGAATGGTACAACTTGGGCAAGAGTATAATAATTGTGAAAATGCTAAGTATAACATGAAAAATAGGAATTTAGAAAATAGGCACATTTTTAAGCGTAATAAAAGAAAAATGTTTAAGGAAAGCTAAATACATACATGGTAAAGTAGGTTAAGGGGAGCAGCAATTGAGAAATAAGGAGAAAAGGCTATGACACAATAGGAGGTAAACTCAAATTATAATAGGCACCGTAAAGGAAAAAAAAAAAAATGAATGTTTAATGTATGTGTATGCACTTTAATGAACAGAGAATATGTTCAATTCAAATATAACATAATTTGGAGTATGGACCGGAAATTATGTTACACACAGCCTGTACAAGGGATGGGGTGGTGTGTTATCTACGACATCGCAGAGCAAAGTCCGGCAAGAGTTCGATGTCCCATTTCATTAGCCAGTAGGTCCAGTTAAAAAATGTTCTCATTGCTTTTGAAAGGCTGCAACCTTTTTAAAAGGTCGGCTTTTGTTTCCAAAGGAGAAAACACAACGCTTTTTTCTTCTAACCACTTAACTATAATGCCTTTTCTGGAGGAAGTATTAGGAATTTTGTTTACAGTAACAGAATGATAAGGCATATTATCCATAATAATTATACTACCTTACTCTAGATAATTTAAAAATCTGTTTAAGAACCACTCCCCAAATGAATCGGATGTCATCTCCTCGTGATTGTCACCCGTTTTTTTTTTTTCGATCTAAACACCCATTTACTTTCTAAAAGAAAACCTGTATGAGTGGATTCTACGTGACAAACTATAAGTCTATTTCCTTTCCCTACTGGAACTTTTAGACCTCCATTTCTAGAAGAGTCCTGCTAAATATTCCTCACTATGTGATTCTGGTTTATCCAAATAATATATAGGTCGTGTGTCACCTGATTGTCTGATATCATGCATGATGCGCAGAAACTTCAGTCTCGCAGCAACAATGTCCCTTCGTTCCAATAGAACCTGTCGCCCATCAAGTGTTTTCCTATATTTAAATCCTAAATGTTTCAGAAGCCTCCTAGTGGAAGTAACAGAACCTGCATACCCTATATTTTCCCTAAGCACCATTGTTATTTTCTTTGCTGTCGGAAATTCTCCTTTATCGTAAAATTAAAAAACTACGCCGTACATCTCTTTCGAAATCGTCCAGGTTTGTCACTCTCTTAGGGGTATGTGCTTTCTAGGCGATGTAAATAATGTCGGAGATCTCCCTGCGTGCGCCTTTGTTGCTTTCCTACACACACGCAATACAATTGATGCACTTAATGAGCACGTCTCTCCGTAAGTTCTTGACATTTGGTAAAGTTAAGATTTTTGCGACTTTCTTCGTTTGCATACTTCTTAAAGAAATTATATACAGTGAACACAATAGCCCTAACCTTACTGCTGTATCCACTGGTACTCGTACTTGGCTTACCAAGCGACATTTTCTTGAAAGAGTCAAGTTTATGAACACTAGTACAAAGTCTATCACTGTACGAACTGAATACTCCGTAGTTTAATTCTCAACTGAGGCACTTGCCTTCCAGTTCCAGCAGGCACGCATCAGCGGTGTTTACTGTTTATGCGTTATCAATGTTTTAACCTTGAGCTATCGCATCAGGTGTAATGCATTCCATCGTTTATACTTCCTCGACATTGTGATGACAGTTGCTGAATCTTGGTAAAGTTTTCAGTTGTCTTATTGTCAGTGCATTCCAAGTAACGAGCTGCTGAATGTAAAAAGTATAGCATGTGCCTACCTACGTACTTGGTTCTAGGACTCTGCATTGAGCAGAAATAAACGTAATAACTATTAAAATGCATTCATCATTGGTTTTCCAAATTGAATTTTCTTAAAACAAAACAATTGTTCAGAGATGCGTCAGAGGGATTTTTAAAAATGTTCATGACGAGATTGTACCTTCATAGAAAACCTCGCCGGATAACTATTTCTAAATTTCTTTAGAACATGGAGAATTTCGCATCATTAGGTGATAATTATGTCTATTGTATTACAATGTATAGAATTACTACGACAGCAATGGATTTATTACTATTACAAGCGTAAACTTTAAGTAATAATCACAATTTAAACCACACGAAAGATAAGCTATAAGTTAGTGATTTAAAATACGAACCCTGGATGTAAAAATATGATTCTTTTTCGTGCTTGTTCAGGAAAATATTCCCTTTTATCCTAGTTTCTTGTTACTTTTTTGAAATATGAAACATGCCTGTGCGCACGTGATATTGCAATTATAGATTTACCAGCGGCGAGGTGAACTGTCCGTATTAGGCAACGCTGCGTCGTTGCTATTGGCTACTGCCGTATTAGTGGGCACGCCTCAAACGTCAAGAGGTTTGGCTCGCACTGTAGGCTCAGAACACTGGATGTGTTTTTAAGTCCTTTGGCATTTTTTAAGGGCTTTTGCTATTTTGCTGTCATTTTTTTATCACTTTCCCAGTATTTCAACGAGTTACTACAAATTTTTGCTTATATCTCCTGAACGGGTTAAGATAGAATCATGCCAGAAAAATGATCAATTGCACCTCCTACGGTGCCAGAATTACGAGTAGCGCAAGTGTACCAAATGCCTTCGGTTGGATTCTAGGTCGATGTATTAAACTTTAATCTCGTATAGCTATTAAACTAATTTACTAGATAAGTACTTCCAATAACTTCTATTCAATGGGTGCTCTTACATATAATGTTATAAATATATTGTGGTGGACTCAGACGTTGGGCGTCATATGCGGTGGGTTCATACGTTGAGCGCCATATGCGGAGAGCTAAGACGTCGGGTGCCCTGTGCGGTGGCCTCAAAAACACCAGATGCAGAGTTCTCGGAACAAACACAAGCGGCCCCTAGTGCTCCTTGACAGAATCATTCCCCTCAACAAACACAGCAATGATTCCACGGCAGATATAATCAGGCACCTTCAGGCTCTTGTCCCCCCATAAACTGAATTAATCCGTTGCCTAAAGTCCCTGGATGGTTAGTAACACCCCATCCAGAGCGGCCCGGGGTACCAGGTCAGCCCCAATGTTAATGACACAAAGCCAACTACACGGACCTGATCAGGCAATCTGTAAATAGTTATCTGTAATATATGTGTAAATATGTATCCATTAAAAAGAAAAAAAAAAGAAAAAAAGTTTACCTACCCACTCCCTATATTCCCTATATCCACATCTGTACATAACATAGAGAACTGTTTATTGTATATATGTTTCAGGACAGGCAGCTGACGCTGTGACCAGCAATGCAGTTCCCTCTCCGACTGCAGCCACAATTACAGGTAATGTACCCGTAACACGTAATTATATTTACTTCTTCTTCCTTGATTCTGCTTTATACAATATAATTTAACACACGTCACTGACTTTAAATATATTTAGAGCGCATGAAACTACTAAGTTTTCGTTACAAGTTACCGTGCTTAACTTTGTGAGAAGAAGTGACTTCAGCCCGACAACCGACAGCATGACAGTATTACAAGATCAGCATGACAGCGTCACACATCGATGTACAGTTAACAAACAGCGACAGACAGCAGATAGCAGACAGAAGACAGTCCGATGTGCCTTCTTGGGCTTTTTATATACTAAAAATACCGTCATGGTTGCTTCTTTCTGATTGGGCAGAAAGGCCGCGCAATTGACGTAAATATTACCCAAAAGTCATTTTTCTCATCCCATGGTGCACTGCAACTCTCACGTGACACGTTTTTTTTACCATGGAAAATTACTGTCTTCCGAATTTTAAGGTTTACCCCCATCGTGACCCAGTTGTACGTGACTGGACAAAAGAAAGGTTTCTAACAAAGCTTTCTAATAACTAACAATAGTTTTTATAGACAAGCTAATTAACGGTCTCATATACCCCTATAAATTATTTAATTTGCTGTTACAGAAATTGAATATTTTATATATCTCCTTCAGCCGTGAGCAAAGTTTCTCTATACCTGGAAACATTCACCTCTCTTTCATGCCCTGAAGCCACTGTTGGTAAACGGAATCTTTATCTTTTCATTTTTCTGCCAGTTCACTTAAACCTGTTATCTATTATTCTTTGTCAGCTGTTCTCTCGTTATGCTTAATTTACTTATCTTTCTAAACCTATTCTAGCGCCGTGCTTGTCTCTTTAAAAGCATAATTTGTACAAAAAGAAATATCATTAAATACATACTTATACAGATATTTACACACATACAAATTAGAATATGCAGTTAACACTCATTTCCTAGTAACATTAACATAATCATACGCACTTGCTCTACATAATTTCACTCACTTCACCTGGAAAGTTTAATTCGTGCTGGCATAAATTTTGTCTTATAATTTTCTTACTTCTTTACCTATTAAACTACTATATTTCATTTATTTTATTAATTACACTATGTTCTAATTTACGTTTCTCTTCTCATTTAACCGACATTATTACCATAGTCGTCACGTCTCCTTCTATTTCTCACTTGTTCAAGCCTAATTTCATGTCTTTCGCTAATATGACTGGCATCTACTTCATTATTTCTACCGCTCCTCGAGTGCACTGACACCCAATCCTCAGACCTAAAATTCCTATATCGGTCATTATTCCTTCTTCGAGTCACCCTTGTATGTCTTCCTCTCTGCATACCGCGAGTGTTTTCAAACTGTGGATGACTAGCTTCTGTGAGCTCTAAAAGTGTGTATCTGCTCGTTTCTTTGCCTCTGGAATCTTTGACTATTACGTGAAGTTTGTGGTAGTGTCGTCCCCTGCCATGGCGCTCCGTCCTGTCATTCTTGACACGCCACTTTCTTTCAACGAACTGATTCCTATCATTTTCCTCCCAACTTCGGTTTGTCTCGTGTTCCTGCGCCTCTAACGCACTCAGTAAATCGGTCATACGGATTATATTACGTGGCTTGGCAATCAATAAATAATTTTGGATACAGAGAGGGAAGTGATTGGTCATCAACTGAATAAACTCAAATTCAGATACTTGTGGTCTCAAATTTTTGATAAATCTCGAGTTCTTTAATACATTGAGATTCCCTCGTTGTATAGATACTGTCCATAGCATAATTTGGATCTAATCCTCTGCTGTTTTGCAGCATTCCAGTATCGGTTCAGAAATACATATTGAAAGAATTCGAAATTATCTTGTGGCGACATTGCAAGATTTACCCCATCTAAAGTTCGATTATCAAGACATCTTTTTGTCACCGTCATTTTCAAGGCATCTGGAACGTTTTTTATGTGAAAATATTCCACAAGCAGGTCAAGGAATACTAACGGTGATTCATTACCATCCTCGAAAAATTTCGGTAGTGGAAGATCCCCAAGTAAATTTGACATTATTTTCATTGCCCTTTAAAGTAACAGAATTTTCAGCATAAACAGGCACGACATGAATATTTCCTCTCTCTATTTCTACCGGTCCAGCAAAATTTAAACTCTCCTGTCTCGCATTCTGATGCATACTATTTGACAAATCATACACACTACTGAAACCAGTATTATAGCCTTGTACATCACGTAGTGGGCTGGCATGAGAAATTGTATCTTTGTGAGAGTTAGTATTACTTGATCCCACACTTAGCTTCCAGAGCTTACCTTCAATTTCCTTTAGGATGGATTCTTTGAGCTCCTTTCTTTCCTTTTCTGATTTCATTTCTATCAGATGCAATTTCTCGTCCACCTCACGACATATTTTATTACTTTTTACATTAATGTTCTCTATTTTCTTATCTATAAGAGCTAGGTCCCCCATGACACTGGTGTGAATCAGTGAGACTTCATCTCTTGTGTGCTTTATAACCTTTTCTAACTCATGCCTTTGTCTAATCACAGCTAGATCTATTTTACCTAAGATACCTTGTTCCCTCTTGATTAGTTCTGCTTTTATATTACTTGATTCTTCACTTATTTGTACTGAGATGTACTGTATTCTGCGAGCTATATCCTGTTGTTACTGGTCCCATTCTAATTTCTGACCCGCAAAATTTGTTTAACCTAGTTAGTTATTTCTTGCTTCAATCTGTTCAACTCCTCACTTTGACTTTTCTGAATTTCCTGTAGGCCCTCAATCTTTTTTAAACTTTCAGCCTGATTTTTTTGAATTCCTTGTAGGCACTCACTTTGATTTTTTTGAATTTCCTGTAGGCCCTCAATTTGATTTTTTTTATTTCCTTCTTCTGCTCATCCGTCTTTAGCATTAACATCTGAAACATTTTACCTAGATTTAGGGAAGCCTGCTCTGACTCTTATGTTTACATTTGTTGGAGGATCTACTACCTGCGTTCCCCCCATTCTAGGCAAGTTCAGCAAGCTCTGACCGTCAGCTGTTCTTTATACACGCCTATCTCCCTGGTCCTGCTCTGTTTTTCACTCAAAATTCATTTCTCCCTCCTTAGTTAAAACATTTTCTGGTGTATTCATTTTCTGTCCTACTATCTTATTGTTTCTAAGTAACATGCACAAATCTTTAAGTTATATAACTTGATATATATTTTACACGTAGAATTGTTTATCTGACCTATTTCTCTTTTCTTTCTTCTTTCTTGCTGTCACATACGCTTTCACTTACACTAACTGTGTTCAGCGTCGTAGATGTCGGGTAGTTCCAAGTTGTCGTTTCGTTGGTGTTGTCGCGTCGTTGGTGCCCCCTCCTTCAGGTTGTCGAGGTAGCCTCTGCAGTCTCTTCCTAGTTGTTGTGAAGTCCCACTGCTGTTTTCCTCTCGCCAACCACGTTGGAAGCCATATGCGGTGGACTCAGACTTTGGGCGTCATATGCGGTGAGCTCATACGTTGGGCGTCATATGCGGTGGGCTCATACGTTGAGCGCCATATGCGGTGAGCTCAGACGTTGGGTGCCCTGTGCGGTGGCCTTAAAAACACCAGATGCTTAGTTCTCGGGTTCGAGCCCAGTTTGGTGACGTTGGCAAGACTCTCCACTACCAATGAGTAGACCCACGTACCTGGTGTTGTGAATATACTACCGGTAAATTTGCCTCGGTGTTACCCAGCCTGCACGATGGTTGACTCTCTTGGGGTGGTGCAGCTAATGGGGGTAGTTCATGGAGTGATATCATAATAATAAAGACTTGCGTAACTTTCCTGGAGTTTGTTTCTTACTAAGAGATGCGAGACAACCACTTTGCTTTACATTTCTGCTAACTTAAATACTTGTTAGGAACTTTAATACTTGTCTAATCACACGTAATTATATTTACTTCTTCTTCCTTGATTCTGCTTTATACAATATAATGTAACACACGTCACTGACTTTAAATACATTTAGAGCGCTGGAAACTACTAAGTTTTCGTTACTAGTTACCGTGCTTAACTTTGTGAGAAGAAGTGACGTTCAGCCCAACAGCATGACAGTATTACAAGATCAGCATGACAGCGTCATACAGCGACGTACAGTTAACAGACAGCGACAGATGGCAGACAGCCAGCGGATAACAGACAGCCAGCAGATAGCAGACAGAAGACAGTCCGATGTGCCTTCTTGGGCTCTTTATATACTAAAAAGACCGTCATAGTGGCTTCTTTCTGATTGGACAGAAAGGCCGCGCAATTGATGTAAATATTATCCAAAAGTCAGTTTTCTCATCCCAGGGTGCACTGCAACCCTCACGTGACACGTTTTTACAATGGAAAATTACTGTCTTCCGAATTTTAAGGTTTACCCCCGTCGTGACCCGGTTGTACGTGACTGGACAAAAGAAACCTTTCTAACAAAGCGCTTCTCACATCCTTCTACTATCTTGCCGTCAGCTTTCTATTTCTGCTCCAAGCTTAATTTACTCTGTTAAATACATACGCTAATAAGCATTTGTAATCTTTAAGTATGCAGTGCTAAATAATTAATAATTAACAATATTTTTTATAGAGAAGCTAATTAGTGCTCTCAATATACAAGTGCACTTCAAGGGCCGGAGTTTGAATCATAACACTTAAACTTAATTATATCAGGTACTGTTAGTCCTAATGAGATTGGACAAAACTTTTATAGCACCTATTATTACATTACATCAGCAGCAAGAATAAACTTTGATCATTGATCCTTGGTTTGATTCCATAGCTTTCGCTAACTGTTTAAGTTTATGGCTGAATCCTGGACTATAGGGCGTATGTTAAAGATGAAAACTGAATATTGATGCACGTAGCACCTAAAATTAAGATATTATATACATTTTAACCTATCGGACTCGGTTCGAACTTTGACTCGATGGGCTTTATTTCCAAGTTGAATAACCCTTAAAGATATGGTCATAAGTAGAGCGTATAAAAACGAAACAGATGTTCTTATCGTTTATTTTATGGATACAATGAAAATAAATATCCTTAGGTTCTTGGATCGATCCTATGAAGGTTCCATTTTTGATATTTTCAAAACTAAGAACATTGTAAACCTTAAATACATTTTAATGAAGGGGCGTTTTTGGGATATTAAACCGTTAAATAACTGTATAAAAAGAACACGTGGTTAGCTTCTCGTCCTCTCATGAGGGGACCTTTGTAAGTTTTCTTATGCATTCTAACTATAAAAGCTAAGTAACTTTGGAACGCGTATATAACTGCAGTTAACATTTTGAATTAGTCATATAAGTATATATATTAAAACATTGCTTAAAATACCTTCAAATTATCTTAAAAGTTCTCGAAAGTCTTGAAAAGAAACCTGAAATACCTGCTCTAGAGCGTTAAATACATTCGTCATGTCCTGAAATGTCTTTAATTACATGCAAATGGCTGATCCAAATTGAAATACATTCAACATGCCCACAAAAATGCCTGAAATAACTTGAAAAACGTTTACAAAAATCACTATAAGCACATCAAAATATTAGAAAAGAATGGAATACTCAGCGAAAGCTCCTAAAAAGCAACTGAAGGGAGTGGAAAATATTCTGTGTGCCGAGCTTAAGTCGGATTAGATTAGGTTAAATGATAAGAAAATAGAATAGACAATAAGCGGAGAGCGTCTAACCTCTTTAGCTACAATACTTCCATACTAATTATCTATAATATATTCCATGCTAATAAAAGATGTAAATACAGTCAAGAGCTCAAAAAAGATAACGAGTACTTCAACAAACAACAAAATCGATATTTATTCTGGAGAAAAATATATTTTTTAAAAGACAAGAGACAGCAAAACAACAGGAGAAAAATAAAAACACAAGTAACATAATGTTTATTGAATAAATACTTCAGCAACAAAGGCCTAAATCGTTCTTTTAATGCTAGTCTTGAAAAAAAAATCTTGACAAAAAGAAGAGGTACATTAAACAAAATAAGATAAATAAAAAAAACATGAAGAAACACAGAACACATCTCTTCACTTCACATGTTAGCATCTGAACATGCAGAAGTTTACAAAAAGAATACAATATGACTTTTACGGACAAAAAGAACACTAAAACAGAATGCAAAAATGTTCATAAATGATCCAAACTAGTGAAAAGTATGACAAAATTGCAAGAGTACGGTCCATACAAGGAATAAAAACAACCAGGAACACATTGAAGTGCTATAAAACGTAAACATTAGTGAGAAAAACATCCGAAATACCGTAGCGATGAGGGAAAATACTGTATAAACGTGGACAATTGTTGAGAAACGACATTAACTAGCACAAAATGCCACCATTATAGAAAACAAAAGAAAATGGGTCACAAGACAGAAAAAGTAGTTCATCGCCCTAACATGCTAATGGTGTTTCTAGATGTCCTATAAGATTATCAATATAATTTTACCGGTGCCACAAGACGCATAAAAGATGCCCTAAAAATATATTTAAAGTGCTCTGAAATACTTATTTCCTGAGAACTTAATGTTATAATGTCAGCTGGTAACATTAACCTGTGCTTTGTTTATGTTTCATATAACCAGGTAAAGTTCATTTTAACTTATGATGGCACTTCCGACTATGAAACCGGATGTGCGTGTTTTCTACGTCCTCTTCTTGTAGTCATGAGGTAACTTTGAAATAAATATACGTTATGTTTATCTATTTTTTTATTTAAACAACACCCATCTGCTCTCAAAATCCACACTTAACACCATTCTATAGTTCTGAATAGTTTAAAAAGTGACATAAAGTATCTGCAAGGAGACAGAAAGCACTGCAAACGACCGGAAAATAGTCCCAAATGTCCTAAAGTGACTGTAAGTGTGTTAAAATTCATATACGTACGGAAAATGACATAGAATGCCTTTAAAGGCATACGAAAGTGCTTGTTGCAGCACTCGAAGTGGTGGAAAATGAGCGAAAAAGAACTAAAATGCCTGATGTATACCCTGAGTCCCAAACACACTCCAAATGTCATGGCATGCCATTAAAAGCACTGGAAACAGCTGTTCCAGCACACAAAGAACCTTTAAAAAATGTCATGAATGATCCGCAAGCACGCATTAAGCAGAACAAACACTTCAAAAGAATGAAAGCAGCCTTCGAACATCACACACTATGTATAAGAAAAGTGCTAAAAGCTTATAAAAGATGGCTAAATACTGAAGAAAAAAAACTCGGAAATCCCAAAAATGTAAAGAAAGGTGCACAATAACACATGTTAACATACTAGGGAAATGAGTTTAAAAAAAATACAGTAAAACATAGCTAAAGCCCTTAAAAGAATTCTAAAGTACTGAAAAACACATTCAATGTTCTGAGTCTAGGTTAGGTTTCCTCTTCCTACCAGTATGCCTCCTAGTATTCCCTATCTCTCCCTAGGTTTCCTCCTCCTAGTACGTCTCCTAGTATTCCCTATCTCTCCCTAGGTCTGCTCCTCCTAGCATGTCAGCTAGCATTCCCTATCTTTTCTTAGGTTTCCTTCCCCTCCCAGCATGTCTCCTAGAATTTCTTATCTCTCCTATGTATGCGCATTAGCCCCTGGTCCAGCTCTCTCTCTTAAATTACTCACAACTGCTATTCCACCACAACAACTAACGAGGATTGATAGTCACATGACAGTTAAGAGGTAGGGGCAAAATTATCTGCAATAGAGCTTAGAGTTAACAGAAGTCCGGAAAATCCCAGACATGACCAACGCTTTTACACACCGAGCAGGATGGCTGGGACGGTCTCGCCTATGGGCCGCCTTCAGGAAGTCGTAGGCTCAATTCCCGTGATCGGCCTTCCTGACTGATGGGGTTTATCGGGGGTTTCACGAGATCGGCAGACTAAAGCTGGAAAGATTCCTTTCATCCCCCGAATTTTCCGGTTTACAATTTCCTGTTATCGTCATTTCCTTGCCATCTCTTTTAGGGTTTAAAGGTCAGGGGACACTGTTAGCCGGGTTGCACACTGTAAAGGATTTACCCTGGTGTCGCCGTGTGAATCGGGACCCGCCTACGTGATTTTCGGGCCCGGGCTCCCTCGAGAGGACCACCAGAGACTCTGGGCTCATGAGCAGGGATTGGGTGGCTTCGAAGGCGTTGCGCTTGTAACCGTTAGGGACCCCGTCTATGCTTGAGCCCTTTCTCAACCCGATCTGGTCGCCCTTCGGATCTCTCCCCTAATCCCTCCCATCTTGGAGTCACGTAAGACGCAAAGGACCCTCAGGGTAGCTCTGTCTGTGTGTAGTGACCCCGTCCATGTATACTCTTACTGCTAAACACTTTTACCTTGTGTTCGATATCGTTGGGGAATTTTTAAAAATATTTTCTATGTTCTATTTTGAGGAATAAACATGCTTTGCTTTCAAATCCAAATTCATTCGGAAGGAATGAACCACTCAAGAAAGATTAGAAAAACATTTGTTGAAAATAGTGGCATTACTTTACTATTCCTACATACAACTATTCCTACACATTAAAAGAGTTTTTTCCACTGAAATTAGGACAGTAGACACAGAAGAGAAACACGCCGTTGATCGACTCATTCAAAATAGTGTTGTAAATTAAACATTTACGTTGTGAAGGATGTCAGGATTATAAATCTAAGCGCGGTGTTTTATATCAAATACGTTCTTCGCAGTATAGTTGTTACGACTGTTTGATAACTCCGTTCAGTTTTATCATCTGAATGCTTAATTAATGTGACATCTGCCTGCCTGTGTGACCGTCCGCCCATCCCTCTGTCCACTTAAACGCCCATTCACCCAACCACCAACCCATTCTCCCACCCGCCCAATCTTCCACCCATCCATCCTTCCATTCGCCCACCGAACCATCCACCCACACATCTACACTCCGGCCCACCCACACGTCCGCCCACACACCCATCCACACATCTACCCACCGACTCACCCATCCATCCCACATGTACCCACCGACCCACCTACAGATCCATCCACCCAACCATCCACCCACACCCACCCACCCATCTATCCACCACCATCCATCCGTTCGTCCTTTTATTCATTTTGAGTAACATTATAAGTTGGAATTTCATTTTCCTACATTTAATGCTTATCTATAATGTTCTACATTTCATTCAAAGAACCTGGCAATCCCATGCATGACTATAATGTGTGAGATACACAAATCTAAGTCTTGTTCCACATAACTTTGCCTCGTATCTCTTAATTGTCATATGATTAGTCACCTCTCATTGGCTCCTGTTGTGGAATAGGCAGTTGTGCGATACAAAGTGTTTCTTTATATAACATGAACATATACGTTTATATATCCGAAGGGAATTATCAATTTTACATTTTCATAATCGTCTGAAACAAGTATGCAACAAGAGTTAATGCTTCTAAAATACGCGTAATCTTTTGTCAACTGATACGCTTTGGAGAATCCTGCATTTTAAATCTTCCTCTCAGGATGACGAAAGCACATACATCTATGATGACAAGAGTATTTATCTGTTTTCTATCATCTGACCTTGCACTGCATAAGGTTCGTATATCGCACATTCAAATATGTACTTAGCCAATCAGGAGAAAGGAGAAGGGAATGTGAGCAAAAGAATACATATCATCGGGGCAAGCTTTTAAGAAACAAGTTTTTAAGATTAAGCTCTATATGGACATGTGCTTTTCTATTTTAATACACAAACAGATGGAGAGCTACAAAAGTTTTTGTGGCTTTTAACTATCTAGGAAGCATAAGCCAGTACATTACTAAAGCTTTAACTTTTGCTATGCAAAAAAAAAAAAATGTTAAGGTTCGGAATTAATGTTTTGGTTTTTATTTACAAGCGCAACAATCGCCACGTCCCAGTCCCACCACTCAGTGACTGTTGCATCCGCCACGAAATGGCGACCTTTCCGACAGTATAACCAATATTGATGCACATATTTAAACAAACTGTATGCCTTAGTAGACCAACTACAAATTTATATTCTCGCTTGGCAGTTGGTGTGCAGCATTGTTTAGTGTAATGTTTATGACTAATTGCCACAACTATTAAATAAACAAAATAAAACAATGTGTCTTCTTAGCTTCCGGAGCAGGCCGCGTTATCTTGCACGGGATTGCCGACGTTTCGCTCATCTTATCGTGAGCTTCTTCTGAGCTCTTGTGTAGTGCTTGAGGGGGGGCAGAATAAAGGTTAAAAGGATAACAGGTGTATAAGGTGTTTGGGAAGGATAAAGGAAAGGGGGAGCGAAAGGATTTAATAGTGTGTTGTCGCTACTTATTGGGGCAGCTGTGGTAACATGAGGCCCGGTACCGCCGAAGCAAACCGGGTGTTTGTGAGTGATTACTATGTGATGAACGTAGGGCGTAGGCAGACATGGCGCAATGCTCTGACGGAGACGTACAAACATTTGGGTGCATCATATTTCCAGAAAGGTTTGTTAGGAGGGCGATGGAGCTCTTCCCAAGTGTGTTCTGGGCGGCGTAGCCGGTGGAGCTCCAAAGCTTAACATGTAGGGACGTTGGTGTATAGCTGCTGTGAGTTGATGTGTCATATCTTAAAGCCGGATGGTCAAGCCACGAGACTGTTGTTGAGTCAGCTCATCGAGCTGCTTGTGGACCTTGTAGAACCTAGAGTTGTTTAGGTAGTCCACCACCTTCTCGAGGCTCCTGTTGAAGTGGTCTCGCAAGGCGGCGTTCTCCCTGTGAACTTCTTGTGGTGTTGATTGCAGGCTGCGGGCGGTTGCCTGAAGCTCCGCCAGAGATCAGGTCAGGACTTCCTCCCACGTGGAAATTCGGTTGACGATGGTGTTGACTGCTAGGCTTAGGTTTTGGAGTTCGTCTGTGTTGGTTGCTATGTCAGTTTGGATTTGGATGAATGTGGGGGTCTGCGGTTGTTGTGTCTGCGAAGAGGTGATGGTGGGTGCTGGCGGTTGAGAGGCTGGCTGTGGTGGTGCAGCGTGCGGCTGATGACTGGCTAGCTGTGGCGGCGCGGCGTGCGGCTGGTGACTGGCTGGCATCTGTCGGACGTTGTGGGCACACCTCTTGACCCGAGTAGTGACCTGCACTGTTGCAGGTAGCACAGTACACGATCCTGTGTGTAAAGCTGTGGTAGGTGCAGGCGGCGGTGAGACATCCGGCACCACAATGGTGGCAACGGGCGGCGGCTGTGAGGTGTCTGAGGAGTGCCCGTACTGGCAGCACCGGCGACACGGGAAGACACGGACGCTTCGTCCGGGCTCAACTGCGAGCACCTGCCCGAGGGCAGGCAACCCATCAGCTAAGGCGGCGCGGTAGTCCGCCTCGTTCCAGAACTCCAGCCTAACAAGTGGTGACGGTCCTCTCTCTGTGTGGATTCTTGTGGCTTTCATGAGTGAAGGCCAACGAAGACGGCCAGCGTTGAGTACTAGACCGTCCGGTAATTGCCGGTGAACTCCACGCACCACTGCGCAGAAGCGCGGCAGCGAGGAGAGGTCTAGTACTGGTGACGACGTAGGTGGTGTAGGCGGTGTGTTGTCGGTTGTGATGTACAGCGGTGATTGTGAGGCTTCGACGGCGGAAGATGCGGCGTGAGTTTCCGTGGTGGCAGGTTCAGGCTCGGCGGAGGTTGTAGGCTGGGAGACTGGGTCGGCGTTGGCGGCGACCGTCTCCGGCGGCTCCTCGATTGGCTCTTGGGCGGCTGCGGCAGGCTTGTGGCGTTTCCCTCCCATGCTTACTCTGTGAAGGCAGAGAGCGAACCCCCGTGGTTGTTTTTTTTGGGGGGGGGATAACAGGAATAAAGGTTATAAGGATAACAGGTCAATAAGGTATTTGGGAAGGAAAAGGGAATATGGGAGAGAAAATTTGATTCTGTGGTGTCTCTATTTATTGGGATAACATTGGTGTAATGGGGCTCGGTACCGCCTAAGCAAACCGTGTAATCGTGGGTGCTTACTTGGGTTGGTCGGAATTCCGACAGTGGAGGGTAGGTATTACGCCTTGACCTAAGCCCAGACGTAGACCTATATCTTGGGGTGTAACTTTAGTTTTATGTTGGTGATAGTACTGTGGTGTGGATGGGTATTGTGCAGGGGTGGCCATAGTTAATTACGATGTGGCCTTCCCTGTTTGTAGCGCGTGGTATCTCCTTTATAAGGCGGAGGATTGTGTGGATCTAATGCATTGATTAGAATGTTCTGGCTTTGTATGATATATGTTGTGATCAGTTTTTTTGCCTTCTCCTGAGCATCAAGGCTGGCAAGATGGTTTTCTGCCGCTTCTGCGGCGTGCAGCTTGATCTGGTTTGTGAGTGTGTCTTCAAGGGTTGTGATTTGTGTCGGCAGGTTCAGGATTTCGGCATGAAGGTCCTGAATTGCATCCACGATCTTGGCGTTGGCGTCTGCGGTCTCCTGTAGCAGTGTGTATAAGACATTGAGCTCAGAAAGAAGCTCGTCTGTCTGCTGCTGTGTTGGTTGTTGCGGCGGCGTGGTTTCTGTCTGCGTTGCTGTTGAGTTCATTTTCAACGTTGGTCTCCAGGCTTGCTGCGATGATGATGCTGGTTGTCCTGGAGGTGAGCGCTGATGTGTGTAGGCCCGGCTGGGCTGCGGAGTTGGCTGTTTAGATGAGGCGTGTGTTGCAGAGTTGGCGCGCAAGCTTCCTGGTAGGCGGTAGTTACCTACGTGTTGACTTGCTTGCGTTTCCGTTGGAGCTGGCTTTGGGTACAGTGGACAGCGAGACTGTCCAGTGTAGTGATCAGACCTGCAACAGGTGGCACAAAATCTCTTGCGCCTGGTCAGGTCGTGGTGCTGGCAGGTAGACGTAAACTCCGGGGCGCCACAATAGTGGCAGCGTGGCGGCGCCGAGCAATCCTCCATATCATGCCCATACAGGCAACAACGGCGGCACGGCGGAGTCCAAGACGTTCTGCTGGCTTCGAAGCGCAGCGTGAAACCGAAAAGGTCCACGCGCGCATGGAGAGCAGCGTTGTAATGTGCTTTGTCCCGAAAGACTAGTCGCACAAGTGGAGTAGGTCCGCTCCCGGTAACAATCCTGGTGGCCTTCAAGAGTGAGGGCCAGTGCTGTCGAAGTTGTTCCAGGAGCAGCTGAGAGGCCAGGTGTCTATACACTCCTGTCGCGACGGCACTGTAGTGGCTGTGGCATTTGGATGTTTTGGCTGCATTCTGGCTTGACGTGTCCGTAACTGCGCTGCTGTCCGGCGGAGGCGTGACGGTCATGTTGGTGGCAGTGCAGGTCTTCGTGGCTGGTGTTGCTACGTTTTCGCCGTGTCCATTGTCAGCTTCAACGAATGTAGGTTGTGTCGGTGGAGAGCTAGTGGGCGGCTGGGAGTTCTGCGCTGAGGCCGTGTCAGTACAGTCGGCACTCGCGGAGTCGTCGGCGGATGGAATGTCAGGTGGCTCTTCATCCGGTTGCGGTTGTTTCTTCCTCCTGTTGCCTTTACCCATGTCGGTGTAGCTCTTTACTCTACGGCGACCAGAGGCGAAAGACCACCCCCCCCCGTGGTTGCTTATTTGCTCTCGCTTATATAGTGGTAGTGCGGTGGAGGTTGTCCCACCCCCTCGCTTCTGGTTGGCTAGTTGCCCACCAATTGGCGTGAGCGCTGTCACCGCTCTTTCCTGGTGATGCTGGAGTTGGTTTATGCTTTCTTTTTCCAGGTTTTTGTTTCTAAGAACGTGAGTTTGGTGGCTCTTGAAGTCCTTGCTCTCCGAGTCAAGGCGGACCTGGGGGTATAAGGGACCCCAAATCTACGGCAACCTGACAGACCTCAAATGGACCTGCTCTTGTACATAGTTAATAGAATGTAACAAATATTTGCTTAGAATAATATTTTATTACAGGTAAAACAGCATTGGACGTGGCCATTACTTGGTTGGGTAACCACAAAGGAAGGCTATGCGCAACCAATGAACTCTCTACATAATGATTACGTCCTTTCTGTTACAGGGATGAATACAACCGCATGAATAGCTTACACTAATAAATAAAGACTTTGCCAGACAGAGCAGCAGATGTTGCAGAAACATGACTAGCTTAGAATGTATTTTAAAATTAATATTTTAGCTAGGCCTATATGTTACAGGGCTGCAGACACAACAAAATGCATTAACGACCATACCCAAAAGGGCAACAAATGCTATACTGACTTGTTCTTTTTGTTACAGGGCTGCAGATATATCCACATGTAATATTTAAGTAAATCCCACCACAAATTTCCAAGGGAGCAGTCAGGGCTTCGGCTATGTTTGCGTCCTGGCTATCACTGTCTCCTGGCTTTGGCCTATGGCCGGCCAACTCACCCGCTCCTTGAATCCGCAGGTGCAACAAGCGGTACTGCTGCATTCTACACACTAAATTCTCTTCTGTGAAGTGATTTTTTAGTGGGTATTGCCAGTTTGTGGCGACCCCCACACTTGGCAGAATTATTCCCTCTGTCACCTGCCTGTTGATTAGGGTTTTCCACTCCACTCGGAAAAAAAAAAAAAAAAAAAAAACACCGCACAAGAGCCCAGAAGAAGCTCATGCAAGATGAGCAAAACGTCAGCAACCCCATGCAAGATAACACGGCGTACTCCAGAAGCTAAGAGGGCACTTCAAGACACAGGTCGTAAAACCTATGCAGCCATTTAAAATAAAACAATATATACTTTATACTCTCAAGAATAGGGTTTACATGTCTGCATTGGTTCATCGAGGAAAGAGACTTAAAAAGTGACAATAGTATAAAAACGTTTTGAAACCAAATGAAAAACCGAATACTTAGGTAACAATCGAAAAACCGATAGTTGGGCAACTGTTGAATACTTCGATAATTCTCATTCATTAGTACCCATAACTAGACTATGCAGTATTAAAAACTTTCCCCATACAATGGAACATCAACTTAAAAAAACTCGAATATTTAGCTTATTATGTCTTGTGAAAAGTGCTATACAAAGAATATATATCCCATATAATTCTTCTGCCCAGTTTTATTGTTGCACATTTTCGTTACAATGCATGTTTAAAGAGCTGTGCAATGTCTACTTTCTATACCACCTACATTAGTAGGTTGAAAAGGAATTGCATTACACCCAAAAATTTGGTACCGAGATTTCATCGAACTACGTGTTCCAAGGCCCCGGAACCTAAAGAGAGCATTTTTAGACAAAGTTCCGCGCGCCTGCCTGCCTGCAGTGTGTGTGTGTGTGTGTGTGTGTGTGTGTGTGTGTGTGTGTTTCTGTTCGTGTATGTGGAAAACTCGGATAAGTGCAAAACTTCGAACTTACGTAAATCCAGTCTCTTTCAAAGATGTGACACGATTCTCTTAAATATCTCCCGCCCCAACTTATCTTTACATAGAACGTTTACAAAGGTTTTATTTCCAAAATTGGCTCCAATAATTTTGATTAAAACACTATCAATTGAAGATGTATATTCCGAACTTGTATATCTCGACATTATCTTGATTATACATGTATATTTGGAACTTTGTGGGAATAGCCTGTGAAATCCTCTTCATTCGGAAGGAATTTTGTATAATCTGGCACTTTTAACCGGTATATGTTAAACGACACATGAAAACGTATTACTCAGAAAATATATGTCCTTTTAAAACATGCAATTAATGTTGAATAACTTCCTGTGGAATAAGTCATTTTCAAGATATCCGTTATTAATGGTTGGAATTGTTCAATACCTTGTCATTATTTTAAACTATTGTTTAGTTTCAGTTGTTTCTCGCGATTGCACGTAGTGAGGAGATATTGAAAGAATGCAAGGTACACCTTGATTTTAAGTTCCTATATCGCTATCATAAGAACTGGCAAAACATGTCCGGGGTAGGCCTAGAAATATAACCCCTTAAACGGCCCTAAAACTACTATCGACAAGGGAAGAGAAGTCTGCGATATTCAAGGAAGAGTTAGAGAGAAAATTCTTCGTTGAGACCGTAACAGGCCATGAGACCCAATACCTGGAAGCATGATGTAACGCCTATGTAATGGCTTTGAAATTCTTTACTATCTGCGTGGCCAAGAGAGGAAACAACAATCATTAGACAAGACTTCCCATTTGAGAGAAGTGTGAAGTACATATTTTAAAATGCGTACCAATAATAAGGAATATTGTGGGAAAAATTGTCATAAATAGTTTGAGCTTCAAACAATCTACATTTTACGTGCATTGACGATTTTTTTTTATCTTTTACGGTTTACCAGTTATACAGAAATCGTTCGGGATGCATAGGATTTCAGGCGATATACCCAGAAAATTCAAGATATGCATATCATTTGCCATGAAAATACCTTATACATGTGGTATTTTAATCAAAATCGTTGTAGCCATTTTTGAAAAAAAAATCAAGTTTTTCGTAAAATTTTCCATATTGGGAGTAGGTTTGGGATTCAGAATTTTATTCAAAACCTTTATGTCGCATACTTGAAAAAAGGGGAACTTTAAACACCAGATTTGGTACTAACTGACTTTTGATTTTAGAGTTGTGCTGTTCACAAACACACGTGGATGTTTTCTATAATTTTTTCAGGGGGGGGATTAGGGGCTCTCAGCGTATATTTCCGGTGAAATTACGTAATTGAAATTTTTGGTTGAGTACTTCTGCAACTTACTAAAATTAGTAGAGAAAGAATAGTTTGTGTACCCGCTAATAAACTATAGGTGGTAGCGAAAGCTATGTGAATTATATGTTTGTTATTGTTAAAATTCACAAAATTATTAGTGTTTGATGAGTATGATTTGTAAATTTGCCCCGCTTTTCTCTGTAAACAGTACAGCTCTGAAAGCCTTGTGAGAATGGGTAACAGTTTTTAATTTTGCTGATAAATGAGAAAGTTGTTGAATTAATTAACATGTGTTTTATATATATGCATGTAACAATTTTGAAATCATTTATTGGCTAATTATTTTCGCATATTTTGTGAGAATTATTTCATATTCTCGAGAATAATATGATTTTAGTGATAGAAGAGAATATATATGCTTTGTTTGCTAAGAAAAACGTGCAATTATTTCAGCTTACAAGAACAAAGATTTTGTTTAACAATTGCATACTCATACCATGCAGCTAGAATTTATGATACCGTGTCTAGAATTTCAACAAATAGGAATTAGCCGTTACAATACCTACAAGGTACTGAAATAGGATACCAAGCAACAGAAAGTCTTGTTTTGTAAAACTGCAGGTTGGTAATTAAGCCAATATTAACATTTTAATCTAAAGAAAAACCTATAGCTAATCTTGTTTTATCCAGAATTAACTCACTGTGAATGTGAAATATTAGGGAGTAGTCACTTAAGCAGAAAGTACACTTGTAGAACGCATGGATCCCAATGTTAAACATAAATTGGAAGTCAATTTAAAAGGTTCGTGTCATATGGCTTTGGCTAAATTGGACTCCATTATGGCAAAAGAAACTGATAATATAATAGCAATAAAACGTTTAGATCATGACTTGGGCCTTCAAGGCTATTTACTTAATGAATTATCCGTTAATTAAATAATGTATTTGCTGCATTCAACCAATAAAGTGCATTTAAAACTAGTTTACTAATTCTGATTTATTTATTTCTGACAAAGAACTTTGTGTCATTCTTGAACAACTAAGTCATGGTAGTAATGCTAACAAATTAGATGTTGCAATAGCACTCTTGGCATTGTAAGCAAAAGGTTGGCTTTACCACGTTTTCCGTGAAAAGTCCCATCAAATGGCGGTATCAAATGCTGAAAGTGAGAGATTTTAACCGATTTAGTTGTAACCGACAGAAGGACAACAATGAAAAAGGAAAATGTTACGTGTTGTATGTTGCAAATTGGTAATGTCTGTTTCGATTATATTCATGATATTGATGTACAATAAAAGGTTTTGAGTTTGGAAATAAGGGAATTTTAACATGAATGTTAATTTTCATTTCGCCATATCCATTACTCATTAATTCTGCCCGAAAGTTACCACGAAATTAATGCAAATGTATGTAGAATATTCAGCACAAACACCAACAATTAAAAGTATTTATGCGAATTATAAAAATAATTTACAGCGCAAAAGCTTGCCTATATTTCAGAGCCTCTCACGCTACTGTCTATGCAGTGAATACAATAACGTGAGCGGAGTTGTTTGTCGTGCTTATTATTATTAAATGTGTAATTAATTAAAATACAAAGAGTTCTGATTTGTCTAACTGCGTAACTGCCTAACGGAACTTGATTTCAATTACATGGTAACTATTAATGAACTGTAATAATTAATATGCTTACCACAGTCACCTTTCTTTGATGCCTCTGTTACTTGTATTGTTTATATATGTCGAAAATCTTGCTAACTGTGCAAAATGCTGAAATGTCTACTATCGACCTTCTGTGAATGCAGGGCAGTGTGAACGGGCCGTGCACTTACCAACCTAGTTGCGAGTCGACATTCGGCACAAATGCAGGTTTATCGATAGATCTAAACGAGATAAGTAGTACATCCCTGATGTTTTCTTGTTACCCCTTCACAAAGAGATTATTCATTTGACCTTTATTACCACCTTAGAATATTGCAAATATATAATGTTCTTTTCAATTTCTCTCTATCGGCACTCTCAGGATTTCCGGGTTTATATACTCTAGTGTTGCAGATTTTCAGTCACAAAGCAAGAATTTTGCCTGTCTAATTAGCACTTTCACAGCTTTCAGCTCTCCTCAAAAGGTTTGCAATTCTTGTATTCAGATCATTACTTTGTTTTGCTCTCTTATTACGTTGTTGGACCTTAGATGCCAAAATTTCCGAGCCTTGTTTTTCGTTAGCATAAGCTTATGTTTTTAGGTTCAGCACACACTGATACTCAGAGCTCCTTTCATCTTCTTTCTCGGATTACTCTTCTCTGTGTAGGATTTAGAAACCAATGGCTTGGGTCAGAACAGTGGCGGCTCTTAACCTAAACTAAAATGAAGCTCTTATCATAAAAAATCACATGCAACATACCTATTTATTATATATTAGGTTAATACTTCTGCCCTTTCTGTTGACGCATTTCTCAGTTATGTGGCTCTGAAAAGGATGCAAGGTCTACAAAACAGTTTTTGCAGTTAATAACTACCGCACTGCCACTCGAATTCAGTGTACCACGAATATTTAAAGTTCCTTTTGTAACATTTCGCACCGCTTTCCACTTTTTGTGCCGACGAGCTAAGAACAGGGTTTGATATTCTCGTTTATAGCATAACCCTTTTATCACAATAGTCTACCGCGAAAATCGTGTAATGTACTGCCTCTTTATCATTTTGCGGTTTCGTCTTTCCACTAAGTTTAACTGAACAAAACATTACAAAGAAATAAAAAGTTAGAGCGGAGCTAAAAACAGTAAAATAAAAGAACACAACTGGAAACTAGACTATTTAAATGCACAACCACTTTACGCGAACAATATATTTAGACTGTTCGTGTAATTGTTCGTCTGTTGTTCGCTAAATTCCTGTTCTATTAGCTGCACCGATGCCTCAAAACAAATGTTTTTGGTAACAAATGGAACCTTAAGTTCCGTTTTCTTGTCATGGCACCCGGCAATAAGTATACAGCTATATATATCCATTGACAAAAAAATAATTACAAACTCTTACAGCTTTGGACACATACCCCCCTTTGCCCCTCCTCAAAGCCAGAAGACAGGTAGCTCCCAACCCTTCCTTCTTCCCTCACAGATTGGTTACTGGAGCATATAACAAATTAAACACTACATTCAAAATTAAAGTCTGCGAGATTTAACTTGTCAGTCTAGAAAAGAAAGAGACAGAAACATTAATTCTCTTGCTATCTCTCTCTTTACGGTGACGAATGCATTTGCAAAGAGCATATAACCATTTATCAGAAAACAAAGGGTTGGGAGGGGGTGCATGCTTTCCAGAGAGCAGGTAGAATGTCCCAAAGACGAGGACGGAACCAAACCGGACAAGTTACATCTCATAGAGTATAATGTATCTCAAATGAGTGAAATGGGGCTTTACTAGCCTCGCCTTAATAGCCGCCACTGGGACAGAAGCCTGTCGAGGAGCAAGCAAATTCTGAATCATAGCACATCCAGGATGGGTGATCAGCCTAATGACTGGTATGCTGGTAGAAGAAGTAAATGCCGGTCCCCATGGCCGCACATTTGGGTTCGCATGTTCGAGTACCACTTTGGGCATGGGTGTTTGCAGCCTGTTTCTGTGTTTATGTTTATGCTCTACCTCAGTCATTCTCTCTCCCCTGGTGGCAAATTAGTTCACGCCTGAAGTCCAATATATATATATATATATATATATATATATATATATATATATTTAAAAAAGAAGGAAATGAAATAAAGTGGTGAAAGGAATAATAGGAAAATTCGCGGATGAAATGGTCTAAACCTACACGGTGCGAGAACTTCACGAGTAATAATTTGCTCTTCTCATTATTCTTAATCATAGCATAGGGAAAACGGTGCACTATTTACGATTGGTACGCCACTGAAACGGTTGAATGACAAAAAACAAAACGCTCTGCTGCTAACAGGTTTCGACTGCCTCGTCTTCTGTATTTTGGTAATTTATTAAGTTTAATTAATTGTTTCCGCAGATTTATTTTCCTGTTTATGGCATTGTAACCTTCTATGCTCCCTTAAAAACTTACTACTTGCTACTTACAACTACTTACTACTTACTACTACTACTACTACTTACTACTTACTTGCTGCTGCTGGTAGTTTTGCAGGGAAGCGAGGGCCGGCGGAAGAAGAGAGAAGGTAGCCCGCCTATCATTCCGTTATGTTGTCAACCAAAGAATGTTTTTTTCTTTGAGGAGTTCAGCCATTATGGAGAATATGTTATCTAATTTACTGTGAACTAGCATTAAACGAAGCGCAGCGCACATGCATGTGTGTGAACTCTGGGATCTACAGAAAAATTGAAATCTTGGTATTGAAGCCTGGATGTACAGCGTACTTCATGTCCCAATGTTGTTACTCTGATCTGCGCCCGAAATTCCGCGAAACCTGTCAAAGAAGACTTAGGGAGCCGTGCGCCCAAGAAAACGTGCGCGCATAGCACAACAATAACAACTACTAATACTACTTACTTACTACTACTTACTTATTTTCCTGCTTGCTTACTTACTTACGTACTTACTTACTTGCCTGCTTGGTTGCTTACTTACGTACTTACTTACTTTCTTACTAACTACTACTACTACTACTACTACTACTACTACTACTACTACTACTACTACTACTACTACTACTACTACTACTACTACTACTACTACTACTACTACTACTACACAATCACCGCCGCCAATATACAATAGTAGTAGTAATAGCAGTAATAATAATAATTATGAAATTTCGTATACTTTTGTGATGAATACAGCAACATTGCAAAATCCTTCACAAGTGGGTTTAATCCCCTTCGTTCAGACTAAAATGACAAGTTGTGCATTTTATTTCGAAATGAAAGGAGCCTTCTCAACTCCTTCAGTTTGAAGTAGACATGACGTCATAGGGAGTTGGTCTGAATGAAAAATCCAGATGGAAAATGTGGGCTCAAGGTGACGTAAACTTAGAGTGTGGGCAGTGCCGTTCGCTTGTTCCTGAGCAAGAAATTGCTTCCTAACCTAATCGTACACACCGGTAAAATAAGCCCGAAAAAAAAGTTCTCTTTACTTTGGGGCTGTAGTAAAGGCCCATTTTGTTTACTAAATAGTGAATTCTTGTCAGAAAAGTGACAATAGAGTAAGCTCGAGAAAGGCAAAGAAAGTGGGGCCGCTCACTCTGTTTACAGTTGTTGCCACAGTACGCGCCCTATATGGCAGCCTATCCTCGCGCCGCGCCTATCCGATCAACCGACAACCCCTCTCGACTAAAAACATACTTCGACTCGTCCACTCAAGTCAGCTTGCCCACGAGAGTTGCCTTTCTTGTGAAGTAGTAACGTGCGAGATCTCGGGGAGTCCGCACTGTAGAGCGTTGTGTTAGAAACGGCGCTAAGGTAAACATCGAAATCGGTGCCGTCCCAGAGTACTGGCTAACATGAGTGATACAAGCCCTACTACACAAAGTATAGCGGACTACTTGGCACAACTCTTGAAAGATAAGAAGCAGCTTGCAGCCTTCCCAAATGTTTTCATACATGTAGAGCGACTTCTTGACGAAGGTAAGGTGTAGAAATTCATAATGTGACAACTACTGCAGCGCCATCCGTCTTATTGCAAGATACATATATTGCAGGTGCATTTCCTTTCTCAGTGTTGATGAATAATCATTGTTCACTGGTTTTGTTGGATGTTTAATGTTTCCCCCATCCCCAAATAGATCTTAAAAGGTTTCCCCATGAATGAAAGTGTTGCTAAAATGTGTTAACATTGTTACCAGACTTGGAGAAAATGTGAAATTGAATCGTGTACCTTCTGAAAGTTAATGCTGAGTGTTGTGGCAAGTCATTAGGAGTTATATAATTTATTTACATTAGTATTTCATTTCAAATCGTCTAGATCGATGAATAATACAAATGCCGACTATTATGTAATTGTTTGAATGCAATGTGTATCATTGTTCCGTTTAGAGTTTGTCACGTGCGATACAAGGACACTTGAATTTTCTGACTGAAATTTTCCAAAGTAGAAATGATTCAAATTAAAAATGTTCCTAACCGGACCGTATGTAGTGTTTGATGCGTGCATTTTTATGACCTGTGCGTGTGTAAATGTAACACTGTTTATCACAGACTATAATGTCCTTTCTGCTCTTACCTTGACACGCCAATCTTTTTGTCGTACATACATAAACAACCTCTTTCATCAGTCAAGTCACTTAATGTAATTTATTCCTTTATTTATTGAGCTAAGTATACATACTATTATACAGGAATAAATATAGTTTTGCTTAAATAAATATGTTTGGAATAAACAATTAAAATAGGAGAACTAAAAGTCACCGACGGCACATTTACGGTTTTTCATGACCAAAATTTACCTGGTGAATGAGAAAGGTCATTTGAATGGACTTCAGAAGGAATAAGAAAACACAGATTGTCCAGCATATTTCCCTTTTTACCCCGTTTTCTTTTTGTCGCTCTTGTATTCCTTCCCCCCCCCCCCCCATCTGTAGAGGATCGGTCAAATTACCCATCTTCCCCCTCTCCAATCCTCTCCACGCCCCTTAGGTCTGCATTCCAGGAGTCTTAGTTCAGGTTCTAAGCAGCCCGCCATCTTGCGGACCATCTTTCCAGCATCTCAGGCGCAACAATCGCTTTGCATTTATGTACTTGTTCACTGTATGAAGGATTGTCACTCACGTGACCTGGGAGGGGACACAAAGTGTATAATCAAGGAAAGTCTGTTTGCATCTTGGATTGCATAGATATCGACTCATTAATGGTTTTAAACTCAGCTAAGACTTCAACTCATGAACAAAATAGTGATAAATATGCAAGCGTATACCGTTGTTCTTATTTGGAACTATACTCTGTTCCACGTAAGATACTTTCCCCGTATCTCAACTGTCACGTGACTAGTCACCTCTCATTGGCTGATGTGGATTCTTCGCGGATTCTTCGTTTTAAACTTGCCTCTCGGATGTCGAAAGCACCTACACTTCTATGACGGAGTGTTTCTATCGCTTTTATCGCCTGACCTTGCTCTTCATAGGGTTTGCGTATCAGTGTACTGAGCCAACCGGGGGGAAAGGTTGGGAATTGTGAGCGGTAGCTTGTAGGAAACAATGATTAGTTCACGTGGCCATTATGCGATATCGGACAAACTTACGTGGAACAGACCTTGCATGGCACAAAGATGAGGCCAGTTGACCTTCGTTGGTGCGACGCTGCATTCGCTTGATACCAGCACTGGAACTGTGAAATACTAAGAATTCAGCTATAAGATAGGTAATATAGCATAAATGTAGCACCATGTGCTGAAAGGTTACACGATTTAATAACATACACAACTGTAATTACACAACTACATAATTGGAAAAATAATCTGATGACAGGTGCATTACATATTTACGTAAACATTTCTTGCAGTTAACTAAACATTATCTTCTGCAATTTTCATCACGTGAAAAAATTCAAATAGGTTATATACACTTGACTTTCCCTACCTTCTGTCATTTAGATGTTATTGGGTATAAATGTTATACTTATGAAGTTCTATTTTTGTAACTACTTCATTTTAATTAACTCTATTACACATTTCGCCACAGTTACAAATGCAATAGTGGCAGCCTCTGTAGTGTGATGATACATAGCATGTCTCTCTCACGTTCAAGAGGTCCCGCATTCGAAACTCTGTCAGGGTGTGCCTGCATAAGTTTTGTTTGTGGTTTTTCCCTTATCCTGAGAAAACAAATGCTGATTGCTCTCTAGCTCTATGGACTTCGGGCACATTTGAGGTTCATTTCACTCATCTCATTCATCGTCCGTTATGACCTTTCAGGTTAAAGAGCGTTAAACTTTACAAAACAAAGTGATTTACTTCATTCACATTTTTTCTCTACCTATTCTGTAGCAATTACAAAGACTTAATATTTTATCTATTTCATTGAAACATTAGCAGAAATGACCTTAAACTTAGTTCCCTGTAAGTGCAAGGGAAATGAGGAAATAGGCTAAGTTAAAGCGATAGTCTCTTAAAGGTTGTTTGCTGTATGATTGAAATTCGGTTTTCTTTGCATAGCCAGGAGTAAAACAAAGACATGAATGCCAAATTCCCATTTGAGAAAAAGCTTAAGTGTTGAAAACTTGAAGTGCGATCAAAATGTATAACTGGTATAATTTCTAATGAGGTGATTAATTAAAGTGGCGAAAGTATGACTACAAAAATTTCACCAGCAGTGAACTGCCGTTGAAAGTTGCCTTACAGTTCAGAGTTCATCACTGCCATTTGCGAAAACAGTTATCAACATCCCAACTTCTTATTCCAACAGTCCATCTTTTCTCCAATAATCATCATTAACAATATCTTGGTCTTTTCATTTGCAAACTTTTATGACGTGCCTCATCTCTCGCTGGCGATGAATAACACTTTGCCTTCATTATGACATGATTGCTACTATTGACTCTGTACTGCAACTGACACGTTCTACTTCGACGTGTGAACTACTTAAACATTTGTGGAGTTTCGCACATATTCTGATACGCCTGGTCGCTTTATCAACTAGTAGTAGTTTCCAATTTTCTTCTTTATTAAGCCTATTGTATAATCCTTGTTGAGAAATACTTTGCTTGCTTTTTAATGTTATTTAAGGTCGCAGAACTCAGTGGTTTTTTTTTTTTTTTTTTTTTTTTTTTTTTTTTTTTTTTTTTTTTTTTTTTTTTTTGCGACCACAAAATACAAAAATTTTACAAGAACAATAATGGAACAGCAAAAATTTTTCCTAAAACTTGCATAGAACATTGCATAGGTAATAAGTACGTTCTTCCATGAAATGGTCTTCAGCGTGTCACTCCAGTCGTGGAAAAAGATCCCGTAGAGTATTTTTCGGAACACGATAACCCTGCCTCACTCCTCTGTCAAAGGCTTTAAAGTTTGGGATTACGAGGTGTGCGGCTCGAAACCAATCTTTGCAGTTGCCAAGTCTTACACTTACTGGTACCTTAGCATGTTGTACAGTGACTCACTGGTTTGGACACGTACTAACATGAAACTGAATTACCTATAGAGTCTACCGGAAACAGAGTTTACTACATTGTCTCTCGCTCCTGATAGGTCGCCATTTGATTGCTAATGGTTATTGCCTAGTGGCAGAGGGGAGTGAGTGGTTCTGTTTGAGAGCTCTCATGTTTTGGAGAAAACCGTAGTTACATTTCCTTCATGGCGCACGATGTGCGCGCGCAGTGGGTGTAATGCGATAGAATACATCTTTTGAATTAATGTTTCTTTCACACCAGCCGTGTGTAGGACAGAAGTTGAGGAGGCAGAATCAGACTGAAAAATTCAATGTCATGGCAGGATTTGAACACAGATCCTCTTGTTTGCATTCCATTCAGTTGTAGAATTTAGTGCCGTGCCGGCATGTTGGCATTGTAGCTTAGTGATCAGAACAACTGGATGAAAACTAGAAGATCCCTGGTTCAAATTTCAGCTATGGTATTGCATTTTTCAGTCTGACTCTACTTCTCTAACTTCTGTCCTACACACGGCTGATGTGAAAAATATTAATTCAAATGAACTGTCCTAATAGTTGGTTAACTATAAAGCCCGGGACTTTACTTACGGGGTTTGTAAGTCGCTATTGAGGTTTGAAATCTCAAAATAATTGGACATCACCTTGTGGTTTACCGGGAAAAACGCGCATCATTTGGAGAATTTAGTGCCGTGTCTGCATGTTGCCATGGTAGCTCAGTGGTCAGAATAACTGGACGGAAACCAGGAAATTCGTGATTCAAATCCCGGAATTGGCATTGATTTTTTTACTCGGACTCCACCTCTTCAGAATACATCTTCCTTGATAATGTTAAAGTGGTTTAAAGTGAACTTCTTCAGTATGTTGCTTAACAGCAGAAGTTAAATTCGTACTTTTTACTTCTTGTAAACTTCTTGGATTATAATATGCAACATTTTCGACGGCAATTGTGAGTGAATGCGTAAGTAAAAATACAGCAAGTAAATCAGAGTAGAGTATGTACTAAGCTGAAGCACATTTGCGTGCGACACCACAAGGAAACACATGGATATTATAGAGAGCGCTCCATTTCTCGTAAGCCAAGTGCGCCGAATATGTAATGCGAATGTTGTGCAATAAACAAACTGTTTGCGCTACAGTGAAAGGAAATATAATTAAAGCATGAGTCCAAACATTCTCTAAATGTAACATTAAACATTTTGAGGACATATTAATGAATGCATAGTGTATAAAAGTGAATCGTGGCTCTGTCGGTGTAGGATCTTAAAATATTGTTTTTTTTGGTCATGTATTTTGTTTTCTAGGGAAAAGTGGGTTTAAACCGCAAGGGTAATGTCAAGTTAAAATACAAACCAGGTAAAGAGCAAATATTCCTGTAAGTAGCACTTTGTGATGTACAAAAACAAAAATTCAGTAAAAAACGCGGAATTTAATTATATACACATGATGAGAGGTGAATAAGGGAAAATATTTGTATCAAGTGTGAAGACGAAGTGATGATCCAGTATTTACATATTTCAGAATGGCTATTCTATGTCTCAGACTTCTGGTTGTTTTCGTAACAGGTCGCATGGTTCGTTCTCTGCCCTTTGTCCTGCCCGACTACAGCTGGTGGGATCTATGTAAACACAGCAGGGACATAGCACAGGATAGTTCAAAACACATTAGACCCTGAAATTTGTGCTTCATTTACGACAATGCCATCTCTAGTGATGGTCTGGCACTCACTACCTGGCGAGTTCTAGGCCGTCCTGCTACACATGTGTTAAATGCCTTAAAACCTCCACATACGAGGTATGTCCAGAAAGTAAGTTCCGTTTCCATTTATCTCCACTGCAGCGCTGCGATCGCAGTTCCGCACATGCGCGGTAGACGCTCTGTATCAAGGAGAAGAAACGTGCGCCATTTTGAGATCGCTGTCAGCCACATACGCCTTGTTGTGCTTCTTTACAATGTCGGTGTTGATTGAAAATCCCGCCGCTTGTGAAATCAGATCCGTGATTCGTTTTCTGAATGCTAGGAAAGTGAAACCAATTGAAATTTATCGGCAAATTTGCGAAGTTTACGGACAAAATGCGATGAGTGATTCAATGGTGAGAAGATGGGTCCGACAGTTCAATGAAGGACGTAGTGAAGTGCACGATGAAGAAAGAAGTGGGCGTCCATCTTTGGTTACAGAAGAACTGGTTCACGCGATTGATGACAAGATCCAGGAAAACCGCAAGTTTACAATTAGTGCCCTCGCTATGGAATTTCCTCAAAGCACACGATCACTAATTCATGAAATTGTTACCGAAAAACTGAAATTTTGTAAACTTTGCTCACGTTGGGTACCAAAAATTCTTACTGAGCAACACAAAACAAAACGGATGGGTAGTGCACTTCAGTTTTTAACCCATTATGATGAAGACGGCAAAGAATTTCTGGCACAGATAGTCACAGGAGATGAGACTTGGGTTTCTTACAACACCCCTGAAAGTAAGCGGCAATCAATGGAATGGAGGCACACTTCATCCCCAGCAAAGGTTAAGCCGAAACAAATCTTGACACCTCGAAAAATGATGTGCACAGTGTTCTGGGACTGGATAGGCATCTTAGTCATTGATTTCTCACCGCGTGGTCAAACAATCAAAGCAGATGTTCATTGCGAGACACTTAGGAAATTGCGCCGCGCAATACGGAATAAGCGCCGAGGATTGCTGTCAAAAGGTGTTGTTTTTCTTCACGATAACGCACGACCACACACTTCAAATGTGACGAAAAACCTCCTACAGGGATTTGGCTGGGACGTGTTTGACCATCCTCCGTACAGCCCTGACCTCGCTCCTAGCGACTTTCATCTGTTCTTACATCTCAAGTCTTTCCTTGGCAGTCAACACTTCAACAATGACGAAGAGCTGAAAGAAAATGTTTCCAACTTTTTGAAGACACAGGCGGCAAACTTCTATGAAGAAGGTATACAAAAACTTGCGCTACGCTATGACAAATGCCTGCAAAATTTCGGCAGTTATGTGGAAAAGCAGTTTAAGAGTTGTAGAATTTTGTGCAATAAATACTTATTCTGTATCTGTACAGAATTTAATTTTATTACCAAACGGAGCTTACTTTCTGGACGTACCTCGTATTTTAAAGGAAATCGATTTATTATCTTTGACGACACTACGGCTATTGACTTATTGTTACAAAGTGGCTGGCTGATTTTGTATTTATTTTTTTGTGATCCGGGAGGGGTGAGTGAGACATTAATGAAATGAAACAGAAACTTAAAACACGGCTACATACGGCAGCATTTATAGGAATTTTGGTTTACATGAGCAATTCCTGACAATATTTTTAATTTCGTTCTATCGTTCAATTTATGTGAAAACTGTTTCTATGTTCAACATGTTGCTCGCGAATTTATCTAGAGAAAAGCTGTACCTCGAGTTGTATTTAATAAGACTATTTCGTGAATAAAATAACAATGATTAGCCTATATGGACACGAAGAATAATATTCCCAAAGTCCCATTTGTCTTGACGCATATTTGCACCGAAATTATTGCAACTTGATGTCCATATCATAAATTTCAGATCTTTTTGTATTGCTACATTCTACTATTTTGGCTTAGTAAAACACGATTGCAATTGATATGTCTATTGGAACTTCCACCATTATGTACGGGACTATCACTGCACAGTGATATTCAGAGAGAAAACAAATGCACGTGGGTGCGATAAATTTATAAAAACAATTGCACGTGGGTGTGATAAGAAAAACGATTAAAATTCAGAGATAATGAGTTCCGATTGGTTGGAATTTCACGCGCGAATGTACTGGATTAGCCACTTCCTTCAGTCACGTGTCATGAACGAATTAGTCGCAGTTATTCGAATGAACTAGATGGATCTCTTTGTTTTAATTTTAACCCACCATCAAATTATCGTATTAATGTTGGTTTTACTGATTACATAAAGAACCTATTTTAAAGCTGGTTACATCTATCGCAAACAATTTTAAACTTATATAGAGACTGTAATTTGGAATAAAGGAGTGATTTTGCTAACAATCGCAGATGTCTTATTAGGGGTGAAGGTTGAATCCATTATGGAAACAGCACGTTTCTACATCTTGGCACGTTAGGGAGCTATACATTTTAAGACGTTATTTGGTAAACGTCCACCATTTCGTGCAGTTTTACACCAAGATTCCCGTTTACTGTAATATTTTAGAAGCATTAGTTTATGTCTAGTTTATACACTATACTTACAACTCAATTCGTTTTTATATACATCCCAGTCATTCTTTTTAGGCGGCTATAAGATACATTATCTGCAAAATTAGGAAAATTCTGTACACGGTTTTATTCCTCTGCCTGTTTCTTTTCACCCTCATTTAGCTTTTTAGGGCAATGATAAGTTTCTTCTCTTCTCTGTTGTGAATTTTCTCGTTTAGTTGTTCTCGCTTAACTTACATATAAAGGCAACGACTTATGAAATAGCAGGATGATTGCGTTAACGAAAACGTGCATATCCAACCTGTCTGCATATTTATCAACAAAACTCGTGTTATTTTTCTGAAAGTGTTTGACTAATTTTTTGCTAAATGGTGGCTAATCTTCCCTTGGAACAGAACAAATCCATTTTATCGGTAAATCGGATTCACCATCACTTATTATTATGATGTTACCATAATTTATTGCACACCCTGACACTGCACATATATTTGTTTGTATATGTTTATACATCATATACACTGCACATTATGTTTATACAATATATATATGTTGTTAAAAACACCATGAAAATGGAAATATTACCAAAACTTCACAAGCGAGGAGAGCATCTTGCAGTGAAGCACGTGTAACGCTGCTCAGCTGATAGGAAGGGTTGTGACGTTGCTACATATACTATGGTCGGACCATAACAAGAGATGGAGATAGTTATTTGCATTGTTCTTTATTAAATATCCAATTACTTGCACTTATTGACCTGGCATCCCATATAAAACTATCAAAGTAGTCATTGTAGGTTAGTCAGAAGAAATGACAAGTATACCATTCACACGACTTTCTATTCAGCAACAAATTATTCTTATGAAAGCTTATTTTTCTCTCTACTTCATGGTAATCGAGATAAACATTAGCAGAAATTGTTTTATTACTTATTGCCTTCTAATTTGAAAATACACCAGCTAAAGCGTTAGGTAAATCTGCTGAATGCCGGTGGCTATTGAAATTCCCTTCACTTTACATGACCAGGGTGAAAAAAGTGAATAACTGCTTTCCATTTGAGAAAGATCTAATTGTTCGATTAGCTTTTAAAGCCAATAACAAGGAATGACTCCTAATTGGTTCACTCTACAAAAAGAAATGTATATGACAGTTAGTGTGTTTTAACAAGATCCACATGTTTTGTGTAATAAGTTTTTTTATATCTCTTGCTGTTTACCAGTAATGAAAAAGTCATTTCGAATGAAGAGAACTTCAGAGGTTATTCCCAATAAATTCAAGATGTACATTTTAGTTGAGATTTAAATATCTTTAATATACTATTTTAGTTTAAATCGTTATACATTTTTGAGAATATCGAAAGTATCGAAAAACCTTCAGTGTGAAGGGTAGCTTGGGATGGGGGAATTTCTTGAAAACTTTGTGCCGCATCATTGTAAGGTACTAAGCTTAAGTTCCAAGTTTTGTATTTAAATGAGTTTTCGTTTTTATGTTATGCTGTGTAGATACACGCAAACACATATGGAGATTTTTAAAAACTGCAGTCTTCAAATCATGGAGGCGTTTCAAGTGAAATCATTTTATCAAAATTTTGATGGATTACAATACCTTCTCTGCTTGCTATGTGCGTACATAGTACTATGCAGAGAAAGTAAACCCTGTTTTTGGGGGGGGGGTAAAAAATAGCTTGCATTTCGTTCCCATGTTGAGTTCTGAATCATCTAAACGAGGCAATTTCATTGACTAACGAAATACGATGACTGCCTTTCAGAGACCACATGAAAAGATTTCTTCCTTCCCTGTCTAATATACAGAACGACTTAATTGCACTTCTGATTTTCTCAAAAATGGCTCTAACGATTTTATTTAAATTCCCATATTCTAAGATATTTTTATGACAAATGAAATGTATATCTTAAACTTTTTGGGAATTACCTCTAAAGACCTTCATTCTGGATGACTTTTGTACAACTGGTAAACTGGAAGAGATAGACGAAAACTTACTCCACAGAAAATGTCAATCACGATAAAACATGCAATTTGTGTCATGTAGAGCTCTTTTACTTTACTTTTATAGAGTTAACAATTTTCGAGATAGTCCTTGTTATAGGATTAAATGTTAATATATTAAACTTTTTTCAAACGGACTGTGGGCATTAGTTTCATATATTGTACTCCTGACCATGCACACAGAAGCGAATTTCAAATGTTTCACATAACGACCGGGTTCTAAAAATCTGACAATCGCTTTAGCCCAGGTATACCTTTATTTCTCTTCTGCTTATAAGGAAGTATGTAGGAAGATCATTTCTACTAATGTTTATCTTGATTAGCATGGTGCATAAAAAAGAATAATCTTTTGTGAGAAGAGTTTGTTAGTAAAAGGGTTTCTGAAACACATTTTGTTTCTCTGATATTAGAGTAGTAGTCGCAATTGTCAAAATTACCTTCCGCGTGTGACAAGCTAGAGAACAATTGCAGAACGATTCCTTGGATTTATTGATGTTACGCAGATACAATTACGACGTACTTTGAATACTTTCAATTGTTTGAATTAAAGCATCCGCTCTCCGTTTATTTTTTAAACAGACTTTTAAGTGCATACCCTAGTCCATATATTTCGCTATGTCATTGGCCCCAAGTATTCACAAACAGTCGTCAACTGTTGATAACTTGGCCATAAACTACATGACTACAAAATACTGAGTATATTGCACATGAAAATGTTTTTCACTACTATACATTCTTAACATCTATTCACATCTAACTATAACTCCATTATCTGGAAAATTTAAATTAAAGACAGTTAATAGGCGATATATTTACTTTGTTAAGCATTAAAATTTGGCCATAAAACACTTTGTGATCATTTTTTTTAATTCTTTGTCAACTTATTTTAAGAATATAATTTTATTTGATCACAGCATACAAAAATATTGCATATGCAGGCCACAGTTTTCACAAAATAAGATATATGTTTAATTCTCCACTTTTTTACCATGACATCAGTTATGTAAAGCAAATATATTGATTACTTGATCAGGTTTCACTCTGTTTCTTCTTCTTCCTTCCACATGAGGACTTACGCCCAGGACTTTCAATCCAGCAGGAGGACTCTGGTTTAGAGTAGCCAGGATGGGTGATGAGCCCAATGCGGGGTATGCGATCCTCTGAGATCAAACCTAATCTTGGTGAAAGGTGAGCGATAACCAGTCGTCCACGGCGCCGCCTCTTAGTGTTTTAAGTTAACTAAACTATAGAGCTTTAGTTGAAAGTTGCCTCACAAATGGATATATTTAGCACACTGAAGATTCTGGAGGAACAATTGGGATGCTTTATATTGCAATATCGTATGCAATTTTACTCAGCCGCAACATCTGTGCAACTCAAGGCCCAGGGTTTACATCCCCGCAGCGGGCAGGAGATGTTTTTATTAGAATCATTCCCTCCCCTTCGCAAAGTCTGGAAGTTTGAATGAGAGTGCGAATGATATGAAGCATAAACCTGAAGTCGAATCAAAGAAATATAAATTAACTTAAGGTTGCTTGTAAATTCAAAGCAATCTATGTAACCGGTGGATATATAAGTGAAACAATGCTTCTAGGAACATTTTTACGTCCAGGAATACTTGAAGTGCAAGATAGTCGATACAAGTCAAAATTATTGTATTCACAAGCTAGGCTCAATTTTCTGAGAACAAATAAGCAGTTGAACTTGTAATGGCTCACCGGGTTAAAGAGAGTTCATTTCATTTCCCAGTCTCTGGAGGGTAGTTTAAGATGCAAATATTCATATTGTATTTCAAAGTCGTTTTCGTGATTAATTTGATGGTTAGTTCCCTATTAAATTCTGAATATGGGAACACTAGGCATTTGTATGTTATGCACTTTTGTAAGTCCAATATTAACTTGTGGCTGCTGTATATTCTGGCACTCCAGTGCTATTTAAGCTTTCTTTTCATTTTGTTTGGTCGCAAGTATTTTTTTTTACAAATATGACTAGGTGCTATGCTTGAACTGTTATATCCGAGGTTAGGACAACCAAAGATAATGTTTTCTACAGTCAGTCCTTTATCAATAAGTTGTTAATAGAAAAATCTGATGTTACATTCACACGACTTTCTCTATCTGTTCCGCAAAAAAAAAAAGTCTTAAAAGACGATTCCATTATCTGCATTATGCGTATTAAGATAAACAGCAGAAACAGTCCTATTACTTGCTTCCTTATAAGTAGAAGGGAAATAAGGGAATGCACTAGGCTAAAGCGATGGAACACACCTTTTAAAGGCTGCTCGCTATGTGAAACAATTAATATTCTGTTCTCTGTGCATAGTCAGGAGTAAAACAAAGGAGAACGAAAGGAACGACGACATCCCGTTTGAGAAAAATTTTAAGTATTATACTTTAAAATTGAATCCAATAACAAGGAACATTTCAGAAACGGTTTAACTAGTTTTTGTGCCTCTCCTGCAGTTTATCAGTTAAAGAAAACTAATCCGGAATGAAGAGATTTTCAGAGCCTATTCCCAGAAAATTCAAGATAATCATTACATTTGTCATGAACATATCTTAAACGCACGATATTTTAATAAAATCTTAGAGCCATCTTTAAGAAAATAAAAAGTTTCAAATTTTTTTTCCCTGTAAAGGGTAGCTTGTGGTTAGGGGATTTTCTTGAAAATCTTCGTGTCGCCTACTTAGAAGATGCGGAACTTAAATACCAAGTTGGTATTTAATGGGCGTTTCGATTTTGAGCTACACACACACACACACACACACACACACACACCCCCGCCCACACACACACACAGAGCCTAAAAATACTTGGATTCAGAGGTCCTAAAACATGTATTTCCGGTGAAGATTTGGTATCGAATTTTTGCGTGGAGTTTAACATAGTACATACTTGGTGGAGAATGTAAAAATTAAAGAATTAGTCTTGCAATATCTTGTAAAGGATGACCATATCTGAGACTCTGTAATTCTACGTGATTAATCTTGTATGTGCATGTTATCCCCAACTCCATGTATGAGTTATTTCTGAAAGGACGTATCTCGCATCCTCTCGCCAACGCGCGAGACAGACATAACTAACACAGATGTCAAAATATTCTTAGATTCGAATGACTTGTCAACTTAAGGGTGTGACATTGTTAGGGAGAGCTGAGGTACAATTTAAAACTGTTTTCAAGATTTTAAAATGGTTGTGTAATTACTTTCTCTAGCCCGTATGTACAATGTAAGATTCGATACCGAGATTTCAACGAAAAAATATGTTTTGAGGTCCTCTGAGTCCGAAAAAATCATTTTTAGAAAAAGGTCCGCGTGTGTACAGCATAGCTCAAAAACGATAGGTCGGTTACATACCAAACTCGGTATTAAAGTTCAGTATCTCCCAAGGATCCGACACGAAGATTTTCAAGAAAATCTCCCCCAACTACCCTTTACATGCAACATTTTTCGAAAAGTTCCATTTTCCCAAAAATGGCTCTTAAGGCTTTAATTAAAATATCGTGTATTAAAGACATTCACCTCACAAATAAAATGTATATTTAAAATTTTCTGGGAATGCTCTCTGAGGAGCTCCTTATTCTGGTTGAGTTTTGCAGAATTTTGCATAACGATTAAAACGTAAGATAGACAAAAACTTAAACCAAAAGATTGTAGATCTCGTTAAAACATAATTTATGTCTAAAAACTTAAACCAAAAGATTGTAGATCTCGTTAAAACATAATTTATGTCTTATACGTTTTTGTTGTAAAGTTGACCATTTTCGAGATATTCATTGTAGTTTCAATTTTAATTTAATTACTTTTTCTCAAACGGGAGCATGCAAAGCAAACCGAACCTCAGTTGTTTCACATATCAACCAGCTGTTAATAGCTTTGAATTTCGATTTAGACCAATGTATTGCTTTATTTCCTTTCTGCTTACAAGGAAGCAACTAATAAGACCAATTCTGCAAATGTTTATCAATATTAGCATGACGCAGATAACAGAGTAATCTTTTCTAAGAAAAAAATATTTGTAGAATAGCTAGAGAAAGTTATATGAATGGAACACATCGGATTATTTTAAGATGCAATCAATACCAGAAAAAAGAATGGAAAGTAATGCCTTGAACAGTTCGATTGGAATTATGTGCCGACGGCAGATTTAACATTAACAGGGTAATCAGTTGCGACTCCTTTTTGAAGCATGATATAGCGTGATTTGTAACTATGGTACATTTTAATCATGAATGCTATACAACGCTTAGCAAAACGTGGGATGTGGAGATATATTCTGAGAAATGCAATTATTCAGTTTCATGCATTGGACTAGTTGAAATTGCACATGTAGGGGGAAAATATTCTAGATGTCGAGTTAGGAGGGAAAATCGTAACACATAATAATACTTCTCCAAAAGTATTACCAAAATAGACCAATTGCCAAGATTCTCTAAGAATGAAGTAGGGTAAAAACGGTAATATTAAGTTATATTATATTTTACGTTTTAAAACAGTCTTTAGGACTTCTGTCTTAATTCCGTCGATTGAACTTTCCTACTCCTCCAGTGTAGCCCATTCGTTTAAACAAGAATGCCGTCAAAAATAATTTCAGCATATTGGGGTTATTTTTAAAGTTTGAAGTTATAAATTTGATTTGAAACATTTTGATTTGAACATTAAGCATTTTGTTGAGTTTATGAATGAGGAATTTGGAATTTAGCATTTAATACAGGCTGCTCCACTACTTCAAATTAATACTGGTGGTAGAGCACATCAAAACAAGTATATTTCGATAAGGAACATATGATTGTTTATGGCAATTTCTGATGCTAGGACGATTTACAAAGAAGGTAAGTTCAGTACGCTAATTAGAGCGGTGGCATTCATAAGAACTCTCAAATGCGCGACCATTTGCCTGTATGCACACAGAATATCGTCCGACCATTGATTGTCTTGTTTGCTCGAAGACTCCTGGCATGTCCTCAATTGTACTAGTAGCGACGTGGTCTTCTGTTTGCGCATCGGTTTCATATACTAGCTACTTCATGTACCCCCAGAGGAAGAAACCCGGGCCGCACCTTGGCCAAGTGGTTAGACACTCGCCTCTCACTTAGGTGGCCCGGTTTCGATCTCGAGCAATAGCAAGTGGGATTTTTGGTGGACAAAGCGGCGCAGGGGCAGGTTTTCTCCGAGTTTCCCGCCATCGCACTCCACCGGCGCTCTATCTTCATTCCATGTATCATCAGTGACCCTGCGGGTCCCCTCCGTGGTGTAATGGTTAACTTGCTAACTTCATATACCCAAGGTCGAGGGTTCAAACCCGGCGGAGAACGATGGATTTTTTCAGGTGTAAAGATCCTTAGCATGGCTTCCTTCGGAAGGGAAGTAAAGCCATTGGTTCCGTGTCGTAGATTAACGGCACGCAAAAGAACCTCAAGCCTGATAAGAGGCCTCTGAGCAAAATTTAGCGGTCTTTCACGCCCAATATAGAATGGGACGCTGAGAACCACAGAAGTTAAAGAGCGTCAATAAATACAATTCCATCTCATTTTCATTTCATTTCATCACCTGCGGTGCCATATGTGGTGAAAGCGGGCGTTAAACACTGTAAAAAAAGAAGAAATCCTGGCACGTGTGGTCAGGTGACCCGGATGGCCAGGTTAGAGGGTCACCTCGGCGGATTTTTCGACTCCCGAAGGTGGCTCTCAGATGATTCCTCACCTGAAATGGGCTGGCACCCCATCATTTGCTTTGTCTAAAACTCAGAGATACATCCTCCGGCAGTTCTGGCAACAAATATTCCATGAGCATGCGATGTTCCGTCCGTTGAGGCGGAGTGGAAGAATGTATCGTGCAATCGATCTATCACCGTGAATGCCGGCCCACACTTCATCGAAGAATCGCCGTTGATGAGTACGAGGTCGAGAATCTCGTGGATTCACAGGTGTTCAAACATATTCAAATTATGAGCATTGAAACTGCCTTTACGGGTAAACAAAGCCTCGTCGGTGTACAGGACCTTGGCCGGAAATAGGAATGCAGGGTAGTCTGTTGTAAAAACCTTTGTGGGAACAGCGTTTGGGGAAATCTTCAGGCACAAGTGCTGCCACGCGCTGAAGATGGAAAGGATGAAGCTGCTAGTGATGTAACACATTCCACACAAGGCTATGTCTGATGCCAAGGTTGTGTGCAATACATCGTGTACTTGTAAATGGAGTGTCTTCAACGTGTCGCAAAATCTCGCCCTCCATCTCGGGAGTTCGCACTGTTCGATTCCGACTTGTATCATGATGCATACTAGCACAGGAAGTGCACGTTTCACGTAGCAGACGATGTAGACGTAGGAATGTTTGGTGTTGAAGAACCCGTCGGTTGGGAAAGTGCTGGCGATACTCTCTCATAGCAGCTCGTAAATTTCCATTCTCAGACCCATTTCAGCCATTTCAGAATACGTAAATCACTCCATGTTTACTGTAATGATTGCGACTGAATCGGAATTTTTCCAAGCACACCTCAGAGTCAACCGTTCGTACATAGAGCAGGTTTGAGTACACATTCCCAGCCAGAGACACCGACACAACAGCTTACGTCAGCACCACTCACAAACAGTTCCCTATTATTACAAATTGACTTCAGAGACCATGTGTTCCTTATGAAAAAAGTATTTGTTTGGATGTTCCCTACCACTTGTACTAATTTGAACGAATAATTTTAGAGTATCTTATATATTTCGAAGAAAAAGCGTTTAATTTTATTACTTGAGATAAAAATCTTATGTACTCCATTCACATGACTTTCTCTGCCTCTCTGTAACACATTATTGTTAATAAGCTTATTCTTCTAGCTACTTCATGCTAATCGAGATAAACATTAGCAGAAACGGTTTTATTACGTTGTTCCTTACAGGTAGAAGGGTAATAAGGAGATACACTGGGCTAAAGCGACAGTCAAATGCTTAAAAATGTGGTTGCTATAGTATAGAAATCCGATTCTTTGCGTGGTCAGGTGTTGGCAAGGGAAAAAACATTAAGTATTTTAAAACTGATAGCAATAACAAGGAATTTCTTGAAAACCGTCAACTACACGAAAAAATTGCACATAACTAAAATGTTGTGTCTTAAGGAGCTTTGCAGTTCTTGTGTAGTAAGTTTTTATCTACCTCTTACGGTGTACCAGTATTGGAAAATTCCGCAAAATTCATTCAGAATAAACATGTCTTCAGAAACTATTCCCAGAAAATTCAATATACACATTTTATTTGTCATGTAAAGATCTTTAATATACGATATTTTAACCAAACTTGTTAGAACCATTTTTGATAAAATCACAATTTTCAAAAAAAATTCTATGTAAAGGGTATTTGGGGTTGGGGGGATTTTCTTGAAAATCTTCATATCGCATCCTTGGAAGATCGTAAACATAAATACTAAGTTTGATATTTAACGGACTTTTCGTTTTTTCGCTGTGCTGTCCACAGACATGTAAACACTCACGCGGACCTTTTTCTAGAAATGCTTTTTTTTATTCAGGAGGTCCCCAAACATGTATTTCCGATGAAATCTCGGTATCGAATTTTTGGGTGCATTACATTCACTATGTACATAGTACGTGTAGAGAAAGTAAAAAGGTTATGTCTTTAGAAATAACGTTAATTTTCTTTCTTTCGCTATTTACCTTCCACGTATGGAGGATTTGTACCACCCCCAGGACTTGCAAGGTAGTGTCAGGGGCCAAGGAGATTAGCAAGAATGGGTGATCGGCCTGATGCCTGGTATGAAGTGAGAAAGGAGATGATATGAAATGACGGTAAAACGGATGCAATGAAGGGTGGCTGTGGAGCAAGTGGTGGAAAGAATGGTCGAGGAACCGGAGAAAGCCCGTCCAGACTCCATCTTTTGCACCGCAAATACCACATGGAGTCTCCTAGGATCGGGCTCGGTCCGCCTTGGTGTTGGGGAGCGATCTAACCACTCGGGAATGGCGCCGCGAGATAAATTAATGTGAAATTAAAATGACATTATCAAGAGTTGATAGATACAAATTAATAATTTTCTTATTTGTTAACTAAAATACGTTAAAGCAACACAAAGAAAAGTAGGATAAATTGACGCCGACTACAGCATAACACAAAAAAGAGTGTGCTATACTCGTGGAGAACCAGAATAAATACAAAATATAAGAAATGCACATTGTTATCTTAAACCGTGTAAGGTTCATGAGTCAGTAGCGCTGTTAAGTGAAATTACCAAATGTACCTCAACATTTTGTTCTGTTATTCGTGTTCTCCTGTCGCTGATAACTAAATATACATCTATGCGGAACTTCTTGGGCAAGCTCTGATGATTTGAACTTAAGGGGAGTCTGCACCATTTTTAATAGCTGGGAATGAAAATACTTACATTTCTCAACGAAACTATCCATTTAACAGTGCGAACAAATGCCACTGTTCTTTTACTTAAAATGTTCTAATCTCTTGATCATACTCATCCAGCAATGTTAGAATTAAATTGCTTAACAACCTCTTTAAATTTTAATCCATGTGCCTACTGAACTTGAGCATACACTCCTGTAAGCTTCTTCTTCTTCTTCCTCCTCCTCCTCCTCCTCCTCCTCCTCCTCCTCCTCCTCCTCTTGTCATTTTAAACATGAATTACAACATGTGTGTGGGTAACTATGCTCCAGCACATCTATTAGTAGACCTGCCTAACGTTAGCAACTAATGTCGCAGTTAGGTGCAAAAGGGTAGAAAGAACCCTCCAACTGGGTAATAGTTTACTGTGGCAGATCTGAGTAAGTCACAAATGTAGCGTGACACTATCCTTAAAAACAATGCATTGCTATTAGAACTACAGCTGTGATTTTTCCTCTACATCCAACAATTCGGGTTTTAAATGGATTCAATTGAAATGAAATTTCAAAATGGAATGAATAACATTTATTATTATTTATGCTAGTTTCACCGAAGAAAGAAGCTGCTACATTTTCTATATTACCACTCCGCCTTCCAAAACGGTGGCAAGTGGGTCATTAACGTACCTATCAAGAGTGTGCAAACTCGCAGTTGAAGTTCCCAGAGGAAAAAGAAAGATGGGGATAAATAAATTTTATTGTGAAAAATCGTGGATTTCTCTTTTACATACCCAGCATTTTAGATAATCTTCATTTTTGAGCCAGTTTTGCATTTTATCGATTTTCAAAACACATACATATAAATGGTTTATTGGTGGAGAACACTGAAAAAAAAAAAATGAGCCTTCATAAGTGTTTTGCAGAATCATCCCTAAGAATGATTGCAGCAGCTTCCAAATCTCGCAAAAGAAAATTAGATGCTCCTACAATAAATACAATTGAAATAAGGTTAAAGGCTAAGTTTTAGTTGCAGATTAAATTAGCTTAATTGAGCTTTTAACTGCTTTAACTGCGAATTTTATAGTATTTATTACGGAGTAAATTGTCGTGAAATTTTACTGTAATACATGATCTTGTACTCTGCCTAGAGTCTGGAATTATGAGTGAGAGTATAAATGTGCGAATGTATTTAATGTTTATATAGAAAATATCACGTAAACAAGCTCAAATATTATGTGAACAGTAAACGAGTGAACATCATTGCCGATGAGCAATTGTTCCAAAGAAAAAACTGCCAGTGAAATGGATGTTACAGGCTGCTGCACCCAAAATAGTGCCTTCTAACAACTTTTTAAACTCGTCAAAATATGATAGTTAGATAGTAGATTAAACCGTAGCGAAGTAAAGGAAATTTGGGAAAAAGCAGCATTATCTTTAGAAGAAAAGATACGGACTGCTGGAATGAAAGATAAACGTGTGAACATGTCAGACTGTCTCCAGATCCAGTTAGGGTAGACGCCGATCTGACTGACGGCTGCCTGGTGCGATGACGTCACTGATTCGTCCTGCATGACGAAATAAATGCCAGGCAGAGGCCTCCTTGGTCGAGAAATTGCATCTCTCTCACTACAGATGTGTAGTATCTGCACGTATCAGCTAGGTCACACTTTTAAGTTAGTTCATTCTCGTTTTAGGTGGAAAATATACTACGATTTTATAATAAATGAACGAAAAATGTTTGTTAGAAATCGTTTTACCATAAGGATAGTTATTAAAAACAGTAAAATTAAAAAAATGTTGTGCTTAAAAGGTTGGCAAATTTCAATAAACGCATCATTAAAATCAAAAAGGAGCAATAATAAAACAATACTGTGAATAAACACTTTGAAAATGGAATTCTCCTTTCTCTTCCACTCCACTTGCACTATTTTGTAATATCCTTTTACAGCAAATTCCCACATATTTCTCAAGGTCTTTGGGAATCAAATTTACTTGCGCAGAACATTTTTATACCATTATCTTTTGTGCCTTATCTTTCGAATGTACAGCAAAACCACATTCCTGGTGTGTGTTTTACTTTGGTGAACATTTAGAGTCGGGTTAATATTGTGCACCGCGCGACTGCTATCAAGTGGAGTGGGTACAAGTATTACATTCCCCTTCTTTCGGAGCTCCCCATGTCTGTCCAAGGGTGTAAGTCCTCCATACGGGGAGGGTAAGCTGACTAAATAATTATATACAAAAATGAGGGCGATATTACAATTTGTATTTATTCCCGCCCCCCTAAAAACTATTCTTTTCGGGAGCTGGTGTTAAATCTCTTCAAAAGGTGGTGAAT